>OY726520.1:82322444-83802826 GCA_963383655.1 Bathymodiolus septemdierum
TTTAGTAGGAGTTGCGCTTACAAGGTACATGCCCCCCCCCCCCTTTTCGTGAAAGTATAAGTTGAATTATCTCCCCTTTTAAATTTTGGACAGCAACCATATTCCTTCATGCACATCTGCAGGTAGTGTACTACAAATGTGTAAAGTTTCATAAAAATCCAATAATTTGTTTAGGAGGAGTTGCGCTTACAAGGTACATGGACGGACGAACAGGGTGATTCCTATATACCCCCCCAAACTTTGTTTGCGGGGGGTATAATAATAAGAAACGGAGCAAAAACAATAAGTCTCCAAACGTTAATAACGTCTGACCATAGCAGGAAACACATTTGATTGGTCATTGTTATAATGATAGCTATATTTATCATTGGGAATATCGATTTATGCAGGAATGTCATCACTGTAGGTAAAATTGATTGGTGGGCAGATTTTATATGCACTAGTCTGTCAGGCTTTTCTTTTGACGAAACTTAGTAGCCCTGCAGTTAAAAATAGTAGCGTCGGGCTAGTGCTAATATCAACCCCTGCACATTTAGGGAATTTTTTTTCCAAATATCTGAAGCTTAATTTTGAATATAGCTAAAATATGGCAGATTTCAGTATGCCCAATGCTTTTGCTCAGAATCATTTAAATAGAATTATAAAGAAAACAGAAAAGTTTAAAATAATTCATGTATTTAATATACAGGAAAAAAATAAATCTGGATACACTGTTATTGATGTGCAATTGCCAGGACATTCCCGTTTTGTACCGATGCATGTACATAGACTAAGATACACACTTTGAATGGATGGTTGAAATGGAGAATAATATTCTCACACCACTTCCAAACGATTATTATATCTCGCATCTCTGGACACAGAAATAGAGTGAATTTCATCAAAGCAGCATATTTTGTTCAGGTTGAGGAACTTTTGCCTTCCTTCTTGCATGTTCTTTTCATTTAACTGCACAGTTGTCTTACTCACATATATCCCAGCATTTTGCATAACACTGCATGATGGCATGATGCCTGCTGACAAGAATAAGGCATGTAGACCTTTGACTCCAAATGAGGGAAGGGTGAACTCAGGTGCTCCGGAATGGTTGCATGAACTACTTATATATAAGGGAAATATTTCAGTGGGAAAGATTTTTGACCTGATTACTAGTGTATAATAAACCCAAGATAACTTAGATAATCAGGTAATTTAGTAGGCGTGCTAGACAGGCATAGAACAAGCTTCAGCTGTGTCTAGTATGTACAAGAAAATCAATTTTGTATTTTGAGATTATATAGAAATATAATAGAGTTGCTAACATTAGTTTTCAACCACTTTAAATGACCAAGTCTGTAGGATATGTATATATGCAAACACGGTCCTCACCATTTCTAACATCATATAATTTCCAGTTTAATGGTTTCAATAATTACAACTTCCATCACTTGTGTGAATTTTTGTATATCTTGCTATCTGTAGTGATGTCATATATAAACCTGAGTGTTTCCTGGTATACTTCTGATTCTTTATCCCATGGCTTACATACATTCAAATGGTTTGTTTTTACTTCATAGAACCTTCCAATTCCAGGATCTGTAATTCCACAAATAAATCATTAAAACAAGTTTGGTTTTAATTTGTGATCTTGAGAAACAACACTGATCTCAATATAACTTAAATATATCAAATATTAGCTTTTATTTAAAGTTAATTTCTGCTTAACTCAGTTAATGTACTGTCAAAATTAAATGTCTTCATTCTTGTAATGAGTTTATAGGGCAGACTGTTAAATTGTTTTCTTTGTTGTAATTTGTTAACAATAGAAAATACAATTATCTTGAGATAAGTATTGTGACCAAGTCAATTATAGTTTTGTGTCTGTCCCAGAAATGAACTTCAATCTTTCACAGCCTTATTGATGTTTGTTGTGCTTGTTTTCTTTCACAAAATCATAGCAAAAGCTAGGAAAATTAAAGTGAAGTATTATATTTATCATAATATATCTCAGAAAGAGGACATGACAATAAGACACAATTATGAAATGGACCAAACAAGGTCCACCCAGTCAAGTTATATTTAATTTGGCCTGACAGTTTAAGAGAAGATTTTAAATGTATATTGTGAAAATAAAACCAAATTTGCATACTCTGGAAAAATAGCACACATTCTAAATTTCCCAGTAAACAGATAATCATATGCTAAACAAATTAACAAGTAGCTAACTACAGGTCAATTTGTACTTGAATTCAACTTAAAACTAAAGCCACTCAGGAGCCTGTAATCACTCACCTGGGCCCGGTTGTTCAATACAGGGAATAAAGTTATCCACTGGATAAATCATCTATCCAGTGGACAACTTCTGTCAACTGGACAAATTTGGTTGTTCAAAAGTTGTCCACTGGACAAATATGCTTTATCCTGGACAACTTTTGTCCAGTCTAATTTGGTACAGATAAAGTTTTATCCAGTGGATAAATATGATCGCCAAATGAAATTACATTAGATTTTTTTTGACGTCATGAAGTTTTCCTCTATTCAATTTTAAAAAATAGCATTTCCCCTTATTGGAAATAGATTACCCATAACAGGAACTAATATGAATGGACAGATTTTAAATAAATAAATAAAAGTTATACAATATAAATAACAAATTGAGGAGAAAAAAACACACACACTGTCAAAACTAATTTCGGATTTAATTTGTTGCACACTGCAAGTAACTTAAAGTGAGGTCTAATTGAGGGGACTGGTGGGTTATTTCCTTTTTTCGTGATCATAGATTTTTCTTCCCCAATATTTTTTGTTGGTTTTTATTTGCCGTGAATTATAAGGACATTGTCTGTGAATTGTTTCCAGTCAAAATTATTTTACATTCTTCGTGATATCCGCCTCTCATCTACGTTTTTGCGATCCTTTTTTCAATGTGTTCTTCTGTGTTTGTTTTTTGTTGTTTTTTTCTCTCAACCCGATGTTGTAAATATTACATGAATTATTGGACACATCCACCGTTCAATTGTTGACAAGATAAATCTGACTAGTGAGTATGTAGAAAGGGTAAAAAATACCTGATCAATTACATTGGGTTACATATTTTTGTGAAATGTGATCAGAAGAATTTATTGCCAGTGCCTGCAATTGATCAGTAAAAAAAATTTCTGATGAACCGTGACGACATGTTTTTTTCCGTAAAATATCTATGTACAAAAATAAATTTCCAAATTATTCTACAAGACATGAATGACAAAATGACACACTCTTTAATTACTCTTGCCCTTGTTTCAATACCGATAAATCTTTTAGGAAAATGTTCCCATTTAAAATAAATAAAAAAGAAGTCACTAACTTCAATTTATTTGAACAAAACTTTACTTTGGATAATTATTTCATAGATCTGAAAAAATAAATAAAAAGGTTTCACTTAAAAAAAACTGGTCTAATACATTGTGTAAGTAACACTAAATAGAAAACAAATGTGTGATTTGTCAAACATAAATTTGATTACCATATGTATTGAAAACTAGAGGCTCAGCCCACTGAGCCTGTATCACTCACCTGACAATAGAATGATACTGAAGCAAATTTCAAAGGGAGATAATCATTACCTTAAAAAACAGCAGCCATCTTGAATGGAGGGTGGGGCTGTCAGACACAATTTTGAAAGGGACACACCCAGGGACCATCTATGCCTGGTTTGGACCTTACATAGATGCTTCCTGCCAAGTTTGGCTCCATTTGGCCAAGCTGTTTCAGAGGAGAAGATTTTTTTAACATTAGCCAATCAGAAAAAAGAATTAATCTTGGTGGCCATGTTTGTTGGCCGAATGGAACCAAATGAAGAAGCTTTATAGAGGATCTTACATAGATGCTTCCTGCCAAGTTTGGCTCCATTTTGCCAAACAGTTTCAGAGGAGAAGATTTTTTTAAACAGTAGCCAATCAGAAACAAGAATTGCCCTTGGCAGCCATATTTGTTGGTGGAACGGAACAAAATGGAGAAACTTTATAGAGGACCTTACATAAATGCTTACTGCCAAGTTTGGTTCCATTTAGCCAAGTTGTTTCAGAGGAGAAGATTAAAATATGAAAAATTTAACGGATGGACGACGGATGCCAAGAGATGGCAATACCTCACATGGTCCTTTGGGCCAGGTGAGCAAAAAAATGATGAAAAAATTGCAGGGCATGTAGATCTTGACAAGCTGAACATGTTTTCAGTTTACACTTAACATCTATCTCTTATAGTTTTTGAAATAAAGGATGAAAAGTATTAACATTTTTAAAATTTGATGAAACCAGAGGCTCCCAGGAGCCTGTAATCGCTCACCTGGATCAAAGCTGCTTTCAATAACAACGCAACTGCACTGTGGCGGCCATCTTGGCGGGAGAGCGCAACTGCCGGACACAATTTTGGAAGAGGACCATCCAATGACTATTCCATCAAAGCTTGGTTCTAATTGTGCTACTGGTTCCAGACAAGATGGTTTTTATGTGAATTTCCCATAGGGTTCTATGTTAAACTAAGTTCAGCTGTGCAGCCATCTTGGTCAGAGGGCGGGACCACCAGACACAATTTTGGAAGAGGACCATCCAATGACTATTTTATCAAAGTTTGGTTCCAATTGAGCAACTGGTTCCAGACAAGAAGATGTTTATGTGAATTTCCCATAGGTTCCTATGTTAAACTAAGTTCGGCTGTGGGGGCCATCTTGGTCGAAGGATCGAACTGCCTGACATATTTTTGGAAGAAAACCATCCAATGACTATTTCATCAACATTTAGTTCTTATTGAGCAAATGGTTTCAAACAAGAAGATTTTTATGGGAATTTCCCATAGGGTCCTATGTTAAATTATGTTCGGCTGTGGCGGCCATCTTGGTCGGAGGTCTGAAATGTCAGACATAAATTTGGAAGGGAACCACCCAAGGATCATTTCAGCAAAGTTTGGTTGAGATTGGCTCAGTAGTTTCAGAGGTGAAGATTTTTTAAATTTCATCCCCCCGGAATATATGTTAAACTACTTCTTGCCATGTAGCAGCAGTTAAAATTTGAGCTCATTTTGACTTACACTAAAGCAGCAATGGACAATCCCCCCTTTTTTCTATTTTGAGCTTGGCGGCCATCTTGGTTGGAAGTCGGGATCACCAGACATAATTTTGGAAGGGAGCCATCCAAGAATCATTTCAGCAAAGTTTGGTTGAGATTGGCTCGGTAGTTTCAGAGAAGAAGATTTTTTTAAAATTTCATCCCCCCTTTTTTCTAATTTGCATAATCAGTCAAAATCGGCAAAAGTTCAAAGTTCATAAAAAATCCTGTAATACATGTTAAAAAGCTCATCATTATGCTTATACAGTTCAAATTTGGGCACATTCTGGCTTAAAATAGAGCAGTTTTGGCCATTTGAAGAAATTTCTATTTTTAGTAACAGCAGCCATCTTGAATGGAGGGCGGGGCTGTCGGACACAATTTGGAAGAGACCCACCCAGGGACCATCCCTGCCAGGTTTGGTTTAATTTTGTTCAGCGGTTTCAGAGGAGAAGATTTAAATGTGATCTTTTATCAAAATATGCCTAATTTGCATAATCGGTATATATTGGCTGAAAGAAAAATTTCACAGTAACCAGGAATATATGTTAAACTATTCCTTGCCATGTAGCTGCAGTTAAAATTTGAGCTCATTTTGACTTACACTAAAGCAGTAATGGACAATTAAAATTTCATCCCCCCTTTTTTCTATTTTTAGCTTGGCGGCCATCTTGGTTGGAAGTCGGGATCACCGGACACAATTTTGAAAGGGGGCCATTCAAGGACCATTCCACCAAAGTTTGGTTGCAATTGGCCCAGTGGTTTCTGAGGAGAAGATTAAAATGTGAAATGTTGACGGACGGACGACGGACGAAAAGTGATGACAATAGCTCACATGGCCTAAAGGCCAGGTGAGCTCAAAAGGGCAATAACTTCAAGATGGGTAATCAGATTTACTTTAAAATTGCAGGCTAGGTAAATCTTGACATGCTGCACATGTTTGCTGTTTAAACTTAACATCTATCTCTTAAAGTTTTTGAAATAAAAAACGAAAAGTATCAAAATTTTGAATTAAACATTAGCCAATCAAAAACAAGAATTGCCCTTGGTGGCCATATTTGTTGGCAGAATGGGACGAAAAGAAGAAACTTTATAGAGGACCTTATATAGATGCTTTCTGCCAAGTTTGGTTCCATTTGGCCTAGTTGTTTCAGAGGAGTAGATTAAAATATGAAAAAGTTAACAGATGGATGATGGCAATACCTCACATGACCCTTTGGGTCAGGTGAGCTAAAAAAATTAAGGAGACATAAAATCCCAGCTCCAGATCAAAGATAACAAAATGATTGGTCATAAATCATTTGCAGATCGCAACAAATAAATTGAACTGCATGAAAAATAACTTGAAATGTCACTGAACTTAGTTTACACAGGAAGTGCAAAGAATCATGGATGTTGTCCACTGGACAAAATTTTATCCAGTGGCTAGCTAGCCAACTATTGTCTTTGCTTTTGAACAACCCATTTTATCCACTGGCTAGCTGTCCACTGGATAAGAAGCTGTCCAGTGGATAACTTTATCCAATATTTTGAACAAGCAGGTCCTGGTTTTCAATTTGACTTCTAAATTTCATAGAACAAATTCAGCTGATTCTTTTTGGTCTTTTTGGTATTTGAAATTTCTGCTAATAGTTCCACCTTGGATCAAAGATCATTTCAACTCAAGTTTCTAAGCTGATTTTTTCTCTCGAAATATTTAAAATCGGTATAAATTGGTTCAAAGATTAAATTCACAGAAAATTTGAAGTGTCGGAACGCCACGAATGTCTCTGCTGTGAATATTAAGGAGGTTCGCAAATTTTTCACCCTTTTTCAATTCCCCCAGTAATAGGCTAAGAATAACAAATGAATTTCAAAGTTGATCTGTAACTTATGATTATACACTCTCATTCCAAAAATCAAGTCAATATCTCAAATCATAGTGAAAATATTTGGCCAAATTTCAAAGTCCAAGGGCCATAACTCGGCCAAAAATCATTGGACTGGAACAAAATGTAAACTTGATCTGTAACTTATCATTATACACTCATATACCAAAAATCAAGTCAATATCTCCAAGCACAGCGAAAAAAAGTGGTGACAACTAATATTTGGCAAAATTTCAAAGTCCAAGGGCCATAACTCGCCCAAAAACCATTGGACCGGAACGAAACGTAAACTTGATCTGTAACTTATCATTATACACCCACATACCAAATATCAAGTCAATATCTCAAAGCATAGTGAAAAAGTGGTCGCAACTGTTTTATTTCGGAATTACGGACATGGGTATAACTATATGTCACTTAGTGACAGGGACATAAAAACAGAAATATATGTTAAACTACTTATGGTCTTCTAGCTGCTGTTAAAATTTGAGCTCATTTTGACTTATAATAAAGCAACAATATACAATTAAAGAAATTTCTATTTGTAGTAACAGCTGTCATTTTGAATGAAGGGCGAGCAGTTGAACATACTTTCAAAAGTACCATCCCAGCCAAATTTGGTTTAATTTGGTTCAGCGTTTTCAGAACTGAAAATCTAAATGTGATCTTATTTTCAAAATATGTCTAATTTGCATAATCGGTATTTATGAGTTGAATGAAATATTTCACACAAAAAAAACCCGGAAAATATGTTAAACTACTAATTGCCATGTAGCTGCTGTTAAAATTTGAGCTCATTTTCAAAAAATAACCACAAAGATATTTTACATTTTCCGACATATTTTCCTCAATGAAAGTTCTCTTCCTAAGTAAATCTCTACTTTCTATTTTGGACATGATTAAGTGTGACTTCATATAAGATAATTCCTTTACAGACCAGATGTTCTCAACAGCCTGTATCGCTCACCTGATTTATATGGGTATTAAATAAATCTAAAAATGTTTATTGTTCACCAATGTTGTCATCGCTTGGTAAAATCTGTTTGAAAAGTGCAGGAAGGATTTCTCATAAGGAAACTAAAGAAAAAACATTAAAACAGACTTTAAAATAAATACTAAAAATTCTGGATATTTGGTCACTTTGAAATAGTAAGAGCTGTAACAAATCCATTGGTATACCCAAGACAGGAATATTTCAAAGGAGTTCAATGGAAAAAACTGCATACAAATTAGACTAAATTTTAAAAATAGGCTTTGAAGAGTCTGTGGTCGCTCACCACAAATGTTAGGCAAAATATTTTAAAAAGAAATTCCCAAAACAAAATTATCCATTTAAAGCTACTTTTTAAATCCTAGATTGATTCAATTACCAGCTGGAAGATAACCTACAGAAACCAACAAAGGTAGACACATGTCTATGTCTTGCTTGTTCCTTGCTGCCGCAAATCGTGTGTTTTGTCAGAATAAAGTATATCAAAGTACCATGACTTGTAACATGATGATACATTGAAATTAAGCTAAAATGACACATGCACAAATATGTACCCTCCTTATCAATGTGTGGACCATATATGGCAAGCCTAGATTGTATGGCAATATGTAGAAACAAACCTAATAACAAAAACTTAACATAAATTTAACAAGGGCAAAGCGTGGCATATCCCCTCGCCGTTAAACCCCTTCAAAATTCAAAGTTCAACTGTGACCTTGACCTTTGACCTTGAAAATCAATAGGGTGACAGATCTTTGTGAGTACTAAGTTTGGTTGAAATCCAATGAACCATGTTGACTCTAGAGTGTTCACAAGAAATGTTACGGAAGGACGGACAGATGCACGGACGGACGGATGGACAGTAGCGTTACTATATCCCCTTCGCAACTTTGTTGGTGTGGAGATAACTATGTATAAAGTTTGGTCAAAATCCATTGAAGGATGTTGATTCTAGAGTATTCACAAGGATGTTATGGGGTAAAAATTTGACCCTGTGACCTTGACCTTTGACCTAGAAAATCGATAGGGTTCCAGACTTTCTTAAGGACTACGTATGTACCAAGTTTGGTCAAAATCCATTGAAAGATGTTGATTCTAGAGTGTTCACAAGGATGTTACAGGGTAAAAATTATACCCTGTGACCTTGACCTTGAAAATCAATAGGATTCCAGACTCCCCTAAGGACTAAGTATGTACCAAGTTTGGTCAAAATCCATTGAAGAATGTTAATTCTAGAGTGTTCACAAGGATGTTACGTAGTAAAAATTTGACTCAGTGACCTTGACCTTTGACCTTGAAAATCAATAGGGTTCCAGATTTTCTTAAGGATTAAGTATGTACCAAGTTTGGTCAAAATCCATTGAAGAATGTTAATTCTAGAGTGTTCACAAGGATGTTACGTGGTAAAAATTTGACTCAGTGACCTTGACCTTTGACCTTGAAAATCAATAGGGTTCCAGATTTTCTTAAGGATTAAGTATGTACCAAGTTTGGTCAAAATCCATTGAAAGATGTTGATTCTAGAGTGTTCACAAGGATGTTACAGGGTAAAAATTAGACCCTGTGACCTCGACCTTTGACCTTGAAAATCAATAGGGTTCCAGACTCTCCTTTTTTTAAAATGCATAATGATGGGGTATAACCCTGGAACGATAAATCCCCCTCCAAACAAACAAAAAATTACTTATAATTAAGGGCTATAACTCAAGAACGATAAAAGTCAGATACCTCAAAATCAAGCTTGACTTATATTTGTCCAATCTTAATGTAATTACAAAACAAGTCAAAATGAATTTGAGAAACATAAGATAATGCCCTAAAACTCCCCAAAAACATTTTATACATAATCAATGAGCATAACTATAGAACAATAAGTCAGATACCACAAAATAAAGCTTGACCGGTATTTTAGCAATCTTAATTACAAAATATTAGCCAAATCGGATTTGCGAAACCAACCCCCCACTTAATAAAAAAAAAATATATATATTTTACGCATAATTAAAGGGCATTACTCTGGAACAAATAAGATACCAAAAAATCAAGCTTGACTTGTATTTTTCAATCTAAATGTTATTCCAAAATATTAGTTAAATTGGATGTCAGAAACTTAAGAAATTGCTAGAAAACCAAAAGTTACATAATCAGCTGTGGTGGCCATATTGAATAATTTGACGGGGTCAACAGACATAATTTTGAAAAGGGACCACCCAAGGAGTATTTGGACTAAATTTGGTTTAATTCAATCAGGTGGTTCTGAGGAAAATTTTTTCAAAGATTTAAAATTTTTCAACCAGTCAAAAGCCATGACAGCCATACTGGATGTAGTGCAAGGGCAAAGGACACAATTTTGGAAGAGGACCATACAAGGAGTATCACATCCAAGTTTCGTCCAAGTTGGCTAAAGGTTACTTGAGAAGAAAATCAAAATTTGAAAAGTGAATGAACTCCGGACGATAGATGCCGGATGCGAAGTGATGGGAATAGCCCAAAGTTGTAATTTTTGTATTTGTATCTTTTTCTCCCCGTTTATCTCAGAAACTGTAGGAGATAAATTAAATCTATTTGAACTAGAGGCTCAGCACTGAGCTGAGCCTGTGTCGCTCACCTTTCATTCTGCTTTGAGGAAACTTAATACAGAACCTTCCATAGGTGCTTCCCACCAAATATCGGTTCATTTTGGCAAAGCAGTTTCAGAGAAGAAGATTTTTAGAAATCAACCAATCTAAAACAAGAATTGCCTGTGGCAGCCATGTTTGTTAATGGATCGGGACAAAATGAACAATCTTTAGAGAGGACCTTCCATAGATGCTTCCTACCAAGTTTCAAGCAGGATATATATATGGCAAGATCTACAATAAATCTCTTAGTATACTCAAGACAATGTTTCCCATGTGGGTAGTGCTACATACAAACAGGAAATAGTTGAAATTTAACAACAATTGAATAGTAAGCAAGCAGATACACTTCTTTATCACTGAAATTTGGAAGAAAGATAAGCTAAGTAATTAAATTCCTTACCACTGGATTCTGGTTCAACAATAAACATCTGTAATTTAGGTGTACCAAGTAATGTCTTCTCTAACTCTCCAAAACTCAAACAAGGAAAGCTGTAATCTATGGCCATCTGTTGAAAATCTTTATGAAGTTTTCTCAACGTCTGAGAATCTGTAGGACAAGAAGCATAAGTTCTGAGATAAAATAAATCTTATTATTAAACCTCAGTACAAGTTTTCTTAATAAAAAAACATGTTCATTAATATTCTATTTACTGGTATATTGTGAAAAGAACTATTCACCAGTTAAAAGTCCTAAAGACTATTCCCCTCTCCTGTGCTATTCAACGGATAGACGCTATATATTTGCATGGAATTTTCAATGCTCTTGATTCATTGGATGAAACACGGCATTGTACATTCAAAAATTCTCTGGATTTTTCCTATGCAAAACTAATTACATCAGAGGTTATGATATGCCAAAGTAAGTGATTTACTACATCACAGGTTAGGATATGCCAAAGTACAATGTAAGTGATTTGCTTGGATTATTCTACAGACCTTTCTGTACAGATTTGCATCAAATCTGAAAAAGCTGATTAGAATGTGAAAAGTCAACTAGAGGCTCCCAGGAGCCTGTAATCGCTCACCTGGTTTTCAATTTGACATCTAAAGTTGATAGAAAATGGGGGTGTTACACATAATTTTGAAAGTGGGCCACCCAAAGATCATTTCCACTCAAATTTCTGAGCAAAAGATTTTGATGTGATTTTTATCTCATAATATTCCTAAACGGAATAAACTGGCTGAAAAAATCTCACAGAAAAACCCAGAGTATATGTTAAACTACTCATTGCCATATAGCTGCAGTTAAAATTTGAGTTCATTTTGATTTGTAATAAAGTGGAAATTGACAACTAAAGAAATTTCTATTTTTAGTAACAGCAGCCATTTTGAATGGAGGGCGGGGCTGTCGGACACAATATTGAAAGGGGACCACCCAAGGACCATCCCAGCCAAATTTGCTTTAATTTGGTTCAGCGGTTTCAGAGGAGAAGATTTAAATGTGATCTTTTATCAAAATATGTCTAATTTGTATAATCAGTATAAATCGGTTGAAAGAAAAAATTCACAGAAAAACCCAGAATATATGTTAATCTACTCATTGTCATGTAGCTGCAGCTAAAATTTGAGCTCATTTTGATTTATAATAAAGCAGCAATGGACAATTGAAGAAATTTCTATTTTTAGTAACAGCAGCCATCTTGAATGGAGGGCGGGGCTGTCGGACACAATTTTGAAAGGGACCCACCCAAGGACCATCCCTGCCAGGTTTGGTTTAATTTGGTTCAGCGGTTTCAGAGGAGAAGATTTAAATGTGATCTTTTATCAAAATATGCCTAATTTGCATAATCGGTATATATCGGCTGAAAGAAAAATTTCACAGAAAAACCCGGAATATATGTTAAACTACTCCTTGCCATGTAGCTGCAGTTAACATTTGAGCTCATTTTGACTTATACTAAAGCAGCAATGAACAATCAAAATTTCATCCCCCCTTTTTTCTATTTTTAGCTTGGCGGCCATCTTGGTTGGAAGTCGGGATCACCGGACACAATTTTGGAAGGGGGCCATCCAAGGACCATTCCACCAAAGTTTGGTTCAAATTGGCCCAGTGGCTTCAGAGGAGTTGATTAAAATGTGAAAAGTTAACGGACGGACGGACGACGGACGACGGACGACAGACGACGGACGACGGACGACAGACGACGGACGCTCAGTGGTGACAATAGCTCACCTGACCCAAAGGGTCAGGTGAGCTAAAAAGGGTGATGGACAATAATCAAATATAGTTTGTTGAAGTTGCTGTCAAATGTCTAATTCTTAGATACCTCTCCCCATTTCCTGAACTTCAATAGTAGGTGCAACTATAAAACTGGCCTGATTAGAACGGTGTGCCAGTGTAGATCCTCGATGAGGGGTACTGTAAAAGACTACACCTGCTGTGTTATTTACCAGGTTTTGTAGTTTAGGATTATCTACAGCAGTAGATAACATCTGTTTGATAAGTATTCCTAAAATAATAGAAAAACAACAATGTTAATCATGAAACACAAATATTAGACTTAAAGGTCATTCAATTATAATACTGGAACACAAATATTAGACTTAAAGGTCATTCAATCATAATACTGGAACACAAATATTAGACTTATAGGTCATTCAATTATAATCCTGGAACACAAATATTAGACTTAAAGGTCATTCAATTATAATACTGGAACACAAATATTAGACTTATAGGTCATTCAATTATAATCCTGGAACACAAATATTAGACTTATAGGTCATTCAATTATAATCCTGGAACACAAATAATAGACTTATAGGTCATTCAATTATAATCATGAAACACAAATATTAGACTTAAAGGTCATTCAATTATAATACTGGAACACAAATATTAGACTTATAGGTCATTCAATTATAATCCTGGAACACAAATATTAGACTTATAGGTCATTCAATTATAATCATGAAACACAAATATTAGACTTATAGGTCATTCAATTATAATCCTGGAACACAAATATTAGACTTAAAGGTCATTCAATTATAATACTGGAACACAAATATTAGACTTATAGGTCTTTCAATTATAATACTGGAACACAAATATTAGACTTATAGGTCATTCAATTATAATCCTGGAACACAAATATTAGACTTATAGGTCATTCAATTATAATCATGAAACACAAATATTAGACTTATAGGTCATTCAATTATAATCATGAAACACAAATATTAGACTTATAGGTCATTCAATTATAATCATGAAACACAAATATTAGACTTATAGGTCATTCAATTATAATACTGGAACACAAATATTAGACTTATAGGTCATTCAATTATAATCCTGGAACACAAATATTAGACTTATAGGTCATTCAATTATAATCATGAAACACAAATATTAGACTTATAGGTCATTCAATTATAATCCTGGAACACAAATATTAG
Organism: Bathymodiolus septemdierum; assembly: GCA_963383655.1. Lineage (NCBI taxonomy): Eukaryota > Metazoa > Mollusca > Bivalvia > Mytilida > Modiolidae > Bathymodiolus > Bathymodiolus septemdierum. Next base: position 82,336,390 of record OY726520.1, read on the forward strand.
ACTTAAAGGTCATTCAATTATAATACTGGAACACAAATATTAGACTTATAGGTTATTCAATTATAATACTGGAACACAAATATTAGACTTATAGGTCATTCAATTATAATCCTGGAACACAAATATTAGACTGATAGGTCATTCAATTATAATACTGGAACACAAATATTAGACTTAAAGGTCATTCAATTATAATACTGGAACACAAATATTAGACTTATAGGTCATTCAATTATAATCCTGGAACACAAATATTAAACTTATAGGTCATTCAATTATAATACTGGAACACAAATATTAGACTTATAGGTCATTCAATTATAATCCTGGAACACAAATATTAGACTTACAGGTCATTCAATTATAATCCTGGAACACAAATATTAGACTTAAAGGTCATTCAATTATAATACTGGAACACAAATATTAGACTTATAGGTCATTCAATTATAATCCTGGAACACAAATATTAGACTTATAGGTCATTCAATTATAATCATGAAACACAAATATTAGACTTAAAGGTCATTCAATTATAATACTGGAACACAAATATTAGACTTATAGGTCATTCAATTATAATACTGGAACACAAATATTAGACTTATAGGCCAGTCAATCTATGGAAAAAAAATAGCCAAACCTTAAACTAATTGCAAAAGAATTAAACTCTAGATTTTCTTGTGCAAAAATATCTTCCCAATACCATATCAAAAGTCTAGAAAAATCTAGATAGGGGAAAATATTTTTTTCATGAGATTTTATACACCCCTCTCACTACTTCAACATGCATATTTTTTTAAACAGGTACAGTTGTAAATGTGTCAAAAAGAGCTTTCAGTGAAAGTTTAGTCATATAAATCATGCATCAAACCAATGAGAGGACATTTTTAATCAAACATTTGGTTAAAACAAAGCACAATATAGTAATATTTAAAATTTTATAGGACTAATAATACCGATTGTTTATAAATATGTATACAAAATGGGAATTTTAGATTTTAGAATTTCTCTTTTTATCTCATTTTTTCGATTTTTTGTTCTTGTTTACACAAAAGAAAATACATAAAATATAGAAATTATAATGCAACTTAATGTTGTTGCTTATAGGTACATATAACAACAAGAAGCCTATTTTGAATAACAGGGTGCTGATCTATATTCCAAATAGGAAAAATTCCAAACAAAAATGGCTAGATTTCTTGTTTGTTTTGGGTTTATTTTATAGTTGCAGTTACCTATTGATGTTGCAGTAATGATTAAGGTCTACTGAAGTTACAATACACATTCAGCATTTAAAATCAATAAGATTGTCAAAATGTAAAAATGCGTGAGTGAGTGATTGTTGTTTAACGCCAATTCAGCAATTTTTCAGCTATATCATGGCGAGAACAAGTTAATTTTCAATGAAATGTTGATGAGGTCCGCTTTGTTCTAGACCAACATGCTGAGTTGGATTTTAATAGTGCTAGCTCACTGAAACAACAGTCCGTGGGTAGACACGACGTTCCACACGGACACATTATTTTGATTCCGAGCAAACCATTCCTTCTCCTTAATGCTGCGTACTTAGCAGTGAAGCAACAAATACAAATATTATAGTCTTTGGTTTGATCCGACCTGTGCTCGAACCCACGATCTACCGCACTCAAGGAGAGTACGCTAACCATTACGCCACCGATAAGTTTCAAAACGTAAGAACATGTAACAATATTGATAAGTTGCTGATCACATAGTCCTAATTACATATCTTCAATCATGTCTGGGTCTGTTATATTTTTCACGTTTGAATTTGAACAACTAACAACTTTACAGAATCCACGTCCAACTGTACAATCTAAACCACATATTTCCCACAACCACATCTTTAATGTCACAGTTAAGTTTAGAGTTGCATCTTATTTAATAAGTCACTTGAGTGCAGGGGTTAAATTTGTTCTTATGGGAAAAGGTTTACCATCCACATTTTCCCACCCCCATTCTAGAGGGTTGATATGATCTGTTGTTAGTACCCAATCTTAAAGTTGCAGATGAACACCCTGGCTGTGGTAACTTGCTGCTGCGGATGTAGGAGGCGACGTATGGACTTGCAGAAGGATGGTGTTCTGCATAACCTTTCTTGTAAATTTTATATATCTTAATAAATCAATTCCCTCATAAATGATGCCGCCATACCAAGATGCAACCAGAGGCTCTCAAGAGCCTGTATCGTTCACCTGGTAATAAAAAAAACCAATTGGTCCTATGTAAAAACTATGTCCTGCAGTGGTAGTCATCTTGGAATTACGATCAACATAAAAAACACAAAGTTTGTAAAGGACCTTCCAATGATTGATGCACAGTTTAGGTTCAATCAGTGCAATAGCTTCAGAGAAGAATATATTTCTGTATTTTCCCCATATGGTTCTGTGTTAATACTATGACCTGTGGTGGCAGCCATCTTGGATTTCCGATCGGCATAAAAAACAGAGGACCTTCCAATGATCATTCCTGGGCAGTTTGGTTTCAACTGTCCAAGTGGTTTCAGAGAAGAAGCATTTTGAAACATTTTTCCCATAGGGTCCAATGTTAAACTAAGTCCTGCCGTAGCCGCCATTTTGAATTTCATATCAGAACAAAAAACGTAAAGTTTGTAGAGGACCATCCAATGAACATTCATGTACAGTTTGGCTTTAATCATATTTGTAGTTTCTGAGAAGAAGGCATTTGAACATTTTCCCATAGGGTCCAATGTTAATCTATGTACTGCGGTGGTGGCCATCTTGGATTTCCGATCGGCATAAAAAACACACACCTTGTAGAGGACCTTCCAATGATCATTCCTGGGCAGTTTGGTTTCAATTATCCAAGTGGTTTCAGAGAAGAAGCATTTTGAAACATTTTTCCCATAGGGTCCAATGTTAAACTAAGTACTGCCGTAGCCGCCATTTTAAATTTCATATCGGAACAAAAAACGTAAAGTTTGTAGAGGACCATCCAATGAACATTCATGTACAGTTTGGCTTTAATCATATTTGTAGTTTCTGAGAAGAAGACATTTGAACATTTTCCCATAGGGTCCAATGTTAATCTATGTCCTGCGGTGGTGGCCATCTTGAATTTTCGATCGGCATAAAAAAACAGAAACTTTGTAGAGGACCTTCCAATGATCATTCCTGGGCAGTTTGGATTCAATTGTCCAAGTGGTTTCAGAGAAGAAGCGTTTTGAAACATTTTTCCCATAGGGTCCAATGTTAAACTAAGTCCTGCCGTAGCCGCCATTTTGAATTTCATATCGGAACAAAAAACCTTAAGATTGTAGAGGACCATCCAATGAACATTCATGTACAGTTTGGCTTTAATAATATTTGTAGTTTCTGAGAAGAAGGCATTTGAACATTTTCCCATAGGGTCCAATGTTAATCTATGTATTGCGGTGGCGGCCATCTTGGATTTCCGATCGGCATAAAAAACATAAAATTTGTAGAGGACCTTCCAATGATCATTCCTGGGCAGTTTGGTTTCAACTGTCCTAGTGGTTTCAGAGAAGAAGCGTTTTGAAACATTTCCCCCATAGGGTCCAATGTTAAACTAAGTCCTGCCGTAGCCGCCATTTTGAATTTCATATCGGAACAAAAAACGTACAGTTTGTAGAGGACCATCCAATGAACATTCATGTACAGTTTGGCTTTAATCATATTTGTAGTTTCTGAGAAGAAGGCATTTGAACATTTTCCCTTAGGGTCCAATGTTAATCTATGTCCTGCGGTGGTGGCCATCTTGGATTTCCGATCAGCATAAAAAACACACACCTTGTAGAGGACCTTCCAATGATCATTCCTGGGCAGTTTGGTTTCAATTATCCAAGTGGTTTCAGAGAAGAAGCGTTTTGAAACATTTTTCCCATAGGGTCCAATGTTAAACTAAGTACTGCCGTAGCCGTCATTTTGAATTTCATACCGGAACAAAAAACGTAAAGTTTGTAGAGGACCATCTAATGAACATTCTTTTACAGTTTGGCTTTAATCATATTTGTAGTTTCTGAGAAGAAGGCATTTGAATATTTTCCCATAGGGTCCAATGTTAATCTATGTCCTGCGGTGGTGGCCATCTTGGATTTCCGATCGGCATAAAAAACATATATTTGAAGAGGACCTTCCAATGATCATTCCTGGGCAGCTTGGTTTCAATTATCCAAGTGGTTTCAGAGAAGAAGCGTTTTGAAACATTTTTCCCATAGGGTTCAATGTTAAACTAAGTCCTGCCGTAGCCGCCATTTTGAATTTCTTATCGGAACAAAAAACCTAAAGTTTGTAGAGGACCATCCAATGAACATTCATGTACAGTTTGGCTTTAATAATATTTGTAGTTTATGAGAAGAAGGCATTTGAACATTTTTCCATAGGGTCCAATGTTAATTTATGTTTTGCGGTGGTGGCCATCTTGGATTTCCGATCGGCATAAAAAACATATATTTGAAGAGGACCTTCCAATGATCATTCCTGGGCAGTTTGGTTTCAACTGTCCTAGTGGTTTCAGAGAAGAAGCGTTTTGAAACATTTTCCCCATAGGGTCCAATGTTAAACTAAGTCCTGCCGTAGCCGCCATTTTGAATTTCATATCGGAACAAAAAACGTACAGTTTGTAGAGGACCATCCAATGAACATTCATGCACAGTTTGGCTTTAATCATATTTGTAGTTTCTGAGAAGAAGGCATTTGAACATTTTCCCTTAGGGTCCAATGTTAATCTATGTCCTGCGGTGGTGGCCATCTTGAATTTTCGATCGGCATAAAAAAACAGAAATTTTGTCGAGGACCTGCCAATGATCATTCCTGGGCAGTTTGGTTTCAATTATCCAAGTGATTTCAGAAAAGAAGCGTTTTGAAACATTTTTCCAATAGGGTCCAATGTTAAACTAAGTCCTGCCGTAGCCGCCATTTTGAATTTCATACCGGAACAAAAAACGTAAAGTTTGTAGAGGACCATCTAATGAACATTCATGTACAGTTTGGCTTTAATCATATTTGTAGTTTCGGAGAAGAAGGCATTTGAATATTTTCCCATAGGGTCCAATGTTAATCTATGTCCTGCGGTGGTGGCCATCTTGGATTTCCGATCGGCATAAAAAACCCAAACTTTGTAGAGGACCTTCAAATGATCATTCCTGGGCAGTTTGGTTTCAACTGTCCAAGTGGTTTCAGAGAAGAAGCATTTTGAAACATTTTCCCCATAGGGTCCAATGTTAAACTAAGTCCTGCCGTAGCCGCCATTTTGAATTTCATATCGGAATAAAAAACCTTAAGATTGTAGAGGATCATCCAATGAACATTCATGTACAGTTTGGCTTTAATCATATTTGTAGTTTCTGAGAAGAAGGCATTTGAACATTTTCCCATAGGGTCCAATGTTAATCTATGTCCTGCGATGGCGGCCATCTTGGATTTCCGATCGGCATAAAAAACAGTAACTTGGTAAAGGACATTCCAATGATCATTCATTTACAGTTTGGGTTCAGTCAGTTCATTAGTTTCAGAGAAGAAGATCTTTGAAATTTCAGCGAATCAGAGCATATTATTGGCCCTGGCAGCCATATTGAATATCCGACTGGAACGAAAAACAGTAACTTTGTAGAGGACCATCCAATGAACATTCCTGCTAAGTTCGGTTCCAATCGGCCAAGTGGTTTCGGAGAAGAAGCTTGAAATGTGAAAAGTTTACAGACGACAGACGACGGACGCCAAGTGATGGCAATAGTTCACCTGGACCTTTTGTCCAGGTGAACTAAAAATGATAAAACAATTATAGCCCAGCATTTCGATCAATACATGGATTCATAGACCTAAAAATATATATCGACCTCGGTCAATATATATTTATAGGTCTATAAATCCATGTATTGACCTCAATGGAAGGCTATATTTGTATAGTGTTCCATGCTGAAAACAGTTAATACTAACCACCCATTGAATGTCCTATCCAAATAATTGGTCTGGATCCAATATCTGCCTTCTCTAACTTTTGTAGTAAGTTTAAAGCTCTCACTGCTATTGACCTCCTACAATTAATTTTTTAGTAGAAGTATTGATTGAGTGAATGATTGTTGATTAATTCAAAATGAGCAATTTTTCAGTCATATCATGGTGAGAGAACAAGTTACATTTCAATGAGATGATGATGTCTGCTTGTACTAGACCTACATGCTTAGTTGGATTTTTTATAGTGCTAGCTCACTGAAACAACAGTCCGTGGGTTGACATGTCGCTCCAACTGGACACAATATCCTGATTCTGAGCCAATCATTCTTTGCTCTTACTCCTGCATGCTGCGTCATTAGTGGAGAAGTAGACGATACCACTTAACTATGACTTTGGTTTAACCAGCTCGGGGCTCGATTATACTCTCAACCCTAATCAAGGTGAGCATGCTTACCAATGCACTGCTGATGTTGTTCTAGAAGTATTGATCACATGGAAGATGTTACAACAATTGTTACTGAATAATTTACAAATTATACCAAATAATATCTGAGATTATTTTAATTTTGTATTTCAAAATAAAATATTGGTTACTGTAACGCAGAGCGTTACAAATGTCCCCCAAACGAACAATACAAGTACTAGTGGTATGAATGAAGAATAGTGTGAGAACATAGGAAGAAATAATTAGAGCCCTGTTTTTGACTCTATCATGTCTATAGTAGGGCTTCTTTGTTATGTTACCCTACAATGTGCTACAATAAACTAGTAAGCAAAGCAAGAAAAAAATGGCTTCAATTGTCTGCCATCATCTACAACACCAGTAATGGAGATGTTAGAAGACTATATTATTAGCATGAAATCAAATGCAAAAGATGTTTGTCATACACTATTATATCAATAAGCAAATATTAGATAGCTATTTGCATACTAATTCTGAAAAGATATGGTTGTTATTCACCTTTGTGTTAAATTGAGTGTTTTTGTGGTTTCCATGGCAATGGCAGGCATTTTGAAATTTCCAAGCCTCAAAACCATTTATACACATGCCATACAACATTTCTATTAAGTTTCATCCAATTCCGATCACTTTAAATTTTTCACGTTTTTTTGTGGCAACGGCGGCCATTCTGAAATTTCTAAGCCTCAAAATTATGTGTACACATGTCAGAAAAAATTTCTCGAAAGTTTCATCCAATTTCGAGCACCATAGCAAACCAACGATGAATATCAATTCGCAACATCATAATCTACTTGGAAACCAAATTTCGCCCAAATCGGAGGATTTTTGTATTTGTCTGCCATTTTGTACCTTGGTTACCATGGCAACGGCCGCCATTTTGTATTTTTTCAACCCCCCAAAAGCTGCCACATACTATGGTGGATATTCCTACAAAGTGGATCATAATATGGCTCCCAAACCATGGATATCAATTCCCAACATCAAAATCTACTTGGAAACCAAATTTCGCCCAAATCGGAGGATTTTTGTATTTTGGCGACCATATTGGATTCAAAATGGCCGCCATAGCAAACCCACAATGGATATCAATTCGCAACATCATAATCTACTTGGAAACAAAATTTCGCCCAAATCGGAGGATTTTTGTATTTTGGTGGCCATTTTGGATTAAAAATGGCCACCATAGCAAACCAACGATGAATATTAATTCGCAACATCATAATCTACTTGGAAACCAAATTTCGCCCAAATCGGAGGATTTTTGTATTTTGGCAACCATTTTGGATTCAAAATGGCCACCATAGCAAACCCACAATGGATATCAATTCACAACATCATAATCTACTTGGAAACCAAATTTCGCCCAAATCGGAGGATTTTTGTATTTGGTGGCCATTTTGTACCTTGGTTACCATGGCAATGGTCGCCATTTTGAATTTGTTCAACCCCCCCCAATTGCTGCCACACACTACGGTGGATATTCCTACAAAGTTTCATGAAAGAAATCCAATTTTTTTTAATTCACCCCTTTTTTGTTTCCATGGCCATTGTGGCAAAGTTTGTCCAACCAATTCCGATTTTTGGCATATCTCATTCCACTAGATGTGGATGTTGTTCCTATCAAGTTTCATCAATTTCTGTTCGGCGAGTAACCCGCTATGATCATTTTTGTGTTTTTCATTTTTTTAGCATTTTGGCCGTTTCCATGGGAATGGCGACCATTTTGAAAATTCCGAAAGTAGTCTGAACATCTACTCATAGTGCTTAATATTCCTGTGAAGTTTCATTGATTTCCGTTCAGTAGTCGCTGAGAAATGTGTCGGATAAATTTTTGGCGGAAGAAAGAAAGAAGAAGAAGAAGAATAACAATAATAAGAAACGGAGCAAACACAATATGTCTCCCAAACTTCGTTTGGGGGACATAAATATAGCTCCATATTTCATTCCAATAACTTAAGAAAATAAAATAAAATAGCTTGTTTATTAAAGATGAACAAACTTAAAAGTTCTGCTCTCTGAATCTTATAGAATCGTGGACATAAAAAGGCGAATAAAAGACCAGCAATATCTGCAGGTAACATCATAATGAAAATGTTTCTTTATTTTCCACTAAATCTGGCCAACATTATATAGCTGGAATAGTTTGAAATTTTCTTATGGGAAGACTTTAATCATTAATCAAATATATCTTACTTTTCTGTTTCAAATGGGCAGTTTGCGTTCCATGTACTTAAATCTGTGTCATATTCAACAGACAATATACGTATATTGGGACAATCTTTGGCCAGCCAGTCCTGAAAAACCAACAAATATTAGATGTATTATAATAGCTAGATTTGACTAAAAGACAATAGTTATTTCTTTTCTTCTGATGTTTTCATTTTTCTGAGGTCTGTTTTGATATGATTAAACCTCAAAGCACATCTTACTTTCAAACATTGATTTCCCATTTCAAGAGAAAATTCTATAAACCTTCCAAATATGTGAAATTTGGGTTCCATTTAGACCACTTTTGAAATAAAATAGCATTTTTTCAATGGTTCATCAATAGCAATAAAGATGATCATTTTGCAAAAAACTGCATTAAAATTGGATGAAATATAAAAACTTTCAAATTTTGGAATCAGTTTACCCAGAAACAGTACGAGATAGATAAAATTTGTCAGTATACTACCAGAAATTCTCAGCAGTCATTCAACGAAAAAAAACGTCATCAAAATTGAATGAAAAATTCAAATTCTATATACCTTCCAAATAAATGAAACTACACCTTTAACAAAATAATCATTTTGCAAAACACTGCATTGAAATTGGATGCACAATTTTGAAATCCCCCTTTTTTATGTCAAAAAAGGTAATAGTTACATAATAACGTGGTGCATATTTTTAAATTAAATTCATCGTGAGGGCATAAAACTCTCCACGTTCAAATAACAAAAACCTGTATCCAGACTATTTATATAATGAAAAGCTTTATGTAAACATACAAGGTAACTTTTAATACCTTTGGCCAACAAAAAGTATATGTTTCTTTCTTAAAACTTTCTGTGCCATCTGCAGAGTTATCAGTCTTTAGTTGGTTACGATCCTGCTGCCTCCATGTCTTAAAAGGTCCTCCAAGTAAACCATGGACAAACACTACGTCTGCATGAATGGACTCTCTGGAAAAATTAATGTATGTAATGGTATATGCATGTAATAATTATAGATCTACTTGAATCTAAACATACAGAAGCCCATGGATTACAATGCTCAACTGAGCCATTTTGGTGGTTACTTACTTACACAATATTGACCCCTATTACATTCATATTACAATTTGCTTTTAATTCAATTTAGTTCTTATGTAAGCGAACATGGATATATAATTTCTCTGAAAAGTATGAACAAATCTGAAAAATACCCCAACAAAGAATATTTCTGACACATTTTTTGACTTACCAAGTAGTTGTTCTGGAGAAAAAGTCACAAATGACCATGGATTTGTTCTGTTTGATGTTGTCAAATTGTGTCCCTTCCTTGTTCATGTCACTAAATGTTAACATGAGTAACACTAGTGAAGCAGGAACTGCTTCTTACACAACATTTGCCTTAGCCCCTGGGATAATGTTGTCATTTTGCACAAATATATAGCTTCATGTTTTTAGTTCTGTGTTGTGATTGTCAAATACTACTTCCACATAAAACCTATGTTTGATTCATCTTAACTTGATTTCTTTAGTACATGCTTTATACACCTGTTTAAACATAATTTCCATGATTCATCTTAACTTGATTTCTTTAGTACATGCTTTATACACCTGTTTAAACATAATTTCCATGATTCATCTTAACTTGATTTCTTTAGTACATGCTTTATACACCTGTTTAAACATAATTTCCATGATTCATCTTAACTTGATTTCTTTAGTACATGCTTTATACACCTGTTTAAACATAATTGCCATGATTCATCTTAACTTGATTTCTTTAGTACATGCTTTATACACCTGTTTAAACATAATTGCCATGATTCATCTTAACTTGATTTCTTTAGTACATGCTTTATACACCTGTTTAAACATAATTGCCATGATTCATCTTAACTTGATTTCTTTAGTACATGCTTTATACACCTGTTTAAACATAATTGCCATGATTCATCTTAACTTGATTTCTTTAGTACATGCTTTATACACCTGTTTAAACATAATTGCCATGATTCATCTTAACTTGATTTCTTTAGTACATGCTTTATACACCTGTTTAAACATAATTTCCATGATTCATCTTAACTTGATTTCTTTAGTACATGCTTTATACACCTGTTTAAACATAATTGCCATGATTCATCTTAACTTGATTTCTTTAGTACATGCTTTATACACCTGTTTAAACATAATTGCCATGATTCATCTTAACTTGATTTCTTTAGTACATGCTTTATACACCTGTTTAAACATAATTTCCATGATTCATCTTAACTTGATTTCTTTAGTACATGCTTTATACACCTGTTTAAACATAATTGCCATGATTCATCTTAACTTGATTTCTTTAGTACATGCTTTATACACCTGTTTAAACATAATTTCCATATCAGATGATGTTTGTTTCATTTAACAGTAACACAAGGGGATCATTTTTCTTAATCCTGTGTAGCTTTTGCGAGCTAATGTTTGTCTTTTTTTTTCTTTTGGCAATTGTATGGTCTGATAATTACAAGCCACATGCAAAATATTATTCAAATCTATCCATCTTTACTAAAGTTATCGCATAAACAAGACACAATTCTCAATATTGGTGATTTTTCAACCAAAAACTAAGATTTCCCCCCAAAATCCTTGCTTCAAATATTTCCATGTTAGAACTCATCCAAGATAATGATAATTACAAGCCACATGCAAAAAATTATTCAAATCTATCCATGTTTACTCAAGTTATCGCGCAAACAAGAAAGTGTGACGGACGGACAGACAGACAGCCGCTATTACTATATCCCCTCAACGCTATTGCGGGGGGATAATAATCTCAAAACAACACCTGGGCAGCAATCATTGAATTAGAAATATTCTGAAAAGTAACAACACTTCTCCAGAATCTCTAGAAGAAATTTTTGAAATTTACATTGTAAACTTACCGGAAATGACTAATTGGCAAATCTCAGGTGTTATTTTCCGGTTTGGCAAAGTTCGGCTCGGGAGTGTGTTATTACGGCAGAGGGTGTTATTACGATATATTTATTATACTTCATGCAAAAATCTATTAATTTCATTGAATAATAGGCATTTGACATTTCTCAATAGCTTCTTTTGGTGTAGGAATCAGATCGTAATAACACCCTCTGCCGTAATATCACCCTTCTGAGCCGAACTTTGCCGAACTGGAAAATAACACCCGCTCCGTCCGAGTTTTGCCGATTAGTCATTTCCAGTAAGTTTGTTGTTTTTTAGTTTGTTAGAAGTAAGAAACCGTAATGTTATGACAATGCCGCAAATTTCTAACAGTAACTGTTCTGTGAATATTCGTTGTTGCTTTATTTAGGTAGTGATATGTACATAGTGTGTCCCATTGGTTAACTGACTCCAATAAAAATTCTAAGTCCTCTTTACTACTGGCATTCAGTATAATAAAAAAACCATACTGCCTTTAGTTGAGGGTGTTATGGTAGATGACCACACTCTGGAAAAAGAATATTATCCTCGACTTTGTCTCGGGTGATATTCTTTTTCCACAGAGTGTGATATTTTTTCCCTCGTGTGGTAATCTACCGTAACACCTTCAACTAAAGGCAGTATGTTTATAATATATCAGTTGATCAAAAAAGTTTATGTCTCATATTCCACAAAATTTCTGAAGAAAAAGTCTAAAATGTCTAAGCAAATCAAAGGCAATCGCAGCCACCTCTGATTTCAAATTGCACTAAAAATATAAAATATTTATTGTTCATCAAAAGTCATCACTAGGTAGAATCTGTTTGAAAAATAAGTGCAGGATGGAATTTCATAATGGAATTAGTAAAAAAAAACCCCATTAAAATCAGACTTGAATAAATGTTCAGCATGGTCAGAAACAATTTTGAAAGGGGACCACCCATTGACAATCCAAGCCAAGTTTGGTTTAATTTGGTTCGGTGGTTTCAGAAGAGAAGATTTTTTTCTGTGAAAATCTAGTGAAACACAGGTCAGGTGTGCTATGTAGTGCTAACCGATTGCCATGTGGCGAAATGCAAAAAAAATGTTAGTAGCCTATTTAATTCGCTACCTGGTCGCCACATTGACGAAATGAATTTGATGATTGAAATGTCAACAATACTATATAATATCTAAATCGTGAATTATTTTTTCTGGTGGAGTTTTGCAAGCGCTTTACTTCGAATTCCGGTAGAGTTTCCTGCATGGCCAGCACCCGATTCAATTCTACTATCGCCTTTTTACACTGGTTGCAGAATCAATTTGTGATCACCGCTCATTCATGAAACACGAGAGAAAATGGCCAAGCGACAGATGTCTATATATATGCTGACGTTTATATCAAATGGGCAATCGACACGGACAGCCAAAAAAAAACCCAGAAAGAAACTAAAACTATGGAATTGTGACAATAAAAGGAAAATTAAATCAGAATTGGTTTATACAATTTTTATGATTAACAATGAATGAAACAGAAAGTGACGATGGAAAGACGTTCGTTTGTCAAATGTGCCAAGAGGGCAAAAAATCCAACATTTTTACAAACTTGTGTTATAATATAAGTTTAATCTTGCTGGATTATTGCAAGTAAACTATTTAAATTAATTTAAATTATTAAATTGTGAAATGTTGGGTAACATAATAAGATAGAAATATAGCTGATAATTTTCTAATACAAATTCTTAATCATTAGTAAGAGTGATTGTCGCTTAACGCCAAGTGAACAATTCTTCAGCTATACCACAACGACAGCAAGTTAAGTTTATATGAAAATGGTGATGTCCTCTTTATTCTAAGACTAACACACTTAGTTGGAATTTTTAGTGGCTTCACTCTGACACACACTTCCAGTATCAAAATAACCTGATATTCAGAAAAAGAAGAAATTATAAAGTTCAGAAAATAAAAAACACCATTAGAAAGGGTAATATATATAAGACTACCTAAACATTGCATTATTGTGGACAGAGATTGGCAGACAGTTGCTTCAGTTGTGTGGTTTCTGGGATGTGGTCGTCACATGGATATTGACTTTCATTACTCAAGTGACTGGAGTGCATATATCACTGACGCAAAAGACTTACCTGAACCCCAGTTAATTGATGATGACAATGAAGTGAAGCTTCTAATGAAGAATAGAATGCACTAGCTGCGGAACTGTAGCTCTTATGGTCCTTGGCCAGTTTTTCCTATGGTCTGCAAATATCAGAAAACTGGCCAAGGACCATAAGAGCTACGGTTCCGCAGCTAAGAATGCACCTGTGACATTGCTTTTTTTTCGATAGGCATTATTAGTTTTGATTACCCTTATCACAAAGGAGTATAAGGATGTACTCTTGTCCATCCGCACATCGACCCTAGGTTTTAGTTAACTAGGGTTTACGTCCAGATCTTGAATATAGTAAATGCTATAGTCACGACAGTACATTAATGATATTTGTTATTAGATAATGCCTGATTTTCTCCTTGATATGTCACTGTTGCCTTCATGTCACATTTAAGCACCATGGCTAATTATGTGGGAATAGGTTATATTTTCATTTACTAGATAAGTATGATTAAGCAATGGATTTTGATAAAAAGCACAACAGTATGTACTAATGGATAGGTCACTGTTAACTGAGAGTTCAGAGAAGATGCTTTGCCTTTAAGACTAGACATCAGGACCTGATGATCAGGTACTAGATATAGTTTAGCAATCATGTGGGCATTGTATGATTTCCTGATAGTACAATTACTAATTCATGATAAGGCAACTTTGACCTTCATTGTTAACACTTAATTTTGTTAATTAAGTTTTATGTTTAGGTCTAGTTTCCCCCACTATAAGATGCTGTATCTCTGACATAATATTATTTTGAAGAAAAAATTATCTGAACCTCTAGCCATGCAGTGATTTCTTAGGTTTTCATGATTTATTTGATTATTATAGTGTTTTTTAATTGATTATAATAGAGTTTTTTAATGAATGCAGTTAAAATAAAATTAACTATGTACATGTATCATGATATGTTGTTTATAAATAAATTTGTGTGCCCTATATATTCCACCTCCGAAACACGGGAACTATGCAATACAATTTCAATAAAACAAAAGAACAAGTGAGAAAACCAATGACATGAAAAACTAGAGGCTCAGTGGGCTGAGCCTGTGTCGCTCACCTTTCATTCTGCTTTGAGGAAACTTAATACAGAACCTTCCATAGGTGCTTCCCACCAAATTTCAGCTCATTTGGCTACTCAATTTCGGAGAAGATTTTCTAGAAATCGACCAATCAGAAACAATAATTGTTTATGGTGGCCATGTTTGTTAACTAAGCGGGACTAAATTAGCAAATTTATAGAAGACCTTCCATAGATGCTTACTACCAAGTTTTGGTTCATTTGGCCATGTGGTTTCAGAAATCGACCAATCAGAAACAAGAATTGCCTATGGCAGCCATGTTTGTTAACGGAACAGGACAAAGTGAGCATTCTTTATAGAGGACCTTCCATAGATGCTTTCTACTAAGTTTCGGTTCATTAGTCCAAGCGGTTTCAGAAGAGAAGATTTCTTAGAAATCGACCAATCAGAAACAAGAATTGCCTGTGGCGTCCATGTTTCTTAATGGATCGGGACAAAATGTGCATTCTTTATAGAGGATCTTTCATAGATGCTTCCTACCAAGATTCAGCTCATTTAGGTAAGGGGTTTCAGAGGAGAAGATTTTTTAGAAAACGACCAATCAGAAACAAGAATTGTTTGTGGCGGCCATGTTTGTCAATGGATCGGGACGAAATGAGCAATCTTTATAGAGGACCTTCAATAAATACTTCCTACCAAGTTTAGGTTCATTTGGGTTAGCAGTTTCAGAGGAGAAGATTTTTGTTTAATTAGCCAATCAGAAACAAGAATAGCCTGTGGCGGACATATTTCTTAATGGATCGGGACAAAATGTGCATTCTTCCGTAAATGGCCGTTTTCGGGTTGAGACGACCGAGTTAAGACTGGTGCACGTGCACGTGCACTTGTCTCTACTCGTTGTGACATCCAATCAGAATGCCTCTAACAAGAAAAAAATCGTTTAAATATATATCCTAAGCCGGGAATGTCACATTATATACCCTGTCTGATAGCTGAATAACTGATATATTATGAATTTAACCATTGGTTTTTTTTTCAAATACAGACTCCAACCGTATTAAATATATTTGTTTCTTTTATTTTCATTTTTTCGTATTTCTAGATGTCCTTTTCCGTACCTTTGACGTCATTCTTCAATGACGTCAAAATATGTGTCACGTCATATTTCATGTATGGGGTGTCTCATGAAGGAAAATACTGTACTTTCAATAAAATATTAGTGAGAAAAGCTCAAATATCAGTAGAAAGCTATTTAGTTTATCAATCAGTGTCACAAATGTCAATTTTACGTGATGTGTATTTCATAACGCTCAATGATATTGATCTGATAATTTATGCAATTTAGTTACTGATCAATGGCGGGGGTCTCTAGGAGTTCGTGATAGTGAAAGTTGCTGGTTTACGGAAGAAATAGGTACTTACATGCGTTGTTGAGAAAGCCTGGGTGATCTTCCACTTGTGATAGAAATTTTTGTTTCTTTTCGCTCGTTTTGCTGCACTCCACTTGCGAAAAGACATAAAATTTCTATCATTCGTGGAAGATCACCCGGTCTTTCCCAAGAATGTATGTAAGAACCTATTAATCTTTATAGAGGACTTTCCATAGATGCTTCCTACCAAGTCTCAGTTCATTTGGCTAAGGGGTTTCAGAGGAGATTAAAATGTGAAAAATTAACGGACGATGGACACCAAGTGATGGCAAAAGCACACATTGCCTTTTGCAAGGTGACCTAATAACTAGAGGCTCAGCACACTGAGCCTGTGTTGCTCATCTTTCATTCTGCTTTGAGGAAACTTAATACAGAACCTTCCATAGGTGCTTCCCACCGAATTTCGGTTCATTTTGGCAAAGCAGTTTCAGAGAAGAAGATTTTTTAGAAATCGACCAATCTAAAACTAGGAAGAACTGTTTTAGATACATATGTACCTAAAACTTATGTCTCCCCTTAATGCGGCCATCTGTACAACAACCTATCTCGAAAGACAAAAATGTTATGGCCCGGACAAGAAAATACTATTTAAAAAACAATTATTTGACCTTGAGGTCAAAGGTCAAGGTCCCACGAAGGTCATTATGGTATGCAACACACCGCCTTATGGTCAAAGGTCAAGGTCCCACGAAGGTCATTATGGTATGCAACACACCGCCTTATGGTCATGCACCCACATACCAAATATAATTGACCTATCTGGAATGACAAAAAAGTTATGGTCCGGACAAGCTTCGCTGAGAAGAAACAGAAGCAGAAGCGGAAGAAAAAATCAGACTAAAACAATATGTCTCCCTTCGTTCAAAGGGGAGACATAACAAGAATTGCCTGTGGTGGCCATGTTTGTTAATGGATCAAAACGAAATGAGCAATCTCTATAGAGGACCTTTCAGATGCTTCCTACCAAGTTTCATATCATTTGGCCAAGCAGTTTCAGAGGAAAAACTGTTTTAGAAATCGACCAATAAGAAACAAGAATTGCCTGTGGTGGCCATGTTTGTTAATGGATCAGAACAAAATGAGCAATCGATATAGAGGACCTTCCATAGATGCTTCCTACCAAGTTTCGGTTCATTTGGCAATGTGTTTTCAGAGGAGAAAATTTTTAGAAATCGACCAATCAGAAACAAGAATGGCCTGTGGTGGCCATGTTTGTTAATGGATCGGGACAAAATGAGCAATTCCCACAGAGGACCCTCCATAGATGCTTCCTACCATGTTTCGGTCCATTTGCCCAAGCTGTTTCAGAGTAGAAGATTTTTAGAAATCAACCAATCAGAAACAAAAATTGCCTGTGGCGACCATGTTTGTTAATGGATCGGGACAAAATGAGCATTTCTATAGAGGACCTTCCATAGATGCTTCCTGCCAAGTTTCGGTTTATTTGGCAAAGCGTCTTCAGAGGAGAAGATTTTTAGAAATCGACCAATCAGAAACAAGAATTGCCTGTGGCAGCCATATTTGTTAATGGATCGGGACGAAATGAGCAATCTTTATAGAGGCCCTCCCATAGATGCATCCTACCAAGTTTCGGTTCATTTGGCAAAGCGGTTTAAGAGAAGATTTTCTAGAAATCAACCAATCAGAAACAAGAATTGTCTGTGGTGGTCATGTTTGTTAACGAATCGGGACGAAATGAGCAATGTTAACAGAGGACCTTCCATAGATGCTTCCTACCAAGTTTCGGTTCATTTTGCCAAACGGTGTCAGAGGAGAAGAATTTAAAAAATCAGCCAATCGGAAACAAGAATCACCTGTGGTGGTCATGTTTATTAACGGATCCGGACGGAATGAGCAATCGGACCTTCCATAGATGCTTCCTACCAAGTTTCGGATCATTTGGCAAAGCGGTTTCAGAGGAGAAGATTTTTAGAAATCAACCAATCAGAAACAAGAGTCGCCTGTGGTGGCCATGTTTGTTAACGGATCGGGACGAAATAAGCAATCTTTACAGAGGACCTTCCATAGATGCTTCCTACCAAGTTTCAGTTCATTTGGCTGAGAATGTGAAAAGTTAACGGACGACAGACTCCAAGTGATGGCAAAAGCTCACATTGCCTTTGGCAAGGTGAGCTAAAAATGAAAATAACTTATATGTTAAGAAAATCTAAGTATATAATATGTAAAGAAATTGGAAAATAAAAGCTTGATTTTCTACTGCCTTATACTGATTTTATCACCTTTTTCAAATGATTTACTTTTTCTAGCACACAATGCTTTTGTTATAAACTAAATTTCATTTCACAGCTTCTCATCATGATGAATGAACAACCATCAGGATCGAAGATCTGACATCTCAAGGTCTACATTAATTTGTCATTTTTCTCTTCTGTTTGATGTATAAGTGTTACCTTGTTCGGACGATGTTTCCTTACAATAACTTTAAAGCCTCAACCGATTGATTTGATATATGGATATGTTGTTTATAACAACAAATGGCAGATCAAGTCGATTTTGGGGTAAATTGGGTGAAGGGTTTTCAGTTAGAGGGGTAGGGCATCCGTGTTCATGGACACATTTTTTTTTTTTTATTCAACATGGATCATGTCCTCACCTGCCGCTGTAGCTCAGCTTTGCCATTTTACATAGTTAACTTGGTTCCTTTGGCATTCTTTTTACTGAGAATAATTTCCTCTCATGATTTAAAAAAATTAAAAGATCAACATTTGGTTATAAAAAAATAAAAAGATAAAACCGATTTACAGAGCTCGGAATTGATGAGTTTCTGTGGTTGCTAGGGATAATATTTGGTAACTATGGACACTGTATGGTTTAAGGAATACTTATAATATATACTGGTTAGTAAATTATAAGATGTCTCTGCTAAGATGTTGTTGTAGAAAATTTCTTCTTGATTAAACAAAATGTCCATGAGATCTAAAGTAAAATACTGGGGAAACGTGTTGCTAAGGGCGGAGCATAACTATGAACAAAAATATCAAAATGTATTTTTGAAATATGAAATGACATTTGTAGAGTATATAACTTGACAAAAATGTACCGCTTAGTCAAAAGATCGTAGATGTCAAAATCCAACCTTTAATTGCAATAATAAAGGCTAATTAAATCTTCACAAAACCATTGCTAGGGTGACACAACTATGCAAAAAATACTATATGCTATCTTAGAGCATTGGAATATCATTTGTAGAGTGTACTTAAGGGTGTAGGCCTGGGGTATTGGAGATAACTCTATTTTCAGTGTCTTCTCAAATATATGATCATCTGTGCGTTTGAAAATTCCCCCTCAATTCCAAGCTTCTTGGTGACAGAGATTGTTTACATTGGATATGGCCAGTTAAAAAAAATGACTCCTTTTCCTTTTACCTTTCCATAGCTGTGCTCCTTGTATTTGTATATCGTATTGCTGCTTATGCCAGTGTCAGGCAGAGTGTTATTATTATATGCCGGTGCCCACAAAATATCATTGAAATATCTCTTTCCAGAAAAAATGTTCATCGAAGTATGTTGTCAAAAATGCCAGAAATGTAACACAATTTGTGCGACAACCTTTTTCTATTGAATTTCAAGGGTTTGTAAAAAAAAAAGAGAATTAAATACATACACCAGAATCTTAGATATTATGAAACTATAGAGCAAATTCATTTTATGGTAGTAAAAAAATAGAAAGCTATGCTTGGGGAAAAAATTGTAATATCTGAACCTCTCTTATACCGCTGCCCCCTTCTCCTAAGACAACTAAAGAATAACCTGAATCAAACGAATACAACTGGAGCACAGAATTTGAAGGAATTCAACAATACAGCTGGGTGGCTGTCTGTGTTTTTTTGGTATTTTTTTTTGCAATGAATTAATAAAGTAGAGTCACCCTCAAACCACCTCTCCCCCTCCTCAGCCGATTTGAAAATAAAACAGACAAATGCAGTCATTTGGTAATTTGGACATCCACTGTGTCAATTATAAGAATTCAAAAGCTTTTTGTTATTGGTAACTAGTTATTTTTTATCTCACAAACAAAGAAACTAGCAAAGGATGGGTGTGTGATATCTTTCCTCGACAATTTCATTTTTTTCTGGGTGCCATCCATGAAAAACATAAATTTAAATATTCTAAAAATCTGACGTTAAAAGTTTGTAAAATTTGGTGCAATGATGTCTATATGTCTATTCTTCAGTGTGACATTTTTTGGTGGAAATTAATCAACAGGAATTTTGTTTATCCGATTTTTAATACCAAGGTGGTCCCCTTTTTTGCAATTTCCACTGTTTTTGCACGTGATTATCTCCAAACAGGATATTCAGATATGCTAGATATTTCATATTTATTCAACAACAACACTCTCAAGTGTATTAAAGCCAAAATATTCCCTTTCAATCAGAAATAAATATTAGAATCTTCTGAAACTAGTATTACCATCTGGCATCAAGAATACCCCCAAAATTGCTATATTTAGGATATGCTATGGAGAAAACGGCACGGTGAAATTTTTTGAAACTTTGGCAAATAATGTATTTAGACATAACTATTCCATGATGCAAATTTAAAAGAAATTGAATGATGGGAAAATTTAGGGTAACCCAGGTCTACACCCTTAAACAGAATATAACATTTTGTCAAAGACTATGCAAGATGTGTCAAATACAACTGCCATATTTGAATTTCCAATGGTTAATTGACCCTTCCTCCATTTACCTTGCTAAGCAACAAAGGGCAAAGTGAAATCATGCAAAAAATTATTTTTTCTTACCTTTCAATGATTGTGTTTAATATTATATCTACACGGTATATAAACAGTTTCTGAGATTCTGACAAAATTTGCCCTTTGCAAATTCTTAAGAAAATCTGTCGTAAATGGTTTATTCTAAATAGATGTAGCTAATCTCCAACATACAATATGATGCTAAATTCATTTATTAATTTTCCTACATAGGTTCATAATGCATACCTTTTTCTGAATGTTGGATGAATTAGATAGATTCCATCTTCATATATACAAGATACACATTCTCTGTCTAAATTTGCCAAGGTCCTTGCTGCATGGAGAGATAAGGTTAAATCTGAGGATCCTATCCATTCTGCTAGGATGGTAATCCACCCTGTAATAAAAGACATATCCTTTTATCTGTAATCTAATTTTATTCTACATGTTTGTTAAAACCAATGTATAAAATTGGGTCATGTTTTGCACTATTCCTTCCAATATGACAAAAAGTGTTCTATCTTATTAACATAATAAGGGCATGATCCCTCTTGACTGAACTTGCCAATAATCAACATTTTGGAATACATGTACCATACATAGCCTTGAATAATTTTATGAAGTTATGATAAAGAAAAATTACAACAAAATTCAGGCATACCTAAACCTGCATTGCTCACCTGGTTATCTATACACTGTTTTGACTGAAGCAATTTTGCAGCTTCTGAGAGAGAAAGTGTTATTCTTATTTCCATAGGATCCTATATTTAAACGTCCTGTGGTGGTAGTCAAATTGGATTTACGATTCTCACAAAAAATTGAAACATTGAATGATCTAGTTACCATTCATTTACAGGTTGGATTCTATCTATTTCATAGCTTAGGGGAACAGTTTCTATTTTCATTTTCCCATATGCTCATATGCAAAAATGCTAAAACTTTGTCCTGCAGTTGCAGCCATCTTGAATTTCTGATTGATTAAAAACAAGATATTTGTAGAGGACCAACCAAGGGATACTAAAGCCAACTTTGGTGATGAATGGTTTTGAGGTTTATGATAATACTTTCCTCATAGTGATCTATTTGAAATTTATCCTGCAATGGCAACAATCTTGGACATCCAATCAATAACAAATATATTTTAATGGCCCATCAATAACCTATACAGATGAACATTTTGCTCCCCTCCCCCCACAAAAAGATAAAAAAAAACAAAAAAAACACACACACACACACACACATTGGATGATAAACAAAAAAATTAAAATTTTGAAATTCCACTCTTTTTTTACTCTTTCATGTCAAAAATGTTAAAAGTTACATAATAACGCTATGCATTTTTCAGAAAGGGATTTAACTAAGAAATTCATTGCAAAAAATCTTCATATTAAAGGATGAAATTAAATAATAAAAAAACACTCATCATACTAAAAACAGAAAACACACTTTTTGGTAACTTGAGGCCTCTTGTTTATAAAAAGGCATGGTTACAATTCCCCAAAACATAACATTTTGCAGGCTATCAGACAATTCTTGTAAAACTCCCCCAGTTGAATTCCGATTATTTATAATTTGCGTTGAGTGTTTACCGTACGCTACACGCATGGTGCAACGAAGAAATGAAAAAGATACACAACTCTCTTTATATTCTATACAATTAGTTGCAAGATACCAACATTACAATATATCCTTTCGTATGCCTAGATTAATGGTGGTCAATTATACATGGTGAAATGTCACTATATTGTTGTACTCTTCAACAAGCATGCTTAAAATTATTGTAGAAACTGATAGACCAATGATTTAGGAGTACATACAGACATATAACAATTAATAAGAAACTATTATGTCTACAGATCCACGACAATGACCACAAGGACAATGGCGACAATGACAACTGACCAATAACATCATACCACTCCAAAAGATTCATGGCTGAAGAAGGTCATTCATACCAATATCCTTTAAACTTTAAGATATTACTTCAATACAATATGTATAACTATAGTTACCTGCTCTAATTATATCTTTATGACAGCACTGGTGTACAGCTAAATTCCCTAATATTTTGGCTATTTGTCGTTGTATTACGATACTAAACCTTTTATTGTATGTCTGTTGTAACAATTGAATACCTCCTATCTCTACTATATATTTACATTTCTTCAAGTCCTGTTGAAATAAATTTGAACAAGGCCATACAGAATAAAGGTAAGAAAAAATCCAATTGAGTAGAATTGACATGATATTCATTGGGAAAGATTTCCAATCAATTATACAATCGTATAAAATATACCCAGCCGTTATATACAAACTAGATACCATTGAGATGGGAGCCATTTCATGAGGGCCCTGCCAGTGTGTCATGTGAAGATGGAATTTGTGTACCTGAAGGATGTATGGTAATTGTGTACAATTTTTAATATTGGTATGCAGCACATTGTCTCCTGGAAATGCACATACATGCCAAATGTCATAAACATATGTGAAAAAATAAAAAAATTCTGGGGCGGACATGAATATACTCCTCCATAATTAATAATTGAACCCGAGGTCAAAGGTCAAGGTCGTACAGAGGCAATACTGGTATGCGACACATCATCTCATGGTAATGCACCTATATGCCAAATATCATAAACCTATGTGAAAAAATAAAAAATCTCTGGGGCAGACACGAATTGGACCAGACGGACGGACGGACAGAGTGATCACTATAGGGTATCCGCCACAAAGTGGCGGGTCCCTAATTAATAATCACTTTAGGCGTCAATGATGAAGTATCAAAATGCCACGAACAAGATGACAGTTTTGTAACGGTAAAATCACTAATTTGACCTTGTGGTCAAAGTTCAAAGGTCATCAATAATGGTACGCGACACATTGCCTGGAGGTGGTCTACCTACATGCCAAATATGAAAAGCCTATCTTGAACGACAAAAAAGTTACAGCTCGGACACAATTTGTTACGGACGCAGGGACTGATTTGACCTTGAGGTCAAAATTCAAGGTCAACTGTCACCAACAATGGTATGCAACACATCGTCTGGAGGTGGTCTACCTACATGTCAAATATGAAAAGTCTGTCTTGAACGACAAAAAAGGTACAGCCCGGACACGATTTGTTATGGACGCAGACCAGTTTGACCTTGAGGTCAAAGTTCAAGGTCAAAGGTAAGTGGTGGGGACCTAATTAATAATCACTTTAGGCGTCAATGATGAAGTATCAAAATGCGACGAACAAGATGAGTTTGTTACGGTAAGATCACTAATTTGACCTTGAGGTCAAAGTTCAAGGTCAAAGGTCACCAACAATGGTACGTGACACATCGTCTGGAGGTGGTCTACCTACATGTCAAATATGAAAAGCCTGTCTTGAATGATATAAAAGTTACAGCCCAGACACGATTTGTTACGGACGCACAGACAGACTGATCACTGTGTCGTTCACCTTTCATTCTGCTTTGAGGAAGCTTAATACAGAACCTTCCATAGGTGCTTCCCACCAAGTTTCGGTTCATCAAAAGAAGAATTTTAGAAATCAACAACCAGAAACAAGAATTGTCTATGGCAGCCATATTTGTTAACAGATCGGGATGAAATTAGCAATCTTTATAGAGGACCTTCCATAGATGGCTGCTTCCTACCAAGTTTCGGTTCAATTGGCTAAGCAGTTTCAGGGAACAACCTAGTGTCAGCAACATGCTCCAGAGACTCAAATGGAGACCTTTGGCAAACAGGAGAAAAGATGCAGGACTGATGATGATGTACAAAATTGATAGAGAGCTAGCTATAGTATCCATCACCAAAGAAAACAGACTAATACCACCTTGTCGACACTCTAGAAATACACACAACAGGGCATTTCAACTAGAATCCTGTCGTATTGACACCAGAAAGATGTCCTTTTTCCAAAGAACAATGAGGGATTGGAATCTGCTGCCACCAGACATTGTGGAGCTGGACACACCTGAAGCCTTTAAGGGAATATGATACAGTAGCAAGGGCAGATAATTACTTTGCCGAATACCGCATGTTGTTTTAGCGACGTCATGGTAATGAGCGCGACATTTTCGAGATTGCGCTTGACGGAACGTCTCTTTTTCACGGAAGTTGCATCGACGTCATAAAAAGCCGATTGCGTAAAAATTTGTAAGCACCTGCTTCAAGCTGAATAATGCCGTTTTTAAAAGAAGGAGAAATAAGCCGCCGAAAAAAATGTTCAGAGCGCTTGAAAGAGTTGGATAGGAAGACATTTGATCAGTTTGTAACTGGGAAATATATGACAAATTTCATAGCACACAGAATGGCCGAATCGGGGTTAATGTTTGATAATTTGAAATCAGCATATCGTGTACATGGGGTTGAAGGTATCCAGAATCTTTTGACTGAAAAACGGGACAATGGAGGGACAAGAGTTACGAAGAATGCAGCTGTTATAGATAAAATTGTACAATATTTTACTAGAATATTTCGAGTGTTATAATTAAACAAGACAACAATTAAATTTTGGTTACCTAAATCATCATACATAAACTGTTCACCAGATAAAAATGAATCAAAATAATTAAATTATGAAGATAGTTAATATATTTTTTCGAAACATAAGTCAGTTGTTTAGAAATGGTTGATTGGTTGTTGGTTGCTTTAAGTCCAGTCGCAACTATTTAGTATATTCAGGACGAGAACAAGTTCAACAAATCATTATCATTTTTAATACACTGAATAATATCGGCGGCCAGTTTTAATTGAGGAGGAAGCCAGAGTACCCAGAGGAAACCATCGACCATGGGCAAGCAACTGGTAAACTTTATCACTTGCGGCTGCAAGTCGAGTGCACCCTTTTTTGTTTTTACAAAACCGGGCGTGAACTCATGCCGTATTGGTGATAGGCTTGTATGAGTTGTTAGATCCAGCGACCTAACTCACTGAGCCACCCGGGCCCCCAATACTATAAGACGACAATACTATGAGGACAAATACTTCCGATTACATTCTTCCTGCAATTTTCATCTTTTCGTCACAAAAATATATATACGTTTCATAGAATTCATTTATTGGTGAGAATATTATATAATTTTTTGTCATGCAGACTAAAGATTACGCCCGTTTATCCCACTAGAGCCCAGAATAACGAACAGATGCAAAGGAGAAAATAGAGAGACATCGATATTGGTGAGCCTGATATTGAGGTCGCTTGTGTGTGAGTCGAGAAGAAGAATATAGCCGTTCTCTTTCATTTATATTTCGTGCCGTCTCGAAAAATTGGAAATGTGAGATGCACAAACTAGCCATATTGGCCAAGTTTTTTTTTTCTTCTGGTGGACAACTTCAAGACAAATGCACCAGATTAGGTTAGTTTATACAACGGATAACTTATTCAAACGACTGGGTCCATTTATAACGCATTCTCCGGTTGCGTTGCCCTTTCATCCAATCCAAGGAAAACGGCAGGAAAGACTCCACGATGATTTACATATTAAAATACATTGTAGGGTAATTTGGCGCCGAAATTGACGATGTCTAGGTTTGTCATGAAAAATGCACGGTTTTTGTTCTGTAGCTAAAAAACAAGCACATGTACCCCCTTACTTTTTGTTAAAATTCTAAATAAAATCATTGCGAGAATATCATGACAAAATATTAAGAAAATATCAATTGGCATTTTTTTTCTACATGCAAATTTATTCATGAAGAAACCACTAAATAATCCATATTCCACAAATAAGTAGAATTTTTGGACTACTTAATCTATTATTGGCAATGTACATGTTCATCATCTTTGAATGAAATTATCATAGGAAGCTATTGCAAAAAACCGGATGCAATTATCTTTTACCGTTTTGAAATTGTGATATTCTCATTACCCCTATAAAAATCCGTATTTTAAAAATTTGTCGAAATTCGATCGTAAATATCTCGAAAACTAAGTCACGAAGGTATATTTTTCTTTGCATATTTGGAAAAAGCATGACGAAATTGACCAAATCACGAATTTTCATGAAAAAATCATTTGGCAATCCTTACTGTATCATATTCCCTTAATGCCAGGATTGTGTCCCTTTAGCCGCCAGGCAGTCCCAACATGTACATGTATATACATTTGTAGTTAACTTTTAATTGTAAATAAGCCCCATTAAATCATTATCCCACACACTTGATTAGTTCAACTAAAATGCGCAGTCCAAAGTCATTGCATAATCTATTAAGGAGGCAATTACATGGCAGAAACAGAAAAGAAAGGGAAGAAGATTTTTAGAAATCAACCAATCTGAAACAAGAATTGCCTGTGGCAGCCATGCTTGCTAACGAATCGGGATGAAATGAGTATTCTTATAGAGGATCTTCCATACATGCTTCCTATCAAGTCTCAGTTCATTTGGCCAAACGGTTTCAGACGAGAAGATTTTTTAGAAATCAACCAATCAAAAACAAGAATGGCCTGTGCCGGCCATGTTTTTTAACGGATCGGAACTAAATGAGCAATCTTTATAGAGAACCTTCCAAGGATGCTTCCTACCAAGATTTGATTCATTTGGCCAGGCGGTTTCAGAGGAGAAGATTAAAAAAAATCGGGCAATCAAAAACAAGAATTGCATGTGGTGGCCATGTTTGTTAATGGATCGGGACAAAATTAGCAATCTTTATAAAGGATCATCTATAGATTCTTCCTACCAAGTTTCAGTTCATTTGGCTGAGGGGTTTCATAGCAGAAGATTAAAATGTGAAAAGTTAACGGACGACGGACGCCAAGTGATGGCAAAAGCTCACGTTGCCTTTGGCAAGGTGAGCTAAAAAGGAAACGGGTTTTGGAAATTAAATAATTCGGCTTTAAAAAACGAAGAGTATAAATTTATTATAAATAAATTAATAGAAAGACAGTTAAGGTCGATAAACAAAGAAAATAAATATGACATTCGTTTAATGTGGGACGTGTTAAAAATTGAAATAAAAGATTTGACAATAGCCTATTGTAAGAATAAATCGAAACTAGAGGCTCCCAGGAGCCTGTATAGCTCACCTGGGTATAATAACATCAGTCAATAAAACTTGATAACTTTGATAAAAAAATTTAACAAATGTAGACCTCGTCATTGCAGACCCCTTCTACAATAAAATTTGGGCAGGGATTCCCCCTTTAATGTAAGTTATCAAAATTGCTGTAAAAAAACATATATGTCAATGATTCTCAAAATTTAGCTTTTGCTACCTCACATTTTGTAATAGAGTTGCTTCCCTTTGATTATTTGAGTAACCAAAAGCAGTGAGTCAACCAAAAAAGGCATTTTAAGAGGAACAAGATATGATTATAATCTAACGATTATGAAGTCTCCTAAACCGGCCACTGACAACAGGTTTAAAAAATAAATTAAAAGCTACCTTTGAAATCGAACAATGTTGAATTTTTGCGGTATTGTGGCAGTCATTTTGAAAATGGAGACCGGTAGAAATTTTTCGATGTCAGGAATCAATTCAGGACGTTGAAATCGAACAATGCTGAAATTGTGCTGTATTGTGGTGGCCATTTTAAAAATGGCGACCGGTAGAAATTTTTTGATTTCAAGAATCAATTCGGGACATCATAATCTACCAACATATGAAATGGCGTTGAAATTGGACAATGTTGAATTTGTGCGGTATTGTGGTGGTCATTTTGAAAATGGCAACCGGTATAAATTTTTCAATGTAGGAAATCAATTCAGGACATCATTATCTACCCACATATCAAATTTTGATGATATCGAACAATGTTGAATTTTTGCGGTATTGTGGTGGCCATTTTGAAAATGGCGACCAGTAAAATTTTTCAATGTAGGAAATCAATTCAGGACATCATTATCTACCCACATATCAAATTTTGATAATATCGGACAATGTTGAATTTTTGCGGTATTGTGGTGGTCATTTTGAAAATGGCGACAGGTAGAAATTTTTCAATGTCAGGAATCAATTCGGAACATCATTATCTACCCACATATCAAATTTTGATGATATCGGACAATGTTGAATTTTTAACGCCCATATTTTATGCCGTGTTTTGGCAGCCATTTTGAAAATGGCAGACATCTCAAAAATTTTGAAAATGCAGAATTGCTCCTCTAATGGTGACCTATCACTACATCAAATTTTATGTCTCTATCATTATCGATTTAGAAGTTATCAACTTTCCCATAGGATTCTATAGTAACCCCACCCCCTTTGAACCCCTCAAAATATGACTTTGACCGCCTTTACCACAAAGCTGAAAACTTTAGGACCAACTAGAAACATATATCTATAACTCCACCAAGTTTCATGAAATTCTGTCCAGTAGTTCCTGAGATCTGCCGTGGACAAGTTCATGTGCCAAAGAAAGAAAGGAGAATAAAGAGAATAAAGAGAAGAAAGAGAATAATAATAATAATAATAATAATAATAATAATAATAAGAAACGGAGCAAAAACAATAAGTCTCCCAAACTTTGTTTGGGAGACTTAATAATAACTCTTCACACAGTTGTCGCACATTTTCAACTGTGGGAAATTTTTGTAGATCTTGACATTTTTGCAGTTTAAACTTTCCCTCTATCTCTAATAGTTTTTGAGATATAAGATGAAAGTATCAAAATTTAGAACATTTTGATGAAAAAAGGGCAATAACTCCAAAACGGGTATTTACTTCAAAATTGCGGGGAAGGTAGATCTTGACATGCTACAAATTTTTGCAATTTAAACTTAACCTTTATCTCATAGCTTTTGAAATATAAGACGAAAGGAATTAAAATTTAAAAAATTTGATGAAAAAAGGGCAATACTTCCAAGATGGGTATTCAGATTTACTTCAAAATTGCAGGGTAGGTAGATCTTGACATACTGAACATGTTTGCTGTTTAAACTTAGCATCTATCTCTTATAGATTTTGAAATAAAGGACAAAAACTATTTTACGACGGACGACGGATCATTTGAGCTAAAAAGCAAGGGAGTTAAAACGAAAATTAGAAAAAGATTTAGAAAATAAAATGCGATCAAACGACGAACAGCTTGAAGAAAATATTACTCTAAATACAGAAATAGAAAATATTCAGACTGAATTAGAAAAAAATATATGACTTAAAACAGGGTTCCCACTCTTTTCCAGTTATGAAATTCCAGGGTTTTTCCAGGACTTTTTTCAGTTTTCAAGGATATATATATGAGAAGTTATGTAGTACCACTGTGCTATAATGAATTTCAGCTGAATGAACATGCCATAGTTATTGCTATAATTCATTATCTATTATTATCTATAAAAAAAAATACATTGTCAAATGTCAACAAAGCCTTGTCTGTGAGCACATTAAATTTAGTATCATAGTTCTTGAGAAACGACTTTGAAATTTACTTTAAACTATTGTTCAATAAAGCATTAATAAATAACAGAAAAATAAATTCCACTTGAATTAAAAAAAATGGTATTAATCTGATGATTATAAATTGGGAGGTATAGTACATATTTATATCTGATATAACTAATGTTAAACCTACTCATGTGGTCACCTCTATTAAGCAGTCACCTGTATCACAGGGTTCCCACTCTTTTCCAGATATGAAATTCCAGGGTTTTCCCCAGGATTTTTCTAGTTTTCAAGGATATATATATATGAGAAGTTATGTAGTACCACTGTGCTATAATGAACTATAATACAGCAAATTACATTGCTCTCCTCATGGTTTCTTCAAGTAATGCTTCAGGAACATGTTTTGTGTAAGATATTTACAAATTAAAATTTTATGATAGTGCTTTTCATTGTATTTGTGTTGTACCTTGGGATAGAATGATCTAAATGGACATTTTAAACACTTGCTTCATGAGTGTCATGGTTTGGGTGTCCTCTGTTGAGACAACAGGGCATAAAAGAACAGATATGGACTTGAACAAGTATTCTGTTATTATCATGGATTTCTTCACGTGTGATTGAATATTGATCGCCATCATTGGAACTAATTCATGTAACTTTGACCTGCACTACTTCTACAAACACATAGTAGATTCAGATTCAAGTTATCAATTCGTCCCTATGCCTTTCGTCCTTTTTTTTGGCCTATTGTAGATGCTTTTATTATTATTGGGACGAATAAAGCAAGGGACGAATTGATTATCGGACCAAGGAAAGTAACATGAAATTGACAAATTGCATCAAAACTTCCGGTGGTTAAACAATTAAGCTTTCAATAAAGATTTCCAGGGTAAATCCCGGATTTTGACCATTTTTTTTTTTTATTTTCAAGGACATTTCCCGACCGGGAACGTGTAAAACGAAATTCCCAGGTATTTCCCATTTTCCAGGATGTGTGGGAACCCTGTTAAAAGCTAAAGGAGCGCAAATCAGGTCGAGGGAGAAATGGATAGAATTAGGGGAGAAAAATAATTCCTATTTTTTAGGGTTAGAGAAACAAAGACAAGTAAAAAAATCAATAAACAAGCTAAAAGATGATAAAAATAGTGTAATTACAGATCAACCAAAACTCCTTCATATGATTAAGGAATACTACGAAAAATTATATACAACAACTAAACCGAAAAAAGAGCTATTAGAAAACTACATTTTCGAAACAAATCTAGAAAGAAATATTAATGAAGAAGAGTTCAAGATATGTGACGGCAAGCTAACGATTGAGGAATGTACTTCAGCTTTTAATATGATGAAATTGAATAAATCCCCAGGGTTGGATGGGTTAACTGTTGAATTTTACCAAACTTTCTGGGATAAGATCAAATTTTTTTAGTTGATGTTTTGAATAAAAGTCAAGATGAAAAGCTTCTCACATATTCTCAGAGGACAAGTGTTCTGTCTTTAATTTAAAAAAAAGACGACCCTCTTCTAGTAGAAAATGATCGTCCAATTTCACTGTTAAACGTTGATTTAAAGCTTTTGTCATATGTTTTATCTCAACGTCTAAAGAAAATACTACCTAAGCTTATAAATGAAGATCAAACAGGTTATTTACAAAACTGGTTCATAGGCTTCAATCACAGACAAATCCAAGATATTATAGATTTTGCTGATTCATATAAAATTGATGGAGTTATAATTTTTGTAGATTTCATTAAAGCATTTGATATGCTAGAATGGGATTTTATGTTAAATACATTGAAACAGTTCGGCTTTAATGATTCGTTTATTCGTTGGGTTCAAACTTTCTATTCTGATAATCAAACTTGTGTGTCAAATAATGGGTGGGTGTCTGAAATCTTCAATAACTCTAGAAGGATTCAACAAGGGTGTCCTTTATCTGCTTTATTATTCATATTATCTGTAGAAATTATGGCCTTAAGGCTGCGAAGCAATAAAAACATAAAAGGTATAACTATTAAAATAGATGAAAAAAATCATAGTATAAAAATTTCGGAACTTACTGATGATACAACTCTTTTTATGAGTTCAAAAGAAGAAATTACATCTGCTCTACATGAAACTGAGATGGTTGGATCATTATCTGGTTTAATGTTAAACAGAAATAAAACACAGGGGATGTGGGTAGGAAAATAAAAAAATTGTAAAGATAAAATAGAAGGCATAAAATGGGAAAACAAACCAATAAAGACATTGGGTATATACTCTGGTCATGATATCAACAAATGTGATGAATTGAACTGGGAAGGTAACATTAATCAAATGAAAAAATTATTGATATCTTGGGAAAAGAGGAATCTTACCATTATCGGAAAGATACTAATAATAAAATCACTGATTTTACCAAAATTTACATTCATAGCTAGTTCTTGCACAGTTCCTGAAAGATATATGAAAGAAATAGAATCTTGTTGTTTTAAATTTATTTGGAAGGGAAAACCTGATAAAACTAGTATTACTGTGAGCACAGCTCACTAAGATATACCCCCCGCTCCCCACATCTGTCCAACCTATTTCCATAACCAAAACATTACTGATTGTTCCAACCAAAAATGAAAGGGACCCTCCTCTCTTCACTGGTAAGCTGCTGATAAAATTTCAAAACATTCTGAGAAACACTACTCAAGTTATCATATGACATAGCGTAAAAATCCTATTTTCCGTCATATCAAGTCCAGTAACTCTGGAACGGCAAAAGTGAAAATCGTCAAAAATGAAAGGGATCCTGCTCTCTTCACTGATAAGCTGCTAATAAAATTTCAAAACATTCTGAGAAACATTACTCAAGTTATCATACAACATAGGGTAAAAATCCTATTTTACGTCATATCAAGTCCAATAACTCTGGATCGGCAAAAGTGAAAATCGTCAAAAAAGAGAAGGATCCTCCTCTCTTCACCAGTAAACAGTTGATAAAATTTTAAAAGATTCTAAGAAACACAACTCAAGTTATCGTACGACATAGGATTTGTCTACAGACGGACTGACATGGTGAAACCAGAATACCCCCCTACCACTTCATTGCGGGGGTATAACTAAAAGAAGCATATTGATAAACACATGAAAAGGGGGGCTTAAACATGGTTGACATTGATGGTTATTAAAATGGGTGTCAAAATTGACAAATAATAGTTTGGCAAACTGGAAAGTCATACCAATGAAATATTTTAATAAATTTGGAAAAAATTTGTTAGTTTTCAACATGAACATAGATGATATCAAGAATGTACCTAAAGCTAATAATTTGCCAGCTTTCTATAGGGATATAATTATGTGCAGGTGAAAACGGGAGGTCAACTCCCAAACTCTAAGCATTTTGCAAATATTAGAAAACAACTTTTATGGGGTAATAAATACATAAAATTGAAAGGTAAAAATTTACTATTTAATAATTGGATAAATAGCAATCTAATTTACATCAATGACCTTTTGGATGAAAAGGGAAAATTATCCAAAGAATTTATTTGCAAGAAAGTGTAAAGTAAATTGGATTTCAGAAATTTATACTTTTAAAAAAGGATTATCAAGAGAATGGGTTTAAATCTTAGCTGAAGAAAATTCAATAAGCAGTACAGTTAATATCACAAAAGATAAAGTTATATGGAATAATAAATACACAGATATTAATATTTTTACGAACAAATTGTTTTACAATTCAATGATTAAAGCGAAAGCAACAAATCCTGTTGGTTTTAATAACTGGTCAAGACATTTCAATTTACACGAAAAGCCTGATATGTCACAAATATATTCGTTTATTTTTTATTTTTTGCAAGAAAATAAACTTAAAATTTTTCGATGGAAATTGATTCAGTTTATTATTCCAACCAATTTTTTTTTAACTGTTTGGAGACTCTCAAATTGTAGTTTATGTAATTTTTGTCAAATAGAAGACGATTATGTTCATTTATTTATGTCATGTAAGTATTTGTCACATTTTTAGAAAAAAGTTACAGAACTATTTAAAAAGGTCAATTTTGAAATCAATATTTTTCTTAAACATTTAGTTTTTGGATACAAAATCTTTGATAAAGAATATTTCGATCTTAACTATATTCTAACAATTCTAAGGTATTCCATATACAAATCGTATTAGGGACCGACCATTTAACTTGAAGGGGGGGGGTTTATGGTTTTTTGTTTCGTTCAGATATTTTTTTTCGGACAACACAAGTTAGAATATTAATTTTTTTGTCACACGAAGCGCAATTTTTTTTCCAGAATTTAACATTATGTTATATGACAAAAACTCTGAATCAGATTATTTATTTTTTTCCTCCACCAAAATCAGAATATTTTTTTAGAAAAAAACCATAACCCCCCCCCTTCAAGTTAAATGGTCGTTCCCTTATGTGTCGGAACAAAAAACAAAAGTGATAATAGATGTTCATAGTTTATTTGTAAGAGAATTACGGTTTGTTTAATTAGTATTGGCACCTTTTAAAAGGTATCTTTTTATGTTGTAGAACAAACAGAAAAGACAACAGATATGAATCAAAATATGGTACATGTATTATTATTTGGGAGATTCTTTTCAAACCAATGTTGCTTGCAGATAAACTTTATCCAAAAAGCAATATTTCTATACATAAAAAAAACCCATTACAATTTCCAATATGAACAGTCAGCTTTCCTAGTGAAACAGAAATATCTGTTAGTTCCCTGTTTTACTATCATTTATTTGCTATAACTTTTAAGAATCTTTTTTCTGCAGGGACAAGAGTTTCAAGACAGTCTAATCCTACTGTTAGTGTAACAATGAAGGCAGAAACTCAGACAGAGGAAGAACAAGTTAATATTATTGAGCCAAGTGATCCGATTACTCCAATGAACATTGGAAATTTTGCTCCTGGCACTGATTCTATGGACTCTGAAGCTGAAATTGAAAACCATGAAAGACAGACTTTATTTCAGCTAAAGATTGCTAAATCTGTAGCTGAAGTCAAGCAGTTCTGCACAACTGACCTAGATGACTTTGATGATGAGGAGATGATCTTGAGGATTTCTTTGAATAAAAGATATAAACAAATCAAATCTCTATTAACTAAAAAATAATCCTGATTAAGGTGCTAACAGTAAAGGCTCACAGTCATTTATTTTGCTAAAGTCAGTATACCAAAATATAATCCACTGAAAACCTAAAATGGTATCAATATAATTACAATTTTTTTTTATTTAATGTGTAAAAAGTTACAAATTCAAAGCTTTATTTAGCTCCCAGGAAATGCCCAGATGTCAGGATTTTGCATCATTTTGTCGTCAGCTTCCGGGGGTCTAGGTGGCTCCTGGACCCCTCGTCTGATGGGTTGCTCGCTTCGCTCGCTCCATTTTCCGCCTATTCTAAAAAAAATCCTTCTATTCAAAATCTTAATGTAACCACTGTATGTGTGGTAAAATATTATTTATATACGTTGATTATTCCCTGGATAATCAAAGATGGTTTAACAGGGTAACTTCAAAGGAACTTGGACTTGGAAGATAAACTGTAACAAGCAATGTTGAATAAACTATATTTTATTGTTAAAAAAAGAAAAAAAGAAAAAATCCAATGTGGTTAATTCAAGTAAGAAACAAAATGTAAAACTAAACATGTTTTCATCAATGTATATCAAGTGATTGTTAATAAGCAAATTATTATTATTCATACACAATCGTAAATCATGTGTTTTGTTCCTACAGTCTGTTAAATTCTTATCAAATTTTTGAATCCGCCTTAATATTAAAACTTTTTTTTTCGGATTCCGTTAAGCATAATACCTCAAAAATCCTTAGACTTGGGGTTTTCACCATTGATAATCATCTGATGGGATCTAACAAATGGTCTCAAGGTCAAAGTTCATGAATGACCTTCACCCTTGACATTGGACCTTGTTATCACTCAGAAACAGTACTAGATACGGAAGAAGTCAAATCACGAAAAATAATCACCATGTCATGTAAGGAGCATTACACCAAGTTACGGTTTGGATAACAACATTTATGGCTATGACTTTTAAACTGTTCACTGTACATGTAGCGACCTTAGGTTTTCAGCATTGAACATTACATAACCTTGAAAATGATCCCAAGGTCAAAGGTCATGGAACCGGAAGTTGCCTTTTAAAGCAGAAAAGTACCTAGCCACCATATATTTTTGGAATCAGGAGACAACTATCAAAAGGAAATATTTCCAAACCGGAAGTGACATTTTTAATCAGGATAACACAATATATCTATCACACTGTACAATTTTTCAGACCGGAAGTGCTATTTTTACGATTCTGGAAATGCAGAAAGTGCCTAGCAACCATTTATTTTTGGTATTAGGAGACCAGTTGCTATCAAATTCAAGGTCATGTCTGGAGAAAGACCTTACTTTTAATTTATATAGAAATTAATGTTAATGCATGGTTATCACCATATACTAATATTGTTATGCCTTTTTGAAGCACAAATCCAGATTTACAATTAAAACAAAATACGGGAATTAATAAGTAAGACTTTTTATCAAGGTAAATGTAAAAAAGTAATACATACCACAGAGTGACTAGCCAAGGCTTGTAAACAGATCATTTCTACTTTTTCCTTTGCTATTGTGCTGGCAGTTTTAGGAATGTCTAATCCTGTTCCTCCAAAACTAAATAGACTATCCTGACATATTAAACATATTAAACATATTAAGTTAGTCTCCCTTTTAATCTTATCTCAAAGAATATTATCATCAACTTAAGTTATACATGTACTGCAAATGGCAACGTAATTCAAATGGTAGCTTAAATACTTATTGCATTTTTATGGAGGAAGTCAATAATAAATTCCTGCAAAATATACTTCATCAATGCATTTCAATCGCCAGCTACAATACTTCCCCATTCACCATTATCCAATAAACGTGCATGGTGGATAGTGTAATGGACATGGTATAATAGAGAATGGTGTGTATGGTGTAATGTATCAGGAATAAGTGTTTGGGCAATGTGGAATAGCATGTTTTGAGAAAAAGAATCAGGAATTATTCATTGCAAGATAAATAAATTTGTCTGGTTGTAATTAATAAGAATTAATTATCGCCTCAATTTATATTTGTTTTGTCATTTCATTCTTTTAACTGACCTTTACTCAATTATCAACATCTGATGTATATACAATGTATGTACTGGTCGATGACCAATTAGTGGAATTTTTACTTGTTTTTGTCAGATTATTTGTATATCGTTCAGTCCATCCTTTCAAATGCCCAGTAAATTTAAATGTTACCCTTGGACTAACCTTCGATGGAAATATATATTTTTTTCGGACTACACACCCTTTGTAAAGTTGTTGATTTCTGGTACTAAATCGGGAAGGAACAGTACCAATTATCGCCATCTTATTAGATATAAAAAATGTAGACTAAAACATTTGTGAAATTAATAGAAAAGGGTTTCAAAACAAAAACTGCAGGTGTCATCATTGTTCAGTGATCTTTAGAACACCTATTGACTATTTTTTCCCTTTCAAATGAGGCAAAAATGAAGAGAGGTCCATTAAAAATAAAACAAAAACTAGAGGCTCTGAGCCTGTGTCGCTCATCTTACATTCTGCTTTGAGGAAACCTAATACAGAACCTTTCATAGGTGCTTCCCACCAAGTTTCGGTTCATTTGGCTAAGCAGTTACAGAGAAGAAGATTTTTAGAAATCGACCAATCAGAAACAAGAATTGCCTGTGGCGGCCATGTTTATTAACGAATGGGAACTAAATGCACAATCTTTATAGATGACCTTCCAAGGATGCTTCCTACCAAGTTTTGATTCATTTGGCAAAGCAGTTTCAGAGAAGAAGATTTTTTAGAAATCAACAAATGAGAAACAAGAATTGCCTGTGGTGGCCATGTTTGTTTTAGCAATCTTTATAGAGGACCTTCCAAGGATGCTTCCTATTAAGTTTCAGTTCATTTGGCAAAGTGGTTTCAGAGGAAAAGATTTAAAAAAATCGGCCAATCAGAAACAAGAATTGCCTATGGCGGCCATGTTTGTTAACGGTTCGGAAAGAAATGAGCAATCTTTATAGAGGACCTTCCAAGGATGCTTCCTACCAAGTTTGGGTTCATTTGGCAAAGCGGTTTCAGAGGAGAAGATTTTTAAATTTCGGCCAATCAGAAACAAGAATTGCCTATGGTGGCCATGTTTGTTAATGGATCGGGACAAAATGAGCAACCTTTAGAGAGGACCTTCCATAGATGCTTCCTATCATGTTTCACTTCATTTGGCTCAGGGGATTCAGAGGAGAAGATTAAAATGTGAACAGTTAACGGACGACAGACGACGGACGCCAAGTGATGGCAAAAGCTCACTTTGCCTTTGGCAAGGTGAGCTAAAAAATAGATAAACAACCCATGAATCAAACATGAGGACTTGAGTATATTCAGGATACATGTGTTAAATAACTGATAATATTTGCAAAATATTATTTTGCAATGTTCCTTAGTTGTCAAATAAGGATTTACTTTCAACATTTCCATTTTCTACATTTAGATCTGATGTCAACGTGACCTGACTCCCCTCTCATGGTCTTTATATAATATATAGTCAAGGGTTTTACTGAATTTGATGAATTTTATTTGATTTCTTTAGAATATGCAAAGATGTAAACTTGTATAATGTTGTTGTATAGCTCTAAACTTGTCACAGTTGTATTCTTTAACAAGAGGCTGAGCCTGTGTACAAATGTAGCTCACCTTTCATTCTGTTTTGAGGAAACTTTAATAATACAGAACCTTCCATATTTCTATTAAGTCTAGTTACTTCACATGGAGTTATTCTGGAGAAGTCAAAAATGTCTCGACCAATAAGAGGTTAATGTAATCGCTTCCGGTTTTTAAAAGGTTTACTTAGTAATTGTTGATATATGTACATGCCTAAAATTAATATTTATTTGGAATGCTTTCTAAAATTATATACACGAGAGTATTTAGTGTGTGCATTTTCATTAATATCACAATGAAGTATAGAAATTAATTATGGGACAAACACAATGATTTGTACAGGATATATTATCTTATTCTTTATAAATGGTATTGTATTTAATTTACCAAAGTGTAGAAGTTTGCATCTGATATAAATGAAATAATGAAATAATTCAGATCGAATCCTTTCTTGAGTAATAGACACTAAAAGACCTTCATTATCATATTTTTAGATGTAAATAACATCCCTCATGATTTTTGTGGGTAGGTTGATTCACGAAATTAAGAATCCAACGAACAATGAAACTTGGAAAGCAGTTTGACATCGATATTGGCAAATACTGTCCTCGTGTGACCTCAATTTTCTGGATCAGCTGCATAAGGTATACAATTGATATAATAAGTACGATCATACCTTTTAATGGGTTATAATCCACGTGAACATGTTTGTGAATTATTTGATTTTGAATGCATGCGTAAAAACGACAGATATGTTTATATGTGAAAAGATTTTTAACAACTTCCAGTGATAGAAAGGTTAACGGAAAGAAAGTCACAGGATAAAAAGTCACTAATTTGATAGGAAAATAAGTCACAGGAAAATAAGTCACAAGACAAAAAGTCACAATTATAATTTAAGTAAACCAGAGGCTCTCAAGAGCCTGTATCGTTCACCTGGTAATAAAAAAAACCAATTGGTCCTATGTAAAAACTATGTCCTGCAGTGGTAGTCATCTTGGAATTACGATCAACATAAAAAACACAAAGTTTGTAAAGGACCTTCCAATGATTGATGCACAGGTTAGGTTCAATCAGTGCAATAGCTTCAGAGAAGAATATATTTCTGTATTTTCCCCATATGGTTCTGTGTTAATACTATGACCTGTGGTGGCAGCCATCTTGGATTTCCGATCGGCATAAAAAACAGAGGACCTTCCAATGATCATTCCTGGGCAGTTTGGTTTCAACTGTCCAAGTGGTTTCAGAGAAGAAGCATTTTGAAAAAAAATTCCCATAGGGTCCAATGTTAAACTAAGTCCTACCATAGCCGCCATTTTGAATTTCATATCAGAACAAAAAACGTACAGATTGTAGAGGACCATCCAATGAACATTCATGTACAGTTTGGCTTTAATCATATTTGTAGTTTCTGAGAAGAAGGCATTTGAACATTTTCCCATAGGGTCCAATGTTAATCTATGTCCTGCGGTGGTGGCCATCTTGGATTTCCGATCGGCATAAAAAACCCACACCTTGTAGAGGACCTTCCAATGATCATTCCTGGGCAGTTTGGTTTCAATTATCCAAGTGGTTTCAGAGAAGAAGCGTTTTGAAATATTTTCCCCATAGGGTCCAATGTTAAACTAAGTCCTGCCGTAGCCGCCATTTTGAATTTCATATCGGAACAAAAAACCTTAAGGTTGTAGAGGACCATCCAATGAACATTCATGTACAGTTTGGCTTTAATCATATTTGTAGTTTCTGAGAAGAAGGCATTTGAACATTTTCCCATAGGGTCCAATGTTAATCTATGTCCTGCGGTGGCGGCCACCTTGAATTTTCGATTGGCATAAAAAAACAGAAACTTTGTTGAGGACCTTCCAATGAACATTCCTGGGCAGTTTGGTTTCAATTATCCAAGTGGTTTCAGAGAAGAAGCGTTTTGAAACATTTTTCCCATAGGGTCCAATGTTAAACTAAGTCCTGCCGTAGCCGCCATTTTGAATTTCTTATCGGAACAAAAAACGTACAGTTTGGCTTTAATCATATTTGTAGTTTCTGAGAAGAAGGCATTTGAACATTTTCCCATAGGGTCCAATGTTAATCTATGTATTGCGGTGGCGGCCATCTTGGATTTCCGATCGGCATAAAAAACATAAAATTTGTAGAGGACCTTCCAATGATCATTCCTGGGCAGTTTGGTTTCAACTGTCCAAGTGTTTTCAGAGAAGAAGCGTTTTGAAACATTTTCCCCATAGGGTCCAATGTTAAACTAAGTCCTGCCGTAGCCGCCATTTTGAATTTTATACCGGAACAAAAAACGTACAGTTTGTAGAGGACCATCCAATGAACATTCATGTACAGTTTGGCTTTAATCATATTTGTAGTTTCTGAGAAGAAGGCATTTGAATATTTTCCCATAGGGTCCAATGTTAATTTATGTCCTGCGGTGGCGGCCATCTTGGATTTCCGATCGGCATAAAAAACAGAAACTTTGTAGAGGACCTTCCAATGATCATTCCTGGGCAGTTTGGTTTCAACTGTCCAAGTGGTTTCAGAGAAGAAGCATTTTGAAACATTTTTCCCATAGGGTCCAATGTTAAACTAAGTCCTGCCGTAGCCGCCATTTTGAATTTCATATCGGAACAAAAAACCTTAAGATTGTAGAGGACCATCCAATGAACATTCATTTACAGTTTGGCTTTAATCATATTTGTAGTTTCTGAGAAGAAGGCATTTGAACATTTTCCCATAGGGTCCAATGTTAATCTATGCCCTGCGATGGCGGCCATCTTGGATTTCCGATCGGCATAAAAAACAGTAACTTGGTAAAGGACATTCCAATGATCATTCCTTTACAGTTTGGGTTCAGTCAGTTCATTAGTTTCAGAGGAGAAGATCTTTGAAATTTCAGCCAATCAGAGCATATTATTGGCCCTGGCAGCCATATTGAATATTCGACTGGAACGAAAAACAGTAACTTTGTAGAGAACCATCCAAGGAACATTCCTGCTAAGTTCGGTTCCAATCGGCCAAGTGGTTTCGGAGAAGAAGCTTGAAATGTGAAAAGTTTACAGACAACAGACGACAGACGATGGACGCCAAGTGATGGCAATAGTTCACCTGGACCTTTGGTCCAGGTGAACTAAAAAGTAATAAGTTATATTTAATTTTTAAAAGTGATGATGAAGAAAATTTAAAACATATTTTTGTGTAATAATTCTATACAATTTTCTAGTATGATTTTATTCAAATTGAATTTTAACTGACAAAGCCATTCAAAACCCTTAATTAATCCCAATACTTCCATTTCATTAACAGTTGTAAAAACTAACAAGATATGATTATAATCTAACGATTATGAAGTCTCCTAAACCGGCCACTGACAACCAGTTTAAAAAATAAATTAAAAGCGACCTTTGAAATCGAACAATGTTGAATTTTTGCGGTATTGTGGCAGTCATTTTGAAAATGGAGATCGGTAGAAATTTTTTGATGTCGGGAATCAATTCAGGACGTTGAAATCGAACAATGCTGAAATTGTGCTGTATTGTGGAGGCCATTTTGAAAATGGCGACTGGTAGAAATTTTTCGATGTCAGGAATCAATTCGGGACATCATAATCTACCCACATATGAAATGGTGTTGAAATCGGACAATGTTGAATTTGTGCGGCATTGTGGTGGCCATTTTGAAAATGGCGACCGGTAGAAAATTTTTCAATGTCGGGAATCAATTCGGGACATCATTATCTACCCACATATCAAATTTTTATGATATCGGACAATGTTGAATTTTTGCGGCATTGTGAAAATGGCGACCGGTAGAAATTTTCCAATGTCGGGAATCAATTCGGGGCATCATTATCTACTCACATATAAAATTTTGATGAAATCGAACAATGTTGAATTTTTACCGCCCATTTTTTATGCCGTGTTTTGGCAGCCATTTTGAAAATGGCAGACATCTCGGAAATTTTGAAAATGCAGAATTGCTCTTCTAATGGTGAACTATCACTATGTCAAATTTTATCATTATCATTTTCCATTTAGAAGTTATCATCATTAATGTACGAAATTTCAACTTTCCCATAGGATTCTATAGTAACCCCCACTCCCTTTGAACCCCTCAAAATATGACTTTGACTCCCTTTACCACAATGCTGAAAACTTTAGGACCAACTAAAAACATATATCTATAACTTCACCAAGTTTCATGAAATTCTGTCCAGTAGTTCCTGAAATCTGCCATGGACAAGTTCATGTGCCACAGAAAGAAAGAAAGAAAGAAAGAAAGAAAGAAAGAAAGAAAGAAAGAAAGAGGAGGAGGAGGAGGAGGAGGAGGAGGAGAATAATAATAATAATAAGAAACGGAGCAAAAACAATAAGTCTCCAAATGTTGTTTGGGAGACTTAATTATTGCTGATAGATCTTATTTGTTTCTTTAGCAGTTAATTGTATGTCCACTATAGGAAATGCTGGAATAAACAACCATAGACATTTTTTCTTAAATAAACATACTCCCAAAACAAGAACATGGTTTCAAATTAAAAGTGAAATTTGAGGAAAAGTATGGTTTCGTTACATTTTCTCATATATAAGAGAAAACATTTACCCACTGCATCATTACAACCATGGAAATCATCAGAAGCAACAAAGGAGGTGCCAAACTCTGTTACCAGGGGTACATGTATACCAAGCATGCTACTCGGAAGACACAACAGTGGTGGAAGTGTGTGAAGCGGTCCAGTACTGGATGCAAGGGTTCCATCAGTACATCACTGCAGAATGAGAATCCAACTACAGGGCACCCCACAACCATGACCCAAGTGAGACCAATGTGACATACACCAAAGCCAGACTAACCATGAAGGAGCAGGCTACCAACACCAGAGACAAACCCAGTCAGATCTTCACCCAAGTGGTAGCCAACTGCAACGACTATGTCCAGGCCATGATGCCCAGAGAGGAAAACTGCAAGAGAACCATGCGGTACCAACGACCAACTCTTCCAGTACCACAGTCCCTTGCTGAAGTGACAATAACAGAAGAGTTCACCAAGACGTCTCATCATCAGCCATTCCTACTCTACGACAATGGTCAAGATGCTGTCAACAGAATGCTTGTCTTCTGTACTGA
The DNA here is from genome assembly GCA_963383655.1 of Bathymodiolus septemdierum. Lineage (NCBI taxonomy): Eukaryota > Metazoa > Mollusca > Bivalvia > Mytilida > Modiolidae > Bathymodiolus > Bathymodiolus septemdierum. Next base: position 82,380,409 of record OY726520.1, read on the forward strand.
CGACAGTTTACAGCGACTAGCTGATGCTCAGACTCTCTTCATGGATGGTACTTTTGCTGCTGCACCACATCCGTTCCGACAACTTTACACCATCCGAGTTCCATTCAGAGATGTGACCATCACTTCAATCTATGCCTTCCTGCCAAACAAGAACCAGGATACTTACAGAGTTATTCCAGGCCCTGGTTGACCGTTGCCAAGCCAACCAACTCCAGTCTGTATGACTGTAGTTACTGACTTTGAAGACAGTGTACTTCGAGCAGTAACAGCAGTGTTTGGCCGACACATCGACCACCAGAGGTGCTTTTACCACTTAGCTCAAGCCACTTGGAGGAGGATACAGCAGCTTGGTTTGGTTCCCTTCTACAGACAGAGTGATGACTTCCGACTCTTCTGTGGTAATGGTGGATGGTCTTGCCTTCCTACCCGTCGATGACTTGCAGAATGGAATGCACCTACTGAGAACTCTCTGCCCAGCTGACCCACCAGGACAAGGTCTTCGTATGGTGATGCGCCGCACACCGCCGATGTTTCCACCAGCCATCTGGAACATACACGAAGCAACCGTAAATGGTGACCCCAGAACAAACAATGTCTGCGAGGAATGGAATTACAAGTTCTTAAACTTGGTAGGTTATGCCCACCCATCCATCTGGAGAGTTATAGAATGGTGCCAGAAAGAGGAAGCGACAGTGCACACACTGATTCAACAGGACTCTGTAGGCAACCCACCCGTGAAGTGTACAGCAACGTTACATGCAGCTTCAACAGAGACTGAACAACCTGTGTCATGACCTGACTTCCAGCAACAAGACCATTGCACAGTTTCTCTGTGGTGTTGGTTGGAATATCAGGTTGAATCACTAAGTGTAAAACAGAATTGAATGAACTCTAGTGCTATTGTGTCAAATGAACTTTTCAAATGTGTCAAACATTAGTGCAGGACTTATTGCTTATTCATTCCATTGTTTTTTAGTATATAAAATTTTGTTAATGAGTTATATACATGTATGTGAAGATTAAATGTACTTGTAAAACCCTTTTTCTTCTGATTTCATTTACCAGTTTAAAATACAATTTTACCTAATTCCAGCTTTTGCAAGTTTCTTGTGCTTTGAGATTTTACTTCAATTTTCAAGGCTCCAGAACATATAGCTTGTAGTAAGCTCAACTATGTATAAAAAAGTCACAGGATAAAAAGTCATTTACCAGATTAAAACACAATTTTACCAAATTCCAGCTTGTGCAAGTTTCTTGTGCTTAGAGATTTTACTTCAATTTCCAAGTCTCAAGAACATATAACTTGTAGTCACCTCAACTATGTATAATAAAGGTTGAACCATTGTGACTTTTTTCCTGTGACTTTCTTTCCTAGTACAATTTTTGTATCACTGCCAAGATTGGCAAATTTACATTATGACTTTATTTCCTGTGACTTTTTATACATGACTTTTTTTCTTGTGACTTTTTTTCCTACATTCGATAGAAATCAAATTTACTTCCAAACCAAACACTGACGGTGACACGCTTCTACGTGTTGCATAAACATTTCTCTATTAAAGAATAACACTCTTGCTTCAATAAACATATTTTATCACCTTTCTTTAATCAATTAATGATCAATTATGCAAAAGTTAACTGTACTTTTGACCCGGGGCTAGGATTAATCTTGTGACACGACTACGATTGGCTTCAGTTTGAGATCAATGGTAATTAAAGATAGAAAATTTCGAAATAACTATACAAGTACAATCTATAATTGTATGGAAAATAATGAGAAAAAAACTTTATTGTTCTTTTTTTTGTTGTGATAAAAAAAAATTGAATATAAAATTGAGAGTAAATATTTGTAAGACATTAAAACGAATTTAATATATATTAAAGGAAATTGCTAGTGTACATGCTAATCAAGTAATTTCAGTAGAGTTTTTTTATTTTTAAATTTGATAAAATAAATTCTGCTAAATTTACTAATGCCTGAATTTTCTACAACTGTCAAAATGAACACTTTAATATCCACGTTCCACTTCCAATTACATAATTATACGGCTCATCTGTCCAATGTATTGAAGCTTCCTCGAAGATTTGCTACCCAATGAAACTTTTTATGTTGAAAAGATAAAAGCCACACATTTTATTTTGGGTACAAACACAAAATCCACTAATTTACAAATCCACGATCTTGTAATTTTAACCAAATCACAAAAATTAATGCCCAAAAAAGAAAAGTACTATCACAGTATTTTGTTAATCTTGCATCTTCTAAAAATATGATAATGAAGATCTTTTAGTGTCTATTACTCAAGAAAGGATTTGATCTGAATTATTTCATTATTTCATTTATATCAGATGCAAACTTCTACATTTTGGTAAATTAAATACAATACCATTTATAAAGAATAAGATCATTTATCCTGCAATCAGTACATTTGCTGTACAAATATGCTATACGAATAAATGTTTGCTTTATTTGTACTAGACGAATAAACTTTTCGTACTATATGAATAAACTTTCCTGGTACCCTGTAGCTATGTACTGCAGAGGGTGCAGACAAGTATGAAACTGGTACTAATGTAACGATGACCACGAAGAAGACACCCTTGACAACATTTATTAAAGGCGAGGAATGACGCTTGTTTCTGTTCTTTTTGTTTAAATCTGACAAGTTTTCCGACTTTTTTGACATTGCAGGATAAACACAATATACGTACATTGTCGTTTAATATAAAATTCATTTGTACTCGCTGCAAAACAGGCCTGAAAAGCTCGCCGAAGGCTCGCTATTCTGCCTGTTTCTAAAGCTCGTACAAATAAATTTTATATTTACCGACAATGTACGTATATTGTATATATATTCTGTACAAATCATTGTTTGTCCCATAATTAATTTCTATACTTCATTGTGATATTAATGAAAATGCACACACTAAATACTCTCGTGTATATAATTTTAGAAAGCTTTCCAAATAAATATTAATTTTAGGCATTCTTATGTACATATTAGACAGAAAACATAGATGACTGCTCGATAACATAACCAGAAGCATTTATATGTACATCAATAATCTCTTCCACAATGATTACCATGCTAAACAGTGTTCAACACACATATATTTATCTCTTCCACAATGATTACCATGCTAAGCAGTGTTCAACACACATATATTAATCTCTTCCACGATGATTTTCAATCTATATCGTGTTCACACATATTGATTGAAATGATAAATGATAATCCTTTTCGCGATCTGTCCACGATGATACCACTACTGATGTAAAATATCAGTTACCGGTATGATTGATTTCCATCATGTTTTCCATGACAGAACAAACGTGGAAAAGCTTAATTTCCATGACGGAGATATGGTTTTTATTTAAAACTAGAGGCTCCCAAGAGCCTGTAATCGCTCACCTGGTTTTCAATTTGACATCGAAAGTTGATGGAAAATAGGGGTGTTACACATAATTTTGAAAGTGGGCCACCCAAAGATCATTTTAACTCAAATTTCTGAGCAAAAGATTTTGATGTGATTTTTATCTCATAATATTCCTAAATGGAATAAACTGGCTGAAAAACCCAAAATATATGTTAAACTACTCATTGACATGTAGCTGCAGTTAAAATTTTAGTTCATTTTGATTTGTAATAAAGCAGAAATTGACAACTAAAGAAATTTCTATTTTTGGTAACAGCAGCCATTTTGAATGGAGGGCCAAATTTGCTTTAATTTGGTTTAGCGGTTTCAGAGGAGAAGATTTAAATGTGATCTTTAATCAAAATATGCTTAATTTGCATAATCAGCATAAATTGGCTGAAAGAAAAATTTAACAGAAAAACCTGGAATATATGCTAAACTACTCCTTGCCATGTAGCTGCAGTTAAAATTTGATCTCATTTTGACATAAATACTAAAGCAGCAATGGACAATTGAAGACGGCCATCTTGAACGGAGGACGGTCGGAACAAAAAGTAACAACATTTGATAAGGACCTTGCAAAGAACATTTCTGCCAAGTATGGTTCCAATCCATCCAGTGGTTCTTGAGAAGAAGTTTGTTTTACATATTTCCCATTGGGTCGCTACGTTAACTTATGTCCCCCGCTGGTGGCCATCTTGGATTTTCAATCTGTCCAAAAAGTAACAACACTTGGTTAGCAGCTTGCAATGATCATTCATGACAATTTTCAATCCCATCCTCCATGTAGTATCGGAGAAGAAGATCTTTGAAATTTCAGCCAATCAGAGGCTATATTGGATAACCGATCAGAACAAAAAGTAACAACAATTGATCAGAACCTTGTCAGGAACATTTCTGCCAAGAATGGTTCCAATCCATCCAGTGGTTCTTGAGAAGAAGTTTGTTTTACATATTTCCCATAGTATCGGAGAAGAAGATCATTAAAAATTTCAGCCAATCAGAGGCTTTTATGGCCCCTGGCAGCCATGTTGGATAACTGATCGTAACGAAAGTAACAACACTTGATTAGACCATGCAAATGAACATTCCTGCCACGTTTGGTCCCATTTGCTTCAGTGGTTCTCTAGAAGAATATTGAAATGTTTACTGACGGACGACGGACGAAAAGTGATGGCAATAGCTCACATGACCCTTCGGGTCAGGTGAGCTAAAAAAGCACAATGTTCCTTCTCTATATGTAGATATTTGTATGCTTCTACACCTACCTCCTCATCTCTTGTATTTCCAACTTGCAAAGCCTTCGATGTGTAGTACTTCAGACATTTATGTAGCTCTTCAACCTCCAGGGAAGACAGCAGAGTTATGTATTCATCCTCTATCCAAACCTGAAGACAAGGTAATAAAATTCAAAACCATTTACAATGATTGTTTGATGCAAAGAGCATGATACATAGATCTGTAGTCTGTCAATATGATAAATATCTCAATGTAAGCAAGCTTCAACAACATAATTAGTAGATAAACAGAGTACCTCAAGAAATATAGGATTAAAGAGATGATCCTGACATGTATACAAAAATAAAACAAAAGCTTCTATAACATATACACCTAAACACTAGGAGTGAGGCCAGGTGACATCTTCTATACCATATTGACTGACAACACTAGGAGTGAGACCAGGTGACATATTCTATACCATATTGACTGACAACACTAGGAGTGAGGCCATGTGACATCTTCTATACCATATTGACATCCCAAACACTAGGAGTGAGGCCAGGTGACATCTTCTATACCATATTGACTGCAAACCAGGTGACATATTCTATACCATATTGACTGACAACACTAGGAGTGAGGCCATGTGACATCTTCTATACCATATTGACCTCTTAAACACTAGGAGTGAGACTAGGTGACATCTTCTATACCATATTGACTGACAACACTAGAAGTGAGACCAGGTGACATCTTCTATACCATATTGACCTCCTAAACACTAGGAGTGAGGCCAGGTGACATATTCTATACCATATTGACCTCTTAAACACTAGGAGTGAGACTAGGTGACATCTTCTATACCATATTGACTGACAACACTAGAAGTGAGACCAGGTGACATCTTCTATATATACCATATTGACTGCAAACCAGGTGACATCTTCTATACCATATTGACTGACAACACTAGGAGTGAGACCAGGTGACATCTTCTATACCATATTGACTGACAACACTAGGAGTGAGACCAGGTGACATCTTCTATACCATATTGACCTCCTAAACACTAGGAGTGAGACCAAGTTTCAAAGGACTACCGAACGATGCCATCATACGGAATATGAATGTGTCTGTCCGGTTAAATTCTGGTACTACAATAACCTAATTACTAATCAACAAAATACACTAATTATCGACAAACAAACGACAAAAACAATGCCAAATGAAGTCTAAAAACCTCAGTAAACAGTGTGCGAAAAGCCAAACACTTAACAATGAAAAAAATCAGAAACTAAGCCATTTCATTCAAAGAAGACAACATGCTATTTAAAGGGATATTAAAGCTCATTTTGGTAATTTTTTGTATCCTATGAAAACTTGCAATTGGTTCAATAAATGATATTTATGAAACATTAACCTGGTTTTTATCAATGAAACTTTGTAAAAGTGACATAATTCGTTGATAATTCTGTCATATCTTGCGGTTTTTCCATTAATTGATTTTTTGCTTCCTGGACAAAAATTCATTTTGGCCCTTTTAAGTAATATTTTAATGATATTAGGGATTATATGGGCGTGCAAAGTATTTTTGGATTGTTTCTACAATTAAATTGAAAAGAAACAACCTTCGTCACGAATTGAAAAAATATATGTTAAAACGAGCTTTAATATCCCTTTAATGACTCAAAGATCAGTCGAACTATATTTATAGAATCGGAAACAGCGTATCAAATTTCTGCGTATAAAAGGCATTAAATGAGAGGAAACAATTGCATTTTTCTGCATAACTGTAAGTATCTATGATATGAAATTTGGCATGAATTTTAGGACTAATGTAACGTTACTTTATCAATACTAAAAATGTACGGAAAACACAAAATAAATTTGCTAAAAGAGAAAACCTGTCTTATTTTCCACAAAAATAAGGGGTATTTTGAGAGGCTAGTTATATTAAATCAGATGAGAATTAACTGTTCTTTTTCATCTATTGATACAATTAAATGTCTGTTTAATTGTGTAATATATCTTTTTTATTGATAAATGATCACGTGTTATAGATATGAAATTTTATTTTCACCTGGTCAACTATGTATCAGTTGGGTACCTTCGGAAAACCAAAATTTCCAAGAAAAGTTGTCCTACGATTTTTTCACGACCCGCTTAATTTGAAAATATAGACACATCAGGTTAGGTGATACACTAACATCTAATGACATTCCCTATGGGGTCACATCAGGTTAGGTGATACACTAACATCTAATGACATTCCCTATGGAGTCACATCAGGTTAGGTGATACACTAACATCTAATGACATTCCCTATGGGGTCACATCAGGTTAGGTGATACACTAACATCTAATGACATTCCCTATGGGGTCACATCAGGTTAGGTGGTACACTAACATCTAATGACATTCCCTATGGAGTCACATCAGGTTAGGTGATACACTAACATCTAATGACATTCCCTATGGGGTCATATCAGGTTAGGTGATACACTAACATCTAATGACATTCCCCATGGGGTCACATCAGGTTAGGTGATACACTAACATCTAATGACATTCCCTATGGGGTCACATCAGGTTAGGTGATACACTAACATCTAATGACATTCCCTATGGGGTCACATCAGGTTAGGTGATACACTAACATCTAATGACATTCCCTATGGGGTCACATCAGGTTAGGTGATACACTAACATCTAATGACATTCCCTATGGGGTCACATCAGGTTAGGTGGTACACTAACATCTAATGACATTCCTTATGGAGTCACATCAGGTTAGGTGATACACTAACATCTAATGACATTCCCTATGGGGTCACATCAGGTTAGGTGATACACTAACATCTAATGACATTCCCTATGGGGGTCACATCAGGTTAGGTGATACACTAACATCTAATGACATTCCCTATGGAGTCACATCAGGATAGGTGATACACTAACATCTAATGACATTCCCTATGGGGTCACATCAGGTTAGGTGATACACTAACATCTAATGACATTCCCTATGGGGTCACATCAGGTTAGGTGATACACTAACATCTAATGACATTCCCTATGGGGTCACATCAGGTTAGGTGATACACTAACATCTAATGACATTCCCTATGGAGTAGCATCAGGTTAGGTGATACACTAACATCTAATGACATTCCATATGGAGTCACATCAGGTTAGGTGATACACTAACATCTAATGACATTCCCTATGGGGTCACATCAGGTTAGGTGGTACACTAACATCTAATGACATTCCCTATGGAGTCACATCATGCTAGGTGATACACTAACATCTAATGACATTCCCTATGGGGTCACATCAGGTTAGGTGATACACTAACATCTAATGACATTCCCTATGGGGTCACATCAGGTTAGGTGATACACTAACATCTAATGACATTCCCTATGGAGTCACATCAGGTTAGGTGATACACTAACATCTAATGACATTCCCTATGAGGTCACATCAGGTTAGGTGATACACTAACATCTAATGACATTCCCTATGGGGTCACATCAGGTTAGGTGATACACTAACATCTAATGACATTCCCTATGGAGTCACATCAGGTTAGGTGATACACTAACATCTAATGACATTCCCTATGGAGTCACATCAGGTTAGGTGATACACTAACATCTAATGACATTCCCTATGGGGTCACATCAGGTTAGGTGATACACTAACATCTAATGACATTCCCTATGGGGTCACATCAGGTTAGGTGGTACACTAACATCTAATGACATTCCTATGGAGTCACATCAGGTTAGGTGATACACTAACATCTAATGACATTCCCTATGGGGTCATATCAGGTTAGGTGATACACTAACATCTAATGACATTCCCCATGGGGTCACATCAGGTTAGGTGATACACTAACATCTAATGACATTCCCTATGGGGTCACATCAGGTTAGGTGATACACTAACATCTAATGACATTCCCTATGGGGTCACATCAGGTTAGGTGATACACTAACATCTAATGACATTCCCTATGGGGTCACATCAGGTTAGGTGATACACTAACATCTAATGACATTCCCTATGGGGTCACATCAGGTTAGGTGGTACACTAACATCTAATGACATTCCTTATGGAGTCACATCAGGTTAGGTGATACACTAACATCTAATGACATTCCCTATGGGGTCACATCAGGATAGGTGATACACTAACATCTAATGACATTCCCTATGGGGGTCACATCAGGTTAGGTGATACACTAACATCTAATGACATTCCCTATGGAGTCACATCAGGATAGGTGATACACTAACATCTAATGGCATTCCCTATGGGGTCACATCAGGTTAGGTGATACACTAACATCTAATGACATTCCCTATGGGGTCACATCAGGTTAGGTGATACACTAACATCTAATGACATTCCCTATGGGGTCACATCAGGTTAGGTGATACACTAACATCTAATGACATTCCCTATGGAGTAGCATCAGGTTAGGTGATACACTAACATCTAATGACATTCCCTATGGAGTCACATCAGGTTAGGTGATACACTAACATCTAATGACATTCCCTATGGGGTCACATCAGGTTAGGTGGTACACTAACATCTAATGACATTCCCTATGGAGTCACATCATGTTAGGTGATACACTAACATCTAATGACATTCCCTATGGGGTCACATCAGGTTAGGTGATACACTAACATCTAATGACATTCCCTATGGGGTCACATCAGGTTAGGTGATACACTAACATCTAATGACATTCCCTATGGAGTCACATCAGGATAGGTGATACACTAACATCTAATGACATTCCCTATGGGGTCACATCAGGTTAGGTGATACACTAACATCTAATGACATTCCCTATGGGGTCACATCAGGTTAGGTGATACACTAACATCTAATGACATTCCCTATGGAGTATCATCAGGTTAGGTGATACACTAACATCTAATGACATTCCCTATGGAGTCACATCAGGTTAGGTGATACACTAACATCTAATGACATTCCCTATGGAGTCACATCAGGTTAGATGATACACTAACATCTAATGACATTCCCTATGAGGTCACATCAGGTTAGGTGATACACTAACATCTAATGACATTCCTTATGGGGTCACATCAGGATAGGTGATACACTAACATCTAATGACATTCTCTATGGAGTCACATCAGGTTAGGTGATACACTAACATCTAATGACATTCCCTATGAGGTCACATCAGGTTAGGTGATACACTAACATTGAATGACATTCCCTATGAGGTCACATCAGGTTAGGTGATACACTAACATTGAATGACATTCCCTATGGGGTCACATCAGGTTAGGTGATACACTAACATCGAATGACATTACCTATGGGGTCACATCAGGTTAGGTGATACACTAACATCTAATGACATTCCCTATGGGGTCACATCAGATTAGGTGATACACTAACATCTAATGACATTCCCTATGAGGTCACATCAGGTTAGGTGATACACTAACATCTAATGACATTCCCTATGGAGTCACATCAGGTTAGGTGATACACTAACATCTAATGACATTCCCTATGGAGTCACATCAGGATAGGTGATACACTAACATCTAATGACATTCCCTATGGGGTCACATCAGGTTAGGTGATACACTAACATCTAATGACATTCCCTATGGAGTAGCATCAGGTTAGGTGATACACTAACATCTAATGACATTCCCTATGGAGTCACATCAGGTTAGGTGATACACTAACATCTAATGACCTTCCCTATGGAGTCACATCAGGTTAGGTGATACACTAACATCTAATGACATTCCCTATGAGGTCACATCAGGTTAGGTGATACACTAACATCGAATGACATTACCTATGGGGTCACATCAGGTTAGGTGATACACTAACATCTAATGACATTCCGTATGGGGTCACATCAGATTAGGTGATACACTAACATCTAATGACATTCCCTATGGGGTCACATCAGGTTAGGTGATACACTAACATCTAATGACATTCCCTATGGAGTCACATCAGGCTAGGTGATACACTAACATCTAATGACATTCCCTATGGGGTCACATCAGGTTAGGTGATACACTAACATCTAATGACATTCCCTATGGGGTCATATCAGGTTAGGTGGTACACTAACATCTAATGACATTCCCTATGGAGTCACATCAGGTTAGGTGATACACTAACATCTAATGACATTCCCTATGGAGTCACATCAGGTTAGGTGATACACTAACATCTAATGACATTCCCTATGGGGTCACATCAGGTTAGGTGATACACTAACATCTAATGACATTCCCTATGGAGTAGCATCAGGTTAGGTGATACACTAACATCTAATGACATTCCCTATGGAGTCACATCAGGTTAGGTGATACACTAACATCTAATGACATTCCCTATGGGGTCACATCAGGTTAGGTGGTACACTAACATCTAATGACATTCCCTATGGAGTCACATCAGGTTAGGTGATACACTAACATCTAATGACATTCCCTATGGGGTCACATCAGGTTAGGTGATACACTAACATCTAATGACATTCCCTATGGGGTCACATCAGGTTAGGTGATACACTAACATCTAATGACATTCCCTATGGAGTCACATCAGGATAGGTGATACACTAACATCTAATGACATTCCCTATGGGGTCACATCAGGTTAGGAGATACACTAACATCTAATGACATTCTCTATGGGGTCACATCAGGTTAGGTGATACACTAACATCTAATGAAATTCCCTATGGAGTAGCATCAGGTTAGGTGATACACTAACATCTAATGACATTCCCTATGGAGTCACATCAGGTTAGGTGATACACTAACATCTAATGACATTCCCTATGAGGTCACATCAGGTTAGGTGATACACTAACATCTAATGACATTCCTTATGGGATCACATCAGGATAGGTGATACACTAACATCTAATGACATTCCCTATGGAGTCACATCAGGTTAGGTGATACACTAACATCTAATGACATTCCCTATGAGGTCACATCAGGTTAGGTGATACACTAACATTGAATGACATTCCCTATGGGGTCACATCAGGTTAGGTGATACACTAACATCGAATGACATTACCTATGGGGTCACATCAGGTTAGGTGATACACTAACATCTAATGACATTCCCTATGGGGTCACATCAGATTAGGTGATACACTAACATCTAATGACATTCCCTATGAGGTCACATCAGGTTAGGTGATACACTAACATCTAATGACATTCCCTATGGAGTCACATCAGGTTAGGTGATACACTAACATCTAATGACATTCCCTATGGAGTCACATCAGGATAGGTGATACACTAACATCTAATGACATTCCCTATGGGGTCACATCAGGTTAGGTGGTACACTAACATCTAATGACATTCCCTATGGAGTCACATCATGTTAGGTGATACACTAACATCTAATGACATTCCCTATGGGGTCACATCAGGTTAGGTGATACACTAACATCTAATGACATTCCCTATGGGGTCACATCAGGTTAGGTGATACACTAACATCTAATGACATTCCCTATGGAGTCACATCAGGATAGGTGATACACTAACATCTAATGACATTCCCTATGGGGTCACATCAGGTTAGGTGATACACTAACATCTAATGACATTCCCTATGGGGTCACATCAGGTTAGGTGATACACTAACATCTAATGACATTCCCTATGGAGTATCATCAGGTTAGGTGATACACTAACATCTAATGACATTCCCTATGGAGTCACATCAGGTTAGGTGATACACTAACATCTAATGACATTCCCTATGGAGTCACATCAGGTTAGGTGATACACTAACATCTAATGACATTCCCTATGAGGTCACATCAGGTTAGGTGATACACTAACATCTAATGACATTCCTTATGGGGTCACATCAGGATAGGTGATACACTAACATCTAATGACATTCTCTATGGAGTCACATCAGGTTAGGTGATACACTAACATCTAATGACATTCCCTATGAGGTCACATCAGGTTAGGTGATACACTAACATTGAATGACATTCCCTATGGGGTCACATCAGGTTAGGTGATACACTAACATCGAATGACATTACCTATGGGGTCACATCAGGTTAGGTGATACACTAACATCTAATGACATTCCCTATGGGGTCACATCAGATTAGGTGATACACTAACATCTAATGACATTCCCTATGAGGTCACATCAGGTTAGGTGATACACTAACATCTAATGACATTCCCTATGGAGTCACATCAGGTTAGGTGATACACTAACATCTAATGACATTCCCTATGGAGTCACATCAGGATAGGTGATACACTAACATCTAATGACATTCCCTATGGGGTCACATCAGGTTAGGTGATACACTAACATCTAATGACATTCCCTATGGAGTAGCATCAGGTTAGGTGATACACTAACATCTAATGACATTCCCTATGGAGTCACATCAGGTTAGGTGATACACTAACATCTAATGACCTTCCCTATGGAGTCACATCAGGTTAGGTGATACACTAACATCTAATGACATTCCCTATGAGGTCACATCAGGTTAGGTGATACACTAACATCGAATGACATTACCTATGGGGTCACATCAGGTTAGGTGATACACTAACATCTAATGACATTCCGTATGGGGTCACATCAGATTAGGTGATACACTAACATCTAATGACATTCCCTATGGGGTCACATCAGGTTAGGTGATACACTAACATCTAATGACATTCCCTATGGAGTCACATCAGGATAGGTGATACACTAACATCTAATGACATTCCCTATGGGGTCACATCAGGTTAGGTGATACACTAACATCTAATGACATTCCCTATGGGGTCATATCAGGTTAGGTGGTACACTAACATCTAATGACATTCCCTATGGAGTCACATCAGGTTAGGTGATACACTAACATCTAATGACATTCCCTATGGAGTCACATCAGGTTAGGTGATACACTAACATCTAATGACATTCCCTATGGGGTCACATCAGGTTAGGTGATACACTAACATCTAATGACATTCCCTATGGAGTAGCATCAGGTTAGGTGATACACTAACATCTAATGACATTCCCTATGGAGTCACATCAGGTTAGGTGATACACTAACATCTAATGACATTCCCTATGGGGTCACATCAGGTTAGGTGGTACACTAACATCTAATGACATTCCCTATGGAGTCACATCAGGTTAGGTGATACACTAACATCTAATGACATTCCCTATGGGGTCACATCAGGTTAGGTGATACAGTAACATCTAATGACATTCCCTATGGGGTCACATCAGGTTAGGTGATACACTAACATCTAATGACATTCCCTATGGAGTCACATCAGGATAGGTGATACACTAACATCTAATGACATTCCCTATGGGGTCACATCAGGTTAGGAGATACACTAACATCTAATGACATTCTCTATGGGGTCACATCAGGTTAGGTGATACACTAACATCTAATGACATTCCCTATGGAGTAGCATCAGGTTAGGTGATACACTAACATCTAATGACATTCCCTATGGAGTCACATCAGGTTAGGTGATACACTAACATCTAATGACATTCCCTATGAGGTCACATCAGGTTAGGTGATACACTAACATCTAATGACATTCCTTATGGGATCACATCAGGATAGGTGATACACTAACATCTAATGACATTCCCTATGGAGTCACATCAGGTTAGGTGATACACTAACATCTAATGACATTCCCTATGAGGTCACATCAGGTTAGGTGATACACTAACATTGAATGACATTCCCTATGGGGTCACATCAGGTTAGGTGATACACTAACATCGAATGACATTACCTATGGGGTCACATCAGGTTAGGTGATACACTAACATCTAATGACATTCCCTATGGGGTCACATCAGATTAGGTGATACACTAACATCTAATGACATTCCCTATGAGGTCACATCAGGTTAGGTGATACACTAACATCTAATGACATTCCCTATGGAGTCACATCAGGTTAGGTGATACACTAACATCTAATGACATTCCCTATGGAGTCACATCAGGATAGGTGATACACTAACATCTAATGACATTCCCTATGGGGTCACATCAGGTTAGGTGATACACTAACATCTAATGACATTCCCTATGGGGTCACATCAGGTTAGATGATACACTAACATCTAATGACATTCCCTATGGAGTAGCATCAGGTTAGGTGATACACTAACATCTAATGACATTCCCTATGGAGTCACATCAGGTTAGGTGATACACTAACATCTAATGACATTCCCTATGGGGTCACATCAGGATAGGTGATACACTAACATCTAATGACATTCCCTATGGAGTCACATCAGGTTAGGTGATACACTAACATCAAATGACATTCCCTATGGAGTCACATCAGGTTAGGTGATACACTAACATCTAATGACATTCCCTATGAGGTCACATCAGGTTAGGTGATACACTAACATCTAATGACATTCCCTATGGGGTCACATCAGGATAGGTGATACACTAACATCTAATGACATTCCCTATGGAGTCACATCAGGTTAGGTGATACACTAACATCTAATGACATTCCCTATGAGGTCACATCAGGTTAGGTGATACACTAACATTGAATGACATTCCCTATGGGGTCACATCAGGTTAGGTGATACACTAACATCGAATGACATTACCTATGGGGTCACATCAGGTTAAGTGATACACTAACATCTAATGACATTCCCTATGGGGTCACATCAGATTAGGTGATACACTAACATCTAATGACATTCCCTATGGGGTCACATCAGGTTAGGTGATACACTAACATCTAATGACATTCCCTATGGAGTCACATCAGGTTAGGTGATACACTAACATCTAATGACATTCACTATGGAGTCACATCAGGTTAGGTGATACACTAACATCTAATGACATTCCTTATGGGTTCACATCAGGTTAGGTGATACACTAACATCTAATGACATTCCCTATGGGGTCACATCAGGATAGGTGATACACTAACATCTAATGACATTCCCTATGAGGTCACATCAGGTTAGGTGATACACTAACATCTAATGACATTCCCTATGGGGGTCACATCAGGTTTTCATATTTTCAACAGACAAACAAGTCATGAGCCTACCATATCTTTAGGTGTCAAAACCGAGTACACACCAAGAGCTGTTGTACGATTGGTCAACATATTTACCGGTCTTGCATATGACCCCAAACAGGATATTAGATGTTAGTGTGCCACCAAACATCTATTTTTAACAAGATTGTATGTCAGGTGAATATGGGATAATCATGTAACAATTGTACAAAATGAGAAAGTATTTGTAGTTAAATGGAAACAAAATTTGACACAAACCTTACTTGGAGGAGGTCTAGGCATTGGAAGGAAGAATCTATGGTCCACATCCTCTGACCTTGCCAATCCTATTAATGCTCTTGAATCTAATGTCTGGGCCAGACTTCTGAATTGATAATCTACGATGAAAATGCTATGGCATACATTAGGAGGCTATGAAATTGTGCAGGAGTAAATTTCATAAGGAATTTGATAAGGAGTTTAGAGAAAAAAAAAAACATCTAGTAAATTACTGAGTAAGTGATTATTAGTGAACATTGTGTCAGCTGCTACTGTGAAACACTTATTGTTCGTGGTGCTTTAATTTTCAATTTTCATTGCCGATTTTGCTGCTGATTTAATTGCATTGATAAGCATTTTAATTAAGTTGAGTAATTTTCAGTATTGGGGGTTGAGCTGGGGTAACAAACACTGTTCTTTCAATAATTCTTTATTTTTACATATAATTTCAAATCAATAAAGTAATAAACAATTTACCCTGCCAATCATGATGTTCAGATAAAGCTCTCACTCCTAGACATCTAAGCCTGACATCTGTTGATCTAGTCAGTCTAAGTAGCCATTTAGGATCCTCTTCTTTCTTATATAACCATGGAAGGTTTTTAACTGTGGACACAATATTAAATAAAATATATTAAATTATTTTTTTACAGAAAAGTTATAGTATTTAACATAAAATATGATCATTGTAAGAAATGTGTGGATATAGGAAGATATCTTGTCTACCTGTGTATAGATGATGCTTATTATATGGCAATTTTCATATCACAACCTTATCTCAAGAGACACCCATATTAGCCAGAGCTGAAGGCCTGAGGGCTAATATGGGCATAGGATTGATATGGGGTGAGATATGAACATTGACATCTAATAACCTATTTATCATATACTTCCAATTCCATTACAAAACATTAAAAGGTTTAATGTTATTGTGAGGACATTGTTTCATGCTTCATACAAAAAGCAAATATATAAATACAAAACAGTTATGAGTTTTTTTTTCCATGTATAGGGACTAGAAACTGTTATTGTGTAATCTCTGAAACTATCAGACGCATTGAAAAACCTGTGATTGAGTACTGACACCTCAACTTTGTTATAATTTGGTCGAAAATTCTTAACGACTTCCAGGGGTCGATAATGTAACAAACTTCACAAATAATATAGTCAGTTATGGTTCAATGAATATTTTATGATCTATTTATCTCACCACTGAAAATATATAATACATACAATTAAGTAACAAATTTATTATCATAATAACATATTTAATTAATAAATATTCTAATATGACCTACTTCTTTCGCTTTGCAAACAAACAAGTGATTTATTTAGATGGCAAAATCACATTGTCTTCTGTGTAGCGTTTTTTCTAAACGGTGATTGGTTTATGCAGCGGGGACAAACACTGATGTTTGCGCGCGAAATTATTTATACCCCGTATTTCTACTTACAAAAACGCAACCACGTGTGTTCTATCAATGAATTTTCATCAAAGACACGCCTCTCCCTGATTGACAGGATGACCAAGCACAAGAATTAGGTCATGCTGTGTATTGAGTGCATTAATAATCAATAAAAGTAAAACAATGGAGAGTAAAGGTTGTAAAAGATTTGCTACAACAACAGAAGCTGAAATTGGAGAAAAACGTTTAAAATCAAATGCCGAAAGAACAATAAAACAAAATAAAGCAGCAGAACTGGCAAAAATATTGCATACAATTATACTGTAACGTGTATCATGTGTGCAGTGTGATATATTATGCAAGATATCTGAACTGGGTTATAAAAGCAGTGGTATTAGGTCACCTATGGCTATTGGATGGCTATTTTAAGAACACTCACATCAACACAAGCTGTGACGTGTTATTTAAAACACTGGTGAAGGTCACATGGAAATGGGTCATTTATTCTCTTTTCCGGGGTGACGTCACTTCCTCTAACAACAACGAGTCGGCCATCTTTAGGCGGTGAAAATCAAATGTAAAATGGCGAATGTTTCACCGCCTCAATGTCAAGGGAGATAATTCGTTGACCGAAATACCTGGATGCCCGGAAAAGAGAATTATACAGCAGATGCACTAAAATCGCTATACAGATGACAATATAGAACATGAACACTAAAAAAATGTTACACAGAAGATAGATGGCAAAATCACATTAGCACATAGCACAGTGCACACATTAAGTCAGATAATAAAATCACATTAGCACATTGCACACTGCACACATTAAGTCAGATAATAAAATCACATTAGCACATAGCACAGTGCACACATTAAGTCAGATAATAAAATCACATTAGCACATAGCACAGTGCACACATTAAATCAGATAATAAAATCACATTAGCACATAGCACAGTGCACACATTAAGTCAGATAATAAAATCACATTAGCACATAGCACAGTGCACACATTAAGTCAGATAATAAAATCACATTAGCACATAGCAGTGCACACATTAAGTCAGATAATAAAATCACATTAGTACATAGCACAGTGCACACATTAAGTCAGATAATAAAATCACATTAGCACATAGCACAGTGCACACATTAAGTCAGATAATAAAATCACATTAGCACATAGCACAGTGCACACATTAAGTCAGATAATAAAATCACATTAGCACATAGCACAGTGCACACATTAAGTCAGATAATAAAATCACATTAGCACATAGCACAGTGCACACATTAAGTCAGATAATAAAATCACATTAGCACATAGCACAGTGCACACATTAAGTCAGATAATAAAATCACATTAGCACATAGCACAGTGCACACATTAAGTCAAATAATAAAATCACATTAGCACATAGCACAGTGCACACATTAAGTCAGATAATAAAATCACATTAGCACATTGCACAGTGCACACATTAAGTCAGATAATAAAATCACATTAGCACATAGCACAGTGCACACATTAAGTCAGATAATAAAATCACATTAGCACATTGCACAGTGCACACATTAAGTCAGATAATAAAATCACATTAGCACATTGCACAGTGCACACATTAAGTCAGATAATAAAATCACATTAGCACATTGCACAGTGCACACATTAAGTCAGATAATAAAATCACATTAGCACATAGCACAGTGCACACATTAAGTCAGATAATAAAATCACATTAGCACATAGCACAGTGCACACATTAAGTCAGATAATAAAATCACATTAGCACATAGCACAGTGCACACATTAAGTCAGATAATAAAATCACATTAGCACATAGCACAGTGCACACATTAAATCAGATAATAAAATCACATTAGCACATAGCACAGTGCACACATTAAGTCAGATAATAAAATCACATTAGCACATAGCACAGTGCACACATTAAGTCAGATAATAAAATCACATTAGCACATAGCACAGTGCACACATTAAGTCAGATAATAAAATCACATTAGCACATAGCACAGTGCACACATTAAGTCAGATAATAAAATCACATTAGCACATAGCACAGTGCACACATTAAGTCAGATAATAAAATCACATTAGCACATAGCACAGTGCACACATTAAGTCAGATAATAAAATCACATTAGCACATAGCACAGTGCACACATTAAATCAGATAATAAAATCACATTAGCACATAGCACAGTGCACACATTAAGTCAGATAATAAAATCACATTAGCACATAGCACAGTGCACACATTAAGTCAGATAATAAAATCACATTAGCACATTGCACAGTGCACACATTAAGTCAGATAATAAAATCACATTAGCACATTGCACAGTGCACACATTAAGTCAGATAATAAAATCACATTAGCACATTGCACAGTGCACACATTAAGTCAGATAATAAAATCACATTAGCACATTGCACAGTGCACACATTAAGTCAAATAATAAAATCAGAAAATAAAATGATTTACATGGTCGTTAACATTTTAAACATCTATCTTCACAGAAAATATTCAACATATCTAAAATTAATAAATATGTGATGTGCAATTAAAACTTGCAAACACAATATTATTGTTATGAATGCTCCATCAATAAGACTGACTTAAAAGCACATGTTGATTGAGTTATTGTCTGCTTGAATTTGGCAGCATAAATTGTGTACGACATTGACCGCAAACATTAATATAAATTATCGTCTTTTCCATCACAGTATACTACCATATTTGTACTACATGTATTATACATATCAGAATGGAAATAATTCATGGAAGCCATACTGTGTTGTTAGCTTTAACATGGGTTGGCAGGATATTAGTTAAGCATAAATCTGGTTTTCTGTCCTTTGTTAATTTGCATTAATTTTAAAATTCTAGTTGGTGTTGCTGTGTATTGTTCTGGTTTATTGCTGCTTATCTTGGTAATGTCTACTACTTCCGTTACTGTCACCTTATCCTCGTTTGTAGCATTTTCCTTTAGATTTTTATCATTACTACTTGATAAATCATTCATATCGTCATCATCGCTATATTTTCCTTCTTCCATTATAGATAGCTCCTCTCCCTTTTCAGACAAGGTCGATGATGTTTCAATATCGTCCATTACTTTATTTTCCTCTCTCTTGTCCAGACTGTCTCCAGCTGGACCCACAGTCTTACTGGGCTCTTCATGAGCTCTACTGGTGTTACCGGTATAGGTATAGGGAATTCATCTTTCTTCTCTTTACTTTTTTCCCCAAAGTTCATTTTGATTGGTTTGTATATATTTTCCAACACCGCTCTTTTCTTTGGACTCCTCTTTATATTTTTGAAAACCTTTCCTTTAATGTGCGACCTGCTTCTTTGATCACTTGTTAAGCTCATCTTTTCAGCAAAGGACATTCTAACGAGAATGACCTTGTCACCTCTATTCTTTTGAAATTCTTGATATGATGCCGTCTCCTCTCTAGTGCAGGTCATTGTCGTTCTATTAATAAGTTCAAGTTCTCCTTTACAGTTTTTGTGATGAGGCAACTGGCGAGCAAATACTATCCTGCACTCTTGACATCGCCATCCATAATCAGAGTGTTTTTCTGCCATGTGCCTCTTGCACATTATTAACTGATCAAAATTGTAGTCCTCGCAAATTCTACATCTATATGCTGTGACCTGTAATGACAATATATGAAATATTTTTTTAATTTATAATTTCATATATATCTTATTTATTTCTATCTTAATATTAGATTGGATAGACTTTCTCTGATACCAAGATAACCCTTTCGCTTGGTATCTTGTTTTGTTTATTAATCCTATTCCCACAGTGGAGGATTTTCACCTTTGTAGGGTTTTAACCTATCTTGGTGTACTTTAAATTTGGTTTATACCTTGGTCTTTTTCTAATACGATAAATAACATCATTTATTTATCGATCACTACGTATGGACCTTCCCAATTTCTTTGTAACTTTGGACATAGTCCCTTTGTTCTGTGTGGATTATGTAACCACACAGCTGATCCTACTACAATATTTTGCATTTTTGATACAATATCATATTTCTTTTTCATGTTGTCACTTGACAATTACAACTTCTTTCTTGCAAAGACATGAATTTTCTCTTATTTATCAGATAGATTATTTGCATAACCAGATATCATTCCTGAATTGGAATCATTCCCAGATAATCTACCCAATAAACAAATCTACAGGCAAATTTAATTCTCTTCCAAACATCAAAGAATTGGGCGAAGTCCCTATGCTCTCATGTTCTGATGACCTATAGGCCAACATCAATAAATAGACATATTCGTCCCAATCTCTTTGATTTTCTCTGACAAAAGCTGATAACATAGTTTCTAATGTGGAATTGAGTTGTTCTTGTTTTGTGTATACCCAAGATTATACATGTTTTTAAATATTTTTGATTCAAAATTTGACCCTTGGTCAGAGTGAATTTGTAAAGGGACACCAAAAATAGAAACTATTCTTTCAACAAACTTATCCGCTACAGTTTTAGCTTCAGCATCAGGTATTGGAATCGCTTCCATCCACTTTGAGAAATAGTCCCCAACCACCATTATGTATTTATTACCGTTATCTGTCCGAGGAAGAGGTCCCAATATATCAATTGCCATTCTCTCCCAAGGAGCACCCACCAGGTATTTACACATAGGGGCTTTTGGTCTTCTATGTGATGCCTTTTTCATAGCACAAGTATCACATTTCGAACACCAATTCTTTACATCATTTCTAATTTGATACCAGAAGTATCTCTTTTTGATCTTGTATAAAGTTTTTCTGACACCCAAATGACCTCCTGTCAGTATGTTATGAACTTTTCAAGCTTTTGGGAATTACTAGATGTAAATCATAATTTCTACCATCATTACTTTCCCATTTTCTATACAATATTTCATCTTTGATAATGAAGGAATCTAATCTGGACCAATACAATTTTATCTCAGGGACTCGTATGTGAAATATCTGACCAAGTTGGCTTTTTATTATTACTTTTCCAAAGAAAGATCTGACTTAACATTTCATCATTTTGTTGTAATGTCTCTATATTTTCCTTATCCTTCATTATTTCATCATTACTCTCATAGCTCTTTGTTGATTGTTTTTCAGAGATTTCCCTCCCCTCATAGCTCTTTGTTGATTGAAATTTTTTTCAGAGATTTCCCTCCCCTCATAGCTCTTTGTCGATTGTTTTTCAGAGATTTCCCTCCTCTCATAGCTCTTTGTTGATTGTTTTTCAGAGATTTCCCTCCCCTCATAGCTCTTTGTCGATTGTTTTTCAGAGATTTCCCTCCTCTCATAGCTCTTTGTTGATTGTTTTTCAGAGATTTCCCTCCCCTCATAGCTCTTTGTCGATTGTTTTTCAGAGATTTCCCTCCCCTCATAGCTCTTTGTTGATTGTTTTTCAGAGATTTCCCTCCCCTCATAGCTCTTTGTTGATTGTTTTTCAGAGATTTCCCTCCCCTCATAGCTCTTTGTTGATTGTTTTTCAGAGATTTCCCTCCCCTCATAGCTCTTTGTTGATTGTTTTTTAGAGATTTCCCTCCTCTCATAGCTCTTTGTTGATTGTTTTTCAGAGATTTCCCTCCCCTCATAGCTCTTTGTCGATTGTTTTTCAGAGATTTCCCTCCCCTCATAGCTCTTTGTTGATTGTTTTTCAGAGATTTCCCTCCCCTCATAGCTCTTTGTCGATTGTTTTTCAGAGATTTCCCTCCTCTCATAGCTCTTTGTTGATTGTTTTTCAGAGATTTCCCTCCCCTCATAGCTCTTTGTCGATTGCTTTTCAGAGATTTCCCTCCTCTCATAGCTCTTTGTTGATTGTTTTTCAGAGATTTTCCTCCTCTCATAGCTCTTTGTCGATTGTTTTTCAGAGATTTCCCTCCTCTCATAGCTCTTTGTTGATTGTTTTTCAGAGATTTCCCTCCCCTCATAGCTCTTTGTTGATTGTTTTTCAGAGATTTCCCTCCCCTCATAGCTCTTTGTCGATTGTTTTTCAGAGATTTCCCTCCCCTCATAACTCTTTGTTGATTGTTTTTCAGAGATTTCCCTCCTCTCATAACTCTTTGTTGATTGTTTTTCAGAGAATTCCCTCCCCTCATAGCTCTTTGTTGATTGTTTTTCAGAGATTTCCCTGCCCTCATAGCTCTTTGTCAATTGTTTTTCAGAGATTTCCCTCCCCTCATAGCTCTTTGTCGATTGTTTTTCAGAGATTTCCCTCCCCTCATAGCTCTTTGTCGATTGTTTTTCAGAGATTTCCCTCCCCTCATAGCTCTTTGTCGATTGTTTTTCAGAGATTTCCCTCCTCTCATAGCTCTTTGTTGATTGAATTTTTTTTCAGAGATTTCCCTCCTCTCATAGCTCTTTGTCGATTGTTTTTCAGAGATTTCCCTCCTCTCATAGCTCTTTGTTGATTGTTTTTCAGAGATTTCCCTCCCCTCATAACTCTTTGTTGATTGTTTTTCAGAGATTTCCCTCCTCTCATAACTCTTTGTTGATTGTTTTTCAGAGATTTCCCTCCCCTCATAGCTCTTTGTTGATTGTTTTTCAGAGATTTCCCTCCTCTCATAGCTCTTTGTTGATTGTTTTTCAGAGATTTCCCTCCCCTCATAGCTCTTTGTCAATTGTTTTTCAGAGATTTCCCTCCCCTCATAGCTCTTTGTCGATTGTTTTTCAGAGATTTCCCTCCCCTCATAGCTCTTTGTCGATTGTTTTTCAGAGATTTCCCTCCCCTCATAGCTCTTTGTCGATTGTTTTTCAGAGATTTTCCTCCTCTCATAGCTCTTTGTTGATTGTTTTTCAGAGATTTCCCTCCCCTCATAGCTCTTTGCTCGGGTGCTTACTCTTACATGTTCCAGTAATTTAGGAAGTACGACACTTTTGCCCTCCTTTTCCTGATTACAAGGAATATCATGTTTCCCTGAGTAAGATTTTCCTATACCTATGTTCTGTTTTAAACTTTTTCTGATATGTTCACCCTTTTGAGAACTCCCTTTAATACTTCTTTCATGTTGAACTTCTTGAACCAATTGGCAAGAATCACATATCATACATGGTGTGCATTTTGAGTTGTTCTCATTATTTGGACCAATATCATTTTGACCAAGACATACTTGAACTGTATTTATTTCTAGATCATTGGAATCATCAACTGACGTATTTAAACAATTTGAACAATTCTCCTCTGGAAATTTGCTTGGACCAATCCTTATATTTTCGGCCGATTCCTTGGTTTCAGATAATTGATTATCATAGTTTCTCTCTGCTCTTAAGCAATAGGGACAACAAGTTTCTTGACATGGGCGCCTGCTTAAAGCATCTGCATTATTATGAGATCGTCCAGCCCTATGTTCTATCTTAAAATCATAGGAAGCTAAAACTTCAAACCAACAGGCTAATTGTCCCTCTGGGTTCATAAAATTGAAAAGCCAGCTCAGTGCTCCATGATCACTTCTAACTTTAAATTTTCTTCCATATAAATAATGATGAAAGTTTTGAATAGATGCCACTACTAGAAGAAGTTGCCTTCTTGTAACACAATATTTCTGTTTTGTTAAAAGATTTGTTGTAATAGCTAATAACTTTGTCTTGCCCGTCTTGAACTTGGGACAATACAGACCCCATTCCCACATTACTAGCATCTGTGTCCAAAATAAAGAAATCTTCTCTAGTTGGATATGCTAGAATAAGGGCACTTATCAAAGCTTGTTTTAATGCATCAAATGACTTTTGACAATCTTCTGTCCATGTAAATTTCTGATTTTTCTCAGTAATTTTGTGTAAAGCTTTAGCTTTATCTGCATATTTGTAAATACATTTTCTATAGTAAGAGGTTAAACCAAGAAAACTTTGCACCTCTTTTAAATTTCTTGGAATAGGCCAGTCTTTTACTGCCTTTATTTTGCTAGGGTCAGTTGATACCCCCTCGTCACTCTTTATATGACCTAAAACTTTCACTTTTGTTTTGAAAAAATGACATTTCTTAGGGCTGAGTTTTAGAATAGCTTCTTTTAATCTCTCGAACACCTCTCTTAAAATTAGCTAAGTGACTCTCAAAAGTTCTTGAAAATATTATAATATCATCAAGATAAACTAAGCAAGTTTTCCATGTTAGCCCAGAGAGCACCCTTTCCATCAATCTCTCAAATACTGAGGCACTGTTGCTTAATCCCATAGGCATTCACTTAAATTGCCAAAGTCCTCCCCCTGGGAAGGAAAAAGCAGTTTTATGTCTATCTTTCTCAGCCACAGGAATTTGATAATATCCTGACTTTAAATCAGCTGTTGACAAATGTTTTACACTAGATAGTGCATCTATTGTATAATCGATTCTTGGGAGTGGATGTGAATCTTTGACTGTTATTTCATTCACAGCCCTAAAATCTATGCAAAACCTTAAACTACCATCACTTTTTCTAACCAATACAGGATTAGAATTCCAGGGACTCGTAGATTGTTCAATTACTTCTTGTTTGACCATATTCTGAATTGCTTCTTCTGCCTCTTTTATTTTAGCTAGAGGTATTCGTCTAGGTCTTTGACGAACAGGACGGTGATCCCCCATATTCATTGTATGTTCCACTAAATTGGTCAAGCCAATATCATCTTCTGATTTTGAGAAAATTGTTTGGAACTCTACCAAAAGATCTTTGTTGGTTTTCGTCTAAGCAAGTTATGCCCCTTTCATAGACATTCTCAATATGTGAGGGTAATGTTGCCACCTTTTTGACATCATGTTGCACATTAGACATATTTACACCTTTATTTTCCTGAATGTCTGTTTCTTTTATCAATTCACAAGTAGCTACTATAGTACCTTTATATATAGTACAAGGAGTGTCATTTACATTAACAATCCTAAGAGGTATTTCCTCTTTATTCAGATATATTATAGCTCTTGCTAAAAGTAACCCATTTTTATTTACAAATTTATCTGTGTGTTCAACTAACCCCACTAGATCTTTACTAATAAGGTCCATTGACTGGACTTTAGCAATTATTTCAGTATTTGGAGGAACATAAGTTGTCTCCCTTATTGAAATTCTGCAACATGATTTTGCATTACTGGCATAATGAAATAAAGGAATTGACTCCCCTTTTAAACATAACCGACCATCACAGTTATTAGCAGCTAAGAAATCCATCCCTAAGATGCCTTCATTACTTATATCAGCTATAAATACATTATGCTGATAAAATATCTTTCCTAAAGAAATTTGGACATTAATCTGTCCAATGAAAGGTGAGGTTTCACCTGTAGCAGTAACTAGATGAACATTCACAGGATTAACCTGCATCAATAATGAGGGTTGAATGTTTTCTATAAATTGTTTGCTCAATATTGTTACATTAGCACCTGTATCAATTAAAAATGCCAAACATTTATTTTGTAGTTTAGCTTTTACAAAAAGTCCCTCATTATTAGCCCAAGTTTCATTACCATCGTGTTATCGGTTTTCGTGCTATTATCGATTTTCAGATATAGCGATTAACAGTGTTAACCCTCCATTCATATGACGATTGGAATTTTCAAAGAATGGCTAGTTAAATATTTCTTTGTACATAAGATTGTTTTTAAAGCCATTCTTGTATTTTAATATACTCTCGATTATCTGGCAACTTTTGTTATCATAAAATGGCGTCATCTGTTTCCGTGGCAAATAAAAACAAGGCTGATATACGGGATGGAAACGAATATAAAATCCGGAAATGGCTGGTTTTAAAATTTCATGGTTCTGGCCATCTACCAAATCATACTACATCTAAATAAAATAACAGAATGTTTGAAAATGACCACTTTCAAAATTGTGTTTACTTTTGATGTTTTTTTTAGTGCTGAAACCACAATGCACTGCAAAGTGACATGTATTTTATATAAGAAACAGGCACATTTCAGTCGGCTCTTTTGTTTACAAATACGATCAGTGACCCCATGATAGTTACATGACAGGAAGAGCAGGTGTCTGAGAGGCAGACGACATAGTTAAATTTTATATAGCCCTTCTGGATTTTTTTCCAGCTACTATATAAATGAAGTACATTTTTGGCATTACAAAAAGTATGGTTCAGTACGTAGGTTCACTGTTTTTGGTACTTACGTCTTTAAAAGTAAACTTTATCATTTTCTACAGATGTCAGCTTTCGTATTGTTTATGTTCCATAAATAGAAACCAGAAGACACATAAAAAATAATGCGTGCGCTGTGGAAATCAAAATAAAATGGATACCACGAAAACAGATGACGCACGAAAACACATACCGTGACGATAATTTTTATTGCCTGGGGCCTTCTTGAAGATGTCTGGCTCTTGCCCCCGAGCCCGACCTCCATTGGTTTCCCTCGTTCATGGTATTTTGGTCATAATTCCTATTGAAATTATTATTGGTATTGTTACCTCAATTTCTATTGAATTTACCATTATTTCTGGTTTGTTGATTTTGATAATGTTGATAGTTATTTGAACCTTGAGGGTTATTTCTTTTAACCTCCCCAACAGAACCTGTAATGCCCAGTCTATTTTGGACCATATCTCTAATTTCCTTAGTGAAAGAACTCATTTCCTTCTTTAACTCCTGAAAATTATCTTTAAGGTGTTTGATATTGTCTTCTGAATTATTTATTTTGACAGGGTTTAGATCAGGGGCTTGTTCTCCCACTTTCCTAATCATTCTCCCTTTTTGTCTATCAGCGAGTTTCAGTCTCAAGTCTGACTGCCAAAGTTTCAGCTTCATTGATGTTTTTAGGGTTAACTTCTCTTAGACGAAGTCTTATATCCCCATCAGGTATAACATCAATGAAATGTTCTAATGAAAGAACACTAATTAGGGTAGAAAGAGCAGTAGGATATGGCAGCCTTGTTAGTTTCTTAATACTTTACACTAATTCAGTCTCATCTTTCCCTCTTATTCTAGTTTGTAGTTTTGCTCTATATAATTCAGACCTTTCTGTTGAACCATATCTATTGTTTAATACCTTAACTAAACTATCATAATCCCTTCTTTGATCCCTGTCTAGTTCATTAAGTAGAGCTCTTGCTCCCCCTTTTAAACTACCTGCCAAATACAAGGACTTTGTAATATAGTCCCAGTTATTCATTTCTGGTAAAATTTCAAATTGAGCTAAATACTCATTTAAGTCATCATCCCCATCATATAATTGAGGCTTCATACTAATATTTTTATCATTTTTACAATTAACCACTGGTGGTGGATCTCTTGGTACCAGATGTCTATCCAAGTCTATAGAATTATGATTAACATTTTCAGTACTTGTTGTGTTTGTATTGAAATGTGTTTGTTCAAGTAATGTATTTGACTTGAATTTATTGTCTATTTCTTGAGTGTGAGAAAGTTCATCAGATACTACTCTCTCTTCTTCCTTTGATCTTTTTAAAGCATCAGATGCCTCTTTAATTGTAACTTTATTCCGTTCAATTATTTGATCTATTGCATTTATACGACCCTTTATATCTACTATATCTGTATTGACTTTATTGGTCATATGCTCAAACTTTGATGCAAATTCTTGTCTGCATTGTGTGAAATCGTTACATATGTCTTCCCAAGCATCTTTGAAAATTCCTTTCAATTCATTTACTTCATCAAAATATTATCTAGCTGTATATCTCTGCTTTTCATCTGCTCTTTGGGGTCAGACATCCTGGTATTTCTATTGTCAACATTTAATTCAATAAAAGAATATTTAATGGTAAAGTACTATCTTGGTTCCCTTCTATATCTCTAGAGGGTGTAGTATTGATGATTATTTCATGGGAATCATCCATATTTATTTTCAATTTTCCAATGAAAATTTTAAGATTTTTTTTTTTTTTTTTTTTTCAACCACCAACTTAAAATTTCTTTTAAAAGAATCCCACTTCTGTGACATCAATGTTGCCGTTTAGCCCCCTTAAGCTGAGTTTACTAAGGGAAATATCAGAAGGCTGAAACAGGAACAACAAGATCAACTGTGAGCTAATGCTCACTTATGATACCCCCGCTCTTCGGCAAATAGGTAGTAGGAATCTGACGGGTCAAAAAACGCTTCCCACGATATGAGGTACCTATATGAAGCTTGTGACCAAATATCAGATTTCTGCCATCAATAGTTACTGAGAAAATCGCAACGAAAAATGAGCATATACAATGTATGTTCAATGTGTATAAAAATCAACAAAGTCAGCAAACAGGAAGTAGGAGTCTGATGGGTCCAAAAACACTACCCACAATATGGTATACCTATATGACGCTTGTGACCAAATATTAGATTTCTGCCATCAACAGCTACTGAGAAAAATGCGATGAAAAATATCTTGGACGGACGGAAGGACGGACGGACAGACAGACAGAGGTAAAACAGTATACCACCCTCCCCCTTCGGGGTGCGGGGGTATAATTATTTGCATGGATCCTTTGAAGTGGCTATAGGTTGATAAATAAAAATATAAGTCAGGATATGTTTAATTCTACTTTATGTAGATATATATTAAATAGTAATATACTATAATTATTACACAATAATATTTGTAGAACAAATATGTACTGTAATCCTTCTAGACATATGAAGGCTGCTTTGTACAAAATTAGATGAAGGCTGATTTCAGCCTTCAGCCTTTAAAAATATTTATCAAATAATTTAAACACAAAGTTTCTTAAACTTTGCAAAAATATGACTTTCCGTCAAACTTTACTATAGCTTTACTATATATATGCCAAATAGAGCATAAATAGGTTTTTAGGTCGAAGGCTGATTATTAGCGAATCAGGAAGGCTGACCTCAAGAGCAGATAATCAAGCACATGGCTAATTTAAATATCTGCATCAATTTCGCCGTTTTAAACAATTACCATTCCCAACTGGTTTTTCATTTTTCTGAAGGCTGACGAAGGCTGATTTATTTATTTATATTGCTAAGAATTAACGTCTTCTCTTGAACAGCAATGTGAAAAGATTCTGTCGAAGGCTGATCAAGACCCCTCTTTATTGGTTCCACCCCCTGGTCTCAGCCAATCAAATGTTTGCTCTATAAAATAATGTCTCACGAGAATTCCTGCCAATACACAAATACGATACAATATTAATGGCTGACGTAGTAAACAACAAAGTATCTAACTGGAATGTGAGGGATTACAGATGAATAAATGCATTATACAGTTAGCAATTAAGTAATAAATTAAATACACATAATTAAATAAACAAACCTCAAATATTCACGATAACTGTCAACCAGTGGTCAAATGGTTCTGCTTGCACAAAACACATGAAAATTCCCGAAGAATTTCAAAAAGTAAACAAACGTGAATACGAGTAACCGCAAACTCATAACAATATCAAACAGGTTTGAAAAGTCTGTGACCGGCAATATCCAAGACAATTGCTGTAAGTTTGTATTCAGTTGAATTCGGATTTGTAACATTGTTTACCAAACATGAGTTGTATAAGGCATGCATATTTGAAAGTGGTAGTGAAAATAGCTTCGAGCGAATGTGATGCATACCCAACGGTTTCTGCTTAAATCGTAGAAGGTCATTTAGTGAAACATCATGAAATATAGGGGATGTATAAAGATGATAACCATGGCTTCGCTTACGCCGAAGAGCGGAGTTGAAAATATTCATCCCATTCACCGATCTACAGGTAGGGCTAGATAGGATGGTAGCATCCCAAATTGCCGAGTTCAATTAGCCGTTTCCCAAATTGCCGACATATGAAAAATATTGTTATTGCAAGTAGAATAATGCTTCTAATTTATGAAGGAAAATTGTAAATAATTAAATAAATATTTATTTGAAATGGTCCAACATACCAGGGAGTTTAGATTATAGCATTCGAGCTCAAAAGGATATACAGTGGATTAGTCCTGCAGACAACCATGATTTCTGTCAAGATGAATGATGCCAAGAAATAATTTCAAAACATATGCTCTGTGAATAATAACTAGCATAAACATGAGAGAATACACATTTTTTGTTTTGTAAATACGCTCCAAATTTGTTTGGAGTTAATTAATTGCCGATCATTTATTAAAATCCACCATAATCACCTAGCTTGGATATTGTGGGTATAGTACTAGTTCATTTTTAGATTACCGAAATCATCAATCAGTCCTAAATAATTTGCTATTTAACGACAATTTTCGACATTTTTTTTTCTTTCTTACTTAGTAAAACTCTAAAAAAACATTTACTTATTTGTAGTTTTTTTCCATTGTTCTTCAATTGTTTGAGTAATGAGTATCGGCATCTCCTATTCAACAATCAGTATGCATTTGATTATGGTTTTTCTAATTAAAATTGCACAAAAAATTACTGCTTTCAATAAAATATGTACACATCATCAATATTTTTTTTTAAAATAAAAATAATATGATGAAATTTTGTCATTTTTAACAAAAGTCGGCAATATGGGATTCGGCAATATGGTATTCGGCAATCTGGGATTTGGCAATCTGGTACTAATTCGATAGGATGCCTATATCATCAATTTTGTCATTACAACAATAAGTTTCTTCTAAATTGTCACGATTAGTATTCAAACCAGGATATCAAGACAAAGTATCAGCATCCAGATTATTTTTTCTCAGATCTGTACAAAATATTAAAATCAAATATAGAAAGTGATGCCAACCATTGATGTCCACATGCATCTAATTTAGCACTAGTAAGCATGTAAGTAAAAGGGTTATTGTCAGTAAATACAGTCAATTTTCTTCCATATAAATACTCATTAAATTTGTCGCAATTTCCCACTTTAGCGCTAAAACTCAAGTTTATGAGCAGAATATTTACGTTCAGGCATCAGGTTTAGAATTTAAAAAAAAGACATATTTTCGCAATCAGGGTTTTTCCCAAGTCAGAACTACTGTTTAAAAATTAGATACACTTATAATACATGATTAGTGACTATTTCACTTTGTATGCATTGCATTTAATACAAAAATGTGATAGTAAATCATTTACAAATTGTATTGTATTACACATAAAATGTTCAACATATGCTTTGAAACTGGGTTGGTTGAGATAATTACACGTTTAATCATTATATTTCAAAATATCAAATGTGAAAAACTCCTATTGTTTTTTGTTGTTAAGCAAGAGACATTGCTTTATGTCTCTGGTGAAACAACAATTTAGATTGCTGTAGAAAACAAATTTCCTGATGCCAATAATGGAACAGAAA
This sequence comes from Bathymodiolus septemdierum, assembly GCA_963383655.1. NCBI lineage: Eukaryota > Metazoa > Mollusca > Bivalvia > Mytilida > Modiolidae > Bathymodiolus > Bathymodiolus septemdierum. Next base: position 82,413,069 of record OY726520.1, read on the forward strand.
ATTAAAGTATATTTTCTGGGGCATATCAGATCGATTATAAATTATGTAGGTAGTACGAACACCTGACTTGTAATGACAATTTCATTAGTTACAGGTAGCTGTTCATAGAAATTACGCCTGTACAATTATTAAAGGTTAATTGATGTAAAAACAATCTGCAGTAAAAATTACAAGCCAATTAATTTAAATGTTCATAAATGGATAAATGATTAAAAGCACATTTAATCTTTAAAGATCTCTTGTCATTGACCCACTGATTTAAAGTGAAATTTGTTGTGTACCAATTATATTATTTGAAAATGAAACTGACAGCGATTACAAGAATATATGACCGAAAATGGGAAAAAATGATTAAAATTATATATGACCGAAAATAGGAAAAAATGATTAAAATTGATGAAGTAAAAAATAGTTGTCCAATGCAATGTCTCATTCTCTGTTTGAGGCATTTGTGTCAAGATTCTAGTCAGTAATAACATGTTGGTCTCTTGCCAGATCAATGCAATACCTGCCCAGTTTTCCCCAAGGTCTATCATTGCCTGCTTTAACAAAAAGATTCAGCAACAGAGATATTCTTCATTCCAAAAAGCATAGAAACATGCAGCTAAATGATAGGGTGTAATTTGAATCTTTTAATGATGGAAAGCCACAAAATGTTTTAGTTTTTGGGAGCAAGAAAGCCAAAGGGTCTAAACATGATAGCCAAAATCAGCTAAGTTCACCTATGCATGATGGAAGAGAATTTGCTTGTATTGTTTAAATGTATTAAGCATTAATTGTGCCTTTGCCAAGCCATGAGCTAAATTGCAATCAATATCTGACATTGTGTTTTTTGAGTTCAGGACAGGCTTACTGGAGAATAAGCTTCTTTTGTTACAATTAGTTATACATGTATCAATTGTCGACCATTTCTTCTGTTCCACATCTTTTTGTTCCATTTACCTTTCTTTAGATCTTGTTTTTCTGGATCTATATATATATACTTTGAGTCATGTTTTTCATTTTCAAACACATTGGTAACTGTTGTGAACTTTTCATCAAGATACTGGTGTTCAAAATATACCACAATCCCACTGTAAAAAATGGTATAAAACATTACATGTATATTTGTTCATACAATACAATATTACACTTGATACATATAGAAAGGAACATGATAAACACATACCTCATACCATAACATGAGCATAAATCAATGTTAGAGAAAACTGGTGTGGCAATCAAGAATGAACAATCCAGAGAAAACAGAGAAAACTGGTGTGGCATTCAAGAATGAACAATCCAGAGAAAACTGGTGTGGCAATCAAGAATGAACAATCCAGAGAAAACAGAGAAAACTGGTGTGGCAATCAAGAATGAACAATCCAGAGAAAACGGGTGTGGCAATCAAGAATGAACAATCCAGAGAAAACTGGTGTGGCAATCAAGAATGAACAATCCAGAGAAAACAGAGAAAACTGGTGTGGCAATCAAGAATGAACAATCCAGAGAAAACTGGTGTGGCAATCAAGAATGAACAATCCAGAGAAAACTGGTGTGGCAATCAAGAATGAACAATCCAGAGAAAACAGAGAAAACTGGTGTGGCAATCAAGAATGAACAATCCAGAGAAAACTGGTGTGGCAATCAAGAATGAACAATCCAGAGAAAACAGAGAAAACTGGTGTGGCAATCAAGAATGAACAATCCAGAGAAAACAGGTGTGGCAATCAAGAATGAACAATCCAGAGAAAACAGAGAAAACTGGTGTGGCAATCAAGAATGAACAATCCAGAGAAAACAGAGAAAACTGGTGTGGCAATCAAGAATGAACAATCCAGAGAAAACAGAGAAAACCGGTGTGGCAATCAAGAATGAACAATCCAGAGAAAATGGGTGTGGCAATCAAGAATGAACAATCCAGAGAAAATGGGTGTGGCAATCAAGAATGAACAATCCAGAGAAAACGGGTGTGGCAATCAAGAATGAATAATCCAGAGAAAACGGGTGTGGCAATCAAGAATGAACAATCCAGAGAAAACAGAGAAAACTGGTGTGGCAATCAAGAATGAACAATCCAGAGAAAACTGGTGTGGCAATCAAGAATGAACAATCCAGAGAAAACAGAGAAAACTGGTGTGGCAATCAAGAATGAACAATTCAGAGAAAACAGGTGTGGCAATCAAGAATGAACAATCCAGAGAAAACAGAGAAAACTGGTGTGGCAATCAAGAATGAACAATCCAGAGAAAACAGGTGTGGTAATCAAGAATGAACAATCCAGAGAAAACAGAGAAAACTGGTGTGGCAATCAAGAATGAACAATCCAGAGAAAACGGGTGTGGCAATCAAGAATGAACAATCCAGAGAAAACGGGTGTGGCAATCAAGAATGGACAATCCAGAGAAAACAGAGAAAACTGGTGTGGCAATCAAGAATGAACAATCCAGAGAAAACAGAGAAAACTGGTGTGGCAATCAAGAATGAACAATCCAGAGAAAACTGGTGTGGCAATCAAGAATGAACAATCCAGAGAAAACTGGTGTGGCAATCAAGAATAAACAATCCAGAGAAAACAGAGAAAACTGGTGTGGCAATCAAGAATGAACAATCCAGAGAAAACTGGTGTGGCAATCAAGAATGAACAATCCAGATAAAACAGAGAAAACTGGTGTGGCAATCAAGAATGAACAATCCAGAGAAAACAGGTGTGGCAATCAAGAATGAACAATCCAGAGAAAACAGAGAAAACTGGTGTGGCAATCAAGAATGAACAATCCAGAGAAAACAGAGAAAACTGGTGTGGCAATCAAGAATGAACAATCCAGAGAAAACAGAGAAAACCGGTGTGGCAATCAAGAATGAACAATCCAGAGAAAATGGGTGTGGCAATCAAGAATGAACAATCCAGAGAAAATGGGTGTGGCAATCAAGAATGAACAATCCAGAGAAAACGGGTGTGGCAATCAAGAATGAATAATCCAGAGAAAACGGGTGTGGCAATCAAGAATGAACAATCCAGAGAAAACAGAGAAAACTGGTGTGGCAATCAAGAATGAACAATCCAGAGAAAACTGGTGTGGCAATCAAGAATGAACAATCCAGAGAAAACAGAGAAAACTGGTGTGGCAATCAAGAATGAACAATCCAGAGAAAACAGGTGTGGCAATCAAGAATGAACAATCCAGAGAAAACAGAGAAAACTGGTGTGGCAATCAAGAATGAACAATCCAGAGAAAACAGGTGTGGTAATCAAGAATGAACAATCCAGAGAAAACAGAGAAAACTGGTGTGGCAATCAAGAATGAACAATCCAGAGAAAACAGGTGTGGTAATCAAGAATGAACAATCCAGAGAAAACAGAGAAAACTGGTGTGGCAATCAAGAATGAACAATCCAGAGAAAACGGGTGTGGCAATCAAGAATGAACAATCCAGAGAAAACGGGTGTGGCAATCAAGAATGGACAATCCAGAGAAAACAGAGAAAACTGGTGTGGCAATCAAGAATGAACAATCCAGAGAAAACAGAGAAAACTGGTGTGGCAATCAAGAATGAACAATCCAGAGAAAACTGGTGTGGCAATCAAGAATGAACAATCCAGAGAAAACTGGTGTGGCAATCAAGAATAAACAATCCAGAGAAAACAGAGAAAACTGGTGTGGCAATCAAGAATGAACAATCCAGAGAAAACTGGTGTGGCAATCAAGAATGAACAATCCAGATAAAACAGAGAAAACTGGTGTGGCAATCAAGAATGAACAATCCAGAGAAAACAGGTGTGGCAATCAAGAATGAACAATCCAGAGAAAACAGAGAAAACTGGTGTGGCAATCAAGAATGAACAATCCAGAGAAAACAGAGAAAACTGGTGTGGCAATCAAGAATGAACAATCCAGAGAAAACAGAGAAAACCGGTGTGGCAATCAAGAATGAACAATCCAGAGAAAATGGGTGTGGCAATCAAGAATGAACAATCCAGAGAAAATGGGTGTGGCAATCAAGAATGAACAATCCAGAGAAAACGGGTGTGGCAATCAAGAATGAACAATCCAGAGAAAACAGAGAAAACTGGTGTGGCAATCAAGAATGAACAATCCAGAGAAAACTGGTGTGGCAATCAAGAATGAACAATCCAGAGAAAACAGAGAAAACTGGTGTGGCAATCAAGAATGAACAATCCAGAGAAAACAGGTGTGGCAATCAAGAATGAACAATCCAGAGAAAACAGAGAAAACTGGTGTGGCAATCAAGAATGAACAATCCAGAGAAAACAGGTGTGGTAATCAAGAATGAACAATCCAGAGAAAACAGAGAAAACTGGTGTGGCAATCAAGAATGAACAATCCAGAGAAAACGGGTGTGGCAATCAAGAATGAACAATCCAGAGAAAACGGGTGTGGCAATCAAGAATGGACAATCCAGAGAAAACAGAGAAAACTGGTGTGGCAATCAAGAATGAACAATCCAGAGAAAACAGAGAAAACTGGTGTGGCAATCAAGAATGAACAATCCAGAGAAAACTGGTGTGGCAATCAAGAATGAACAATCCAGAGAAAACTGGTGTGGCAATCAAGAATAAACAATCCAGAGAAAACAGAGAAAACTGGTGTGGCAATCAAGAATGAACAATCCAGAGAAAACTGGTGTGGCAATCAAGAATGAACAATCCAGAGAAAACTGGTGTGGCAATCAAGAATAAACAATCCAGAGAAAACAGAGAAAACTGGTGTGGCAATCAAGAATGAACAATCCAGAGAAAACTGGTGTGGCAATCAAGAATGAACAATCCAGATAAAACAGAGAAAACTGGTGTGGCAATCAAGAATGAACAATCCAGAGAAAACTGGTGTGGCAATCAAGAATAAACAATCCAGAGAAAACAGAGAAAACTGGTGTGGCAATCAAGAATGAACAATCCAGAGAAAACTGGTGTGGCAATCAAGAATGAACAATCCAGAGAAAACTGGTGTGGCAATCAAGAATAAACAATCCAGAGAAAACAGAGAAAACTGGTGTGGCAATCAAGAATGAACAATCCAGAGAAAACTGGTGTGGCAATCAAGAATGAACAATCCAGATAAAACAGAGAAAACTGGTGTGGCAATCAAGAATGAACAATCCAGAGAAAACTGGTGTGGCAATCAAGAATGAACAATCCAGATAAAACAGCATCTGTGTGGTATTCTTTACTTCTGGTTTAAAAACATTATATAATTACATCTATAGGCAATCTGTGCAGTTTTCTTATATGTTTGTTTATTATGCATTGTCGCTGGAGATCCAATCAAGAGGGATGGGTTGGAATCCAATTAACTTGCTTAACTGCACCACATTTTTGTGTCTTTCCCAAGCCAGGACTTGGATTTCCAACATCACATGTCCCGTTCTTTTCTATGTTCACAATTCAGCGCCACATGGGAAAATAATAATAGGCTAGCAAATTTTTAATTTAAAATGTTGTCCTGAAAGTCATATTCAACAATATCTTATTGATACCAAATATTGCGGTCTGTTATAGTGCTGGAAGTAAGTCAATGGTAGTCTTGGTTACACAAGATTGTAAGCTATACATATTGTGATCAACAAGAGTCAAACTCATATAAGGCAGTAACTGCATGTCAATTTCAACTCCAACTATCATATGATCGCGACCTTAACATCACCTTTTTTATTATAATTAACTAAAACTACAAGATATACACAACTACATGTACTGTAAAGTCACAAAAATATTGTTTTCTTTTCATATTATTGTAATTACCAACAATACACAATAATGGATACAAGCAATTGTTGAAAATATTAAGATTAAACTGTGTTGCTCACCTTTCATTTTGTTTCGAGGAAACTTTATATAGAATTTTCCATAGGGGCTTCCTACCAAATTTCAATTAATTTGGCCATATGGTTTTAGAGAAGATTTTTTTTAATTGGCATATCACAAACAAGAACTGCCTATGGCGGCCAAATTAGTTGTATGATCTGCACGGAGTATGGAAATTGTGTACACTATCCCCCATACATAATTCCTACAAAGTAACAATTTATTGTGCCTCCTAGTTTCAGAGGAGAAGATTTGCTAAATTTCAGAAACAAGAATTGCCCATGGCGACCATGTTTTTTGTTCAATTGGGATGAAATGAGGAAATCTTATAGAGGACCTCCTATAGATGCTTCCTGTCAAATGTTGCTTTATTTGGTAAAATGGTTTCAGAAACGAAGATTTTTAGAAATTTACCAACCAGAAATAAGAATTGCCTATCTTGGCCATGTTTGTTAGCGGATCAGGACAAAATGAGCAATCTTTATTGAGGACCTTCCATATATGATTCCTACCAATTCTTGGTTCATTTGGCGATGCAGTTTCAGAGGAGAAAACTTTTAGAAATTGAACAACCAGAATCAAGAAATGCCTATCTCGGCCATGTCTGTTAATGAATCAGGACGAAATGAGCAATCTTAACAGAGGACCTTCAATGGATGCTTCCTACCAAGTTTCGGTTCATTTGGCAAAGCAGTTTCAGAGGAGAAGATTTTAAGAAATCAACCAATCAGAAACAAGAATTGTCTATGGCAGCCATGTTTGTTAACGGATCAGGAAAAAATGAGCAATCCTCATAGAGGACCTTTCATGGATGATTCCTACCAAGTTTCGGTTCATTTGTTCAAGCAGTTTCAGAGGATAAGATTTTTAGAAATCGACCAAGAATTGCCTATGGTGGCCATGTTTGTTAATGGATCTGAACGAAATGAGCAATCTTTATAGGTGTAAAACCACTAAACATGGGTACCAGTCGGCAAGGATGTATGGGAAAGTAGTACGTAAACACAAAATGGATTCCTACATTGTTGGATAAAAAATAAACCCTATTAGATACTGCAAAATACTGAATGTCAGCAGAAATCTACATATTTTAGGATAATATTAAGCCCATATTTGATGTCCTTGTGGTTTTAAATAAAACATTGATTGCATTGGAAAGAAACCACCTGAATTTGTGTTAAATCGAAAGTGAAAGTAGGATTTTTGACGGTAGACATCTTCAGACTGTCTGTTTTTTCTTATATGCCCTTAAATGTATGTTGATTTTCGGAGTTAAGCTTCCAAATAGGTACCCCTTCCATGAGATATGAGTGTCACTTAGATTAAACTTAAGATGAATCCTGTATGAAAGCTCATTTTTTTCTATTTAACATAGAAGACTATGGAGAATTCTTTAGTGGTATTACACCTTTTAGAGAACCTTCCATAGATGCTTCCTACCAAGTTTTGGTTCTTTGGCTAAGTGGTATTGTTTTAGAGGAGAAGATTTATGAATAAAATCAACCTGTCAAATTGAAGGAGAACTGACCTAGTGTCAACAAGGATCAAAGGTGATGTTAATTTACATAGTACATGTACCGGTATATATCAAATAAAATAATATGCACTGAAGTCTATGTAGGAGATCGCAGGTAATACTTCACTTCACCTCATAACTATTTCTTCATATCAAAAATGCTAATCATTGATTGGTCAATACATATTGCAATGTCACTACAGAATGGAGAATAGAAAAGACTGTTCCCATTGTGTTTATATTACTTTCACTTACCACACAGCTATGACTGTAACAATACCAAGAGAATCTGAAAAGATTTATATATACTTTGTATTTAATAGTATTATATTTAATAATACAATATAAATATAGACTACAAATATTGTGTACTAAGGCTTCAACAAACACCATTACAATAAACAGATATGTCATATGGATAGTATGTAAGCAACATGTATATGGGCAGTTTCAAAATAAATGGCTCCTACTGCTACAGCTATCTAATTTACTCATTTTTATGATTTTATTGGATCTAAATAGTTCAAAAGATCTGTAATGATTTGATGTTTGTTACTGCAAAAAATCTTTTTTTTTAAGATATCTAGAATAACAAAAAAAAATATGTCCAAAAAACATGTCAAAATTATCAGGAGTGCAACACTTTTTTGTGACACTTTAAAAAATCCTTAATTTTCAACAACCTACCACAGTGCTAAATCAAACAGTATGTTATCAAAATCTATTTCATCACAAACTTTGATATGTTGACATACTTTAAGATAGCAATAGATCATGCTTCACATTTATTATTGCATAAAAATATGGTTTTGTAAAAAAGATGTACCTAGTCAGGAGTGCAACAAACATTTATGCAAGTTTTCCTAAATTTATTACATTGTAGAAATATTGTCTTTTAGTTTTCAAAGATATGAGGTATAAATAAATCTTAATACATCATTGCTGCTTCAAAACCATAGTTAAAGGATACACTAAAATCAGTAGTAAGGCCAAGAATGTCACATTAAAGGCAGCACACTCAAATGTCAGGAATGCAACATTCGATATTTTCTTAGACATATTTTCTTTTAAATGTAACTAATATCACATTTGTCTTTCTATTGCAACAGAGACTGACCAAGAGAACAGATAAAACCCATTTACCTGTTTGAGATACATAAAATATCTCTCACAGAAGCATTCGATTCATGTCAGGAGTGCAACTAGTTTTAAGTGATCTTCTACACAGTCTAAATTATAGCTTTTTATATGGATGATTTAAATAAAATGAGATTCTGTCAAGATTAGAATAATGTTTGAAAAAATTAAAAGTGCCAATAGCATTTTATGTGCTTTTAATTTTATGTAATAAAGCATTTTTGTTCATTTGAAATGGTCTCATGCTTTAATATCTATTAGGTATTAATACTAGAGACATTCTCTGACAAGGGAACTTGTTTTCTAGGTTCATTAGCTATTGGAGATTAATTGACTTGATAAAGTTTATGATAAATGCATTTATCTATTTTCTTATAGATAATTTATGGGTGACCATGTAAATGTTGCACTCCTGACATAAATATTTAAAAATCATTGAAATTTGATATAATCAATTTTCTAAGTATCCAAAAAATACTTGTAATTGTACATTAAACATCTATTTTCAATATTAATTTAGATTAATACATGCTTTAAATGTTTTTGTATAGTATATTTCAAAAATAAGTTGGAATATTCGAGAAGTATGGCTGTAAACAAGTTACAAATAACTAGAAAAATGTTACTTTAAGAAACAATTATCATTAAAACTTGGTAAAACTAATGCTTGAAAGAACACCAACTGATTTTTTTCCCTGTGAATTGTTTTTAAGTTAATAACTCTTCTTTTTCTTGATGGCAATATAATGTCAGGAGTGCAACATATCCTGATAAAATAGTACCATAGATAAAATAATGATAATTTATAATAAATTGTCTTTTCTAGCCTATAAAAATATCCTAATTATTTCTTTATGATTTATCTAATATATTAGAGAGGTATAATACAAATTTTCAAATGTAATTAAAAATATTGCTGCTAAAACTGGGTATTAAAGAAGTGGGTATAGCAAAAAATTGTTACAAATTTCCAAATACTGTCATTTCTGTACAAATATTTCATTGAAACAGGTAAAGTTAACAGTAACATCACTGTTCAATGTTGGCATTTTAAAATGTGATATTTACTTCTTTTTTTTCTTTAGTATAAAATGTCAGGAGTGCAACAAAAATAGACAAAATGTTTTTTCTACAACCAATTATTTTGCGATCATTCAAAGAATCAATGTGATTTCTTTTTACAAATGGCTACTTATCTTTAAAGTTTGAAAATTTTGCTGTCTTAAGTAAAAATATTCGTTATTATTTTGATAGTAAAAACTTTACCAGGTACACATGTAGATTGAACAAAAATATTGAGAATTTTTCATAAAAAATAACTTTTAAGAAAAACTACAACTACCAATAACCCAATATTTTGCACAAAAAGTCATTTATATCAGTTGCATTGTTTGAGAAACCATTATACAAAATAATTGAGACTAAAGATTGTTTAACTGAAATAGAATAAGTATGTGTTTTACATGTTTTTCATGCCAATTTGTGTTCAATAAAAGGTTCTTAAAAATTTATTGCTTATCTGTTTATAGTTTCTTTCTTGTTTCATTTACTTCAATGCATACAACATTGAAAATTATCAGCAGAAAGTTTTTAGGAGTAAGTTTAATTTGGACATTTTTTTCACATGTTGGAGCCATTTTTTTTTTAAACAGCCCATATAACTGACTATTTTTCATGGAACCATATTTATTGAATGTGGAACAACAAAAGTGAAAACTGTCAAAAAGTATACAGATCTTGATATTTCTATTCCTAAAAATATTGTAAGGTTCTGAGAAAATCTGTTGAAGCAATACAGAATTAGAGGGCGACCTGTTTACATCGGGACAAACAATGGTATACCAAAAACATCCTTTCTAAAACACAGGCATACAAAAATTAATAACACTGTGGGGCATTTGCCAAGTAGCAAAGGACACTGAGAAATGTATATCTAATCATTTATAATGAAGAATGAATTAAATTTACATGGGAAATAATGTGGAAGAAAGAATTATTTTCTTTTTCTTAATGGTCATTTGAAATGTCTGCCATCACTATGAGAGATTATATTAATGTTTTTTTTTGCCTGCAAAATTGTATGTCCCCCCCCCCCCCCCCCCCCCCCCACAAACTGTAGTCAAAGGTAAAAAATATATTTAGGTAACAAATAAAATTAAGCTTCAATGAGTAACAAAAAAAACTGTTTTTAATCCATGAAACACAAAAATAATTTGATCAAAAGTGCTAAAGCAAGGGTTACAGGTACTATTCCATATTGTCGTGGCAAAGTTCCCCATTCCAGAAAATTGCTCAGCCTATGTTCCAATGATTTTAAAGGAGTTTTCCTCTTCTAAAATCAATGGATTGGTGATGAAAAACTTTTTCAGGGAAATAGTGACATTATGATAGACTCTTGTACATATATATATATATATATATATATATATATATATTAAAAATTGCTGAGTATTGCTGTCAAATTATAATATTAAGTATATATGTACCATCTACACACGCTTATACAGATGTCTTACGTCTATCCCTAGATTTGCCTTACGAGAAAAGGTAACACTACGATTATTGAAGCTCCTTTTAAAGGGAGTGGATGTGGTCGAGTGGTCTAGGGCACTGGACGTAAGGCTAAGCGAATGGTGCTGCAGTGTATCAATGGTGTGGGTTCAAATCCCATAGAGGGAAGAACAAAAAATTTTGACAGCTCTAAAATCTAATTCTAACACTGTTTGGCTTAATTTTCAGACATATATATATATACAAGTTTCAGTAGTGTTTGCAAATAACAGTGTCCACTTAAAATGAGTAATACCTGAATATATTTATAAAATGATTCTACTGAAGTTGTTGCATATCTACATAAATATATGTCATATCATGGTAGCTGTAATAAATTGGCACTACACCAGCTTGTTGAGCATTCAAATGTCAAGTGTAAACATGATCTAGGCACGTCAGTTTACGAGTAGTAGAAGATTTTATATTCTGTTCAAAAGCAGAAAATGTGTGTGTGATTACATCATCTTTTCTGGATAAAAGGTCCACATTGAAATCACCCATGACTATTTGTGGAATGCCAGGTGTCAAGTCTTTCAAGAGACGATTTAGCGCATCACAGTAATATTTCACTGGTAGATCTGGTGGTCTGTAAATATTGATAACGAAGATCTGAGGAGATTTGACATGCACAGTATATTTCGGGAAATTTCTAAGTTCAAAGGGGCATAACTCCCACAAAATTCAGGCAATCAAAATTTCCTGGTAATATGCACAACTACATATGGTGTCCTTACTACCTACCAAGTTTAATGAAATTCTGTTCAGTAGTTTCAGAGGAGTTGCGCTGACAAACTGTGTGACGGACAGACGGACGGACGGACAGGACAAAAACAATATGTCTCCCACCAAAGTGGGGGGAGACATAATTACATCTTTGTAAAAGGATAACAGCGAAATGAGAGCAGAAGAATCATATATTTAAGTTCGGTGAAAATCATTCTCTATTTATGTACATGTGCACTTATATTTAAGATGTACTGATTGAGTAATATTTCAGCTATTTTCAAGACCAGAACAAATTAGATGGTGGACTATTAGTCAACGAGGATATCATTAAATGCAGTACATTTGTATTTGTATATAGTTGTATGTTTGTAATTGATGATGCACTGGAGGGTCTCAATGAAGATTAGACTATTCGTAAGAACGTTCTGGCCTCAAGTGTGGTAAATAGTCAGTTGGTTCCACTGTCAGATCACAACAAAGACAAACTATGGTATAATCGTTATTTTGTCATTAAACATCCATCATTAAGGAGTATGAGCAAAAACTGGTTGGCTTTGAATCAGAATAATGTATCTGAGTGGAGTGACATTTTCGTACATGGAATTTATTGTTGTTTCAGTGTTCTACCCTTATAAAAACCCAACTAAATGTATTCCTCTAGTACAAATCATTGTTATTATCATCTGATCTTCGGACTGTTGTTTCAGTTAGCTGAAATATAAAATTCTTTAAAAAAATCTAATGTATTGGTCTAGTATAAATCGTCGTCGTTGCTGTTGTTATCGTAATCATTGAAATGTAGCTTGTTCTTGGCATGACATACTAGTAGCTGGTCAATTTCTCAGTTTGCGTTAAACAACAATCACTCATTGACTCAACTATGTTCTGCATTAGCAGCCATCTTAGATTTCAAATTGAAAGACATATACTTCAGAGAGGACTATGTCAGAAACATTCAACCCAAAATTGATGTCAAAAGGTTCTTTTTAATACATTTTTCCTACAGGGTTCAATGTTAAATTTTGCCCACCAGTTGCCGTCATCTTTGATTCCTACTCAACAAAATGAATATAAACATTGCAAGGTATCATCAAATGATCATTGGATCATGGATTTTAGATTCAGGCTACATAAAAACATAAACTCAATAAATCTAACATTTATTTGAAATTTTGTAGTGCTAGAACACTGAAACAGCAGTCTAGTCCATGGATAAAAATGTCACTCCACTCAGAAACATTATCCTGATTCTAAGACAAGGATTTGCTCATACTTATTAAGGTGCATGCTAAATGGAGAAACAGCAAACACTGTGTCCTGCCCAGAGCTCCAACTCACGATGAGGTGAGCACGTTATTTTATTGAGGCAGTCGTATCAAATCATCAATTACAGACGTACAATTATATACAAATATGGAAATTAATTATACCCTTGTGGACCAATAATTCCACCAGCAAATATTATACAATTAATGCCTTGAGATTTTGCTTTCCCTAGGGCTAAAATAAAAAGCTAAAGCCCTAGGGAAAACAACATCCCAAGGGTGAACAATTATGATGTTCACCTTAAGTGCAGGCATTAATTGTTTTATTATACTGAAACTCTATTTTTTTTTTGCATCACTCTTATTTCTTTTGATCAATGCGAACATTTCTGTAAATGAACAGCCAGAATGGTTCCACTGGGCACACCGGCGGTGGCCATTTTATACATACTTACGTCACGTACACGTTTTAGATCATGGTTATTATACTGATATTGTAAGCGCTTTGGCGATCTAGATCACTGTTCCCCCGGTCATCAGGAAAAAACTGATGACCGGTGAAATAGAAAAAACAAGGAATTTAGGATTTATTAGCTAAAATATTACACTTGATTTTCTATTGAAAAAAAATACTGAAGTATAATAATGCAATTTGACATAAATTTGTAGTTCAATAAATTCCCAGAAAAAAAAAAAAAAATTAGATGAAAAATAAAAATTATAATATATATATATATATATATATATATATATATATATATATATATATATATATATATGCCTTCAAAATATGCAACATTTTGCATTTTGGACCCCTTTAAGACCTCTTTTCAAAATAAAATAGCGAAAATGTTTTAAGGACTATCAATAACGCATTAATACTTTTGAAAACGCTTAATACATAACACAACTCTTAAAATTTTATATTTTGTAACCTAATTTTAAGAGACCCTATTTTTATGAAATTAATAATCCAGCTATAAAACTTTATTTTATGTGTGTTCTGTATGATCCAATTATAGTAGCGACTCACATCTCTGTTAGGTGTTGCCCCATTTCAATGAATGAGAATTTCACAAATGTCGACCCTGATTGACATGGTATTTTCAACAGGGTTTAAAGAGATCCTTGTACACATGCTTTGTATTTATGCGATTACAAAATTAGTCATATATGGGCATTAAATAAAATTGATAACACCTTTTCACCGTGAAAACATAATTCTAAGTGAAAATTAATTTTAAAAAATACGATTTATGCAGTATACAACGCTAAATCAAGATTTATTTTTAACAAATTCAACATCAGTTTAACATAAAATAAAAGTTACCACTATCATTTACTTACATTTTTATAATTTACTTTGTAAAAATAAAGGCGAGTTGAAATCTAGGAGAGATAATTTTGCTGGAAAATTCCATAATCAAAATTCTGATTTGATTATTTACAACACAGATTGAGAGCTACCTTTATTAGTAGTTACATTGTAGTCTTAAAGGGTCAATATATTACTTCAATAACAAAACATGACATTATAAATATACAGATACAGGGGGACTAACCGGTTAATCGAGAAAAGTCGTTCGTGTACGATTGTTAATCGGGTTTTTTGATTCGTGAACGATTCGGTTACTAGTTCGTGTACAATATTTCCAGTTTTTAAAAGTAAGGTAAGACACCAAATTTCAATATTCTTTTGTAAATATAAGCATAAAGCAAAAAAAGGCTTCGTAGTTCCTTAAATGAATAATTAATCAATTTAATTCGAAAGAGTAAACTTCATAACAGACTTTCATTTTTTAATAATTTGGTCAGAAACGTTAGATGTCACTCTATTTTTTGTTTTCAGAGTTTCCATTTTCTAGCAAAAAACACAAATTTTCTAATAAAAGTAACATTTTATGACAGAAAATAAATTTTAACTTCAAAGTTACTTTATCTTATACTTACTTTTCGTGAGAATTCGTAACTTAAGCAAAGATATAGTTTCCTTTTTGCATATTTCCAATTTTTTTGTTTGTGAACGAACGTGTTATTGAAAAATATGGTCGTGTACGATGTATTAACATTTTTGCAGACTATGGCTTTTGTGTGTTCCACTTGTGTTGACCTTGATTTCGGCGTGGAAAGTTCTTTTTTAGTCCGATATGGTTTATTTGGTGTTGTCCTTATATCATTTTTGCTGTTTTCTGAAACTTGAGAGTTTTTCCAGTAATTTTTTTTTTCTGGTAATTTTTTTTCTTTTTGAAACAGGTTTTGGAAGTATAGTCATGGTTTATCTGCAAACATATAAATTATGCATACTTACTTTCACCTTTTGGTAATTTTGGCTATATTTTGTTCATATTTTTGACTTATTATTTGGGTTTCCAAACTTTTGGCGTTTAGCTCTGCTGACATCAAAATTGGTATAGATTTTTTTTTTCTACATGCAAAAGTTATTGTCGTTTAAGTACTGTTCCATGTAAGAGTCATCAATTGTTTAACTTTTTATTAAAACTGGTTAAAAGTGTTCATTTGGTAATCCAAACATTTCCTTCTATTTCGGATTTTCATAAAACTAATAATTTTTAGTAGTTATAGATTGAACATTATGGCGGGAAAGTTTTCACGTACTTTTTACTGCATAATGAAACCAAATATTTGCGTGTTAATATCTACAAAAGGCATTTTGAACCATAGCATCATATACATATATGTAAGGGCTCCTGAATATATTTCAGTCATAACTTTTTTGTTTAAATTACATTTGAATTTTTGACTGGTTTTATAGGGAAGACATTTTGGCAAAAATTTTCCCGTACTTTATTATGATTGTTCCAGCATTGCAGGAATCATTGACCTTTTCGTGGAATTTGCTGTGTGTGGGGGGTATTAGTTAGCCTTTGGCTTACAGTTCTAGTTTGAGGTCGAATGTGTTTCAGTACTCAACATAATATTTTCTTAAAATGGATGTGTACATACAATTGGTGTTGTCTGATTCTTACAAAGAATAGTACATAAAAATATATTCATGAATGTCTATTAGTAATTACTTAGAAATAGGTTTTCGATGACGCAAAACACCGCAAATTATATCTTGCCGCACTCATATTTCATGAGACACACTTATAAAAAGCAACATTAGAAAATAATTCATTTAAATTGCTAAGAAAAATGCAAGTATCTTATATTGAGTAATCGTTCATGAACATTGATCACAAACAAGAAATTTTTAACGAACAAAATAATGAAATTTTTTTAATTTTCCCCGTCATTTTGCAATTTTTGTGAAAAAGGTCTTTTAACCACTCCAATATAGAAGAATGTTTCCATTAAAGTGATGTTTCAGTCATAAAAAAGTGTAAATGTGTGAATATAGGAATATTATAGTTCTTGTGACATTTTGATGCAATGCTTTTTAGACTTTCTGACCACATTTCACACAAGGTTTATATCAACGAAAGTTTTGGAGCATACACCATCAAATATATACAATAAAGGAAGGGAACTACGAAGAGCTAATTAATAATTGTTTCCTTAATTAGTAATAATTGAGGCTTACCGTCAAGGAATCATGTCCGGATCCTCAAAATAATCGTACACGAACTAGTAACCGAATCGTTCACGAATCAAAAAACCTGATTAACAATTGTACACGAATGGATTTTCTCGATTAACCGGTTGGTCCCCCTGAGATATAACATAACAAAAAGACAAATATTTAATGGTTGCCAAAAATCTACCAATACACAGAAAACTGAAGATTGAACAACACAAACCCCACTCAAAACCCTGGCCAAGATGAAGTTTGGTGCTCCCTGGGAGTCTGCAGTTCGAGCTTCACTAATACCACCTCATGGGTGTATGAGCTGGGGGGGAAGGGGGGCAATTTCCCTCCTCACTTTGAAAAGTTAAGTGGTGACAAAACTATCCCCCTCACTTTTTTTGGCTTTAAATTTAAGAAAACAGTTTTTTAGTATGGAAGCAGATATTGTCCACTCAAACTGTTTACCAAGGGTATAAGGATAAGGGAATGTTTTTAAACCAATGTGCCTTTTTTTCTGCACAGCTTTGAATTTAAGAAAACAGACTGAATACATTTTTTGCATATTTTTCATATACATGTACTATACCGAGAAAGTAATGAGCATCCATTTAAATAATAATTACAGAGGTAATTACACATGATTGTGTACTTATATTTGAAAGTTAAAAAAATATCGAAAATTTGTGAAAATTTTTGTTGTTCTTGTTACATTTTAGTGTATTTTTCATAAAAATAACATATGAGGGTATTCCTGTTTAAAGCACCCGATTTTTTCAATTATTGAAAATACAGTCAAACCCGCCCTAACGGTCACCTTTGTATAGTGGTCACCTGGTCATAACGGCCACTTTCGTGCTCTCCCAGTGTGCTTTACTATATATTTTCCTTTTTTTCATATTAATGTCGACATGTATATTATGCTTTTGGCAAGTTGTTTTGGAATATTCAGTAAAAACAAAAGGCTCCCAGGAGCCTGTAATCGCTCACCTGGATCAAAGCTGCTTTCAATAACAACACAACTGCACTGTGGTGGCCATCTTGGTGGGAGAGCGTGACTGCCAGACACACAATTTTGGAAGAGGACCATCCAATGACTATTCCATCAAAGCTTGGTTCTAATTGAGCTGCTGGTTCCAGACAAGAAGGTTTTTATGTGAATTTCCCATAGGGTCCTAATGTTAAACTAAGTACAGCTGTACAGCCATCTTGGTCAGAGGGCGGGACCACCAGACACAATTTTGTAAGGGGGCCATCCAAGGATCATTCCACAAAAGTTTGGTTGCAATTGGCCCAGTGGTTTCTGAGAAGATTTTTATGTCAATTTGCCATAGGGTCCTATGTTAAGCTAAGTTTGGCTGTGGGGGCCATCTTGGTCAAAGGGCCGAACCGCCGGACACATTTTTGGAAGAGAACCATCCAATGACTATTTCATCAAAATTTTGTTCTTATTGAGCAAATGGTTTCAGACAAGAAGATTTTTATGGGAATTTCCCATAGAGTCCTATGTTAAATTAAGTTCGGCTGTGGTGGCCATCTTGGTCGGAGGTCTGAAATGCCAGACATAATTTTGGAAGGGGACCATCCAAGGATCATTTCAGTAAAGTTTGGTTGAGATTGGCTCTGTAGTTTCAGAGGAGAAGATTTTATTAAATTTCATTCCCCCTTTTTTCTATTTTTAGCTTGGCGGCCATCTTGGTTGGAAGTCGGGATCACCGGACACATTTTGGAAGGGGGCCATCCACGGATCATTCCACAAAAGTTTGGTTGCAATTGGCCCAGTGGTTTCTGAGGAGAAGATTTTTATGTGAATTTCCCATTGGGTCCCATGTTAAGCTAAGTTCGGCTGTGGGGGCCATCTTGGTCGAAGGCCTGAACCACCGGACACATTTTTGGAAGAGAACCATCCAATGACTATTTCATCAAAATTTTGTTCTTATTGAGCAAATGGTTTCAGACAAGAAGATCTTTATGAGAATTTCCCATAGGGTCCTATGTTAAATTAAGTTTGGCTGTGGTGGCCATCTTGGTCGGTGTTCTGAAATGCCGGACACAATTTTGGAAGAGGACCACCCAAGAATCATTTCAGCAAAGTTTGGTTGAGATTGGCTCAGTAATTTCAGAGGAGAAGATTTTTTTAAAATTTCATCCCCCCTTTTTTCTAATTTGCATAATCGGTCAAAATCAGCAAAAGTTCAAAGTTCATAAAAAATCCCATAATATATGTTAAAAAGCTCATCATTATGCTTATACAGTTCAAATTTGGACACATTCTGGTTTAAAATAAAGCAGTTTTGGCCATTTGAAGAAATTTCTATTTTTAGTAACGGCAGTCATCTTGGATGGAGGGCATGGCTTTCGGACATAATTTTGAAAGGGACCCACCCAGGGACCATCCCTGCCAGGTTTGGTTCAATTTGGTTCAGCGGTTTCAGAGGAGAAGATTTAAATGTGATCTTTTATCAAAATATGCCTAATTTGCATAATCGGTATAAATCGGCTGAAAGAAAAATTTCACACAAAAACCCCGAATATATGTTAAACTACTCCTAGCCATGTAGCTGCAGTTAAAATTTGAGCTCATTTTGACTTATACTAAAGCAGCAATGGACAATTAAAATTTCATCCCCCCTTTTTTCTATTTTCAGCTTGACGGCCATCTTGGTTGGAAGTCGGGATCACCGGACACAAATTTTGAAGGGGGCCATCCAAGGACCATTCCACCAAAGTTTCGTTGCAATTGGCCCATTGGTTTCTGAGAAGAAGATTAAAATGTGAAATGTTGACGGACAGACGAAAAAAGGCCAGGTGAGCTAAAAAGGGCAATAACTCCAAAATGGGTAATGGGATTTACTTCAAAATTGCAGGGTATGTAGATCTTGACATGCTGCACATTTTTGCAATTTAAACTTAACATCTATATCTCTAAATAGTTTTTGAAATATAAGACGAAAAGTATTAAAATTAAAAAATAAAATTGATGAAAAAAGGGCAATAACTCCAAGATGGGTAATCAGATTTACTTCAAAATTGCAGGGTAAGTAGATCTTGACATGCTGAACATGTAGTTTAAACTTATCATCTGTCTCTTATAGATTTTGAAATAAAAGGACGAAAAGTATTAAAATTTTACAAATTTGATGAAAAAAGGGCAACAACTCCAAGATGGGTAATCAGATTTACTTCAAAATTGCAGGGTAGGTAGATCTTGCTGTGCTGATCATTTTTACCCCGTCAGATTTTTGATATTATTAACGGTTTTTGAGTTATTACCCAAAACCTGCAATTTTACCATATGTTCTATTAACAGTGGCCATGTTGGTTGGTGCACATCCATCACCGGACACAATTTTGAAACTAGACACCCTAGTGATGATTCTGACCAAGTTTGGTTTCCATTGGTCTAGTACTTTCAGAGGAAAAGATTTTTGAAAAAGCTTACGACGTACGACGGACAATGGACGACGATGGTAGTCGCCAAGTGATGGCAATAGCTCACATGACCCTTCGGGTCAGATGAGTTAATAAAAGGTGTAGAAAAAATTGGGTCAGTTTTTTAATCAAATGATTTTTTAAAGACAGTTAACTTCAAATCATTTTTTTTTTCAATTATATATAGGCTGTACAAAGAATTAAAGGAACAAAATATAAATGTATATGATTTTTAGGAAAATCATGCCAGTTGATAATTATAGGTGGGTTCGATTCTTCATTTGACAAATAGCAAATCGTGCTTCAATCCTACTTTTCATGTTTTTGCTGTTAATAAATATTGTAGCATTTGTGTATTTATGTTCAACTGTATCTGTATATTGTTTTATATAAAAGAGAAAATGTTCTAAGATGCAAAATCTGATCCAATTGTCATGTTTTTGGACAAGAAATGATGTTAAAACTATGATTTATAGCCCACATCAATATGGTCACGAAATGTGCTATCTACTATTCCATTATTCTAGCTAGAATTTAAGAAGGGCAGGGTGCAAAACTGAAAAGGGGCGATTTTATGCGTGCGAACTGTGAATAAAAGGGCAATTAATTTTCTCTTTAATGTGTTAATCTGTGGTTCATTTGCTTCATTTTGGTTTCTACAAAAACTAAAGATTGTTGGTTGTCAATAGAAAAAGAAACAACAATCCAAAGTAGAACAAAATCTGATATAATTGATCTTATGCAAATTACAGATCACTTGACTTTGGCAACCACAATACTGGTATGAAAATTTTATACCAGTATTGTAGAGTTTTTCAAAATTCCAGTATTGTAATATAATGGATGTCTATTTATGCATGTGTGTTATTACTAATTCAGATATAAAACTTACACTGTACTGTTTTTGAATCTAGTTTCCTTGTGTGGAATGACTTCCTCCAAACAAAACTAGTCTTTCTGTGACATCTTGTAAAGTTATGTATCAATGTACTTAACATTACCCAAGTGAAACTAATCAGCAGTTCTGGTCAGAAACATTAACTAAAATAATAGATATTAATATCAATACCACACAATTTACAAACATGACAAAAAATATAACAAAACTAGAGGCTCAGTGGACTGAGCCTGTGTCACTCACCTTTCATTCTGCTCTGAGAAAAACCTAAAACAGAACCTTCCATAGGTGCTTCCCACCAAGTTTCGGTTCATTTGGCTAAGCAGTTTGAGAGAAGAAGATTTTTAGAAATCGACCAACCAGAAACAAGAAATGCCTATGGCAGCCAGTTTGCTAACAGATCGGGATGAAATTAGCAATCATTATAGAGTACCTTCCATAGATGCTCCCTACCAAATTTCAGTTCAATTGGCTAAGCAGTTTCAGGGAAGAAGATTTTTAGAAATCAACCAATCTGAAACAAGAATTATCTGTGGCAGCCATGTTTATTATCGAATCAGGACAAAATGAGCAATCTTTATAGAGGACCTTCTATAGAAGCTTCCAACAAAGTTTCAGTTCATTTGGCAAAGTGGTTTCAGAGGAGAAGTTTTTAGAAATCGACCACTCAGAAACAAGAATTGCCTGTGGTGGCCATGTTTGTTAACGGATCAGGACCAAATGAGCAATCTTTATAGAGGACCTTCCATAGATGCTTCCTACCAAGTTTCGGTTCATTTGGCAAAGTGGTTTCAGAGGAGATGATTTTTAGAAATCGACCAATCAGAAACAAGAATTGTTTGTGGTGGCCATGTTTGTTAATGGATTGGGACCAAATGCGCAATCTTTATAGAGGACCTTCCATAGATGCTTCCTACTAAGTTTCGGTTCATTTGGCAAAGTGGTTTCAGAGGAGAAGATTTTTAGAAATCGACCAATCAGAAACAAGAATTGTTTGTGGTGGCCATGTTTGTTAACGAATCGGGATGAAATGAGCAATCTTAATAGAGGACCTTCCATAGATGCTTTCTGCCAAATTTCAGTTCATTTGCTTTCTGCCAAATTTCAGTTCATTTGGGAAAGCGGTTTTAAAGGGAAGATTTTTTAGAAATCAACCAATCAGAAACAAGAATGGCCTGTGGCGTCCATGTTTGTTAACGGATCGGATCTAAATGAGCAATCTTTATAGAGAACCTTCCAAGGATGCTTCCTACAAAGTTTCGATTCATTTGTCCAAGCGGTTTCATAGGAGAAGATTTTTTAGAAATCAACCAATCAGAAACAAGAATTGACTAAGGCGGCCATGTTTGTTCACGGATCGGGACCAAATGAGCAATCTTTATAGAGGACCTTCCATAGATGCTTTCTGCCAAATTTCAGTTCATTTGTGAAAGCAGTTTTAAAGGGGAAATTTTATTAGAAATCAACCAATCAGAAACAAGAATGGCCTGTGGCGTCCATGTTTGTTAATGGATCAGATCCAAATGAGCAATCTTTATAGAAGGCCTTCCAAGGATGCTTCTTACAATTCGATTCATTTCTTCTAGCAGTTTCCGAGGAGAAGATTTTTTAGAAATCAACGAATCAGAAACAAGAATGGCCTGTGGCGTCCATGTTTGTTAACGGATCGGATCTAAATGAGCAATCTTAATAGAGAACCTTCCAAGGATGCTTTCTACAAAGTTTCAATTCATTTGTCCAAGCTGTTTCAGAGGAGAAATTTTTTTTTAGAATTCAACCAATCAGAAACAAGAATTGCCTGTGGCGGCCATGTTTGTAAATGGATCGGGACAAAATGAGCAATCTTTATAGAGGACCTTCCATAGATGTTTCCTATCAAGTTTCAGTTCATTTGGCTGAGGTTTCAGAGGAGAAGATTAAAATGTGAAAAGTTAACAGACGATGGATGCCAAGTGATGGCAAAAGTATAAAATATAAAAATATAAAAAAAATCAACAAATAATGAATTCATGATAATCATGTAGATGCCTGCATTGACAATGAATGTAAAAAAAACTTTATATTTTAAGTTTATCAAAGAACCTAGTAAATATTTTTTTCATACATATTAAAGTGGTTCCCAACTTGGTAGGAATCCCATCAAGCAGTTTAACCCAGCCACATATTTCTGTCTGTCTCCAGGCCTAAATTTCCATCGTCTTCTGTCGTTGTCATAAAAAATTCTGTGTTCAAATGTTTGTGTTTTTACAGAGGAGTGGTTTACATATAAACCCAAAAGGCAAATGGTTTTTTTTGGATTTCCGACCAACTCTTATTTTTTACCCCAGAACATATCATTTTTATTGATGAAAAAAGAATGCATTCAAAGACCACAGCCAGATCTTAAAACAGAATCAGTCATTTCTGGTTTAGAAATGTCAATCATCGTTCTTGTTTAATCTTGAGGATTGTGTTATGCAAAACTTGATCTACAACCTCAACTTCAAAACACACTTTCCGTAATTAGGTTATAACGACACCAATTGTAAACCGGTTTTAATCGAACAAGACGTTATCGATCGATGATGTGAAACACAGTTAATTAAAGCTGATGTGTACATATATTCTTTACAGCAATCGCTTTTTAAAAAAGTTAATTTCCACAAAATATTTATTTTTAGATATTTGTATGTGTTGGTAGGATTGCGAATGGCGTTTTCTTAACCTGCTGTCTGGTGGCACAAAGATGTCAGATGGAATGGCAATGAGGCAGTGAGTAATTTTATATAACATGATGAATCATGTTTTGAGGTGGTGCTCAGCTAGTGTAAGCCAACCTAGAGTGTCTCTGCATCTTTTCAATCCTCATTTTGTATTTGGTGGTATGCTTGGTAAGCTCTAAATGTCTGTGTTTTAAACTGGTAGATTTTGTTTCCAGAATCAAAGGGATTTATTTCCAGTTAAAATTATGTTGGGGGGTGGGGGGTAACTGTGAGTTTGGTACATTTATCTGGATGGAAGGCATTAGCCAATCTGACTCTCCCATCATGCTGCTGAATCTAGGACTTCTTTAAGACAGTCATTTTGAGTTTTAATATATCTTAATATGATCACAGTATCTTGACATTTTATCTAGCGAAATAGAGAAAAATCTGTATAAAATCTGTATATTATGACATTTTATCTAGTGAAATAGAGAAAAATCTGTATAAAATCTGTATAATATACAGATAATATACAGATTTTTCTCTATTTTGCTAGATAAAATAATGTACAGATTTTATACAGATTTTTCTCTATTTCGCTAGATAAAATGTCAAGATACTGTTGTTATGATGCTATCTGCAAAAAGTCGTAATCTACTAAGTGATAAGTATTCTGGATAGTCATTTATGTAAATGAAAAATAAAATATTTAATGAACTATAGACAGATGTTTGGTACATTAGTCTTCTATTTCTACTTCATAAGGGAACGACCATTTAACTTGAAGGGAGGGGTTATGTTTTTTTTCTAAAAAAATATCCTGATTCTCAATGTTGCTGAAAAAATATTCTGATTTTGGTGGAGGAAAAAAAAATAATCTGATTCAGAGTTTTTGTCATATAACTTAATGTTAAATTGTGGAAAAAAATTCCGCGCTTTGCCCGACAAAAAAAAAAGATGAACTGTGAGCTAATGCTCACTTATGATACCCCTGCTCTTCGGCAAACAGGAAGTAGGAATCTGACGGGTCAAAAAACGCTTCCCACGATATGGGATACCTATATGAAGCTTGTTACCAAATATCAGATTTCTGCCATCAATAGTTGCTGAGAAAAACCCAACTAAAAATGGGCATATACAAAATGTATGTTCAATGTGTATAAAAATCAACAAAGTCGGCAAACAGGAAGTAGGAATCTGATGGGTCCAAAAACGCTTCCCACAATATGGGGTACCTATATGACGCTTGTGACCAAATATCAGATTCCTGTCATCAATAGTTGCTTAGAAAAATGCGACGAAAAATGTGCATATACAAATGTATGTTAAATGTGTATAAAAATCAACAAAATCGGCAAACAGGAAGTAGGAATCTGATGGGTCCAAAAACGCTTCCCATGATATGGGGTACCTATATGAAGCTTGTGACCAAATATCAGATTCCTGCCATCAATAGTTACTGAGAAAAATGCGACGAAAAATATCTTGGATGGACGGACAGAGGTATACCCCCCTCCCCCTTCGGGGAGCAGGGGTATAATAAATATTCTAACTCTTGTGTTGTCCGAAAAAAAAAATTCTGAATGAGGCCGCCTTCAACTAATTGAAGATTCTGCCAATTACTAGAGGTACTGCGCTTCAAACACTATAATTAACAAATTTTAGAAAAAGAAAAAATAATAATAAATAATAAAAAAAAATTACTTTTAGATTTAAAATGAAATTATATACATGAATTAATGATGAACTAATGGTTAATGACTGAAACAGTTGATTTGAATGACTCAACAGAGTCACTCTTCAGTGTACAGGGGGAGACTGTTCCAGTTTCGTATCGTTCGTGGAAAGAAAGATTGCTGTCTGAGTTGCAAATGTGTGTGTGGGCGAGTGCATGTTCTGGGAGAATCTAACTGGTGGTATGAGTATGTCTGTTTTTGGGATAGCTACTAGTTCATGTGCGATCTTATATAGCATAACTAGGTGTGCATCTGTTCTTCGATCTGCTAGGCAATAGATGTTCTATCATGTTACTAACGCTAGAGGTGTTATGATAGTGGTTAGTAACATACCTAGCAGCCCAATATGTTGTACCTGTTCTAGTTGGGTTATGTTTTCTTTGGTATATGGGTCCCATACAGAACAGGCATATTCAAGTGATGGTCCAACTGAGGATTTGTATGCCTGTTCTTTGACTGTGGTGGAACTGATGTTAATGTTCCTACGGAGGAACCCAAGTGTCTTGTTTGCTTTTGTTGTGATATTGTTTATATGGCTATCCCATTTAAGGTACGACTGTATTGTGACACCCAGATATTAATTGGCTTTATCAGCATGTTCAAGTTAGTTGGTGTCCGTGTAGGATGTATGTATATTTTACTAGAGTTTTATTTTGTGTGATAGATAGCATGCTACATTTGTCAGTCGAAGGCCATTTTCCATTTTTGTTCCCATATACTGAGTTTATGAAGATCATTTTGAATGGTATCAGGTCGATCCGGCCTCAAACCAGTTCGGCCCCAAGTCGTTCCGGCCCCAAGTCGTTTCGGCCCAAGTCGTTCCGGCCCATGTCGATTCGGCTCTACTATAAATATTACGTTATAAACTAGCAAACCTGAACGTCAAACAGAAAGTGTGTTCCGAATGATAAGCGGGAGATAACTAGTTTTCACAGGAGTCACTCTAGAGCTTGCTGCCGCGGTCTGACAGGTCTGGAACACACTACACATGGGCAAGACATCATGGAAGGAATGAATGAAAGCTATAGTCATAGTTCCTTTTTAATAGCCACAGCGCCCGCAGAACAAAGACTTTCAAATTTCTCACACCCTAAAATTAGCTTGGGTTTTGAGTTCTTGTATGTTTTTACTACACTTGATTTTATAAATTGTTCAAATTAATTGGCAATATCAAACAATAAAATTAGCTTGGGCATAGCTTAACTTAGAGTAAAATCAAAGACTTGTACACTAATCAGTACTAACTGCTGTATAATCATCATTTAATTGTAATAAATATATTTATTTAACGAGTATCGCTACATTGATTTCTTGATTACACACACAAAATTCTAATGTTTGAATTTTTAATATTAAAATCGATCAAAAACACTTGTGTATTTCAGTTCAAAAGTATTTAATTTCAAAGGGGGCCAAATCAACTTTTAATTTAGGGTCGGATCGACTTGGGCCAGAACGACCTGGGCCAAATCGACTTGGGCCGGAACGACCTGAAACCATTTTGAATGAAGTGTGGTACAATCTCAGTTGGATTTTATTGTCAGGTAGGCAATTGTATCATCTGCAGGAACAGACTTGGTCCCAAACATAGATTTGCGGCACACCAGACATTACAGGTATGTAGTCTCAGTCTGATTCCTCTCCTTCCAGAAATATAGCCAATAGTATTTGCTGCATTGCCATTGTGATTGATCTTCAATCTAATCTCGTTTATTATAGGCCTGTTTTTTAATTCTTAACAATTAACCAGGTTTTAAACTTTTTTATGGTCGAGTGTTTTTTTACAGTGTGGTTTTAACCATGCGGTTAAATGGTTAAAGAACATCTTAACCGGGATTGAGGCACGGTTGAATATGTTTGAACCTTGTTAATTACCAGTATATGTTTGTAATAGGAACATCTGTGTATTATAGACCCATTTCCAAGTTGTTTATTGACATTCTGCATTGTTGTATTTGTTTATAAAGAATTAAATTATTTTATTTGTTGTTTTTTGTGTTGTTTTTGTTTTCTTTGTGTGTTTAAGAGTTGAATTGTTTTATTTGTTAATGAAGAATAAATTTTACTTTGTTAAAAAATAATCAATGAACTAGAAAATTTCTCTTAAATATTGTTCTTCAACCATTGCGTTTTTTATCTATCTTAAACATGTTCATGGTTCATGATTTAAACATGGTTCAGGTTGTTTTCAACCATAAACAAGTTTGAGAATAAAAAAACAGGCCTTATGTTCAATCATGCTAGTAAAATATTGCACTTTATTTTGCAAATTAAAAAATAAATCTAACATGGGTCAGCTCTCGGAACCTCACCATAATAAATCGTTCAACAAATTAACATTCGTAGCTAATTACTTTATGCGTACACTTCATTTAACTCTTGCTACGCCACTGTCACTGACACTGTTAAAGAACAGAATTTAGTTGGAACAGGGGATTACAGTATAGGGGAAGGAAACACGTTATACGATCTACGGAAGATTTTCGTTCGAGATTTTTCATATTTTTCATTGTGAAGTATACAATAATTATTCCTTGTAGGGTGGTGCATTCGGAATATATCTTCCAACTGAGAAATCACGCGAGGAACGGCGCTTGTAGATCTCATTGGTCAACTACTGGGTTAATTTTGTACGGATGACCGAATAAGAATTCAAAATATTTTTTTCCACTGAAGACAACTAATAGGAGGAATATACTCTTGACACTGAACATTCATGTTTAAGTCAATAACAACATTTTCTTCCTTTTTACAGAAAAACTTTTCAACTGTTTCCTGATATGAAGGACAAGTTTTCTTCGCACTGGATGCCATTTTCTCAGCGGCTCTAATCTTTCTTTTTTCTGATTTTTTGACATTTTTCTGCGACCTACGCATTGCACCTTTTTCCATGGTAGAAGAGTTTGGTTGTAATTTATCACATGCATCGCAAAGTTTCTGCAGGTCATTGAAGCCCTTTTCCACATCTTGTTTAGCTAGAGATGCATTTGTTCTGTAGAGTTTTCTCCAGAAATCCTCTGACTCTTTGTAACCTGATCTACCTTCCACCTCCTTTAGTTTAGTTTCGATTCGAAAAATGCCATTTGAACACCACTAATGCAGAGATACAGAGGGGGGGGGGGGGGGGGGGGGTATGTTTTTTTTCTAAAAAAAATATTCTGATTCCCAATGTTGCTGAAAAAAATTTTGGTGGAGGAAAAAAAAATAATCTGATTCAGAGTTTTTGTGATATAACCTAATGTTAATTTCTGGAAATAAATTTCGCGCTTTGCGCGACAAAACAAATAATTATTCGAACTCTTGTGTTGTCCGAAAAAAAAATTCTGAACGGAACAAAAAACCATTTTGTTCCGTGAAAAACTCCGTCCTGTCAATATTTTGAATTCATCTTTCAATATTTCCAAATAAATTTGATAGTAAACGTTAGATATTTGTTTCTACTTTACAAATCAATTTAAATTTTAAAACAAGCTCAAGTAATAAAAAAGTTATGTCTAAAAATGTATCAACATTTACCCGTCCCGTTTTTAGATCAACCCCTAAAAATCACACATTCCGCGAAATGGTGCAATCTTATTTATAATTAGATCTCCGCACTTGCTCCCTATTTTCTATCCATTGTTTTGTAGTCGCCACGCAAAGCCCTAGTGAAAAACAGGGTCCCTGAAAAACAACGCTCCCCAGTTTGACAATGATTGATATCATCTGACTGCTAGTGCTTTATGAATTATGGTAATATGAAACCTGGTTTTGAATAAGTTATTAATGTTGTCATATTTTCTAAATTAAAATCTGGGTTCTCTATAGCATATTCAGAGATATATTTTTTCTCTCAAGTTTGTGTTCATTCCATAATGTGACATGATATTTAATTTCAACACCAGTCCCCGTGGCTTGTCGCACTCCGAAAACACGGCGAAATGAAAGTCGCCCTTAGCAACAAGACGCTCAATCAGCTGTTATTAGATCGATCCCATAATTCCCGGTTGGCTTTGTTGTATATGATCAAATCGTGTTACGACTGAGCTACTCCGATTATGACGAAGGCACCATCTGATTGAACACAATGAAGTGAATAATTTGGATAAAACATATTATCATCATTTTATCAATTATAAACAATGGCCAGTGCGTCCAGTTCATCTAAAGGCGAATTTCACGTCGGTGGGAAATATCGTTTGGTCAGAAAAATAGGAAGTGGATCATTTGGAGATATCTACCTCGCTATAAATATCGCAAATGGGGAGGTACGTAATGTCGTTTCTTTGTTTCATAACAACAAAAATAATCCTACATATAAAAGAGACAAGAAGTATCATTTCTGGCTTTGTTTATTTCAGGAGGTTGCTGTGAAATTAGAATCTCAAAAAGCCAGACATCCACAGCTGATTTATGAAAGTAAATTGTACAAAATATTGCAAGGCGGGGTTGGAATACCCCACATACGGTGAGTGTACCTCAATATCATTTATTGATAACACATATGAATCATTGAACTCGTATTAGTCAATACACATTCGAACAGATGAGATGATCTTAATCTGACTCTTGAGTAATGACTGAGTGTCAACAAAGATATATCACATAAATGTTACATTATTGTTTAACACAATGCATTGTTGTACATTATATGTATGCATTGTATTTCTTTCATTCAAAAACAGCAACCTTTGTGTAAGATCAAATAAAATATAAATGACCCACAAGGGGTAAATTAGTCATACTGTGAGCAAGTCACTAAGTGATACATGTAGCATGAAAAATAAAAACCAATAGGTCTTGTGCCACATTACATGTGTATATTATTATCTGTTAATTGTATTTGTATCTCGTATCTATGCCCCCAGTGGACCCAACTATGGCTAGTAAAGAATTTGAATTTGTACATGTTCTTCCAGTGCCGGATTGAGGCATGGACATTATGGGCTGTAGCCCAGTGGCCTCCGTCAACTGGGGGCCTTCAGAGATTAAGTTAAATTAAATTATGCAAACTGCAAAAACGTGCTGCTAGAATTATCCTAAATGCAACCACTGAAACACCATCAGCTGTCATGTTCAAAAAGTTAGAATGGTTAACTATTTATAACAGAATAAATTATTTTAGAGCACTTAATATGATGTACAAGTGTATGAATGGTTTAGCACCTGAATATCTCACTGAATTCTTTAAGAAATGTTCATCTGTCAATAATTACATATCGAGATCAACAAGTTTAGATAATTTACATGTTCAAAGACCAAATACAAATTTTGGAAAATGAACTTTTCAGTACTCTTGAATTATGTTGTGGAACTCACTCCCTTTGACTTTAAAAGAATGCAAGAATCTAGAATTGTTTAAAAGACATTGTTGCATCTATTTCTTGAATAAACAAGAAACTGAATTACTGTAATACAATTACGCATGATGAATATGCATATTTCCATTTATGTTTGTATTACTGTGTATACATGTACAATTTGTATTACTTTATTATAATTGTAATCATTATTTGTATTCTCTATTAAACTTTGTATATTTTATTTAATTATTTGTTTACTAATTTTGTATTGAAGACCACAGGGGAGATTAACTTGTTTGTTAACTGTGTTACCTTCTTAAAATAAAGAAATATTATAATTATTATTATTATATTCTCACAGTTTAGGATTCCATCAAGTGGACAATTTTTACATTCGTAATCAGAACCAATAAGTTTTTTAATGCCAAATGGCTGGATGAGGTTGGGATATGGTCTACCTAAATGATATATGATGAATCAGATACCTCATCTTCCCTCATAGTTAATCATCGTAATAACAGTATATCACATTTATTATGCCAATGAAAAAATTATATTTTTGTTCCCATTTTTTCTTTGATTTTCTTTATTTATTTAGCATTTATAATGGTTTTAGGGTCTGTCATGGTCGTGATCGTATAGTAGTTGGATTCTCAACTACCTGTGCAATCAGTGCCTATCACCACTAACGTTGTGAGTTCGAACCCTGTTCATGGTGAGGTGTACTCGATACAACATTATGTGATAAAGTTGGTCAGTGGTTTACTCCTCCCAGTTCTCTGGTTTACTCCTCCAATAAAACTGACCGTCACGATATAACTGAAATATTGTTGTAAGTGTTATTAAACACCGTAAACCAAACCTATTATTCTACAACATAAAACCTACTAACATAATAACAGATTTTTTTATTGGATATTTTAAATTATTTATTGTTGAACCCAATGTTTCATTTGTGATCCAAAAATACATAGCAGAATATAAATTTGAGTCTCACACGGAAGGATAATGAACATGATGTAAGACAAGGAATATATGTGTCATAATTGTCTCGAAGGTGGTTTAAGTCTGTCTTTGAGCAATAACTACACATTCATTTGCTATTTTATACATCATTACAAGTCGAGCACCTTACCCCTATCTTCAAGACTGCCAGTTCAAGGTCTGTTTTATGTTCCTTTGATATTTCAACCAAAGATGAAGAACTGGATCTACCATCGCTCTGCTGGATTCCTAAAT
The DNA here is from genome assembly GCA_963383655.1 of Bathymodiolus septemdierum. NCBI lineage: Eukaryota > Metazoa > Mollusca > Bivalvia > Mytilida > Modiolidae > Bathymodiolus > Bathymodiolus septemdierum. Next base: position 82,444,868 of record OY726520.1, read on the forward strand.
TACACAAGTGTCCTTACAAACAGCGTTATATTGCTGGGTCTGTCAAATGCTCCACAAATCCTCTTTCCAAATTATTAACATATATTCTATCAGTGGGCAAAAGCGGGCTTCAGAGTTACTGTGATACTAGCTACTCAAGGGGTGTGAATCAGATGTGGATTCTGAAGAACTCTAAAGATCTGTTAGAGTACATGCAATCTAGGTCCCTCTCCTCCTGCAATAGCATGCCATTAACACATTTGACTTCTCTACCCTCTACACAACTATTCATCACTCTAAGCTGAAGGACAGATTAACAGAGTTAATCCAACTGTGTTTCATAAAAAAGAATGGCCAACGTAGATACAAATACCTTGTGCTAGGAAGGGACAGATCTTATTTTGTAAAAAAAAACACTGATTCTACCAAAATGTTTTCTAAAACTTATATCATCAACATCCTCGAGTTTTTGATTGACAACATATTTGTTATGTTTGATGGAAATGTTTTTCAAGCAAACAGTCGGCATACCTATGGGTACTAACTGTACTCCTCTTCTCGCCGACTTGTTCCTTTATTCGTGTTAGGCAGACTTCATACAGGGGCTTCTCAAGAAAAATGAAAAGAAGCTAACCCGATCCTTTAATTTCAAGTTCCGCTCCGCTATATATATAATGGTCTATCTTTAAATAATTCTAGGTTTGATGATTCCGTTGATCGCATCTATCCCATTGAGCTTGAAATAAAGGATACCACAGATACAGATATGTCTGCTTCTTACCTTGACCTACACCTCGAAATTGACAGTGAGGGGCGGTTAAGAACAAAACTTTACGACAAAAGAGATGATGTCAATTTTCCCATTGTGAACTTTCCATTTATATGTAGCAACATTCCAGCAGCACATGCATATGGAGTATATATCTCTCAGTTGATACGATATTCCAGAGCTTATGGTTCCTATCAGGATTTCCTTGATAGAGGGTTGCTGCTAACAAGGAAGCTACTGAACCAAGGGTTCCTCTTCGTTAAGTGAAGTCATCACTTCAAAAGTTTTATGGTACTTATTCTTTTGGCTGTTGTGTTGTCTGTTCTTCTTCGATATACAGATTCTGATTACCCTTTTGGTATCTTCAAACTCTTCTTGTAACATGTCACCAACTTACAAAATGTATACTAGATGTCTTTCTCAGTCAGATGGTTCAGAACCTGGCAACTTCTGTTGAATCATTTCAAATTGATCAATTTCGCCTTTATTGTAGAGATCTCAGGCAGAAAAAACATACTCAAGTGATATTCTAATGAGAGATTAATAGCATTGCTCCTTTACGGAGGTTGAATTGATGTTAAGGTTTCAACATAGAAAGCCAAGTGTTTTATTGGCTTTCGTGCAGACGTTATTTACATGATTTTCCATTTCAAATCATGTCCAATAGTTGGATCTAGATATTTTACCTCTACTTATGAATCGAGTGAGATACCATGGATTTTGATTTCGAGATACAAACAAGACGTTACATATGTCTGGATGAAAACCCATTTTCCTTTTTCCTTTCTACAATACAAGTTTGGTGAGATCTTGTTGCAAGGAAAGTTTGAAGATTCCAAAGAGGTATAATCAGAAGCTGTAATTCAAAGAAGGACAGACTATTGCAACACTATGACCAAAACAAAAAGGACTAAAGGACAAACAATTATCTACAAAACAATACACAGAAAACTAAAGATTAAGTGACACAATTCACACTAAAATCTGGAAGTGAACTTGGGTGCTCCAGGTGGGTAAGCAGTTCCTGCTCCAGTTGATGTGCCAGTTGTGTTTCTCTTGCAAATGTGAACCAATGGGGGATTTTATTGCCATGTACAGTTTTCAGAGGTGTCATCTGAAAGTAGTGGTATGGTGGAGTTTAGATAGTATATGATGACGTTTATGTAGTACAGAAATAGACTAGGACCTAAGACTGACCCTTGGGATTCTCCAGATTCAATGGGGACATAGGAAGATTTATCACATGTGCAGCAGCCCATATAGGAATGAGACAAAATCTAAGCAATTTCTGGGTCAATGAATGAAAAAAGTATATTTTAAATAAATGATAGTCGAAATTGCCCTTCGTTTTCAAGGTTGTAGTCTTCCCGGATAGCAATACAACTAGCAGATTATCGTATGCACATGACCACTGATTTGAACCCATTCGGAAATGTAACTACACATCCAATTCGAAGTGTGGCTTTATAATATTATTGAATTAACAGAAATAATTTATTCAAACAATAAATACATTTTTTACATAAACAAGTACATTCTCACCTGTTCGTCCATGTCGAATTACTTGATCAACTTCATACACGTGCTGTCATGTGCTCGACAATCATCTGCTGTGCTGGCAGGATTTTATTAGGCATTGATTGTGTCAACTAATAACTGTTGCAGGCAATCTTTATATTGCAATTAAGTTACTTTATTTATACTCATATTTTTCAAACAAAAGTTGCTACTCTTAGTTTCATTAATCATAAGGTGTTATTATTTACAAAATTTATCAGAAGTTCGAAAATTATAATTTTGACAGCTAACTCACTATAAGAATTTTGTCATTTCTTTTGTCTTTACATTCATGTGATGTAGTGCTGTCGTAGTTGAAAAAAAAACCCAACAAACTTTGTTCAAATTCCTAATGCTACATGGCATTGGTACTGCATGCTTTTCATGGCACCACTGTGACAGGGCTCTTGTCAAAGGAAGATGTCAAATTTAAAAAAGTGGTATTATTTCATTTTTTAGTCATCACTTGGCATCCATCGTTGTTGTCAGCCATAAACTTTTACATTTTAATCTTCTTCCCTGAAACCACTGGGCCAATTGGAACCAAACCAAAAAGGAATGTTCATTGGATGGTCCCAAACAAAGTTTATGTCTTGTTTTGTTGATCAGAGGTAAACAAAAGAAACAAGAGGCCCAATAGTTTCAAAAAGGGTGTGTATGGGTATAAATTATTAATTGTTCATTTGTTTTTATGAGGATTTTTTAATGCATTCCTAAAGAAAATCCCTTTCAGAAACATGCATAACGTTATTTTGTAACTATTACTGTTTTTGATTTAAAAGGAGTTAAAAAGGGGTAATTGAACAGATTTGAACTTTAGAAAAAAAATTATCCAATTTGAATTCAGTTTTTTGTAAAATGATCATCTTTATGAGTTATTGATGGTCCAGAAAAATGTTTTTGCTATTTTATTTCGGAAAGGGGCCCTAATTCCAAAATTTTGCATAATTGAAAGGTATAAAGAATTTTTATTTTTCATCCAATTTCAATGTTTTTTTTTAAATGGATTGTGTTGAGAGCTTTCAGAAGTATTAAGGCAGGTTTCCTCTTTCTTTTACTGTTTCAGAGATAAAATTGACCAAAAGATGCTGAAAAAAGTCAATTTCCAAAATTTGAAAGTTTTTTTTTTCTCATCCAATTTTAATACAGTTTTCTTGTGAAGTGTTCATCTTAATTGGTTATTTATGGACCATTAAACAAATTTGCTATTTTATTTTGAAAAGGGGGATAAAAGGGCCCAAATTCCGAAATTTCACATTTTTTTAAAGGTACTGGTATATAGAAATTTTAATTTTCATCCAATTTTGATGTCCTTAATTTGTTGAATGGTATCTGGTGAGAGCTTTCTGTAGAAGGTCGGCAGATTTTCTCTTTTTTTTTTTAGATAAACTCAACCGTAAGAGCAGAAAGTGCCTATTTCCAAATTTTGAAAGTTTTAATTTTTCATGTACTTTTAATGCAATTTTTGCTGGTCCATAAAAAAAACTTAAAATTCAGAAATTTTACATATTTGAAAGGTATATAGAATTATTATTTTTCATCCAATTTTGATGTGATTTTTGCTGTTGAATGGATTGCATTGAGTGCTTTCAGATGCCAACAAATTTCCTTTATCGATACCTTTTTTTTATATTGAAGTCCTACTTTAATAGGTTACAATTTAACATCGTATCCTATGTAAAAATGAATATAATACTGCATGCTTAGCGTAGAAGCAACAAATACCAATTTTTATAGTCTTTGGTTTGACTGGACCAGGGCTTGAACCCATGACTTGCCACAATTGAGGTGAGCACAGTAACCATAAAAATAAAAGAGATTGCTGTATGCATCTTTGATTCTTATTACATAAAAAATAATTTTGATGAAGAAGTTAAACAAAATTATGACAGATTGTATACATTGTATTATTTTGATGTGTTTTTTTTAGATGGTGGGGTCAAGAAAGAGACTATAATGTACTGGTTATGGACTTGTTGGGGCCTAGTATAGAAGATTTATTTAATTTCTGCTCTAGAAAATTTACAATGAAAACTGTTCTCATGTTAGCTGATCAGGTAAATAGGATTTGTTTAAGTTGGTTAATACTTTAAATCTACATAAGTCAACAGAAATGCTGACTGCTAGGTTTGTCACCAACAGATCATGAAACATGAATATATATTATATACTCATATAAATATCTTGAATCTGATTTGATAAAACACTGTCACATGATATTTATCCATTCGTTGGGTCAACCTTTAATCGTAAGGTCCACCACCGCTTGCGAGGAAATCCCAAGAAAACTCCCACGTGTTACTTCCCTTGATTCAACAGACAACAAACATGGCGTCCAACGATAGGTTCGTCGCTGTAGGCGAAGAAGAAATTTTATATATTATATCGAATATTTTCGCAAAGCCGCAGGTATTCTATTACTTGGTGTCTGATGCAAAAATATTCGATATAATATACCAATTATCAGCCTTGTTGGAGTGTGACCCGACGGTTTGTCTCCCCTCGAAAAGTTAGGTCACCCTCTGGCAAGCCCTGGGGTGACCATACTTTTCTCTGGGAGACAAACCGTCAGTTCACACTCCAACAAGGGTGATAATTGTATATGGTCACATAGCAACATTTTTTCATGGGATACCTTGATGTAACTGCTGAAATATGAAATATTGTGTCCACACTTGCTTTTAATACACTGTAATGTATACTCTTGTTTAACTTTCCATTGTCGACAATGCTGTGGTCGTAATACACTGCATAGTCCTTGATTTTTTTTTTAGTAAAAGTACAATAATTTGCAGTGAAGTGACACATTTTATTTCAGTAGCAAATTAAATGAGAAAGAAAAAATATATTAAAAAAAACCCCCATAAAATGTAAAAATGAAATGACAGATTCGATCAGGATGTTGTTTATTAACAATAGTCACCTTTCAAGGATTTCTTTTTTTATTGTTTATTAGTAATTTATATGTATTATTATTTTTGTTTTCAGATGATAAACAGAATTGAATATGTTCACAATAAAAACTTCATTCACCGTGATATAAAACCAGATAATTTTTTAATGGGTATTGGTCGACACTGCAATAAGGTGAGTACTATCATATGGCTATTGATATTTATAGGATTGTAGACATTTGTTGTCATGTGACACAATCCATCATCTTTTTATTCCCAATAAATACTATATTGCTGAAATGGCATCTCTTGTACCAAAAGTGCATATCAGTATTAAGGTAGACAGAGATGAAACAACAGGGATTTCTATCTTTTTATACCCCCTGCAAACAAAGTTTGGAGGGGTATATAGGAATCACCCTGTCCATCCATGTACCTTGTAAGCGCAACTCCTCCTAAGCGACTTATTGGATTTTTATGAAACTTTACACATTTGTAGTACACTACCTGCAGATGTGCATGAAGGAATATGGTTGCTGTCCAAATTTTAAAAGGGGAGATAATTCAACTTATACATTCACGAAAAGGAGGGGGGGGAGGCATGTACCTTGTAAGCGCAACTCCTACTACACTGCTTATTGAATTTTTATGAAACTTTACACAATTGTAGTACACAACCTGCAGATGTGCATGAAGGAATACTGTTGCTGTCTAAAATTTAGAAGGGGAGATAATTCAACTTATACTTTCACGAAAAGGGGGGTTGTGTACCTTGTAAGCGCAACTCCTCCTAAACGGCTTATTGGAGTTTTGTGAAACTTTACACAGTTGTAGTACACTACCTGTAGATGTGCATGAAGGAATATGGTTGCTGTCCAAAATTTAAAAGGGGAGATAATTCAACTTATACTTTCACGAAAAGGGGGGGGGCATGTACCTTGTAAGCACAACTCCTACTAAACTGCTTATTGAATTTTTATGAAACTTTACACAGTTGTAGTACACAACCTGCAGATGTGCATGAAGGAATACCGTTGCTGTCTAAAATTTAGAAGGGGAGATAATTAACTTGCTAATATACCTGTATTCCAAAGTTTGAACATCATAGTATTGCAATTGGGAGGTATCACTCAGTGAGGTTACTCACAGTTCTAGTTATGATTTGTTCCCCCTTTGATCTCTACACACGATAATGTCTATTATCAAGAAATTATCTTGATATGAACATAATATTGCTTTTTTTTTAAATGTGAGGCTATAATGACGTCACAAACCCTACCTTTCAAAATACTCGATAAACATAAACAATTGTTGATATGCTTTGCACGAAATGGACTTCTCACGCTTTTGCCATCTCAAGCTTCACCTTTGATGTGAGATTACTCTGAGAAGTGCATTCTCTCAAAGCAAATCAACGATAATATATATGTATAATACTATTTGTACTTAAAAGTAGCAATTTAGTGTTTTAATAGACTTATAAGTTAAATATTTTAAGCAAATAAAACCTGTCATAAAGCATTGTTGTTGACATTTGTGATACTTGTATAATTAGACATGTTAAATGTATAAATTTTTTCCAAAAGGTTATATAAGTCCAAAATGGTTTTCTGATCATAAGTAAAATCAGAATTACTAAGTTTACATACATACAATGCAGGGGTTTCAAAGTGGGCCGATACCCGGTACTTTTACCCGCCTGAGATTGTGTATAGTACCGGCAGAAATTACTGAACCCCCCAAAATTAGCGGTGGTCAAAACCACAAGTACGATGGTCGATAGGCTTGTGGAATATTTTTCATAAAAAATTAATGATCACGTCAATCGCTGAATTCTCGCATTCAAATCGAACAACTGCGTCACGACCAAGTTGATGGGATATTCCCTGTTTTAAAAATAACTTTACCTTAGAATCGTAAATAGCAGTTTGCGCATGCGGTAAATAGATATGTTTTCGCCCCAATATCTTTTCATCCTTGTGTAAAACTCGGACCGGAACAAAGCTGACATCATTTCAAAATAAAAAAATGACCGATTACAAATTATGTTCAAACACAATTTAGTGTAATCTCCAGTAATATAAGTATGATCATTATGTATTATGAATATGTGACTACACAATATTTTGTGCGATTTTTTTTATCCATTTAAAACCCAGGGTCGAATCATTCTGGGGCGTACTGTCTTGTTGCTTAACTCCGTCCATATTGTTTAACTTCCGGAATAAAAAAATAAAAACCTATGGCTAATTTATTTACATATTTTGACGGGGCCCTACCGCAGTTGTTCACAGAAATGAAAGTGTGCTGAAAAAAGGGGGTACGAGGAGATAAGGGATAGAAAATTACTAGAAATCTTGAAAAAGGACCGGACATGGCTCAAATACGAATTACATTGTAATGTCAAAACGCCGGCCCCCTTTTTTTCCAAAATAATTTAACTTTTGTGATTCAAATGTTAATAAATGTCTTCCAGCGAATCGTTTTTGTTCGAACATTTTTTTTGCACATAAGTCGTGAAAGTAACAATATACATTGTTTTTGTTTAATTATATTTGCATTGATCTATTAAAAAATTATAAATTTTATTAAAGATTGATGATTGCAAATTAAATTTATATGGTTCATCAAGGACGTATTCTATATACGTCCTTGGTTTCATTAATTATGACACTTATATGTCTTGATCCTGCCAATGGCCTTTGATGAGTTTAATTACTGGTAATAAAGTTAAAAAAAAAACCACACAAGCCAAGGTATTGTGAAAAAGAAAAGGACAAAGCCAACAAAAGAATTTTGAGAAGTTTAAGCTTTGATAACAATGGCTTGGTCAAGCCTAGCTGTGGAACCGTAGCTCTTTATGGTCCTTTTTTTTTTAAGATATGGCAGACTATCTATGAATAATCTTGGCTGAAGTCTGTAAACTGAAATATTCAATAAAGAAATTGGGGGGGGGGGGGGGGGGGGGGAAATCCAGGCATTATGCATGGTCTTCACTCTTGGTGAAATCTGAACTCTAAATGGGATTTTTCTTTCAAAAACACTTAATGTTTTGCAGTCTCTGAAGTACATTTTTTGGTCCACAAAATGCTAGATTTCAGGAGCTTCTGCCCCCTGGACCCCTTACAGCCCTCAGCCTAATTTTTTAGGTACCTCCTAAAATTTAAGAAGTACCTCCTATTATAAAAAACTTTGAAACCCCTGACAATGTGAATACATGCAAGTAGGTTTCTTTCTTTATATGCATGTAAAAGCAATACAGTACTGTATTGTACATCAATTAAAGACATCAGTTGAAATATCAGCTGTTTAGTAACAGAAGTCAGTTCAATTTTATTAGCTCACCTGGCCCAAAGGGCCAGGTGAGCTATTGCCATCACTTGGTGTCCGTTGTCCGTCGTACTTCGTAAACTTTTTCAAAAATCTTCTCCTCTGAAACTACTTGACCAATTGAAACCAAACTTGATCTGAATCATCACTAGGGTGTCTAGTTTCGAAATTGTGTCCGGTGATGCCGTGCACCAACCAACATGACCACTGTTACTAAAAATAGAACATATGGTAAAATTGCAGGTTTTTGGGTAATAACTCAAAAAACGTTAATAATATCAGAAATCTGACAGGGTAAAAATGATCAGCACAGCAAGATCTACATACCCTGCCATTTTGAAGTTAATCTGATTACCCATCTTGGAGTTATTGCCCTTTTTTCATCAAATTTTAAAAATTTATTACTTTTCGTCTTATATTTCAAAAACTATAAGAGGTAGATGTTAAGTTTAAATTGCAAACATGCTCAGCATGTCAAGATCTACCTACCCTCCAATTGTGAAGTAAATCTGATTGCTCATCTTGGAGTTATTGCCCTTTTTCATAATATTTTTTTTCTAATTTTAATACTTTTCGTCTTATATTTCAAAAACTATAAGAGATAGATTTTAAGTTTAAATAGCAAAAATGTGCAGCATTACAAGATCTACACACCCTGCAATTTTGAAGTAAATCCCATTACCCATTTTGGAGTTATTGCCCTTTTTAGCTCACCTGGCCTTTAGGCCATGTGAGCTATTGTCATCACTTTTCGTCCGTCGTCCGTCCGTCAACATTTCACATTTTAATCTTCTCCTCAGAAACCACTGGGCCAATTGCAACCAAACTTTGATGGAATGGTCCTTGGATGGCCCCCTTCCAAAATTGTGTCCGGTGATCCCGACTTCTAACCAAGATGGCCACCAAGCTAAAAATAGAAAAAAAGGGGGATGAAATTTTAATTGTCCATTGCTGCTTTAGTGTAAGTCAAAATTAGCTCAAATTTTAACTGCAGCTACATGGCAAAGAGTAGTTTAACATATATTCCGGGTTTTTCTGTGAAATTTTTCTTTCAGCCGATATATATACCGATTATGCAAATTAGGCATATTTTGATAAAAGATCACATTTAAATCTTCTCCTCTGAAACCGCTGAACCAAATTAAACCAAACCTGGCATGGATGGTCCCTGGGTGGGTCCCTTTCAAAATGTGTCCGACAGCCCTGCCCTCCATTCAAGATGGCTGCTGTTACTAAAAATAGAAATTTCTTCAATTGTCCATTGCTGCTTTAGTATAAGTCAAAATGAGCTCAAATTTTAACTGCAGCTACATGGCAAGGAGTAGTTTAGCATATATTCTAGGTTTTTCTGTGAAATTTTTCTTTCAGCCGATTTATACCAATTATGCAAATTAGGCATATTTTAATAAAAGATCACATTTAAATCTTCTCCTCTGAAACCGCTGAACCAAATTAAACCAAACCTGGCAGGGTGGGTCACTTTAAAAATTGTGTCCGTCAGCACCGTCCTGTATCCAAGATGGCCACCATTACTAAAAATAGAAATTTCTTCAAATGGCCAAAACTGCTCTATTTTAAGCCAGAATGTGCCCAAATTTGAACTGTATCAGCATAATGATGAGCTTTTTAACATATATTACAGGATTTTTATTTAACTTTGAACTTTTGCCGATTTTGACTGATTATGCAAATTAGAAAAAAGGGGGATGAAATTTTAAAGAAATCTTCTCCTCTGAAACTACTGAGCCAATCTCAACCAAACTTTGCTGAAATGATTCTTGGGTAGTCCTCTTCCAAAATTGTGTCCGGCATTTCAGAACTCCCGACCAAGATGGCCACCACAGCCGAACTTAGCTTAACATAGGACCCTATGGGAAATTCACATAAAAATCTTCTCCTCAGAAACCACTCGGCCAATTGCAACCAAACTTTGGTGGAATAGTCCTTGGATGGTCTCCTTCCAAAATTGTGTCCGGTGATCCCGACTTCTAACCAAGATGGCCACCAAGCTAAAAATAGAAAAAAGGGGGGATGAAATTAAAAAAAAATCTTCTCTGTAACTACTGAGCCAATCTCAACCAAACTTTGCTGAAATGATCATTTGGTGGTCCCCTTCCAAAATTATGTCTGGCATTTTAGACCTCCGACCAAGATGGCTGCCACAACCGAACTTAATTTAACATAGGACCCTATGGGAAATTCCCATAAAAATCTTCTTGTTTGAAACCATTTGCTCAATAAGAACTAAATGTTGATCAAATAGTCATTGGATGGTTCTCTTCCAAAAATGTGTCCGGCGGTTCGGCCCTTCGACCAAGATGGGCCCCCACAGCCGAATTTAGTTTAACATAGGAACCTATGGGAAATTCACATAAAAATCTTCTTGTCTGGAACCAGTTGCTCAATTGGAACCAAACTTTGATAAAATAGTCATTGAATGGTCCTTTTCCAAAATTGTGTCTGGTGGTCCCGCCCTCTGACCAAGATGGCTGCACAGCTGTACTTAGTTTAACATAGGACCTTTTGGGAAATTCACATAAAAACCATCTTGTCTGGAACCAGTAGCTCAATTAGAACCAAATTTTGATGGAATAGTCATTGGATGGTCCTCTTCCAAAATTGTGTCCAGCAGTTGCACTCTCCCACCAAGATGGCCACCACAGTGAAGTTGCATTGTTATTGAAAGCAGCTTTGATCCAGGTGAGTGATTACAGGCTCCTGGGAGCCTCTGGTTTCATCAAATTTTAAAAATGTTATTACTTTTCGTCCTTTATTTCAAAAATTATAAGAGATAGATGTTAAGTTTAAACTGCAAACATGTTCAGCATGTCAAGATCTTCCTACCCTGCAAATTTGAAGTAAATCTGATTACCCATCTTGGAGTTATTGTCCTTTTTTCATCAAATTTTTTAAAAAGTTTAATACTTTTCGTCTTATATTTCAAAAACTATAAGAGATAAAGGTTAAGTATAAATTGCAAAAATGTGCAGCATGTCAAGATCTACCTACCCTGCAATTTTTAAGTAAATCCCATTACCCATCTTGGAGTTATTGCTCTTTTTTCATCAATTTTTTTAAATACTTTTCGTCCTTTATTTCAAAAACTATAAGAGATAGATGTTAAGTTTAAACTGCAAAAATGTTCAGCATGTCAAGATCTACCAAAAAGTTCCACAGTTGAAAATTTCCGACAACAGTGTGAAGAGTTATTCCTCTTGAAATGCATTTTTTTGTTGAATTTCACTGCTTTGGGTTACTCAAATAATCAAAAGGAAGCAACTCTATTACAAAATGTGAAGTAGCAAAAGCTAAATTTTGAGAATCATTGACATTTATGTTTTTTTACAGCAATGTTGATAACTTACATTAAAGGGGGAACCGCTGCCCACATTTTTTTGGAGAGGGGGTCTGCAATGACAAGGGCTACATTTGTTATTTTTTTACCGAAGTTATCAAGTTTTATTGACTGATGTTGTTATTATACCCAGGTGAGCTATACAGGCTCCTGGGAGTCTCTAGTTTAACATTATATCACATTCAGGCATTAATTGTTTTTAATGGGGAAAGAAAGCAAACATATACTTTCTGAAAATACAAAATAACATTAAAAAGAGTAAAACCGCTCGTAGCCATTGGCTGTTGGCAATCCTCGTTAAACAAATAAAGATTTAAATTAACATTAAAATTCTTAAATTTAAGAAATCATTAAAATTTATAACCATAAATATTTTTATTGAAAATTTAATTGTAGCATATATAGTAAAACCTGTATTATATACAGGGCACTCAAAGGAACCTGAAAAGATGCCCTTTATATATATATCTATTTATATGTATATACGAGGGTTGTCCGTAAAGTTCGTGGACTATCTCAATAAAATCTGACTGACATGTCCGAAATAATTGAAACTAGAATATAATTAATTACATGATTTACTGATTAATTGTACAAAATTTTATCACAGTACATGCTTAAATAATTGTATTCCGTCAATTTAAAAATCAATAGTAACTCACACCCGGAGCATGGAAAAAATACCACATAACATGCGAGTCGCCGTTTTTAATTTTAGTTTTTTAAGTATCAAACTCCGCGAAAATTCACCTGTAACTTACACTATGACGTCGACAATACTCTTGACGTTACACCTGCTAAATTTTAAAAGTCAAAGTTTTGAAATGGCTGAGAAATCTGGATTTGAAACGCTGAAGACAGGATCAGCATTACTAAAAAAAGGGACGTTTGCGGAAAAGGTGGAGCAGCGGGCGGTGATAAAGTTTTGCGTGGACATCGGAAAAACGCCAACAGATACGCACAAGTTCTTAAAACAGTCAGAGAAACATAGTAAAGTAAGCCGTTCATTGATATTCAAGTGGCACAAAAGGTTTGCGGACGGAAGAGACAGGTTAGCAGACGATGAGCGGGAAGGCAGACCATCTTTTAGAGAATCCGATGCTGTAAAAAATGAAGTTCGGGACGTTATTAACGGTGATCGGCGGCTAACAGTCCGTGAAGTTGCAGACAAATGTGGAATTTCTAAGACTACAGTGCACCAAATTTTAGGAAATTATTTAAATATGAACCGAGTATGTGCTAGATGGGTACCGCGAATTCTTACAGCTGAACATTTAACCAAAAGAGTGGAATTGTCAAAACAATTTATCAAGAAAGTTAATCGTGGTGGCATAAGATTTCTAGACCGAATAATTACAACCGACGAAAGCTGGTTCTACTACTATGATCCGGAAACTAAACAACAGTCAAGTCAGTGGAAAAACTGTAAGTCTCCTCCACCAATAAAGGCAACAATAACCAAATCACTGGGAAAGAATATGTTTATTCTCTTTATGGACAGGAAAGGAATGCTATTGACACACGCTGTTCCCCGTGGCCAGACTGTCAATTCTGAATACTACTCCAAGGTAATAAACATAATAATTACTTTTGAAATTAATGAATTAATTATTTTCCCTGTAAATTTAAACTAATATAATAAACATTGCAAAAATGTGTTCATCTTAAAGAGTTAATTTTATATTATCAATTCGATTTTACTTTATAGATGCAATACGGTAAAAAGTCTATTTATCTTGTTAGGTACTGAGGCGAGATTTGGTACAAGCTCTGAGAAAGAAACGTCCTTAATTAGCTGCCAATCTAGACCAAGTGATACTACACCAAGATAATGCACCGGCACATAATTCCCACACAACTCAACTAGAATTAGATTTACTTGGATTCGAATGACTGAAGCATCCTCCATACAGCCCTGACTTAGCGCCAATGTATTTTGCAGTATTTCCGTACATTAAATCATTTCTCCGTGGACAGAGGTTCGATGATTTACCAGAACTAAGACAGAAAGTGATGAATATAATTCTAAATATGAAAACGGAACAATTTGAGAAAATATTTGATGACTGGTTTAAGATATGTAAGAAATGTGTTGAGTTGAACGGGGACTACGTCGAGAAAAGTTAACTTTTACTACGGTTGACGTCGTTGAACGTCAGGAATTTTTTCCGTGCTCCGGGTGTGAGTTACTATTGATTTTTAAATTGACGGAATACAATTATTAAAGCATATACTGTGATAAGATTTTGTACAATTAATCAGTAAATCATGTAATTAATTATATCCTAGTTTCAATTATTTCGGACATGTCAGTCAGATTTTATTGAGATAGTCCACGAACTTTACGGACAACCCTCGTAGGTTAATATTTTATGCACTATTCATTAATGGGAATGACGTGGCTCCCCTTTATAGAAAGTCATTTGTTATATAGAGGTGCCCTTTAAGGCAGGCTTGACTATTTTTAACGGAGGTAAATGTGTGAATTTCATTCATAATGGCATTGTTAAATTTGTGAGGAAGAAAATATCTTGATATCCTTGTTACAAATACAGGTTTTTCTAGTGGATTACGGTTTGGCCAAAAAATATAGAGACAGTCGGACACGACAACACATTCCCTACCGAGAAGATAAAAATCTAACAGGAACAGCTAGATATGCCAGTATTAATGCTCATTTGGGTATAGAACAAAGCCGTCGAGATGATATGGAATCCCTCGGGTATGTCCTGATGTATTTTAACAGAGGATCACTTCCCTGGCAGGGACTGAAGGTAAATAAGGTATAAACTTATCTTTTGCATTCATAATTGAATTACTGGTATGTATTTGTTAAAGTTAAACTTAAAGAGTTAAAAAGAAGATGTAGGACAAGTTATAATGCAGATGCAAAGAAAGCTGCATAAGACTAATTCAAAATTGCTGTTTAAAAACACAATTAACACTATTTTATGATGAAGAGATGTTTTACATAGTTTACCATTGATTATGTAGAGTATGTATTGAAGTTAGATTAGAAAAATAACATTTCCTCTGTCGTCTGACAAAATTTAACGGAAGTATATAAATCGGTAAAACTCAGTTGAAACAGGTGGTATTTTCCGGTGTTCGACAAACTTCGGTCTCGGCAGGTGATATTGTTATTGCAAAGAAAGGTGGAGTTTACTATAATTATTGAAAAATACCACATGACTAGACAAATGAATTTAATGGATTAACCAAGAAATTTGCACAAAGTATAATAATCTCATTTATTAAATGACGTAAAAAAAAATCTACTTTCTTGATTGGTCAAAACCATGCATCACCCTTTTTGATCAAACATTATGATCTGGCACGATAGGTAGACAATTAATGTATCATAGCTGTCAAGTACCCAAATATAGAATGGTGAAATCCTTTAAATCAAATGTTTTAATTGGACGGTATGTTTTTATGAACCAATCACAACTCCTTTAACATTAAAATTTTTATATTAAAGAGCTCAAGTCGTTTAATAAAACAATTGTTGACTTTTGATATCTGTTGACACGAAATTTATCAACCCAAGAAGTGATAATCGCCTCTGTCATTTTCACTTCTTCTGGGTTGATAAATCATCGTGTCGACCGTATCAATAGTCATCAATTGTATAATATACTTTAATATTACATTCTGATATACATGAATGCAAAGCACAAAATATATGTTTTATCAAGCATCATAGTGTTAACAAAATACATATATGAAGCACAATAAAGTCTGACAGTTAAACATATTTAGCACTATAAAGTTCATATAAAACACTTTAGTCGAGGTGGAGAAGATGTGGTGGGGCATCAGCATATTGCACTGCAGAAAGTTCATTAACTATGCTACTACTGATAGCAATGAAAAATTAGAAAAAGTATACTTTAATTTATCATCATTTATGAATCATTTAACTTCAGAGTGTATTGAAAAGAATGGGAAAAAAAAGATTAAAAAAAATTGTATTGGTTTTTTGCTTTTAACATACTCCCTCTGTTGACATGCTGCAGTCATATCATTTGCTGCACTAGACAGTAGACTGTAAAAGTATTATTTTACGCTGAATACAATTTTCGTGGTGTCTTGTTTGCAGATGTATTCGTTTGTCCATTACACTGTAATTTACAGTAAAAGTGTTCTTTTAATTTTATTTCATCATATTTTTTTTTTATATATTTACACAAATTGTACAGTCCTTGATCAAATTTGTCTTGATTCTATGTAAACAAAGAATCTAATAATACATGTAGCTTCTTTGTTGTTTGATTTATAAAATTGTAATATGAGAATTAACACATGAAATAAATCTTTCACAGGCAGCCACAAAGAAACAAAAGTATGAAAAAATAAGTGAGAAGAAAATGTCCACTCCTGTGGAAGTGCTATGTAAGGTAAGTTAAATGATAATTCTATTATCACGTCTTTCTTTCGCTTCATGTAAATAAACGAGCGATTTATTTAGATGTGAAAATCTCATTAACACATGCGCCGCATAAATTATGTGTTACCTTGCCTGCAAATGTAAATATAAATTACTGCCTTTCCCATCAAAATGTACTACCGTATTTGTATTGTTGGACATATCAAATTCCAAATAATTCATGGAAGCCATACTGTGTTGTGAGTTTTAACATGGGTTCGCAGATATTAGCATTTTATCCCGGTGTGATATGGTATTTTGACCCCCATAGTATATTGACCCCGGAGTCAATTTTCATATGATATTTTGATCCCGGGGTAAATTTTTCGTCATTGTATTTTGAACCACCTCATGGTAAATTGACCCCCCTAATTTCTACCAAAAGAGAGGGGTTCATAATACCATAAGAGAGGGTTTGATATACCATGGGTAGAGGGATAAAAATACCATGGGTAGGGGGGTAAAAGTACCATGGGTAGGGGGTTCAATATACCATGGGTAGAGGTATCAAAATACCATGAGTAGGGAGGATCAACATATCATGGGTAGGGGGGGGGGATCAAAATACCATGGATAGGAGGATCAAAATACAATGGGTAGGTCAAAATACCATATGACACCAGCTTCCATGAATTATTTTAATTGATCCCAACTTATTCCCCACAAACTGTCAACATAGTATGATATGATATTACCATTAGTTTTCATGATCCACTGAATTTAGTTATTACATTACTGTAAGTTTACTTGTCTTTATAAAATTCCATGCTTCTTTAATTTAAAACAGCAGTGCAAGGAATATGACTGATTTTATTTAAGAAATCTGTTTTCTTTTAGATTTTCACTAGCATGGATTCTTTTGTGGTCATATTATATGGATCTGTCATTGTCTTTTTGTTCTAAATTACTGATCCTTCAAAATTTTATTTAAAAGATCCATGTCATAGAAAAAGCTTTTAAAGTATTAATTTTTAGGTATTGTAACCCCACCTGTTTCTAAACAAGAGGCCCTAGGTGCAGAAATGGGTGTTTCTGTTTTTTGTACTTGAGAGTTTATGGGTCTTCTGATTTTGATGAGTTTTTTTTCCATGAATACCTTAGGAAAATCACTTTCAGAAAAATATAGTGTTACACACTGTTTTTGATATAAAAAACCTTTTTATTTCAAAAATTTGAATTTCTTATTTTCATTGAATTTTAATGTAATTTTTTTGATTTTAATTTAATTTTGCATATTTGGAAGGCATATAATTTATATTTTTAGCTCACCTGACCCAAATGATCATTTGAGGTATTGCCTTCACTTGGCATCCATCGTCGTCTGTATACTTTTATCTTTCAATCTTCTTCTCTGAAATCACTGAGCCAATTGCATTTGGAACTAAACTTGGCGGTAACGTTTATTGGATGGTTCTCTAAAAAGTTTTTTTTATTGATTGGAAGTACACAAAAGAAACAAGAGGTCCAAAGGTGTCAGAAAGGATGTTGTCTGTATTTAATCCACTTCTCTGAAACCACTGTGCCAATTGGAAACAAAAGTTAGTAGGAATGTTCATTGGATGGTCCTCTAAAAGGTTTTATGTTTTTTTTGTGGTTGATCAAAATTAAATGAAAGAAACAAGAGGCTCAAAAGTGTCAAAAAGGATATCTAATTTTAGTATTCCTCTCTTAAACCTCTTTGTGAATTGGAACCTAAGTTGGTAGGAATGTTTATTGGATGGTTCTTTTAAAAGTTTTTTGTTATGATCGGAAGTAGAAGAAAGAAACAAGATGCCCAAATGTGTGAAAAAGAGTATTGTCTGGTTTTGTGTGGAGTGTTTATTTTCAACCAATCATGATAGTTTTTTTAACTGACCTTGCCATAGGCAAGGTGAGTTTTTGCCATCGCTTGGCGTCTGTCGTCCGTTATCTTTTCACATTTTAATCTTCTCCTCTGAAACCCCTCAGCCAAATGAACTGAAACTTGGTAGGAAGCATCTATGGAAGGTCCTCTATAAAGATTGCTCATTTTGTCCTGATCCATTTACAAACATGGCCGACACAGGCAATTCTTGTTTCTGATTGGCTGATTTTTTTTAATCTTCTCCTCTGAAACCACTTGGCCAAATGAACCGAAACTTGGTAGGAAGCAATCCATGGAAGGTCCTCTGTAAAGATTGCTCATTTCATCCTGATCTGTTAACAAACATGGCCGCCACAGGCGACTCTTGTTTCTGATTAGTCGATTTCTAAAAATCTTCTCCTCTGAAACCGCTAGGCCAATTTATCCGAAACTTGGTAAGAAGCATCTATGGAAGGTTCTGTATAAAGATTGCTCATTACATACCGATCCGTTAACAAACATGGCCACCACAGGCGATTATTGTTTCTGATTGGCTGATTTTTAAAATTCTTCTCCTCTGAAACCGTGTGGCCAAATGAACGGAAACTTGGTAGGAAGTATCTATGGGCGGTTCTCTATAAAGATTGCTCATTTCATCCCGATCCATTAACAAACGTCACCACAGGCAGTTCTTGTTTCTGATTGGTCGATTTCTAAAAATCTTCTCCTCTGAAACCACTTTTCCAAATGAACCGAAACTTGGTAGGATGCATCTATGGGCGGTCCTCTATACAGATTGCTCATTTCGTCCCGATCCATTAACAAATATGGCTACCACAGGCAATTCTTGTTTCTGATTGGTCGATTTCTAAAAAATCTTCTCCTCTGAAACCACTTGGCCAAATGAACCGAAACTTGGTAGGAAGCATCTATGGAAGGTCCTCTATAAAGATTGCTAATTTTGTCCCGATCCAGTAATAAACATGGCCGCCACAGACAATTCTTGTTTCTGATTGGTCGATTTCTAAAAATCTTCTACTCTGAAACAGCTTGGCCAAATGGACCGAAACGTGGTAGGAAACATCTATGGAAGGTCATCTATAGAGATTGCTCATTTCGTTTTGATCCATTAACAAACATTGTTGCCACAGGCAATTCTTGTTTCAGATTGGTCAATTTCTAAAAATCTTCTCTGAAACTGCTTTGCCAAATGAACCGAAATTTGGTGGGAAGCACCTATGGAAGGTTCTGTATTAAGATTCCTCAAAGCAGAATGAAAGGTGAGCAACACAGGCTCAGCCCACAGAGCCTCTAGTTCTTTATGTTCCTTATAAAATTAAATTTATATTGTATGCACGTATGTCTTACTGTTTCTAAGATATAAGAGGATATATGGGACCAACACCCAAAAATTTAGATTAAAATTTTTTTTTTTTAATCCTTAGAATCCTTATGAAATTTCCTGCCTACATTTTTTCAACCAAATTTGACCTAGCTCTTGTGGTTTCTGAGATAAAAGGGGTAAAAGAGAGCCAGAAGGGATTAAAACCCAAAATGATCAATTTTTTCCTTTCAAGTTGGATTTGTTTGCAGTTTTTTTCTATTTATTTCCTTTGAAAATTTCATATGGCTGGAGTATGACAACAGATTACATTGTAGTTGTAGCTTTTACCATTTCCGAGATATGAAAGGACCAAAAGTCCTATTTAATGGATAACAGATTAACATAGGAAGTTGAAGTCTGGAACATATGTGAAATGAATCAAATAATTTTTTTCTGAAAATCTAGACTTGATTGAACATAAATTGTATGAATGAACAGGCGAATGATACAGGCTCAGGTGAGCCTCTAGTTTATTTTTCCCATCCAATTTTGATGCACTTTTTATACGCCCGTCTCGAGACGGGCCATATTATGTGATTGGGTATGGCAGGTAGGCGTCCAAACAGGTTTCCGCACAATAACTTTAGTTCTGTATATCAGATCTTTACCAAACTTGGCCACATGATTCCCCCGTAGAAGGGGAAGAACCCTATATATTTTGGAGTCACTAGGTCAAAGGTTAAGGTCTCCATTACTATAGATAGAATTTTTTATAACAGGTTCGTTTCTACGTAACTTTAGTTCTGTATATTGGATCTTTACCAAGCTTGACCACATGATTGCCCTGTGGAAGGGGAAGAAGCCTATTTATTTTGGGGTCATTAGGTCAAAGGTCAAGGTCACCGCTACTATTAATTGTGTTGTAGCAAAATTGGCATTCTAACAATTTTGTCCCACCAGGTAAATCAATACAATATTTCTACCTATATATCCTGATAGAAATATATAGTTGCATATTAACCTAATGGCACAAAAGTGGTGGAATGCCACAAAATTGCTAACCTTAAAGGACTTAATTTTCCTGCTCACATGATTAGTTGTTTGACTGAATTACCATTATACCGTTTGATAATTTATATAGACGGGCATATTTTGTGATGCACACATTTCTTGTTTTCTTTGAATTTATTGAGCTGAAAGCTTCTGGTAGAGTATCGATGGATTTCATCTATCTCTTGTTGTTTCCAATTTTAATGCAGTTTTTTTTTCAAAATGATCATCTTAAATCTTTATAGGTTTTTGTTGGGTCATAGCAAATTTTGCTTGACCAATGCCTAAAATACAGAGTGTCAAGTAAATTAGTGTGTCCAGCAATTTCATCTGTCAAGTAAATTACTGTGTCCACACTTGCTTTTAATATACATGTATGTTTAACTTTCCCTTGTTGACATGCTGCAGTCATATCATGTGCATAGCCATTTGTTTAAACTCAAATCCTGAATTGATATATGTATAATTGAAGACTAAGTAACTTTAATACAAATAATGTATTTTCCTTTTTATTTTAACAGGGTTTTCCAGCAGAATTTGCTATGTATTTAAATTATTGTCGAGGACTGAGATTTGAGGAGGCACCAGATTATATGTATTTGAGACAGTTATTCCGTATTTTGTTTAGAACATTAAATTACCAGTATGATTATGTATTTGATTGGACAATGCTCAAACAAAAGGCAGCTGCAGCAGGCTCAGGGGTAGCTACATCACAAAATGCAACAGCAGGTATATATTAACTTTGAAATTTGTTGTTGTGCTTCAATATCTATCTTTTGAAAATACTGGCATAATTGGAAAGAAACTATACAAGAATGTGCATTTGATTGACCTTATCAAAATTTATGATTTTGGTGCAAATCTAAAATTCAACATGGCTGCCTGAGCCAATAATTCAATTGGCTGAGCCTTTAAAAGCACTCTTGTTAAAACTACTCTGTGGTTTGAAATTTAATTTGGTGTGAATGATCATTTGATTGTTCTTACTTCTTTGCAAATTATGTGAGTTTGGTGTCCATCAGAAATCCAAGATTGTTTAAACTTTGGATCCAAGAGAAAAATGAATAAAAGCTTTTTGTGGGAAACTTAAAAACACAATTGAATTGAAACAGCACGTACAAAAATGGTAATTTTTGTGTGGATTGGAATTACCTTGTACAAGAGTGCTGCCTCCACAGGAAAAACATTTAACAGAGGACCTTGTGGAAAAATGAAAAACTAACTTTTCCCATAAACCAAACTTGATTAAAACCAAACTACATGAGATCATGATTGAATGGTTCCTTAAAACCAAACTACATGAGATCATGATTGAATGCTTCCTTAAAACCAAACTACATGAGATCATGATTGAATGGTTTCTTAAAACCAAACTACATGAGATCATGATTGAATGCTTCCTTAAAACCAAACTACATGAGATCATGATTGAATGGTTCCTTAAAACCAAACTACATGAGATCATGATTGAATGGTTCCGTAAAACCAAACTACATGAGATCATGATTGAATGGTTCCTTAAAACCAAACTACATGAGATCATGATTGAATGATTCCTTAAAACCAAACTACATGAGATCATGATTGAATGGTTCCTTAAAACCAAACTACATGAGATCATGATTGAATGGTTCCTTAAAACCAAACTACATGAGATCATGATTGAATGGTTCCTTAAAACCAAACTATATGAGACCATGATTGAATGGTTCCTTAAAACCAAACTACATGAGATCATGATTGAATGGTTCCTTAAAACCAAACTACATGAGATCATGATTGAATGGTTCCTTAAAACCAAACTACATGAGATCATGATTGAATGGTTCCTTAAAACCAAACTACATGAGATCATGATTGAATGGTTCCGTAAAACCAAACTACATGAGATCATGATTGAATGATTCCTTAAAACCAAACTACATGAGATCATGATTGAATGATTCCTTAAAACCAAACTACATGAGATCATGATTGAATGGTTCCTTAAAACCAAACTACATGAGATCATGATTGAATGGTTCCTTAAAACCAAACTACATGAGATCATGATTGAATGGTTCCTTAAAACCAAACTATATGAGACCATGATTGAATGGTTCCTTAAAACCAAACTACATGAGATCATGATTGAATGGTTCCTTAAAACCAAACTACATGAGATCATGATTGAATGGTTCCTTACAAATCTGGTACCGTACAAGTGGTTTTTTTCTTGGGTGCCAAATTTCATGATTTTCTTCCAAATTGGTGGAATATTTTTATCGGTACTTAATTTCCAACCAAGATCAAATTTTAGCAGATTAACCGTTGTATTAGAATTACAATATCTGAATTGGTTGACCAACAATTCAAAATAGGAAATGTTTTGAAATAATTGAGTAAATGCTTTTTTGTGGTATTTTAAAATTGTATATATGTTCATTAATAGAAAATTGTGTAAGGGCATTTAATATACATGTATTATTATTACAACACATTTACAAAAATTAAACACAGACAAGTCTCATTAATAGACTCCGACAAAAATTTGATTAATTGATTAACACCAAAAATGTTCAACTTTCATGTAATTAAAAATCAGTGAATGCTAATATTAATTAAAAATAAGTATGTTTATACAACAACTATTCAGGGTAATTAGTGTTTTAAAGATGAAAAGGCAATTAATTACATGCAAAATAATTTACCTGTTATTTGTCACCATATGCATTGTTTTTGGGAAGGATTCCCCCCATGTGGGATATTTTAAAAGCTTCATTTCAACAACTTTAAGGACGACAGTGACCATATGCATTTTGTAATCGTTAAATGTTCACTATATAGTCATACTACGGGAGATAGATCTTGTACAATTATTTAATCAAATAAAAAAACTTATGTACTAAAGGGTGGAAATTTACGCAGATTCTTTTTTTCGTTGATCAATGACTATCGCGAATAAAGCGAAATATATATATATTAGGTATCCGTGAAAAAAACACTTGTACAGTATTTAATACATGTATATGCCATCCTTGGACCTACAGGGGACCCATTACTGCTTACTTTGTGAGTACACTGCATTTAACCCTTGCCATCCAACTGGCTATTTACAGTTTTTAATGAGGAATGAAGAGAATGTAAATTGTTATTTTTCCATGTGGCAGTAATTTCACAGTTTTCTATATTTTGTTAACTGCCTCAATTATATATTGGTTAGTGTCCTTGCCTTGAGTACAGTAGATTATGGGTTTGAGCCCAGCTCGGATCAAACAAAAAACTATAAAATTGGTGTTTGCTACTTCTCAATTAAAAAAGCACATAGCATTAAGGAGTAAGAGCAAAGATTGTTTGGCTTGGAATTATGATAATGTGGCAGAGTGGAGAGGCATGTATACCTGCAGACTGCTGTTTGAAGGAGCAAGCATCATAAAAATCCAACTAAGCAATGTTGGTCTATTACAAAGCAGACATCATCATCTCATTGAAATGTAACTTGCTCTCACCATGATGTAGCTGAAATATTGCTGGCATTACACAACAATTACTTCCTCACTCTATTTTGTTTATGGTAGTATGCGTCTGTCATTTTGTTAAATTATTACTGAAAATACTTGTCCTTAATTTACATAAATTTCATTTTAGGAAAATGAACCAAAGAAGTGAGCCAAAACTAAAAAATCAAGATGCCAAAATGTGCTATCACACTTCCCACTGTGTGACAACTGCCAATGATTTTTAAGAAATCAACAGTCATGTTTATATCACTAGGAGAAATGATCGAGTCAACATTTATGTGTTCTTCTATTTTCTTTACAACAGAAATGCTTATTCGATGGTGTTCCAGATTCTGATTGGTTTAAATCATAGTGCTTTGAGTAATTTCTCAATCATCTCTACCATTTTACTTGTACACTTATTGAAAAGTATTGGGATAATTGTTGAGGCTACAAAAGGATGCTTAATTTAGGTCATAATGCTAAGGAGATAGATGACTGAAGGTCAATTTTAAGTTAACATTTGGAGAGGTTGCTTTTGGTAAAAAAAAAACCAAAGGAATTGTTTACTCTTACAATACTGCTTAATGTGGTAGAAGAAAAGACCTTCTTAGTTTATGATTTATCAAGGTTTTATTCTGTAACATATATATTATAGTGAATGTATCTTATATTTATGGTTTTTAGATAGTTTAGCAAGATACTTATGTTAAAATGTATTCTGACTTTATCAATACATGTACTAGTTAAACAAACTATTTGTAAAACCCACACAATCAAAACCATTATTAAAACATTTTGACAGATGATGATAGATGGAGGAGCTTCTTCATAATGAAATCGATATCGTATCCTTAAATGCTACTACAACAGTGATAAATCATAAATACATACAAAAATGTATTTGACCCACATTTCGCATTCTTTTGAACTACGGCTTAAAGGGAGGTCATTTTTAGCTCACCTTGCCAAAGGCAACGTGAGCTATTGCCATCACTTGCTCCTCCGTCGTCCGTCTATAAACTTTTCACTGAAACTTGGTAGGAAGCAACCCGATCCATTTACAAACATGGCCGTCACAGACAATTCTTGTTCCTGATTGGCTGATTTCTATAAAATCTTCTCCTCTGAAACTGCATAGCCAAATGAGCTGAAACTTGGTAGGAAGCATCTATGCAAGGTCCTCTATAAAGATTGTTCATTTCGTCCTGATCCGTTAACAAATATGGCTGCCACAGGCAATTCTTGTTTCTGATTGGTCTATTTCTAAAAAATCTCCTCTGAAACTGCTTGGCCAAATGAACAAAACTTGATAGGAAGCATCTATGGAAGGTCCTTTATTAAGAATGCTCATTTCATCCCGATTCGTTAACAAACATGGTCACCACAGGCAATTCTTGTTTCTAATTGGTTGATTTCTAAAAAAATCTACTCCTCTGAAACCGCTTGGGCAAATGAACCAAAACTTGATAGGAAGCATCTATGGAAGGTCCTTTATTAAGATTGCTCCTTTCGTCCCGATTCGTTAACAAACATGGTCATCACAGGCAGTTCTTGTTTCTGATTGGTTGATTTCTAAAAATCTACTCCTCTGAAACCGCCTATCCAAATGAACCAAAACTTGGTAGGAAGCATCTATGGAAGGTCCTTTATTAAGATTGCTCATTTCGTCCCAATTCGTTAACAAACATGGTCGCCACAGGCAATTCTTGTTTCTGATTGGTTGATTTCTAAAAATCTTCTCTTCTGAAACCGAGTAGCCAAGTGAACCGAAATTTGGTAGGATGCATCTATGGAAGGTTCTGTATAAAGTTTCCTCAAAACAGAATGAAAGCGACACAGGCTCAGCCCACTGAGGCTCTAGTATATTTACAAAAAGAAAACAAACATTGACACAAGATAGAAAGGAGTGAGAAAAATGTCGAGCACCATGAAAGGTGCAAGGTTGAAAAATCTGAGACGCCCATGGGTAAGATTTTATGATCTTGCAGCTCTCCCGGTGTTGGACCCTATATAACATTAACATTCACTCATCTGCCACGGGCATGAAGTTTTATCAACGTCCATATGTTCCACTTTGTTTTCTGTTAAATATTTTCTTAAATTCCCCTAAACAAATCATTTGAAATTTAAACACAAGGTCAATGACCATAACAGGAAGTCTTAAGTTTGATCATAGACTTGAACAATTTTCCCCCATGCCCTCGATTTCCTTAGCTGGTACTGTGGGCATCAATGTCTTATTGACACATTCTTCCATTATATTTTTTAAGTATATTTTAGCAAAATAGAATATTCATTATTTGAAGGAGGTAAACATTGATCTTTATGATCTAAGTTTATGATTTTTGATCACGAGGAAAAAACAACATTGCCTCACCTCTGTTAATACTGTTGCATGTTAACCGATTTAAAATCTTCATGTGAGCACGCCACGATATACAAAACGTACCTGAAATATTGCTAAAGTTGGCATTAAACACCAATCAATCATGTTGAAGTTTTCATTATTTATTGAACAACTTGCCTATCCATGTCTGCTTAAATTTCTTAAGCCTTAAGATTGAGTAATGATTTGTAGAGTGTATGAATATTGCCATTTTTTATATGAAATATTTTTATTTTATTTAAATATTTTATCCATTGAAGTTAAGAATTTATTTTGAACAGTATTTTTATGTGTATGTTCAATGTGTGAAATAGAGATTTTTTTCTCTAAGATGATTGATATGAGATGTTTGTTTTTGTCAGAATGACATTATATTGTTTAATTTGTTATTTTTTATGAAATGTGTTGTTTTCAATTGTTTAAGAAAACAAGCATCTTTGCGAGTTTTATTCATTTACCAGTACAATTGTAAGAACCCCATTGTTTCATGTCTTTCCATGGCATATATATATATCATCATGATTGTCAGTGTTGTTGTCATATTGTAAATGGACATGTTCAATGTGAAACAATTGAATTTATTTCTTTTTAGCTCACCTTGACAGTCAATGTGAGCTTTTGCCATCACTTGGCATCAGTTGTCCATTAACTTTTCATATTTTAATTTTCTCCTCTGAAACCGCTTAACCAAATGAACCGAAACTTGGTAGGAAACATCTATGGAAGGTCCTCTATTAAGATTGCCCATTTCATTCCACTCCGTTAACAAATATGGCCACCATAGGCAATTCATGTTTCTGATTGTTCGATTCCTAAATGTCTTCTCCTCTGAAACTGCTTGGCAAAATGAATAGAAACTTGGTAGTAAGCATCAATGGAAGGTCCTCTATTAAGATTGCTCATTTTGTTTCGATCTGTTAACAAACATGGCCAGTGTAGGCAATTCTTGTTTCTGGTTGCTCAATTTCTGAAACTTGGCTAAATGAACCGAAATTTGGTAGACAGCATCTATGGAAGGCTCTTTCTAAAGAATGTTCATTTCGTTTCGATCTGTTATAACAAACATGGCCAATTCGTGTTTCTGGTTGGTCTGACGGGCGAGTGACACAGGTTCAGCACACTGAGCCTCTCGTTATTGTTTTATTGTCAAGGTTTAGGCAAATAACCTGTACAAAGATTATTGATGAATTGAGCTGTTGCTTTACACCACATTCACTAATATTTCAGCTATATCATGGTACCCATTTTTAGTGCATCTCAAATCTTTGGCTTCACCTTCGATGGGATATATTTACTCCATAAAATCCAATAGCAAAATGCATATATTTATTATAACAAAGTACTTATTTTTAATCTCTAAAATCCAAGCAGAATTCACTTCTTTATCATCTTGTCAAGTTTTTATGGTGAAACTTTGTTCAATTAATCAGGTTGATTTTTTGACACATTGATTCATAATTTATTGTTGGAGCTATCTAACCTGACGATCAAAGGGGTCAACAGTTTAAAAGATTGGTCATTTATATCCACATATATATACAAGGTAACATGGTATCTTGGTAGAGAGCTGTTTGAAAAACTTTCAACGTCACAAAAACATGTTTTATGCAAGAAATAAGTGTTGCTATAATGATATTACCTTGAACAATATATATTGCTTAACTGATATTTTTTTTCCTGGATTCGTTTCTCTGATGGGGGACTTGGGTGGCTCAATGAGTTAGGTAGTTGGATTACCTAACAACTCATATGAGCCTATCACCAATATGGCGTGGGTTCGTGAATTACAAAAAAGGGTGCAAAGTTTACCAGTTGCTTGCCCATGGTCAGTGGTTCTCTCTGGGTACTCCGCCTTCCTCCACCACTAAAACTGATCACCATATGATATAGCTGAAATATTGCTGAAAGTAGCATTAAACACAATAAATCAAATCAAATCATTTCTCTGATGTAAAAATAATATGCATCAGAATAATCTCTTGAAAAATTCTTTTGTGACAAATACAAAGAAACACGCCAGCATACATTACTTCAAATCATGATTATGTATGCTGGCTTGTTTCTTTGGAAAAGTTTAACATGTTACCAATGCTCTCGGTACAATTGTCACTGGTTACTGACAGCTACCTCTACTAGATATCTGGTTGTCACGATAATTATAGATGTCATATTATAGCAACCATTCATTCCATCTTAATCAACCAATAAAAGTGGTTTTACAAGATAGTTCAATATTATCTCAAAGATGTCAGTTGTAACATTACTCAAAGTCTACATGTTGTAGACACTGCAATATACTGTAAGCTCACCTGACCTAAAAGGTCATGTGAGGTAGTGCCATCACTTGTCGTCTGTAAACTTTTACATTTTAATCTTCTTCTTTGAAATCAATTGGAACCAAACTTGGAAGAAATATTCATTGGATGGTCCCCTACAAAGTTTATGGTTTTATTTGTTGATCAGAAGTACACAAAAAAAAAATCTTTTTTATTTCGAATTTTAATTTATTCCGAAATTTCACGTATTTGAAAGGTATAAAAAAAAAAATATTTTTCATCCAATTTTGATGGTTTTTTTTGTTGAATGGATTGTGTCGAGAGTTTTCGGTAGTATTTTGGCGGATTTCCTATATCTTTTACTGTTTTTAAGATAAACTCGACCAAAAGAGGCTGAAAAGTGCCAATTTTCAAAATTTTAGTTTTTATTTTCTATCCAATTTTAGTGCAGTTTTTATGAAGTATTCATTGTAATATTTATTCAAAAATGGGTCTGAAAGGGGCCCAAATTCCAAAATTTTGCATATTTCAAAGTTGTATAGAATTTTTATTTCCTGCATGATTTGACTTGGCTGTTATGGTTTTTGAAATAAAAAGTGTCAAAGGGAGCCAAATAAGATCAACTAGCAAAATGTGTATTTTTTTATTTAAAGTAGTATTTGAATGCAGTTTTATTTTAAAGTCGTATTTGTATGCAGTATTTTCAATTGAATTCTTGAATATTCCTGTTTGACATGTTCCAACAGATTTGTTGTAGCTTTTACTGTTCCAGAGTAAGAGGGGACTAAAAGGGAACAACACCCCCTTTTTTTTTTTTTTTTATTGAAGTCCTATTTAAATAATTTTAATCGGTTACATTTGAACATCAGATCCTATGTAAAAATACATATAGTAACTTTTCTTAAAATCTAAATTTCATTGAACATTGAACACAAACTTGCATATGAATAATCAGGTGATTGATACAAGCTCTGGTGAAACTCTAGTTAGCATTATTTTTAAAATTAACCAATTTAGCCATAATAATTAACCTATGGCTTAAATATATTGCACATGTTAAATGCCTGTGATGTGTGTGAGACACGATGTTGTATATTGATTTCTTTATTGTAGGTGAAACTGCCATGACTGATTTTATTCACTGTTTGTAAATAAGAACAATTCAGGATTTGTTTTTTTTAATCAAATCTGTTTTCGTCTTAAAGGGAACAAAACATTTTTTATATAAAAAAAACCCAATGTATTTAATTCACTAATTTATTATATCCTGAGGTTTGTTTGCCATTTTATGAACTTCAAAGTTCAAGAATAAATGATTTTTTTTTAAAGTTTTCTTCATTTATATATTTTAACCCAGTTTAAAATATTATTATCAAGCAAGTACAAATTATCTTGTCTAAAGTAATTTAGATATTTGTGAGCTATATTGATTCAATAACCAGTTGGACTTAACATGCAGAAACCAACAAGTCTAGACACAGATCTGTGTCTTGTCTGCCCCCTGCAATCCACAATCGAAATTAAGTTAAGGTGACATATGTAAACCGGTTGTATAGCAATATGGAGAAACTGTCCCAATATATACACAAAGAAAAGGTTAAGCACTTGCTGATACAGTAAAACCTGTCTAAACCGAACCCCTACCAGACTGAAGAATCTTCAGTTGAGACAGGTATTCGGTTTACACAGGTTCAAATTACATAGACACTTAATAGATGGCATTGTAAAGTCTGTCTGGTTTAGGCAGGTTTTTGGTTTACTCAGGGTTTGGTTTAGACAGGTTTCTCTGTATAATGGATTTTAACATATTACCACGAGTTTCAATTTAAATGTAAATATTGATTTTAACAAGATAGGTGTTCCATTGAAAAGATGTGATCATACAGATGTGACAGTTAAGTACAATATCCAGATATCATGCCTCCCAGTGTTTTGAAAAATTTATTCATTCTCTGTGAACTTGGTACGAAGGCGAATATCGGAGGCGCAAAGATGGCAAATAATCGGCATGCAGTCAACAGGAATTTCCTTCAAAGCTATTGAATTTCAGATGAGCTATCATTATACAGTAGTCGGACGGCTTGGAAGAAAACACACCCAAACCAACACCGTGAAAGACTAGCCAAGACCCGGAAGACCACATGCAACATCGCAGCGTGAAGACAGGGCACTGCATTGCTTGGTCAGACGGATACCATTCGTAACTAGCCCTGTTCTGAAAAGACAATGGTTACCAAATAGACGTCTTTCAGCAAGAACAGTGAGGAACTGTTTGAAATCAGCAGGACTGAAGTCAAGGAGAGTAATTAAATGTCCCATATTATCAGATTAACATCAACGAATACGTTTGGCATGGTGTTTAGTGTGATGTGGTTTGAATTCGAGGACCTGGCGTAGGATCCATTGGTCGGACAAAAGCCGGTCTCTGCTTCATGTAACTGATGGACGAATGAGAGTTTGGAGACAGAAAAATATGGTGTATTCCCCAAGGAATATCCAGCCAACTGTCCCTTACAGGGGAGGCTCAGTAATGATATGGGGTTGTATCTCTCAGGATTGCAAGTTGACTTGGACACCATACGAGGAAACCTAACAGGTAATCAGTACATCAGAGAAGTCTTACAAACAGTTGTCGTTCTCCATTTCGACAACCACCCATTAGCTGCAAGACCTGTGTTTTTGGAAGACAACACCATGCACATCATTCAAGGGCAGTAACCGCCTACCTTCAAAGTGAAACCGTGACTTCTCTTCCATGACCAGCCAAGAGCCGATTTGAATCCGATGGAGCATGTTTGGGACTTGCTAGGCCGTTGTGTACAGGCAGTTGAACCTGCTGTACAAAACTTATGTCAATTGGAAGCAGCATTGAATCGGGAATGGCAACAGTAGCACATTCGACGACTGTCTGGAGGGATGATATAGAGGGTTGAGGCCGTCATCCAAGCACATGGTGGTTTCACTCAATACTGAACTTTGAACCATGGATGTTGTTAAGCGACTCAAAATTATCATGCATTATGAACTGTGAAGGTCAATACTTAAAATGGACATTTTTAAAGCCAATGTAACGTCCTTATAGGTCACATTTGAGTTTCTGTGATTATTTGGTCCGTAATCTTATGACACTAGTCGTTTCATTTGTCATTTCAATAAAAATGGACGTGCTTAACTTTTTTGTTTGTGTATAGAAAACTAAACATAAGTTTAAAAACCCCAATACAAAGTCAGTAGACCCACGAAAACGAGGTGACGGTTAGGTGACATAACTGAGAACCAAATATGCATGGTGAGCCTATGTTATACATTTGTATGGTAATGTGGAAACCGATCTTATCACAGAAACTGAACATTGTTAATGCATAACTCTGGAACAATAAGTCAGATACCTCAAAATCAAGCTTCACCTGTATTTCATCAATCTTAATGTAATTACAAAATATTAGTAAATTTGGATTTAAGAACCAAGATAATGCCATGAAACTCTTCCCGCAAAAATTTTATGAAAAATAAGGGGCATATTTCTGAAACAATAAGTCATATACCTTAAACCTTAAAATCAAGATTGACCTGTATTTTATCAATCTTAATGTAATTCCTAAATATTAATCAACCCGGATTTGAAAAACTTAAGTCAAGATAACAATACTGAAAAACAAAAAGTTACATAATCTGTTATCGTGGCCATCTTGGATAATTTACCGGGTCAACAGTCACAATTTTGAAAGGTGACAACAGAACAAGTATTTGGACAATATTTGGTTTCATTCCATCCAGTAGTTCTGAAAAAGGAAGATTTTCAAAGATTTACAATTTTTCAACCAGTCAGAAGCCATGATAGCCATCTTGGATGTAGGGCAAGGTCACCAGACACAATTCTGGAAGAGGATCATATAAGGAGTTTCACATCCAATTTTTGGTCCTATATGGTTTTTGAGAAAATTAAAATGTGAAAAGTTAACAGACAACAGATCCGAAGTGATGGGAAAAGCTCATGTGAACCTTTGGCTCTTTTGAGCTAAAAATGTTCTGTTTACAGTAAATGCAGCTATGTTGGATAACTGGCAGGTTCAGAGGATGCAATTTTGAAAGTAGAAACCCTAAGGATGATTCAGACTAAGTTTGGTTGAAATTGGCCACATGGTTTCAGAGGAGAATTTTTTCAAATAGTTTATGCTGGACACACACATTGATGAATGGCAAGTGGTGGCTGATGTTCACTTGACCCTTTTTTTGCTAACAAGAACAAACTACAGGCTCACCTTTCATTCTGCTTTGAGGAAACTTAATACAGAACCTTCCATAGGTGCTTCCCACCAAATTTCGGTTCATTTTGGCAAAGCAGTTTCAGAGAAGATTTTTAGAAATTGACCAATCTAAAACAAGAATTGCCTGTGGCAGCCATGTTTGTTAATGGATCAAAATGAAATGAGCAATGTCTATAGAGGACATTCCATAGATGCTTCTTATCAAGTTTCATATCATTTGGCCAAGCAGCTTCAGATGAGATGAAAAGCTGTTTTAGAAATCGACCAATAAGAAAAAAGAATTGCCTATGATGGCCATGTTTGTTAACGGATCAAAATGGAATGAGCAATTCCCATAGATGCTTCCTACCATGTTTCGGTCCATTTGGCCAAGCTGCTTCAGAGTAGAAGATTTTTAGAAATTGACCAATCAGAAACAAGAATTGCCTGTGGTGGCCATGTTTGTTAATGGATCGGGACAAAATGAGCATTCTTTATAGAGAACATTCCATAGATGCTTCCTATCAAGTTTCGGTTCATTTGGCAAAGCGGTTTCAGAGGAGAAGATTTTTAGAAATCGACCAATTAGAAACAAGAATTGCCTGTGGCAGCCATATTTGTTAATGGATTGGGACGAAATGAGCAATCTTTATAGAGAACCTCCCATAGATGCATCCTACCAAGTTTCGGTTCATTTGGCAAAGCAGTTTCAGAAGAGAAGATTTTTTAGAAATCATCCAATCAGAAACAAGAATTGTCTGTGGTGGCCATATTTATTAACGGATAGGGACCAAATGCATGAGCAATCACGACAGATGACTTTCCATAGATGCTTCCTACCAAGTTTCGGTTCATTTGGCCAAACAGTGTCGGAGGAGAAGAATCTAAAAAATCAGCCAATCAGAAACAAGAATTGCCTGTGGGACGGAATGAGCAATCTTTATAGAGAACCTTCCATAGATGCTTCCCACTAAGTTTCGGATCGTTTGGCCAGGCGGTTTCAGAGGAGCAGATTTTTAGAAATCGACCAATCAGAAACAAGAATTGCCTGTGGCGGCCATGTTTGTTAATGGATCGGGACGAAATGAGCACTCTTTATAGAAGGCTGCCCATAGATGCATCATACCAAGTTTCGGTTCATTTGGCTATGCGGTTTCAGAGGAGAAGAATTTCAAAAATCAGCCAATCAGAAACAAGAGTCGCCTGTGGTGGCCATGTTTGTTAACGGATCGGGACGAAATGAGCATTCTTTCCAGAGGACCATCCATAGATGCTTCCTACCAAGATTCGGTTCATTTGGCCAAGCGGTTTCAGAGGAGAAGATTAAAAAAAATCAGCCAATAAGAAACAAGAATTGTCTGTAGTGGCCATGTTTGTTAATGGATTGGGACGAAATGAGCAATCTTTATAGAGGACTTTCCATAGATGCCTCCTACCAAGGTTCAGTTCATTTGGCTGAGGGATTTCGGAGGCATATATCTGTAATTCAATTCAGATATCTGTATAGAGATAACTGCATTTTGAATACAGATATATATCTATATTTAAACAAAAGTTATTTTTCTTTTAACAGAAAAGAAGAGTTTTTAGAAATCAACCAATCAGAAACAAGAATTGTCTGTGGTGGCCATGTTTGTTAATGGATTGGGACGAAATGAGCAATTTTATAGAGGACCTTCCATAGATGCTTCCTACCAAGGTTCAGTTCATTTGACTGAGGGATTTCGGAGGCATATATCTGTTATTCAATTCAGATATCTGTATAGAGATAACTGCATTTTGAATACAGATATCTATATTTAAACAAGAGTTCTTTTTCTTTTAACAGAAAAGAAGAGTTTTTAGAAATCAACCAATCAGGAACAAGAATTGCCTGTGGTGGCCAT
Organism: Bathymodiolus septemdierum; assembly: GCA_963383655.1. NCBI lineage: Eukaryota > Metazoa > Mollusca > Bivalvia > Mytilida > Modiolidae > Bathymodiolus > Bathymodiolus septemdierum. The sequence goes on from OY726520.1 coordinate 82,479,657, forward strand.
GATTGTTAACCAAAGTTTCAGTTCATTTGGCTGAGGGGTTTCAGAGGAGAAGATTAAAATGTGAAAAGTTAACGGACGACGGAAGCCAAGTGATGGCAAAAGCTCACATTGTTTTTGGCAAGATGAGCTCAAATGGGAGGCTGTGTCAATGCATAGCACGACACAATCTAAATATGATGAACTGGCAAATTGCATGCATTGTAGATATGGAAATTATTGACGAGAATGGTTTTTTTTAATGCATAGGCACACAATACCAAAATTAGCAATTTATGAAAACCAAAATAACCACAAGTTTGATTACAAGTCAACTGTCTGAAGTCACCTGAACATCTCAAAACATCAGTTCATACAATTTACTACACAAAACTGGAGAGCAAAGTGATCAAATGGGTTTATTTTGACATAAATCAAATAACTAGGAAAGAAAATGTTAAAAAAAATTGATGTTGTAGTCATTTTCTATATTGCTCCAAAAAGATCTTTTCCCTTCTCTTTTTTCATACTACTATTCTGTACATATAAAAACAAGACAATGTCATAAAGACAGCATGCCCCGCTATAACACTAAGATTATCCAGCCCAAAAACTCACTTACACCATTATTACCTTAATTTTTCAACAAAAATCTACTATGTCCAAAGGATGCTGCCCCACTAAATAATATGGTCGACTACATGTACATATTATGACAATTATCATATGATAGCTATCAGACCAACAACCTCAGAGGAGTTGCATTCAAAAAGTATAACTATAATGAAAATGGGTGAAAATGTTGAGGTTCAGTAACTCCTACAAAAATCATCAAATCAAAGTTTGATCAACTACACATGAATTATTACCGGTATCCTACCAAATATGGAACATATTTGACAAACGACCTCAGAGGAGTTGCGTTCACAATGTATAATTCAGTCTTCACGCTAATCCACTTGCCCGAAGCCCGAGTCAAGTAAAACTAGATTCAGAAAAGTGAAAATTATGAAACAATTAGTTTGAATAAATAGAATTTTTTTCTAAATTTGGCTTTCGGGCAAGTAAGTGAAAAACATTAAGTCAAAGACTGATAACTATATTGAAAATGCTTGAAAACATTACAAAAATAGTTGAATCAAAACAGTCGTATAATATAATCAAGTACACATGACTTATTATCCTACCATATAAAAATCTATCAGACTAACGACCTCTGAGGAGTTGTGTTCACCATGAAAACATTAAAGTCCAATAACTTCTACCAAAAATCGTCGAATCAAAATGGTGGTACAATATGATCAACTACACATCATGACTAATTACCCAACTAAATATCAGAGCTGTCGGACCAACGAGTTCAGAGGAGTGGCGTTTACAAAGTATAACTATTGAAATTGCAGGAAAACGTTAAGTCCCATAACACACACAAAATTTGTTGAGTCAAAATGGTGGGATAATATGATCAACTACACATCATGACCAATCATCCTACCAAATACAAATGTATGAAGAAAGCTATAGGACCAATGACCTCAGATGAGTTGCATTCACAAAGTGAAGTGGGATGGACAGACAAACAAAGACAAATCTGGAAATGTGTTTTCCAAGAAACAAATGTACTTCAACCCGTCAACATAACGTAAATCTACGACTCTTAAATCATGTGCACAGAAAGACTGCAGTGTAATTCTCCTTATTTTAAGGCCTCTTGTTTACCATATTCTATGTGGGGCATAAAAAATCTCCCAAGCCCCTGTGCTTAAAACTGACTAAACTAGTTTATTACTGTAATTTAGGCAATCTTGGTTTGGTTGTTGAAATGTTTCATTGAACTAATTCATAGCATAGTATGGTAAACATCTTGTCACACAGGTATACTATTAACATGAACAAAATTAATCACAACACTTTTCTAAATGCTCTCTAGTTTCTTGTTCATGGCCAAGTTCAAAACTTTGATCACATCTCGGGCAATGAGTAAGATTCAAATCACCAACATTCCTCATTTCAATTTCCATTGTTTTTATTCTTTCCAGATCAGTATCACTATCAACTGAGTTGAAATCGTTCAAATCAGGAACAGTGGCCAACAAATTGGCTGTTGTGGATTCTGTTTGATCTACCTGTAACTTCGTCGCTAAGTTTGATCCTTCTTTATCAGTTTTATCATTTTTTGAGACATTTCCAGAATCGGTTTGAATGGCATCTACTACATTGTACATATCATATCTGTTTCTGGAGGGTCCTCTTGCAGCCAGCTGTGACTAATAAAAGAAAAAAAAGTCATTATTTCATTTAAATTAAATCTTTACATGCAATATCATATCTCTTTGATTTATTGTTATAAAATGTTCATCAACTAAAATTCCTTAGAGAAAAGTTACCTGTTAAGTATGCAAAGATAAATCTGGAAATGTGCTTTCCAAGATACAAATGTACTTCAACCCTTCAACATAACGTAAATCTACGACCCTTAAATCATGTGCACAGAAAGACTGCAGTGTAATTCTCCTTATTGTAAGGCCTCTTGATTACCATATATTTGGTACCCTGGGGAATAGAAATAGTATCTACTTTTTGCACTTATAAGATTGTATCAAGTAATGTTGTTGAGATTAGACTTCTGAAGACATTTTCTGCTCTGTATCTCCAGTATAATCTTGTCACAAGCACTAACAAAGGTATTCTGGAAATTTAAAATATTTTTACCCCCGTTGCATTATAATGCATATTTTGTAATGGACCAATTGTGTCAGATCAAACGCAGGTAATATTTCTTATATAAACATATTTTCTAGTTCTAATCTACAAAAATAATGATAATCTCTTACTGTTTTAAGTAATTGAAGATCCATAAAAACCCAAATTTAGCTCAAATTGTAGCTATTTTTTTTTTATTGCCCTCAGTAAGTGTACCATGACATTTTTAGCTATAGTCCCTTTCATGATCCAATGAACATTCCTAAACAGACAACAGGAGCAAAGTGACAACAATACTTCATATAATCCTTTGTGTCAGGTGAGCTAAAAACAGGAATTAATATGGTACAGTCTGTATAATAGAAAATCATATATTATGTTTTATTCATGTAATCAGAGATTAAATATAAAATGTACTAATTGACCTAAATTGCATTGCCCATACATCATTTTTCTGCCAAGGGTCATATGAGATATAGTTGTCACTTTGCTCCTGTCATCTGTCTGTAGGAATGTTCATTGGATCATGAAACAGACTATAGCTAAAATCTTAATTTTACTCCTAGTACTAACCTCTCTATTGTAGGGTGAAGGTAGATTAAAGTTTCCATATATCTCTGGGGAGCTTGAGTCTCTCTGTTCAAATAGGTTTTGGTGAGGTGTTCGAACTTCATCCTGTCTCTGAAATAGAAGAAGTTTGAAAATACCAACAGGGTAATCGGAAGCCATAAATTGAAGAATGATGGACAATAAGACAAACAACTAGAGGTACAGTGTGCAAAGCTCATGTAATAAAACCCCTGTCCTCTGTATTCAGTTTACCTTACAAACTTGTTCAATGAATTGTATACATGTATGTTCTGTGATGTTTACAATGAAAGTAAATCTTACCACTCTGTTATACTGAGACAGTTCTGTTTCTAACTCAGTTACTCTATTTTGAGCTTTTTCACGATCACGTCTTTCTGATTCAAAGTCTTCAGTACAGATTTGTATTTGAGCTTTAAGTGCACTAATAGTTTCTGCATCACTATCATCATGACCAATATGTCCACACTGTACATCTGACTGTAATTGTGTTAGCTCTCCAGATTTACTTATCAATTGTTGGTTTCTTTCATCTAGCTCCTCTTGTAACTGTAAAAAAAATACAGTCTTATGATGTAATTATAATAACAGTAAAAAACTTCTTCTCAAGTTGTTAGGTCACTTGTTATCAAATGTTGTGTGAAACTACAAATAATAATTAGGTCAAAATGTATGCTTAATAAGTACATGTATAGTTTGTATATGTATATTAGTAGGGTGCCCGACGAAAGATTTTTGCAAATTTGCCTTAACGGAATTACACACACCTGTATGATACATCGTTGGAATGAGGAGAACAAGCTGCATCGAAATAAAGATGTCGTCGTTATGTATTGTGGTCACAGTTTTTTTTAAATTGGGGTCAAAGGTCAAGATCTAAAAATTGGAACTAACACACCACAAGTTTTAAAAGGCTTTCTTCTTCGACAAGACTGTGAAGAACTTTAAACTGGAATGCCAATTTTATTTGTTAAGCTTACTATTTTATTATTTTATGCTTATTTTTTATTTTACATTATTTGAATATATAGTAAAAGGCCATATTCTTAAAAAAAAATGCCATTTTACAATTTTCGTATATATGAGAAATAAAAGTGACCTTGACCTGTCATAGTTTGAACATTTCTCATTTTTATTTGATATTCATTTAAAGGAAACCTTCAAATTATTTTTTAACCCTTAACATTTGACAACTGATGGACGGATTCCAAAAAAAAAAATCATGTTTCAGTTATGGTACACCTTGACTAATTAAAGGTACCAAAATTCAAAGTTAGTGGCTTGTGTGTTTGCAACATATCATTTGTAGGGTCAATCAATACTTAAAGAATATTCTGTGCAAAAACATGGCAATTTATGGAAAGGTCAAACGCCATTTGTTTAAAAACGCAAGGTCTATGGACATATTATGTGCTTGGATGATGTGTGACTACAAACCACTCTGAACACTCCAAATAACTCAGGTGTTTGGCAAATAAAAAAGTGGTCTCTTGTTAGTTTGAAAGCCCACCAACCATGACAAGGTCAGAGTCCACTGGCAGGTTGTTTTTTTGTGTTTTTTTTTGTTTTTTTGTTTGTTTGAAACATCGGCAGTAGTATACCAAAGGAACAAAGGAACAAGTCATAGAAAATGTTAAAGAAATCATAGTCCGGAGACTGGGCAAATTCCAGAAAAAACAGAAAACAGAGACAAGCTATGACATAACCACCACAACATATAAAAAGAACACCTTAAAAAAATTTGCAACAAATGAAACTGCTATTTACTGAAAAACACATAGTACGTATGAACTTGTCTAAGTTTACTAAGCACAGAAAACAGAGATGCTTGCCTAAAACAGACATTAGACCAAGTCTCAATGAAACAAAAGACGTCAACAGGAAGTCGTGGTAACTGGAAAACTATGACTAACGTGAGTTGATGGTCACAATGTTGGAAACGAAAGACTGTTTTATCTGAGATCATAGTTTTGATAACAACAGTTTTATTCAGTGAAATAGATGGAGATTGGATGAAAAAGAAAAAAAAATTGAGATCATACATGTATGTCATCATCTTCATCAGTATTTCTAGATATTGCTAGGTGGGTATTTTCATTGTGGCATAAGTCGCCAACTTGGCAAGGGCAAAGGTCTGTGCAAGATAGACTTTGCTCAAAACAAATGCATCCTTTCATGCACACAGATTTTCCTTTGCAAGTACAAACAAGGTCTTGCAAAAAATCAGAAGACATCTGGCCTTTGAAATAAACTGGAACTAATCCATTCCTGTCTTCCCATCCAAATTATCACTGCAGACTTCATTGGCGGTTTTGCAACATGGGCAGTCATCCAAATATTTATCTGTAGTGAGGATCGCAAAACATGCTGAGTGAAGGTGGCCTCACAGGGTGGAAGTTTGGCCAAACATGCATCCCTCAGTGTCGCTAACCTTACCCTTAATTTGTTAAGATCGACGTGATCAACGATTTCAGTGTTGATATCGATGTTGTCAGCACCCTCCTGAATTAAATCACCACTCTGATGCATAGGGATTATACCATCAGGAACGTAGACACCATCTTGAATTTTTTCAATTTCATGGTGTGCAATGCTGGTTAGATATCGTCTGACTTCTCCATAAGAAGCACAGAAACCATTGGAGTGTAATGTCTCGATAAGTTGCTTTGAACCGATATCGTGGTACAGCTGTACAGCAAGACCAAGGTGGAATGGAGTAAACACATCTCTTAAAGCAGAAAATATGCATTCAGTTATACCCATCACTTTCTACAGCTTATCGTTTAGAATATTGTAAGGTTCTGATGCATTTTTAAAGGATTTATAATAAAGCAACCAGCAGATAAATTTCGTAAGAGACAAAGGCATTCGATCCATAGACAATGCAAGTGACACCTCATTTGCAGTGGGGTATTCGTCGGTGGAAATGCTTATTTTCTCGATGTCACGCCTCAAGATTCGAATGGCAGCATGCAATATTTGGTCATCATTGCAAGAATCTGCAACTGTAGATATCTCTTGTTTGATTTCAGACGTTTTTAGTTTCGACTTCAAATTACCTGCAGTTGCGACATGTCCTATTGACACATCGCTGCTGAAGACTAGGTTGGACTTCCCCTGTCCGTGCTGTATCTGTACAACGATTGAATCGCTGTAATGTATTTTAAGTCTGTCTTGTAATTTGGCAACAGGATAAGTATTTGGGATGTGTGCGGGAAGATAATCAAGATACTTTTGAAGTAATTGTGTCATTAGAAAAGCCTGTTTACACACTGTTAGGTCTTCGTGAATATCAGCTATAACCATTTTAAAAGCATAGTCATGAACACTAAATTCTGGACAATTGTCTTCCTGAAATTTTGATTTCACAGAGGTATACCTTAGCAAGTACTTAGTAATGCAAGCGGAATGATAGACAGCATTATCAATAAATTCTTCGCTGTCAAGTATTTTGATGATTCTCTGATCATTTTTGAAAACAGCCGATTCCCGTAAGTTATTCCGACGATCATTTGATTCAATTTTTTTCAGTTTTCTATCTTTTTTAAACGTTTTCTTTTCACAGAGAAAACATACTTCCCAATTTAACAGTTGGTTAATGGTAGAATCTGGCACAAATGATTCTGTTATACATGTAGTATGTCCCGGTTCAACTGCAGTGGGTTCTGACATAGAATAACTGCAATTGCGCCTGCTTGTGTATGATTTGTAACAAGCACGATGGTACAAAATTTTTAAATCTTCACAGCGAATACAATCTAAACTAGAAACATCCTGCAAAATTCTAACATAAACATCATCTTTCCTGGCTTCCAGTGCTTCGATAAAACTATTTTTGCTAATATTTCACATAGTTATCACTAGCGAGTCACAAAATGAACTTTGACAAATAATGCATTTGTCCCAATTCACTTCATTTCGACTTCTTTTAGGACTAGACGGACAAAGTTTTACTGGGCTGTGAAACTGAGCCATTTGAGGACTTATAACGTATCCTGCAGGATTGGTCCGTGTATTAGAAACACATGAATTCAACAAATTTTAAAAACAGTAAAACCAATCAACGGCCGACATGAAAATGAATGTTTTTAAAACATAAAAACCACAAACAATTCTACTGAACAATTAAAACCAATAAAAGAAGAGAAAACACTAAATGCATTGAGACAGAGATTGTGCTAGTTAATGACCGGCGAGCGACACATCATTAACAAAAACCGGTACATGACAATCCGTGTATGACAAAGAGGAAATTTACACTGTTATTTGAGTTTATATTTTGTCAATTTCTCAACAACCGCTGACATTTAGATTATGATTTTTGGCACACATGTACATTTCATCAATATGTTTTCTTCAAAATCAAAGTACATTTATAATGTAGTGTAATTACTTTGCTTTTGTTGAAAATAAGGTTAATTTGGGGTCAAATTTGAGGCTTAAAGTAAGACTGATATACTCTTTCAAAAATCAATTATTTACATCCCGTTTTTATTTTAATTATATCTTTGATACATTATCTCTTATGTAAAAACCTTTTTAGCTATTTAGATAGCGGAGAATATTTTTATTTTTCATCCTGAAAATACCATGTACAATGTGTCAGACAGCCGAGGGTACCTTTGAAAAATGTGAAATTAAAAAAATCGTGACCACGGAAACTTATGAAGACAATTAAAAATACAAAATGTAATAATTTTTCTAGCATTTAAAACCAAAATTAGCCGTGTGTAATTCCGTTAACCCAAACTCGATAACTAAACGTCTTTTTTAACACTGGGCACCCTACTATATGTACTACAAGAACTGGTGATATTCTATTATCATGATCATACTATGGTTCAAACTGTTGTCACCTTTTTATATGGCCATTATTTTCTGCAAATTTTTCTTTTCACTATATTTTCGATATGTTCCCAGAAGTGTTCATCAACCTTTACATACTTCTATTGAACATGTCTATATTGCAAGAGTAAACTTTGTAACATTTCACCAGTTTTATAAAGTAGCTTACCCTTCACCAGTTTTATAAAGTAGCTTACACATGCATCCCTTCCTGTATTTCTCATAATTGAAATATCAAAAATCAACAAATCTTTAAAAATGCATGTATTAATAGTCAAGATTACAAAATCTCAATCTGGCAGTTCCTTACCTGTTTCTTTTCTCTTTCAATTTTATGTAAACGTCGACTAGCATCTTCCAAGGCTGCATTAATTGCTTCAATGTGTTGTTGTTGAGGCTGACTTGTTTCTATTTGCTGCCAATATCGCTCTTTCTGTGACATATATTCTTGCCATCTCTTATTCATTTTCACTAACTATAAATAAGAAATGATCATCTTTTCAGTAAATACTTGTACAAGTAATCAATTATAGAGCTTTTGCAGTCATCTACTACAGCTATTTATTTATATATCAGTTAACACTTTGATATCAATGGCTAGAGACATGCCAATTATATTTGTCATGTAAAATGGCTGATTACTTGCAAGTCAAGTGAGGCTTTATTTTGTCCATGGAACAATAAATTGGCAAGTATTTAATATGTCATCAGCATCGTTAGAAAGCTTGATTATGTGACATTGACGTCACTAGCGTTGTCTTTGTTGTCTGCTACTTTCACTTTGTGAAAATTACAATTTAGTCAAGATGGGTCACAAAAGCAAGGAAATCAGGAAGGAAACAAAAGAGCTCATGATAAAATTATACAAGGAGGGTTAGCAACATGCACATATTGCCGAATTACTGGAATTTCCAAAGACTACAAATGGTAGTATTATTCAGAAATTTTGGTCTACAGGTTCTGCTGAAAACATACATCGAAAGTCAGAACGAAAAAGCCTGATTGACCTGGACAAAACATTGATCTTTCACGAACTGAAAAAGGACAGAAATCAACCAACAAATTCAATAGAGTCAGTAGACTGTTGTTGTGCTAAAGGTCAACCAGAAAAAAATGTGTCGTGTGTTGTGAAGAAAGGAGGGGATGGACTGTTGATAATAACTGGCATAAAATTAGGAGATAACTGTATTGTATTTTAAGCTTTGCGGACGTAAGTTGTCGGTTTTTCATGGTGGCAAATTGAATATACGTAGCTAATGCATAGCGGAACTAGGTAAACGGATATTTGCGACTGTAAAACCAAAATTTACATCCGCAAAGCTTAAAATACAATACAGCTATCTCCATTCTGATGCAATACTAAACATAACTAGAGGCTCAGCACTGACTTGAGCCTGTGTCACTCACCTTTCATTCTGCTTTGAGGAAACTTAATACAGAACCTTCCATAGGTGCTTCCCACCAAATTTCGGCTCATTTTGGCAAAGCAGTTTCAGAGAAGAAGATTTTTAGAAATCTACCAATCTAAAACAAGAATTGCCTGTGGCAGCAATGTTTGTTAATGGATCAAAACGAAATGAGCAAATTATATAGTGGACCTTCCATAGATGCTTCTTATCAAGTTTCATATCATTTGGCCATGCGGTTTCAGAGGAAAAGCTGTTTTAGAAATCGGCCAATAAGAAACAAGAATTGCCTATGACTGCCATGCTTGTTAACGGATCAAAACAGAATGAGCAATTTCCATAGAGGACCTTCCATAGATGCTTCCTACCACGTTTCGGTCCATTTGGCTAAGCTGTTTCAGAGTAGAAGATTTTTAGAAATCGACCAATCAGAAACAAGAATTGCCTGTGGTGGCCATGTTTGTTAATGGATCGGGACAAAATGAGCAATCTGTATAGAGAACCTTCCATAGATGCTTCCTACCAAGTTTCGGTTCATTTGGCAAAGCGGTTTCAGAGAAGATTTTTTAGAAATCAACCAATCAGAAACAAGAATTGTCTGTGGTGGCCATGTTTGTTAATGGATCGGGACGAAATGAGCAATCACAACAGATGACTTTCCATAGATGCTTCCTACCAAATTTCAGTTCATTTGGCCACACGGTTTCAGAGGAGAAGAATCTTAAAAAATCAGCCAATCAGAAACAAGAATTGCCTGTGGTGGCCATGTTTGTTAACGAATCGGGAAGGAATGAGCAATTTTGATAGAGGACCTTCCATAGATGCTTCCTACCAAGTTTCGGATCATTTAAACAAGCGGTTTCAGAGGAGAAGATTTTTAGAAATCAAGCAATCAGAAACAAGAATTGCCTGTGACGGCCATGTTTGTAAATGGATCGGGACGAAATGAGCACTCTTTATAGAGGACTTTATAGATGCTTTCTACCAAGTTTCGGTTCATTTGGCCAAGCGGTTTCAGAGGAGAAGAATTTTAAAAATCAGCCAATCAGAAACAAGAGTCCCCTGTGGTGGCCATGTTTGTTAACGGATCAGGACGAAATGAGCAATCTTTACAGAGGACCTTCCATAGATGCTTCCTACCAAGTTTCGGTTCATTTGGACAAGCGGTTTCAGAGGAGAAGATTTTAAAAAATGGGCCTATCAGAAACAAGAATTGCCTGTGGCGGCCATGTTTGTTAATGGATCGGGACGAAATTTGCAATCTTTATAGAGGACCTTCCATAGATGCTTCCTACCAAATTTCAATTCATTTGAGAAAATGGTTTCAGAGGAGAAGATTTTTTAGAAATCAACCAATCAGAAACAAGAATGGCCTGTGGTGGCCATGTTTGTTAATGGATCGGAACTAAATGAGCAATCTTGATAGAGGACCTTCCAATGGTGCTTCCTAACAAGTTTTGATTCATTTGGCCTGGCGGTTTCAGAGGAGAAGATTCTTTTAGAAATCAACCAATCAGAAACAAGAATGGCCTGTGGCGGCCATGTTTGTTAACGGATCGGGACAAAATGAGCAATCTTTATAGAGGACCTTCCATAGATGCTTCCTACAAAGTTTCAGTTTATTTGGCCAAGCCGTTTCAGAGAAGATTTTTAAAAATCGGCCAATCAGAAACAAGAATTGCCTGTGGTGGCCATGTTTGTTAATGGATCGGGAAAAAATGAGCAATCTTTATAAAGGACCTTCCATAGATGCTTCCTACCAAGTTTCAGTTCATTTGGCTGAGAGATTTCAGAGGAGAATATTAAAATGTGAAAAGTTAACGGACGACGGACGCCAAGTGATGGCAAAAACTCACTTTGCCTTTGGCAAGGTGAGCTAAAAATCTATTCTTGCATGTCCCTGGGTCTAAAAATCACACAAATAAAAATTCTGTGAATGTTGTTGACAACTTTGGCGCATAAACAACATGACGTCATATGAAGACTTTCAGTTTAAAACCAGACATTTTAATTATTTTTGTATATTGTTGTAAATGTGACATGCAGCTGAACCCCTTAGTTATGTCTGGTACATTGAGAATTTTACGTAGGAAAGTAACCAATTAAATCCGAATATACAAACAAATTGCATTAGAATGATATTTAGTGACGAAAGTCTGTTAGTCAGGTTGTCATTGGTAAAAATAACCATGTTTTTATAGGCATGTTGTAAAACATGGAGTGGAGTCTGGAGTATTTTTTGGAGTGGAGTTTGGAGTCATTTTTGGAGTCGATTTTAAATTCAATATTGCCCATATATAACAATACAAAACAGACACAAAAAAAGGAGTAATGAATTAAAATAGTTGGAGGTCGTCTCTCCTCAGTTCTACCATAGATGATCCATCTATGGTTCTAATGAACAAATAATGAATATATTGTTGTTATCTAGATTTGGAAGGCATCTTACCTACAATCTATATAGGTAATTGGGCCTTGTACCTATATCCTAATATATTCACATGAATATAAATATTTTAATTATATTAATGAAGGAATTTAATCTTTTATGTTGAAGATTCAAAGTACATATATTAATAATGAATATATCAGTTCAATATCGACAAGTGATTCAGTAACAAAGTACCATGAGGGAGGTACATGGCACCATTGAGAAAGTTTTAATGTCCTGTGTCCAGATGGTTAGATCATATAGTTATTTTATTACAAATTATGTGCAATAGATAATGAGTTCTAACTCTCTCAATCTGGTCAAGGAGAATAACCTTTGTATGTCAGTGCATTTAGTATCCAACAGATTTATGACCCTTAATTAAGATTTTATTTTGTGTTGTGAGAAATGATTAGTGTAATGATTTCTGTTTTTCTTAACTACTGTAATCAGTAGTTGGAAATTGATATGACAAGAGATAACTCTTGAAAAAGACAATTATAGAATATTTTCATTGACATATGAATATCTGTGTTGATATAACATACTACATATAATAAAAGTTAAATATTTGTACATTGATGATCCACTAGAGTGATAATTAAATATTACAGCAATACCATAATAATTCGGATTTGCTTTGTATAATATGCCTAATCAGTATAAATTTGCTGGAAAAAAAAAGCAAAATATGTTGAACTACACAATGCCATGTAGCTGCAGTTAAAATTTTAGCTCATTTTGATTTATAATAAAGCAGCAATGGACAATCGAAGAAATTTCTATTTTTAGCAACAGCAGCCATCTTGAATGGAATGTGGGACTGTCAGACACACTTTTTAAGGGGGACCACACAATGACCATCCCGGCCAAATTTGGTTTTTATCGGGTTCATAGGTTTCAGAGTAGAAGATTTAAATGTGAAAGTTTATGACGAACGTTGGACGCAAGTGATTGCAAAAGCTCACATAGCCATTGGCCAGATGAGTTATGAAGTCTTACAAACTAATGTCTGAAATATAAAGACTTCTGATGAACTTTTCAACGAGATTAGAACTATCTGGGAAAACATGACTTTGGACTATACAGAAACTTGATTCCACATTACCAAAACTTGTTTCTGAGGTACATGTAATAAGGATGAAAGGTCATCTTACAAAGTATTCAATTAAGACGCTTATTTTTACATGTTTTATTTTATGTTTTATATTGTTATGCTGGAAGCTAAAAATATTGGCAGCCATTTTGAAATTGACGAATATAATTGGCACCTTCAGTCTACAGCACTTCTATTGCATGCTCATTAAAATGCATTTTTTTTACAGGTACAATATTATTGGTCCCTAGAGCAAATAAGGAGCCTATTACATATCTTAGCATCTGTTATACTTGTTGATGTTGATTCAAATATTTTGAAATCCAATTGTTCCAAGTCACAACTGTACAATAACTGTACAGTTGCTAAGTGGTTTTTTTCAAAAATAATAGGTCTAAGAGTCTTCAAAGATATTTACCAAAGTTGGAATTCAAATATTTTGACGTTTCATGTACTGAAGTCTCTATCCCTTAAATAAAATGACCCTAGTACAAACCACAAAAAAATGTGGGCCTGACAACATAGAGGATATAAAAAAATTACTTATTTGACATTCTCATCAAAGGTCAAGGTCACACCCGTGCCTTCTTATGTACTAGATTGAATCTCCATTTGAAAAGGATGTTTAACACCATATACAATTACATTTCCATTCTTAGGTCTTGAGAATTCCATCCAAAAATTTATTCTAATGCAGCCTATGTAAAAGTTTGGACCTGAAAGCCTTGGACTCCATAGACCATTGTGTCTTTATTATTGTATGTCCACAAAATGAGAGACAATGTAGGATATATATACTGTATCAGGGTTCTTCTAAAACTAATATTTTCCCCAAACATATTACCAGTTTATCCTACCTCACTAAGTTTATCTCTACCTCACTAAATGTATCCTACCTCACTGAGTTTATCCTTCAGACTAGAATTTTCTTCAAGCAATTTCTCGACTTCTGTTTGATCTGAAGATTTACTCTATAATAAAAATAATCATCAAAATTCAACAAGGATCTCTATAATGATAATGTTCATATATTTCAACAAGGAGATCTCTATATCAATGATAATGTTCATATACCTTGTATTTCAACAAAGAGATCTCTATAATCAAATGATATAATGTTCATATATTTTTAAATCAACACTGAAGGAATGATTAATATAAAGTTATTCAAATGCAATTTGTTTGTATCGTCTGAGTTGATTGGTTACTATTCTATGTAAAATTCTCAATCTACCAGTCGTAAGTAACTAAGAGGTTCAGCTGGAAGGATCCACCATCTTGAAAACGTGAAATTCTATGTGTCATATTTACAACAATACACAAAAATAATTAAAATGCAAGTTTAATTTTAGTTAAATTTACTCAAATTGAAGCGTACGCGAAGCAAAAAAAACGCCTGATCTTTACGTATTTAAATTGGACGTCTTCATATGACGTCATGTTGTTTATGTGCCAAAGTCATCAACAACATTTCGTGGAATTTTAATTTGTGTGATTTTTAGACCCAGAGATATGCAGGAATACATTTTATGTTCAGTATTGCATTAGAATGGAGATACATGTAACTGTATTGTATTTTCAGCTTTGTGGACGTAAATCTTGGTTTTACTGTTGCAAATATCTGTTTACCTAATTTGCAACTGTAAAACCGACGATTTACGTCCGCAGAGCTTAAAATACAATTATCTTCTAATTGAATGGTTGATTTATTAATATACAAGTACATGTAGTTGAATGGTTGATTTATTAATATACAAGTACATGTAGTTGAATGGTTGATTTATTCCACTTTTGCAACAATGTTTCAGCTATATTTACAACTACACATTTGTTTGTATCATACAATCAAGATATACAAGTAGTGGTACAGGAAACTTGATGTCTCAGAGAAAACAACACAGTAGGAATGGAAAAATATGTTTTCTTTACCTCCCCTTACTATTTTTGGTAGATGACGTGAAACAAAATTGTACTGTATTAGTGTTTATCCAAATGTCAGGATTTATAATGACAAGTGAGTTATTGACTGTTGGTTGTCTGTAATCTTATAAATTAATAACACTGCAGTCTGGCCTTCCTTGAGATCAGACAAAAAAATTATTACATTGTGATATCAGATGGAATCTGTGGCTGAACTGGATACAAAGCAAAATACAACCTCATTAATAAACAATAACATAACAAAATCTGTATCTACATTACTTGTTGGTATTTAGGGAGTTAAGCAGTGAACTGATGTGTTAGCTTCCATTGCATGTTTCAACTTTTGTAATCAATTCAATAAGCATGGTAATATTAAACCATAAGACCAGTATGAGATTTCCTAGTTTTGAAGATTGTATGTTCAAAACTTTAAAGTGATTCTTTTTTTTTCATATCAGGTTCAATTTTTCTTGTGTACCTCTCCATTATAGCACCAACTTTGCTAGCTAATGAGGACAATAGGATCATCAGTATATCTGTATGTATTTCAACGAAAAGTTTGTCCAAATGTCAAGAATTCCTCTTCAAACAGCTGATTATGATTTGGAAATTTCTCTTTACCCTAGAAGCCAATAATAAACTATCATGGTGTTTATGTCTGGTGATTGGACTGGCCACACCATGCCATGGATATATTTCTCATGTTGATATCACTCCACAATACAGGTCCGATGGATAGGTACATTGTCATCCAGGAATACTAGAGTCATTGGCAAAATGATGGGCAATAATTGACCATAACTGGTAATCTAGTACATGTATCTCAATATACTTTACAGCATTTATATTTCCATCTACTTTACATAAAGAACCTGAACCGTGCCAAGTAATACAACCCCATATCATTACAGAAATTTTGGGTTTACATTCTGCATACATACTGTACATTCAGCGTACAGACGTGATTATTTTGGCAGATGACAACCTCATCACTAATTATTATACATGTATGTTTCCAATAATCATTTACAGTCCATCTTCTTTTCTGCAAAGGGCCCAGGTGGCTCAATGAGTTAGGCAGTTGGATTACATGTACCTAACAACTCATACAAGCCTATCACCAATAGTGAATATGGCATGGGTTCACGCCCGGCTTTGTAAATTACTCGTAGCCGCAAGTGATAAAGTTGACCAGTTGCTTGCCCATGGTCGGTGGTTCTCTCCGGGTACTCCAGCTTTTTCCACCACTAAAACTGGTCACCATGATATAGCTGAAATATTGCTGAAAGTGGTGTTAAAACACCAAAAATTTAAATCAAATCTTTTCTGCAAGCACCTGGCCAGTTTCTTTCTGTTTTAGTGTTTACTTCTTTAACAAGTTAACCATGCATTTTCGAACTACATGCACATCTGTAAATCTGATTTTTGTGTAAGACACGTTTAACAATACTTTCGTTCACACGATTTTGACCATTCCCAACATTAAGAAGAGTCGAAGATACCAAAGCCAGGAGTAATCAGAATCCATAAATCGAAGTACAAACAACGATCTACAAAACATTAAATATCGACTAACATGAACCCCATTACAAACCGGGGTTGAACTCAGGTGCTCCGGAAGGGTAAGCAGTTCCTGCTTTACTAGTGGCACCCGTTGTGTTACTCTAAATTCACTTGTAATATCTTTCAAAACATTCCCCATGGTTCATTTTCACTAATGAAAGTAAACTTGCCTCTACACGAAACGAACTTTCATAGGACGACCTGATCGAGGTGCAGTTTTTATACTTCTCCTGTTTGTGTAAGATTTGATAACTGATTTGTAGGTACTCTGAGGTACTGACAAACTTACGTAAATAAAAATGCAAACCGTGTAAGTTTCAACAACGTCTGCCATTTTCCACAAATACTTTTGGTATGGGGTTGTAACTGTATGAACTGGGAAGATTACTACACTTTCATGAAAAACTGATGTATACATGTACATGTACAGGTATGTACAAAATTTTGATGATGTTAGTTTAACAGTTAAACAATATTAACTCTAATTCATTTTTGAGGGACCGTATATCAAATTGCACAAAAATATATCCATACTCACTTTTGATTTTTCACTGCGCTCTAGTTTTACAGCTAACTGCTGACAATGGCCTGCAACGTCGTGTAATTGTTGTTTAAGTGTGTTCGTTTCTTCGGCTAATGATGAACACAAAATATCTCTCGTTTCACATTCATTCTTCATCGTACTTATCTTGTCTCTTAGTTTCTGTATTTCTATTAATTTATCACAATCACATGCCCTCATCAGTTGATCTGAGCTTTGTAACTTAGATGAAAACTCAGTAATTGTTCTTCTAAATTGTTCACTGTCTGCATTTTTACTTTCAATTATCTATAAAGAATAAAACAAATGATTTAATCTTTCAAGATGACACAAGAGAATAATCCTGAAAAATCATACTGAAACACAGTTAGCAGTAAAACTAAATAGCAACTTGGCTAAAATTCATGATTGGGCTCTAAACTTGTAATTTTTAGAATAGTGTGTACTGTTCCATTATCTATTTTTTATATGATATTAATGCATTACTTTGATAACATAATAAACATTAGTGGAAAGGGTGTTATTTTATTTTTATTTACTAACTATAATATGATATCATGATATAATATGATAAATTTTAATTTGCAGGAAGATGCCTCTCCTGGAGATAAACACAGGCAATATGGACACCATGAATGAACATTCTGTACAGTTTAAAGTTAAATAGTGTCTTGTTTTTCCATTGTGTCTAGTGCACACTACTCTACTGCCGTATTTAATTTTATTGATAGTGTCTAGTTGTCTGCAAGATAAATAATAGTTCTGTGTTACTCTAATAATCAATGATCAACAAATACATATTTCGTTATTTTTTGTTTCTATTTCATAGCTTAGAACTACAAGGCATGCACTTTATTCATGTAATGGTCAACTGACCAGGAGGTACCTCTAGTAGCCCATAGGGTTTGGACCATTGTTGCACCCATCAACCATAACATATTTTCTTTTAAATTTAAAAAAAATTCGAAAAGTTTTTTTTCTCATATTAAAACACACATGTATGAAATTTTAAGTAAGTTTTTCATTAATGAATGGAACAAAAATAAAGAAAAATTCTCAGATGGCAAATTGAGCACTTATATAACTGTAAAAAACAACTTTGGTTTTGAAAAATATCTTGACAAAATTAAGAATTTTGAAGAGGAGAACTTTGACTAGATTTAGAATCTCTGCTCATAAGTTAGCCATAGAAACTGGCAGATACAAGGGAATTCCCCGACACGACAGAATTTGCACACGATGCACGGATAATACTGTAGAGGATGAGAGACACTTCCCATTTTCTTGTAACTATCACACTCAGGAAAGAGAAGCCTTAATGTCCATTATCAATGAAAATTGTAAAAACTTTTCATTACTTAATATACCTGTAGATGCAAAACTTGTATGGCTTTTAAACAATGAAAATATTGATATTCTTTGTGCTCTCTGTACTTTTTTAAAACATATTTAATCTTCTCTCCTGAAGTTTAATATCAAGTTGGGAGATGTTTCTCTCTTCTACAGCTGTTTAGAGGTCCACTGTATCTGGATGATGCAAATTTCCTCCATGTACATTGGCCATGAGGAGGACTTTCATTTCATTTTAATTTCATTTTGTTTAATCATTTCCAGTCTAAATGTCTTTTAGGCACCGGCCCTTGATGACCTCTGTATATGAATGGCATTGCTCTCATGCATGTACATTGGTCTGGATCTGCCTTCTGCCATTGAATTAGCCCCTTGTAAATTTAAAAGGGTTTATTTCTATTTTGGTGTTCAGAAGAAGTTAATAACTTATTAAATATCAACAAATGATATATTTTTTTTTTTTTTTTTTTTTTTGTAATTGCCCAGTGGACTCTTCCAAATATTATACTCATCAGAGACATAGATATGTTTAGTACTTATGTACCAATCTAATTTCTGCAAATTGCTTGTTTGTATACTGTTTATTACATTTATGTATTAGAATGTTTATTGGGTTTTTTTTGTGTAACATAACACTGTAATGACTCACAGGTACGTGTGGACAGGATCCTATGATGCCCCCCCCCCCCTTTTTTTTTTATAACATCGATTTTTTTTTCATATAAACAACATTTTGCAAATATTCAGAAACCCGGCATGGATAGAAACTACTGTTTGATTATATTTATTGTATATATGTCATACAGTGATCCGTAGAAAGTTGCAAAATGTTGTTTATATTAAAAAAAAAATCGATGTTATAAAAAAAAAAAAAAAAAAAAAAAAAGGGGGGGCAACATCTAGAACAAAAAAAGGGGGGGGGGGCATCATAGGGTCCTGTCCACACGTACCTGTGTAATGACTCTGCCCCTTGCTGGGACCTTGATTGGACAATAAAATCTTATCTTATCTGTACATGTAGCTTACATTTTGTAGGTACCTATATTACAATGTTTTTTTTTATTGAAACTGAAAATATCAATCTATATTTTAAGGAAGTCTCGTTTTTCAATACTTTTCACCTGGAATGGAGGAGAATGTGCTTCCTTGAAAAAAAATGTAAATGTCTCCATAGAAATCCCCTTAATTTGAAAATAAATGAAAATCCCCAATCAGGAAATCATTTTTTACACGTTTGATTAGATGAAATCTAACCAATCAAATGGTCAAACCAAACCTGTTGCAGTCTGTTTATTTCTTCCGGGTCTGTTGAAATTGTAGAAGCACCTTGTAAAAGAGACCGCAATCTTTTATTTTCTCTGGCCAGATTATCTAATAACTGTTTTGATGAACCAGGAATAAACATATCTCCTTCTTCCAACGCCATTCCATCGGATATTCCGTATAAAGACAATCGTGACTGCAAATTTCTCACAACCATTTCTAGAGCAACGTTCTTCTTTGTCAGATTTGCATTTTCTTCTCTCGATTCGTGCAATAATTTTGACACAGTTTCAACCCCTTCTTTGCGTATTTTCTGTGTCTGAATTTCCTGTTTGTATTTTATAATCATCATTTTCATGTGTTCCACTTTTTCCTTGTAGGAATCTCTCTCTTGTTCAACACTGAGTGCCATCATTGACGACTCCGGTGACGACGATTTCTGGCTCATAATTAATAATTGTAACTCAATAAAGTGTTCAATTCACTTTCACATTCGAAAACGAATATATTTAAATTATATACAGAGTATGTACATGTAGATCTGAATTGTGTATTAAACAAATTTGTGTAATCAAACGACCGTCGTGTTTCCTTTGTCAAGATTCGATAAATTCCTTTTTTAATAGTACAACATCTTTGTTAATATTGTATCACAATATACTAAAACTGTTAACAGTCTCGAGGATCGTGTGACTGTTTTAAATATGACGAAAATAAATACCCTACAACCTTCGCCTTTTATCACTACGGGAATTCCCCTCCGTCACCCAATAGTCTATTTCGCATTATCCACGTATAGTTTATTTCAATAAAAGGACGATAACGATTGGGGGATTTACAGCTATTTTTTTAATGGTTGGTGATGTAATAAATTCATGGCTGCTGCTAGCTATATATATATAGTAAATCAAATTTAGGAGTATTGTATTGTATTGTATTGTATACAAATCCTAGATATGTTAGAAACATGTAAGTTGCTGTTAACATAAGATTGTATGAATATTGACACGAACAAGTTAAAATAAGGAAAAAGAGATGAAATAATAAAGAAAAAAAGAAATTTATAGGGGGGGGGGGGGGGGGGGAGAAAGGGGGGGTGTGGTAATACCGTGCCACGAGCGCCTGTGGTCAAAGTGAAAGTAGACAATATTGGTAAACCTAAAAAAAATGAAACAGAAATGTCTTGGTCATATTTCAAAGTGGAAAGGCGTTCTTCTCATCATACTAAATTGTTACCGCAGTATGAGTGGGTGAATTGTGATTTTGGGTGATACAAATATGGGAAAAGCTCATATAAAATTCATTTTTGGAGATAAAAGTTCTTCCAAATGAAATGTAAAATGATATTTCGTAGAACAAGTTGACTCATTCTCGCGGAACCGAGACAATTGCTGTCGCCGATAATAGAGGACATCCCAGCCGTACCATCTAGTTTACTCCATTGATTACTTTTTTTTTTTTTTACATGGTATAACAATTTTCTCACGAATACCAACTTCCTAGAGACCAGAAATGACTACGTGAATAGAAATTAGACCCGTTTGTGTACGGTGACTGCTCGATAGTCCGAAGGTCCATTACTCCGAAGGTTCATTAGTCCGAAGGTCCGTTAGTCCGAAGGTTCATTAGTCCGAAGGTCCGTTAGTCCGAAAGTTCATTAGTCCGAAGGTCCGTTAGTTCGAAGGTTCATTAGTCCGAGGGTAGTCCGAACTTTTTAAGGTCCGTTAGTCTTGTTTTTCAACCAAAGGATAGGTATCGAACAGTGTTGAATTGATTTAATATTCAGTCCTTTATCAAATTAAGTAAGAGAAGCAAGATACTCATATTCACATCCTGACTAAGCAGTGGCCTACCGGGTATCCAGGTGGGTTGTAGGCTGTACGCCCGGCTTTTGCTAGCAAAAAAAATGTGTAATCGTCAAATATAGGTAAAACTTAAAACATTTTATAGAAAACACGCCAAAAATTGCACCAAACCCCTGTTTTGTAATTATGGATCCAAGCGTGCTAAGTCTAAAAAAACGAAAACAAAAACGTGTCGTATCTGTAATATATGGAAATCATTCCAATGAAGTAAACCCTCCACTAAAACTCTGATCTTAACCAAATGTGTTTAAGCTTAAAACTTAAAAGATATTTGGTCAAAGATTATTTTTAAGACCCGTTGTTGATCCAATTAACAACTGGGATTTTTTTGCTTAACAAACACTTCAGAATTGTCTTAGACTTGTCATTTACTCTTTACGAAATACTGAAAGAGTCCCTTTTGGTACGACACCAAAGAGACGATCTCTGAGAAAGGGATTTAGAAAACATAAAAGCACATCTGAAATTAAGTTTTGTGAGGGACAAGTACATTCCATTAAAAAGAGAATACATAAAATCATTAAACGGAAGTTCTAATGTACAACTGATGGTACGGAGTGTAACCTCAAATATATACATTGTTGTACCAATTATTATGGAATATTGAAAACTCCAATCAACTACCGCAACAACTTAAACATATGCGTACCAAATTCTACATCTATGTCATTCCAGAATACCGTGTTCCATGGCTGACATATAAAAGTACCCTTTACCAGATACGTGTACCAGATGGGGGGGGGGGGGGGGGGGGGGGGGGGGGAGGGGGGGTCTCCTTGGAGATTTTAACCAAGTGGTATACTGTAGAGGAATAAACAGTCTGTTGTTAGTGTAGAAATTCCAAAGATTGGTACTTGGGTATACACGCATCAGAAACAAAAAATAATATAATATCATAAAAGATCATACAACAAATGTTTTATGCATATTACATGTAGGAAAAAAAGTACGGGTTAAACAAGAAATAAAATCATTATTTCCTGCAATTTCGGTACTTTTTGTTTTATATACCTTAATTTCTAGTAACACTACATGTTTGCACAAGGCATTTTGGAAAGTCATTTGGAGATAACTTCAAATATGTGTTTATATTCTAATTTTACATATGTTCCTTTCCTACCCCTAAGTTAACAAACCAGTATCCCTTGATTAACCCCTCTTTCGTTGCTGCATCCGGAGTTAACCATCATGTGAAATCGCCATTTCATTGGTTAGATATAGAGATGGAGTCAGGTCTTTTGGAGATAAACAGTAGGTGTAAATTTACCTTTATCATTCCATAAATGGGTTATTTATTGGGGAGGGGGGGAGGGGACATGAGTTTCCCTTTTTGAGCCACCAAAACTCAAAGCATGCGTCTTCGGTTTCCCGCGAATACCGCAGTCTTTGTAAGTCGTTATTCTCAACGGACGTGTCAAAGATGGCTTACATCATGCCAGGAACCCGGGGTAGTACAGTATTGGTGTACAACAATTACAGGTTTCATAAAAACAAAGTAACTTCTACAACAATTCATTGGAGATGTTGGCGAGTAACATGCAGAGCACCTCTTCAAACACACCTGGCTGAGTCATACTGAAGACTTTAAAATTGGTAGTCACTGCTTCTCCGCCAAGCGCGCGTCATATTTATAGGTAGTGACGACTGGTTGGTTCGGTGTCAGAATAAAGTGTCCGAGTGGGGGTGACATGTCTTCCTGCGGGCTTTTGCTTCTGTAGCACATTAAAAGTTCGGCTCAGCGTGTCGGTCTAGTACACAGGGTCTGTTCGATTGATTAAACGTTCTCCTCCTGAAATGCATGAAATATCTGCCAATGAACGTTAAACTACAATCAATCAATCAATCAATCAATCAATCAATCTTGATCGGTTTCCAACTTAACTAATCACCAGGCGAGCAACGTTGGTTCATTACAGGCTCATTTCCCCCGTTCCCCGACATGTAACAAAATTATCTTCTAGAACCAGAACAAAGACAGTACTGTATAATTAATCTTTCTTGGAGTAAAGACTTGTGATAAAACACTCTTTTAAGTTATGTAAATTATTCACACAAGAAAATTTCAAGGTTTCGGTCACGGGGTATGTTCTGTTTTCAAGAACTTATTGATGGTTCGGTACTGAAACATCTTAAATAAAAATGATAACTGTACACACACTTGTTTTGAATTGAACAGTACTATCGTTGTCGTGAGGGTTAATAATTCCTTAAATTAGGACATTAACGCCCACTTTATGATAAACAAGATTGCTACACGTAGCTGTATGTCCACCGCCAAGGCACATTGCCAGAAAATAACTAACTCCTAAAAATGTCGAATCAATATGATGGTATAATATGCACAGATACAAATCTTGTGTAACAATCCTGCAAAGTTACATCAAATTGATCGAGCGGTTTCAGAGGAGTTACGTTCACAAGATTTCCTCATAGTCCACTATAGTGAAAAATGTTAAAGTCCCATAACTCCTACAAAATATGTCGAATCAAAATGGCGGTATAGTATGCACATCTACATATCATGTGTAACAATCCTGCAAAGTTTCATCAAAATCGGTCAAGCGTTTTTAGAGGAGTTGCTTTCACAAAGTTATTCGGACGGAAGGACGGACGGACGAACGCAGACTATTACTATGTCACTCCGTCGCTTCGTGGTGGGGGACAAAAAGGGTATATGGGTTGAATGTATACGTTTATTCAAACCAGAAATAACAGTGTTCAAACGTATGGGTGGCCGACATTAGGACCAACGGACCTTCGGATTAACGTACCTTCGGACTAACGAACCTTCGGACCTTCAGACTAACGCCACGGAACCTTTGTGTACAAGGGGGTACGAAATGTCGATGTCGCCAATAAAAAAAAAGGCTTTATATTCATGTAAATAACTAGGATATTTACCACTTTAATGGACATGCACATCGTTTCAAAAAGCACTGACCTGGATTCTTTCATTTAAAAACCAAATATGTTACGACCATTACCAATAGACAACATTTTTTGTTTGCAAATTTTTCGTTGTCTCCAAAACTGTCAAATCTACGAGTCCAAAATCTTGTTGTTATATGTCAGAGCCTGGTTGATGCACAGAGGCTTGCTACGATTTTTTTTTATCCTTCGACTACTCTAAAAACACCACAAAGGAGGAATCTCAAATGTCAAATTTTCATACAACACTTAAAAAATAGTTTTGTATTGGTGTCTTGGCCTGATTCGCCATAATATTGGTACCCATTTGAAGCTTAATAAATATATTTTTGATATTTCGATTCCTCTTTGTCATCATCTTTACCTATCTGCAACTTTAAAGCAATGCTTCACAGAATTTGCAGTCTGCAGGACTACCTTCCATCATGTTGACATGTCAGTACGAGGACGAATTCCTACGTGCGATTTGATTGGTCGGTTATTTTTAGGGTCAGGTTTGAAAATCAACACATTCTTTGCAATCCTGAGTGAAAAGATATCGAAAATATGGAAGAAAAATCAGTTGAATAGTGAAATGATTTAGAAAATATGGAAGAAAGGTAGGTGGAATAGTGGAAAGATTTGGAAAATATGGAAGAAAAGTAAGTTGAAGAGTGAAAAGATACGGAAAATATGGAAGAAAAGAAAGTTGAATAGTGAAAAGATTTGGAAAATACGGAAGACAATTGTGAAATGATAAGGAAAATATGGAAGAAAAGTAAATTGAAATGTGAAAATATATGGAAAATGCAGAAGAAAAGTAGGTTGAATAGTGAAAAGATATGGAAAATATGGAAGAAAAGTAAGTTGAAAAGTGAAATGATACGAAAAATATGGAAGAAAAGTAAGTTGAAGAGTGAAAAGATTTGGGAAATATGGAAGAAAAGTAAGTTGAATAGTGAAAAGATAGGGTAATTATGGAAGAAAAGTAAATTGAATAGTGAAAAGATAGAGAAAATACAGAATAAAAGAGCGTATATCCACCACCACCACCACCAAGACAAACAATTTGGTAAAATAAATCTGAAATAATATTACATAGGTAAAGGGGAAATAACTTAAGGCAAACAACTTAGGAAAATAAACCTGAAATAGGATTATATAGATAAGGGGGAAGGCAAGCAACTTGGTAAAATAAACCTAAAATAGGATTATATAGATAAAGGGAAAATTACTCAAGGTAAGCAACTTGGTAGAATAAAACTAAAATACGATTACATAGATAAAGGGAAAATAACTCAGGACAAACTTGACAACGTGATCGAAATTGATAGAAACAGACAAGTCTTGTTTGACTACAGTGCTTAGATGAATACCTTAGAGATTGACACTCTATTGAGAAAACATCCCCACTCCAGACCGGTGTTTAAGGGGGTCTATGCCAGAAACAGATTACCCAGACTATTAAACGAACCTTCGGCCCTTGTGGGAAATACGGATCCAGACCATCGAATGGGACACCACTGGGTAGCCATTTATATTGACGCCAATTCAAAGGGAGAGTATTACGACCCTACTGGAAGACCACCCTTTTTAAGGGCTTACGTGAATTTCATGAAGAAACATTGTCATAGTTGGACATACAACACCGTTCGAGTAAAAGAAGAAGGATCTACCTCATTCATCGATGTGCAGGACATAGCATGACAGACGTCACCAGGCTCTTAGAAAATCCCGTGGAAGCGACAACCATTGTAAAGAAATTTGTTTTGTTACTTGCTAAACGTGTGTTATGAAAAAAAAATATGGAAGAAAGGCAAGTCGAAATGTGAAAAGATTTAGAAAATACAGAAGAAAAGTAAGTTGAATTGTGAAAAGATAGGGAAAATATGGAAGAAACCTCAAGTTGAATAGTGAAAAGATATGTAAAATATGGAAGAAACCCAAGTTGAATAGTGAAAAGATATGGAAAATATGGAAGAAACCCAAGTTGAATAGTGAAAAGATATGGAAAATACGGAAGAAAATTCTGAAAGGACATGGAAAATATGGAAGAAAAGTAAGTTGAAATGTGAAACGATATGGAAAATATGGAAGAAATGTGAAATGATATGGAAAATATGGAAGAAAAGTAAGTTCAAATGTGAAATGATATGGAAAATATGAAAGAAAAGCAAGTCGAATAGTGAAAAGATATGGAAAATACAGAAGAAAGGCAAGTTGAATAGTGAAAAGATATGAAAAATATTGAAAAAAGAAAGTTGAATAGTGATAAGATTTGGAAAATATGGAAGAAAAGTCAGTTGAATAGTGAAAAGATATGACAAATGCGGAAGAACATTTTTGTGAAATGATATGGAAAATATGGAAGAAAATTGTGAAATGATATTGAAATTATGGAAGAAAGGCAAGTCGAATAGTGAAATGATTTGGAAAATACAGAAGAAATTTGTGAAATGATATGGAAAATACAGAAGAAAAGTAAGCTAAATAGTGAAAAGATATGAAAAATATGGAAGAAAATACAGAATTAAATTGCGAAATGATATGGAAAATATGGAAGAAAAGTTGAGTAGTGAAAAGATATGAAAAATATGGAAGAAACCCAAGTTGAATAGTGATAAGATATGGAAAATACAGAAGAAAATTGTGAAATGATATGGAAGATATGGAAGAAACCCAAGTTGAATAGTGAAATGATTTGAAAATACAGAAGAAAATTGTGAAATGATATGGAACATATCGAAGAAAAGTAAGTTGAATAGTGAAAAGATATGAAAAATATGGAAGAAACCCAAGTTTGATAGTGATAAGATATGGCAAATACAGAAGAAAATTGTGAAATAATATGGAAAATATGAAAGAAAAGGAAGTCGAATAGTGATAAGATATGGAAAATATGGAAGAAAGGCAAGTCGAATAGTGAAAAGATTTGGGATATATGGAAGAAAGGCAACTTGAATAGTGAAATGATATAGAAAATACAGGAGAAAATAGTAAAAAAAACCAGGGAAAATACAGAAGAAAAGTACGTTGAATAGTGATAAGATATGGAAAATACCGAAGAAAAGTACGTTGAATAGTGATAAGATATGGAAAATACAGAAGAAAATAGTAAAAAAAACTAGGGAAAATACAGAAGAAAAGTAAGTTGAATAGTGATAAGATATGGAAAATACGGAAGAAAGGCAAGTTGAATAGTGAAATGATAGGGAAAATATGGAAGAAAAGTAAGTTGAATAGTGAAAAGATTTGGAAAATGTGGAAGAAAAGTAGGTTGAATAGTGAAATGATATTGAAAATACAGAAGAAAAGTAAGTCGAATAGTGAAAAGATTTGGAAAATACAAAAGAAAATAGTAAAAAGATAGGGAAAATATGGAAGAAAGCTAAGTTGAATAGTGATAAGATGGGCAAAATATGGAAGAAAGGTAAGTTGAATAATGAAAAGATATGGAAAATATGGAAGAAACCCAAGTCGAATAGTGAAAAGATTTGGGATATATGGAAGAAAGGCAACTTGAATAGTGAAATGATATAGAAAATACAGGGGAAAATAGTAAATAAACAGGGAAAATACAGAAGAAAAGTACGTTGAATAGTGATAAGATATGGAAAATACAGAAGAAAATAGTAAAAAAACTAAGGAAAATACAGAAGAAAAGTAAGTTGAATAGTGATAAGATATGGAAAATACGGAAGAAAGGCAAGTTGAATAGTGAAATGATAGGAACATATGGAGGAAAAGTAAGTTGAATAGTGAAAAGATTTGGAAAATGTGGAAGAAAAGTAGGTTGAATTGTTAAATGATATTGAAAATACAGAAGAAAAGTAAGTCGAATAGTGAAAAGATTTGGAAAATACAGAAGAAAAGTAAGTTGAATAGTGAAAAGATCTGGAAAATACAGAAGAAAATAGTAAAAAGATAGGGAAAATATGGAAGAAAATAGTAAAAAGATAGGGAAAATATGGAAGAAAGCTAAGTTGAATAGTGATAAGATAGGCAAAATATGGAAGAAAGGTAAGTTGAATAGTGAAAAGATATGGAAAATATGGAAGAAACCCAAGTCGAATAGTGAGAAGATTTGGGAAATACGGAAGAAAGGCAAGTTGAATAGTGAAAAGATATGGAAAATATGGAAGAAACCCAAGTCGAATAGTGAAAAGATTTGGGAAATACGGAAGAAAGGCAAGTTGAATAGTGAAATGATATGGGAAATATGGAAGAAAATTGTGAAATGATATGGAAAATATGGAAGAAAATAGTGAAAAGATAGGGAAAATATGGAAGAAAATAGTGAAATGAATTAGACAATATGGAAGAAAGATAAGTTGAATAGTGAAATGATTTGGAAAATATGGAAGAAAAGCAAGTTGAATAGTGAAATGATATGGAAAATATGGAAGAAAATAGCAAAAAGATATGAAAAATACGGAAGAAAAGTAGGTTGAATAGTGAACAGATTTGGAAAATATGGAAGAAAAATAAGTTGAATAGTGATAAGATATGGAAAATACGTAAGAAAATAGTGAAAAGATATGGAAAATACGGAAGAAAATATTGAAAGAAATCAAAGTTGATTATGAAAAGATATGGAAAATATGGAAGAAAAGTAGGTTGAATAGTGACATGATATGGAAAATACAGAAGAAAAGTAAGTAGAATAGTGAAAAGATTTGGAAAATACAAAAGAAAATTGTGAAATGATATGGAAAATATAGAAGAAAAGTAAGTTGAAATGTGAAACGATATGGAAAATATGGAAGAAATGTGAAATGATAAGGAAAATATGGAAGAAAAGTAAGTTGAAAAGTGAAAAGATATGGAAAATATGGAAGATTTCTGTGTTAGTCATAATTACACCCAAAGATACCCCCTCATCATCCTGTTCCACCTCATCCTCCTTCCCGCCCTCCTCCTCCCCCAAATTTGGAAAATACAGAAGAAAATTGTGAAATGATATGGAAAATATGGAAAAAAATAGTGAAAAGATATGGAAAATATGGAAGAAAGGCAAGTCGAATAGTGATAAGATATGAAAAACATAGAAGAAAGGCAAATTTGATAGTGAAAAAGAGTTGAAAAATACAGAAGAAAATTCTGAAATGTTATGGAAAATATGGAAGAAAATATTGAAAAGCTATGGAAAATATGGAAGAAAATAGGGAAATGATATGGAAAATATGGAAGAAAATAGTGAAAAGATTTGGAATATACAAAAGAAAGGTAAGCTGAATAGTGAAATGATTTGGAAACTATGGAAGACAGGTAAGTTGAATCGTGGAAAGATTTGGAAACTATGGAAGAAAGGTAAGTTGAATAGTGGAAAGATTTGGAAAATATGGAAGAAAAGTAAGGTGAAATGATATGAAAAATATGGAAGAAAAGTAAATTGAATAATGAAAAGATATGGAAAATGCGGAAGAAAATTGTGAAATGATATGGAAAATATGGAAGAAAATAGTGAAAAGATTTGGAATATACAGGAGAAAGATAAGCTGAATAGTGAAAAGATAGGGAAAATACAGAAGAAAATTGTGAAAAGATATGGAAAATACAGAAGAAAATAGTGAAAAAATATGAAAAATATGAAAGAAACCGAAGTTGAATAGTGATAAGATATGGACAATATGGAAGAAAGAATGGAAGAAAGATAAGTTGAATAGTGAAATGATATGGAAAATATGGAAGAAAAGATTTGGAAAATACAGAAGAAAATTGTGAAAAGATATGGAAAATATGAAAGAAAATAGTGAAAAGATTTGGAATATACAGGAGAAAAATAAGCTGAATAGTGAAAAGATAGGGAAAATACAGAAGAAAATTGTGAAAAGATATGGAAAATACAGAAGAAAATAGTGAAAAAATATGAAAAATATGAAAGAAACCCAAGTTGAATAGTGAAAAGATTTGGAAAACACAAAAGAAAATAGTTATCTTTTGTAAGAAATGTAATTATTGAAATAAAAGATGTAATTATGAAAATACACTGGCGGGGAAGGGGCAGATAACGAGTGAAAGGGCTAGTTCGTAGAAAATAATAAGGTTATAGGACGCGGATAATGAAAATAAAATGGCGGGGAATGGACAGATAACCAGTAAAAGGGCTAGTTCGTAGAAAGTTATAGGACGCGAACGTCGTAGAGAACACCCCCAACCAACATTGTGTACTACTAATCAAATGTACTCTTAGAAATACCACACAGTGAGAACGCGGAGTACTACATAATATATACACTATATTATATGAAAATGGCGGGGAAGGGGCAGATAACCAGTAAAAGGATTAGTTCGTAGAAGGTTATAGGACGCGGACGTCGTAGAGAACACCTTACCAACATTTTGTACTACTACTAAGAAAAAATTACGGGAAAATAAATTACGGGGGGAAATAGTACGGGAACAAAAAGTACAGAAAAACATTACGGGGGGGGGGGAATTACGGGAAAATAAGGGGAAAAGTCACGTGACTTCCGGTTACGTCACTTCCGGTCAAGCATGTGCAATGGTCAGATCCTCTGGATCCTCCGCAAATATTAATTTGTTTGTCCCCATATACTAATAGTTTGCCTTTTGTTTGGCCGTTTCGATTAATCAGTCATCACCTGAAAGTCATTACGAACTCCGTGTTATTTAATAACAATAAAAACAGTAAATACAGTTATTGTTATCATGCGCAGGGGCGTAGCTAGGTATAAAATGAAATGTAGGCACAACTTGCGGCGAGGGGTTTGGGGGCCGCTTAAGACCCCCAGCAGGTCCAGGGAAGAGCCCTGGTGGAGGGTTCAAGGGGGGCAAGCCCCTACCCCCAACGGAAAACGGTTTTAAGCGTAAATAGATGTACAAATGGAGAGATCTGAATAATAAAAGATATGAAATATATTCTTATTTTATCATGGAAACAATACATATATCGAAGTTGTTAATATATTTTTGATGAATATGAGAACTTTTGACTGAATGTTACTATGCCCTTAATGGAGAAGCTACACGTAAGCTACTAGTAAGTTCAAAGTATTTCATTAATACTTCAAAATCAGCAAAGAAAATTAGATCTGTAACTTGTCATTATACGCCTGTAGCGAACTATTAATGCAGCTCAAAATCGCGAGGTTGTAAAAAAAAGTCCCGATATGTGATTACGGATGATGAACATGGATAAAGTTATATGCATCGGCTACTTTGTGGCAGGGTATAAAAATAATAACGATGTTTTCTTACACTGGCAACACAGAGAGAAATGTCCGGAAGTAATTAAGACCTATAATAACAGATGTGCAAACTTAATTTTATGTAATACATGTATCATTATCATATATATATAATACAAAATTAAAAAGGATTTTTTTTTCTAATTTATGTACCTGCTTGGAAATTTGAATATATGAGAGTCGTTCCACTTTGAAGACAAAAGTTTTCGTTTTACTGTGTCATCCATTAGGGTTAATTTGGCAATGTCAGGGTATGGAGGTTCAATATTCTGTTGAGTATCGGTGGTTGAAACGGAAGGCTCCAAGTCCGATTTGGTTGCTCCTGTCTGACTTGATTCAGATTCAACTGGTCCGCTATCAGCGGATAAGCTAAGTGCTGGACTGTTTTCACTTGTACAAAATGTATGTGCTAACTGTTCAGGATCATTTTCTGAAGATTCGCTTATCTTTTTAAACATTTCAACCAAAGTTCTAACTTTAAGCTTAGGCTTAGAGCAAGACATTGTTATACTGCAAGCCAATATCCCGACAACCGTTCTTTTGACGGTCAATGACAAACTAGTAAATGTATCAATTCATTTCTAGATTCAGATGTTAAAAAGCGTGCGAAAAACAAATTGTGTTTTATTTTATGCCAAGACAAAACCTTTGAAGATAAAATGAACTGTCAATTTCAAAGAGTTAGTTAAGGTCACAGTACTCATTGCAACTGTTTATCTTTCAACTTGTGGAAGCTTGTCATCAGTACAATAAACATAAAATAGACATATTTCAAATATGTAATACGTTGTTTGTCATTGTTCATCAATAAAAAAAGTTTGTGTAGGCACGTGCCTAAAGTGCCTTACGGTAGCTACGCCCCTGATGCGCATGTTTACAGGAATTGATCAAATAGTTTTACGACCCTAAATTTACAATCGGAGGTTCAAAAATAATAATAAAAACAAAATAAAAACAAACAAACAAACAAAAAAGTTAATAATAATCTTTCACTATTGCGCGTTATAATATAGTCATATTCTGATAAAGTTTTAGAAACATGTTTTATGTGAAATAAAAACGTTGTGATTCACTTTAAATGATTTCAAAGATGGCTTCCATCACAGGGGCTTGAATCGCTTTCATAGAGGTCACGCGGCCTATATGCTCCTATATACTAACAAGGGATCGACCAACGACCAAAATATTAAAAAATCACACATTCAAACCATCTTTGTTGTCATTCGCTAGCGGGTTGTACTAAATTACGAAACGAAATCGAAACGCAACGAACGAAGCGAAACGAAACGAAACGAAATATTACGAAAAGCAACGAAATATACTAAAATGCGAAACGAAACGCAACGAAACAAAATATACTGAAATGCGAAACAAAACGAAAATATACTTAAATCCAATAAGAACAACATGAATGGAACGAGAAGTGATGAAAAAGTCTAAGCAGAATTTTATACTGATATGCATGTATAAGAAGATTTATGAACCATTCTTCAAGACAAAAATTTAATGTATAAGATTTATGAACCATTCGTCAAAACAAACAAAATACAAATTTATCAACGACCATTATGCCAGGTAGAGTCCTCCTTTCTATAAGGAACACCCTCAATAAATGAGGTAAGAAGGATATGCAGGTATTCCTGTCAGGGTTTCTGTAGTATTTCCAGAGTTGGACCTCAGGGCATATGCGTCTGGTCTAACAGCTTAAAAGGGGGTGCAGGAAATACTTACATGCCACTCCATGATCATCCCTACAGTGATGTGAACATTATTTACAGTGTAGTGCAAACGGGGGAAAGAACCACGGACCGGGGGACAAGTTCAGCCCCAAATATTAAAAGGCTCTGTAACGGGGAATACCGACCTGGACAACTACATACTATCCAGTCGAGTAGCCCCAGATACCACTGATGCCGATGTACATGCACTATGTACAAAACCGGCTGTATTAAAGATGGAAGAAAGCGGAAAATCCTCAAGGGGTTTCCGAAAGAAACCATCGAACTGTCAGAGGAACAACCGAAGCCTGCAGACAGCAAGTAAATGAGAGGTCTGCTTGACTTCCATAGCGTTCAATGAAAGAAAATGTATAACTTTTTTTTCTTACTGAAATTAGCTTTGTTACATTTTATTAGATATTGCATGGCTTTCTGTGAGACAGACACTTAAGACGTCTAAATATTTTTCAAGTCCTCCCCTGTAGACCAGTTTATATATTGAAAGTTCAATATTTTCCTCTCTCTGGAAAACCAACTTTCGAGATTCTTTGCTGGGTCATATTCCTCCATGTCATTAGGCCAGTCCTGTGATGAGAAAGAATAACCACAAAACAGTTCACAAAACTTGCATAAATACCCTTGGTTTACCACACTGTTATATAGCCATGGGTATTTTTGCTCTTTTTTTATTGAACTGAACACCCTGGCATCTGGTACCATGACCTCTGGAGCACAACTGTCCGAATCAGAGTGACAGTCATATTGCGAATCATTATCAACATTGCCACTATTTGCACTATTTACATGTTTGTTGGATGTCATTTGAAGCTGTGTTAGGTAATAAAGAATTTGAATTTGCAGTCCTTGCCTTCAGATTTTTGACCTACTAGACCTTTCGGCTCGCAAATCTGTAATTTTACTAGCACCAACTTAAATTTACTAGACCAAAAGAAAAAACAGAAAATATGAAGATAATTTTATTCAAATATATTCATTCTTCATAGTCTTTTGTGCACCTTCTACATGTGAACACATCTTGCACCCTCATATTTTTTAACATCGGACCGTTCTACAACTTTTGCTACATGGCGTCAATTCTGAAATTTTATCATCCAGAAACAAATTTTCCTGTTTTCTTTTGGGACTGACAGTAGACTACGAGCAAAACATCAATTTAGCATATTATATTCATAATTACGTAAATGACATCTATTCAATGTCAAATATTTATTTCTGTCGGCCTTTACTATTCCAGAGTCTAGCATGCCAGTGATTTTTTTTATCTGTACCCCCTCCCCCCCCCCCCCCCCCCCTCCTTTTGAAATATTACTGTGCTGTGATCTAATACCACACAAATTGTAACAACTCATATTTGTGTATTTGTGAATCTTCAGCAGAAGAAAAATGTCTCTGCCAATTTTCTCAACGATCCAACTATATATAGCTAGGGAATGAAAATATAACACAAACGTATATCGACACTGTCAGTCAAAATCTGAGGAATGTAACGAAAGTGACACTGACAGTGGTAACAAGGTGTTCAACTTCTGGGTGACATGGTGTATCAGTACTACTACTACTACTAGTGTCGGTGACCGGTAATGGGTAGGACTCACTTGAAGCACAAACAGTTTCATTAGCTTTATTAACGTCATCAACCTCATTGCTCTCGGACAGTAAAAGCTTTTTTTTTTTTAATCCAAAGGATTCAAGTTACTTGTACTTTAAAAGAGTATCTCTACTTTTACCAAAAAGAGATTTAAAAAAACCGAAGCAGTTGATTATTGTTCTAATCTTTTGATACCTTACATGTTTTAATACACAGAGTAATAAAAGTGTTAATTTCAGCTATTATTTTGTTTATTTACATCTACTTAAGATAATTTTTATTATCTTTTACTTACTTGGATCTGTTTCATAGCAGGAACTCAGTTATATATTACAGGTATACCTCATGACTTGAGCAATGTAAGTAAAACCCCCAAAAATGGCTGCTGTGAAAGGAACATTTACATGGTCAAAATTTTCCTTCATGGTTGCCTCAAACTTGACCTATGCACCTGTTTCAAAGACAATATTGACAGCTTGAATGTCTATCAGACTCTTTTCCAATATTTGATGTACCTGTTAAATGTGTTTGACATCATGTATGAACTGTCATTTGTGTTTGCAACAGGTGCACAGGTAAAATTTGAAGGAAGAATTTGACTGTAAACTCACCATTCACTAGACTAATGGTTTTCTAAGTTTTCTACTCCCTTTCTTAATAATTAAGAAAAACACAATTAAATTAAGAATTCAGGAGTTCTTTTTAAACTGAAAGTTACCATATCAAATTAAGAAAAGTGGTAGAAAATTAAGAATGATCGATAATAAGATTTGTCCTGATTAATCAACCAATCAGTATCCAGCAGGAGAAAGCCCTTGTTCAGTTGTTGTCTTGCTACAGTTGTATCCCTTTATTTCTTTGTTCCTTATAATATTATCTTTATGTAGTATGCCTTTCAGATTTTGTATAGGTCGTTCCATTTCAAGATATATGTAGTTCAAAATGGGGCCATGTGAGGTATTGCCATCACTTGGCATCCGTCTTCGTCGTGATCGTCCGTTAACGTTTACATTTTACAATCAAAGTTTATGGTTTTTTTGTTGATCAGAGGTAAACAAAAGAAATAACAGACCCAAAGATGTCAAAAAGGGTGTATCCATATATAGAGGTATAAATTATTTATTGTTCATTTGTTTTTTGATCAGGATTAGAAATGGGGTCAAAAGAGGGTAGGACTCCTGTCTCAATTATTCCAACACATTTGTTGTAGCTTTTACTGTTCCAGAGTAAGAGGGGACTAAAAGAGAACAACATCCAGTTTTTCTTTAGCTCACCTTGCTAAAGGCAAAGTGAGCTTTTGCCATCACTTGGCGTTCGTCGTCTGTCGTCCGTTAACGTTTCACATTTCTCCATTAACTTTTCATATTTCTCCATTCACTTTTCACATTTTAAACTTCTCCTTTGAAACCGCTTGGCCAAATGAACCGAAACTTTTTAGTTAGTATCTATGGAAGGTTCTCTATAAAGTTTGCTCATTTTGTCCCGATCCGTTAGCAAACATGGCTGCTATAGGCGAAAAATGCCAGTCTTGAGATCTTTTGAGGGAGACCTTATTGCAACATGTGTCTTCAATTGTTCATTGAGTGTAAGTGATTAGATATATATTTTTTTCATTTCGGTGTTTAAAACAGTTAAAAATTAATAGCACTGGCCAAATAATGGTTTCACAGTGACATTACAGTCTGCATACAAAATACATATTTTCCTCAAACACTATTCATAGATATACTTCAATTGATTTAAATATTTTTTTTAATATTTCTGATTTAAATTTTCGCACAAATAAATAATTTTCCCAGACTTGGGAGAAAAAAATAATCTGACAAAGGAAAATCAAGCAGTATAATAGTTATGTAATACTGGATATTGAATGGAACATTTCTGATTTCATATGTAAAGAAAAATAAATGATTCCATTCTCCCAAAACCTGTCTGTCCCATGGTAAAACAATATCCCCTTTTAGGCTTATCTATACCTTATCGGCGAGGGTCGCCCGGCCATTGACCGATTGTCGTGCAAAAATCGTGCGATTTTCGCTTTCTATTGTTTTTATTAAATAAAAGAAATGCCTTAGAAAAATCTCCTGTATACTAGTTTAACCCCGTCACTTTTTATTGAAGTACCTGAACTAAGCCAGGAGGGGTCATTTATATGTGTGTTAGGGATATCGAATTTACATATTTCTACGATTTTTCTATTGAATGTTGGAACTGTTCCGAGAGTGTGATATATATTTTTTCATTTTATTTATAGGTTATGAAAACAAACAGCTGAGTTGCAATTCTTAAAAAAAAATATGGTTGTGATCGTCTTCTAAAATCGTCAAAATGAAATACAACCGAATTGATATCAAATGGTGATTTGTTTCAACCTCGTTTAAAATATACCTTGAAATTCTTTAAAACTTTTACATCACGTTCACGACCTTTTATTACAACACTATTTCACTCAAGTGTACATTTTTTTCCTGTTCTAGTTAAAGGATTTTATCAAACAGAGTCATACAGTTTACATGTAATGCAGTTAATACGCATTTCTCCGTTAACTTTTCACATTTTAATCTTCTCCTTTGAAACCGCTTGGCCAAATGAACCGAAACTTGTTAATTAGCATCTATGGAAGGTTCTCTATAAAGTTTGCTCATTTTGTCCCGATCCGTTAACAAACATGGCTGCTATAGGCGAAAAATACCAGTCTTGAGACTTAATTTCCCTCGCCGTTCGGCTCGGGAAATTTTTTGTCTCTCGATTTGGTATTTTTCGCAAATACTCCTCCCGAACATGATACATCTGTATAAAAGTCTGCTGACTGTTAAAATTTTTCCAAGATCAGTCTTCGAGATGCCGTTGTTCTATTGCATTTTTTAAATTTTAATAAACAAATGCTAATAAAACGATTATTTTAAAACACTTAAAGGACGTAGGATTTTGTAATATCGATTGCGGACGTGTATATTCAGTGAAAAATTTCGTTACATACATGTTTTATAGATGTGCTTTAAAAGTTTCCTTCTTCACAAATTGATTTGTATTGTTTTTCTGCTGAAATATCTAAACAACAACGTTACTGTAGCATTTTACATGTGTAGACCCTCTCTACTGCTTTTTGGATAATAACAATAGAACCAGGGCCGCCTTAATAGCATCACGGGCCCCCGGGAAAAACAGTGCACTGGGGCCCATACATACACAACCACTCATAGGAATAAAACTGTAAATGTATATACAATTAAACATATATATATTGTATTGGTATTTCCAACAAAGTCAGTAGAAAAACATACAGTAAACAACATACATAGATAAGCATGGGACCCTAATGCTCGTGGGCCCCCGGGAAACTGCCCCGCGTGCCCATGCGTTCAGACGGCACTGAATACACACCTCTCCTACATCCCTTCAATGTTAATGTTAAAGATTTACAGACCACGCTGGACGCAATGTGATGATAATACCTCACTCGTCGCAACTTCGGCTGATTCCGTACCTTCATCATACCTCGTCCGTATTACGATAGCTCCCATTGGAACTACTTTCAGAAATCTTCAATGAAGGAGGTATTAAAATAATTTCACTTTCGAATATTCGTCCAATAATAATATTTTTTCATTCGTCGCAATGTCGGCTGATTCCGTACCTTCATCAAAGATCAATATTTTTCAAAGCAAACTCATCTATTGTCGCCATTTTAGAACTTATTCGCGGTGCGCAATGTTTGATTGAAGTGATACGGTCTTCCGGCGAAGAAATGTGACGCGTAGACGCATATCAAATACCGTATTACAGCCGAGGTATTGAGGGAGAGAAGTGGACTCACACGAGGTTTGCCGATTGGATAATATCTTACACGACCCTTTGGGTCTGGTCATGGTCAGGTAAGCGTTGATGCATGTGCGTTTTGTATAAACATGTACTATATATGCACGCGCTACAAAATAATCCCAAGACTTGATAACGTAAAATAGTTAAAGCATTTGGTTTTGCAATTTCTAAGAAAAAGATTAAATATTAATATGAAAAGTTATGGATAACACACGACGGACACTAAATGATAATACTTCACTTGGCCGCTTTGTCCAATTGAGCTTACAAACATGCTTAATTTCAAATAGGTAAACATCATAAAAATATTCAAAAACCACAAGAAATAAGGTTTGGTAAATAAGTAATTAAGTAAGTGATTGTTGTTTAACGCCAAACGATCAATATGAGGAACTTGATATTTCCAAGAACTCTGGTAAACCTTACAAAAATACTAATTTTGACAAAGAAGACATTTTGGCAAATCACAAGTCATCACTGAATATTCCGATAAATGAAGAAAATTGTGAATTATCTACCTTATATTGGATACCATTAATAGAGATTTCTCAATAACTGACGAACGAACGTATCTTCCCGTAACATAACGAAACAATGTTAATTTTCGTAAAGATCTTTTGAGGGAGACCTTATTGCAACATGTGTCTTCAATTGTTCATTGAGTGTAAGTGATTAGATATATATTTTTTTCATTTCGGTGTTTAAAACAGTTAAAAATTAATAGCACTGGCCAAATAATGGTTTCACAGTGACATTACAGTCTGCATACAAAATACATATTTTCCTCAAACACTATTCATAGATATACTTCAAGGAGGGGTGCTTTTCAAATTGATTTAAATATTTTTTTTTAATATTTCTGATTTAAATTTTCGCACAAATAAATAATTTTCCCAGACTTGGGAGAAAAAAATAATCTGACAAAGGAAAATCAAGCAGTATAATAGTTATGTAATACTGGATATTGAATGGAACATTTCTGATTTCATATGTAAAGAAAAATAAATGATTCCATTCTCCCAAAACCTGTCTGTCCCATGGTAAAACAATATCCCCTTTTAGGCTTATCTATACCTTATCGGCGAGGGTCGCCCGGCCATTGACCGATTGTCGTGCAAAAATCGTGCGATTTTCGCTTTCTATTGTTTTTATTAAATAAAAGAAATGCCTTAGAAAAATCTCCTGTATACTAGTTTAACCTCGTCACTTTTTATTGAAGTACCTGAACTAAGCCAGGAGGGGTCATTTATATGTGTGTTAGGGATATCGAATTTACATATTTCTACGATTTTTCTATTGAATGTTGGAACTGTTCCGAGAGTGTGATATATATTTTTTCATTTTATTATAGGTTATGAAAACAAACAGCTGAGTTGCAATTCTTAAAAAAAAATATGGTTGTGATCGTCTTCTAAAATCGTCAAAATGAAATACAACCGAATTGATATCAAATGGTGATTTGTTTCAACCTCGTTTAAAATATACCTTGAAATTCTTTAAAACTTTTACATCACGTTCACGACCTTTTATTACAACACTATTTCACTCAAGTGTACATTTTTTTCCTGTTCTAGTTAAAGGATTTTATCAAACAGAGTCATACAGTTTACATGTAATGCAGTTAATACGCATTTCTCCATTAACTTTTCACATTTTAATCTTCTCCTTTGAAACCGCTTGGCCAAATGAACCGAAACTTGTTAGTTAGCATCTATGGAAGGTTCTCTATAAAGTTTGCTCATTTTGTCCCGATCCGTTAACAAACATGGCTGCTATAGGCGAAAAATACCAGTCTTGAGACTTAATTTCCCTCGCCGTTCGGCTCGGGAAATTTTTTGTCTCTCGATTTGGTATTTTTCGCAAATACTCCTCCCGAACATGATACATCTGTATAAAAGTCTGCTGACTGTTAAAATTTTTCCAAGATCAGTCTTCGAGATGCCGTTGTTCTATTGCATTTTTTAAATTTTAATAAACAAATGCTAATAAAACGATTATTTTAAAACACTTAAAGGACGTAGGATTTTGTAATATCGATTGCGGACGTGTATATTCAGTGAAAATTTTCGTTACATACATGTTTTATAGATGTGCTTTAAAAGTTTCCTTCTTCACAAATTGATTTGTATTGTTTTTCTGCTGAAATATCTAAACGACAACGTTACCGTAGCATTTTACATGTGTAGACCCTCTCTACTGCTTTTTGGATAATAACAATAGAACCAGGGCCGCCTTAATAGCATCACGGGCCCCCGGGAAAAACAGTGCACTGGGGCCCATACATACACAACCACTCATAGGAATAAAACTGTAAATGTATATACAATTAAACATATATATATTGTATTGGTATTTCCAACAAAGTCAGTAGAAAAACATACAGTAAACAACATACATAGATAAGCATGGGACCCTAATGCTCGCGGGCCCCCGGGAAACTGCCCCGCGTGCCCATGCGTTCATACGGCACTGAATACACACTTCTCCTACATCCCTTCAATGTTAATGTTAAAGATTTACAGACAACGCTGGACGCAATGTGATGATAATACCTCACTCGTCGCAACTTCGGCTGATTCCGTACCTTCATCATACCTCGTCCGTATTACGATAGCTCCCATTGGAACTACTTTCAGAAATCTTCAATGAAGGAGGTATTAAAATAATTTCACTTTCGAATATTCGTCCAATAATAATATTTTTTCATTCGTCGCAATGTCGGCTGATTCCGTACCTTCATCAAAGATCAATATTTTTCAAAGCAAACTCATCTATTGTCGCCATTTTAGAACTTATTCGCGGTGCGCAATGTTTGATTGAAGTGATACGGTCTTCCGGCGAAGAAATGTGACGCGTAGACGCATATCAAATACCGTATTACAGCCGAGGTATTGAGGGAGAGAAGTGGACTCACACGAGGTTTGCCGATTGGATAATATCTTACACGACCCTTTGGGTCTGGTCATGGTCAGGTAAGCGTTGATGCATGTGCGTTTTGTATAAACATGTACTATATATGCACGCGCTACAAAATAATCCCAAGACTTGATAACGTAAAATAGTTAAAGCATTTGGTTTTGCAATTTCTAAGAAAAAGATTAAATATTAATATGAAAAGTTATGGATAACACACGACGGACACTAAATGATAATACTTCACTTGGCCGCTTTGTCCAGTTGAGCTTACAAACATGCTTAATTTCAAATAGGTAAACATCAAAAAAATATTCAAAAACCACAAGAAATAAGGTTTGGTAAATAAGTAATGAAGTAAGTGATTGTTGTTTAACGCCAAACGATCAATATGAGGAACTTGATATTTCCAAGAACTCTGGTAAACCTTACAAAAATACTAATTTTGACAAAGAAGACATTTTGGCAAATCACAAGTCATCACTGAATATTTCGATAAATGAAGAAAATTGTGAATTATCTACCTTATATTGGATACCATTAATAGAGATTTCTCAATAACTGACGAACGAACGTATCTTCCCGTAACATAACGAAACAATGTTAATTTTCGTAAAGATCTTTTGAGGGAGACCTTATTGCAACATGTGTCTTCAATTGTTCATTGAGTGTAAGTGATTAGATATATATTTTTTTCATTTCGGTGTTTAAAACAGTTAAAAATTAATAGCACTGGCCAAATAATGGTTTCACAGTGACATTACAATCTGCATACAAAATACATATTTTCCTCAAACACTATTCATAGATATACTTCAAGGAGGGGTGCTTTTCAAATTGATTTAAATATTTTTTTTTAATATTTCTGATTTAAATTTTCGCACAAATAAATAATTTTCCCAGACTTGGGAGAAAAAAATAATCTGACAAAGGAAAATCAAGCAGTATAATAGTTATGTAATACTGGATATTGAATGGAACATTTCTGATTTCATATGTAAAGAAAAATAAATGATTCCATTCTCCCAAAACCTGTCTGTCCCATGGTAAAACAATATCCCCTTTTAGGCTTATCTATACCTTATCGGCGACGGTCGCCCGGCCATTGACCGATTGTCGTGCAAAAATCGTGCGATTTTCGCTTTCTATTGTTTTTATTAAATAAAAGAAATGCCTTAGAAAAATCTCCTGTATACTAGTTTAACCCCGTCACTTTTTATTGAAGTACCTGAACTAAGCCAGGAGGGGTCATTTATATGTGTGTTAGGGATATCGAATTTACATATTTCTACGATTTTTCTATTGAATGTTGGAACTGTTCCGAGAGTGTGATATATATTTTTTCATTTTATTATAGGTTATGAAAACAAACAGCTGAGTTGCAATTCTTAAAGAAAAATATGGTTGTGATCGTTTTCTAAAATCGTCAAAATGAAATACAACCGAATTGATATCAAATGGT
Source organism: Bathymodiolus septemdierum (assembly GCA_963383655.1). Taxonomy (NCBI): domain Eukaryota; kingdom Metazoa; phylum Mollusca; class Bivalvia; order Mytilida; family Modiolidae; genus Bathymodiolus; species Bathymodiolus septemdierum. The sequence continues at coordinate 82,522,849 of OY726520.1, forward strand.
GATTTGTTTCAACCTCGTTTAAAATATACCTTGAAATTCTTTAAAACTTTTACATCACGTTCACGACCTTTTATTACAACACTATTTCACTCAAGTGTACATTTTTTTCCTGTTCTAGTTAAAGGATTTTATCAAACAGAGTCATACAGTTTACATGTAATGTAATTAATACGCATTTAAACCACAGAAGAATGTGGGGTCGCTATTGTGCATGCGAAATATTAATTGCAAACCCTTTTGACAGGCTATATGCTGCCTGTCTAGATTATTTTATTTTTTTCTCGATCGACAGTTCAGAAGCTAGAAAACAATATGATGAATAATTTCTGTCAATCATGCAAACAATAACTTATGCACATGACAGAACGCATTTTCAAAGCCCAGAATGGATAGTTCCCTTTGATTTAAGAGAATGGAACTGGTAGAAGTTAAAAGTTTAATTTGGGCGCAAAAAGGAAACTTTATATAATTTATGAAAAGGTGATGTGCATTTTAGGGATCCTCAGATTCAAATCCATTCATCTACTTTTCTACACTTTTATACGTATTATACATATGTATATTTCAAATGATAGTAATGTTATTTTAAAATATTTCCACTTTGTTTTACTTGTCGCTTTCTTTTAAGAGCCCCAGTTTTATACTGCTCATGCTCAGCAACGGACCACCTTCGTCAATTGTTTTAGCTCATCGATGATCATGAGATTCACTAAGATAGATAACACGGTCCGTGCAATATTTATTTATTTATTTATTTATTTATGCTTTGGTGTCAGTGTTTCAACTGTTAACAGAGTTTTAAATTCAACATGGGTAGACTTATAGAAAGTGTGTAATCGTAAAATTCAGTGGCCAACCATCCCAGTCTGGTGGAAAAAGAAAGGATATTGTTCTGATATGCCTAACGTTGTGTCTGCAATTGACGGAACTTCACATGCGATACAAATTCCATCCAATGAACCCCAACAAAAAACATACTTTCAGCAAACCAATTATTTTCATTGATTGATATGAAAAGAAAGTTTATAAACAGTGATAATCATAAATTCCATCAATATCAATAACACAATTACCTTTCATCTTAACAGAACTTGAGCGGTCGTGGTCGTATGGTAGTTGAATTTACAACTACCTGTGCAATCGTTGCCTATCACCACTTAAGTTGTGAGTTTGAACCCCATTCAAGGTGTACTCGATAAAACATTATGTGATAAAGTTTGTCAGTGACTTGCGACAGGTCTGTGGATTTCTCTGGGTACTCCAATTTTCGCCACAAAAGTAGTAACTGAAATATTTTTGAAAGTGGTGTTAAACACCTAACCTCCAATGGACAAATGATGGGTCAAAAGTTTGTATATGTAGTGCATAACATAAAACACCTTTGGGTCATAATGTGGCATATCTTTACAAGTACCAATAATACTACAACAATATTGTTTCCCACACAATTATGGGAACTGTTATACACATATCATGTCATTAAACAATGTACATGTATGATGTACTGAAAAAGAAACAACTTCACTTTAAATTTTCTTATTAACAATTAAATTAAATTATCTTCATGATCTCAAAATTATGTTTCAGTGTTTACTGCATCTTAATATGTACATGTAGGTATGGCTGATTCCTGATTTCTTGTCTCAACTGAAAACTACAATTATTCATGTGTTTCTGAATCATTAAATAAATATTCAATCACTTAATTCATCACATCTTTCTGTCTTTGATCACTGGATATTGAATCCAAAATATCCATACCATTGTATTCTTTGGATTTATACATGAAAACTGGCAAGTAGACTATGAGGAATCAAACACATTGTTTTACATCATATGCACATTTTTGTATAGATAATCTTGTATAATGTGTCCTGTTCACTACCACATGTAATACACACAGACTCTACACAATACAAACAGCTCCAAAATTCTATTTTATCGATTAATTCTGATCATGCAAATGTATGAGTATATATCTTGGTTCTTTTTAAGTCAAATATTCCTGTTCCTTTAACATTCATGTTGATTCTTCTGTGGTATTTAAATCTTCTTCGAGTTTAAATCATTGACGCAATATCGTGCGTAACGTCACACGCATTGTCGTTTGAACTCAAACGGAATGGAACGCATTCTGAAGTGGTCAATAAACCACAATATCCGATAATAGTCGCAGATCCCTTGTAAATGAATGTATCAATATGAAAATCATAAAAACGAGAAAAGACTACAGAGAAAATTGGAAGTTCTCTATCCTAAAAGAACGCTTCTTTCACAGACATCGTATTACTTATTATTTAATCAAAAAAGTTTTTACATTTACGATCTATGCAGGTATATAGTACGTTTAACTTCTATAAATCTCCAGAATAAAAATACTTAAAGGTTGAAGTAGAAGTAATTTGTAGGTATTTTTACTAATATTCCGTCTCGGGGAACTGAATATTTCTTTTTTTCTTCTTTTGATCAGCTAATCCAGATTTTTGTATTTATGTTTATGTATTCGAATGTAACAAGTTTGCTTGCGGTTGTACAGTTCTAGTTTTTATTTAATTGATGCATTTAGAAAAATAAAATAATTAACATATTTTTCCGGGGTTTTTTTTACCACATCGTTCCTTCTATGAGCGAGATGATAAGCTAACCCCATGTCTAATCGAAATAAAATTCTTGGATAATGACCACGGATATGTTCCACTTGTAAACACTTCCGGTCCTTTCCTCATTCACGACTTATTACCGGGTTTATAACTAGAATAACACGACGAGTGCCACTAGCGGAGCAGCAACTGCCATCCCTTCCGGAGCACCTGAGTTCATCCTCGGTTTTTATTGGGGTTCGTGTTACTCGATCTTTAGTTTTATATGTATGTTTTGTAGATCGTTGTTTGTTCTTTTGTACTTTTTCTTTTGGCCATTGTGTTGTCTGTTCTTCTTCGATATACGGATTCTGATTGCCCCTTTGGTATCTTCAAACTCTTCTTAAGGTATGTTGGATTGTGCCCCAAATATATCTACTCCTTTTGGATCAAACTATTTTACTTCATTTTAGAAGTAGCATCGATAGACCATTAAACCTACCTCAGTATCCCGGTAGTAATAACTATTTCAAAATATATATACATTTAATCAATAATTGGGGGCTTATGAAAAAAAACTATTTTGGATGAAGTGGTGTTTATTTTATTTTTATCTTATATAACTGTTACGTGCCGACATACCATCGTTTTTCACGGCAAAGCTTGCTTCTTAAACATCAAAACGTCATCTAAGCGCTTGTAATATTTGAACATTTTCCCGTCGTTTTTCAAGAATTTTAACACCTCGTGCACCAAAAAAATACTTTAACAGTATTTGTGTTTTATTTATTTTAATAATCTGGTAAAATATTTTTCTGGTGCACGACTGCGGGGGTGCTTAATTTCTTCGAAAACCGTCCAAATATCGCGGTCAAAATTTCCACGAAATACAGAAAACAAATAACGCTCATGACGTCACAATGACGTCAAATACGTATCGATTTTGTTGGAAACAAGTTTTAACATCAAAAGTTTGATGTCTATAAAATAAAACACATCAAATTTTAATCAAGTATTTTCTAAGATAATGATTCATTAAATATGGGACCATATATGGCACTTATAGTCCCCAGTTCTTTTTATCGCATTGACGCCGGACTGCATGCACTGAGTTTTTCTCCTGGTTTCAATGTACACAAACTGTATTTAAAATAAATACAATTATTTACAGAAACATAAGTTATTTACGATGAATTTCATTACTTGAAATGAATCGTAAAATGTACAGAGATTGTGTGTATATACATAATGGTCTCGTATATACAATCAGAAGAATGAAAATATTGATTTTAAGGGTCTGGCCGAGGTTATAAATACATTAATATTTAACAACCTCCACAATCCTCCACCAAAAAAATATTTTGATCCAATCATTAACCCTCTATACTCAAAACAACTGCTCAATTTGGTGTTGGTGGAAGACTGTGGAGGTATATAAAATAGCTAAAATGTACATTGAATATGTCGTTTATAGTCCATTTTTAGCATTACCCGTCTAATTATGATGTCATTATGACGTCATAGCGCACCCAATTTCACGGAAAGATATGTTTTTTGAAAAACTATGTCAAGTATTATTTTTTAATCAAATGTGGGGCCAATTTTACACCTTAACGCCTCTACCTCTTTAAAACAAAACGATATTGCACAATATTAATCTTAAAGAAAATAATTTTAAAAGCCGAATTATTAACAATTAAAAAGATATACTCCAAACCAGCTTTATTGATCTGATGGGCTTTTTGTCAGGGGGCATTTGTCCGGATGGCTTTTGTCCGGGAGCTTATGTCCGGGGGGATTTTGTCCTGTTCCCCAACAATAAATATATGTTGCTCACCTGGCCATAGGCCATGTGAGCTTTTATCATGGCTAGGCGTCCGTCGTCCGTCCGTCGTCGTCGTCCGTCCGTTAGTTTTTCACATTTAAATCTTCTCTGAAACCACTAAACAGATTTGAACCAAACTTGCCAGAAATGTTCATTGGATGGTCCTCTACCAGATTTGTGTTTTTGGTGTTGATTTGAAATTCAACATGGCTGCCAAGATCCATAATGTGTTCCCATTGGCTGAAATTTTAAAAATCTTCTTGTCAGAAACCACCAAGCCAACTGAATTGTTACTTTGCAGGAATGATAATTCGGTGGTCCTGTACTAAACTTGTGAATCATTTGCCGATCGGAAATTCAAGATGGCCGCCATGACTTGACTTAGTTTTAACATAGGACCCTATGGAAAAAAAAGCTTAAAAGTCTTCTCCTCTGAAACCAGTAAGTCAATTTAAAGCAAACATGGTATGAATGGTCCTTAGGTGGTCAACTTTCAAAATTATGTCATGTGACCCCGACCTCCATCCAAGATGGCCTCCATCAGCGGACATAGTTTTAACATAGGACCCTATGGGGAAAATGTTTAAAAACAATTTTCTCTGAAATCAGTAAGCCAATTTAAAGCAAACATGGCATGAATGGTCCTTAAATGGTCAACTTTCAAAATTATATCCAGTGACCCAAACCTCCATCCAAGATGGCCGCCATCAGCGGACATAGTTTTAACATAGGACTCTATGGGAAATATGCTTAAAAATCTTCTCCTCTGAAACCAGTAAGCCAATTTAAAGCAAACATGGCATGGATGGTCCTTAAGTGGTCAATTTTCAAAATTATGTCCGGTGACCCTGACCTCCATCCAAGATGGCCGCCTTCAGCGGACATAGTTTTAACATAGAATCCTATGGGAAAAAATGTTTTAAAACACGTCATCAACCTCATTGCTCTCGGGCAGTAAACACTTCCTTTTTTAATCCAAAGAATTTAAATTACCTGTACTTGCTTTCATCATTACTGGTACATTTTTTAACATATTATTTAGAATTATGCAACATCGTAACATTTTTATTTTTAACTTTAAAACACAATTGGCAATAATTCGCGTATTCTGCTTCATCAACTGTTTTCCGTTTTTAATTCCCAATGAATTGACAAAATATCAAGCAACGTAAATCACAGGACATATTTACCTATTTTATATTAAATTTATTTCAATAAACATCTTTAATATAAGATTTAGTTTAAATACTACAATTTTCGCTTTCGTTTTTCTGAAGGTTTATCGGTCCAGTACACGCCACTTTCAACAAATCAAGCGACCCAATATATTTCACTGGTTCTCGGTATATTGTGCATAGTATTTCGCTTGCATAATCAAAACAAACAGCATCCAGGTCATAAACTTGTAAATGTTGGACTTTTAATTTCATTTGAAAAAGCTTTCATTAACGATTTTTACGAATTATTTTATCATCACGCTATTGGGAATTTTCCCCCGTGAAATCGAATCAATGACGGAAAATTATCCAGAATTACAGGTCGCCAACCTCAATTACGCTGGTAGCCACCAGATTTAAATTTTGATCGCCAAAAACGACATATCGTTTCCATGAAGTTATTTCCACAGAGTGACTTACATGTACTTCGTTATCAACGAGTATAAAATTCAAATATTGTATTATAAAAAGAATCTCCCACTACTCAACTGATGCGCCTGGACAGCGACGCAAGTGAATGTAGCGCATTGAGCGCCTGCCGTGATGTCAGTGTTCGCGACAGTAGCAGTTTAACATAGAAATATCGATGTTTTTTTATTGTACAAAGTAGCTGAAATTAGGAGCCATGGCGAATTTTCATACTATGGATCAGGATTTATCACTTTTGAGATATTTCCTAATCATAACTATTTTTAAATTGCAATATAATGATCAATAATAATACGATCAGTCGTATTTACATACTGACAAATCCGGTTCTTATAAATGACACAATCGGTTTCTATACATATTTACAATTTGACAAAGCCGGATTTCAAGAACATCGGTTGAGATCAAGTTTTAGGCTATAGCTAGTTACTAAAAAAAAGCAATAATGTTTTGATTAGAATAACGAAAAATCCAAATATCTTTTAAACTATAGATTTTTGAACAGCAAAATAAACGAGAGTTTAATTTAGAATTAGGAGTGCTAACTAAAAATGTTATTGTAATGCTTCTTGTTGTTTTGGCTGAGGCTGCACTCCGATGAAATTATGCATTTTGGTCCTTTTTTATTTTCATTTTTCGGGTGGGGGTAAATGTACTTTACGGAAGAGCGATATTGTCTATTATCAATTATAGGTGTAATTATCTGAGAAAGATCAAATCTTTTAGGGAAGCAGGGTATGATATCGTGTACCTGGATGAAACATGGGTTAACGAAAACCACTGCACAGATTATATGTGGCTTCCGAATGATGGGTCTGATACCACAAAAATACCCTCATGCAAAGGCAAACGCTTGATTGTTTTGCTGCGATTTAGTGTTTCTGGTCAAATCAAAGGATGGTGACTATCACCAGGAGATGAATATTTTTTTCTCACTTTTGAGACAGACCAGTTCCTATTTTTAGCGATGTGAGATTTTCTTATCTTGCACTAGTGCAAGACAAAAAAATCACGTGCGTGTTACCGGCAATTGCATGCTGTACAGTTTATGTCAACACTTTTTGATGAAATTGCCAGATGATTTTCAGATGTGCGAGCATTCATGGCCGTGCCTGTTTCATATTATGTGAGCTTAAGCGAGCTCTTTATGGTATAAAATGTGTACCTAGGATTTTTTAACAAACATGGCTGAACATACTATCGAAGAAAAAAAAATTCGATGCTTTGTAAACACCGGTTTCCGTGTAACAAACTAACACACTCAATTAATGAAGATCTTCTTAACATAAAGCGCAAAGGTGATCCTGAAGTCTCGTACCCTCTCTCGTACGTCCGATACCACTGAAACCCGGAACCCGTGTGTAATAAAAGTCATTTATCTTTTAATTTATTTATTCTTTTCTGACATACTGACAAGAATTTTTGTTTCTACGCGGAAGTTAACTTTTGAAATTTCGTAAGGAACGATAACTCCAATAAAGGAACGACAGCTCGATTGAATGAGACTAGATTCGGCCCTAAAAATAAGTCGTCCCCAATATATCTCGGCCCAAAAAATCTCGACAATTTTTGATGCACTGGATGAGCGTGAAATTGCCTGATAATTTTCAGATGCGCGAGCATTCATGGCCGTGCCAGTTTCATATTATATTTATTAAATACATTGTATTTTATTATGAAATACATTTAAAATACTGCCAAGACATGGATGCATATGGATAAATCGAATATTTACTTTAGCAATGGAAAAAAAAATTGCGGGAAAACGCTCGATAGAATGTAAACAAAACAAATAGGTATTTAGTGAGAAATAAAATCAAACACCGGAAAAAGTACAAGATAGGGAAATCTCCGACACCCTTGGGTAATATTTCAATCGTTCTCTAACTCAGCAAGCCTCGTAAGAGAACGATTGAAATCTTACCCTCGGATGTCGGAGATTTCCCTATCCGTTGTACTCCCCCCGGTGTTAGATTCTATATGTCTTTCTAGAGTGGTTTGAAAATCAAGTGATGCCTGCTCTGAAAAATCCTAGCTTGGTTGTGTTAGATAATGCAAGTTATCACAATGTTAAAACAGAAGCTAAGGTGTGCCCAAATTTTAGTGAGAAAAAAGCTGTTCTCCAAAAATATCTTACATAACACAACATTCCCTTTTCTGTTACTGATACCAAAAAAGTATTATATGAAAAAATAAAACAAAAAAACCCCAGTAGTTTATAAAATAGATAAAATTGCTAATTTACACGGACATGAAGTAATAAGAACCCCCGTTCGACACTGTGAACTTAACCCGATAGAATTAATATGGGCGCAAGTCAAAGGTTTCGTGACTAAAAACAATACCACCTTCCGATTAAAAGATGTCAAAGGACTCACGTATGCTGCTTTCGAAAAAATTACAGAAGATGTGTGGACAAAAGCAGAAGAACGTGTGATCAAAATTGAAGAAGAATACTGCAAAGAAAACTGTATAGTAGAAGTGTCATAGAACCTATTATCATTGATTTTTGTGATGATGACGACGCAGGATAAAAGTATAATCATATTTTATTAAATGATAAGGAATTTTGCTTTTCGCTGATTGGCCTAAATAGTAGCGTAGATGATGACTGAAAAGATGCATGAATTCGGAGTTTAATGTACCGAAATAACATATGGATAAAACTATGCTCATTCGATAGAAAAATGTCTATATTTTCAAATTAAGTGGGTCGTAAAAAAATCGTAAGACAACTTTTCTTGGAAATTTTGGTTTTCCGAAGGTACCCAACTGATGCATAGTTGACCAGGTGAAAATAAAATTTCATATCTAGAACACGTGATCGTTTATCAATAAAAAAGATATATTACACAATTAAACAGACATTTAATTGTATCAATAGATGAAAAAGAACAGTTAATTCTCATCTGATTTAATATAACTAGCCTCTCAAAATACCCCTTATTTTTGTGGAAAATAAGACAGGTTTTCTCTTTTAGCAAATTTATTTTGTGTTTTCCGTACATTTTTAGTATTGATAAAGTAACGTTACATTAGTCCGAAAATTCATGCCAAATTTCATATCATAGATACTTACAGTTATGCAGAAAAATGCAATTGTTTCCTCTCTCATTTAATGCCTTTTATACGCAGAAATTTGATACGCTGTTTCCGATTCTATAAATATAGTTCGACTGATCTTTGAGTCATTAAAGGGATATTAAAGCTCGTTTTAACATATATTTTTTCAATTCGTGACGAAGGTTGTTTCTTTTCAATTTAATTGTAGAAACAATCCAAAAATATTTTTTTTTTACATTTCTCTCTAAGTCCGACTATTTGGTCGGACATCGTGGCCGGACGTGAGAGTGGATATTTAAAGATTTTTTTTTTACATTTCTCGAGGTGAATATGTCAAACATTTTATGATCGATGCGTATTTGTAAGCGTACTTTCTTTCCGGTGTGTAGAATGTGCGGGTACGTAAATACCTAGTGTATTTTTACCTTGCACCATATTCGCGCCAGGAAAGGTAGACAAAACCATGTAGGAAGTTTTATGACGAAATATCTCCGATTTCTATGTAATTTTACGAGTTGAAGTGGGTAAACACCCACAAGTAATTTTAGCCAAGCATTTTTTTTTTATCTTGGACAAGAATAACGAGCGTCCTGATTGGATCACCGATTTAAAACACACTGACGCATGTTAAAAAGATGCATGTAAAAGAAATCTATGTTATATTTATTCATTTGTTTGATTCTGGAATATTGTTGATCAAATATCCGACAAATTTGAGAGTCAACACTCTCTAAGTCCGACTATTTGGTCGGACATCGTGGCCGGACGTGAGAGTGGATATTTAAAGATTTTTTTTACATTTCTCGGGGTGAACATGTCAAACATTTTGTAATCGATGCATATTTGTAAGCGTACTTTCTTTCCGGTATGTAAAATATCCGGTTACGTAAATACCCTAGTGTATTTTTACCTTGCACCATATTCGCGCCTGGAAAGGTAGCTCAAAGGTCAATATATAATTGAAATATTGTTGAAAAGTGACGTTTAAACACCCATAGCCTCATATAAATTATTGCAATAAAATATCGATTAAGTAACGAAATTGATATAAATTATTTTCCAGTATATTTAGTATAAAAAGCTTGTTCTACACGTTTACTGTGAGATGTATTGCAACCGCCATTGTTTACTACAATCACGTGCGCATGCTCGTGTTTGATGGAAAGCTATAGCTATCTTTAGATATTTTGTGATAATAATTTTATATTGTAAATCGATCCACCCTGTGATTTTTTCAACAAGATACATTTTTTTATAGTATATATTTTATTATAAAATACAATATTGAACTGATTTTCGATAACACTTCAATAATTGAATATTGATTTTTTCGGATGTTGAATATTTTATCCCCAGAATTGCACCCCCTGTTAGTATACTTTCATTGCTTTATTTTAAAAAAAAATAACACCAAGAACATCGATGATACAAGTCTTCTTATTCAGAAATAAGCCTACAGCAAAATAAAGGTATACATTTTTTATACTGTAAACAAAATCGTCATTTTTATCTAGATTTATCGTCCGAAAAATACGGTACTCCTCTACTATACTAATTTGGATTAGGTGATGGGAATTAGGTGCCATAAAGCTAAAACTTAAATTTTACTAAATAATTTTAATCCAAATTTGCCTTTAAAGAAATAAATGTATAAATTAGAATTATTTACCCGGGTTCGTTCGCCCTACATTTGGCAAACACGTTAAAGAGCAAACGCACCCGATATCGTAAACCGGCAACTGTCTGCAGCAAGTGAAAGGGCCTTGGCATCGATTGTCGCGAGTACATAGGGGCATATTAATATTCACTTCTAGTGCACTTAAAACATGGGTACTGCATGTTAATACATTTTATTCATGGATATTATTGTATATATCGCCCGTGACAGCCGTTAACATATCTATACTTTCCGTACCACTGTATATCACTCATTTACTCAGATACGCATGTTTCTTTATGCACGAATTTATTGGTTAGCAGAATTAGGGGACGTTTCCTGTTTACACTTTAACTATCTGAGAGTGGAAACTCTCACTCTGATCTGGGAGGATTTTGTCGGACAATTTGGTCGGACATTTGTCGGACAATTTTAAGAGTGAAGTCCGACAAAACTCTGTGTCCGACCTGAGAGTTTGATCGTTGATACACTTGGAGGGATCTGTATATAAAAATAAATTCAAGAATTTGATTCAGACCAGTAAATTCAAATTTTCATTTCGAGGACTGTAGTGCACAACGTCAAGGAAACCTATAAATAACCAAAGAAATTCAACAGTTTGTATTCATATCTTAATTTAATTTTCTAATATTTAAAATACAATTATTTGTTGGCCAGAAGATTTTACCTGGCAAGAGCTGTTCTTGTATCAAAATCAAGTTGTCTCATTGACTCTTTAACCTCCAGACATCCAATGTACTGTTAAGATAAAATAAATGATAAACCTTCATTAATGTGTGTACATGTATACATGAGTATGCCTTAAGGGAATTATACATTATCAATAATCTAATAAATATTTCTCTTTGTCTGGTTTTCAATTGTAAAATTTTAGTGTTAAAATTAGATGTTGTTACAATGTATACAAAGGGAAAAAACATTAAATGACCAACTGGTATTCATGTATCTTTTACCATTATATCAGGGTCTAATTCTGACATAAGCATGAGATGAAATGCTGAACTAGTGCATTTAATGTAATCCCTCTCTTATAAGGCATAACTATATCATCCTGACTACTAATGTAAGACAGAGGTCCTTGTATGATAAAATTTTGATGAGTCCCACAAAAAAAAACATGAGTCCCATAAGTGCATTCTTTAGATATTTTTGGTAAAAATGGTGAAACCCATACACAAATGATGAGTCCAGGACTCACCTAGATGAACTGCAAGTATTTCTGGTCAGACGTATTGCTGTACAAATGACCAAAGATCATGTATTCAAACACATGTGAGAGATACAAATGTGTGTCATGTCCATATAGTAGCGTAGATGATGATTGAAAAGATGCATGAATTCGGAGTTTAATGTACCGAAATAACATATGGATAAAACTATGCTCATTCGATAGAAAAATGTCTATATTTTCAAATTAAGTGGGTCGTAAAAAAATCGTAAGACAACTTTTCTTGGAAATTTTGGTTTTCCGAAGGTACCCAACTGATACATAGTTGACCAGATGAAAATAAAATTTCATATCTATAACACGTGATCGTTTATCGATAAAAAAGATATATTTCACAATTAAACAGACATTTAATTGTATCAATAGATGAAAAAGAACAGTTAATTCTCGTCTGATTTAATATAACTAGCTATATAGCCTCTCAAAATACCCCTTATTTTGGTGGAAAATAAGACAAGTTTTCTCTTTTAGCAAATTTATTTTGTATTTTCCGTACATTTTTAGTATTGATAAAGTAACGTTACATTTGTCCAAAAATTCAGGCCAAATTTCATATCATGGATACTTGCAGATACGCAGAAAAATGCTGTTTTTTGTTTGTTTCCTCTCTCATTTAATGCCTTTTATACGCGGAAATTTGATACGCCGTTTCCGATTCTATAAATATAGTTCGACTGATCTTCGAGTCATTAAATAGCATGTTGTCTTCTTTGAATGAAATGGCTTAGTTTCTGATTTATTTCATTGTTAAGTGTTCGGCTTTTCGCATACTGTTTACTGAGGTTTTTAGACTTCCTTTGGCGTTGTTTTTGTCGTTTGTTTGTCGATAATTAGTGTATTTTGTTGATTAGTAATTAGGTTATTGTAGTACCAGAATTTAACCGGACAGACACGTTCATATTCCGTATGATGGCATCGTTCGGTAGTCCCTTGAAACTTTCTCCTTCTAGTCCAAAAAGGAGAAAAGGAACGTTGAACTGGGAGCAATGCATTATATGTCAATGTTCCAATGCAGAACCTGTGATTTGTATGTGAGATGTAGTCAAAGATAGTTTTGTAAGATCGATGGAAATTAAAAGAGATGAGATGTATTCTCTTATTTTGCAAGAAATGTCCACAATGGACAATTTTATATCACGTAAAATTAAAGTTGTTTACCACCGTAATTGCTAATGAAAATATACAAGTAAACAAAACTGCAGTGTTTTCAAAACAGGTCAGATAAAGTTTTTACAAGTACTGAACAAGTTTCAACTATGTCACAAACAAGTGTTGTAACACGCTCCCAGTACGAACCCATTCAGTGGGATTTTTGTTTCATTTGTTAAAATAAAACATTCAAGAAAGATTTTAAAGTACATAAAATTGCATCCAGTGAGCGTGTGAACAAGTTGATGGAGTGCGCATTGAGTCAAAATGATGATAAGACTGGTTCGCGTGTTGAATTGTGACGATTTTGTTCTGAAAGGAGTTTATCACAACGGGTGCATGACTAAATATCTGTTAAAGAGTTCCTCGAAAAACGAACAGAAACAGGATTCTGATCTTTCTAGTAACGAAATCGTCTTCCAGAATTTAATTCATGAAATTAACGATGATTTAGTCGTTCACAAAAAGGATTTTCGGATGACACAATTACTTGACAAATACAAAGCATATCTACCCGCAGACACCGGTACCTACTCATCTGCCAAGTTACAAGACAGGCTAGTTAAACATTATGCTGGTTCTATAGTTATACATACTCAGCGGGGCCAAGGAATGTCAAATCTTGTCTTCAGTGACAAGCTTTCCTTAGGCGATGCTATAAATACAAGTCCAAATTTAAAGCCTCTGAGTTGGAAAATGATTTTCAAGTTGATGTTGAAGGTATTTCTGATGAACAAATTTTACACTCTGCTGTAGGTATCTTAAGACGTGATATTGAGAAGCTGAAAATCTCAGTTGAAGACTATCCAAAAAGCCAAACTACGAGCAGATTACTCTAATCTCAATAAATTCAGAGTTCGACTTGCAACAAAACAAAGAAGCAAGCCTGGCCAAGTTACCACCATGCAAAGCGACATTCCATCAGCATGTACTAAGAGCATCTGTGCAGACCTATATCTGGAAATCCTCACAAAAAGCGCAGCCCCCTGTTAGGTCTCCTTTAATGTTCGGATGGGAAAACAAGGGTGGTCTGGTACCTGTCTTCTTCCTGGGACAAATGTCATCACACTTCCTGCAGGATCTCGTGTGCAAATCAATTTGTTCCAGTAGCTGTGTTTGTTTTGAACAGATTCTGTCGTGCACAGATCTTTGTCCCTGTTATGGTAGCGACATATGTAAAAATGCCATAACAAAGAATGTTACCTTACTGTAAGACGATGGTCATGATGTCTGAAATTTAGTAGATTTTTACAAAGCTTTGTTGTTGTGAACAAAATTATCTGCCATGTAATGTCGTGACAAATCCACAATAGTCATTTTGTAGTTAGATAGCGATGTTGTTCTGTCATTTGATTTGAGCCAGGATAGTCCTATTTATACTGACTAATATAAATGTGTTGCTATCGACTTATATGCTTATTTTGGTGTTTTATGACCTCTTTAGGTTACACAGCATTCGTTATAACGAACGCGGAGCAAAAACATTGATTAAGAATACCAGACAGTCATATCAGTGACAGGAACAAGAACAATGATGTTTATGTACTAGTGAAGGACGCCCATCCCCCCCTTTTTTTCTATACGCCAGATAATTTTTAATTTGTGAAATAGAAGTTAAATTTCGTTGTAAAAAATAGTATCAATGTTATCATCAACTAATTAAAGCACATTCAGGTTAAGACGTTTCCATACAAAGGTCAAGGTCAGGTCCCTATTGGCGACATTAAAAATGTGAAGGAAACTGACTATGTCATCAAAACCTACAAAAACACACATTTTTTTCACAACTAAACCTTAAAGTCTATATGAAAGACTTAATAGTGTATACCAAATTTTGCAAAAACGATAATTTCATCCCTTTGTGGGAACTGAATTCAAGGGGAGCAACCCAAAAGTTATAACTCATATATTTTCTTAAAATTTTGGGTAGAACGATTATCTCCTTTTTTAAGGAAATGCAACCAGTTCCCGTTTTTACGACCCGACTATCTGGATAGAGTATGAATTCTTTTTTCCAATGATATATAATTTAGGTATATGTTCGGTGGGTACATTAAAGTCAAAAATTTCGTTCCCCGTCTACCACACTAAAACAGCATTTTCTCAACTCTATTTCAGAGTGAGTATACCTTGCGTGCAGTGAGTACACCTCGCGTGAGGTATATTCGGGCTGGTGTCTATTTTTGTCTATTGTCTATTCGGTGTTTCAACAGTGCCCAACCAGAGACGAGATTTCATTTCCAGTCGGCCAATCAAAAATTTCTAAATTTTACAAAATTTTACAAAATATCAAAAATTTCATATAAAATTTCAAAATTTGAAAAAAATTTAAAAATTATAAAATTTCAAAACAAAAATTTTAAAGTTCAAAATTTTCAAAAAATAAAAAAATTTCAAAAATTTCAAAATATTTAAAAATTTTAATTTTTTTTTAAAAAAATCAAAATTTTCATAAAATTTCAAAGCTTTCAAAAATATCATAAGATTTCAAAATATGTTCATCATATTTCAAAATTTTGTTGAATATACTGTTGAAAAGTTTGAAAAATTCCTTATTATTTAATAAAGCAGTTATTTACTTTTAATTTCAGTCTACTCATGACTATACGGACCTGGTTAATGATTGATTAACCCCGGCAGTTGGCCTCGGTCAATCAGTCGTTGACCAGGTCTGCATAGTCATGAGTAAACCTTATTAAAAGTCAATACATGTAATTGTATAAAGTATAATAGACAGAGAAAAAATGTAAAAATCGAATAAATGTCACGTTTAAGTCAATGCCGAAAATATTTGGAACATGTGTCTGCCAATTCATTAAAGCTTAAGAACAGTTGTAACTGTTGAAACTGTCTGGGGTCAGATGAATTTATTAACTTATATATTGATTATAACACATATAATACTTTATTCCAAAAGCAATACAGCTTATAGGTATATAAATACAAATTACAAACAATACATGATACATTATACACAATACATAATTATATAATTATAATTATAGCGGAGCATGATATAAATTTAGGAATTACGAATTTTTTCAGCAACAGAAGACACAATGTTAAATATACTGTTTCAGCACAAATCGAATACCGACACGTGGTAATCCGTGTTTGCCACAGGCTAAATTTGATCAGATTACACATCTCTTTAATCGCTAATTTCTATTGAATGATAACTTTAAAAATATTGATTTTTGGTACACAGGTGTACTAAGTAATGATGTATTTACTTCTATTTAAAATATTATAGAATTTCTTCGGAACATTATTCTATACTTGAAAATAGGGTAACATTTTGGTAATATGTAGACACGGGAAAACTTAAAAAAAATAAAAAAAAATAAAAAGGTGTTAAGTTTCCCGTGTTTAGTTTTGATGATATAATTAGCATATTGTCTTTGTGTCAAGCACTTTGATTTTATAAATTACAGGTCTTGATATTCATTTTATTCGTGTTGAAATTTTGTTGTAAAATGTACAGTTAGAGGATGCCTTCAGAAAATGTAAAAAATAAGAAAATGTGACCACGGTAGGTTACGACGACATAAATAAATAAAAACTACAATAATTTTTACGTCAAAATATGAAAAAATTAGCCGTGTGTCATACTATTAACCCAAACTCGAAAACTAGCGGCCTTTTTAAGCACCCACTACCCTACTATCTCGTTTACACTTCTACTTTAAAATCTACAGTTTAAAAGATATTTCAAATTTTCGTTATTCTAATCAAAAAATTATTACCTTTAATTGACTTTTCCTCAACAAAATTAATATCTCTAAGTAAAATAAATCATTCATTAATAATTTATATTTTTTGGCAACATTTCTTTCATTCGTAAATGCAAGATATAGCGATATTTCAATTGATCGTAATGATTTTGATCCCGGATTCCTTTTAACTGTTAGAAAAAATCTAATTTTACACTGCAAAAAGCAATGATATTTGGACAAAAAAATAACAATAATAATAATAACAATCATAAAGCATCATAATTCAAAACATTATATATACAGTATATTCATAAAAACTGACGATAATCATCTGTGTCTTCTTTAATAATACCGCTTTATAATATCCCGGATGTTGACGAAACATTTTCGATCGGAGTTCTTTGACGACAGTGAAATCATACAAACATTAAGTTCAGGTTGATTTTAACACTTGTCAAAGGTGTGTTCGACTTGCAAATTGATAAAAGAAAAAGAACAAATTGTCTTGAATGAATAAAAATTGTGAAAAAATAACAGCACATAATTATTCAAAATAGTTTACATTGGGATACTTCGTATAACATAAAAGAAAGAAATACAAAACGGTTTGTGCAGAATTTGCATTCGCCAGTGTTACCTTCGGCAGAATTGTCATGATAAATATTATTTAATTATGATTTTTATTAATTTTCCCATTTCTATGTCCATTAAATAGTATAAGTATATAATTTTATATGTATTGAGAAATGCGATGTTTTCGATTATAATCAGCATGAATTGTAGTTGGCTTGATTTACGCGATTATTTAATTTTTATTTTTGTTTTGTAGATGGCTCACCTTGTTTTGAAGTCAAAACATGCAAAATCCTCCTGCCTATAATCTTAAAGTTCAAATCTGCGGAGGAAACAGACATAGATAGCCTAGCTAGATTAGAAAGGGATCCACCCCCCTTTGACTAATTACAGTCTGATTGAATTAGTTGCAGAGTTCACCGAGTTAACAGGGAAGAACTGAAAGAGGTGAAGTTACTCTCTGAAATGGAGCTTAACTTGGATAATTCTAGGAGGTTGATGCACCAGGCCATTCTTTTCGCTAATCTGATTGGAGCACCAAGAGACAAGAGTTCTATTCTACTGACCCTCGCCCTCATGCGAGTTCTACAGTTCCTGCTGCTCAAGGTATTTTAGTGCTTAAGAAAAGCATGGGCATATTGCAGATATATTTTAAGGTTCATCATAACATTTGTCAAGGATGTGTTCGACTTGCAATTTGCTAAAAGGAAAAACGCAAATTTATCTTAAATGAATATACAAATGTAAAAATGCAACAACACGTGGTCAAAATATTTTACATGGGGATACTTTGTATAACATTAAAAGAAAGAAATATAGAACGGTTTGTTCAGAATCGCTATTCGCCAATGTCACCTTCGACAGAATGGTCATGATTTTTTTATGGAATTTGTAATTTTTACTTTATATGCAGTGCAGTTGGATTATTGTAACATTCAAAGAGTGCATGATCTAATGTAGGAACTCCCACTGTTCTGCTCATTATTGACAAAGTTTCTAATAAGCTGCAATGATGAAATACTGGTCAGAATATAAAGTTTTCCAATGGGAGGCAAAACACTATCTTAAGCAGCTAATGTTTTACTTTGCAATACATACTGGTCAGTATATAAAGTTTTCCAGTTGGAGACAAGAACATTATCTTTCACAGCTAATGCTTTACATTGCAATACATACCATTTAAAAAAAAGAATAAATTAATTCTGATCACCTGTACTCCATCAAATGAAGTCAACTTTATTTCAATATCTGAATTTTAAGAATTATTTTTTTATAAACTTCGAATACATGTATTTCTAGTTCGGTTATATGGGATTTCCCTTTTTATTTTCAAAGTTTTTATTTAGAATAAAACTAGTTTAAGGAGTCTTTGAGGTCTGTTTGATTTGGAAATTATTAATGCACGGGAAAGTTTTTGGTGGTAATACGGGTGGGTTATCACTGAGCTATAAATAGCTGATGCATGTATAACTATTATCGAGACGCTCTCAGTAACTTAAAGTGTTGGTTCGTTCTGCGTAGTATATTACAGAGCTATTTTTTATGTACAATTGTATGACATGTATATTGATGTTTTTGTTTGTATTCAGTTAATAAAGGTTGTTTCACAAAGACAATATGAGAAAGTTAATGCGAGCAAACAAGCCTGATTCAAGATTGTTTCTTATTTAGCCCTTTATATTAGATTAGAAATTATGTAAATTCGGACGATTTCAAGAAGGAGAATTTAACTACCCTAATTTGTTACATCATGTTATAGGAAACACACATATTTTTAGTCGAGTTGTAACAAAGTTGAATCCGGCTATAGGCTTGGTGGGTGGCTTCAACAATTTGATTTCGGATGAAAACTCTTGAACCGATAGATGAATACTAACCAAACTTGGTTGGCTTATGCTCCTTATGATACGTAAAAACCCTATTGATTTTGAACAGATTGGCAGATACTAACCAAATATAGTAGGATTGTTTACGGTAAAGAAGAACCCTCTTGATTTTTATCAATCTTTGTCAAAAATCAAGGTCACATAAGCTAAATAATAAGTTTTCTGAAGTTGCAACTCGGCTTCTACATTTCTGATGCATATATGATTTTATTTATCTTGGCCTAGGCTCTCACGTTGAAAAATATCTTGAAATCTTGGACTAAAGAAATGCCATTATTTTATGTAAATTTAGAACCACTAATCATAGATTACCGATTGATATAGGAAGGTGGCAAAATATTGAAAGAAACAATAGGATATGTCTTCTCTGTGACACAAATACCATTGGAGATGAATTTCATTATATCTTACAATCAAGGTAAAAAATTAATTACTTTGAGCAAAACCGTAAGAACCTCATCCCAAGTTACTTTAGAAATAGGCCAAATGTTCTTAAATTTAAAAATATTATGACCGTAACGAAAAAATCAGATCTTTTGAAGTTATGTAAAATGATAAAAGTCATAAATGAAGGTGTGAGTGCTCCAGGCTAATCCCTGTGTCCATTTCTGTTTCTCTGTATCTGTAATTGTACATCTATATATTTGTAAATAGTTTTGTAATGCTCTATACCTATGTATTGCAATGGTTTATTGAGAAATAAAAAAAAGATATATGCACTGTTACTGGGATGGAGAACGTGTCTAAAATATTTTTATTTTCAATAATCAACTTATTACCACACCATTAATTTTTTACCTTGATTGCTGTTTGTTTTTAATGAATATTGAAGGTAATATAACCTCTACCTGGATACCTTTGTTTCTATGAATGATTTTAATTGTTACATTTATTAAGATTTTCAATCAAACCACAATATATGGTTCTGAAAATTTGATGCTATTTCATGCGTTTCTCTATACACCTCTCCAACACTACTGCAATTTCGATGGTTTCTTCTAGTTTTTCTTAAAATCTAGACTTTATTGAACATTAAGCACAAACTTGCATATGAATAATCAATTGAGCATACAGGCTCAAGTGCGTCTAATATATTTTTATTATCAACCGGAATCAAAGATGGCCGCCAACACAGGACAAGTTTATGGGACAATATTGAAAATTATTCTTCTCTACAACCACTGAATCATATGAAAACAACCTTTTTTGCTTAATGTTGATCCTAAATCTAAGATGGCAGCCACTTCAAAGATTTAACATTGAACTCTACTGGAAAATGAAAGAAACAAATCTCAAAACTAGTCTTCGATATATTGTTGACTCCAAACTAGATTAATAATCATATATTGACCCTTTATGATGTTTTCCTCTTTAGCATTGGATCGCAAAATCTAAATTCTGTCATATTTTTCTCTGGAAAGAATGAACCATTTGAAATCAAACTTGGCTGGAATTTTCATTGGAAAATCCTCTACAATATTTTTGTCATTATTGAAAAATCCTCTACAGTATTTTTGTCATTATTGAAAAATCTAAGATGGCTGCCACGTTTCTCTTTCTTTGTCAAATCAATTTGCATAGTACACCGTAAAATAAAACAAACAACAATGCTATCAACAGAATACTAAAAATTAATTTTTAATTGATGAAGTAGTTGGTGATTCATTTAGAAGTGTGTCCCATTATAAGGCATCATTGGTGGGTCTATCAATGTTCCATTCACCGATCTTCTACCTTGGTGTGCACATTGACACCCTCCCCACTGTGCATAACTTGGAGTTCGTCCATCACGACGATGACCCTCGTCACAGTTGGCTGGCTCCCACGTGACTTCTGCATTGTTCCAACCTAAAGAGCCTCTAATTTGGTTTGCACCATTTTCTAGGTCAAAGTGAACTTCGTAGCCATAGTCGTTGTGTCCGCCATATTGAGATCCTTGGTTACACCAATGTTGATTGGGATAAACATTAGGACACAAATTGGTAATCATAAACACAACAGATCTTCCCGTAGGAGTTGGTCCACCTTGACCAGGAACGAATCCACCTAAAACACACAATTGTTTAATTAAACACATGAAGGCTTGAAAGTTTTTTTGCTTTGTTTTTTTTTAGCTGTGTAGAACTCTCCCTGTATTGTGAATAAAACTTGTGTTGAAAGAATTTATACTTTACTTGTCCAATGGTTTGAGTAGCATGCATTGATTATTACAGTGTGAGCCTAACTATTTTTGTGATTGATTTAAAACTCTTTTTCTTTTTAATACGACCGGGGGGGAAAAATTGAGGTCGTATTATGTTATGTCGCTGTCGTTGTCTTCTGTCTGTAGACAGAATCGTTTCCATTCGATAACTTAAGTTGTAGTTTACGGATCCTTTTGAATTGTGAACACAATAATCCATGGCACTGAATAAAGGTTGGTATTGATTTTGGGTATAGTGACCATACCCGATTTCAAACACGAAGCCCTAAGATTCAAAAATTGATCTTTATGTTATTTGTACACGGAGAGCTTTTTTCTCATCTTGTTTTGATGGATTTTTCTTCTAATGAAATTCTTGGGAAAATCCCTTTCAGAAAACTGTATTGCGCTATTATGTGACGATTACCGTTTTTGGCATAAAAAGGAAAAATTTTACTTTATTGTTAATGTTTCATTCATTTTTTGTTCGTTTGCAAAAGGATGAAATTAATGAGTTATTGATGGGCCATAAAATAAATTTGGTATCTTATTTCAAAAATGTTTCTAATATGTGTCGAAATTTCGGATATTTGGAAGGTGTAATTTTTTAATTTTTACCTCGAATTTTGATGTAGTTTTTTCTTTGAATTGTTTTATCCGGGAGCTTTCGGTAGTATGTCGTCGTATGTTTAGCTCACCTGACCCAATGGGTCATGTGAGGTATTGCCATCACTTGTCGTCGTCGGTTGTGGTGTCGTCCATAAACTTTTACATTTCAATCTTCTTCTCTGAAACCACTGTGCCAATTGGAACCAAACTTGATAGGAATGTTCATTGGATGGTCCCCTACACAGTTTATGTTTTTTGTTGATCAGAAGTACACACATTTGCAAAGTGTTCCATCTCTATGAGTTATTAATGGGCCATATTATTTTTCCTATTTCGAAAAGGGGTCAAAAATCCGAAATTTCGCATATTTGAAAGGTATATAAAAAATTTATTTTTCATCCAATTTTGATGTTTTTTTGTTGCAGTTGAATGGATTGTGTCGAGACCTTTCAGTAGTATATCAACGGAAATCTTTTATATCTTACCGTTGCAGAGACAAACATGACCGTAAGAGGCTGAAAAGTGCCAATTTCCAAAATTTTAAAGTTTTTATTTCTCATCCAATTTTAATGCAGTTTTTTTACGAAGTGTTCATCTTAATGATGAGCAGTTGTATCATGCTGTGTCTGCATTGCCTTTTATTTCAAGTCCAATTTCGATTAAGTTTTTTTTGTGTAGCTTCCTGATGTAATTTCCTGCATGATTTGACTCAGCCGTTATGGTTTTTGAGATAAAAAGGGTCAAAGGGAGACAAATAAGATCAATTTCAAAATGTTTACTTTTTTTAATTCAAAGTCGTATTTGTATGCAGCATTTTCAATTGAATCTTTGAAAATTCTTGTTTGAAGTGTCTTAAAAGATTTATTTTAATGTTCCAGAGTAAGAGGGGACTGAAAAGGAACAACTCCCCCCTTTTTTTAGGTCTACAATCGGATCCTATGTAAAAAAGAATATAATAATTTGCTTCTTAAAATCTAGGCTTCATTGAAAACTTACATATGAATAATCAATTGAGCTATACAGGCTCTTATCTCTTATGGTTTAGGAGATATACTCATCCGAAAGGGGACAACAAAACTTTCTTATTTTATTTCAATGCAGTTTCTTGCTTTTAATATGCACTTGCTCAACTTTCCCTTGACGACATGATGTTTTGGTATCATGCTTCACTCTAGGTAGTCCTTTATGTTTTCCTAGATTCGAATCACATTAGAAAGTTTCCCATATTTCTTTTCTTTTTGTTCGCACCTTTGAAGTTAGCTTCAACACATGCCATTGTATTCTCAATTTCCATTGCATATGAATGTAAAATGTTGTTTTTTTACATCTTGTGTTATATGTTTATTTGGTGTTTGATATTTATTATTGGTACATTTAGGCCATGTTTCTCCAATGAATGAATATACCTGTTGTTGTCAGTTTAATACACTGTCCGCAGTGCTCCCCACACCATCCTTTGTGACCGCCATCGAAGTATAGTTGACTAGCAGCTACAACGAAACTATTGTGGTTCCATCCGAACTGACTGTCTCCATTTGCTGGACCACATCCACATGCTCCTTTATGTTTATCATAGTAGTTGGTCGTGGAAGCACACGATTTGCCGTTGTATTTTCTGGGCCATCCTGTGCATTTCTGCTCTCCAGATGCACTGTACACTGAAATATAGAAGATGGTAAGTAACTTCGTAGAGTACGGACAACTATTGGTCACTATTACCGATGAAATCAGATATCTTGCGTTAACTGTCGCAACTAAGGGTTACCGACAACATAGATAGGTATAAATTACTGGAGTTGGACTATGACATAGTGTTATCAACTACACAAGACGCGCTCCCTTTTTTACTAGTTCATAATGTTGTGAAAATTGGAATACAATGCGTATATCACAGAATGTGTGTGGACAAACTTTTGTGAATTGTGTCGTTAGATGTTTGATCGTTGGCTTTACAACAAACATCTTGTTTTAAATGACATGGTTACAAATCACGTGCAAGAGGAGTTCATGATGACCCGCTCATTTATTACCACCATAATAAAAATAATGGATAATTAATGTATGCACATCTAGCTGGTTTCCATAATTATAATGCGAGTAGTGTATCGGGTCCGTATAGCGCTATTGACCCCTATGTTAAACCATTTTTCACTCCTCAATCTCTCTCTCTCTCTCTCTCTCTCTCTCTCTCTCTCTCTCTGTCGTTTTCATCTGTATTCCTATTTGACCACAGGATATTTTTGGGGTATTCTTGTCCCTTTGGTACTGCCTTCGTTTGTACAGCAGTGTATATATCAATACGTCATGTTCCATAATTAGGCATGTACATTTTTGTATATCTGTAATTTCATGATAAATATTATTTGAATTGATTTAGGGGATGTATTAATGGCATACAGTCGCTCAGATTGATTTTTTTTTTATATTGAAAGTTGCCAATATTCGATGTTTTATACTAATTGCAGTTCAGTGAAATTTTTCATAATATCATACGTATTTAACCTGGAACGAAGCATGACTATTCATATATTCATGAATATGATCATATGACCATTGATGACCTACACAGTGACCTCATTCGGTAAGGTGTTTGGGCATGTGCGAAATTGCTTGCTGAAAAAAACACATGTTATGAATAAAAATATCGACGGATTCTACGCGAAAACAACACAGGAGGATTCAACAAGATTTGTGTAAAAATTAAAAAAAGATGTTAAACCGACCTACTCCATTTTTCAACCCCTAAGCATAATTTATATATCTTTTTTTATACATCTTTTTTTTTCCAGGAGAAAGCGCTAGGTGATATCTCTTTTAAAATAGAGACTAAAATAATGAACTTCATGTCTGTTTTTTTTTCTAAAAAAATATAATCAAGTCAACTCGTGTTGTCAATAATATGCAATACAATTTGTTTACAATTTTCCCTTTATCGGGCCCTTTGTGCAGAGTTTGGGTTTGTTTTTATTGATTTCATCACGTATTTTCGATTTTAAGTATCATTCTTACTAAATACCATTATATAATATTAACTGATTACCCCGGGATCCAATTTCATAGATATATTTCTTAAATTATATTAATTTTAACCAATATTTACCTGCAACATGCTTTCTGGTTATTTATAGCAGTTATCAGTGTCCGGTAAACTTCGGAAAAGACAGCCGACTCATAAGGGAACGACCATTTAACTTGAAGGGGGGTTATGGTTTTTTTCTAAAAAAAAATTCTGATTCCCAATGTTGCTGAAAAAAATATTCTGATTTTGGTGAAGGAAAAAAAAAATAATCTGATTCAGAGTTTTTGTCATATAACCTAATGTTAAATTCTGGAAAAAAATAAATATTCTAACTCTTGTGATGTCCGAAAAAACTTTTATGAACGAAACAAAAAACCATACCCCCCCCCCCCCCCCCCTCCCTTCCTCAAAATGAGGCAGGAAGCCAGCGGTTGGTCAGAGTGGTGTCGGAACGAAAACGATAGATGAAGGTACATCAGAGACTACCATGAAAAGGAGGGAATACTCCTGGACTACAACAACATAAAGAATAATTCTGGATTGAGAGCATTAGCCAAACTGATGCTGAATAGCTTTTGGGGAAAATTCGGACAGAGATCCGACATACCTCGGATGAAATACATATCCGAACCTGCCGAATATTTCGACATGTTGACCAGCGACCAAATTCTTGTGATGAGTATAATTTTGTCAGCGACGAGATGGTGGAAATGAGATATCAATACAATGAAGAGATCGTCGAAGAATCCGGGAGAACCAACGTAGTCATAGCAGCCTATACCACAGCTCAAGCCGGTTTGAAGTTGTACAGTTATTTGGAACAATTAGGGCCCCGTGCCTTATACGCCGATACAGACTCAGTTGTGTATACCTCAAGGCCAGGCGAGTGGAAACCAGAACTCGGTGACTACCTATGAGTTCTCGCCGATGAAGTGCCCGACAACAGAATAATAGAGTTTGTCACCGGTGGGCCGAAGAATTATGCCTACAAGATTTCCAGACCCGATAAGGATGGAAATACGACCATATGTAAAGTGAGAGGCATCACTCTCAACTACAAGAACTCCTTGACCATCAACTTTGATACGATCAAGGACATAGTCATTAACAACAGAGATGACGTCAAGACCGTGAGGGACGACTTCAAGATCACGAGAGACCACAAGAGATTACTTACCGTACATCTAGACAAAGACTACAGGATAGTCTTCGACAAAAGAGTCATCATGCAGGACTACAGCACGCGACCGTAGGGATTTTAAGAGAATCGTCTATCCTGTAATGGCCAAAATAAGGTTTTACGGTACTTTACGCCCCTGCACGAAAGATAGCATACTGTTGACCCTTTCGTGAGGTTGAAGATACTGTCGGAAGGTAGAAGATTCTCAATTGTGCATAGTTGTTTATACATGTAAAGACTGCGAAATAAAAATAAAAATGTGTACATTATTATACGTTTGTTGTTTCTATGTCTGTTTGTGATAATGTTAACAATCCTAGGGAGGAATACTTACGTACTTTAACCGGCTATATACAGCAATGACAAACACCAATGGAGGGTAATAGTAATAAAGAAAAAAAAAGGTTCATGCGGCCTCTATATATAGAGCCAATCACAAGCCTAGATAAATGTAGAGTGACTTTCTATTGGGTGACTTTATATCTCCTTTAAAAGATGTGTACAATAAACAGATTGAAAAATTTATCCGAGAAACACATAAGAAATCAATGTATTTAATACATCCCTTAAATCAATTCAAATAATATTTATCATGAAACTACAGATATACATGCCTAATTATGGAACATGACGTATTGATATATATACTGCTGTACAAACGAAAGCAATACCAAAGGGACAAGAATACCCCAAAAATACCATGTGGTCAAATAGAAATACAGATGAAAACGACAGAGATAAATTGAGGAGTGAAAAATGGTTTAACATAGGGGTCAATAGCGCTATACGGACCCGATACACTACTAATGTGAATCAGAATTATAAATGTTGGCTTGGTTATTGCCCAGTCAATGGATCGTTATTATATTGTAATTATATGAATATAGCAAAGAATTCTTTGTGAAATCTGGAAGCTGGTAAGAAATAACATAAATGATATATGTAATAATATATGAACCATTCTAACATTACCTCCTTCTTTCGCTTTGTTAACAAACGAGCGAGTTATCCATTCGGTATAATCTCATTAGCACATGCACCGGTGAATGTGACCGACTTTTCCATTGGCAGCATAAATTGTGTGCGACATTTTCCGCAAACGTAAATATAAATTACCGTCTTCCAATCAAAGTATACTATGGTATTTGTACTCTTAGGCATATCAGAATCGGAATAAATCATGGAAGCCAGAATGAGCTTTGAGTTTTAACATGGATTGGCGGATATTAGTAAATGTTATCCCTCGCTTCTGGCTCGGGATAAAATACTAATATCCGCCAATCCATGTTAAAACTCCCAACACATACTGGCTTCCATGATTTATTTCTTAATTAGACCAGAAACATGACACAATCTATAAATGTTGATTACTGAATAAAATTTGAAAGTTAATAACAGTATACAATATATACCTCTTACCCGTCAGTGCTGGTAGTTTTAAATGTTGATTACTGGATACAATTTGAATCATTCAATCACAGTATACAATATACCTATTACCCGTCAGTGCTGGTAGTTTTAAATGTTGATTACTGGATACAATTTGAATCATTCAATCACAGTATACAATATACCTCTTACCCGTCAGTGCTACCAGACAGTGTCAACACGACACAGTCTTATGTTGATTACCGAATAAAATTTGAAACATAAATCACCGCATACAATAGACCTCTTACCCGTCAGTGTCACCATAAACAGAGTTAAAAACTGCATGACCTTCCCCGAGGTGTAGAACGCTGGCTGGCAAATATTATATCAGCGATCTGGTATTTATAATATTTCAAGAGTTCAATTTGATAAGAACGGACATTTTCTAGACCTTAACCCGGTTGGTAGATTAATGTTGTGAACTCGTATCACGTTTGTTAATTACCAGAGCCTTGATCGACATTATTGTTAAAACATGGGGAGACTTTCCGTTTTATTCTGTAGGTTTCCAAGTATTTATTCTGAACAAAATGTCTGTACATGTTACTATATTCAAAGATACGTGGCGATGTGAACTTTTATCATCAAGTTGGTGACTTTACTTCAACAGTCTATTACTCTATTAAATCTAATCTATTACTCTTAACAACCCATCATTATGTTAATCCTATTTATTCTGACAGTATAACAAATTAACTCAATCTAATTAAAATTTTATCTTTAATTCCACTCTCTTTACTGACAAGTTGCACATTTATGCCACGGCATACAGTGGCGTAGCTACCATTGACGCAACGACCATTGCATGCACAAACAAATCAACCCCCAAAAATATTGTAACATTTTGTAGTAATACTACACATAAACCTCTATATTGACTAAGTGTACGAGTTTCATCAAATGCTGTAAATCTGTGCAGTCAAAGGGAAATATTATATCTAGTGGTTTAAAAAGACTCCTTCAAAGGATGCTGTTTATTGCTCTTCTTCTGTTTTATTTGGCAGTAAGGCTAGTAGAGACAAAATTTTGTTTCTACCCCCTTAAATGATTGGTCAAACATTTATAACTACATTGTATATAAAACGACACGAAGTGCTGAGTTTTCATACAGCTAGTCAGCAGACATTTTCTTGATGCTAACTCCAAAACGTCAAAGAAGGAGTCCAATACGACAATGCTAACGTCTCAACAAAAAGAGGATATTTGTTACAAACAGACACATTGTGAAGGAGATAATCGATGTATTGTTTCTTTGCAGTTGTCAAAATATCAGCAGTGGAACCAAAGAATGAATAGTCATGAACCATGTCTATAGCTAAAGGTAAAATTTACAATTTCTTGAATGGAACCTGTGGGAATTTTTATGGGAATCTGCATTGATCTCTTGAAAAAAAGAAAACAAAACTAAATATCATGCAAAAATAGACATTTTTTTTAATAGACTCCGAGCAGATAAAATATCTTGAACATTTCAAGATTAAGATAATCCCCTGTAAAAGAAAATAAAACAAATGATTCCACTGTGAAAATCGGAATGAATTTTGCATACATCGCTATTAACGTCCGTAATTTTAACAGCAAAACCGATTTTCGAGAAAATGCTACATCTTTGAATATAAAACACTGAATTTATTAATTATTACGGTCATTCAAGATATGAAATAAAAATACAGATCTCATAGAATCCACCGATATCGAGCGATATAAAAAGCTAAATAAAATAATTCCAATAAATCGGATTTTATTTGAATAAGAATACATAGTTTTTTTTCCATTTTTTTGCACGTTATGTGACGTTCCTAAGTTATGTAACCGGAAGTGTACATACCCTCTGTCAGGAACAGATAACTCGATTCAAGAACGATAACTCTAGTTATCGCAAATCGGGAATTACATCAAAGAAATGTCAGTATATTATCCAATTAATGTGTAATTAGCTAATTTATATATGTAAACAAAAGCACATGGTCAAATCTGTTCTTATCTAAATAACAAGGAGGAGTTTATCTATCAATCAGTGGTGTAATATAATAGCTTTCTTATCAGTCTCCTGTTGACCTCTATTGACCACTATTTATATTGTGGTTAATTTATGTAATGATGGATGAAGAAGCAACAAGTAAAAAAAGGAAAAAGTCTAGAAGGGGGAGAAGAACCAACACTGAAAAGGAAAGAAAAAAATGCACCCAGAGATAAAACAATCTTTGAAATTATCAGACAAAGGATCTTATTATAAACAGGAGGATTTTTATTACAGTACAGATGAAAGTAATGAGGACACTAATTCCAACAGTGAACAGGTTCTAAGTGCATCTTCAACAAAAGCATTTCTTTGGTCTTCTAAACTCAGATGACAGTGTCTTCTGTTGGGAACTTTTGACATATTTTTTTTCCTTTACTTGATGATTTTATTTTCAATTTTTTTTTATTATTTGAGTAAATTCTCAAAACTTTTCCCTTCGGACCAGTCTATTTCTATTCAGGGGTGTTATACAATTGTAACTTGTTAACTTTACAGATTTCTATTGACATTCTGTCAATAGTTTTCAATAAACAAAGTTTTATTTTAATGTTGCATTTCATTTATTTACATTTATTTCACTTGTGTTGCAAACTTTCTGTAATAGTAATCTCTCCTGTAATCCCTTTGTTAATAAGGGGAGGAGCATTGACCATACTGATCAGCAGGAATCAAACCAGTGACGTCAAATCTCCCGCCAAATGCCATGAGTGGGGCAAAATAGGATGGCCAGTGCATTTATAATGCAGAAATAACAGCCTGTGTATACACTATATACATGATGTGTAATTAATTTGATTGGAATAATGTTCTAGGTCACTCCCCAAGTATTCCCAAGGATATTGAAAGCATTTGTATAGATTTAATGGGCCTAAAACTGGGAAATTTTGTTTTGGGGCTATTTTAGAGCTTTATTTTATGAGTGAAATACTAACTCGAATTAAAAATAGCAACTATTGACCTGGTTTTGGTTTATGTTGTTCTGTAGGGTGTATTCTACAAAACTGTGTCTCAGATTTCAAAAAATTGTTTCTAAAAATATTTATGCCTCTTTGAAATTGGGAACAGAATGGAAGGATTAGCTTTTACAGTCTGTATGACATAACAAATGAATGAAACCATATATCAAAATTCTGAGACATGATTTTGTAGGCTGTAGTTAGATCTTGCAGAGGAAATAAAAATTTCTGGTGTGTGATTTGACCTGGACATGCTATTTTTAATCAAAGAGCATACCCTAGTGTTTTGCGCATTATATTACATAACTTTTGATTAAATTGATTTTGAAATATGAAATTTAGTTTACAATAAAGAGCAATCTTTCAGAAATACATATATACCAAGATATTTAATTTCCATTTAGTAGTTTTTGAGAAATCATCTTTTAAAGATTGGTAGTCAAGGCAAACAAAATTTCCCTCTATAGTGCTACCTTAAGGCAAAATGGTCTTTGTCAGTTATGATATAAGAGACCACAAATCATTTAATGGTAGAATGTCAGGCTTTTGAAAACTTAAAGTCGTGTTTACTCTGAGATTACGCACACCCTATCTAGTAATTATATACCCATTGATGTTATTAGATTGCCGTCAATTAATAAAATTCAACTGCTGATTGAAGATCATGGTTTTTATTTTAATGAAAATATAGGTCATATTTTGGTTACAAAAGTCAAGCAATACTTAAAGAATCTGGTATGTAAAAGAGACCAGTATATATTAAGCTCTTAACAATTAACTCCATCAGTGATGGTATAATTATATTGTTTTTTCTTTGTTTTTTTTAGTGAATAGTCAATATAGTATTTATCTATGTTGTGTATTTATTGTTGTCTAATCATGCTACGTAAATACGACACTGTTTTATATTGAATGTGTATTTATAGACGCAACTTCTACTACCCCGGTAGAGGTTGCCCTCGTTATAAAGGAGTTATATATATATATATATATATATATATATATATATAGAGTGGAACCTGTGCGATCCGACATCCTGTGACTTCCGACAAGAATTTCAGGTCCCAAAATATTTCTTTAACATTCTTTGTTAAAAAACCTTGAGTATTCCGCAACCTGTCACTTCCGACATCCGACACTATTTTATGGCCCCAGTGATATTAATTACACTTAATTAATCCTGTCTTATCCGACCCTTTGATCTGCCCATTAATAAATTATCATCCTTTCATATCATTAAATATAAACCATTAACAAATTGACAGGCTTAGCTCACAAATAAATTGTGATTTTAACTAATTGATTGGCAGGTAATTAGAGGCTCATTAGTAAAGGTTAAAAGTTAGTTTACAAAGAATACATACATGTATGTAATAATTTTTTTTTTTACAGTAAACTGTTTTCACTTCTTTGTAAAGGACATGGCTAAAACCATTATCTGATGTATTATGAAATTTTGATTTGAATTTATTGATTGACAGGTGATTAGAGATTCATTGATAAGGGTTACCAAGAATAAAAAAAATTATTTTACAAATAACTGTTTTCACTTTCTTTGTAAAGCACAATTATCTGATCAGATTATGAAATTGTTCTAAATAAATTAATTGTGTAAAAATTAAATGTATTTTCATGTACATTGTATAAAATCCCTTTACATTGTAGTTCCAATTATTTAAACCTTCCTACATGATTTCTTCCCCAAGTTAAATTTGTGAAAATTTCTGTTAACCAAAAAGAAAACCTGAGTTTTCCGACATCCTGTACAATTCGACACATTTAAATGACAATATGTTAAACTCCAAATTTTAGCTGATTTTTTATCAGCTAAAATTTGGAGTTTAATATATGTTCCGCCCTTTTCGTTAATAAAATGTTGATTTTTTTTGTTAGCTCTAGGTACACAATGTAGTCAAATTGGAAACCAGGTGAACGATTACAGGTTCCTGGGAACCTCTAAATTTTCATATACACTGCTTTCCAACACCTATAAAACTCACCAATATAAAAATTATTTAAACTTTCATTCAACATGCATGATCATAATCCCCAGATGGAAGGGAATAGTTAGTGGCCTAAATACACGTATTTTCTGATAGAATCAAAATTAGATCTCATATTCCGCTGTCTACATGTACGTGTTTGATGGAAAGTGGGAATTGTAATTAATCAAAGCGAAATAACATCTCAAAATTCGGCGACGTTTAATATTAGATTAGCATATTTTTTTGGAGCTGGGTATTTACAGTGAAAGCCCACTGAAACACCTGTTCTCATTTATACTTTTCTGTCTACTCGGACACATGTTCCTACCTCCGAATCAACCAGTATCTGTCCTTACTCCGTTTTAAGCTGTGTGACTGAATTGACGCAAATACCTATTTTTTAGTTAATCTCGACCCAGGATGGTAATCAACTGGATGTACATTTGTATAATTATCCCCTCGCCAACAAAGTTGCGAAGGGATATAGTAACGCTACCGTCCTTCCGTCCGTCCTTCCTTCCGTCCTTCCGTAACATCCTTGTGAACACTCTAGAATCAACATCCTTCCATGGATTATGACCAAACCTGGTACATACTTAGTACTTAAGAGAATCTGGAACTCTATTGATTTTCAAGGTCATAGATCAAAGGTCAAGGTCACCGGGTAATTTTTTTTATCGCGTAGCATCCTTGTGAACACTCTAGAATGAACATCCTTCAATGGATTTTGACCAAACTTGGTACATATTTAGTCCTTAGAAGAGTCTGGAACACTATTGATTTTCAAGGTCATAGGTCAAAGGTCGACGTCACAGGGTCTAATGTTTACCATGTAACATCCTTGTGAACACTCTAGAATCAACATCCTTCCATGGATTATGACCAAACCTGGTACATACTTAGTACTTAAGAGAATCTGGAACTCTATTGATTTTCAAGGTCATAGATCAAAGGTCAAGGTCACCGGGTAATTTTTTTTATCGCGTAGCATCCTTGTGAACACTCTAGAATGAACATCCTTCAATGGATTTTGACCAAACTTGGTACATATTTAGTCCTTAGAAGAGTCTGGAACACTATTGATTTTCAAGGTCATAGGTCAAAGGTCGACGTCACAGGGTCTAATGTTTACCATGTAACATCCTTGTGAACACTCTAGAATCAACATCTTTCAATGGATTTTGACCAAACTTGGTACATACTTATTTCTTAGGAGAATCTGGAATCCTATTGATTTTCAAGGTCAAAGGTCAAGGTCACTGGGTCAAATTTTTGCCGCGTAACATCCTTGTGAACACTCTAGAATCAACATCCTTCAATGGATTTTGATCAAACTTGGTAATTGCTTAGTCCTTAGGTGAGTCTGGAACCCTATTGATTTTCAAGGTCAAAGGTCAATGTCACCGGATCTAATGTTTACCCCGTAACATCCTTGTGAATACTCTAGAATCAACATTCTTTAATGGATTTTGACAAAACTTTATACATAGTTATCCCCTAGCCAACAAAGTTGCGAAGGGGATATAGTAACGCTACTGTTCGTCCCTCCGTCCGTGCATCTGTCCGTCCTTCCGTAACATTTCTTGTGAACACTCTAGAGTCAAAATGGTTCAACCAAACTTGATACTCAAGTAATAGTAACAAAAATCTTGCACCTTATTGATTTTCAAGATCATAGGTCAAAGGTCAAGGTCACAGTTGAACTTTGAATTTTTTAGGGGTTTAACGGCGAGGGGATACGCCACGCTTTGCGTTGCCCTTGTTATAGATTTTGATTTATGAAAGTTTTAGTATGAAACATTTCTGGGTATTTGTAGCAAACAATCGTTTTCCTCTGTCGACATTTCCTATTTCCAAAAAATGTAGGTTAACTCAATGTGCAGTATAGATTGTTAACAAGAATGAAAACTTCTGTATATATAGTATGGCTAAACTAGAAAACATATTTACTGCGAATACTGTTGTCTACTGTCTGTATGTCTCTATTTTGTAACAAAGTAAGCGCTTCATTACTGTTTTTGTGCTGATCATGATGGAGCCTCTGGACGTGGATGTTTGATTCATTGTACCCGTCGGCCCGTGTATGAATGTATCTATTACAAGATCAGTGGAGATAACAATGGAAAAATCCGGCTGTGTTTGTAGATATATTGTATATGTAAATAAAATTCAGCTATTGTCCTTGAAGTCAGTATTCTAAATTTCTGGAATGCAAATATGAAACTGCATATCTTTTAAAATCTTGAAATAGAATTGTGTGCTCAGTATCATTATGCATCGACATTTTGGTACGGACTTAAATAATTGTGTTGTTCAAAATGTCGTCGAGTCAAATTCTCAATGGAATAGTAAAAACCAAGACGTTGTAAGTTCGAGCATTTATTGCAGTTGCATTGGAAATACTTCCAAATAAAAGACCCTGTAATAACAATATTAAAACCAATCAATAATGGATCAAGAAATATAACTCTGATAGCTAATACAAATGTAGATGAATATTTAAAATAAAATAAATTACAATTCTGACAAGTTTCTATTCCATTATTCTAACAAGATATTCATTCTCTATGAATCAATTATATACCCGCTCATGGTTCTAATGGACATTTCCTAATATTAAAACAAAAGTGTTGTTACAGGTAAAAAATAGCTTCAAATGAACCAAGGAAAATAGCAGCAAAAATAAGAATAAACTAAGCATTAAAATACCAAATAAATTAATAACAAGCATAAGCTAAGCAAAAATAAGTATAAATTCAACATTATGATAAGTTAAATAATAAGTAGCAAAATTAGCATTAATAAGCAAAACTATAACAACAACTATCTTTACCTCACACTGGGGTTCAAAGGTCATGGAATCAAAATACAGGATATACCTCAAAGATCACAACATCATGCTGTTGTTCATCTGTGTGTATTATATCATGGCAACCTGAATATAAAATTTGGGATTATGCTCAAAACATGCACAATTACACAAAACACAGATTACAACTAAAATTGTGTAATAACTCACCTTTAAATATTTTAATGATAAAAATAATATTATGATCATATTAATTTCATATTTAATAATTTTAAATATGATCTCATTTAACATTTAACATTTTAATAGGGTTTAATATGTTTTATAAGTTTATCAGTTTTATAAATCAGTCAATCAATCAATCAACTCAATCTCACTGAAAATGTTACTTTATAGACAATTAGCAAGTTTAGTAAGTATAATACCTTAAATGAATGTTAGTGGTGACAAATCGAAATATTATATCAGTTCAAGCTGGTTTCAAATAGTCATCAAAAAGAATATGTATATGGAGTTGACAATATGTCTCCCATACAAGCTTATGAAAAATTATAGAGTGCCTCAAAAGAACAATATAATTTTCCACCAAAAATGCATGTGACTCAAATAGCTAATGATATGAAATACCTGGTCAAGATAAGGATACATATCAGGCAATCGGCAAACCTCGGGTGAGTCCGCTTCTCTCCCTCAATACCTCGGCTGTAATACGGTATTTGATATGCGTCTACGCGTCACATTTCTTCGCCGGAAGACCGTATCACTTCAATCAAACATTGCGCGCCGCGAATAAGTTCTAAAATGGCAACAATAGATGAGTTTGGTTTGAAAAATATTGTTCTTTGATGAAGGTACGGAATCAGCCGACATTGCGACGAATGAAAATATATTATTATTGGACGAATATTCGAAAGTGAATTTATTTTAATACCTCCTTCATTGAAGATTTCCGAAAGCAGTTCCAATGGGAGCTATCGTAATACGGACGAGGTATGATGAAGGTACGGAATCAGCCAAAGTTGCGACGAGTGACATATCAGGGTCACTTTCTGAACTTAGGTCATAACCCTAATTAGCATATAAAACATAGCAAAGTTGTAGACCTCATTCATTTTATTACTCAGAGGTTTTCAATATTATAAATAAATGAGAAAGCCATGAAGGTCATTATTTCAACATATCTTATTTACAAAAAAAATATGCTATGATCAAAGTAAAAATTAAAATTTCTAAAAATTAAATTATTTACAAACTGTCAAAATTCACTCTTCCACATAAACACAGATCTACCCAATGAATTCAAGTGACGTTAAATGTTATTCATCTAATTGTTTGATGAAAAATGCATTATTTAACAATATATTAAACACAATAAATACATTTTACTTTGATATTGATATTTAATGTAGTTTTAATCATGTACAGTTTCCTTTTACCATTAGTGTATGTACCATCTGTATGAACTTGTGCTGTTTTCTCGCTTAAAAAGACCTTGTGATGTAAAGACTAAGCTGACTGCTTGAAAACCAAAAAGTACATGAGTAGTGTATTAAAAAAGAAACTTAGAATTATCTTTTTTCCCAGATTGTCTGTTACCAACAGCTGAGTTCTCTATTCCCCCATTTTTCGGCAAAAATTTAGAAAAAGAATGGAAGAAAAAATGTTAGATTTATGAGCGTATTTGGAGCCAAATGACATTTTTTTTGCTTATCAGTTTTGAAAGTTGCCCCCACTTTCCGACCCTTTTCTGGAGTTTGGACCCTCACTTTCCGCTCATCTCATGGAACTTACCCCCACTTTCCGAACCACTTGAGTGGTTTTCATCCCCCAACTCTTTTCAGTCCATGCTCACAGCTTACCCTCTACTTCCCGGTCCACTCATCAAGCTTGCCTCCTCCACATGCACTGTCCGGCACACTCAGGACTACACCTCAGACGGTATATTAAATTATAAGCAATCGATAGCTTAACGGTAGAAATGTGGTAAAAGAAATAGAAATAAAGAAAAATTAGTTGAATACTAATGTAAGAAACAGGAAACGGAAGTTAAAAATAGTTTATGCGCCATTTTTACCCAAACTCAATAAAGGATTGCAAACAGTGTCGCTATTAATTGTAATTTATTGTAATTTATTGTAATTAATTGTAATTTAACATGCATGAACAAAAAAATAATTACTCAGCAAGTAAACAGCAACCAAAACCTCTTTCTTTGCAAAAGTTAAATAATCAGACTGGTGGTAGAATTTTTTTCACAGACCTCGAATATTGAAATGTTCGTTACTGTCGCTGGACATTGTAACAACAAAGTGTAACAAATAAAGGTAATAACAAAATTACCGAACTCCGAGCAATCTTACAAAGGGGAAGTCAAAACTCATAAGTATATAAACAGAAAAAATCAGTCAACAACCGGAAAACTGTAAAAACCGTAATGACTCTGACTAGGTACAGGTATTTCTAAATAAATGGTGGGTTGAATCAGATTTTAAAGCGCCAAACCTCCCGCTTTCATTACGGCTCAAAGGTTCCGGCTGTCACTATAACAGTATTTATAACAATATTGGAACAAAAAAGTGAGTACTGGTAAACTAAAAAGTGTTGCAGCAAAAATATGGCTGTACTTTGTACTTATGTAGTCTACATCTGACAAAGGATATGAAATGTGTATAATTGAATATGTATTCCCGTCCAAATTTATATTGTTTGTGGTGTCGCCGGGTTCAGTATTAATTAAGAATCGGTAAGAAACCATTGATAGAATAACTGACAGGGAATTCAATTGATGCCGAAAACCAGATTGAAATGCTATTGAATCTTTAATCATTATGCTACAAAAGATCGATTTATGACAGAATCCGTAGAAATAAGATTGAAATGTTTGCTACCACAGCAGCGCACATTACATACAGATCTAAAAAGACAAATTATATTCTACACATTTCAGCTGCATGCTATGGGATAGCTTGAAACATATTTTCCAATT
The DNA here is from genome assembly GCA_963383655.1 of Bathymodiolus septemdierum. NCBI lineage: Eukaryota > Metazoa > Mollusca > Bivalvia > Mytilida > Modiolidae > Bathymodiolus > Bathymodiolus septemdierum. The sequence continues at coordinate 82,561,372 of OY726520.1, forward strand.
CATTCTGCTGTCATTTTTCTTTTATATTTTTCGACATGAATGAAAGGTTCGTTACCGAAATATTCGTTACAAATATGAATGTATTATGCACAAAAACGCACAAAAGATTCAGATGCGAATATTCAATGTTATAAAACCACGAGTATGAGTATCCTTCTGGAGTTCTTGTTTGAACACAATATTCAAGTCATCATAATTCAGATTAAAGGTAGGTTACTAATTTTATTAATACCTGAATGCCACAATTATTTCGGTCGATTTATTGTATTGTGAAGTATGAAATAGTGTGAACGCCGATGTCTTATGACGTCTTATAATCTGCTCGGCGCCATTCCATAGACAATTTATAAGTTGTAACGAACATTTCATAGCCAAAAAAATAACATTATGGTATTTATGTTCATATATATAGAGTGTGTCCATATTACACATGAGGTATTTCTCGTTACAAAGCGATTGGGACAATTCTGATCGTATAAAAGACCATCCACTAACCGTTCTACAACTATGGTGACAGCTAATGCCGATTTCTGGGATTATAATGCATGTGTGCAATAAATAGTTTTCAATATTATCAATAACATTTATAGATTATCATGGCAAGTGATGAAGTTTTAATAAAATTAATTACATCGTGAAATAACTAGGTGTATTATATAGTAACGAACATTTCAGTTCAATAAACACATATGCTGAACACCTCTTTTATTTCAGATGGCAAAAACCCGTGCCACATCTGATAAATCGGAGTAAGAAATTTGAAGCTCATGTATCTAGAATGAAGACGTTTGCTTAAAAAAAAGTTACCATTACACGGCTGGTAATCCGCACAAGCAGAATAGTCGGTTCTGCAAAGAAATTAGTGAGGATAACTTCCGGTTTTGGTGGAGGAGATTTCACGAAGACGCGTCGCAAGGTATGTACATGTCAAAAATTGAAATTTACTTTTTTATTGCTCGAATATTGCAAAATCAGAGAATGCTATGCTGTGGCGAATGCTTTCACGATTAGAAACATGTATAGTTTATTGTTGTATATGAAGTGTAACTCTCGCAAAATCATTCGTCCCACGATAAACATGGCGAAAATTGTAACACTCTAGTCTCTTACATTTCTAAGTTGTTCTTGACAAAGATGCAAGTTAAATTTTCAATATTTTTTCATCATGGGAGTCTAAATGTAATCAAGGATAAATTCCGATTCGTCAGAAGTAAATTGAAGTCTAGATAAATCTACAAACTGTCAATTTTCTCGTTTTCCTGCTTGAGGAGATCGGTTCTGATAGAGCACATTGCGAATGCATGAGGAGATTTGCTAGTCTTGTTAATTGTTTTCTGCAAAATTGATAAATTTACACTTTTAAACATAAAAATTATAAATACTCTGTCCACTTTCATGAGATGCCAGGATTCAAGGGAAAGAGGAACCATTGACTCTTTACAAAAACCTCATTTCGATATAGATTGCCTGTATCACCGCCAAGGAAGCGAACAAAAAGAAGTAGCAGTACACCAAATTTAAAATCTCCATCAATCAGGACACCAAGTTTATTAAAAAAAATCTCTTTCAATTTCAAAATATTTATATCCCTTCAAACAGGTTTCCACACCTATTCGGCGTTGAAGATCCTGTTAAAATGTCACTTTCATTTTTTGGGCCAGGCATAAACCGAATGAAGCGACCACCAAATAACTTTCTCCCTAACCAAAAAAATTAGAGTTGATGGCGAATATCTTAATTGACGTGATTCATCTTTGTCAAACCATTCTACAATGTCCAAAAACAACTCAAATGTAATGTTATTCAAAAGGAATTTTCCATCTCGTATAATTTAAAGAATTTCAATAGCTTGTCCTTTTTCCCAACATCAGAAAGTTTGTCAAGATCATCTTGAAAAACTTCAACTACTGAAGCTTCTTCCTTCGGGTCAACTTCTATCTTGCCTATACTTTCATCAAGACTCATAAAGGAAACATTTTGTAGATCTGCGGTGAAGTTTCCGTCATCTTTAGTAAAAAGGTTGCGCCGAATAGGTGTGGAAACCCATTTGAAAGGATATACATTTGTACATATTTTGAAATTGAAAGAGATTTGTTTTAATAAACTTGATGTCCTGATTGATGGGGATTTTAAATTTGGTGTACTGCTACTTGTTTTTGTTCGTTTCCTTGGCGGTGATACAGGCAATCTATATCGAAATGTTTTTTTGTAAAGATTCAATGCCAGTCCCCTTTTCCTCTTTCCCTCGAATCCTGGCATCTCCTGAAAGTGAACAGAGAATAGTTTATTTTGATTAGAGTAATATATCAGTTTTATGTTTAAAAGTGTCAATTTATCAATTTTGCAGAAAACAATTAACAAAACTAGCAAATCTCCTCATGCATTCGCAATGTGCTCTATCAGAACCGATCTTCTCCAGCAGGAAAATGAGAAAATTGACAGTTTGTAGATTTATCTAGACTTCAATTTACTTCTGACGAATCGGAATTTATCCCTGATTACATTTAGACTCCCATGATGAAAAAATATTGAAAATTTAACTTGCATCTTTGTCAAGAATAACTTAGAAATGTAAGAGTGTCACAATTTTCGTCATGTTTTTCGTGGGACGATTGATTTTGCGAGAGTTACACTTCATATACAACAATAAACTATGCATGTTTCTAATCGTGAAAGCATTCGCCACAGCATAGCATTCTCTGATTTTGCAATATTCGAGCAGTAGAAAAGAAAATTTCTATTTTTGACATGTACATACCTTGCGAAGCGTCTTCGTGAACTCTCCTCCACCAAAACCGGAAGTTATCCTCACGAATTTCTTTGCAGAACCGACTGTTCTGCTTGTGCGGATTACCAGCCGTGATTACATCATGTAGTTATCCACATGGATTTTGCCGAAAATTATAGTTGTAAGTCCCTAGAAGAGATACAATCCGCTTATTGGAACCAGCAGTCTGTCACTTTGCATCCTATTGTTGTATACACAAGGAAGGGAGACAACAAACAACTAGAACATCAAAGCTTTGTGGTAATATCTGATGACTTAAACCACAATACGGCAAGTGTTATTTACAATAAAGGACATAAAAGAAATTGACTCACAAGTAGAATATTTACACTTTTGGACCGACAGCCCAACGAGCCAATACAGAAATAAACCCATATTCAATTTTGTAGCTAATCATGAGGAGACTATGGGAGTTAAAACTTGCTGGAATTACTTCGAAGTGGGCCACGGTAAGGGTCCATGTGACAGATTATGTGGATGCACTAAGCGAAGCCATGAAGTCATATGAAAAGTCGTTATTGAAGATGTAACTGACCTTTTTTTTCGTGGACACAGTCATCCATGTGCGCAATGCGTAATGTTAAGTTCAAAATACCAAAAGAACAATGTGAAATTGTTGGAACAGAAATCGAAGCTATTTCAACAAAGACAATAAAAGGAACGATGACGATTCATGCTATTGTAGGCCAAGGTTCACATAACATTTTTGTTGGAGATGTTAGTTGTTATTGTCAAGTGTGTATACAGGGAGGGCAGTATAACTCCTAGACTAGTGAAATAACCTCCACCAATAGAAATGATCAGCCAAAATGACACAGTTACTGAAAACTCCACAGAAAGCGTGACTAATAATGAAACTGTTGATGATACCGAAACATATGACACTTTGAGACTACGTAATTGCTATTTACGAAAACAAATGGTATGTTGGCAAAATTGTCGACACGGATCTGGAAGGTGAAAATGGATTTATGTACAACGTGTCCTTCAGGGAGAAACGTAAGAAGATGTTCCAGTGGCCACGAAACAAAGACACTATATGGTACAAAAACACTGCTTAAGATGAGTACTCCGGTCCTAATTCCGTCTGGCAAGTCTGAGAGAATGTACAAGTTGGAATCCGCCGAGTGGTTCAAAATTTTAAACTTTGATAATATGTAATGAACATTTCATACAACGAGAATTATCTTAAAGATATGCAATCTTAGTGCTTTGTACACTGTAAATAAAAAAGGAAACATTCAAGCTTCATACATAAAGCATTCCTTTCAAGAACCATTTTGACTTTTAAAGTTAACTTTTTTCAATGTAACGCACATGTCATGGAATAAGTAACGCACGTTTCTGTGTCAAAATTTTGTGGAACACATGCTGTTTATTGCACATTTACTGCTGTTGAATTGAAAATCTTTTAATTCAGCTTGTCGTTTTTCCATTGGCATTAAAATCAGATAAATTTAGTATCATTTTTGTGCCAGTTAATTCTTTTTAATACAAGGGTTTTCTTAAAAGTGCGCATAATTGATAAATATTCCTACTAAGACATAAAACGGTTGTTAGTTTTACAAATTACTATGATTGTTCATCGAATTTTTGGTAAATTTGTTAATGTCATTCTCGTAAAAAAATTCTTACATGCTGCACTTGTGATTCATTTGCTCTATGCATGTTCCGAAATGTACATTACTGTTTCACTACATACTTATATGTGCACGTATTAACTTAAGAGGCATTTCAAGGAGATTCTGCTTCTTATTGTTCATTGTTTAGTTGATAATTACATTATTTGCGTTTTTCATTGAAATGTTACAATATGATTGGCTATGAAGTGGTTACATGATTATATCAAACCCAAACAAGTTTGCACGTGCCTCCATGACGACGTCAGATATAAACAATCAATGGCGTAGTAATATCCAACTGTAAATAATCTAACACAAATAAAATTCCGGTCACAACGAAAAATTCAACTATATTAAATTTTGATTTGATTTAAATGTAATTATAAGAATTGAATGCATTTTTTTGTAGTTTTATAGGCGTGTAAAAGCGTGGACCGAGGAATATTTTTTAAATGTGCTTCGATCCACGCTTTTATACGCCAATAAAACTACAAAAAAATGCATTCAATTCTTAAATAAAGTTTGTATTTGGCAAATGCAGTTCCGTGATTTCTGGAGAAAAGTGTATTTTACTGAGTTTGAGTGTTAAAAATAGCTATGCGGAAGAAAAATGAGGACTGTTTCTAAAAAAGCAACAAAAACAACAACAAAAAAACCAGTTTGTACTTAATTATTTGCAATAAATTATTCAAAAAATTCTTTCAACTATTCTGTCATTTTTAACAAATCGATTCTATATTCTATGTGACGTCATGGCTTTACTGTGACGCAATGCCTACTATGACGTCATGTCGTTACTATTGACGTTTATGCGGTAAAGATATCATATATATATTTCGCTGATTTTAAGTTTATGTTTGTTCTAGACAAATCAAGTCATTTTCACAATCGAAACAATTTACATCTACAGTATTTAAATGATTCAGTTTTATTCAGATTTTCCCTGAAAATTGCAACATTATGAAAATATAGATACTCCACTCAAGAGAGATAAATGAACAATTTTAACCACAAGCCGTCAGGCGAGTGGTTAAATTTTTTAATTTAACTCTCGAGAGTGGAGAAATATCGTAACCTACATGGCCAACTGAAGGAGAATTTGTTTCTCCCATTATTTAACACGAACTTTATTTCAAAATCCTTCAAAATAACCGATTTGACGACATGCGGGGAAAGGCACGAGACATTTTAATCCTCTAGAGGATTACAGATTTTTCCACCACTGGTTCAGCGGGGTTAAAACGCCGTAATAATGGGAGAAAGCTGCATGATGGCAATGCATTTTTTACAAGATTAATACAAATGTTGGAGAGAAAAAAATATTTACATGTTTCTTTATACATTGATTGTATTTCGGTATAAACAAAAGTCTTATGACGCTATGAATAGCTTATCTATCAATCGCTTCTCAAGTTGCACCTGTTCTTGATATTAGTAAATTTACAAAATATTTCCATAAAGGAATTTAAATTTCTTGCAGCTTGTAACAATTCAGTAAGGTTAAAATCAGAAACGGTTTGGGAGGTCAGCCTTATCTGATGTCAAATTACAGGACTGTCCGCACATTTTGGTGTAAAATGATTAATTCCCATACAAGATAAGGCGCCTATGTTGGGGGAATAATAGGACAATATAGAATACCAAAAATGTACCTGGAGAAAAGGATGAAAACTCGTTTCGAAAGCAACGGAAATGGCATCAGGTTTCGAAACTTTATTTATTTTATTACTTCCATAGTCATCTGAACTTATAAATACTACAATATAGCAAATAAACAAATAAACAAACAAACAGACAGACAAACAGACAAACAAAACAAAATAAACAACAACAACAAACCAAGAGAAAAAAACGAAAAAAAATGAAAAACAACAAAACAATGCAAAAATAAAATCCACCCTGAAAAAAAAATCAAAAACCGGACGCATGGAGAGACAATGGAAACATAAATGGTCAAGCACCTCCATATCTAGAGGATCTTAGTTACAAGTACCTTCATATCTGGATGATCTTAGTTACAAGCACCTCCATATCTGGATGATCTTAGTTACAAGCACCTCCATATCTAGAGGATCTTAGTTACAAGTACCTCCATATCTGGATGACCTTAGTTACAAGCACCTCCATATCTGGATGATCTTAGTTATTATCATTTTAGATACATGTATATAAATTGATTAGAAATACCATCACGAACAACTATTTTTGGGGGGGGGGGGGGAAATATTTTCGCTATGCTGCATCAAATCATGTTATGGAATTACTGCCAGAGTATCAAATTTGAATAATTAAAAAACAGTTACGGTTAAGATGGAATGGCAATACATGTAAAAGTGCTTCCTATTCCTGTGTATATAATCTTGAATTTGACTTGCAATATTAATGGGATGTTAGGATGGTTCAATAGAGAACATTCATTCACCACGAAGACGTTTGTTTAAGAAATAATTCATGGCAGGCATAGAGTTGTGCAAATTTACACATGGGCTGGGCCTTTATATTCTTAGATTTTACCCCTCGCTATATAAAGGCCCAGCCCATGTGTAAATTTGCACAACTCTATGCCTGCCATGAATTATTTCGATTCTAATAGGACAAATACGGTAATTTTTAACCATTCATGAACTGTATGCACACGGAATTTGGTGGCTGTTCCATTTACCTCCTTCGGAAATTTTGAATTGATTTTGAATTATTTGTATTTGAACGAGATATTTAAAAACAAAAATATGGATGTTAACATAAAAAACATATTTATTGCGTATTTTCCAACATAGATTCGATTGAGCAATTCCTGCGTAAAGATATTTAAAAAAAAGTCGGAGTTCATTCGTTCATCATTTCGTGCGCTAACAAGATGGCGGAGCGGAGTTGTCAAACATAATATCGAACACTTGACCAGTTGTTAATAATCGACAATTATTGTTAGATATGAAATAAAAAAATAAATGCCAATGGAAAAAAAAGCTTGTATTGTTGATATAGAAAAAAATTCCGGAATGAATACTTAAGACAACCATCTATCGACTTTGACTTTTGTAATATATCGTCATCATGTGACGTTATTTACAAGGGACGCTGATTGACACAAGTTGGTTACTGATTTATTTTAAGATTGTGTGAGCATTTTACTTGTTTGAGTAGCAAAATTCAAAATGCCATCAAATTGGAAAATATCAGTAACTTAATTACATCACCGTCCAGTTATCAAAACAAATGATAAAGAAATACTTAGTTACAGAATATTTATTTATAACTGAGGGGAAATTTTTATTTTAAGGACTTTAAAAATACGTTATATGCCGGTGTTATGTTTGTTTACACTCGGTCGTCACGGTAATTTCACAGCAGGAGTCACATCGGAACAGCCAGATTTGTTGTGTACTGCACTTGCGCTAAATATAGAGTTGTTGAGTATTAACATGTGTACCGTATTAGAGACGTCATATTAGAATTTCCGATAAACGCCTGTAACCAATGTAATCAAATGGCAATATCATTACCTTTGGACTTGTCATTGATCTTAAAACGTTACGTAATATGAGTAGGGACGGAAGTGAATATAATAGATTTAAATTTGATATTTTCAATAGTTTTCCAATTTCCAATAATTGCACGAATTGGTGAAAACCCTTATTAATAGATAGTAGTGTTAATGCTTGGTGCTTTAACCTTTCATAGGTTTTTCTTCGATCATCGTATATAGCGCTATCGTGTAATTAAATCAACATCGCCCAAATTTATTTTGTATTTAGTGTAGAGGTTGGTAAATAGCTTGTATTACCGTTGAAATGAAACCGCACATTTCTTCTGTTTCGTGATGGTCAGTTTTATTGGTGGAGGAAACCGGAGTTCCCTGAAAAAACCACCGACCTGCCGCAAATTCACGTTAGTATTATTACCAATTAATAATGGTCAAGTTGATGAAAAATAAAATCCACACATGACTTTTCATGAAAGAAATCTACATTATCTATAACACGACCCAGGTATTCACGTTTGTTTTTTTTGTTTTTTTTTTTCAAAATCTTCAGAATGTTTGATGCCATTAATTGAATGATTTTTTTTTTTTTTTTTTTTTTTTTTTTTTTTTTTTTTTTCAATTTTCGAAAAATTAGAGCCCACACGAACAGCTTGACCTAAAAAAAAACAAAATAACATCCCCTCCCCCTTCGAAAATAACCACTAAAATACTAGATTAATAAATTAAGATATTTATTTTTGAGATATGTTTTTAACATCATGTTAGGGTTCAGTCAGTAATTGTTGTTTACGACCAACTCAGCAACTTTTCAGCTATATGACACTAGACCAAGTTAATTGGTTTTTTTTTCTTTTTTTTCTTTTATAGTGGAAGCATATTTTGTTAGTAAATGCTATAGGAATGCATAATTTTTTTAAATAAATTTATATATATATATGCTTAAAACAAGCCACTGTGGAATCCGGAACAGAAACACCGTGTACATAAAATTCGCCCAAGAATAATGTACATGTACGTGAAATTGATTGAAATTGTTTGATTCCTAAACTTTGATAAACGAATATTTCCCATCATGATGTATGGCCAACACGAGCATCTTTTGGAAAGGGAAATACAAACAATGTGAACAAATATCAAATTTTGTTTAATAATGTACACGTAAGCGGTCGTAGCATTGTACTAGTTTTTTCCACATTCTACAGTTAGTGTACGTGTACTATGCGTATTTACTAATTACAAAAGTATTGAAAATATTGATTTCTGCTCATGGAGGACATAGGAAAAAATGAATAAAAATGTATTCAATTTTATTGTTATCTTCGCATTCACAGTTATGACACAGTAACAGATGACCCAGATATGATTGCAGCGTTGACGTTATCCTTGACTTAATTCAACGCAATGACGTGATCACTTTAGTAATTTAGTAACATTTCAGCAGATGGTGACAAGATTCATTTTCATTGATGATGCATTTATTGTAAACTTGAGGAATATTGTTATACAAATAATAATTATTGTTGGATAATTAGATAGAAATTGCGTTTGAAACAATAGTTTATATAGGTGACAAACGTCTATGCGAAATTCTAATATGACGTCTATAAAACGGCACACACGATAATACTCAAGACGTTACGCGCGATGTTGGTGACACTTGACGTTACACATAATTAACATTGAAAAGAACGTTTCGCGTCTTCTTTTTCATTTATTCTTCCTTATTTGTGTTTGCATACTGTGGGTTTGGTTAGGATGGAGGTGGTGTAGGTGTGTTTTGATGTATTGTTCTTTATTTCGGAATTTCACTTTTTGTTTTTATTGATTTTTATTTTATTTTGGCTTGCTTGTATATATTTGTGTTGTTGGTGTTTTCCTTTATGTGTTTATTTCAATGTTTGTTTGTTTGCGTATTTATTTCGTTTGTATTCCCTTTTTGTATTTATTTATTGTTTATGTTATGTGACTGTAGTTTATAATTTTTTCTTTGAAAGTATATCTTGCTCTAAAACGAGATTATCATATTCTGTTTGTTTACTAATTGATTGTATACGTTGTATTCTTGAAAATTTCTCGTAATATTTTATGTATAATCTAGTGAAATTATAATTAAAATAATTCAGTTCACATTTTTAATTTTCATATAAATCAATTATATTCGCGATTTATTTTTAACTATTATATAATTATAGTTTCTACAATGCACACATTCTTTTTTGCAATGCTTGTTCAAAAAGGACACACACAAAAATTTAGGTCATGAATTCATTTTTAATTAGGGTCGCTTGAGTAAGCGGAAACACATCGTTATTTTTTCAGGTTTGGTATATTTTTGTATTTTATTTTCGGTCTTTTGTTGGTTGTTTTTCAAGTTTTGATATCGTTTGTTTGTTTTTAGCATCGCTTTTTTTAGTTGTTGTTTATTTGTTTTAATTTTAATAGAAAAATATAGAAGTAGCGCGACGTTATTTTGCCGTCGATAAGAAAACAACGTTTACTGGACAAATTGGGAAACGTTCTACAATTTTACGCAGAAATCGTGATTTTTATCCGAAATCAAGTTTGTTAAGTTCATTCTCTGCCACTGAAAATGAACCATTTTTTGTTATTTGGATTTAGCACGAAAATTATGAGCGAAATATATAGTTCGAATGTGTAAAGTTTTATACTTCGTGGTTTTTTTACGTCAAGTTGCAACTGGACATTTTTCTGACCTTACTCCATTAGGAATATTTTTTAACTTGCCTTAAAAAAATCATTTTTAAAAAGACTTTTTCGTTTTTGAAGATAATAACATTTGATATGTATACTTTTTGTGAAAATTTTGTAAAACATAGCTGAAATAAAGCTTGTTATTTGACATGCAGATGTTTTTCCTTTAGCGTTACGTTCTTTTCTTTCCATGAACTTACCGATTTTTTGCTTCAAACATTGCTTTAAACAGAAATCGTTAATGGGGTCATAGAACACGATGACTCTGCTTCCGGTCCCACAAAAAAAATGGTCCGAAAAACGTATTTTTAGGTTTTTACTGAGAAAAATGTAAAAGACATACGGATATTTTGTAACGCATTACATGAGAAAATTGTGCGTTAACGACGTTTTCTTCCAATAAATTCGTTTTCAAAAGCAAAAATAAACCTAATCTAATATAATAAAACAATTATTCGCACAATTCCCTATACAAGCATGTCACCTAATACATTCCATTGATCTGTGTCGGCCATGAATAACAAAATACACTAACCTTGTTTTCCTACGTATACATTGACAACTAGACGGTGATGTAATTAAGTTACTGATATTTTCCAATTTGATGGCATTTTGAATTTTGCTACTCAAACAAGTAAAATGCTCACAAAATCGTAAAATAAATCAGTAACCAGCTTGTGTCAATCAGCGTCCCTTGTAAACAACGTCACAGGATGACGATATATTACAAAAGTGAAAGTCGATAGATGGTTGTCTTAAGTATTTTTTCCGGAATTTTTTTTTATGTCAACAATACAAGCTTTTTTTTCATTGGCATTTATTTTTTAATTTCATATCTTTGGATTGGCCGTGCATAACGAAGAACAAGCTAAAAAAGTTCCGAAAATCTTTCCGACCAATGAAATAGCGCGAAACAAAATATGTTCGGCTGACCTCCTGAATGGGCACGAGTGGAGGAAAGTTGGATGTGTCGTCGAGAATAAACTTGAATTTCGTCAATAAATATTTGTTGTTCGTACGTATAAACTAGATAGGAATGAAGGGAAATCATTTTTGAGACGAGGACAAGCGAAGGTCCTTTTTAAAACTGGCGCGTTATTGTAAAATATCGAGTCGAAGCTAGGATTTCCTCTTTGTATTTTGACGATTGTTTCGTACCTTTATGTTTATATAAGTAATATGGCAGCTGGACCTAGAAACAAAAGTTAGTAGAACGAGAGAGTTGTAACACGAAATGTTGTAAAATATGGATAAATGGTTCAAAGATATACTTCCAGACAAAGATCCATACCATAATCTCGGGAGGGACCAAATGAGGAAAAAGGGGGTCCGGAATTCGAGTGCCTGTGATATGTGTCGGCCATGAATAACCGGAAAATGCACTAACCTTCATGTTTTCCTACGCATACATTGATAACTGGACGGTAATGTAATTAAATTACTAATATTTTCCAATTTGATGGCATTTTGAATTTTGCTACTCAATCAAGTAAAATGCTCACAAAATCGTAAAATAAATCAGTAACCAGCTTGTGTCAATCAGCGTCCCTTGTAAACAACGTCAGAGACAGAGGATGACGATGTATTACAAAAGTCAAAGTCGATAGATGGTTGTCTTAAGTATTTATTCCGGAATTGTTTTTTATGTTAACAATACAAGCTTTTTTTCCATTGTCATTTTTTTTTTTTATTTCATATCTAACAATAATTGTCGATTATTAACAACTGTTCAAGTGTTCGATATTATGTTTGACAACTCCGCTCCGCCATCTTGTTAGCGCACGAAATGATGAACGAATGAACTCCGACTTTTTTTAAAATATTTTTACGCAGAAATTGTTCAATCGAATCTATGTTGGAAAATAGACAATAAATATGTTTTTCACGTTAACATCCATATCTTTGTTTTAAAATATCTCGCTCAAATACAAATAATTCAAAATCAATTCAAAATTTCCGAAGGAGGTAAATGGAACAGCCACCAAATGCCGTGTGCATACAGTTCACGAAAGGTTAAAAATTACCGTATTTGTCCTATTAGAATCGAAATAAGTCATGGTAGGCATAGAGTTGTGCAAATTTACACATGGACTGGGCCTTTATATTCTTAGATTTTACCCCTCGCTAACGCTCGAGGTAAAATTCGAATATATGACTGCCATGAATTATTTCTTAAATAAAACGCTCAGCTAACCACCGATAAAACTCGAGCGACACCTTTTGAGTAAATTTTGATGAATGTCATCCATTGGGCTCCCCTCTCCGTCCCCTTTTCAGTATGGTTTATTCTTTGAACAATTACGATCTTTCTTAGTTTGCATTTGTTTTCAAAGGAGAAAGACACCCAACATAAGATGTATGTTTATTTCAAACACTATATATATGTGCAACACAATAGTTTATGCCTTTCTATCTTTTTTTAATAACCAATAGTATAGTCGCACAGACAGTTAAACAATTACGATTCTGATTTTTGTTGGTGCTGAAATTCTGTTCCGGTTTCCTTCAGCCTATGTCAAATAACATTCACTAACGACACAGATTTTAAAATCGCCGAAGATAACCAAAATTCTCGAACCACAAAATTGTTCACATTATATATTTCTGGAAGAAAATCAAAGCAATACCTTAGATTCTGCAATACCTTAAAGCTCTGAAAAACGATTGGAATCGTACAGAAAAGAGGGATGGCTGTGCTTTTGCTATAAGGAATTATAAGGAAAAAGAGCTTAAAATAGCAATGACCCACAGATCTGGTAGAAAGAATTAACTACCGAATGGTGTTCAAACAAGATACAGTCATGGCTTCATGCTATTCAAATAAAATTGCCAAATAGTTAATATTAAATTGTGAAAAATGTCATATTGTTTTAATAATAAATGTAAATAATATGGTAAATTTTCAACATTTCTTACACAATTATTAGAAACAATCAGGTCAAAGAAGAGTTTGAAGATACCAAAGGGGTAATTAAAATCCGTATATCGAAGTAGAACAGACAACACAATGGCCAAAAGAAAAAGTACAAAAGGGCAAACAAAGCAAAAGTACAAAAGGGTAAACAAAGCATACACATGAAACTTAAGATCGAGTAACACGAACCCCTTCGGGAATGAATTCAGGTTCTCCGGAAGGATGAGCAGTTCCTGCTCAACTAAACCCATATTGTCTGATTCCCTATTTATTAAGAGGGTAAATGTGTATTTTCTTGATTGATTGATAATGTGTATTGTGTTGGTTACTGATGTTCGAATTAACCGAAACAAAAGGAATGACGTCACTACCTTTGTCAATATGTCAATTGTCATGGTGGCGGGAAATGTATAATATTGACATAGGTATCAAAGTGCTGTCCATGAAAATAAACTACTCTGTACCCTTCAATCATAAGCATCAGAAGCTTGTCCATGAAAATGAGCTATCTTACATTCTGACATTGCACGGTATAGATGTAATGAAGTTCTCCATAAAAATAAGCTACTTAGTGTATCACATAGGTTTCAAAGTCTTATCCATGAAAATAAGCTACCTTGCATCTGTTCAGTGTGTGACAGAGGTTCCAAAGCGTTATCCATGAAAATAAACTATCATGCACCATTTAAACATAAGCATAAGCCTCAGAAGTCTGTCCTTGAAAATAAGCCACCTGACATTCTTTCATTGCATGGTATAGGAGTCATGAAGTTTGCCATGAAAATAAGCTACCTTGCATCTGTTCAGTGCATGACATAAGTTTCCAAGTGTTATCAATGAAAATAAACTACCTTGCACCATTCAAATATAAGTATCACAAGCATTTCCATGAAAATAAGCTATCTTACATTCAGACATTGCATGGTATAGGTGTTGTGAAGTTTTCCTTGAATTTAAGCTAACTTGCATCTGCACAGGTTTCAAAGTGTTATCCATTAAGAAAAGCTACCTTACATCTGTTCAGTAGGTTCCAAAGCTTTATCCATAAAAATAAACTATCTTGCATCATTTAAACTTAAGCATAAGCATCAGAAGCTTGTCCATTAATGATTCCATTTCAATAGAATACAGACGTCGTCTTTTCGAGATGTCTATTGGCCCCGTTTCGGAACGGATTTTTCCTATCTCTAATTAGGACCGACTGACCCATGTTCAACTGCTGTTCACATGGAACCCTTCTCCCCTTCAGTCTTCAAAGTTCTCGTTTGAATATTTGCTACTACTACCCGTGGCGGCTCCATCCAGACTCACGCCACAGACTTCTACGCTCACCACGGCGGCTCTCCTAATCGTCAAAGCTTGGCACCTAGGGTGGTCATATTGCCTTTGACTGTCCAATATAGGCCCATTTCAGAGCTAGTTGATTCGGCTGGTGAGTTGTTACACACTCCTTAGCGAATTCCGATTTCCATGGCCACCGTCCTACTGTCTGTTTAAACCAACACCTTTAATGGTATCTGATGAGCGTCTGTGTTGGGCACCTTAACCGGACGTTTGCCTCATCCCACAGCGCCAGTTCTGCTTTCCAAAAGTGGTCCACTTCACACCTGCATTCGATGTCTAACTCCAATTAGGCGAGTTGGACTTCTTACCCATTTAAGGTTTGAGAATAGGTTGAGGTCGCTTCGTCCTCAAGGCCTATAATAATTCGCTTTACCGGATAAAACTGCACTATCCGGTGCCAGCTGATACCTCTGCTGCCTTACCACTGATGGCTATCCGCGGATGCCTCTGCTGCCTTCCTGCCGATGACAGGCCGCTGCTGCTGTTCTCCTACTAAGCCTCTGATTGCCTTAGTAAGCGGGGCTGTGTCGCCGGGCCATTACACTGCTGACTCTCCGCTGATGCATCTGCTGCCTTTCGGCTGATAGCAGGCTGCTGCTGCTATTCTCCTGCTAGGCCTCTGCTGCCGTAGTAAGCGGAGCTGCGTCGCCGGTCTTTACGCTGCTGACTGTCCGCTGATGCCTCTGATGCCTTCCCGCTTATGATTATCCGCTGATGCCTCTGCTGTCTTCCCGCTGATGGATCTCTTCTGATGCATCTGCTGCCTTTCGGCTGATAGCAGGCTGCTGCTACTATTCTCCTGCTAAGCCTTTGCTTCCGTAGTAAGCGGGGCTGCGTCGCCGGCCTTTACGCTGCTGACTGTCCGCTGATGCCTCTGCTGCCTTCCCGTCGCTGCCTGTCCTCTGATGCCACTGCTGCCTTCCCGCTGATGGCTCACCTCTGATGCCTCTGCTGCCTTGCCGCTGCTGATCGGACGTTCTGTCCGGTGATCGATGGCATGGCATAACTTCGTTCTGCCGGAAGGAATACGCATTGTGGACGGGCCTCTGCATGTAACTCTGCCGATCAGAGACGCACGACGGCTCATTCTAGCAGTAGCATCGGTCCTTTCAACTGCGGCGACTCACGGGAAAGGGGAAACATAGGTCATGTACCTATCTGGTTGATCCTGCCAGTAGTCATATGCTTGTCTCAAAGATTAAACCATGTATGTCTATGTACATGTACATACTTTTACATAGTGAAATCGCGATTGGCTCATTAAATCTCTTATGGTTCCTTAGATCGTACAATCCTACTTGGATAGCTGTGGTAATTTTAGAGCTAATACATGATCCAAAGTTCCGATCCTTCGGGAAAGAGCACGTTTATTAGATAAAAACCAGTCGGGTCGAAAGGCCCGTCACATTGGTGATGCTGGATAATTTTGTGCTGATAGCACGGCCTCGAGCCAGCGACGTATCTATCAAAGGTATGCCCTAACAACTTTCCATGGTACGTGATATGCTGACCATGGTTGTAACAGGTAACGGGGAATCAGGGTTTGATTCTGAAGAGGCGCGCAAAAATTACCCACTCATGGCACTGGGAGGTAGTGACGAAAAATAACAATACGGGACTCCTTCGAGGCCCTGTAATTGGAATGAGTACACTTTAAACCATTTAACGAGGATCTATTGGAGGGCAAGTCTGGTAATTCCAGCTCCAATAGCATATATTAACATTGTTGCGGTTAAAAAGCTCGTAGTTGGATCTTGGATCAAGGCTTGTGGTCCGCCGCATGCATGTTACTGCTCGTCCTGACCTACTCCCGGCGGTTTGCCCTTGGTGCTCTTGACTGAGTGCCTTGAGTGACCGGAACATTTACTTTGAAAAAAATTAGAGTGTTCAATGCAGGCGATTTCCCTGAATAATAGTGCGTGGAATAGTGGAATAGGACCTCGGTTCTATTTTGTTGGTTTTCGGAGCTTGAGGTAATGATTAAGAAGGACTGACGGGGGCATTCGTATTACGATGATATTCTTGGATTGCCATCAACTACTGCGAAATAATTTGCCAAGAATGTATTCATTAGTCAAGAACGAAAGTCAGCGGTTCAAAGACGATCAGATACCGTCGTAGTTCTGGCCATAAACGATGGAAACTAGACACAGAAATTGCCATAAAAGATGTGATTTTTTATAATCTGTAAAATATATTTTTTTCAATCCTTCTTTGTTCGATGGCCTTAAACAAAATCTTTAAGAAAGAAACCCTTGGGGCCTCTCTTGTAATTTGTCATTGTAATTAATTTATTTTCCCTGTCCCACCCTAGAATATACAAGTCATATAAATGTGTTTAAACATGTCTGTTCCGACAGTGAAACATATAAAGAATATAAGAAAGTCGTGTTGAAATACTTTACATTTTATTAACAATATATCAGAAACAAAACATATACAGATACATAAAGATAGATTCAATATGAACAAACGTGGAAATAATGCACAATTAAACAATATAAATAAAATTACAGAAATTTATCAAAAGTATCCTAAAATACTATTTACATTAATGCAACTACGTTGCTACTTATTATCTCTTCAAAGGAGATCTTTTTGGGGAAAACATGCTACTATAGAAATTCCCAAGGAGTGAATGATCTATATTGAGAATATAACGTATCTGACAGTTCTTTAATTCTGTTCAATAAGAAGTATCCTTGTTCGTATTTTCCAATGGTATCCAAATCTTCACAAAGCTGCACATTGTTGGTGTTTGTATTTGGGATTGGTTGCCTTGTGATATGCATGACGGTTGAAATTTCACACATCAATGATTTCACGAAGCGATCCCTGAGATGTTGAAGTTGTTGGAATAATGGAACTTCTACAAGACCTTTTCCAAGATTGTGCAATGATGTCCTTAATTGATTCAAAATTTCTCTAACTTCTTGTAATAAATTAAAATGAATTGTAACTAAATGTCTCTGAAATATTAATGGTTTACATTTAATTTCATACAAAAGTCTAGAAGAATATTCCTCTCAGATTAGGTAAGTTTAATATAGATTGCATAATTTCTCTCTATAAAAATGTAATCAAATATGATAAAACATATAAAATACGAGAGGAGAATAGAACATAATCTTAAAGCATGAAAATCGTAATGGAATCTAACATGCATACTGAAAACATATTTAACATGTGTGAGACAAAACAATATTTTTCAGTGAGATAGAAAGAAGATGAATTCGTTGTAAGATGAATTTGTTTTGATGAAGGAAACTGGAGTTCCCGGAGAAAACCATCGTCCTGCCGCAAGTCACTTACAAACTTTATAACATAGAAATCACATTAGTATTATTACCAATTAATAATAGTTAAGTGATGGAAAAATAAAAACAACATTATCTATAATATGATCAAGGGATTCACGTTTAATTGTTTTCTTCAAAATCTTCAGAATGTTTTATGCCTTTATTTGAATTACTTAAGATAAAGCTGAAATCGTAAAATGTTTACTTTTGCTATTTCAATTTTCGCAAAATTAGAACCCGCTAACAGTTTGACTAAAAACATGCAAAATAAACCCCTTCGAAAATAACCACTTGTACAGTAAATTTATAAATATAGATATTTATGTTTAAGACAGAATATGTTTTTAACATCATGTTGGAGATGAGTGAGTAATAGTTGCTTAACAACAATTCAGCAATTTTTCAGCTACGAGAACAATTTAATTTTCAATGAGATGATGATGATATCCCAACACGCTTAGTTGTGGTTTTTTAAATAGTGTTATTTCACTGAAACAACAGTCCGCGGAAAAAACATGTCGTCCCACTCTGACACACTATTCTGATTTCGAGCCAACCAGTTTTGCTCTTTGTCTTTCTCATTAATGCTTAAAAACTCGATATTGCTCATCTACGCTTCATTCCATCCGATTTACACTGTAAGACACAGTACCAATACTTTGAAGGCTTGCCCTATCCATATTACCGTGAAAGACGTTTGATTTACAATTACGTCGAGCGTTACTAACCAAACGGGAAGTTGTGGCACCTGCAGTTTACGTCAATCCACGTGATCGATAAATGAAAATACCGGAGTTTTCGCTAGAATGGAAACGACTAGAACACACCATATTATGGTTAATTAAATGTGGTGAAAAGTGTTAAAACATGGATGTATAATTGTATTTGATTAGTGCCGCATTTAATTTTGCTGTGAAACGAGAATGATGTTGTTTTGATATTACCTTTGAAATGGTGTTGTCTATAATAGTACTATTGTTGATGTAATTATAACAATAATGTACTGTAAAACTGAGTACTTCTTCTACTCGTGGATGATTCCGTTCCTACAAACAAGGATATCAGTATAAGTACATAGTGTTTACTAAATGTTACATATATTAGTTTATATTTCAGTTCCTCCTCCAGATAGGCAATATAGGTACAGTGTTGGAAAATATAACATTTATGTGTACGAGCAGGTTGAAAACCGATCCTTTTTATGAGTTTGTCCGTCCTGTTTCGTAGCGAGTGCAAATGATTAATGTATTTTTCAACATGGCACATATATTGTATTAAAAAGCAAAAAAATGTCAAATTGTCTATGAAAAAAAAGCACAAGCAAGCGTAATGTAATTTGACTGCTCAAATAAAACCAGTGCAAGATAATATAATGCATACCGTTGCACTTTAAGCTGCGTTGTAGAAGATGAATTCATGATAGATATTATTAACACACTCAGATATATATACTTTGACAAAAGCTAAGAGCCACCCAGTATCATTTTTAATTTGTTTTACTTTTCTAAGGCTGAATGAAGTTGAATCCAAAATACTTCTTTGATAATATTTCATTTTGGATGATTATATCACGGGTTATTTGAAGCTGATTATGAAATGAAATGGTTGGTTAAGTGGAAAAAGACACGGATATTTTAAAACTTCAAAACAAGCTTTATTTGTCAACAATTAAAGAAAACGGACAAGTCATATTTTTTTCCTTAGCTTTTGCAGGTATGCATGGATAAATCTTATTGCACACATTTACTTAGTAGCGAGTATAACCACCAAGGATGCACTAACGCTCCCGCACCCGCCTATTCATTTCACGAACTAAGTGTGTGGAAATCGCCGCCATTCTTCCAGAATTGCGTTCGTTAATTCAGCAATATTTTGACATTGTGGATTACATTAGCTCACTTTACGGCCAATAAAGTCCCATACGTGCTCGATTGGGTTCATATCAGGGGACATGGCGGGCCACTGAAGTGTGTCAATCGCTTTTGCTGCATGGATTCCGATGACAATATGCTACAGATACATGACCTCCCAAAATTCAATTCATATCGAATACGATCTGATGTAGCAAAACGATTTCTCCTGACGCATTAAGCTATAGGTCTATCCTCTTTATGTGCAGTTTTTCGGGGCCTATCAGATCCCGGACGTTCATCGACCAATCCAGTCACTAGTCACTAGACGATCAATTGCAGAATGGTGTATCTCCATTTGCCCTGCCACCCTTCTATTCCTAAAACCTGCCTGTGGCATGCGAACAGATCGACACCGCTCTGCTAAAGTAAATTATCGCCTAACCATAATTTAGCGATGAAAACACTATACGAAAAACTCTACCACCTCAACTTGCAAACACACTTTGTGTGATTAGTTATGACGCCAATTGTAAACTGGTTTTAATCGATCATGACTTTATCGATCGATGACGTGCTACACATTTAATTACAGCTGATGTGTAGAGTATTCTTTACAGCAATCGTATTTTAGAAAAGATATGTACGAAATAAATCAAGTAGCCATTAATATTTGTCAAGGTGTAAGACTAGTGCCAGTAAATAGTATTTAAAAAAAATCATAGTCCATTTTTATCGACTTAAAACAATGTAAATAGACCGTTAGATGTGTTTGTGTATGCTGGCGATTTGCTTCGAGGAGTAGTCATTTGCCAGACTTACATATTTTGCTGTTATCTTGTCATTGCTGTCAAGTTTTTTTTTAATGATTTGCAATCTGTAACAATAAATAGCCACTCTGATATATAAAATCTGTTACAATAAATATAAAATCGGATATCTTTTGTCAATATTTTATTCACTATCTGTTAAACAACAAATCTACATGGTTTATTGTGATGTTTGTTTGTTTGTTTGTTTGTTTGTTTGGTGGTGTTTAACGCCACTTTCAACAATATTTCAATTATATCGTGGCAGTCAGTTTTATTGGTGGAAGAGACCAGAGTACCTGGAGAAAACCACCAACCTGCTGCAAGTCACTGACAAACGTTACCAATAATGTTGTACGCCTCGCTCTGATCAAGATTCAAACTTACAACATCAGTAGTGATAGGCACTGATTGCATAGGCAGTTGTAAATCCAACTACCATACCATCACGGCCACGACGGCCCGTTTATTGAGATATTCAGTAGTTTAAGCTATATTTCACATTAAGTATAAGACCATTTTAGTCCGGAATTATTCGCTTTGTACTGGTGCCAGTTCCCAGGGCACAACCCAGAGCTGCCCAGCACGTCCCAAGGGGGAGAAATGTGTGCACTCTCGATAGGGGTTAGCCAAGTCTGATCTGATCTTGGACCACATAGGGTGCGTGTTTGAAGAATAGGGTCACGTCACATGCTCTCTTGCACGTTAAAGACCACTTTTGCTAAAATTGTTGTTCCTACCCAACTTTCCATACTTTTCATGTAGCAGCCAAAAGGCGTTGCCAGATTGTTCCTATATAATTTGTAGATAGTGTTGAACTTGTATTCATCCTGAATAAACATGACATATTTGACTCTCAACATAAAGTCACCAACAATAGTCAATCGATATTATTCGTACCATTGTACTACATTACTGATATATATGTACTTACTATAATGTTCATGACGTCTATCGTCTCTGATTTTAGTCTGTCTGCTCTTCTTGCCAGTTTGTGAAAAGCCATCTGTAGCGCATGTCGCGTGTCATGCCCATTTGTAATGACATGTCCTCGTTTTCCTCCGCATATGTTTGTCACGTGACCGGTAATACTATTTTCATAGACTGAGCTGATAACAGTAAAATCTGAAAAAATGAGATAAAGTGATGACATATTTTATATTCTAATTGAGATAAAGTGATGATATATTTTATATTCTAATTGAGATAAAGTGATAACATATTTTATATTTTAATTGAGATAAAGTGATGACATATTTTATATTCTAATTGAGATAAAGTGATGACATATTTTATATTCTAATTGAGATAAAGTGATGACATATTTTATATTCTAATTGAGATAAAGTGATGACATATTTTATATAATTATGTTAACATTGTGGAAACTGGGCAATGGCGAGAGTTCGCAGAACTCAATCCATAGTGCTTCCCAACTCTTCCCTAGGTGGCGACTATGTAATCCCCATTCGATGGGATTGTCATGTTATAGTACGGATAGCCTGACCATGGACAATATTGAATGCCATTTTTGGAGTTTCATGCTGCCATCACACCAACGATCACTTCTGAAGATTTAAGAAAAAAAAGATGTTTTAGGAATTTATAAACAATGTACATTGCATACAAACGTCCAGTTAATTCTCTCGAATTATTAGTACGTACATTTGTTATTGTAAAATCTATACATGTACGTTTCTATATGCGTGTGTGTTCTGTTGCAGGTGTCCCTAGGATTGCATGACAGATTGTCTTACTGATATACACTTCTTTTTTTTAACAATATTTTTATATACATGTAATGTAGTTATTGAAGGAGTAATTCCCCTTTCTTAATATTTAGTGTTAATATTTAAATTTTCCTGCGGTTCAAGGTATAGCGGAAACATTTGTATTGACGGTGCGTTTGAAATCATTGTCAGGTGTGTTTGAATTAATTGTCACCTGATATTTGAACCCGACAGTCGTACTGTCAAGATGGACACCGGGATGAGTTCACCAATGCGAAATCCTATCGTACACGAAGTTGAAGCAGCCGTTTCGAACACTAAACAGGATTTATTGAACAGTATGGCTGTTTTAATCGATTCCAGGTTGAATACATTTCAATCCAATATTCAACAATCGCAGAAAGACATTTCGGATTTTCAGATGTCAAAAATAGAGGAAAGTGTCACTGACAATTTTCGTTTTCGACGAAAAGGAAACGAAATGCAGTGCAAACACAGTGTTAATGTTATGTCTAAACTGATGGAGGCTCGTTCAATTCTAGAGAATCCGGACATGAACTCACAGAAGGTCGTCACAAATAACAGCAAAATGTACTTTTAAAGATTTCCAAAGCAGGTTGTCTAATATCAACTTTATACATTTTCCATAAAATATACCAAAGGAAGACAAGAATTGTAGGTTATTGAACTCAAAAGGTTCAAAAATCAATACAATGACAGTCGATAAAGTTTTTGATTGTGAAATTTTTTGTGACGCCTCAGATGTTTTGTTAACTCCGATTTTGATTATCATTTAGAGAACATTGAAACATTCGGTAATTGGACCGAATCTAAAAGTCTTGAAAGTTCTACTTCGAGAGAATTAGATGTGTTAAAAGAATGATTTACACTTTTTCAAATGAATTGGAAAATAAACAAGTCAAAATCAATTCAGATAATAAGAATGTTGAACACATTATTAAGGTAGGTAGCAAGAAAACGACATTACAAAAGACTGCTACACAAATTCACTCTTTGTGAATCACAAAATATTCAGTTGACTCCTTATTGGATTCCAAGAACACAAAACGATCACGCAGAGTCATAGATCACGATCATTGGGGTGTTGGACATTCTTTTTACATTTTTCTGAACAAATTATGTGATAAATGTACCATAGATAGATTTGCATCACACTACAATAATCACCATGAAAGATTTAACTCTATTGTATGGTATCCAGAAACTAAGAAGATTGATGCCTTCTCTCAGTTTTGGGGAAATGACATGAATTGGTTGGTACCACCTCCTAGCATGATCACAAAACATTAAACAACCTTAGACAAGATAAAGCTAAGGGAATATTAATTATCCCTGTTTGGAAATCGGCACCTTACTGGCCAATTATACAGAAAAATTGTATTTTTCATGAATTCATTAAGGACATTCACTATTTACCTCAGAAAGATTGCATTTTCACAGGAAATTTAAAATGGTCGCTTTAAGAATTATATTTTGATTTAGTCATTCTATTTTATAGGAATAAATCTGAGACAGAACGTCGAAAAGGCAGTGATCTCCAGTAGTGTTACTTCCACACTTTCTCTACACGGTTTATCCTGAAAGATGACCACATTTTTATTGAACTCTAAAAGTACGAACACTAACAATTCTCTAGCTTCAACAGATGAAGTGTTTTTATTAAAGAACATCATTATAGCAATTTACCTGCAGACCTCATACATATTGCTTTGCATATTACGCATTTAATAGAAAGACAGTGTTCTCCAAATGTCATTAACAATTTATGCTATAAAATGGGCTCATGTATTGAATGGTTTTTCCGATCCAACGGAAAATTCATTTATTCAATCACTTCAAGAGTCAGCCAAACGGCTGAACGGTAAACCAGTTAATAAGAATGATCCTGTTACAAGTCAAATGATTATTGAATTATGTTCTAAATTTAAAGATTCGGATGATTTAATGATTATCAGAGATTTAGCTATGATCGTATTAAGCTTTGTCGGATTTCTTCGTTTTGATGAATTAAGTTCTTTAAAGTATAATGACGTCACTGTTCATGATCATGTTTTGAAACTCAAGATTGTTCATAGTAAAACTGATCAATACAGACAGGGCATTGATGTGTTAATTTCTAAAGGCAATACCTTGGCCTGTCCAGTTTCTATATTTAGACATTATGTTTCCTTATCTAAGTTAGTTTTGAGCTCCGATTTTTTACATTTTCAGACCTATTTATAGGCATAAGGATATAGCCAAACTTATTTGTTAAAACAGAAAAATAAGCTACACGACAGCTAGAGAAAATATATTGAAAAGACTTAAATCAGTAGAGTTAAACTTGAACTTGGGTATACATTCTTTACGATCTGGTGGTGCATCCGCTGCTGCACGTTTTATTTTTAATTTAGCACCTCTCTTTTTTTCTTAGTGTTACTAATGTTGCTGATTCTATGTCATTTGTTGTTTTATTTCTTATTTAGCACATCACATTTCGTTTGTTTTTAGTGTTGCTAAGTCTATGTCGTTTGTTGTTTTATTTTTAACTTAGCACCTCTCCTTTCTTTTGTTTTAAGTGTTGATATTATTACTGAATCTAATAGTCTGTACTAATAATATCCTCAATATTCTGTACTAGTAACATCGTCAATATTCTGTACTAGTATCACCGTCAATATTCTGTACTAGTAACACCATCAACATTCTGTACTAGTAACACCATCAACATTATGTACTATTAGAACCGTCAATATTCTGTACTAATAATTCCATCAATATTATGTACTAATAATATCCTCAATATTCTGTACTAGTAACACCGTCAATATTCTGTACTAGTAACACCATCAGTATTCTGTACTACCACCATCGATATTCTGTACTAATAATATCATCAGTATTCTGTACTATTAGAACCGTCAATATTCTGACATTCCCGGCTTATGCTATATATTCCCTTCGGCTGCGCCTCAGGGAATATAGATCCTAAGCCGGGAATGTCACATTATATACCCTGTCTGATAGCTGAATAACATATAATATATACGTCTGAAAATTAAACCAAACAGGGTTAGAATTAGATTTTAGAGCTGTCAAATTTTTGTTCTTCCCTCGACGGGATTTAAACCCACACCATTGATACACTGCAGCACCATTCGCTTAGCCTTACGTCCAGCGCCCTAGACCACTCGACAACATCCACTCCCTATATATATATTACGAATTTAGTTTGTTACACATATTTTCATTGGTTCTTCAGCCCTGAATGTCAGCATATATTCGGAAAACAGACGGGGTATATATTTCAGTCCCCAAAAACGATTAAAACATGGATGACAAAACATTACGCTTCACTGAATCAATGGTATAATACGGAATAATAAATGTATTTTTACCAAATTAAATGCTGTTTTTTTAACTCAAAACGGCTGCATGAACAAAAACAATATTACAACGGTTAATTCCGTCACAAATACCTGATCGATTTAGCAAACTCCTATGTTCCACGGTTGTATCATAACGAATAAACAAAACGTTGAGCCTTGAAAACTTTCGACATCATGGGGCCACACCAAGGTTTTATTTACATGTTGTTAACATTTAAATTATTGAAACTGTTTCGCAAACCCGTTGTTTTGTTATGTGATATATTAATGTTATATTTATAAAGTTTATAAAATTTACTACATATGAAACTATTGATTTAGAAATTTAGTACAGTATTTTCTTTCATGAGACACCCCATACATGAAATGTGACGCGACACATATTTTGACGTCATTGAAGAATGACGTCAAAGGTACGGAAACGGACATCTAGAGATACGAAAAATGAAAATAAAAGAGGCAAATTTATTTAATACAGTTGGATGTTGTATTTAAAAAAAAACCAATGGCTAAATCCGTAACATATCTGTTATTCAGCTATCAGACAGGGTATATAATGTGACATTCCCGGCTTATGATATATATTCCTTCGGCTACGCCTCAGGGAATATAGATCCTAAGCCGGGAATGTCACATTATATAACCTGTCTGATAGCTGAATAACATATAATATATATTAAAGTCTCTCATATCGAGGTAAATAAGCAAAATCTCTGAAAATTTATCCGGAGCTTTCGGCCGTACAACCCGGCCTTCTTCAGCGGAACTTTATTATATTATGATACACTTGAATTTGTCATAATGGATAACGTCACAAAGTAAATAAAATAAAAATTACGGGAAATAGAACGTTACGTTTTTGTATTTAATCCATGGGGTTTGAATGTTCGCATTTTATTCGGATGCGTAGCATTATTCCGACAGCCCATAACTCCGACACCCCATTACTCCGACAACCCATTACTCCGACGGTCCATTTTTCCGACAATGCAAAATAGAACTCAATCCACAAATCCATGATTTAACCAGGTGTATCCAACAGGATGTTCCGTCGGTCAGGCTAATCTTGACGGACCATGGCCTAGACAGAATGTTCTGGAAAGGAAAAGGAGCTTTTATCCTAGGCTGTACATCCTCGTTCAAGGCAATTATGATCGAACGACCTGGTATGGGGACAGTTAAAAATTGAAGAAAAAGTTGTGCACATTGCACAAAGGAACCAGAAAAGAGGAGTGAAGGAAAAAAGTGTAAACCGGGAGAAGCACGAGAAAGACAAAATGACGGAAGATAGCAATACGCATGGAAGCGAGGAGAGTTAAGAATTGAAGAAGGACGTATATAGTAGAAAAGGAGAGAAAGGGAGCACAATGTACATGCAGAAGAATGGAAAAAGCTCCGAAGATAGGTAGACAGTTCTCTTGTTCAGGTCAATAAATACATCGATCACTTCTGTTGAAGCACGATTGGCAACCAACATATGCGGCTAATAGAACGCCTTCCATATGCATTATGCCGCTTCCACACACCTTCATTTATTCTGCATTCCGACGTACGTTTCATGATGCGAATTGAATGTGCATCCAACATGGTTAATGCCTTCACACGTACGTCAAAACGTTTGCGATTTACGTGAAAATATTTACATTTTCTCTACATGCAAAAAATAGTATTATTACAGTCGTAACTTATGCCAACTGAAAACTCCTTGTCATAGGTGTGAAGCTCTTAGAGCATGCGATGCGGATTTAATAGGCATTAAATGTACATGTGAAGGAGGCATTCATCGGTTTACAATGTATCTAAAACGTATTAGAAAACGCAATACGGTTGAACAGCATCAGGTAGTGTCTCTCCGGTCACAAATTGTGGGAGTTTAGACGTGATACTCCCGACAACAACCGAATTTTGCTTAAAATTAAATCTTTATTATTTAATTTTAGCCCCCTCCTGGAATTTATGGAATTTTTTTATTGTATTAATCATAGTGTACGGTAATGGCATTTTTTTCTCCAGATCCAGGATCAAACTAGACTAGCTCACTCACAATGGCTCTGTATCCTAAATGCAAACGTTAATGTCAGAACAAACCTTTATAATTATTTCATGCACATCTACATATGGTGTACTCCTTTGTGTAAAGTTTAATAAAAAAAAATACTTTGGACGGTTTTGAAGGGTTACAAGGTTTATGGACGGGCGGGGGCTGGGATTTTCGTCCGGACAGATTTTTTATCCGGTAAAAATCAGGGCAAGAAATAAAAAAAAAGATCTCCCCCCCCCCCTCCAATAATTTTTGTGTCGTCTCGCGTAACGGTGGCGGTGTAAACTTTTCATGATTAAATCCAAAATGTAGAAGTATTAGACCATCCGAAATTGGTACTGATATTTCTCATGTCGTCATGATGTAAGGAATCTGCTAGCACCATGACATTTGACTTTGACCCCATATTTACCCTTTTCCGTTTAATACAGAAACAATCCGCCCAATGAGTATAAAGATTAAAGTCAGTCTTCCGTTAGGTATAGAAGAAAAACAAAAGATTTTAAGATAAATATACTACTTTTGACCATTTTCGACGGAATAATGGGTTGTCGGAGAAATGGGCTGTCGGAGCAATGGGCTGTCGGAATAATGGGCTGTCGGAATAATGACATGACCTCTTTTATTCATCCAAAGTATTTCGATTGTCTCTCGGTAAGAATCATCGCCGCAATTTTTTTCTAAAGCCACAATTTCATAATCATTCACGGAATGTTCAGTGGAATTAAAATGAATTGCTATTGGATCAGGTTTCTGCTTTCTGATTAGTGATAAATTTAACAAATGCCTTGGTACAGGGTGTCTCCGGTTTCTCCGACGTAAATACATTTGTCACAATGTTTACAAAATAAAGCGTAAACCACATTTGCCATTGTATAATTAATATAATTTTTTACGTTAAATGTTTTTGCTTCAAAAATGGTGAATGTATGGGTGCTACGAACATACGGACAAATAGCACAGTTTCTACTGCAAGGTTCACACTTATGTCCCTGTTTAAAAAACATAGAATTATGCTTTTTGTGAACTAAAATAACTTTTAAATTCTTATCTCGTCTGAATGCTAAAATTGGTGGTTTTGTGAACACTTTTTTCATTTTCTCCGACTGTCATTTTCTTTTTTATGATTTCACGGACGTGGGGTAAACCTTTCGAATAAGTTAACACAAGCGGTACTCGATCTGTTTTAGATTTATCAGTTCTGTACTGAAGTAAATTATTTCTGTCAAGTTTGTCAACCTTCTGTAATTCATTATCAATCGATCTTTTTGTGTATCCCTGTTGTCAAAGATTCTTCTTCATTTCATTTTTCTGTATCTTGTATGCAGATTCCTCAGAACAAATTCGTTTTATCCGAACTCCTAACCCGTATGGTATTGAACTTTTCATATATTCTGGATGATATGACTTTGAGTGTAAGTATAGATGTTTCTCCGTCGGTTTTGTGTACAAATCTGTCTTTATTTTGCCGTGTTCAATTATTGTTAAAACGTCCAAAAACTCTAATTTCTCGCTTGAATAACGTAAGAGAACGACCATTTAACTTGAAGGGGGGGTTATGGTTTTTTTTCTAAAAAAATATTCTGATTGCCAATGTTGCTGAAAAAAAAATTCTGATTTTGGTGGAGGAAAAAAAAAAATCTGATTCAGAGTTTTTGTCATACAACCTAATATTAAATTCTTGAAAAAAATTTCCCGCTTTGCGCGACAAAAAAAATAAATATTTTAACTCTTGTGTTGTCCGAAAAAAAAAATTCTGAACGAAACAAAAAACCATACCCCCCCCCCTTCCCCCCTTCCCCCCCCCCCCCCCCTTCAAGTTAAATGGTCGGTCTCTAAATCAACTTGCATGCAGGGAGGTATTGAATTTGCCACTCTGTGAAAATCTTTAAGCGAATCTAACCCATCACTCCATACATCGTCTACAAATCTAAAATAGGTCATGGGTTTTGTCTTTGAATTTTCAAACAATGTTTTTTCCCATGATCCTAAATAAACGGAGGCATAGTTCATCCCTAAATGGGAACCAATCGCTGTTCCCTCTGTTTGGACATAATGTTTCCTGTTAACAGAAAAGTTGTTATTTTCTAAAACCATATCCATCAATTATGAGTACTTCATCAGTTGGTATGTCTTTATTTGATCTTTTCTCGAGAGCTTTTTCGGCTGCTTCGCACGCTTCTTTTCTTGGTACACTTGGATATAAGGCTTTAACATCCATACTGAACATTAAGCAATTATTTGGTAATGGTTGATTTATAGTTGATAGTTTATTTAAAAAATATGTTGTGTCCTGAATGAATGAAGTTAAGGATCTGACATTTTCCGCTAACTCATGTTCAACAATTTCCGCCATAGTTTCCTACATTAACTATAGTTCTAAGAGGAATCCCACTTTTATGCACTTTTGGATTCGCCTGTAATTTACCAAATTTTACATCGGAGTTTACCAAATAATGTTTCATATCTTTTGTAACGGATCCGCGTTTGAACATTTCATTTGCTAATTTCTTAACTTTATTTTCGATTTTTCGCGTAAGATCAGTCGGCACCTCTTTATAAGTTGAATTGTCATGAATTTCCTGTTTCATATTTTCTGCGTATGAATTCGCATCTAAAATTACTATACCCGAACCTTTGTCTGCTGGTCGTATTATTATTGTTGAATCATTTAACAAGTCTTTCTTCAGACGGAGTAATGTTCATTTTAAAATTTCTGTGTAAACCATTTAACACGTTATCTTTGACTTCTTCTATATACGTGTCAAGCCATTTTTCTCGTCCCTTATCCGGTGTCCATGTGCTCTGTTTTTTTAACTTTATATTCTTTTCATTAAAATCATTCATTTCTTCATTATAAAAATCTGTCAACAGTCAACAGTCACCCTAAATCAATATTACGGAAGAAATATTCGAAGTAATACAATTTTGTTCAAACATATATATATATATATATATATGACGACCGATCTCATACAGCCTATTGTTTATTGTTATCAACAATTTTTCAAAAACAAAAACACAAAACGGCCACAGCATTTAAATCGGAATTTTAAAGGCCGGTACACAGGATAAGATTTGTATCATAATACTAGTATTATAATACAAAATCTCATCGTGTGTACAGTCTAAATAAGTTCTATCCTTAATACAAGTCTTAGCTGACCTTTCATTTTTATCCAATCAAAATTATCAATTTGGGGGTTACACATCTGCATCATTACCATAATACATACACGTGTAACTTAAAGCACATGGTTCTTGCAAAAACATGGCCGACTTCTCAAATATTGATGTGGAAAAGCTTGTTGCAATCTAATTAAAATTCGATCTTTGATTGCTCCCGATTATGTCGCACATAGCTTTATGCGCAACATAGCAAAACCGGAAACAATTAAAGATCGAATTTTAATTAGATTGAGCTTGTTGTTGCATTGGAAGAAGAAGATTTATGGAATATATCGGGGGGAAATTACCACAAAAAAGATGCAAAACACATTTTGTATAGCTATTTGGATCTTCCCTTCTCAGCTGTTCTAGTAAGGCATGATATGCTCCAAAAACATTTCTTCGTTTTATCCAAGGTCTTGTCCAGCAGTTCCTCTTAACTTTCCTCTTTTTCAATAATTTCATAGGGGAACATAGTAAAATAATGGACACAGTTGCAATTACTTCATCTTCCATTGTTGACACCATTTGACAGGAAAAAACACAGGTATTTGATCACTTGTTTATAATCTGATAAGATTAATCTTAGTGTGTGTACACGAGAGTCTTATAATACGGAAATCTTATAATACAAGTCTTATGATACAAATCTTATCGTGTCTACCGGTCTTTAGTGTACTGTACATGTAGTACAGGTGTACAAATGTACAAGATACATGTACCGTGAGATTTTCATACAGTGAATAACACTAATAATATATGTTATATTCTCTTTGTAGTTAATATTATACAATTACTGCACTTGAACGAGATCAATATGAGGTTTTATGGAGCAGAGTACAACAATATTGAACGAGGCAAAGCCGAGTTCAATATTGTTGTTCTCTGCTCCATAAAACCTCATATTGATCAAGTTCAAGTGTAGTAATTGTTTTATTACATACGGCTCTATTTTAGCCGATTTATTTTTATACTCATATGAGTCGGAGTTTCTTCAAAAGCTTGTAAAAGATAAGAAGATTCATGAGGCTAGAGCCTTTAATTTCACATACAGGTATATTGATGACGTTTTATCTATCAATAATTCTAGATTTGCAGAATTTCTTCCATTGATATATCCTCCAGAGCTGGAAGTTAAAGAGACCACCGATACAGCTTCGTCCGCATCATTTTTGGACTTATACCTCGAATTTGACGACAGTCAGTACTAAAATTTATGATAAGCGGGACGACTTCAATTTTAAAATCATAAATTTTCCAAACATGTGCAGCAATATACCAGCTTCTCCTGCATATGGTGTTTACATCTCGCAATTGATTCGCTATGCAAGGGCCAGTAGCAATTATTCTGATTTCCTGAAACGTCATCTTCATCTGAGAAACAGGCTACTGGACCAGGGCTATTAAAAGATTCGCCTTATTCGATCTCTTAAAAAGTTTATATTTCGATACCAAGATCTTGTCGAAATATATTCCGTCTCTGCAGAAAAAATTATAAGCGATGCATTTTCATATAGTGAAAATGTATAAAGATAAAGAAGTCAAAAATGTCAAGGATAATTTTTTTTGTCAATGTGTGACGTAAAAATATTTTTGACATTTACGTCACCGAATATGGTACTGCTTTGACAACTATTTTACCTATTTTGTTCCTGTATTTAAATACTGTTACAGTGACAGCCGGAACCTTTGAACCGTAATGAGAGCGGGAGGTTTGGCGCCTTAAAATCTGATTCAACCCACCATTTCTTTAGAAATGCCTGTACCAAGTCAGGGTCATTTCGGTTTTCACAGTTTTCCGGTTGTTGACTGATTTTGTCTGTTTATATAATTATGAGTTTTGACTTTCCCTTTGTAAGATTGTTCGGAGTTCGGTAATTTGGTTATTACCCTTATTTGAAGGATTGCCCCTTACTCAATATCAGTTTTCAGCCATTTTGAAAAAATCACTTTCTGTTCTCAGGATAGAAAATGCAGATATCAGATCTCATTCATTCAGAATAAGCATGGCCACTACAGGTGCGATAGAAGGTATGTCTGATGACCAAATAAAAGAAATGGGGCGTTGGAAATCTAATGCCTTTTTATGCTACATAAGAATCTAGAAGGAGCAGGGAATTTGCATGTACGTTACTATCAGTTGACTATAGTTTATATTTCATTTATGTTTAATTTTAGTCTTTAGTGTCTTCTATTCGCCAAAGCATAAATTTGTATTGCTTGCTAAGAATTGCAGGACATATATAGTTTAATACTCATATTACAGTGTGGATTGTTGAGTCCTCCATCATAAAGAATGCTTTTGTTGTGGCAAAAGGGAAACCTGGTGGGGTTAAATTGGGTCTGAGATGAAGAAGGTCAATACAAAACGTAAAACTGAGAGTAACATAAGGATATTCAAGGATTGGCTATCAACAATGGGAGAACTCCATAATCCCGAAGATATTGAGTCGAGAAGATGAACATGCACCTTGAAAAAAGTTTTTTCAGCCCGCCCGAAATCCAAACAGAATTAAGAACTGATTCATTGAAATGTATCCAAGCTTCCATCAGTAGATATCTTAGTGATAACTAATGTTGATATTCACGTCATCGTGTCGACTATTGAGAACTATGAAAATAGAACAGTTACTCCAATTTCCGTCAATAATAACTCTGTCCAGTCAATGGTTACTAATAATAAGTCTATTCAACAGACCATTATCGCTTTAGTTCCCATAATGCCCAACTCCAGAATAGCACTATTCCCATACTTAAATATCTAGGGAAATGTGAAATAAAAATGTTATGACACAAATGATAAGAATTGGCCCTCTGATTTATATTCAAAAGTTATGTTTAATAGCTGTGATCAATATTTTGAATTATATTGTTGACTTTTACACGTTATTTATTTTGTTGTTATTCTGATGAATAAACATAAATTCTTCATTTATTTTTAATTTATTTCAATCATCGTTAAATATGTGATAAACAAATTATAACATGGCATTTTCCATATCGGCCCTGGGCTGATATGGCAGTCTCGGGATGATACCAGGGCTGATATAGAAAAGGCCATGTAATAATCGATATTTATTACTTACAGATCATCAATGATACAAGATTCATTCTGGAATTCGTAAAATACTTTTATCAGGACACACATTTAATATTCTGTTGAAAGAACATTGAACACTATATATACTTACTTCTTGAAAATCCAATGCTTTATTAGAATAATAATCTACCAAAAAGCTGGGATTTTCACCAAGACCAGATATAAATTACTACCGGTCGCTTAGGCGTTAGACCAAGTTCATACATCCTCAATATCCTTTATGACGGGAACAATATTTGTTGGTATGTTAGAGGAACAGAACGATTTAAACCCAACACGACTGCGAACTATCACTTTTTTATAAGACGATTATATGCGAAAAATTGCCAATTAAATTGAATTTTAAATTCATTGATAAAAATATTTCTTTAAATACTACAGGGTCAAACGTTTTGACATAAAAATATAACAATTGTAATTAATTTTCTATATAATATAAAGAAGTTATTACATAGAATTTATTTATATTCTTTCTGTTATTGTAACCCCCGCCAACGCAAAATCATTTTTGCTAAAGTGGAAACTTTTATTTTCAAATGGTATTTCAATTTGATTCATCGTGAATGGTACTAAATTAGGGAATTTCAAAGTCTACCCGATTCGGAGGGCAATTATTTCTACCCATTATTATTATTTAAGACCTTGGTGATTATTTCCGCTGGAAAGAAAAGATTACAAAAATAAATATAATTGGCGATTCAAAAAAGAGTGATCGTATGTGATAGTCATATAATCACCAAAAATACTTTTTCCAAATCATGATAAGTAAGGTCTTCTTGTATTTCTTCTGATTATTCCCTTTTTCCGCCACTCTTCGAACTGAGATGTCGCGACATACCGTAGAGATATTTCATAGTAATACTATTTCCTGAATTAACACAACATCTTCTCATAATTATTGCGGAAAGCTTGTTATGCATCTCCCCTGGTTATGGCTACTCATACGGAACTGTAATAGATAAAACGAAACCCAAAAGTTGGAAAATGTTTTAATTATTTTACCGGAACTTCCTTATGTTTTGAAGGAAAAAAATGGGATCAAAGGGGCGAAAACTAAGTGCAACCATTTGATTGATTTCGTCAATCGTCAACACTCGAACATCAGAAGTCGTAACTTAAGATCTTAACCAATGATTATTAAATCATGGAACTTGAAAAATGGTCTCAATGTCAACTGTCATAGGGTTTTCAGCATTGAGCGTCAAATTATATAACATTCAAAATGACCTGAGGTCAAATGACCAGGCTCAAGCTAGCAATCAATTTCTAGCGACGACTAAGCTAGCGACCAATAAGGCGATATGTCTCAAACCCTAAAATATTAATAGGAGTAAAATGTACTTTTAAAGATTTATTGCGACCAATAACAAATATATTACTGTAAATGCATATTCAACACAATGAATCGACATCTGGGCATACAGGAAATATTTCTGGTACCCCTCCCCCGTCCACACAATACAAAGTTAACATTTGACACCCGACTGTGGACTTGCTGTGCAGAATCCCACACAGGTACTCATGTGAGTAACAGACCCGAGCGTTACACTTTACGTTTTATTTCACATAGATTATTTCTTTTCTTTACTGGGCTAAATAACGAAGACATAAATATTTTTGGGATGGCGAGCTTACAAAAAAAACTCTAAATGAACACAGATTAAACAAATAATTTACTTTCATGTAAACCGGTAAATAATTTGGACTTGACAGCGCTTTGTCAAAACAAAATAAAGTCCTAAGATTCCGGTTCACATGAAGACATCTCCTAAATCTAAAAAAAAATGTAAATATAGAACATTAGAAAGCTTTATAAAAAAATTAACAAAATCTAAATCCCGCATGTGCGTGTCACATTTATTCAATAAATAATATTATTTTGCTTTATCTATTTATTTTTAAATCACCAATTTAATTCACCAATCAGAGTAGTTCCTTTTAAAGAAAAAAGTTCCTTTCGCTTTATTGTATTTTGAAAATAATATTGTATGGAATGACATAAACAATGGTAGTTGCAGATAAATATGTAAAGATTATTTTGAGCCCAAATTTGGTTATTTGCATCCTTTATGGAGGTCTATAAATACGGAAATTCCGAGAATGACGTTGCTATTTGTAGAGTAGGGAATGTCCCTGAGCATGGCATTTCACTGCAATACTTTGTTGTTGTGGGCTTGAGGTGCAGATACCCACACAATCACAGGGACTTAAGTCAGTTAAAGGCCCGGGTAATACCTTTGATTTAAACCCCAAATGGATAAGAACTTTGCCGTTGGGAATTTTTCATGGGCTATTTATTGATCCCCCAATGATCAATAAATATCCCATGAAAAATTTAACGGCAAAGTTCTTGCCCACTCGGAGTTTAAGTCAAAGGTATTGCTCGGGCCTTTAACTGACTTAAGTGCCTGGGTGGGTTTCTGCACCTCAAGCCCTCAGCAGGGTATCAAATATCAACTTTGATATTTGATTTTTTTTTTGGAGGGAGGGAGTCTCTATAAATATCCCATGAACAATTCCCAACAGCAAAGTTCTTGCACACTTGGGGTTTAAATCAAAGGTATTGCCCGGGCCATTAACTGACATAGGTGTCTGGGTTGGTTTCTGCACCTCAAGCCCACAACAGGGTGTCAAATATCAACCAAGTATTTCAGTGAAATGCCTTGCTCTGGGACATTCCCTACTCTACATATACCAACGTCATTCTCGGAATTTCCGTATTTATAAGTCATGCATCAAGACCTCCATAAAGGATGCAAATACAATCAAATTTGGGCTCAAAATAATCCTTACACATTTACCTGCAACTACCGTTGTTTATGCCATTCCATAAATTATTTTTTTTCAAAATACAACAAAGCGAAAGGAACTTTTTTCTTTAAAAAGGACTACTCTGATTGGTGATTTGACACCTTTAAATACACAATTTAAAAATAAATAGATAAAACAAAATAATATTATTTAATGAATAAATGTGACACGCACATGCGGGATTTAGATTTTGTTTATTTTTTATAAAACTTTCTAATGTTCTATATTTACATATTTTTTTTTAGATTTAGGAGATGTCTTCATGTGAACCGGAATCTTAGGACTTTATTTTGTTTGACAAAACGCTGCTAAGTCCAAATTATTTACCGGTTTACATGAAAGTAAATTATTTGTTTAATCTGTGTTTATTTAAAGTTTTTTTTGTAAGCTCGCCATCCCAAAAATATTTGTGTCTTCGTTATTAAGCTCAGTAAAAAAAAGAAATATTCTATGTTCGGGTGAATATGTGAAATAAAACGTAAAATGTATCGCCTGTGTCTTTTACTCATCTGAGTGCCTGTGTGGGATTCTGCACATCAGGTCAACAGTCGGTGTTAAATGTTAACTTTGTATTGAGGTGTGCTCCAGAAATATTTCCTGTATGCCCAGATATCGATTCACTGTGTTGAATATGCATTTACAGTAATATATTTGTTATTGGTCGCAATAAATCTTTAAAAGTACATTTTACTCTTATTAATTTTTTTGGTTTTGACATCGCCTAAT
This sequence comes from Bathymodiolus septemdierum, assembly GCA_963383655.1. Classification (NCBI taxonomy): domain Eukaryota; kingdom Metazoa; phylum Mollusca; class Bivalvia; order Mytilida; family Modiolidae; genus Bathymodiolus; species Bathymodiolus septemdierum. The sequence continues at coordinate 82,599,159 of OY726520.1, forward strand.
TGGTCGCTAGCTTGAGCCTGGTGGTCAAATGTCATGAAACCGGTAGGTGCTTTTTGAAACAGAAAAATAACTAGAAACTCTATATTTTTAGAATAAGGAAAATGAAGATTATCGAGTGGTTCATCCTCAAACAGGAAGTGACACTTTCTCAAAAAGGTAGTGAAGAAAGTCCTTAGCAACCATATATTATTGGAATCAGGAAATAAAGAACTAACAAATGGTACTGTTTTCCCAACCGAAAATTATATTTTAAGAAACTGGAAATGACAACATTCCTAAGAAACCATATAAGTTTGGAATCAGTAGAACATAAACTATGATATGGTACAAGTCTCAGACCGAAAGAGACATATTTATCAGTATTATAAAGTTCAAGGTCAGGTCTGTGGAAAGAACTGTCGATTATTCTCTGAACAATTGACTTCTTAATTAAAAATACGATTTGAAACAAAATGTAACTGTTTTCGCTTTTATACACCCGTCTGTAAGACGGGACGTATTATGGTATACCAATGTCCGACTGTCCGTCCGTCCGTTTCACATGTCGCGCTCTAACTTAAGAACACCTTGGTCAATTCACTTCAAGTTTCACAGAGTTATTGGAATTGATGGTCTGACGGTCTGTATACTTTATGGTGAAATTTCGAATTTTCATTCCAGAGTTATGGGACTTTATTCATCAAATTGTAGGCGATGTTTCGTATGTCGCGCTGTAAATTGAGAACCCCTTGGCCAATTTAATTCAAACTTCGCACAGTTATTGGAATTGATAGTCTTACGGTCTGTATGCGTTTTGGTGAAATTTCGATTTTTCATTTCAGAGTTATGGGACTTTATTCATCAAATTGTAGGCGATTTTTCGTATGTTGCGCTGTAAATTGAGAACCCCTTCGCCAATTCACTTCAAACTTCGTACTGTTATTGGAATTGATAGTCTTTACTGATTTCTCAAGAAATGTGTCGTATGTATAAATGTTCCAATTCATGTTTATGGTGCAGCTGTTGGTGAAATTTCGATTTTTCATTCAAGAGTTATGGGAAAGAAAGTCTTTACAATTATTATATGAATGTTGACGACGGGCGTATCATGCGCTTTTGGCGCAGCTGTTTATTTCATAATAGTACGGTGTAGATATTTGTATTGCTCTGGTTCGTTTTTCAAGGTGACAGAAATTGTACAAAATAGTTTTAATATATATGGAGTAATATGTTTTCTTTTATTTTCCCATTGAACCGTATCGGTGGTGTAATGGTTAGCATGATCGCCTCGAGTGAGGTAGATCGTGGGTTCGAGTCCGATCAGGTCAAACTAAAGACTTTAAAATTATTATTTGTTGTTTCTCCGCTATGTACACAGCATTTAGGAGAAAGAACAAACACTGAATGACTCGGAAGCAGGATAATGTGCCCAAGTGTGGCGACATGTCTATCCATGGACTGTTTCAGTGAGCTAACACCATAAAAGTTAAGCGTATTGGTCTAGTACAAAGAGGACCTCATCATCATCTCATTAAAAATTAACTTGTTCTCACTATGATATAGCTGAAAAATTGCTGAGTTGGCGTTAAACAACAATCACTCACTCGCTCGCTCACTGTTTTCCCCATTTTAGTAATACTATCCCTCTCTAATACGCTCCAATTACAATTTACCAGGATCAGGATTGATTGTGGTAAATTAACAGTAAACATCAGGATTGTTTGGGGTAAATTAACAGTAAACATCAGGATTCATTGTGGTAAATTAACAGTAAACATCAGGATTGATTGTGGTAAATTAACAGTAGACATCATAATTGATTGTGGTAAATTAACAGTAAACATCAGGATTGATTGTGGTAAATTAACAGTAGACATCATAATTGATTGTGGTAAATTAACAGCAGACATCATAATTGATTGTGGTAAATTAACAGCAGACATCAGGATTGATTGTGGTAAATTAACAGTAGACATCATAATTGATTGTGGTAAATTAACAGTAGACATCATAATTGATTGTGGTAAATTAACAGTAGACATCAGGATTGATTGTGGTAAATTAACAGTAGACATCAGGATTGATTGTGGTAAATTAACAGTAGACATCATAATTGATTGTGGTAAATTAACAGTAGACATCATAATTGATTGTGGTAAATTAACAGTAGACATCATAATTGATTGTGGTAAATTAACAGTAGACATCATAATTGATTGTGGTAAATTAACAGTAGACAACATAATTGATTGTGGTAAATTAGAAGTAGACATGTGGATTGATTGTGGAAAATTAACAGCAGACATCAGGATTGATTGTGGTAAATTAACAGCAGACACCAGGATTGCTTGTGGTAAATTAACAGTAGACATCATAATTGATTGTGGTAAATTAACAGTAAACATCAGGATTGATTGTGGTAAATTAACAGTAGACATCATAATTGATTGTGGTAAATTAACAGCAGACATCATAATTGATTGTGGTAAATTAACAGCAGACATCAGGATTGATTGTGGTAAATTAACAGTAGACATCATAATTGATTGTGGTAAATTAACAGTAGACATCATAATTGATTGTGGTAAATTAACAGTAGACATCAGGATTGATTGTGGTAAATTAACAGTAGACATCAGGATTGATTGTGGTAAATTAACAGTAGACATCATAATTGATTGTGGTAAATTAACAGTAGACATCATAATTGATTGTGGTAAATTAACAGTAGACATCATAATTGATTGTGGTAAATTAACAGTAGACATCATAATTGATTGTGGTAAATTAACAGTAGACAACATAATTGATTGTGGTAAATTAGAAGTAGACATGTGGATTGATTGTGGAAAATTAACAGCAGACATCAGGATTGATTGTGGTAAATTAACAGCAGACACCAGGATTGCTTGTGGTAAATTAACAGTAGACATCATAATTGATTGTGGTAAATTAACAGTAGACATTAAGATGGAACAGGATTTCAAATCTTTTCAACCTAAAACACAAAAATACGAATAACAACACAATGGCAGTAGCATCTAGTACACTGAGAATCACACCGCGTCATATCTCTCGATTGTTCTGCTGACATACATTTAAAAGTATTTAAAAAAGCAATAAACATGTCTCCGCGCATATGTAGACTGTAAATTGTGTTTGCATTAAGCTTATAATATTCTATTCGGTGGTTTAAAGGTTATAGCGTGCTCGCCTCGAGTGTGGTAAATCGAGGGATCGAACCACGACCGGGTCAAACCAAAGACTATAAGATTGGTATTTGTTGCTTCTCCCCTAAGCACGTAGCATTAAGGAGAAATAGCAAAAACTGGTTTGCTTGGAATCAAGATAATGTGTTCGAGTGGGGCAACAAGTCTATCCGCGGACTGTTGTTTTCAGTGAGCTAGCACTATAAAAATCCAACTAAGCGTGTTGGTCTAGCACAAAGCGTGCCTCATCCTCATCTCATTCAAAATTAACCTGTTCTCGCCATGATATAGCTGAAAAATTGGTGAGTTAAACAAAAATCACTCACTCACTTTTAATACAGATTCAATCCATATGAACATTTCTGTTTCCGCCTTTTAGCAACACCCCCATTATGATGTCCTTATACAGTTGAATCTCTTTATGTTAAATTCTATTTACTCGAAATTTCGGCCAAGTCAAAAAATTTCTGAAGTCCTGTATTAAACTTAGTGCTTTTTAACTTAATTTACTCCTCTTATATCAAATTTAGATGTATCGAAATTTCGGGTTTCTCAAAGTAACTTTTCAGTCCCTAATATACAAATCCATTCAAATTATGTTCGTTATGTCGAAATTATCAATGAAATTAATTAACAGCTAGGCTTCGGATGTTTACAGCGTCAGGTGATATGTATATGTTATCTGAACGTGAATTGATTGATACCGAAAATGTCAGTCTCTTGAGCCTGAATATGAAGTTTGTTGACGAGTGATCGAAGCGAACGAGTCACAAACTTCATATTCTGTCGAGCAAGCTGATATTTTTCAGTATCAGTCATATTCAGATGACATGTTTATCATCCTTAAATCAAACATAACATGGATATATGGTACATCTATAGGTTTCGATATTTGTATTTTCGCAGGAAAAATCACATAATTCAAAATATTTATCCGCACTCACTCCTTTAGGCCAAATACGTTTCAATACATAGTTCGTAAGTAATTTACAAATATACCATTCATTATTACAGTGAGTGGTGGATTTTTTAACTAACTTGATGAACATTTAACAAAAAAATCATAGTTCAAAGATATTGATTTAAAATAGTGAAAATTTAAATGATCCACTCATTTTCATTAGCGTTTTGTTTACCAATTCCGTTCCGGTTTGGAAAGCACAAACGTCACGACCTTGATGATGACGTAAACAAACGTATTCCCAGCAGAGGTTATCAAGAATTGTTTCAAGTACATTATTGTAAAACGACGTTTGTTGATATTGCCGACACGACAGTTCCTAATTTGATTTGTTTTAAAAAATTAAATGTTTACTACCTAATGGTGTTGATGAAATTTATTTACTTTTGTTTTCTTCACAGTAATTATCGCTTAAATGTTGAGAGAATTTGGTGATAACTCCTGCTGACTGTTGAGAAGTCATGCTCAGCTCAAGCGGACTTTGATACAAGTTTTGCTTACGTGCGATAGTGCCGATAGAGGGCGCAGTATTATTCGAGTTAGATTTAACCATGTATTTGTTTCCGGTGTGTCATTTCCGGTGCATGAAATTTAAGCCATTAGTGATATGAATCTGGAATCAAAATATTGCTATTTCTTTCATAGTTGGGACTTCGTCCCATATTATACCGAAGGTCTATTTTTATTCTTAAGCAAATAATATCTGTATATTATCAATAAATACAAGGATATTTCAACATTTTAATATGATAATAGGTGTTACCCAACTTGGGACGAAGTCCAATATTTTTTTTTAAACAATATTAACTCAGATATATGGAACTATAAAAAAAATTCAAAGTAGACCGGAGGCGGATCCAGACTTTCTTAAAAGACGGGGCAAATAGGGGGACCCAAATCCAACGTCTCAATTTCATAGAAAATATTATTTCGGACAGGAGGAGGAAGAAATGAAACTGTTTAATGATGTTGTCAGTCCCGTGGTATATGCTTAATGGGCTAGAACACACTGCGATTTTGAGTCATTTTTTAACATTTATAGCCGGAAGTAGTTCCAGAGTTTCAACTATGCATACAACATTTTAATTAACGAGTTTATTACAAATCTATCAGTTGAAAAGAAGGTACGAAACGTCTCGCTATACATTTTTACCCCGGTACGTAATGTCCCGATCTAGGTACGAAACGACCAGGTTACGAAACATCCTGCACCCTTCCAGATTACTGCGCATCCGATTTTCTGCAGATTTATTGATTTCCGGTGTGTCATTTCCGGTGCAAGGAATTTAAGCCATTAGTGATATGGATCTGGAATCAAAATATTGCTATTTCTACCATAGTTGGGACTTCGTCGCATAATAAACAGAACAATACTGATTGTGGTAATCCACCATAACACCCTCAACTAAAGGCAGCATGTTTTTTTTTTTATTATACTGAATGCCTATTTTCATTCTTAAACAAATAATATCAGTATAGTATCAATAAATACACTTGAGTATATTTCAACATTTTAATAAACAGTACTATTCGGTAACAGGTAATATTTTCCAGTGTTCAGCAAACTTCGGGCTCAGCAGGTGGTATTGTTGTTGCTATGCATACAATACCACACGTTGCTAAGAAAAACTTGGTCGAAACATGTGATATTTTTTCGGTGTTTGGCAAACGTGGTCTCAACAGGTTGTATTGTCTTTGCAATGCGCACAATACCACCCATTGCTAAGAAAGACGTAGTTTACTAAAATTATTGAAAAATACCACATGGCTGTAGACCAATGAATTTAGAAAAAATATAAGAAACTTGCATACAGTATAACTAGAACTGTGAGTGACCTCATTGAGTGATACCCCCAGCTTGCAATACTATGACGTTCAAACTTTGGAATACAGGTATATTAGCAAGTTACCTATGAAAAATGAACGGATATGGAGTTATATCAAGGAGACGACATCCCATCTCCAAAATAAACTAACCAAGAACATACATCTAGGGCTCGACACAAGGTCTTCAACAAAGTGGGATTGTTTAAAACCAATACGGTTTCATCAGTATACATGAGGATTACAACATTTCCTAACTTTTTTACAAGAGGATATAGGTCACATCAAATGTTATTGATTCAAAATTAGCTTACATCAGCTTCCAAATTTTTGACAGGAACCATATTCCTTCGTGCACATCTGCAGGCAGTGTATTACAACTGTGTAAAGTTTCATTTAAATCCAATGAGCCGTTTAGGAGGAGTTGCGCTTACAAGCCCATCTCTCCATACAGAACGTATTTCAGAGTATAAGTTAAATTATCTCCTTTTCTAAATTTTGGACAGCAACCATATTCCGTCATGCACATCTGCAGGTAGTGTATTACAACTGTGTAAAGTTTCATAAAAATCCAATAAGCTGTTTAAGAGGAGTTGCACTTACAAGGTACATGCCCTCCTTCTTTTCGTGAAAGTACAAATTGAATTATCCCCCCTTCCAAATTTTTGACAGCGACCATATTTCTTCATGCACATCTGCAAGGTAGTGTACTACAACTGTGTAAAGTTTCACAAAAATCCAATAAGCCGTTTAGGAGGAATTGCACTTACAAGGTACACAACCCCCCTTTTCGTGAAAGTATAAGTTGAATTATCTCCCCTTCTAAATTTTAGACAGCAACGGTATTCCTTCATGCACATCTGCAGGTTGTGTACTACAACTGTGTAAAGTTTCATAAAAATTCAATAAGCAGTTTAGGAGGAGTTGCGCTTACAAGGTACACCCCCCTCTTTTCGAGAAAGTATAAGTTGAATTATCTCCCCTTTTAAATTTTGGACAGCAACCATATTCCTTCATGCACATCTGCAGGTAGTGTACTACAACTGTGTAAAGTTTCACAAAACTCCAATAAGCCGTTTAGGAGGAGTTGCACTTACAAGGTACACGACCCCCCTTTTCGTGAAAGTATAAGTTGAATTATCTCCCCTTCTAAATTTTAGACAGCAACGGTATTCCTTCATACACATCTGCAGGTTGTGTACTACAACTGTGTAAAGTTTCATAACAATTCAATCAGCAGTTTAGTAGGAGTTGCGCTTACAAGGTACATGCCCCCCCCCCTCCCTTTTCATGAAGGTATAAGTTGAATTATCTCCCCTTTTAAATTTTGGACAGCAACCATATTCCTTCATGCACATCTGCAAATGTGTAAAGTTTCATAAAAATCCAATAAGCCATTTAGGAGGAGTTGGGCTTACAAGGTACATGGACGGACGGACAGAGTGATTCCTATATACTCCCCCACACTTTGCTTGCGGGGGGGGGGGGGGGGGGGGCGGGGGTGTATAATAATAGAATCATGTAAACCTACAATAATTTTCGGCTCAGAAACATGGCTGTCAGATAACATTTCACCATATGAATACTTTGCTCCAACTAAATATACTGTTTATAGTAAAAACAGGAAAGATGGCTATGGGGGAGTTCTAATTGCAATTTCCAATGAATACATAACATCACAAGTCACAGAATTAGACACAAACTGTGAGATAGTTTGGGCAACAATAAAGTCAACGGGAAACAAAACACTATATCTAGGAACCTATTACAAACCACCTTCAGATAAAGAGGAATCATTAGAACAACTAAATGACTCCTTAAGCAGAGTGTGCAATAAAACAAATGCAAACATATGGTTAAGTGGAGATTTCAATCTAGGCCACATTGACTGGAACATTCCATCAGTTGTACCAAGTAAACCAGATCCATCACTGCACCAAAACTTACTTGATATATTAAATGACCATAATCTAACACAAGTCATAGACAAACCAACAAGAAACAATCGAACACTAGATCTTCTGTGTATGTCAAATCCATCTTTCATAAACAGAATTGAAACATTACCACCTATGGGTGATCACGATATTATCTTCAGTGAAATCAATCTATCACTTCCTAAAATAAAACAAAAGCCTCACAAAGTATATCAGTACAAAGAGGCTAACTGGGAAAAAATAGAGCAAGACTTACAACACAAGAGTTAGATTTAATTATTTTTTTAATTTTTTTTCCAGAATTTAACATTAGGTTATATGACAAAAACTCTGAATCAGATTATTTTTTTTTCCTCCACCAAAATAAGAATATTTTTTTCAGCAACATTGGGAATCAGAATATTTTTTTAGAAAAAACCCATAACCCCCCCATATCTCTAACCTGTATTTCCTGCAAACTGCTAGAACATGTAATGGCTAGTAATATGATGGAACACCTGGAATCAAATAACATCTTGTACGAAATGCAACATGGTTTTAGATCGAATAGGTCATGTGAATCACAAATAATATCACTTGCTCACCAACTAGCACAAAACAATGATAAAAACATTCAAACAGATTTAATAATAATGGACTTCGCAAAAGCATTTGATAAAGTGCCACACAAAAGACTCATCTCCAAGCTAAAAATGTATGGTATATCTGACCAAATAACAAACTGGATAACATCTTTTCTTGCAAACAGAACAGACAGTACTTTTAGAAAACACAACATCTGAAAAAATTGCAGTCACCTCTGGTGTGCCCCAAGGAACTGTACTAGGGCCCATACTGTTTCTAATATACATAAACGACCTACCAGATTACATCAAACATAGCCAAATAAGACTCTTTGCAGATGATAGCATTATATATAGACCTATTAAAACACAAGCATATTGCATAAAACTACAAGAAGACCTTGAATCAGCTGTCAAATGGGAACAGGATTGGCTAATGGCATTTCATCCAGACAAATGTAACATCTTATGAGTAACAACCAAAAAATCGCCACAACATTTTGACTACAACATGCATGGGCACATCTTAGAATCAGTACAATCAGCAAAATATCTGGGAGTCAAACTATCAGCAGATTTAAAATGGAACAATTGCATTCAACAAATGACATCCAAAGCAAATAAATCTCTTTCATTCATCAGACGCAACCTTCAAATTAATTCAAAATCTGTAAAAGATAGAGCATACAAATCTCTTGTACGACCCAAACTAGAATACTGCTGCTCTGTCTGGAACCCATATACCACCGAAAACTTCTATAAAATCGAACAGGTCCAAAGACGAGCAGCAAGATATGCATGCCAGACACCACAATACTAGCAGCATCACAGAAATGATACACTCACTTGATTGGCCAACACTACAAGAAAGACGTTTAAAAACTAGATTACATAAAAATATTTTATATAAAAAAAAAAACATGTTCTCTCTACATAAAAGTTTAAATACTAAGCATAAAAATAAATATTACTATTAAGCACATAAAAATTAAATAATAAATAGTCTGATATAATAAATAATAACATCTAATAGTATACTAACTAGTACATATTAATTCCAACATAAGTGTAAAATAATAAATATTGAAACTAGAACAAGCTATTTTTCTCAAATAAGAAAAAAAAACCCATAAAACATGCTCTCCATGCATAAAATACTAAGCATAAAAATAAATGTGCCTACTAAGCACTTAATAATTAAATATTATCTACTAGTATATTAGCTAGTACATATTAGCTCTAACACAAAAAAATAAATAAACAAGTGCTTTTTATTGAAAGGCTTTTTTCAGTAGTATGCTGAATCTATCTGGACTAAGAATTTGAAAAAGAAAACAAAAACTAGAGGCTGCCAAGAGCTTGTAATCACTCACCTGATTTCCAGTTTGACCTCTAAAGATATAAAAAAATGGGGGTGTCACACATAATTTTATAAGGGGCCAACCAAAGATCATTTCAGCTCAAATTTAGCCAATAAAAGAAATTTCTATTCTAAGTAACTGCTGTCATCTTGAATGGAGGAGGGGAACTGTCAGACAACATTTTAAAAGGGGAACATCCTTGCCAAATTTGGTTCAGATGTTTCATAGAAGAAGATTTAAATGTGATCTTTTAATCAAAATATGCCTAATTTGCATAATCGGTATAAATCGGTTGAAAGAAAAAATTCACAAAAATCCCGAAATATACTCACTTTTTGTGCTAATTTTCATTTAAAATAAAGTAACAATGGACAACTGAAGAAATTTCTATTTTTAGTAACAGTGCCATCTTAAATGTAAGGTGGGGCTGTCAGACACAATGTTGAGCCATCCCTGCCAGGTTTGATTTAATTCAGTTCAGTGGTTTCAGAGGAGATGATTTTAATGTGATCTTTATCAAAATATGCCTAATTTGCATAATTGGTATAAATCGGCTGAAAGAAAAAATTCACAGTAAAAAACAGAATATATGTTAAACTACGCATTGTTATGTAGCTGCAGTTAAAATTTGAGCCCATTTTGAAATAAAATAAAGCAACATTCTAATATGGCGTGCTATTTTCGCTTTGCAAACAAAACTGTTCTTTAAATAGCACAATTAGTTTTAGCACATGTTTGATGTCCTATCAGTGTTTTTCAGCGTATTTCACTATTTGATCGTGCAAACCAGCAATTAAAGTAATAAAAATAGAAATTAATAATGTTTTCATTGAATCTTAATGAAATATTTGTCTTAAAAAGTAATATTTTCTTAAATGGAGCAGTCCTCCACAAACGGCACTCACAGCTGTTCCGTTAACCTTGCAACACCCCCTTGAAAAAGCATGAGTATTGACGAACAAATTATAAACAACATTCCTCAGTAAATTCATGTATGCATACAAACATAAAAATTCTGGAATTGTTTCTTGACATATAATTTTTTCTGGAAAAAAATACTTAAAGACAACCATCTATTGACTTTGATGTTTTTAACTTGTCCTCTTCCGGTGATGTAGTTTACAAGGAATGCTAGTGACATTGTCATAAGCTGGTTATTGATTTATTTTACAATTTTGTGAGCATTTTACTTGCTTAAGTAGCTAAATTCAAAATGCCATCAAATTGGAAAATATGAGTAATTTAATTGCATCACCGTCTAGTTATCCATGTAGGAAAAACAACTGTAAATATGAAGGTTAGTGGATTTTGTTATTACATAAATATGAAGGTTAGTGGATTTTGTTATTACATACATTTCCATTTCATTACTGACTTCCACTTCAAAATATAAGTTATATTTTTCCTACTAGAATCAAAATATTTAATATTTCAGTATTTGATTTTCAATATTTCGTTTTTCATCACAATTCATCGTAAAATGCAACATTTTCATTCGGAGAGGGAACCAGAACAGCCAAATTCTTGCATAAGGCTGCATTGATTTACAAAATTACCCTAAATGCCCTATTAGAATCGAAATAATTCTCTCATATCATGTTCTATGCTCATTTTAACATTGTTTGACATTATATTTGTCTAAATTTTACACATCGCTGTCGCTCAGTGTAAAATAGCGACAAATATAATGCCTCCCCATGCTAAATTGAGCATAAAACATGACATGGGAGAATTATTTCTTAATACACAATTAAAGAAATTTCTATTTTTAGTAATGGCTACCATCTTGAATGGAGGGAGAGTTGTAAGACACAATTATAAAAGGAGACCATCCAAGCCAAATTTTGCTTAATTTGGTTCTGCAGTTTCAGACGAGAATATTTAAATGTAATCTTTTGATGAAAAATGCCTAATTTGCATAATCAGTTTAAATTGGCAGAAAGAAAAAATTCACAGAAAAACCCCGAATATATGTTAAACTACTCATTGCTATGTAACAGCAGTTAAAATGTGAGTTCATTTTGATTAATGATAAAGCAGTATTGAAGACATTGCTATTTTTAGTAACAGCAGCCATCTTGAATGGAGGATGGAGCTGTCGGACACACTTTGTAAAGGGATCCACCCAAGGACCATACCAGTTTGATTAAATTTGGTTCAGTGGTTTCAGAGTAGAATATTTAAATGTGAAAGTTTACGACGTACAACAGAGATGATGAACAATGGATGCCAACTGATGGCAAAAGCTAATATGTCCTTTGGTAAGGTAAACTAAAAACACTACTTGGTAAATTTCATTTTTTTAACTGTATGATACCTATATTTAGTCTTAGAACTCCTTACAGGAAATCTTACAAAATTAATTAATTATTTTTAAAAAGTATTGTTAACTTGCACAATTATAACTCTCTATAAGATATATAAAATATTCTATTTTTTTTCTTATTCCTTCCTAAATGAAACTAATGCCTTTTCCGACCCACGTTTTTGCTTTCCCCTTCAATTTGATCAGTTTTTTTATTTTTTTATTTTTCATTTTTTTCCCCAATTATTATTATTATTATTACAATGTATATTTTTTTTCCATTTATTTATTTATTTATTTTTTTTTATTTTTTTTTTCTTGGTTCTAAGTAGTAGTTAACCAAAAGTATTTTTTTTTTTCTCATATCCTAAAATATTTTTCATCTCCTTAAAACATAATATTATTATTAAATTTAACTCCCCAAAAAATGTAAAATTGAAAATCTGTATTTTTGTTAGAAACTACATTGGTAAATATAATATGATCATCTATTATCTGATCGTAGAGATTCAAGGGTACTTTCTTGTCATTTGTATCGTGCTTTATTAACCAATGTAACAAAATACGTAGAAAACTAACCAGTTGATACAGATTCTTTAAGTGGTATTTATACAGGTCTATATATATGGAAAAACAGGTTTAATATGGCTTCGAACTGGTCTTTATACAGGAGTGGGCATGCACACTTAGCAATAAACAAAAAAAATGGCAGACAACATAACTGACACTGTTTCTTCAGTTCCTAAAATGCCTGAAATTCCTCCTCGAAAGTCCGATAGGTATGCTAAATCAGGGGAGGAAATGATGGATATACTTGTTGATGACATAATGAGATATGAAGAATTATCCGAACAGTCAGAATTGTATGCGTTAGCAACAGCTTTAGCGGGGGCACCGAGCAACACTCAAACTGTTACCTTTCAAGAAGTAGAATTATTGCCTGAGCAGCCTCTAGATAATAACACGAATGAACAAGATGATGCTAGCAGTAATGAACATTTTGAGATGGTGTCCTTGGAAGAAACAGATGAATTTCTGGCAAACAATGTGAACAAAAATACTAGTTACAAGACGAAGTCTGACATGAAGATTTTCATGGACTGGTTGATGGCTAACAACGAATTTAGAGATGTAAAAGATATACCACCAATAGAATTGGTTGCTTGCCAGGTTCTACATGTAAAAAACATAATTTTTGATATTTATCCTACATTATTTCCTCGTACAAACATTGAAATGTGGAATGTGTCTGAGACAACCACCCATTCATATTGCATTTATTGGTTGTATTTTACATATTAGTGTATTGGTTAATATTGGATGTTTTGATATTGGTTGTATTTTACACATTGGTGTATTGGTTAATAAAGGTATCATGAAATGGGCGTTTTGATATCCTGTATTATGTCCTCGTACAGTTGTATTGACCCTCGGCATTGTCTCGGGTCTAATACAGCTGTTCTCAACTCAATACGACTGTACTTGGACATAATACAGGATTAATATCAAAACACCCATCTAATAATACTATATTAAAATAAATATGCATTATCTTATATCTACTTACTAACAAATACTAATAGCTGTATATTACATAGTTTTTACAAACGTTAACGAGGCCGGTATAAGGTACCGGTATTCCATGTTTTTCTTAACTAACAAATGTACAGATTTCAATAGATAAAATATTATGAAGAAAAAGAAAAAAAAATTGTCTATTTTATTTTCGTCACTTTTTTGTAATTATGTCTATCATTTGAAAAATAAGTTAACATTTTCTATACAGTAACAATATCATGTTTAGTGTCAATTGTGTCTATGTGGTATAATAGTTAGGTCTTTGGGAATATCTTAATCTAAAAGGATCTATCTTTAAAAACAAAAGGAACTATATATCATATGCTAAATTATTAGTAAGTTTTTTAGTCATAAATCTTTTCTACCTCACAAACAAGAGGCCAACTTGGCCATGATCACATAGTAGTTGTTTAACATCTATCTGTGCAATCACTGCCCATCACCACTAAAGTTGTGAGCTGAGATTCCCACTCATGGCGAAGTGTACTCGATGCAACTTTATGTCATAAAGTTTGTCTGTGACATGCGGCACTCCAGTTTCCTCAATTAAAAAAACTGACCACCATGATATAACTAAGACATTGTTGATGGTGGTATTAAACACCATACCCCCATAATCAATATTACTCTATCCATTTGTTTTTCTTGTTACCGTACATTAAGTAGACGATTACTGTTAAAAAACAGATGAGACAGATCTTGCAAATTCAAATAAATATGTATGTAAATATTCACATACAAATGCTTTAGCCATAATATCCTTAAAAATATGATCTAACAAATTTATATATACCTAAAGATCAAAATAATTTTACACATTCAAATTAACATACCTATATCATCACATCAAAACAAATACACACATAATTGCAAATATCTTATTTTGTTAAACAGTTAAAAAAAAATAATCACATGATCAGCAGTCAAAGATTAATTAAAGCTCTTCTGTATTGCACATGTATGATGTATGATATGAAAATGATTAATCAATGTACACAAATCTTTCTCAAATTTGATTGGATGACATTCAATTTTCCAGATAGTAAACAAGAGGTTCATGCACCTGAGCCTGTATCGCTCAGCTGTTTTATTCATATGCAAGTTTGTGTTCAATGAGGTCTAAGTTATATTAATATACATATAGGTGCTGTTTCCTCTTACTCTGGAACAGTAACAGTAAGGGGGAAATGATTCACCGTATGTACCGAAATCACGATTATTTTGTGGACGGTTCGGTTCACGATACTTGGAGGCTGCTTACGATACAAACGATATGATACTCATTTAAAAAAAAAAGTAGTGTTGAACTTCTGCTTTCTTCTTTTGGTGATCATTTAATTGATATTTTGAGAAAAGTGAATTGATTAATTTACGCTTTTAAAATTATTTAATCAAATATCAAATATTTATAATTTCCGCTAGTACGTAAGCGACCGCATATAAAAAAAAAAACATAGCAGCGCCCATGTCGACCAGCATGGACTTCAAGGAATAGTTACAGTTTCCTATAAAACGTATCGTTTTGATAGTTGGTCTTTTTTGGCTCCCTTTGACCTTTTTTTTACCTTAAAAACCATAACAGCTAAGTCAAATCATGCAGGAAAATTTATAAGGAGGATACACAATAAAACTTTATCGAAACTGGACTTGAAATAGAAGGAAATGCAAACCACAACATGATACAAATGTCATTGCAATTAAGTTATAC
The DNA here is from genome assembly GCA_963383655.1 of Bathymodiolus septemdierum. Lineage (NCBI taxonomy): Eukaryota > Metazoa > Mollusca > Bivalvia > Mytilida > Modiolidae > Bathymodiolus > Bathymodiolus septemdierum. The sequence continues at coordinate 82,614,584 of OY726520.1, forward strand.
TTGAAACTGATATAGGAAAAAAACCCAACCCACATCAAAATTGGATGAAAAATAAAAATTCTATATATCTTTCAATATCCGAAATTTCGGAATTTGTGCCCCTTTTAGACCCTTTTTCGAAATAAAATAGCAATTTTTTTAATGGCCCATCAATAACCCATTAAGATGAACACTTTGCACAAAAACTTCATTAAAATTGGATGAAAAATAAAAACTTTTCAAATTTTGGAACCTGGCACTTTTCAGTTTCTTTTGGTCAAGGTTATCTCGGAAATAGTAAAATACAAGAGGAAACTGGCACACTACCGAAAGCTCTCGACACAAACCATTTAACAACAACAAAAATACACATCAAAATTGGATGAAATATTAAAATAATTATAAATACCTTTCATTTAAGTGAAATTTCGGAATGTGAACTCCTTTTAGATCCCCTTTAAAAAAAAAAAAAAAGCAAATTTTTTTAATGACCCATCAATAACCCACTAAGATGAACATTTTTCAAAATCAAAAACTACATTAAAATTGCATGAAAAATAAAAAGTCTATGTACCTTTCAAATATGCAAAATTTTTAGACCTCTTTTTGAAATAAAGTAGTAAAAAAAAATCAGTTTCATCAATATTTCATACAGATGAATACTTTGCAAACAACTGGCTTTAAAATCGGATGAAAATCTAAAAAGTTCAAATTTTTTAATTCCCTCCATTTTGAACCCTTTTATGTAAAAAAAAGTAATAGTTACATAATAACATCATGCATGTGTCTGAAAGGGATTTTCTTAAGGAATGCATTAAAAAATCCTCATCAAAAACAATTTTTGTGCCTGTCCCAAGACAGAATCTGGCTTTCCATAAACACAATGGGGAAGACCCAATAGCATTTGTATTTTCATGTAACACAGGACGATCATCCTTCTGTAAGTGTTCATTGAACATGATAACCACAACATTTGTTGATAACTTTGTAAGAAATAAGCATTTCTTCGTGCTGATTATATAATCATGACAAATCAAATAATCAGTGCACCATTTGTCCAATTTGTATGTGTTCTTTCATTGAACATGAGGACAGTTTCAGAAAGTGTTCTTTCATTGAACATGAGGACAGTTTTAGTTTGTAAGTGTTCTTTCTTTGAACATGAGGACAGTTTTAGTTTGTAAGTGTTCTTTAATTGAACATGAGGACAGTTTTAGTTTGTAAGCATTCTTTCTTTGAACACGAGGACAGTTTTAGTTTGTAAGTGTTCTTTCATTGAACATGAGGACAGTTTTAGTTTGTAAGTGTTCTTTCTTTGAACTTGAGGACAGTTTCAGTTTGTAAGTGTTCTTTCTTTGAACATGAGGACAGTTTTAGTTTGTAAGTGTTCTTTCAGTGAGCATGAGGACAGTTTTAGTTTGTAAGTGTTCTTTCATTGAACATGAGGACAGTTTTAGTTTGTAAGCATTCTTTCAGTGAACATGAGGACAGTTTTAGTTTGTAAGTGTTCTTTCTTTGAACATGAAGATAGTTTTAGTTTGTAAACTTTTGTTCTTTCTTTGAACATGAGGGCAGTTTTAGTTTGTAAGTGTTCTTTCTTTGAACATGAGGACAGTTTTAGTTTGTAAGTGTTCTTTCTTTGAACATGAGGACAGTTTTAGTTTGTAAGTGTTCTTTCTTTGAACATGAGGATAGTTTTAGTTTGTAAACTTTTGTTCTTTCTTTGAACATGAGGACAGTTTTAGTTTGTAAGTGTTCTTTCTTTGAACATGAGGACAGTTTTAGTTTGTAAGTGTTCTTTCTTTGAACATGAGGACAGTTTTAGTTTGTAAGTGTTCTTTCTTTGAACATGAGGATAGTTTTAGTTTGTAAACTTTTGTTCTTTCTTTGAACATGAGGGCAGTTTTAGTTTGTAAGTGTTCTTTCTTTGAACATGAGGACAGTTTTAGTTTGTAAGTGTTCTCTCATTGAACATGAGGACAGTTTTAGTTTGTAAGTGTTCTTTCTTTGAACATGAGGACAGTTTTAGTTTGTAAGTGTTCTTTCTTTGAACATGAGGACAGTTTTAGTTTGTAAGTGTTCTCTCATTGAACATGAGGACAGTTTTAGTTTGTAAGTGTTCTTTCTTTGAACATGAGGACAGTTTTAGTTTGTAAGTGTTCTTTCTTTGAACATGAGGGCAGTTTTAGTTTGTAAGTGTTCTCTCATTGAACATGAGGACAGTTTTAGTTTGTAAGTGTTCTTTCTTTGAACATGAGGACAGTTTTAGTTTGTAAGTGTTCTCTCATTGAACATGAGGACAGTTTTAGTTTGTAAGTGTTCTTTCATTGAACATGAGGACAGTTTTAGTTTGTAAGTGTTCTTTCTTTGAACATGAGGACAGTTTTAGTTTGTAAGTGTTCTTTCTTTGAACATGAGGACAGTTTTAGTTTGTAAGTGTTCTTTCTTTGAACATGAGGATAGTTTTAGTTTGTAAACTTTTGTTCTTTCTTTGAACATGAGGACAGTTTTAGTTTGTAAGTGTTCTTTCTTTGAACATGAGGACAGTTTTAGTTTGTAAGTGTTCTTTCTTTGAACATGAGGACAGTTTTAGTTTGTAAGTGTTCTCTCATTGAACATGAGGACAGTTTTAGTTTGTAAGTGTTCTTTCTTTGAACATGAGGACAGTTTTAGTTTGTAAGTGTTCTTTCTTTGAACATGAGGACAGTTTTAGCTTGTAAGTGTTCTTTCTTTGAACATGAGGACAGTTTCAGTTTGTAAGTGTTCTTTCAGTGAAAATGAGGACAGTTTTAGTTTGTAAGTGTTCTTTCTTTGAACATGAGGACAGTTTTAGTTTGTAAGTGTTCTTTCAGTGAACATGAGGACAGTTTTAGTTTGTAAGTGTTCTTTCAGTGAACATGAGGACAGTTTTAGTTTGTACGTGTTCTTTCAGTGAACATGACGACAGTTTTAGTTTGTAAGTGTTCTTTTAGTGAACATGAGGACAGTTTCAGTTTAAGAACAACCGAATGATCACAAGGATATCAATATTTTCATCTTTTAATATATATTCATTTGAGGTTGACAATAGTTCATAATAAAGCTTTCAAACGTGATAGTGTGTCGTGATGAAATAATATTATATATGTCGCCATATACATTATGCCAAGCCTAAAGAACATTGAATATATATATATAATAAGATGAGACATATTAATTAGCACAAATTGAAATTTTTGACTTCAGAAATTCTTGGTTTGCTGTTTCCCGATCATCCAAACTTTTATCAGTATTGTTTAAAAAATGGTTTGGCTATTTTTGATTAGTAAGAAATGATAAATGAGAGATAATCCAACATTACACTTAGACATAAAAGGAAAAATGCTTTTATTGTTGTTCTACATTTCACAGTCACATGGTTTTTTACAACAAAAATGGGGTGTTTTTTGTTCTTATGGTATCTTTAAAGAAATAAATAAGTTACCAACCTACTTATCAACTTCTGAAATTGTGGGTCAAGCAGCAACAAACCAGTTATTTCTTAACGATGGTCTAATAGTATCACTTTTTAACTATGTCAAAAACCGTAATAGTTACATAAAAACATTATCCATGTTTCTGAAAAGGGATTTTCTTAAAGAATGCATTAAACCATCAAAAACAAATGAACAATAAATAATTCATACCCATATATTGACACAACCCTTTTGAAATCTTTGGGTCTCTTGTTTCTTTTGTGTACTTCTGATCAACAAAAAAAATTAATTATTTCTACCAAGTTTGGTTCCAATTGGCCCAGTGGTTTCAGAGAAGAAGATAAAAATGAAATGGTTTGTGGACGACATACACCAAGTGATGGCAATACCTCAAATGACCCTTTGGGTCAGGTGAGCTAAAAATATGATGTACAGTCAAACCTGCATTAAGAGGTCACCTTTGTTACCTAGAAAAAGTGACCTTGTAAGAAAAGTGACCTCTTAAAAGAGGTTATATTCATATGAAATGTTCTACGACAGGACAAGAAAAAGGTGACTTTTTAATACGGGTGACTGCATGGGCAGGTTTGACTGTATGTAATTAAATTTCATAGGAACATATTTCACCATCAAGTCACTAAAAGTTTACAAAATAAGTTCTGCACTTGATTAATATTTGTTTGTAGATACTGTTGTTTATACACACACCCTTGTCTTAAATTGTGTAAGTATATTGGTTTGACAATACAATTAACTGTTAACATTGGTATGGTAGAGTGTGGATGTACGTGAACATGAAAGAAAATCTCTCCAAAAACACAACAATTAAGGAACAGCAATTCATCACCTTACAATCATTGCAATAAAAATGAGTGTGTAAGGCAATGAAAACTGATTGTGTCCTAGCAATATCATATAACATGAAACTAGGGGCTATCAGGAGCCTGTAATTCTTCATCTGGTTATCAATTTAACTTCTAAATTGCATAGAAAAATTTCAGCTGATTTTTTTATTATTGCCATTTTAAATTTTCGCTAATAGTAATGGTAGCCATCTTGAACTAAAGATTATTTCAGCTCTGAGCAGAAGATTTTAATGTGATTTTTTTCCCAAAATATTGAAAATATTGATTTCTGCTCATGGAGGACATAGGAAAAAATGAATAAAAATGTATTCAATTTTATTGTTATCTTCGCATTCACAGTTATGACACAGTAACAGGTGACCCAGATATGATTGCAGCGTTGACGTTATCCTTGACTTAATTCAACGCAATGACGTGATCACTTTAGTAATTTAGTAACATTTCAGCAGATGGTGACAAGATTCATTTTCATTGATGATGCATTTATTGTAAACTTGAGGAATATTGTTATACAAATAGTAATTATTGTTGGATAATTAGATAGAAATTGCGTTTGAAACAATAGTTTATATAGGTGACAAACGTCTATGCGAAATTCTAATATGACGTCAATAAAACGGCACACACGATAATACTCAAGACGTTACGCGCGATGTTGGTGACACTTGACGTTACACATAATTAACATTGAAAAGAACGTTTCGCGTCTTCTTTTTCATTTATTCTTCCTTATTTGTGTTTGCATACTGTGGGTTTGGTTAGGATGGAGGTGGTGTAGGTGTGTTTTGATGTATTGTTCTTTATTTCGGAATTTCACTTTTTGTTTTTATTGATTTTTATTTTTATTTTATTTTGGCTTGCTTGTATATATTTGTGTTGTTGGTGTTTTCCTTTATGTGTTTATTTCAATGTAGTTTATAATTTTTTCTTTGAAAGTATATCTTGCTCTAAAACGAGATTATCATATTCTGTTTGTTTACTAATTGATTGTATACGTTGCATTCTTGAAAATTTCTCGTAATATCTTATGTATAATCTAGTGAAATTATAATTAAAATAATTCAGTTCACATTTTTAATTTTCATATAAATCAATTATATTCGCGATTTATTTTTAACTATTATATAATTATAGTTTCTACAATGCACACATTCTTTTTTGCAATGCTTGTTCAAAAATGACACACACAAAAATTTAGGTCATGAATTCATATTTAATTAGGGTCGCTTGAGTAAGCGGAAACACATCGTTATTTTTTCAGGTTTGGTATATTTTTGTATTTTATTTTCGGTCTTTTGTTGGTTGTTTTTCAAGTTTTGATATCGTTTGTTTGTTTTTAGCATCGCTTTTTTTAGTTGTTGTTTATTTGTTTTAATTTTAATAGAAAAATATAGAAGTAGCGCGACGTTATTTTGCCGTCGATAAGAAAACAACGTTTACTGGACAAATTGGGAAACGTTCTACAATTTTACGCAGAAATCGTGATTTTTATCCGAAATCAAGTTTGTTAAGTTCATTCTCTGCCACAGAAAATGAACCATTTTTTGTTATTTGGATTTAGCACGAAAATTATGAGCGAAATATATAGTTCGAATGTGTAAAGTTTTATACTTCGTGGTTTTTTAACGTCAAGTTGCAACTGGACATTTTTCTGACCTTACTCCATTAGGAATATTTTTTAACTTGCCTTAAAAAAATCATTTTTAAAAAGACTTTTTCGTTTTTGAAGATAATAACATTTGATATGTATACTTTTTTGTGAAAATTTTGTAAAACATAGCTGAAATAAAGCTTGTTATTTGACATGCAGATGTTTTTCCTTTAGCGTTACGTTCTTTTCTTTCCATGAACTTACCGATTTTTTGCTTCAAGCATTGCTTTAAACAGAAATCGTTAATGGGGTCATAGAACACGATGACTCTGCTTCCGGTCCCACAAAAAAAATGGTCCGAAAAACGTATTTTTAGGTTTTTACTGAGAAAAATGTAAAAGACATACGGATATTTTGTAACGCATTACATGAGAAAATTGTGCGTTAACGACGTTTTCTTCCAATAAATTCGTTTTCAAAAGCAAAAATAAACCTAATCTAATATAATAAAACAATTATTCGCACAATTCCCTATACAAGCATGTCACCTAATACATTCCATTGATCTGTGTCGGCCATGAATAACAAAATACACTAACCTTGTTTTCCTACGTATACATTGATAACTAGACGGTGATGTAATTAAGTTACTGATATTTTCCAATTTGATGGCATTTTGAATTTTGCTACTCAAACAAGTAAAATGCTCACAAAATCGTAAAATAAATCAGTAACCAGCTTGTGTCAATCAGCGTCCCTTGTAAACAACGTCACAGGATGACGATATATTACAAAAGTGAAAGTCGATAGATGGTTGTCTTAAGTATTTTTTCCGGAATTTTTTTTTATGTCAACAATACAAGCTTTTTTTTCATTGGCATTTATTTTTTTATTTCATATCTTTGGATTGGCCGTGCATAACGAAGAACAAGCTAAAAAAGTTCCGAAAATCTTTCCGACCAATGAAATAGCGCGAAACAAAATATGTTCGGCTGACCTCCTGAATGGGCACGAGTGGAGGAAAGTTGGATGTGTCGTCGAAACTTGAATTTCGTCAATAAATATTTGTTGTTCGTACGTATAAACTAGATAGGAATGAAGGGAAATCATTTTTGAGACGAGGACAAGCGAAGATCCTTTTTAAAACTGGCGCGTTATTGTAAAATATCGAGTCGAAGCTAGGATTTCCTCTTTGTATTTTGACGATTGTTTCGTACCTTTATGTATATATAAGTAATATGGCAGCTGGACCTAGAAACAAAAGTTAGTAGAACGAGAGAGTTGTAACACGAAATGTTGTAAAATATGGATAAATGGTTCAAAGATATACTTCCAGACAAAGATCCATACCATAATCGCGGGAGGGACCAAATGAGGAAAAAGGGGGTCCGGAATTCGAGTGCCTGTGATATGTGTCGGCCATGAATAACCGGAAAATGCACTAACCTTCATGTTTTCCTACGCATACATTGATAACTGGACGGTAATGTAATTAAATTACTAATATTTTCCAATTTCATGGCATTTTGAATTTTGCTACTCAATCAAGTAAAATGCTCACAAAATCGTAAAATAAATCAGTAACCAGCTTGTGTCAATCAGCGCCCCTTGTAAACAACGTCAGAGACAGAGGATGACGATGTATTACAAAAGTCAAAGTCGATAGATGGTTGTCTTAAGTATTTATTCCGGAATTGTTTTTTATGTTAACAATACAAGCTTTTTTTCCATTGTCATTTTTTTTTTTTATTTCATATCTAACAATAATTGTCGATTATTAACAACTGTTCAAGTGTTCGATATTATGTTTGACAACTCCGCTCCGCCATCTTGTTAGCGCACGAAATGATGAACGAATGAACTCCGACTTTTTTTTAAATATTTTTACGCAGAAATTGTTCAATCGAATCTATGTTGGAAAATAGACAATAAATATGTTTTTCACGTTAACATCCATATCTTTGTTTTAAAATATCTCGTTCAAATACAAATAATTCAAAATCAATTCAAAATTTCCGAAGGAGGTAAATGGAACAGCCACCAAATGCCGTGTGTATACAGTTCACGAAAGGTAAAAAATTACCGTATTTGTCCTATTAGAATCGAAATAAGTCATGGTAGGCATAGAGTTGTGCAAATTTACACATGGACTGGGCCTTTATATTCTTAGATTTTACCCCTCGCTAACGCTCGAAGTAAAATTCGAATATATGACTGCCATGAATTATTTCTTAAATAAATCGCTCAGCTAACCACCGATAAAACTCGAGCGACACCTTTTGAGTAAATTTTGATGAATGTCATCCATTGGGCTCCCCTCTCCGTCCCCTTTTCAGTATGGTTTATTCTTTGAACAATTACGATCTTTCTTAGTTTGCATTTGTTTTCAAAGAAGAAAGACACCCAACATAAGATGTATGTTTATTTCAAACACTATATATATGTGCAACACAATAGTTTATGCCTTTCTATCTTTTTTTAATAACCAATAGTATAGTCGCACAGACAGTTAAACAATTACGATTTTGATTTTTGTTGGTGCTGAAATTCTGTTCCGGTTTCCTTCAGCCTATGTCAAATAACATTCACTAACGACACAGATTTTCAAATCGCCGAAGATAACCAAAATTCTCGAACCACAAAATTGTTCACATTATATATTTCTGGAAGAAAATCAAAGCAATACCTTAGATTCTGCAATACCTTAAAGCTCTGAAAAACGATTGGAATCGTACAGAAAAGAGGGATGGCTGTGCTTTTGCTATAAGGAATTATAAGGAAAAAGAGCTTAAAATAGCAATGACCCACAGATCTGGTAGAAAGAATTAACTACCGAATGGTGTTCAAACAAGATACAGTCATGGCTTCATGCTATTCAAATAAAATTGCCAAATAGTTAATATTAAATTGTGAAAAATGTCATATTGTTTTAATAATGAATGTAAATAATATGGTAAATTTTCAACATTTCTTACACAATTATTAGAAACAATCAGGTCAAAGAAGAGTTTGAAGATACCAAAGGGGTAATTAAAATCCGTATATCGAAGTAGAACAGACAACACAATGGCCAAAAAAAAAAGTACAAAAGGGCAAACAAAGCAAAAGTACAAAAGGGTAAACAAAGCATACACATGAAACTTAAGATCGAGTAACACGAACCCCTTCGGGAATGAATTCAGGTTCTCCGGAAGGATGAGCAGTTCCTGCTCAACTAAACCCATATTGTCTGATTCCCTATTTATTAAGAGGGTAAATGTGTATTTTCTTGATTGATTGATAATGTGTATTGTGTTGGTTACTGATGTTCGAATTAACCGAAACAAAAGGAATGACGTCACTACCTTTGTCAATATGTCAATTGTCATGGTGGCGGGAAATGTATAATATTGACATAGGTATCAAAGTGCTGTCCATGAAAATAAACTACTCTGTACCCTTCAATCATAAGCATCAGAAGCTTGTCCATGAAAATGAGCTATCTTACATTCTGACATTGCACGGTATAGATGTAATGAAGTTCTCCATAAAAATAAGCTACTTAGTGTATCACATAGGTTTCAAAGTCTTATCCATGAAAATAAGCTACCTTGCATCTGTTCAGTGTGTGACAGAGGTTCCAAAGCGTTATCCATGAAAATAAACTATCATGCACCATTTAAACATAAGCATAAGCCTCAGAAGTCTGTCCTTGAAAATAAGCCACCTGACATTCTTTCATTGCATGGTATAGGAGTCATGAAGTTTGCCATGAAAATAAGCTACCTTGCATCTGTTCAGTGCATGACATAAGTTTCCAAGTGTTATCAATGAAAATAAACTACCTTGCACCATTCAAATATAAGTATCACAAGCATTTCCATGAAAATAAGCTATCTTACATTCAGACATTGCATGGTATAGGTGTCGTGAAGTTTTCCTTGAATTTAAGCTAACTTGCATCTGCACAGGTTTCAAAGTGTTATCCATTAAGAAAAGCTACCTTACATCTGTTCAGTAGGTTCCAAAGCTTTATCCATAAAAATAAACTATCTTGCATCATTTAAACTTAAGCATAAGCATCAGAAGCTTGTCCATTAATGATTCCATTTCAATAGAATACAGACGTCGTCTTTTCGAGATGTCTATTGGCCCCGTTTCGGAACGGATTTTTCCTATCTCTAATTAGGACCGACTGACCCATGTTCAACTGCTGTTCACATGGAACCCTTCTCCCCTTCAGTCTTCAAAGTTCTCGTTTGAATATTTGCTACTACTACCCGTGGCGGCTCCATCCAGACTCACGCCCCAGACTTCTACGCTCACCACGGCGGCTCTCCTAATCGTCAAAGCTTGGCACCTAGGGTGGTCATATTGCCTTTGACTGTCCAATATAGGCCCATTTCAGAGTTAGTTGATTCGGCTGGTGAGTTGTTACACACTCCTTAGCGAATTCCGATTTCCATGGCCACCGTCCTACTCTCTGTATAAACCAACACCTTTAATGGTATCTGATGAGCGTCTGTGTTGGGCACCTTAACCGGACGTTTGCCTCATCCCACAGCGCCAGTTCTGCTTTCCAAAAGTGATCCACTTCACACCTGCATTCGATGTCTAACTCCAATTAGGCGAGTTGGACTTCTTACCCATTTAAAGTTTGAGAATAGGTTGAGGTCGCTTCGTCCTCAAGGCCTATAATAATTCGCTTTACCGGATAAAACTGCACTATCCGGTGCCAGCTGATACCTCTGCTGCCTTACCACTCATGGCTATCCGCGGATGCCTCTGCTGCCTTCCTGCCGATGACAGGCCGCTGCTGCTATTCTCCTACTAAGCCTCTGATTGCCTTAGTAAGCGGGGCTGTGTCGCCGGGCCATTACACTGCTGACTCTCCGCTGATGCATCTGCTGCCTTTCGGCTGATAGCAGGCTGCTGCTGCTATTCTCCTGCTAGGCCTCTGCTGCCGTAGTATGCGGAGCTGCGTCGCCGGTCTTTACGCTGCTGACTGTCCGCTGATGCCTCTGATGCCTTCCCGCTTATGATTATCCGCTGATGCCTCTGCTGTCTTCCCGCTGATGGATCTCTTCTGATGCATCTGCTGCCTTTCGGCTGATAGCAGGCTGCTGCTACTATTCTCCTGCTAAGCCTTTGCTTCCGTAGTAAGCGGGGCTGCGTCGCCGGCCTTTACGCTGCTGACTGTCCGCTGATGCCTCTGCTGCCTTCCCGTCGCTGCCTGTCCTCTGATGCCACTGCTGCCTTCCCGCTGATGGCTCACCTCTGATGCCTCTGCTGCCTTGCCGCTGCTGATCGGACGTTCTGTCCGGTGATCGATGGCATGGCATAACTTCGTTCTGCCGGAAGGAATACGCATTGTGGACGGGCCTCTGCATGTAACTCTGCCGATCAGAGACGCACGACGGCTCATTCTAGCAGTAGCATCGGTCCTTTCAACTGCGGCGACTCACGGGAAAGGGGAAACATAGGTCATGTACCTATCTGGTTGATCCTGCCAGTAGTTATATGCTTGTCTCAAGGATTAAACCATGTATGTCTATGTACATGTACATACTTTTACATAGTGAAATCGCGATTGGCTCATTAAATCTCTTATGGTTCCTTAGATCGTACAATCCTACTTGGATAGCTGTGGTAATTTTAGAGCTAATACATGATCCAAAGTTCCGATCCTTCGGGAAAGAGCACGTGTATTAGATAAAAACCAGTCGGGTCGAAAGGCCCGTCACATTGGTGATGCTGGATAATTTTGTGCTGATAGCACGGCCTCGAGCCAGCGACGTATCTATCAAAGGTATGCCCTAACAACTTTCCATGGTACGTGATATGCTGACCATGGTTGTAACAGGTAACGGGGAATCAGGGTTTGATTCTGAAGAGGCGCGCACAAATTACCCACTCATGGCACGGGGAGGTAGTGACGAAAAATAACAATACGGGACTCCTTCGAGGCCCTGTAATTGGAATGAGTACACTTTAAATCATTTAACGAGGATCTATTGGAGGGCAAGTCTGGTAATTCCAGCTCCAATAGCATATATTAACGTTGTTGCGGTTAAAAAGCTCGTAGTTGGATCTTGGATCAAGGCTTGTGGTCCGCCGCATGCATGTTACTGCTCGTCCTGACCTACTCCCGGCGGTTTGCCCTTGGTGCTCTTGACTGAGTGCCTTGAGTGACCGGAACATTTACTTTGAAAAAAATTAGAGTGTTCAATGCAGGCGATTTCCCTGAATAATAGTGCGTGGAATAGTGGAATAGGACCTCGGTTCTATTTTGTTGGTTTTCGGAGCTTGAGGTAATGATTAACGGGGGCATTCGTATTACGATGATATTCTTGGATCGCCATCAACTACTGCGAAATAATTTGCCAAGAATGTATTCATTAGTCAAGAACGAAAGTCAGCGGTTCAAAGACGATCAGATACCGTCGTAGTTCTGGCCATAAACGATGGAAACTAGACACAGAAATTGCCATAAAAGATGTGGTTTTTTATAATCTGTAAAATATATTTTTTTCAATCCTTCTTTGTTCGATGGCCTTAAACAAAATCTTTAAGAAAGAAACCCTTGGGGCCTCTCTTGTAATTTGTAATTGTAATTAATTTATTTTCCCTGTCCCACCCTAGAATATACAAGTCATATAAATGTGTTTAAACATGTCTGTTCCGACAGTGAAACATATAAAGAATATAAGAAAGTCGTGTTGAAATACTTTACATTTTATTAACAATATATCAGAAACAAAACATATACAGATACATAAAGATAGATTCAATATGAACAAACGTGGAAATAATGCACAATTAAACAATATAAATAAAATTACAGAAATTTATCAAAAGTATCCTAAAATACTATTTACATTAATGCAACTACGTTGCTACTTATTATCTCTTCAAAGGAGATCTTTTTGGGGAAAACATGCTACTATAGAAATTCCCGAGGAGTGAATGATCTATATTGAGAATATAACGTATCTGACAGTTCTTTAATTCTGTTCAATAAGAAGTATCCTTGTTCGTATTTTCCAATGGTATCCAAATCTTCACAAAGCTGCACATTGTTGGTGTTTGTATTTGGGATTGGTTGCCTTGTGATATGCATGACGGTTGAAATTTCACACATCAATGATTTCACGAAGCGATCTCTGAGATGTTGAAGTTGTTGGAGTAATGGAACTTCTACAAGACCTTTTCCAAGATTGTGCAATGATGTCCTTAATTGATTCAAAATTTCTCTAACTTCTTGTAATAAATTAAAATGAATTGTAACTAAATGTCTCTGAAATATTAATGGTTTACATTTAATTTCATACAAAAGTCTAGAAGAATATTCCTCTCAGATTAGGTAAGTTTAATATAGATTGCATAATTTCTCTCTATAAAAATGTAATCAAATATGATAAAACATATAAAATACGAGAGGAGAATAGAACATAATCTTAAAGCATGAAAATCGTAATGGAATCTAACATGCATACTGAAAACATATTTAACATGTGTGAGACAAAACAATATTTTTCAGTGAGATAGAAAGAAGATGAATTCGTTGTAAGATGAATTTGTTTTGATGAAGGAAACTAGAGTTCCCGGAGAAAACCATCGTCCTGCCGCAAGTCACTTACAAACTTTATAACATAGAAATCACATTAGTAGTATTACCAATTAATAATAGTTAAGTGATGGAAAAATAAAAACAACATTATCTATAATATGATCAAGGGATTCACGTTTAATTGTTTTCTTCAAAATCTTCAGAATGTTTTATGCCTTTATTTGAATGACTTAAGATAAAGCTGAAATCGTAAAATGTTTACTTTTGCTATTTCAATTTTCGCAAAATTAGAACCCGCTAACAGTTTGACTAAAAACATGCAAAATAAACCCCTTCGAAAATAACCATTTGTACAGTAAATTTATAAATATAGATATTTATGTTTAAGACAGAATATGTTTTTAACATAATGCTGGAGATGAGTGAGTAATAGTTGCTTAACAACAATTCAGCAATTTTTCAGCTACGAGAACAATTTAATTTTCAATGAGATGATGATGATATCCCAACACGCTTAGTTGTGGTTTTTTAAATAGTGTTATTTCACTGAAACAACAGTCCGCGGAAAAAACATGTCGTCCCACTCTGACACACTATTCTGATTTCGAGCCAACCAGTTTTGCTCTTTGTCTTTCTCATTAATGCTTAAAAACTCGATATTGCTCATCTACGCTTCATTCCATCCGATTTACACTGTAAGACACAGTACCAATACTTTGAAGGCTTGCCCTATCCATATTACCGTGAAAGACGTTTGATTTACAATTACGTCAAGCGTTACTAACCAAACGGGAAGTTGTGGCACCTGCAGTTTACGTCAATCCACGTGATCGATAAATGAAAATACCGGAGTTTTCGCTAGAATGGAAACGACTAGAACACACCATATTATGGTTAATTAAATGTGGTGAAAAGTGTTAAAACATGGATGTATAATTGTATTTGATTAGTGCCGCATTTAATTTTGCTGTGAAACGAGAATGATGTTGTTTTGATATTACCTTTGAAATGGTGTTGTCTATAATAGTACTATTGTTGATGTAATTATAACAATAATGCACTGTAAAACTGAGTACTTCTTCTACTCGTGGATGATTCCGTTCCTACAAACAAGGATATCAGTATAAGTACATAGTGTTTACTAAATGTAACATATATTAGTTTATATTTCAGTTCCTCCTCCAGATAGGCAATATAGGTACAGTGTTGGAAAATATAACATTTATGTGTACGAGCAGGTTGAAAACCGATCCTTTTTATGAGTTTGTCCGTCCTGTTTCGTAGCGAGTGCAAATGATTAATGTATTTTTCAACATGGCACATATATTGTATTAAAAAGCAAAAAAATGTCAAATTGTCTATGAAAAAAAAGCACAAGCAAGCGTAATGTAATTTGACTGCTCAAATAAAACCAGTGCAAGATAATATAATGCATACCGTTGCACTTTAAGCTGCGTTGTAGAAGATGAATTCATGATAGATATTATTAACACACTCAGATATATATACTTTGACAAAAGCTAAGAGCCACCTAGTATCATTTTTAATTTGTTTTTCTTTTCTAAGGCTGAATGAAGTTGAATCCAAAATGCTTCTTTGATAATATTTAATTTGGATGATTATATCACGGGTTATTTGAAGCTGATTATGAAATGAAATGGTTGGTTAAGTGGAAAAAGACACGGATATTTTAAAACTTCAAAACAAGCTTTATTTGTCAACAATTAAAGAAAACGGACAAGTCATATTTTTTTCCTTAGCTTTTGCAGGTATGCATGGATAAATCTTATTGCACACATTTACTTAGTAGCGAGTATAACCACCAAGGATGCACTAACGCTCCCGCACTCGCCTATTCATTTCACGAACTAAGTGTGTGGAAATCGCCGCCATTCTTCCAGAATTGCGTTCGTTAATTCAGCAATATTTTGACATTGTGGATTACATTAGCTCACTTTACGGCCAATAAAGTCCCATACGTGCTCGATTGGGTTCATATCAGGGGACATGGCGGGCCACTGAAGTGTGTCAATCGCTTTTGCTGCATGGATTCCGATGACAATATGCTACAGATACATGACCTCCCAAAATTCAATTCATATCGAATACGATCTGATGTAGCAAAACGATTTCTCCTGACGCATTAAGCTATAGGTCTATCCTCTTTATGTGCAGTTTTTCGGGGCCTATCAGATCCCGGACGTTCATCGACCAATCCAGTCACTAGTCACTAGACGATCAATTGCAGAATGGTGTATCCCCATTTGCCCTGCCACCCTTCTATTCCTAAAACCCGCCTGTGGCATGCTAACAGATCGACACCGCTCTGCTAAAGTAAATTATCGCCTAACCATAATTTAGCGATGAAAACACTATACGAAAAACTCTACCACCTCAACTTGCAAACACACTTTGTGTGATTAGCTATGACGCCAATTGTAAACTGGTTTTAATCGATCATGACTTTATCGATCGATGAGGTGCTACACATTTAATTACAGCTGATGTGTAGAGTATTCTTTACAGCAATCGTATTTTAGAAAAGATATGTACGAAATAAATCAAGTAGCCATTAATGTTTGTCAAGGTGTAAGACTAGTGCCAGTAAATAGTATTTAAAAAAAATCATAGTCCATTTTTATCGACTTAAAACAATGTAAATAGACCGTTAGATGTGTTTGTGTATGCTGGCGATTTGCTTCGAGGAGTAGTCATTTGCCAGACTTACATATTTTGCTGTTATCTTGTCATTGCTGTCAAGTTTTTTTTTAATGATTTGCAATATGTAACAATAAATAGCCACTCTGATATATAAAATCTGTTACAATAAATATAAAATCGGATATCTTTTGTCAATATTTTATTCACTATCTGTTAAACAACAAATCTACATGGTTTATTGTGATGTTTGTTTGTTTGTTTGTTTGTTTGTTTGTTTGGTGGTGTTTAACGCCACTTTCAACAATATTTCAATTATATCGTGGCAGTCAGTTTTATTGGTGGAAGAGACCAGAGTACCTGGAGAAAACCACCAACCTGCTGCAAGTCACTGACAAACGTTACCAATAATGTTGTACGCCTCGCTCTGATCAAGATTCAAACTTACAACATCAGTAGTGATAGGCACTGATTGCATAGGCAGTTGTAAATCCAACTACCATACCATCACGGCCACGACGGCCCGTTTATTGAGATATTCAGTAGTTTAAGCTATATTTCACATTAAGTATAAGACCATTTTAGTCCGGAATTATTCGCTTTGTACTGGTGCCAGTTCCCAGGGCACAACCCAGAGCTGCCCAGCACGTCCCAAGGGGGAGAAACGTGTGCACTCTCGATAGGGGTTAGCCAAGTCTGATCTGATCTTGGACCACATAGGGTGCGTGTTTGAAGAATAGGGTCACGTCACATGCTCTCTTGCACGTTAAAGACCACTTTTGCTAAAATTGTTGTTCCTACCCAACTTTCCATACTTTTCATGTAGCAGCCAAAAGGCGTTGCCAGAGTTGTTCCTATATAATTTGTAGATAGTGTTGAACTTGTATTCATCCTGAATAAACATGACATATTTGACTCTCAACATAAAGTCACCAACAATAGTCAATCGATATTATTCGTACCATTGTACTACATTACTGATATATATGTACTTACTATAATGTTCATGACGTCTATCGTCTCTGATTTTAGTCTGTCTGCTCTTCTTGCCAGTTTGTGAAAAGCCATCTGTAGCGCATGTCGCGTGTCATGCCCATTTGTAATGACATGTCCTCGTTTTCCTCCGCATATGTTTGTCACGTGACCGGTAATACTATTTTCATAGACTGAGCTGATAACAGTAAAATCTGAAAAAATGAGATAAAGTGATGACATATTTTATATTCTAATTGAGATAAAGTGATGATATATTTTATATTCTAATTGAGATAAAGTGATGACATATTTTATATTTTAATTGAGATAAAGTGATGACATATTTTATATTCTAATTGAGATAAAGTGATGACATATTTTATATTCTAATTGAGATAAAGTGATGACATATTTTATATTCTAATTGAGATAAAGTGATGACATATTTTATATAATTATGTTAACATTGTGGAAACTGGGCAATGGCGAGAGTTCGCAGAACTCAATCCATAGTGCTTCCCAACTCTTCCCTAGGTGGCGAATATGTAATCCCCATTCGATGGGATTGTCATGTTACAGTACGGATAGCCTGACCATGGACAATATTGAATGCCATTTTTGGAGTTTCATGCTGCCATCACACCAACGATCACTTCTGAAGATTTAAGAAAAAAAAGATGTTTTAGGAATTTATAAACAATGTACATTGCATACAAACGTCCAGTTAATTCTCTCGAATTATTAGTACGTACATTTGTTATTGTAAAATCTATACATGTACGTTTCTATATGCGTGTGTGTTCTGTTGCAGGTGTCCCTAGGATTGCATGACAGATTGTCTTACTGATATACACTTCTTTTTTTTTACAATATTTTTATATACATGTAATGTAGTTATTGAAGGAGTAATTCCCCTTTCTTAATATTTAGTGTTAATATTTAAATTTTCCTGCGGTTCAAGGTATAGCGGAAACATTTGTATTGACGGTGCGTTTGAAATCATTGTCAGGTGTGTTTGAATTAATTGTCACGTGATATTTGAACCCGACAGTCGTACTGTCAAGATGGACACCGGGATGAGTTCACCAATGCGAAATCCTATCGTACACGAAGTTGAAGCAGCCGTTTCGAACACTAAACAGGATTTATTGAACAGTATGGCTGTTTTAATCGATTCCAGGTTGAATACATTTCAATCCAATATTCAACAATCGCAGAAAGACATTTCGGATTTTCAGATGTCAAAAATAGAGGAAAGTGTCACTGACAATTTTCGTTTTCGACGAAAAGGAAACGAAATGCAGTGCAAACACAGTGTTAATGTTATGTCTAAACTGATGGAGGCTCGTTCAATTCTAGAGAATCCGGACATGAACTCACAGAAGGTCGTCACAAATAACAGCAAAATGTACTTTTAAAGATTTCCAGCGACCAATAATAAATATATTACTGTAATTGCACATTCAATACATTGAATCGACATCTGGGCATACAGGAAATATTTCTGGACTCCCCCTTTCCACAATACAAAGTTAACATTTGACACCCTATTGTGGATCTAAGGTGAGTAAAAGACAATACATTTTATTTTTCACTTTGTTGTATTGTGAATAATACTGAATGAAATGGACTAATTAGAATTGATAATTAAAGTTAAATACAATCAAACCTGTGTTAAGAGGTCACCCTTGAGACCAGGAACAAGTGGTCTTATAAGAGAGGTGACCTCATAAAAGAGGTTCAATTCATATGAAATTTTCTATGACAGGACAAGAAAAAGATGACCTTTTAATACAGGTGACTGTTTAATAGAGGTGACCACATGGGCAGGTTTGCCTGTATATAAGGATTATTTTGACCCAAAACTTGGTTGCATTTAGTTGTATTTGAATCCTCCATGGAGGTCTTGATGCATGACCTATTAATACTTAAATTCCAGGAATGACGTTGCTATTTTTAGAGCACGAATGTCTCAGAGCATAGCATTTTGCTGCAAGACTATAACATCAAGTCATTTAAGGCCCGGGCAATACCTTTTAATAAAACCCCAAGTGAGAAAGAACTTTGCCGTCCTTTGGCAACTGTTTCATGGGATATTTATAGGGTTCCCCCAAAAAAATCCAAATATTAAAGTTGATATTTGACACCCTGTTGTGGGCTTGAGGTGCAGAATCCCACCCAGACACATAAGTCAGTTAAAGGCCCGGACACTACCATTGACTTAAACTCCAAGTGAGAAAGAACTTTGCCGTCCTTTAGCAATTTTTCATGATACCTTTTTATTCAAATGTATTGCCCGGGCCTTTAACTGACTTAAGTGCCTGGGTGGGATTCTCCATCTCGAGCCCAAAGCAGGTTGTCTAATATCAACTTTATACATTTTCCATAAAATATACCAAAGGACGACAAGAATTGTAGGTTATTGAACTCAAAAGGTTCAAAAATCAATACAATGACAGTCGATAAAGTTTTTGATTGTGAAATTTTTTGTGACGCCTCAGATGTTTTGTTAACTCCGATTTTGATTATCATTTAGAGAACATTGAAACATTCGGTAATTGGACCGAATCTAAAAGTCTTGAAAGTTCTACTTCGAGAGAATTAGATGTGTTAAAAGAATGATTTACACTTTTTCAAATGAATTGGAAAATAAACAAGTCAAAATCAATTCAGATAATAAGAATGTTGAACACATTATTAAGGTAGGTAGCAAGAAAACGACATTACAAAAGACTGCTACACAAATTCACTCTTTGTGAATCACAAAATATTCAGTTGACTCCTTATTGGATTCCAAGAACACAAAACGATCACGCAGAGTCATAGATCACGATGATTGGGGTGTTGGACATTCTTTTTACATTTTTCTGAACAAATTATGTGATAAATGTACCATAGATAGATTTGCATCACACTACAATAATCACCATGAAAGATTTAACTCTATTGTATGGTATCCAGAAACTAAGAAGATTGATGCCTTCTCTCAGTTTTGGGGAAATGACATGAATTGGTTGGTACCACCTCCTAGCATGATCACAAAACATTAAACAACCTTAGACAAGATAAAGCTAAGGGAATATTAATTATCCCTGTTTGGAAATCGACACCTTACTGGCCAATTATACAGAAAAATGGTATTTTTCATGAATTCATTAAGGACATTCACTATTTACCTCAGAAAGATTGCATTTTCACAGGAAATTTAAAATGGTCGCTTTAAGAATTATATTTTGATTTAGTCATTCTATGTTATAGGAATAAATCTGAGACAGAACGTCGAAAAGGCAGTGATCTCCAGTAGTGTTACTTCCACACTTTCTCTACACGGTTTATCCTGAAAGATGACCACATTTTTATTGAACTCTAAAAGTACGAACACTAACAATTCTCTAGCTTCAACAGATGAAGTGTTTTTATTAAAGAACATCATTATAGCAATTTACCTGCAGACCTCATACATATTGCTTTGCATATTACGCATTTAATAGAAAGACAGTGTTCTCCAAATGTCATTAACAATTTATGCTATAAAATGGGCTCATGTATTGAATGGTTTTTCCGATCCAACGGAAAATTCATTTATTCAATCACTTCAAGAGTCAGCCAAACGGCTGAACGGTAAACCAGTTAATAAGAATGATCCTGTTACAAGTCAAATGATTATTGAATTATGTTCTAAATTTAAAGATTCGGATGATTTAATGATTATCAGAGATTTAGCTATGATCGTATTAAGCTTTGTCGGATTTCTTCGTTTTGATGAATTAAGTTCTTTAAAGTATAATGACGTCACTGTTCATGATCATGTTTTGAAACTCAAGATTGTTCATAGTAAAACTGATCAATACAGACAGGGCATTGATGTGTTAATTTCTAAAGGCAATACCTTGGCCTGTCCAGTTTCTATTTTTAGACATTATGTTTCCTTATCTAAGTTAGTTTTGAGCTCCGATTTTTTACATTTTCAGACCTATTTATAGGCATAAGGATATAGCCAAACTTATTTGTTAAAACAGAAAGATAAGCTACACGACAGCTAGAGAAAATATATTGAAAAGACTTAAATCAGTAGAGTTAAACTTGAACTTGGGTATACATTCTTTACGATCTGGTGGTGCATCCGCTGCTGCACGTTTTATTTTTAATTTAGCACCTCTCTTTTTTTCTTAGTGTTACTAATGTTGCTGATTCTATGTCATTTGTTGTTTTATTTCTTATTTAGCACATCACATTTCGTTTGTTTTTAGTGTTGCTAAGTCTATGTCGTTTGTTGTTTTATTTTTAACTTAGCACCTCTCCTTTTTTTTGTTTTAAGTGTTGATATTATTACTGAATCTAATAGTCTGTACTAATAATATCCTCAATATTCTGTACTAGTAACACCGTCAATATTCTGTACTAGTATCACCGTCAATATTCTGTACTAGTAACACCATCAACATTCTGTACTAGTAACACCATCAACATTATGTACTATTAGAACCGTCAATATTCTGTACTAATAATTCCATCAATATTATGTACTAATAATATCCTCAATATTATGTACTAATAATATCCTCAATATTCTGTACTAGTAACACCGTCAATATTCTGTACTAGTAACACCATCAGTATTCTGTACTACCACCATCGATATTCTGTACTAATAATATCATCAGTATTCTGTACTATTAGAACCGTCAATATTCTGACATTCCCGGCTTATGCTATATATTCCTTTCGGCTGCGCCTCAGGGAATATAGATCCTAAGCCGGGAATGTCACATTATATACCCTGTCTGATAGCTGAATAACATATAATATATACGTCTGAAAATTAAACCAAACAGGGTTAGAATTAGATTTTAGAGCTGTCAAATTTGTGTTCTTCCCTCGACGGGATTTAAACCCACACCATTGATACACTGCAGCACCATTCGCTTAGCCTTACGTCCAGCGCCCTAGACCACTCGACAACATCCACTCCCTATATATATATTACGAATTTAGTTTGTTACACATATTTTCATTGGTTCTTCAGCCCTGAATGTCAGCATATATTCGGAAAACAGACGGGGTATATATTTCAGTCCCCAAAAACGATTAAAACATGGATGACAAAACATTACGCTTCACTGAATCAATGGTATAATACGGAATAATAAATGTATTTTTACCAAATTAAATGCTGTTTTTTTAACTCAAAACGGCTGCATGAACAAAAACAATATTACAACGGTTAATTCCGTCACAAATACCTGATCGATTTAGCAAACTCCTATGTTCCACGGTTGTATCATAACGAATAAACAAAACGTTGAGCCTTGAAAACTTTCGACATCATGGGGCCACACCAAGGTTTTATTTACATGTTGTTAACATTTAAATTATTGAAACTGTTTCGCAAACCCGTTGTTTTGTTATGTGATATATTAATGTTATATTTATAAAGTTTATAAAATTTACTACATATGAAACTATTGATTTAGAAATTTAGTACAGTATTTTCTTTCATGAGACACCCCATACATGAAATGTGACGCGACACATATTTTGACGTCATTGAAGAATGACGTCAAAGGTACGGAAACGGACATCTAGAGATACGAAAAATGAAAATAAAAGAGGCAAATTTATTTAATACAGTTGGATGTTGTATTTAAAAAAAAACCAATGGCTAAATCCGTAACATATCTGTTATTCAGCTATCAGACAGGGTATATAATGTGACATTCCCGGCTTATGATATATATTCCTTCGGCTACGCCTCAGGGAATATAGATCCTAAGCCGGGAATGTCACATTATATAACCTGTCTGATAGCTGAATAACATATAATATATATTAAAGTCTCTCATATCGAGGTAAATAAGCAAAATCTCTGAAAATTTATCCGGAGCTTTCGGCCGTACAACCCGGCCTTCTTCAGCGGAACTTTATTATATTATGATACACTTGAATTTGTCATAATGGATAACGTCACAAAGTAAATAAAATAAAAATTACGGGAAATAGAACGTTACGTTTTTGTATTTAATCCATGGGGTTTGAATGTTCGCATTTTATTCGGATGCGTAGCATTATTCCGACAGCCCATAACTCCGACAGCCCATTACTCCGACAACCCATTACTCCGACGGTCCATTTTTCCGACAATGCAAAATAGAACTCAATCCACAAATCCATGATTTAACCAGGTGTATCCAACAGGATGTTCCGTCGGTCAGGCTAATCTTGACGGACCATGGCCTAGACAGAATGTTCTGGAAAGGAAAAGGAGCTTTTATCCTAGGCTGTACATCCTCGTTCAAGGCAATTATGATCGAACGACCTGGTATGGGGACAGTTAAAAATTGAAGAAAAAGTTGTGCACATTGCACAAAGGAACCAGAAAAGAGGAGTGAAGGAAAAAAGTGTAAACCGGGAGAAGCACGAGAAAGACAAAATGACGGAAGATAGCAATACGCATGGAAGCGAGGAGAGTTAAGAATTGAAGAAGGACGTATATAGTAGAAAAGGAGAGAAAGGGAGCACAATGTACATGCAGAAGAATGGAAAAAGCTCCGAAGATAGGTAGACAGTTCTCTTGTTCAGGTCAATAAATACATCGATCACTTCTGTTGAAGCACGATTGGCAACCAACATATGCGGCTAATAGAACGCCTTCCATATGCATTATGCCGCTTCCACACACCTTCATTTATTCTGCATTCCGACGTACGTTTCATGATGCGAATTGAATGTGCATCCAACATGGTTAATGCCTTCACACGTACGTCAAAACGTTTACGATTTACGTGAAAATATTTACATTTTCTCTACATGCAAAAAATAGTATTATTACAGTCGTAACTTATGCCAACTGAAAACTCCTTGTCATAGGTGTGAAGCTCTTAGAGCATGCGATGCGGATTTAATGGGCATTAAATGTACATGTGAAGGAGGCATTCATCGGTTTACAATGTATCTAAAACGTATTAGAAAACGCAATACGGTTGAACAGCATCAGGTAGTGTCTCTCCGGTCACAAATTGTGGGAGTTTAGACGTGATACTCCCGACAACAACCGAATTTTGCTTAAAATTAAATCTTTATTATTTAATTTTAGCCCCCTCCTGGAATTTATGGAATTTTTTTATTGTATTAATCATAGTGTACGGTAATGGCATTTTTTTCTCCAGATCCAGGATCAAACTAGACTAGCTCACTCACAATGGCTCTGTATCCTAAATGCAAACGTTAATGTCAGAACAAACCTTTATAATTATTTCATGCACATCTACATATGGTGTACTCCTTTGTGTAAAGTTTAATAAAAAAAAATACTTTGGACGGTTTTGAAGGGTTACAAGGTTTATGGACGGGCGGGGGCTGGGATTTTCGTCCGGACAGATTTTTTATCCGGTAAAAATCAGGGCAAGAAATAAAAAAAAAGATCTCCCCCCCCCCCCCCCCTCCAATAATTTTTGTGTCGTCTCGCGTAACGGTGGCGGTGTAAACTTTTCATGATTAAATCCAAAATGTAGAAGTATTAGACCATCCGAAATTGGTACTGATATTTCTCATGTCGTCATGATGTAAGGAATCTGCTAGCACCATGACATTTGACTTTGACCCCATATTTACCCTTTTCCGTTTAATACAGAAACAATCCGCCCAATGAGTATAAAGATTAAAGTCAGTCTTCCGTTAGGTATAGAAGAAAAACAAAAGATTTTAAGATAAATATACTACTTTTGACCATTTTCGACGGAATAATGGGTTGTCGGAGAAATGGGCTGTCGGAGCAATGGGCTGTCGGAATAATGGGCTGTCGGAATAATGACATGACCTCTTTTATTCATCCAAAGTATTTCGATTGTCTCTCGGTAAGAATCATCGCCGCAATTTTTTTCTAAAGCCACAATTTCATAATCATTCACGGAATGTTCAGTGGAATTAAAATGAATTGCTATTGGATCAGGTTTCTGCTTTCTGATTAGTGATAAATTTAACAAATGCCTTGGTACAGGGTGTCTCCGGTTTCTCCGACGTAAATACATTTGTCACAATGTTTACAAAATAAAGCGTAAACCACATTTGCCATTGTATAATTAATATAATTTTTTACGTTAAATGTTTTTGCTTCAAAAATGGTGAATGTATGGGTGCTACGAACATACGGACAAATAGCACGGTTTCTACTGCAAGGTTCACACTTATGTCCCTGTTTAAAAAACATAGAATTATGCTTTTTGTGAACTAAAATAACTTTTAAATTCTTATCTCGTCTGAATGCTAAAATTGGTGGTTTTGTGAACACTTTTTTCATTTTCTCCGACTGTCATTTTCTTTTTTATGATTTCACGGACGTGGGGTAAACCTTTCGAATGAGTTAACACAAGCGGTACTCGATCTGTTTTAGATTTATCAGTTCTGTACTGAAGTAAATTATTTCTGTCAAGTTTGTCAACCTTCTGTAATTCATTATCAATCGATCTTTTTGTGTATCCCTGTTGTCAAAGATTCTTCTTCATTTCATTTTTCTGTATCTTGTATGCAGATTCCTCAGAACAAATTCGTTTTATCCGAACTCCTAACCCGTATGGTATTGAACTTTTCATATATTCTGGATGATATGACTTTGAGTGTAAGTATAGATGTTTCTCCGTCGGTTTTGTGTACAAATCTGTCTTTATTTTGCCGTGTTCAATTATTGTTAAAACGTCCAAAAACTCTAATTTCTCGCTTGAATAACGTAAGAGAACGACCATTTAACTTGAAGGGGGGGTTATGGTTTTTTTTCTAAAAAAATATTCTGATTGCCAATGTTGCTGAAAAAAAAATTCTGATTTTGGTGGAGGAAAAAAAAAAATCTGATTCAGAGTTTTTGTCATACAACCTAATATTAAATTCTTGAAAAAAATTTCCCGCTTTGCGCGACAAAAAAAATAAATATTTTAACTCTTGTGTTGTCCGAAAAAAAAAATTCTGAACGAAACAAAAAACCATACCCCCCCCCCTTCCCCCCTTCCCCCCCCCCCCCCCCCCCCTTCAAGTTAAATGGTCGGTCTCTAAATCAACTTGCATGCAGGGAGGTATTGAATTTGCCACTCTGTGAAAATCTTTAAGCGAATCTAACCCATCACTCCATACATCGTCTACAAATCTAAAATAGGTCATGGGTTTTGTCTTTGAATTTTCAAACAATGTTTTTTCCCATGATCCTAAATAAACGGAGGCATAGTTCATCCCTAAATGGGAACCAATCGCTGTTCCCTCTGTTTGGACATAATGTTTCCTGTTAACAGAAAAGTTGTTATTTTCTAAAACCATATCCATCAATTATGAGTACTTCATCAGTTGGTATGTCTTTATTTGATCTTTTCTCGAGAGCTTTTTCGGCTGCTTCGCACGCTTCTTTTCTTGGTACACTTGGATATAAGGCTTTAACATCCATACTGAACATTAAGCAATTATTTGGTAATGGTTGATTTATAGTTGATAGTTTATTTAAAAAATATGTTGTGTCCTGAATGAATGAAGTTAAGGATCTGACATTTTCCGCTAACTCATGTTCAACAATTTCCGCCATAGTTTCCTACATTAACTATAGTTCTAAGAGGAATCCCACTTTTATGCACTTTTGGATTCGCCTGTAATTTACCAAATTTTACATCGGAGTTTACCAAATAATGTTTCATATCTTTTGTAACGGATCCGCGTTTGAACATTTCATTTGCTAATTTCTTAACTTTATTTTCGATTTTTCGCGTAAGATCAGTCGGCACCTCTTTATAAGTTGAATTGTCATGAATTTCCTGTTTCATATTTTCTGCGTATGAATTCGCATCTAAAATTACTATACCCGAACCTTTGTCTGCTGGTCGTATTATTATTGTTGAATCATATAACAAGTCTTTCTTCAGACGGAGTAATGTTCATTTTAAAATTTCTGTGTAAACCATTTAACACGTTATCTTTGACTTCTTCTATATACGTGTCAAGCCATTTTTCTCGTCCCTTATCCGGTGTCCATGTGCTCTGTTTTTTTAACTTTATATTCTTTTCATTAAAATCATTCATTTCTTCATTATAAAAATCTGTCAACAGTCAACAGTCACCCTAAATCAATATTACGGAAGAAATATTCGAAGCAATACAATTTTGTTCAAACATATATATATATATATATATATATGACGACCGATCTCATACAGCCTATTGTTTATTGTTATCAACAATTTTTCAAAAACAAAAACACAAAACGGCCACAGCATTTAAATCGGAATTTTAAAGGCCGGTACACAGGATAAGATTTGTATCATAATACTAGTATTATAATACAAAATCTCATCGTGTGTACAGTCTAAATAAGTTCTATCCTTAATACAAGTCTTAGCTGACCTTTCATTTTTATCCAATCAAAATTATCAATTTGGGGGTTACACATCTGCATCATTACCATAATACATACACGTGTAACTTAAAGCACATGGTTCTTGCAAAAACATGGCCGACTTCTCAAATATTGATGTGGAAAAGCTTGTTGCAATCTAATTAAAATTCGATCTTTGATTGCTCCCGATTATGTCGCACATAGCTTTATGCGCAACATAGCAAAACCGGAAACAATTAAAGATCGAATTTTAATTAGATTGAGCTTGTTGTTGCATTGGAAGAAGAAGATTTATGGAATCTATCGGGGGGAAATTACCACAAAAAAGATGCAAAACACATTTTGTATAGCTATTTGGATCTTCCCTTCTCAGCTGTTCTAGTAAGGCATGATATGCTCCAAAAACATTTCTTCGTTTTATCCAAGGTCTTGTCCAGCAGTTCCTCTTAACTTTCCTCTTTTTCAATAATTTCATAGGGGAACATAGTAAAATAATGGACACAGTTGCAATTACTTCATCTTCCATTGTTGACACCATTTGACAGGAAAAAACACAGGTATTTGATCACTTGTTTATAATCTGATAAGATTAATCTTAGTGTGTGTACACGAGAGTCTTATAATACGGAAATCTTATAATACAAGTCTTATGATACAAATCTTATCGTGTCTACCGGTCTTTAGTGTACTGTACATGTAGTACAGGTGTACAAATGTACAAGATACATGTACCGTGAGATTTTCATACAGTGAATAACACTAATAATATATGTTATATTCTCTTTGTAGTTAATATTATACAATTACTGCACTTGAACGAGATCAATATGAGGTTTTATGGAGAAGAGTACAACAATATTGAACGAGGCAAAGCCGAGTTCAATATTGTTGTTCTCTGCTCCATAAAACCTCATATTGATCAAGTTCAAGTGTAGTAATTGTTTTATTACATACGGCTCTATTTTAGCCGATTTATTTTTATACTCATATGAGTCGGAGTTTCTTCAAAAGCTTGTAAAAGATAAGAAGATTCATGAGGCTAGAGCCTTTAATTTCACATACAGGTATATTGATGACGTTTTATCTATCAATAATTCTAGATTTGCAGAATTTCTTCCATTGATATATCCTCCAGAGCTGGAAGTTAAAGAGACCACCGATACAGCTTCGTCCGCATCATTTTTGGACTTATACCTCGAATTTGACGACAGTCAGTACTAAAATTTATGATAAGCGGGACGACTTCAATTTTAAAATCATAAATTTTCCAAACATGTGCAGCAATATACCAGCTTCTCCTGCATATGGTGTTTACATCTCGCAATTGATTCGCTATGCAAGGGCCAGTAGCAATTATTCTGATTTCCTGAAACGTCATCTTCATCTGAGAAACAGGCTACTGGACCAGGGCTATTAAAAGATTCGCCTTATTCGATCTCTTAAAAAGTTTATATTTTGATACCAAGATCTTGTCGAAATATATTCCGTCTCTGCAGAAAAAATTATAAGCGATGCATTTTCATATAGTGAAAATGTATAAAGATAAAGAAGTCAAAAATGTCAAGGATAATTTTTTTTGTCAATGTGTGACGTAAAAATATTTTTGACATTTACGTCACCGAATATGGTACTGCTTTGACAACTATTTTACCTATTTTGTTCCTGTATTTAAATACTGTTACAGTGACAGCCGGAACCTTTGAACCGTAATGAGAGCGGGAGGTTTGGCGCCTTAAAATCTGATTCAACCCACCATTTCTTTAGAAATGCCTGTACCAAGTCAGGGTCATTTCGGTTTTCACAGTTTTCCGGTTGTTGACTGATTTTGTCTGTTTATATAATTATGAGTTTTGACTTTCCCTTTGTAAGATTGTTCGGAGTTCGGTAATTTGGTTATTACCCTTATTTGAAGGATTGCCCCTTACTCAATATCAGTTTTCAGCCATTTTGAAAAAATCACTTTCTGTTCTCAGGATAGAAAATGCAGATATCAGATCTCATTCATTCAGAATAAGCATGGCCACTACAGGTGCGATAGAAGGTATGTCTGATGACCAAATAAAAGAAATGGGGCGTTGGAAATCTAATGCCTTTTTATGCTACATAAGAATCTAGAAGGAGCAGGGAATTTGCATGTACGTTACTATCAGTTGACTATAGTTTATATTTCATTTATGTTTAATTTTAGTCTTTAGTGTCTTCTATTCGCCAAAGCATAAATTTGTATTGCTTGCTAAGAATTGCAGGACATATATAGTTTAATACTCATATTACAGTGTGGATTGTTGAGTCCTCCATCATAAAGAATGCTTTTGTTGTGGCAAAAGGGAAACCTGGTGGGGTTAAATTGGGTCTGAGATGAAGAAGGTCAATACAAAACGTAAAACTGAGAGTAACATAAGGATATTCAAGGATTGGCTATCAACAATGGGAGAACTCCATAATCCCGAAGATATTGAGTCGAGAAGATGAACATGCACCTTGAAAAAAGTTTTTTCAGCCCGCCCGAAATCCAAACAGAATTAAGAACTGATTCATTGAAATGTATCCAAGCTTCCATCAGTAGATATCTTAGTGATAACTAATGTTGATATTCACGTCATCGTGTCGACTATTGAGAACTATGAAAATAGAACAGTTACTCCAATTTCCGTCAATAATAACTCTGTCCAGTCAATGGTTACTAATAATAAGTCTATTCAACAGACCATTATCGCTTTAGTTCCCATAATGCCCAACTCCAGAATAGCACTATTCCCATACTTAAATATCTAGGGAAATGTGAAATAAAAATTTTATGACACAAATGATAAGAATTGGCCCTCTGATTTATATTCAAAAGTTATGTTTAATAGCTGTGATCAATATTCTGAATTATATTGTTGACTTTTACACGTTATTTATTTTGTTGTTATTCTGATGAATAAACATAAATTCTTCATTTATTTTTAATTTATTTCAATCATCGTTAAATATGTGATAAACAAATTATAACATGGCATTTTCCATATCGGCACTGGGCTGATATGGCAGTCTCGGGATGATACCAGGGCTGATATAGAAAAGGCCATGTAATAATCGATATTTATTACTTACAGATCATCAATGATACAAGATTCATTCTGGAATTCGTAAAATACTTTTATCAGGACACACATTTAATATTCTGTTGAAAGAACATTGAACACTATATATACTTACTTCTTGAAAATCCAATGCTTTATTAGAATAATAATCTACCAAAAAGCTGGGATTTTCACCAAGACCAGATATAAATTACTACCGGTCGCTTAGGCGTTAGACCAAGTTCATACATCCTCAATATCCTTTATGACCGGAACAATATTTGTTGGTATGTTAGAGGAACAGAACGATTTAAACCCAACACGACTGCGAACTATCACTTTTTTATAAGACGATTATATGCGAAAAATTGCCAATTAAATTGAATTTTAAATTCATTGATAAAAATATTTCTTTAAATACTACAGGGTCAAACGTTTTGACATAAAAATATAACAATTGTAATTAATTTTCTATATAATATAGAGAAGTTATTACATAGAATTTATTTATATTCTTTCTGTTATTGTAACCCCCGCCAACGCAAAATCATTTTTGCTAAAGTGGAAACTTTTATTTTCAAATGGTATTTCAATTTGATTCATCGTGAATGGTACTAAATTAGGGAATTTCAAAGTCTACCCGATTCGGAGGGCAATTATTTCTACCCATTATTATTATTTAAGACCTTGGTGATTATTTCCGCTGGAAAGAAAAGATTACAAAAATAAATATAATTGGCGATTCAAAAAAGAGTGATCGTATGTGATAGTCATATAATCACCAAAAAGACTTTTTCCAAATCATGATAAGTAAGGTCTTCTTGTATTTCTTCTGATTATTCCCTTTTTCCGCCACTCTTCGAACTGAGATGTCGCGACATACCGTAAAGATATTTCATAGTAATACTATTTCCTGAATTAACACAACATCTTCTCATAATTATTGCGGAAAGCTTGTTATGCATCTCCCCTGGTTATGGCTACTCATACGGAACTGTAATAGATAAAACGAAACCCAAAAGTTGGAAAATGTTTTAATTATTTTACCGGAACTTCCTTATGTTTTGAAGGAAAAAAATGGGATCAAAGGGGCGAAAACTAAGTGCAACCATTTGATTGATTTCGTCAATCGTCAACACTCGAACATCAGAAGTCGTAACTTAAGATCTTAACCAATGATTATTAAATCATGGAACTTGAAAAATGGTCTCAATGTCAACTGTCATAGGGTTTTCAGCATTGAGCGTCAAATTATATAACATTCAAAATGACCTGAGGTCAAATGACCAGGCTCAAGCTAGCAATCAATTTCTAGCGACGACTAAGCTAGCGACCAATAAGGCGATATGTCTCAAACCCTAAAATATTAATAGGAGTAAAATGTACTTTTAAAGATTTATTGCGACCAATAACAAATATATTACTGTAAATGCATATTCAACACAATGAATCGACATCTGGGCATACAGGAAATATTTCTGGTACCCCTCCCCCGTCCACACAATACAAAGTTAACATTTGACACCCGACTGTGGACTTGCTGTGCAGAATCCCACACAGGTACTCATGTGAGTAACAGACCCGAGCGTTACACTTTACGTTTTATTTCACATAGATTATTTCTTTTCTTTACTGGGCTAAATAACGAAGACATAAATATTTTTGGGATGGCGAGCTTACAAAAAAAACTCTAAATGAACACAGATTAAACAAATAATTTACTTTCATGTAAACCGGTAAATAATTTGGACTTGACAGCGCTTTGT
Organism: Bathymodiolus septemdierum; assembly: GCA_963383655.1. NCBI lineage: Eukaryota > Metazoa > Mollusca > Bivalvia > Mytilida > Modiolidae > Bathymodiolus > Bathymodiolus septemdierum. The sequence continues at coordinate 82,646,851 of OY726520.1, forward strand.
CAAAACAAAATAAAGTCCTAAGATTCCGGTTCACATGAAGACATCTCCTAAATCTAAAAAAAAATGTAAATATAGAACATTAGAAAGCTTTATAAAAAAATAAACAAAATCTAAATCCCGCATGTGCGTGTCACATTTATTCAATAAATAATATTATTTTGTTTTATCTATTTATTTTTAAATCACCAATTTAATTCACCAATCAGAGTAGTTCTTTTTAAAGAAAAAAGTTCCTTTCGCTTTGTTGTATTTTGAAAATAATATTGTATGGAATGACATAAACAATGGTAGTTGCAGATAAATATGTAAAGATTATTTTGAGCCCAAATTTGGTTATTTGCATCCTTTATGGAGGTCTATAAATACGGAAATTCCGAGAATGACGTTGCTATTTGTAGAGTAGGGAATGTCCCTGAGCATGGCATTTCACTGCAATACTTTGTTGTTGTGGGCTTGAGGTGCAGATACCCACACAATCACAGGGACTTAAGTCAGTTAAAGGCCCGGGTAATACCTTTGATTTAAACCCCAAATGGATAAGAACTTTGCCGTTGGGAATTTTTCATGGGCTATTTATTGATCCCCCCAATGATCAATAAATATCCCATGAAAAATTTAACGGCAAAGTTCTTGCCCACTCGGAGTTTAAGTCAAAGGTATTGCTCGGGCCTTTAACTGACTTAAGTGCCTGGGTGGGTGTCTGTACCTCAAGCTCACAGCAGGGTGTCAAATATCAACTTTGATGTTTGAATTTTTTTGGTGGAGGGAGGGAGGCTCTATAAATGTCCCATGAAAAATTCACAACGGCAAAATTCTTGCCCACTTGGGGTTTATATCAAAGGCATTTCCCGGGTCTTTAACTGACTTAAGTGCCTGGGTGGGTTTCTGCACCTCAAGCCCTCAGCAGGGTATCAAATATCAACTTTGATATTTGATTTTTTTTTTGGAGGGAGGGAGTCTCTATAAATATCCCATGAACAATTCCCAACAGCAAAGTTCTTGCACACTTGGGGTTTAAATCAAAGGTATTGCCCGGGCCATTAACTGACATAGGTGTCTGGGTTGGTTTCTGCACCTCAAGCCCACAACAGGGTGTCAAATATCAACCAAGTATTTCAGTGAAATGCCTTGCTCTGGGACATTCCCTACTCTACATATACCAACGTCATTCTCGGAATTTCCGTATTTATAAGTCATGCATCAAGACCTCCATAAAGGATGCAAATACAATCAAATTTGGGCTCAAAATAATCCTTACACATTTACCTGCAACTACCGTTGTTTATGCCATTCCATAAATTATTTTTTTTCAAAATACAACAAAGCGAAAGGAACTTTTTTCTTTAAAAAGGACTACTCTGATTGGTGATTTGACACCTTTAAATACACAATTTAAAAATAAATAGATAAAACAAAATAATATTATTTAATGAATAAATGTGACACGCACATGCGGGATTTAGATTTTGTTTATTTTTTATAAAACTTTCTAATGTTCTATATTTACATATTTTTTTTTAGATTTAGGAGATGTCTTCATGTGAACCGGAATCTTAGGACTTTATTTTGTTTGACAAAACGCTGTTAAGTCCAAATTATTTACCGGTTTACATGAAAGTAAATTATTTGTTTAATCTGTGTTTATTTAAAGTTTTTTTTGTAAGCTCGCCATCCCAAAAATATTTGTGTCTTCGTTATTAAGCTCAGTAAAAAAAAGAAATATTCTATGTTCGGGTGAATATGTGAAATAAAACGTAAAATGTATCGCCTGTGTCTTTTACTCATCTGAGTGCCTGTGTGGGATTCTGCACATCAGGTCAACAGTCGGTGTTAAATGTTAACTTTGTATTGAGGTGTGCTCCAGAAATATTTCCTGTATGCCCAGATATCGATTCACTGTGTTGAATATGCATTTACAGTAATATATTTGTTATTGGTCGCAATAAATCTTTAAAAGTACATTTTACTCTTATTAATTTTTTTGGTTTTGACATCGCCTAATTGGTCGCTAGCTTGAGCCTGGTGGTCAAATGTCATGAAACCGGTAGGTGCTTTTTGAAACAGAAAAATAACTAGAAACTCTATATTTTTAGAATAAGGAAAATGAAGATTATCGAGTGGTTCATCCTCAAACAGGAAGTGACACTTTCTCAAAAAGGTAGTGAAGAAAGTCCTTAGCAACCATATATTATTGGAATCAGGAAATAAAGAACTAACAAATGGTACTGTTTTCCCAACCGAAAATTATATTTTAAGAAACTGGAAATGACAACATTCCTAAGAAACCATATAAGTTTGGAATCAGTAGAACATAAACTATGATATGGTACAAGTCTCAGACCGAAAGAGACATATTTATCAGTATTATAAAGTTCAAGGTCAGGTCTGTGGAAAGAACTGTCGATTATTCTCTGAACAATTGACTTCTTAATTAAAAATACGATTTGAAACAAAATGTAACTGTTTTCGCTTTTATACACCCGTCTGTAAGACGGGACGTATTATGGTATACCAATGTCCGACTGTCCGTCCGTCCGTTTCACATGTCGTGCTCTAACTTAAGAACCCCTTGGTCAATTCACTTCAAGTTTCACAGAGTTATTGGAATTGATGGTCTGATGGTCTGTATACTTTATGGTGAAATTTCGAATTTTCATTCCAGAGTTATGGGACTTTATTCATCAAATTGTAGGCGATTTTTCGTATGTTGCGCTGTAAATTGAGAACCCCTTCGCCAATTCACTTCAAACTTCGTACTGTTATTGGAATTGATAGTCTTTACTGATTTCTCAAGAAATGTGTCGTATGTATAAATGTTCCAATTCATGTTTATGGTGCAGCTGTTGGTGAAATTTAGATTTTTCATTCAAGAGTTATGGGAAAGAAAGTCTTTACAATTATTGTATGAATGTTGACGACGGGCGTATCATGCGCTTTTGGCGCAGCTGTTTATTTCATAATAGTACGGTGTAGATATTTGTATTGCTCTGGTTCGTTTTTCAAGGTGACAGAAATTGTACAAAATAGTTTTAATATATATGGAGTAATATGTTTTCTTTTATTGTCCCATTGAACCGTATCGGTGGTGTAATGGTTAGCATGATCGCCTCGAGTGAGGTAGATCGTGGGTTCGAGTCCGATCAGGTCAAACTAAAGACTTTAAAATTATTATTTGTTGTTTCTCCGCTAAGTACACAGCATTTAGGAGAAAGAACAAACACTGAATGACTCGGAAGCAGAATAATGTGCCCAAGTGTGGCGACATGTCTATCCATGGACTGTTTCAGTGAGCTAACACCATAAAAGTTAAGCGTATTGGTCTAGTACAAAGAGGACCTCATCATCATCTCATTAAAAATTAACTTGTTCTCACTATGATATAGCTGAAAAATTGCTGAGTTGGCGTTAAACAACAATCACTCACTCGCTCGCTCACTGTTTTCCCCATTTTAGTAATACTATCCCTCTCTAATTACAATTTACCAGGATCAGGATTGATTGTGGTAAATTAACAGTAAACATCAGGATTGTTTGGGGTAAATTAACAGTAAACATCAGGATTCATTGTGGTAAATTAACAGTAAACATCAGGATTGATTGTGGTAAATTAACAGTAGACATCATAATTGATTGTGGTAAATTAACAGTAAACATCAGGATTGATTGTGGTAAATTAACAGTAGACATCATAATTGATTGTGGTAAATTAACAGCAGACATCATAATTGATTGTGGTAAATTAACAGCAGACATCAGGATTGATTGTGGTAAATTAACAGTAGACATCATAATTGATTGTGGTAAATTAACAGTAGACATCATAATTGATTGTGGTAAATTAACAGTAGACATCATAATTGATTGTGGTAAATTAACAGTAGACATCAGGATTGATTGTGGTAAATTAACAGTAGACATCAGGATTGATTGTGGTAAATTAACAGTAGACATCATAATTGATTGTGGTAAATTAACAGTAGACATCATAATTGATTGTGGTAAATTAACAGTAGACATCATAATTGATTGTGGTAAATTAACAGTAGACATCATAATTGATTGTGGTAAATTAACAGTAGACAACATAATTGATTGTGGTAAATTAGAAGTAGACAGGTGGATTGATTGTGGAAAATTAACAGCAGACATCAGGATTGATTGTGGTAAATTAACAGCAGACACCAGGATTGCTTGTGGTAAATTAACAGTAGACATCATAATTGATTGTGGTAAATTAACAGTAAACATCAGGATTGATTGTGGTAAATTAACAGTAGACATCATAATTGATTGTGGTAAATTAACAGCAGACATCATAATTGATTGTGGTAAATTAACAGCAGACATCAGGATTGATTGTGGTAAATTAACAGTAGACATCATAATTGATTGTGGTAAATTAACAGTAGACATCATAATTGATTGTGGTAAATTAACAGTAGACATCAGGATTGATTGTGGTAAATTAACAGTAGACATCAGGATTGATTGTGGTAAATTAACAGTAGACATCATAATTGATTGTGGTAAATTAACAGTAGACATCATAATTGATTGTGGTAAATTAACAGTAGACATCATAATTGATTGTGGTAAATTAACAGTAGACATCATAATTGATTGTGGTAAATTAACAGTAGACAACATAATTGTTTGTGGTAAATTAGAAGTAGACATGTGGATTGATTGTGGAAAATTAACAGCAGACATCAGGATTGATTGTGGTAAATTAACAGCAGACACCAGGATTGCCTGTGGTAAATTAACAGTAGACATCATAATTGATTGTGTTAAATTAACAGTAGACATTAAGATGGAACAGGATTTCAAATCTTTTCAACCTAAAACACAAAAATACGATTAACAACACAATGGCAGTAGCATCTAGTACACTGAGAATCACACCGCGTCATATCTCTCGATTGTTCTGCTGACATACATTTAAAAGTATTTAAAAAAGCAATAAACATGTCTCCGCGCATATGTAGACTGTAAATTGTGTTTGCATTAAGCTTATAATATTCTATTCGGTGGTTTAAAGGTTATAGCGTGCTCGCCTCGAGTGTGGTAAATCGAGGGATCGAACCACGACCGGGTCAAACCAAAGACTATAAGATTGGTATTTGTTGCTTCTCCCCTAAGCACGTAGCATTAAGGAGAAATAGCAAAAACTGGTTTGCTTGGAATCAAGATAATGTGTTCGAGTGGGGCAACAAGTCTATCCGCGGACTGTTGTTTTCAGTGAGCTAGCACTATAAAAATCCAACTAAGCGTGTTGGTCTAGCACAAAGCGTGCCTCATCCTCATCTCATTCAAAATTAACCTGTTCTCGCCATGATATAGCTGAAAAATTGGTGAGTTAAACAAAAATCACTCACTCACTTTTAATACAGATTCAATCCATTTGAACATTTCTGTTTCCGCCTTTTAGCAACACCCCCATTATGATGTCCTTATACAGTTGAATCTCTTTATGTCAAATTCTATTTACTCGAAATTTCGGCCAAGTCAAAAAATTTCTGAAGTCCTGTATTAAACTTAGTGCTTTTTAACTTAATTTACTCCTCTTATATCAAATTTAGATGTATCGAAATTTCGGGTTTCTCAAAGTAACTTTTCAGTCCCTAATATACAAATCCATTCAAATTATGTTCGTTATGTCGAAATTATCAATGAAATTAATTAACAGCTAGGCTTCGGATGTTTACAGCGTCAGGTGATATGTATATGTTATCTGAACGTGAATTGATTGATACCGAAAATGTCAGTCTCTTGAGCCTGAATATGAAGTTTGTTGACGAGTGATCGAAGCGAACGAGTCACAAACTTCATATTCTGTCGAGCAAGCTGATATTTTTCAGTATCAGTCATATTCAGATGACATGTTTATCATCCTTAAATCAAACATAACATGGATATATGGTGCATCTATAGGTTTCGATATTTGTATTTTCGCAGGAAAAATCACATAATTCAAAATATTTATCCGCACTCACTCCTTTAGGCCAAATACGTTTCAATACATAGTTCGTAAGTAATTTACAAATATACCATTCATTATTACAGTGAGTGGTGGATTTTATAACTAACTTGATGAACATTTAACAAAAAAATCATAGTTCAAAGATATTGATTTAAAATAGTGAAAATTTAAATGATCCACTCATTTTCATTAGCGTTTTGTTTACCAATTCCGTTCCGGTTTGGAAAGCACAAACGTCACGACCTTGATGATGACGTAAACAAACGTATTCCCAGCAGAGGTTATCAAGAATTGTTTCAAGTACATTATTGTAAAACGACGTTTGTTGATATTGCCGACACGACAGTTCCTAATTTGATTTGTTTTAAAAAATTAAATGTTTACTACCTAATGGTGTTGATGAAATTTATTTACTTTTGTTATCTTCACAGTAATTATCGCTTAAATGTTGAGAGAATTTGGTGATAACTCCTGCTGACTGTTGAGAAGTCATGCTCAGCTCAAGCGGACTTTGATACAAGTTTTGCTTACGTGCGATAGTGCCGATAGAGGGCGCAGTATTATTCGAGTTAGATTTAACCATGTATTTGTTTCCGGTGTGTCATTTCCGGTGCATGAAATTTAAGCCATTAGTGATATGAATCTGGAATCAAAATATTGCTATTTCTTTCATAGTTGGGACTTCGTCCCATATTATACCGAAGGCCTATTTTTATTCTTAAACAAATAATATCTGTATATTATCAATAAATACAAGCATATTTCAACATTTTAATATGATAATAGGTGTTACCCAACTTGGGACGAAGTCCAATATTTTTTTTTAAACAATATTAACTCAGATATATGGAACTATAAAAAAAATTCAAAGTAGACCGGAGGCGGATCCAGACTTTCTTAAAAGACGGGGCAAATAGGGGGACCCAAATCCAACGTCTCAATTTCATAGAAAATATTATTTCGGACAGGAGGAGGAAGAAATGAAACTGTTTAATGATATTGTCAGTCCCGTGGTATATGCTTAATGGGCTAGAACACACTGCGATTTTGAGTCATTTTTTAACATTTATAGCCGGAAGTAGTTCCAGAGTTTCAACTATGCATACAACATTTTAATTAACGAGTTTATTACAAATCTATCAGTTGAAAAGAAGGTACGAAACGTCTCGCTATACATTTTTACCCCGGTACGTAATGTCCCGATCTAGGTACGAAACGTCCTGCACCCTTCCAGATTACTGCGCATCCGATTTTCTGCAGATTTATTGATTTCCGGTGTGTCATTTCCGGTGCAAGGAATTTAAGCCATTAGTGATATGGATCTGGAATCAAAATATTGCTATTTCTACCATAGTTGGGACTTCGTCGCATAATAAACAGAACAATACTGATTGTGGTAATCCACCATAACACCCTCAACTAAAGGCAGCATGTTTTTTTTTTTTATTATACTGAATGCCTATTTTCATTCTTAAACAAATAATATCAGTATATTATCAATAAATACACTTGAGTATATTTCAACATTTTAATAAACAGTACTATTCGGTAACAGGTAATATTTTCCAGTGTTCAGCAAACTTCGGGCTCAGCAGGTGGTATTGTTGTTGCTATGCATACAATACCACACGTTGCTAAGAAAAACTTGGTCGAAACATGTGATATTTTTTCGGTGTTTGGCAAACGTGGTCTCAACAGGTTGTATTGTCTTTGCAATGCGTACAATACCACCCATTGCTAAGAAAGACGTAGTTTACTAAAATTATTGAAAAATACCACATGGCTGTAGACCAATGAATTTAGAAAAAATATAAGAAACTTGCATACAGTATAACTAGAACTGTGAGTGACCTCATTGAGTGATACCCCCAGCTTGCAATACTATGACGTTCAAACTTTGGAATACAGGTATATTAGCAAGTTACCTATGAAAAATGAACGGATATGGAGTTATGTCAAGGAGACGACATCCCATCTCCAAAATAAACTAACCAAGAACATACATCTAGGGCTCGACACAAGGTCTTCAACAAAGTGGGATTGTTTAAAACCAATACGGTTTCATCAGTATACATGAGGATTACAACATTTCCTAACTTTTTTACAAGAGGATATAGGTCACATCAAATGTTATTGATTCAAAATTAGCTTACATCAGCTTCCAAATTTTTGACAGGAACCATATTCCTTCATGCACATCTGCAGGCAGTGTATTACAACTGTGTAAAGTTTCATTTAAATCCAATGAGCCGTTTAGGAGGAGTTGCGCTTACAAGCCCATCTCTCCATACAGAACGTATTTCAGAGTATAAGTTAAATTATCTCCTTTTCTAAATTTTGGACAGCAACCATATTCCGTCATGCACATCTGCAGGTTGTGTATTACAACTGTGTAAAGTTTCATAAAAATCCAATAAGCTGTTTAAGAGGAGTTGCACTTACAAGGTACATGCCCTCCTTCTTTTCGTGAAAGTACAAATTGAATTATCCCCCCTTCCAAATTTTTGACAGCGACCATATTTCTTCATGCACATCTGCAAGGTAGTGTACTACAACTGTGTAAAGTTTCACAAAAATCCAATAAGCCGTTTAGGAGGAATTGCACTTACAAGGTACACAACCCCCCCTTTTCGTGAAAGTATAAGTTGAATTATCTCCCCTTCTAAATTTTAGACAGCAACGGTATTCCTTCATGCACATCTGCAGGTTGTGTACTACAACTGTGTAAAGTTTCATAAAAATTCAATAAGCAGTTTAGGAGGAGTTGCGCTTACAAGGTACACCCCCCTCTTTTCGTGAAAGTATAAGTTGAATTATCTCCCCTTTTAAATTTTGGACAGCAACCATATTCCTTCATGCACATCTGCAGGTAGTGTACTACAACTGTGTAAAGTTTCACAAAACTCCAATAAGCCGTTTAGGAGGAGTTGCACTTACAAGGTACACGACCCCCCTTTTCGTGAAAGTATAAGTTGAATTATCTCCCCTTCTAAATTTTAGACAGCAACGGTATTCCTTCATGCACATCTGCAGGTTGTGTACTACAACTGTGTAAAGTTTCATAACAATTCAATCAGCAGTTTAGTAGGAGTTGCGCTTACAAGGTACATGCCCCCCCCCCCCCTCCCTTTTCATGAAGGTATAAGTTGAATTATCTCCCCTTTTAAATTTTGGACAGCAACCATATTCCTTCATGCACATCTGCAAATGTGTAAAGTTTCATAAAAATCCAATAAGCCATTTAGGAGGAGTTGGGCTTACAAGGTACATGGACGGACGGACAGAGTGATTCCTATATACTCCCCCACACTTTGTTTGTGGGGGGGGGGGGGGGGGGGGGTATAATAATAGAATCATGTAAACCTACAATAATTTTCGGCTCAGAAACATGGCTGTCAGATAACATTTCACCATATGAATACTTTGCTCCAACTAAATATACTGTTTATAGTAAAAACAGGAAAGATGGCTATGGGGGAGTTCTAATTGCAATTTCCAATGAATACATAACATCACAAGTCACAGAATTAGACACAAACTGTGAGATAGTTTGGGCAACAATAAAGTCAACGGGAAACAAAACACTATATCTAGGAACCTATTACAAACCACCTTCAGATAAAGAGGAATCATTAGAACAACTAAATGACTCCTTAAGCAGAGTGTGCAATAAAACAAATGCAAACATATGGTTAAGTGGAGATTTCAATCTAGGCCACATTGACTGGAACATTCCATCAGTTGTACCAAGTAAACCAGATCCATCACTGCACCAAAACTTACTTGATATATTAAATGACCATAATCTAACACAAGTCATAGACAAACCAACAAGAAACGATCGAACTCTAGATCTTCTGTGTATGTCAAATCCATCTTTCATAAACAGAATTGAAACATTACCACCTATGGGTGATCACGATATTATCTTCAGTGAAATCAATCTATCACTTCCTAAAATAAAACAAAAGCCTCACAAAGTATATCAGTACAAAAAGGCTAACTGGGAAAAAATAGAGCAAGACTTACAACACAAGAGTTAGATTTAATTATTTTTTGAATTTTTTTTCCAGAATTTAACATTAGGTTATATGACAAAAACTCTGAATCAGATTATTTTTTTTTCCTCCACCAAAATAAGAATATTTTTTTCAGCAACATTGGGAATCAGAATATTTTTTTAGAAAAAACCCATAACCCCCCCCCCCCCCCCCCCCCCCCCCCACCCTCAAGTTAAAAGGTTCCCTTACCATCATTTACAAAAAATCAGTGGACACAGGGCAAGTTCCACTTGAATGGAACCATGCAAATGTAACACCAGTATACAAAAAGGGAGACAAACACCACCCAGCAAATTACAGTCCAATATCTCTAACCTGTATTTCCTGCAAACTGCTAGAACATGTAATGGCTAGTAATATGATGGAACACCTGGAATCAAATAACATCTTGTACGAAATGCAACATGGTTTTAGATCGAATAGGTCATGTGAATCACAAATAATATCACTTGCTCACCAACTAGCACAAAACAATGATAAAAACATTCAAACAGATTTAATAATAATGGACTTCGCAAAAGCATTTGATAAAGTGCCACACAAAAGACTCATCTCCAAGCTAAAAATGTATGGTATATCTGACCAAATAACAAACTGGATAACATCTTTTCTTGCAAACAGAACAGACAGTACTTTTAGAAAACACAACATCTGAAAAAATTGCAGTCACCTCTGGTGTGCCCCAAGGAACTGTACTAGGGCCCATACTGTTTCTAATATACATAAACGACCTACCAGATTACATCAAACATAGCCAAATAAGACTCTTTGCAGATGATAGCATTATATATAGACCTATTAAAGCACAAGCAGATTGCATAAAACTACAAGAAGACCTTGAATCAGCTGTCAAATGGGAACAGGATTGGCTAATGGCATTTCATCCAGACAAATGTAACATCTTATGAGTAACAACCAAAAAATCGCCACAACATTTTGACTACAACATGCATGGGCACATCTTAGAATCAGTACAATCAGCAAAATATCTGGGAGTCAAACTATCAGCAGATTTAAAATGGAACAATTGCATTCAACAAATGACATCCAAAGCAAATAAATCTCTTTCATTCATCAGACGCAACCTTCAAATTAATTCAAAATCTGTAAAAGATAGAGCATACAAATCTCTTGTACGACCCAAACTAGAATACTGCTGCTCTGTCTGGGACCCATATACCACCGAAAACATCTATAAAATTGAACAGGTCCAAAGACGAGCAGCAAGATATGCATGCCAGACACCACAATACTAGCAGCATCACAGAAATGATACGCTCACTTGATTGGCCAACACTACAAGAAAGACGTTTAAAAACTAGATTACATAAAAATATTTTATATAAAAAAAAAAACATGTTCTCTCTACATAAAAGTTTAAATACTAAGCATAAAAATAAATATTACTATTAAGCACATAAAAATTAAATAATAAATAGTCTGATATAATAAATAATAACATCTAATAGTATACTAACTAGTGCATATTAATTCCAACATAAGTGTAAAATAATAAATATTGAAACTAGAACAAGCTATTTTTCTCAAATAAGAAAAAAAAACCCATAAAACATGCTCTCCATGCATAAAATACTAAGCATAAAAATAAATGTGCCTACTAAGCACTTAATAATTAAATATTATCTACTAATATATTAGCTAGTACATATTAGCTCTAACACAAAAAAATAAATAAACAAGTGCTTTTTATTGAAAGGCTTTTTTCAGTAGTATGCTAAATCTATCTGGACTAAGAATTTGAAAAAGAAAACAAAAACTAGAGGCTGCCAAGAGCTTGTAATCACTCACCTGATTTCAAGTTTGACCTCTAAAGATATAAAAAATGGGGGTGTCACACATAATTTTATAAGGGACCAACCAAAGATCATTTCAGCTCAAATTTAGCCAATAAAAGAAATTTCTATTCTAAGTAACTGCTGTCATCTTGAATGGAGGAGGGGAACTGTCAGACAACATTTTAAAAGGGGAACATCCTTGCCAAATTTGGTTCAGATGTTTCATAGAAGAAGATTTAAATGTGATCTTTTAATCAAAATATGCCTAATTTGCATAATCGGTATAAATCGGCTGAAAGAAAAAATTCACAAAAATCCCGAAATATACTCACTTTTTGTGCTAATTTTCATTTAAAATAAAGTAACAATGGACAATTGAAAAAATTTCTATTTTTAGTAACAGTGCCATCTTAAATGTAAGGTGGGGCTGTCAGACACAATGTTGAACCATCCCTGCCAGGTTTGATTTAATTTAGTTCAATGGTTTCAGAGGAGATGATTTTAATGTGATCTTTATCAAAATATGCCTAATTTGCATAATTGGTATAAATCGGCTGAAAGAAAAAATTCACAGTAAAAAAACAGAATATATGTTAAACTACGCATTGCTATGTAGCTGCAGTTAAAATTTGAGCCCATTTTGAAATAAAATAAAGCAACATTCTAATATGGCGTGCTATTTTCGCTTTGTAAACAAAACTGTTCTTTAAATAGCACAATTAGTTTTAGCACATGTGTGATGTCCTATCAGTGTTTTCCAGCGTATTTCACTATTTGATCGTGCAAACCAGCAATTAAAGTAATAAAAATAGAAATTAATAATGTTTTCATTGAATCTTAATGGAATATTTGTCTTAAAAAGTAATATTTTCTTAAATGGAGCAGTCCTCCACAAACGGCACTCACAGCTGTTCCGTTAACCTTGCAACACCCCCTTGAAAAAGCATGAGTATTGACGAACAAATTATAAACAACATTCCTCAGTAAATTCATGTATTCATACAGGGCCATGGTGCATACAAACATAAACATTCTGGAATTGTTTCTTGACATATAATTTTTTCTGGAAAAAAATACTTAAAGACAACCATCTATTGACTTTGATGTTTTTAACTTGTCCTCTTCCGGTGATGTAGTTTACAAGGGATGCTAGTGACATTGTCATAAGCTGGTTATTGATTTATTTTACAATTTTGTGAGCATTTTACTTGCTTAAGTAGCTAAATTCAAAATGCCATCAAATTGGAAAATATGAGTAATTTAATTGCATCACCGTCTAGTTATCCATGTAGGAAAAACAACTGTAAATATGAAGGTTAGTGGATTTTGTTATTACATAAATATGAAGGTTAGTGGATTTTGTTATTACATAAATATGAAGGTTAGTGGATTTTGTTATTACATACATTTCCATTTCATTACTGACTTCCACTTCAAAATATAAGTTATATTTTTCCTACTAGAATCAAAATATTTAATATTTCAGTATTTCGTTTTTCATCACAATTCATCGTAAAATGCAACATTTTCTATTTTACACATCGCTGTCGCTCAGTGTAAAATAGCGACAAATATAATGCCTCCCCATGCAAAATTGAGCATAAAACATGACATGGGAGAATTATTTCTTAATACACAATTAAAGAAATTTCTATTTTTAGTAATGGCTACCATTTTGAATGGAGGGAGAGTTGTAAGACACAATTATAAAAGGAGACCATCCAAGCCAAATTTTGCTTAATTTGGTTCTGCAGTTTCAGACGAGAATATTTAAATGTAATCTTTTGATGAAAAATGCCTAATTTGCATAATCAGTTTAAATTGGCAGAAAGAAAAAATTCACAGAAAAACCCCGAATATATGTTAAACTACTCATTGCTATGTTAAAATGTGAGTTCATTTTGATTAATGATAAAGCAGTATTGAAGACATTGCTATTTTTAGTAACAGCAGCCATCTTGAATGGAGGATGGAGCTGTCGGACACACTTTGTAAAGGGACCCACCCAAGGACCATACCAGTTTGATTAAATTTGGTTCAGTGGTTTCAGAGTAGAATATTTAAATGTGAAAGTTTACGACGTACAACAGAGATGATGGACAATGGATGCCAACTGATGGCAAAAGCTAAACTAAAAACACTACTTGGTAAATTTCATTTTTTTAACTGTATGATACCTATATTTAGTCTTAGAACTCCTTACAGGAAATCTTACAAAATTAATTAATTATTTTTAAAAAGTATTGTTAACTTGCACAATTATAACTCTCTATAAGATATATAAAATATTCTATTTTTTTTTCTTATTCCTTCCTAAATGAAACTAATGCCTTTTCCGACCCACGTTTTTGCTTTCCCCTTCAATTTGATCAGTTTTTTTATTTTTTTATTTTTCATTTTTTTCCCCAATTATTATTATTATTATTACAATGTATATTTTTTTTCCATTTATTTATTTATTTATTTATTTATTTATTTATTTATTTTTCTTTTTTTTTTCTTGGTTCTAAGTAGTAGTTAACCAAAAGTTTCTTTTTTTTCTCATATCCTAAAATATTTTTCATCTCCTTAAAACATAATATTATTATTAAATTTAACTCCCCAAAAAATGTAAAATTGAAAATCTGTATTTTCGTTAGAAACTACATTGGTAAATATAATATGATCATCTATTATCTGATCGTACAGATTCAAGGGTACTTTCTTGTCATTTGTATCGTGCTTTATTAACCAATGTAACAAAATACGTAGAAAACTGACCAGTTGATACAGATTCTTTAAGTGGTATTTATACAGGTCTATATATATGGAAAAACAGGTTTAATACGGCTTCGAACTGGTCTTTATACAGGAGTGGGCATGCACACTTAGCAATAAACCAAAAAAATGGCAGATAACATAACTGACACTGTTTTTTCAGTTCCTAAAATGCCTGAAATTCCTCCTCGAAAGTCCGATAGGTATGCTAAATCAGGGGAGGAAATGATGGATATACTTGTTGATGACATAATGAGATATGAAGAACTATCCGAACAGTCAGAATTGTATGCGTTAGCAACAGCTTTAGCGGGGGCACCGAGCAACACTCAAACTGTTACCTTTCAAGAAGTAGAATTATTGCCTGAGCAGCCTCTAGATAATAACACGAATGAACAAGATGATGCTAGCAGTAATGAACATTTTAAGAAGGTGTCCTTGGAAGAAACAGATGAATTTCTGGCAAACAATGTGAACAAAAATACTAGTTACAAGACGAAGTCTGACATGAAGATTTTCACGGATTGGTTGATGGCTAACAACGAATTTAGAGATGTAAAAGATATACCACCAATAGAATTGGTTGCTTGCCAGGTTCTACATAGGTATGTAAAAAACATAATTTTTGATATTTATCCTACATTATTTCCTCGTACAAACATTGAAATGTGGAATGTGTCTGAGACAACCACCCCTTCATATTGCATTTATTGGTTGTATTTTACATATTAGTGTATTGGTTAATATTGGATGTTTTGATATTGGTTGTATTTTACACATTGGTGTATTGGTTAATAAAGGTATCATGAAATGGGTGTTTTGATATTAATCCTGTATTATGTCCTCGTACAGTCGTATTGACCCTTGGCATTGCCTCGGGTCTAATACAGCTGTCCTCAACACAATACGACTGGACTTGGACATAATACAGGATTAATATCAAAACACCCATCTAATAATACTATATTAAAATAAATATGCATTATCTTATATGTACTTACTAACAAATACTAATAGCTGTATATTACATAGTTTTTACAAACGTTAACGAGGCCGGTATAAGGTACCGGTATTCCATGTTTTTCTTAACTAACAAATGTACAGATTTCAATAAATAAAATATTATGAAGAAAAAAAAATAAAAATTGTCTATTTTATTTTCGTCACTTTTTTGTAATTATGTCTATCATTTGAAAAATAAGTTAACATTTTCTATACAGTAACAATATCATGTTTAGTGTCAATTGTGTCTATGTGGTATAATAGTTAGGTCTTTGGGAATATCTTAATCTAAAAGGATCTATCTTTAAAAACAAAAGGAACTATATATCATATGCTAAATTATTAGTAAGTTTTTTAGTCATAAATCTTTTCTACCTCACAAACAAGAGGCCAACATGGCCATGATCGCATGGTAGTTGTTTAACATCTATCTGTGCAATCACTGCCCATCACCACTAAAGTTGTGAGCTGAGATTCCCACTCATGGCGAAGTGTACTCGATGCAACTTTATGTCATAAAGTTTGTCTGTGACATGCGGCACTCCAGTTTCCTCAACTAAAAAAACTGACCACCATGATATAACTAAGACATTGTTGATGGTGGTGTTAAACACCATACCCCCATAATCAATATTACTCTATCCATTTGTTTTTCTTGTTATCGTACATTAAGTAGATGATTACTGTTAAAAAACAGATGAGACAGATTCAAATAAATATGTATGTAAATATTCACATACAAATGCTTTAGCCATAATATCCTTAAAAATATGATCTAACAAATTTATATATACCTAAAGATCAAAATAATTTTACACATTCAAATTAACATACCTATATCATCACATCAAAACAAATACACACATAATTGCAAATATCTTATTTTGTTAAACAGTTAAAAAAAAATAATCACATGATCAGCAGTGAAAGATTAATTAAAGCTCTTCTGTATTGCACATGTATGATGTATGATATGAAAATGATTAATCAATGTACACAAATCTTTCTCAAATTTGATTGGATGACATTCAATTTCCCAGATAGTAAACTAGAGGTTCATGCACCTGAGCCTGTATCGCTCAGCTGTTTTATTCATATGCAAGTTTGTGTTCAATGTTCAATGAGGTCTAAGTTATATTAATATACATATAGGTGCTGTTTCCTCTTACTCTGGAACAGTAACAGTAAGGGGGAAATGATTCACCGTATGTACCGAAATCACGATTATTTTGGGGATGGTTCGGTTCACGATACGTGGAGGTTGCTTACGATACAAACGATATGATGCTCATTTAAAAAAAAAAAGTAGTGTTGAACTTCTGCTTTCTTCTTTTGGTGATCATTTAATTGATATTTTGAGAAAAGTGAATTGATTAATTTACGCTTTTAAAATTAATTAATCAAATATCAAATATCTGTAATTTCCGCTAGTACGTAAGCGACCGCATATAAAAAAAACCCATAGCAGCGCCCATGTCGACCAGCATGGACTTCAAGGAATAGTTACAGTTTCCTATAAAACGTATCGTTTTGATAGTTGGTCTTTTTTGGCTCCCTTTGACCTTTTTTTTACCTTAAAAACCATAACAGCTAAGTCAAATCATGCAGGAAAATTTATAAGGAGGATACACAATAAAACTTTATCGAAACTGGACTTGAAATAGAAGGAAATGCAAACCACAGCATGATACAAATGTCATTGCAATTAAGTTATACTTGAAACTGATATAGGAAAAAAACCCAACCCACATCAAAATTGGATGAAAAATAAAAATTCTATATACCTCTCAATATGCGAAATTTCGGAATTTGTGCCCCTTTTAGACCCTTTTTCGAAATAAAATAGCAATTTTTTTAATGGCCCATCAATAACCCATTAAGATGAACACTTTGCACAAAAACTTCATTAAAATTGGATGAAAAATAAAAACTTTTCAAATTTTGAAACTTGGCACTTTTCAGTTTCTTTTGGTCAAGGTTATCTCGGAAATAGTAAAACACAAGAGGAAACTGGCACACTACCGAAAGCTCTCGACACAAACCATTTAACAACAACAACAAAAATACACATCAAAATTGGATGAAATATTAAAATAATTATAAATACCTTTCATTTAAGTGAAATTTCGGAATGTGAACTCCCTTTAGATCCCTTTTAAAAAAAAAAAGCAAATTTTTTTAATGACCCATCAATAACCCACTAAGATGAACATTTTTCAAAATCAAAAACTACATTAAAATTGCATGAAAAATAAAAAGTCTATGTACCTTTCAAATATGCAAAATTTTTAGACCTCTTTTTGAAATAAAGTAGTAAAAAAAAATCAGTTTCATCAATATTTCATACAGATGAATACTTTGCAAACAACTGGCTTTAAAATCGGATGAAAATCTAAAAAGTTCAAATTTTTTAATTCCCTCCATTTTGAACCCTTTTATGTAAAAAAAAGTAATAGTTACATAATAACATCATGCATGTGTCTGAAAGGGATTTTCTTAAGGAATGCATTAAAAAATCCTCATCAAAATTTTTTTTTGTGCCTGTCCCAAGACAGAATCTGGCTTTCCATAAACACAATGGGGAAGACCCAATAGCATTTGTATTTTCATGTAACACAGGACGATCATCCTTCTGTAAGTGTTCATTGAACAAGATAACCACAACATTTGTTGATAACTTTGTAAGAAATAAGCATTTCTTCGTGTTGATTATATAATCATGACAAATCAAATAATCAGTGCACCATTTGTCCAATTTGTATGTGTTCTTTCATTGAACATGAGGACAGTTTCAGAAAGTGTTCTTTCATTGAACATGAGGACAGTTTTAGTTTGTAAGTGTTCTTTCTTTGAACATGAGGACAGTTTCAGTTTGTAAGTGTTCTTTCATTGAACATGAGGACAGTTTTAGTTTGTAAGCATTCTTTCTTTGAACACGAGGACAGTTTTAGTTTGTAAGTGTTCTTTCATTGAACATGAGGACAGTTTTAGTTTGTAAGTGTTCTTTCTTTGAACTTGAGGACAGTTTCAGTTTGTAAGTGTTCTTTCTTTGAACATGAGGACAGTTTTAGTTTGTAAGTGTTCTTTCAGTGAACATGAGGACAGTTTTAGTTTGTAAGTGTTCTTTCATTGAACATGAGGACAGCTTTAGTTTGTAAGCGTTCTTTCAGTGAACATGAGGACAGTTTTAGTTTGTAAGTGTTCTTTCTTTGAACATGAGGATAGTTTTAGTTTGTAAACTTTTGTTCTTTCTTTGAACATGAGGACAGTTTTAGTTTGTAAGTGTTCTTTCTTTGAACATGAGGACAGTTTTAGTTTGTAAGTGTTCTCTCATTGAACATGAGGACAGTTTTAGTTTGTAAGTGTTCTTTCATTGAACATGAGGACAGTTTTAGTTTGTAAGTGTTCTTTCTTTGAACATGAGGACAGTTTTAGTTTGTAAGTGTTCTTTCTTTGAACATGAGGATAGTTTTAGTTTATAAACTTTTGTTCTTTCTTTGAACATGAGGACAGTTTTAGTTTGTAAGTGTTCTTTCTTTGAACATGAGGACAGTTTTAGTTTGTAAGTGTTCTCTCATTGAACATGAGAACAGTTTTAGTTTGTAAGTGTTCTTTCTTTGAACATGAGGATAGTTTTAGTTTGTAAACTTTTGTTCTTTCTTTGAACATGAGGACAGTTTTAGTTTGTAAGTGTTCTTTCTTTGAACACGAGGACAGTTTTAATTTGTAAGTGTTCTTTCTTTGAACATGAGGACAGTTTTAGTTTGTAAGTGTTCTTTCTTTGAACATGAGGACAGTTTTAGTTTGTAAGTGTTCTTTCATTGAAAATGAGGACAGTTTTAGTTTGTAAGTGTTCTTTCATTGAACATGAGGACAGTTTTAGTTTGTAAGTGTTCTCTCATTGAACATGAGGACAGTTTTAGTTTGTAAGTGTTCTTTCTTTGAACATGAGGACAGTTTTAGTTTGTAAGTGTTCTCTCATTGAACATGAGGACAGTTTTAGTTTGTAAGTGTTCTTTCATTGAACATGAGGACAGTTTTAGTTTGTAAGTGTTCTTTCTTTGAACATGAGGACAGTTTTAGTTTGTAAGTGTTCTTTCTTTGAACATGAGGACAGTTTTAGTTTGTAAGTGTTCTTTCTTTATACATGAGGACAGTTTTAGTTTGTAAGTGTTCTCTCATTGAACATGAGGACAGCTTTAGTTTGTAAGTGTTCTTTCTTTGAACATGAGGATAGTTTTAGTTTGTAAACTTTTGTTCTTTCTTTGAACATGAGGACAGTTTTAGTTTGTAAGTGTTCTTTCTTTGAACACGAGGACAGTTTTAATTTGTAAGTGTTCTTTCTTTGAACATGAGGACAGTTTTAGTTTGTAAGTGTTCTTTCTTTGAACATGAGGACAGTTTTAGTTTGTAAGTGTTCTTTCATTGAAAATGAGGACAGTTTTAGTTTGTAAGTGTTCTTTCATTGAACATGAGGACAGTTTTAGTTTGTAAGTGTTCTCTCATTGAACATGAGGACAGTTTTAGTTTGTAAGTGTTCTTTCTTTGAACATGAGGACAGTTTTAGTTTGTAAGTGTTCTCTCATTGAACATGAGGACAGTTTTAGTTTGTAAGTGTTCTTTCATTGAACATGAGGACAGTTTTAGTTTGTAAGTGTTCTTTCTTTGAACATGAGGACAGTTTTAGTTTGTAAGTGTTCTTTCTTTGAACATGAGGACAGTTTTAGTTTGTAAGTGTTCTTTCTTTATACATGAGGACAGTTTTAGTTTGTAAGTGTTCTCTCATTGAACATGAGGACAGCTTTAGTTTGTAAGTGTTCTTTCTTTGAACATGAGGATAGTTTTAGTTTGTAAACTTTTGTTCTTTCTTTGAACATGAGGACAGTTTTAGTTTGTAAGTGTTCTTTCATTGAACATGAGGACAGTTTTAGTTTGTAAGTGTTCTTTCTTTGAACATGAGGACAGTTTTAGTTTGTAAGTGTTCTCTCATTGAACATGAGGACAGTTTTAGTTTGTAAGTGTTCTTTCTTTGAACATGAGGATAGTTTTAGTTTGTAAGTGTTCTTTCTTTGAACATGAGGACAGTTTTAGTTTGTAAGTGTTCTTTCTTTGAACATGAGGACAGTTTTAGTTTGTAAGTGTTCTTTCTTTGAACATGAGGACAGTTTCAGTTTGTAAGTGTTCTTTCAGTGAACATGAGGACAGTTTTAGTTTGTAAGTGTTCTTTCTTTGAACATGAGGACAGTTTTAGTTTGTAAGTGTTCTTTCAGTGAACATGAGGACAGTTTTAGTTTGTAAGTGTTCTTTCTTTATACATGAGGACAGTTTTAGTTTGTAAGTGTTCTTTCTTTGAACATGAGGACAGTTTCAGTTTGTAAGTGTTCTTTCAGTGAACATGAGGACAGTTTTAGTTTGTAAGTGTTCTTTCTTTGAACATGAGGACAGTTTTAGTTTGTAAGTGTTCTTTCAGTGAACATGAGGACAGTTTTAGTTTGTAAGTGTTCTTTCAGTGAACATGACGACAGTTTTAGTTTGTAAGTGTTCTTTCAGTGAACATGAGGACAGTTTCAGTTTAAGAACAACCGAATGATCACAAGGATATCAATATTTTCATCTTTTAATATATATTCATTTGAGGTTGACAATAGTTCATAATAAAGCTTTCAAACGTGATAGTGTGTCGTGATGAAATAATATTATATATGTCGCCATATACATTATGCCAAGCCTAAAGAACATTGAATATATATATATAATAAGATGAGACATATTAATTAGCACAAATTGAAATTTCAAAATTGGAATTTTTGACTTCAGAAATTCTTGGCTTGCTGTTTCCCGATCATCCAAACTTTTATCAGTATTGTTTAAAAAATGGTTTGGCTATTTTTAATTAGTAAGAAATGATAAATGAGAGATAATCCAACATTACACTTAGACATAAAAGGAAAAATGCTTTTATTGTTGTTCTACATTTCACAGTCACATGGTTTTTTACAACAAAAATGGGGTGTTTTTTGTTCTTGTGGTATCTTTAAAGAAATAAATAAGTTACCAACCTACTTATCAACTTCTGAAATTGTGGGTCAAGCAGCAACAAACAAGTTATTTCTTAACGATGGTCTAATAGTATCACTTTTTAACTATGTCAAAAACCGTAATAGTTACATAAAAACATTATCCATGTTTCTGAAAAGGGATTTTCTTAAAGAATGCATTAAACCATCAAAAACAAATGAACAATAAATAATTCATACCCATATATTGACACAACCCTTTTGAATATCTTTGGGTCTCTTGTTTCTTTTGTGTACTTCTGATCAACAAAAAAATAAATTATTTCTACCAAGTTTGGTTCCAATTGGCCCAGTGGTTTCAGAGAAGAAGATAAAAATGAAATGGTTTGTGGACGACATACACCAAGTGATGGCAATACCTCAAATGACCCTTTGGGTCAGGTGAGCTAAAAATATGATGTACAGTCAAACCTGCATTAAGAGGTCACCTTTGTTACCTAGAAAAAGTGACCTTGTAAGAAAAGTGACCTCTTAAAAGAGGTTATATTCATATGAAATGTTCTACGACAGGACAAGAAAAAGGTGACCTTTTAATACAGGTGACTGCATGGGCAGGTTTGACTGTATGTAATTAAATTTCATAGGAACATATTTCACCATCAAGTCACTAAAAGTTTACAAAATAAGTTCTGCGCTTGATTAATATTTGTTTGTAGATACTGTTGTTTATACACACACCCTTGTCTTAAATTGTGTAAGCATATTGGTTTGACAATACAATTAACTGTTAACATTGGTATGGTAGAGTGTGGATGTACGTGAACATGAAAGAAAATCCCTCCAAAAACACAACAATTAAGGAACAGCAATTCATCACCTTACAATCATTGCAATAAAAATGAGTGTGTAAGGCAATGAAAACTGATTGTGTCCTAGCAATATCATATAACATGAAACTAGGGGCTATCAGGAGCCTGTAATTCTTCATCTGGTTATCAATTTAACTTCTAAATTGCATAGAAAAATTTCAGCTGATTCTTTTATTATTGCCATTTTAAATTTTCGCCAATAGTAATGGTAGCCATCTTGAACTAAAGATTATTTCAGCTCTGAGCAGAAGATTTTAATGTGATTTTTTCCCCAAAATATGCAAAATCGGAATAAATTGGTTGTAAGGAAAATTTCACAGAAAATATATGCTAAACTACTTATTGCCATGTAGCTTCTGTTAAAAGTTGAGCTCATTTTGATTTATAATAAAGCAGCAATAGACAATTGAAGAAATTTATATTTTTAGTAACAACAGCCATCTTTGCATGAAGGGAGGGGATGTTAGATGCAATTTTGAAAGGGGCAACATACCGATCATACCATCTAACACAGGCACTTGTTTCATTCAAAAAATATATGCCCCCTCCTCTTCCTTACTTCCAGATAAACATCTACCCTTTTCCCCTTCACCACTTCGCCTCAATATTTTTCGCTGACCCAATTATATCGTTACACTCCCGAGATATTCCTCTTTTCGACTGCCACATTTAAATATACCTACCGGGCCCCCCTCAGACGAATTGGACAAGAAAAGTCAGCGAACGTGGCTTATTAAAAATTTCAGTCAATGAAACGGATACAGCCACTTCCGGTCCGGTTTAAATTGATTTAGAAAATTTAAAAAAAGGTGCTTTAAAAATCAAATGTCAGTAATTTGGAGTTGAACATATTTTTATAATCTGCATTGGAACAATTATCTGTATTTTAAAGGCTTACTTTACATTTGAGAGGAGATGATCATGTGGTATTGTTACACATGGCTGGTCTAGAGAATTCCAAATGCATATGAAAAATCCAGCGCAAACCGGAAGTGGTTGTATCCGTTTCATTGACTGAAATTTTTAATAAGCCACGTTCGCTGACTTTTCTTGTCCAATTCGTCTGAGGGGGTATATTTAAATGTGGCAGTCGAAAAGAGAAATATCTCGGGAGTGTAGCGATATAATTGGGTCAGCGAAAGGATCACAAATAAGCGAAAAATATTGAGGCGAAGTGGGGAAGGGGAAAAGGGTAGATGTTTACCTTGAAGTAAGGAAGAGGAGGGGGCATATATTTTTTGAATGAAACAAGTGCCTGTGCCATCTAACCTTGGTTTACTTTGGTTCAGCAGTTTCAGAGGAGAAGATTTAAATGTGATCTTTTATCAAAATATGCCTAATCTGCATAATCTGTATAAATTGGCTGAAAGAAAAATTTCACAAAAAATCCAGAATATATGTTAAACTACTCATTGCTATGTAACTGCACTTAAACATTTACGCTCATTTTGATTGATAAGAAAGCAGCAATGGACAATTGAAGAAATTTCTATTTTTAGTAACAGCAGCCAATCTTCAATGGAGGGCAGGGCTGTTGGACACATTTGTGAAAGGGATCCACCCTAGGACCTTCCTTGCCAGGTTTGATTTAATTTGGTTCAGTGGCTTCAGGGGAGAAGATTTAAATGTAAAAGTTTACAACGTACGACGGACGGATGACGACAGATGCCAAGTGATCGCAAAATCTCTCATGGCCTTTGGCCAGGTGAGCTAAATATGTACATAACATGGCATTATATACTTCTAAAGACATAATTGTGAGCATATGATGCCACTGATCTTTTTAATGGCAACATCTATTTGATCTAATTAGATTTATCACTAACAGCACTGCTTGAGTCCTCATCTGAATCATCTTCATCATGGCAATGAGTCACTCTGATTGGCATATTTGCGTGTAAGTGAGGGACACTACTTTGTCTGGCAATTTTTGGTGGGGTTTCAAGGTCAAAGTTTTTAGGTCTTTGTCGTAAACCAATACTTGCATCACCATCTTCAAGTTCAAAATGTCTGTCATGTTCAACAGTTGATTCATGAGGCATCTGAAAATACAAATGTATATACTAAATTGCTAGAAAGATAGGTCTTATTATACATAGTTATTTTTCTCACAGCAATTTGGCCTAAGAACAATTTATTAAGCCATCTTTTGAACCAAAACTGTTTTATTGAAATGATGAAAATTAAAAATGGATCAGTCAAAATACAATGAGAAATGAAGAAGACTTTTTTTTTTTTAGCTCATCTGGCCAAAGGCCATGTGAACTTTTGCCAGCACATGGAACAGATGACGAATGCCATGTGCATTGGTCATCTGTCTAATGTAAACTATCATACTTAAACCTCCTCTGAAACTACTACACCAAATTAAACCAAACCAGGCAGGGATGATCCTTAGGTGGGTCCCTTTGAAATTGTGTCTGACAGTTCCACCCTCTATTCAAGATGGCTGCTGTTACTAAAAATAGAAATTTCTTCAATTGTCCCTTGCCGCTTTCACATAAATCAAAATGAACTAAAAAATTAACTGCATCTACATGGCAATAAGTTGTTTACCATATATTTCAGTTTTTCTGTGAAATTTTTCTTTCAACCGATTTATACTGATCATGCATATTTTGAGAAAAAAATTCACCTTTAAATCTAATGCTTAGAAACTTGAGTTGAACAATTTCTATGAAATTTAGAAGTCAAATTGAAAACCAGGTGAGCGATTACAAGCTCCCAAGAGCCTCAAGTTATTATTTTCAATCCAATTTTTTTGTGGAATTAAACAAATATGTGATATTAAGTTCTATCCAAATTACTATATTTTCTTAGTCTCCTAAAAATGAATATGCAGTCAAACCTGTCTTATGTGACCTTCTAAGGGAACAGTGAAATATAGTCATGTAAGACAGGTGGTCGCTTAATGCAAGTTTAATTGATATGGAATGCACTGTGAAGGGAAATAAAAATTAAGGTAATTAAGATAATACTATACACTTATTGACTGGGTATGAGGGTAATAGCACTTTTATTGTCCCCAAAGTACCAACTATTGTCCGAGGCAACGCCGAGGACAATAGTTGGTACAGAGGGGACAACAAAAGTGCTATTTACCCAAATATCAAGTCTATAAGTGTTTTATTATACTGAACAACTGTGCAATTCAAAATTCTAAATTGTAGATCCTTTTCTGATGGATTTCTAGTCTAGTGCTTTTTAAAACTACATTTTCATGTGTGTGCATTTGAAGAAGAAATTAATAGAAATATAAAATAAACATTTTTTATTTAGTTCGTTCTTTTTTTGTATGGATATTGACTTTGTCCTCCAATAGAGGGTGATAAGATCATTCCATTATATACAAATTCCTTAACCCATCAGTGCCAAAGTGACATTTTTGTCATTTTTGACAAACATTGATAAAAGAGTACTATATGCAAAAACACAATTCGCAATAGATACAGTAAATGTATACTCCAATAGAAATGTTGTAAAAACACGCAACGCTACGTGACGTTTTATCGTTGTTCTGGAATATATGGAAACGTAACTTTGAAAATAATCAACGTCTTGGCATTCAAAGGGTGAAAGCAGTTTTTTATGATGTCATTTAATTCAAACCGTCTCGGTAGTTTAGCTCACGCAATGAAAAAGGTTGATCAACTTCCATGACGTCATTTAATTTAAACCAATGAGATGAATGATTTTGAAAAGTCCGGGAAATATGATTGCTGAAATTACCACAGAGGAGAATAGTCCTAATATTTTTGACTGGCACCATCGGGGGAATAGTCATACAGTTGATTTTAGGATGCAATAGCAAAACTACTGTCTTGTTTTTATAAAGGAAAAAAGATAGTGAAGTATAATAAAAGTTATTGCTTAATAGAGGTGGTCACTAAAGAAGGTTTGACTGTAACTTAATAGAGGTTGTCACTAAAGCAGGCTTGACTGTACTTAATCGAGGTGGTCACTAAAGCAGGTTTGACTGTAGCTTAATAGAGGTAGTCACTAAAGCAAGTTTGACTGTAACTTAATAGAGGTGGTCACTAAAGCAGGTTTGACTAACTTAATAGAGGTGGTCACTAAAACAGGTTTGACTAACTTAATAGAGGTGGTCACTAAAGCAGGTTTGACGGTAACTTAATAGAGATGGTCACTAAAGCAGGGTTGACTGTAACTTAATAGAGGTGGTCACTAAAGTAGGGTTGACTGTAACTTAATAGAGGTGGTCACTAAAGCAGGTTTGACTAACTTAATAGAGGTGGTCACTAAAGCAAGTTTGACTGTAACTTAATAGAGGTGGTCACTAAAGCAGGTTTGACGGTAACTTAATAGAGATGGTCACTAAAGCAGGGTTGACTGTAACTTAATAGAGGTGGTCACTAAAGTAGGGTTGACTGTAACTTAATAGAGGTGGTCACTAAAGCAGGTTTGACTAACTTAATAGAGGTGGTCACTAAAGCAGGTTTGACTGTAACTTAATAGAGGTGGTCACTAAAGCAGGTTTGACTGTAACTTAATAGAGGTGGTCACTAAAGCAGGTTTGACTAACTTAATAGAGGTTGTCACTAAAGTAAGTTTGACTGTAACTTAATAGAGGTGGTCACTAAAACAGGTTTGACTGTAACTTAATAGAGGTGGTCACTAAAGCAGGTTTGACTGTAACTTAATAGAGATGGTCACTAAAGCAGGTTTGACTGTAACTTAATAGAGGTGGTCACTAAAACAGGCTTGACTGTAACTTAATAGAGGTGGTCACTAAAGCAGGTTTGACTGTAACTTAATAGAGGTGGTCACTAAAGCAGGGTTGACTGTAACTTAATAGAGATGGTCACTAAATCAGGTTTGACTGTAACTTAATAGAGATGGTCACTAAAGCAGGTTTGACTGTAACTTAATAGAGATGGTCACTACAGCAGGTTTGACTGTAACTTAATAGAGATAGTCACTAAAGCAGGTTTGACTGTAACTTAATAGAGATGGTCACTAAAACAGGTTTGACTGTAACTTAATAGAGATGGTCACTAAAGCAGGTTTGACTGTAACTTAATAGAGATGGTCACTAAAGCAGGTTTGACTGTAACTTAATAGAGATAGTCACTAAAGCAGGTTTGACTGTAACTTAATAGAGGTGGTCACTAAAGCAAGTTTGACTGTAACTTAATAGAGATGGTCACTAAAGCAGGTTTGACTGTAACTTAATAGAGATGGTCACTAAAACAGGTTTGACTGTAACTTAATAGAGATGGTCACTAAAACAGGTTTGACTGTAACTTAATAGAGATGGTCACTAAAGCAGGTTTGAATGTAACTTAATAGAGATGGTCACTAAAACAGGTTTGACTGTAACTTAATAGAGATGGTCACTAAAGCAGGTTTGACTGTAACTTAATAGAGATGGTCACTAAAACAGGTTTGACTGTAACTTAATAGAGATGGTCACTAAAGCAGGTTTGACTGTAACTTAATAGAGATGGTCACTAAAACAGGTTTGACTGTAACTTAATAGAGATGGTCACTAAAACAGGTTTGACTGTAACTTAATAGAGATGGTCACTAAAACAGGTTTGACTGTAACTTGATAGAGATGGTCACTAAAGCAGGTTTGACTGTAACTTAATAGAGATGGTCACTAAAGCAGGTTTGACTGTAACTTAATAGAGGTGGTCACTAAAACAGGTTTGACTGTAAATTAATAGAGATGGTCACTAAAGCAGGTTTGACTGTAACTTAATAGAGATGGTCACTAAAGCAGGTTTGACTGTAACTTAATAGAGGTGGTCACTAAAGCAGGTTTGACTGTAACTTAATAGAGGTGGTCACTAAAACAGGTTTGACTGTAACTTAATAGAGATGGTCACTAAAGCAGGTTTGACTGTAACTTAATAGAGATGGTCACTAAAGCAGGTTTGACTGTAACTTAATAGAGATGGTCACTAAAACAGGTTTGACTGTAACTTAATAGAGATGGTCACTAAAACAGGTTTGACTGTAACTTAATAGAGATGGTCACTAAAGCAGGTTTGACTGTAACTTAATAGAGATGGTCACTAAAGCAGGTTTGACTGTAACTTAATAGAGGTGGTCAACTAAAACAGGTTTGACTGTAACTTAATAGAGATAGTCACTAAAACAGGTTTGACTGTAACTTAATAGAGATAGTCACTAAAGCAGGTTTGACTGTAACTTAATAGAGGTGGTCACTAAAGCAGGTTTGACTGTAACTTAATAGAGATGGTCACTAAAACAGGTTTGACTGTAACTTAATAGAGATGGTCACTAAAACAGGTTTGACTGTAACTTAATAGAGATAGTCACTAAAGCAGGTTTGACTGTAACTTAATAGAGATGGTCACTAAAGCAGGTTTGACTGTAACTTAATAGAGATGGTCACTAAAGCAGGTTTGACTGTAACTTAATAGAGATAGTCACTAAAACAGGTTTGACTGTAACTTAATAGAGATGGTCACTAAAGCAGGTTTGACTGTAACTTAATAGAGATGGTCACTAAAACAGGTTTGACTGTAACTTAATAGAGATGGTCACTAAAGCAGGTTTGACTGTAACTTAATAGAGATGGTCACTAAAGCAGGTTTGACTGTAACTTAATAGAGGTGGTCAACTAAAACAGGTTTGACTGTAACTTAATAGAGGTGGTCACTAAAGCAGGTTTGACTGTAACTTAATAGAGGTGGTCACTAAAGCAGGTTTGACTGTAACTTAATAGAGATGGTCACTAACACAGGTTTGACTGTAACTTAATAGAGATAGTCACTAAAGCAGGTTTGACTGTAACTTAATAGAGATGGTCACTAAAGCAGGTTTGACTGTAACTTAATAGAGATGGTCACTAAAACAGGTTTGACTGTAACTTAATAGAGATGGTCACTAAAACAGGTTTGACTGTAACTTAATAGAGATAGTCACTAAAGCAGGTTTGACTGTAACTTAATAGAGGTGGTCACTAAAGCAGGTTTGACTGTAACTTAATAGAGATGGTCACTAAAACAGGTTTGACTGTAACTTAATAGCGATAGTCACTAAAGCAGGTTTGACTGTAACTTAATAGAGATGGTCACTAAAGCAGGTTTGACTTTAACTTAATAGAAATGGTCACTAAAGCAGGTTTGACTGTAACTTAATAGAGATGGTCACTAAAACAGGTTTGACTGTAACTTAATAGAGATAGTCACTAAAGCAGGTTTGACTGTAACTTAATAGAGATAGTCACTAAAGCAGGTTTGACTGTAACTTAATAGAGGTGGTCAACTAAAACAGGTTTGACTGTAACTTAATAGAGATAGTCACTAAAACAGGTTTGACTGTAACTTAATAGAGATAGTCACTAAAGCAGGTTTGACTGTAACTTAATAGAGGTGGTCACTAAAGCAGGTTTGACTGTAACTTAATAGAGATGGTCACTAAAACAGGTTTGACTGTAACTTAATAGAGATGGTCACTAAAGCAGGTTTGACTGTAACTTAATAGAGATGGTCACTAAAGCAGGTTTGACTGTAACTTAATAGAGATGGTCACTAAAGCAGGTTTGACTGTAACTTAATAGAGATGGTCACTAAAACAGGTTTGACTGTAACTTAATAGAGATAGTCACTAAAGCAGGTTTGACTGTAACTTAATAGAGATAGTCACTAAAGCAGGTTTGACTGTAACTTAATAGAGATGGTCACTAAAGCAGGTTTGACTGTAACTTAATAGAGATGGTCACTAAAACAGGTTTGACTGTAACTTAATAGAGATAGTCACTAAAGCAGGTTTGACTAACTTAATAGAGATAGTCACTAAAGCAGGTTTGACTGTAACTTAATAGAGATGGTTACTAAAGCAGGTTTGACTGTAACTTAATAGAGATGGTCACTAAAGCAGGTTTGACTGTAACTTAATAGAGATGGTCACTAAAGCAGGTTTGACTGTAACTTAATAGAGATAGTCACTAAAGCAGGTTTGACTGTAACTTAATAGAGATAGTCACTAAAGCAGGTTTGACTGTAACTTAATAGAGATGGTCACTAAAGCAGGTTTGACTGTAACTTAATAGAGATAGTCACTAAAGCAGGTTTGACTGTAACTTAATAGAGATAGTCACTAAAGCAGGTTTGACTGTAACTTAATAGAGATAGTCACTAAAGCAGGTTTGACTGTAACTTAATAGAGATGGTCACTAAAGCAGGTTTGACTGTAACTTAATAGAGATGGTCACTAAAGCAGGTTTGACTGTAACTTAATAGAGATGGTCACTAAAGCAGGTTTGACTGTAACTTAATAGAGGTGGTTACTAAAACAGGTTTGACTGTAACTTAATAGAGATGGTCACTAAAGCAGGTTTGACTGTAACTTAATAGAGGTGGTCACTAAAACAGGTTTGACTGTAACTTAATAGAGATGGTCACTAAAACAGGTTTGACTGTAACTTAATAGAGATGGTCACTAAAGCAGGTTTGACTGTAACTTAATAGAGATGGTCACTAAAGCAGGTTTGACTGTAACTTAATAGAGATAGTCACTAAAGCAGGTTTGACTGTAACTTAATAGAGGTGGTCACTAAAGCAGGTTTGACTGTACTATACTTAATTTCATGAATTTGGATTAAGGTTATGGT
This sequence comes from Bathymodiolus septemdierum, assembly GCA_963383655.1. Lineage (NCBI taxonomy): Eukaryota > Metazoa > Mollusca > Bivalvia > Mytilida > Modiolidae > Bathymodiolus > Bathymodiolus septemdierum. Next base: position 82,677,944 of record OY726520.1, read on the forward strand.
TGTTTTTTAATGCCACTTTCAACAATATTTCACTTATATCACTTTATTGGTAGAGGAAACCGGAGAAAACCACTGGCCTGCCAAAAGTCACTAACAAACTTTATCATCTAAAGTTGTGTCAAGTACACCTTACCATGAGTGTGATTTGAACTCACAACGTTAGCACTATTTTGGTATTACCTTAAATTTCACATGTATTTGAATTCATGATTATTTTAATATTTCCATATCTGAACACGTTTATTTTCTTCATTAAATTAAATTATGAAAAATACTTTAAATCATGACTGGACAAAGGCAGGGATTTCAGGAGTGTACAACATAAAATAAATAGGAACTTTTAAATTAACCTATTATTACACTTTTGTGTATCTTGTTTTAAATGTGTTAAGCAAAGCATAGTTAATTGGATAGATTTTCTGATTATTTTAGGGTTAGGGCTATGGTGTTTAATGCCACTTTCAACGATATTTCAGTTATAAGCCCGCAGTATCCCGAGAAAACCACTGACCTGTCGCAACTTACTGTTTATTTTATAATATAAAAAAAAATGTGGTCTATTACACAGGTGTTGTATAATTATATATAGCAATACAAAAAGATGCTTCAAATTGGTAATTATTGTTGAGTGGTTTCACTTGTCAGCAACGTTTTTATTGATCTCCCACCCAATAAATAAATCCTAGTGTCTTATAAAGGTCAAGCCTGATAGTGAAAACTTTACATTTGTTCTAATATTTGCGAGTGAGAGAGTAATTGTTGTTTAATGCCAAGTACATCATGGTTAGAACAAGTTACATTTGATGTCATATTGATGTCTGTTCTGTACTGGACAAATTACTTACAGTCAAACCTGTCTTATATGACCTTCCAAGGGAACATTGAAATAGGGTTACATGTCGTCACTAAATACATGTTTAATTAATATCAAATGCACTGGGAAGGGAAATTAAAATTAAGGTCACATAATATAAGTTATTGCTTAATAGAGGTAGTCACTTAAGCAGGATTACCTAAGTTAGATTTGTATAGTGCTGTGCTCTTTCATGGATACAACAGTCCACAAGTAGACATGTCACTCTACTATTACACATTATACTGATCCTTAAGACTTTACAGGAGAAACAGCAAATACTAATTTAATTGTCAAGAAATTTCATAATGTAACTGGGACACAAAGTAGTGTGAAATGACATACAGGAACAGTCAGAGGCATTCGCCAGGCATTTCAAGGATTTTAACAGGTCATAAATCTTTGAATTATCTTTTATGTAATAGGGGATTTCAAGGATTTTAACATGTCATAAATCTTTGAATTATCTTTTAGGTAATAGGAGATTTCAAGGATTTTCATGTCATATACTTTGAATTATCTCTTAATTAAAAAGGTAATATTCAAAATTTGTGACATTTACTTAAAGAGTCATAATGATACATTTGGAAAAGATACTTTTCCTATTTCCAATAATGACCAAGGTATTACTAAATAATATTTACAAAACAAGAGCTGCAATGATCACATCACAAGGTAAAGTTGAACAAGTATCTATGAAAATCAAGGATGGACACAGTATTTTGCTTTACACACTAAATTGCTTAAGACAGTAATTTATTTGATCCATTGTATTCTGGTTATTTGTATAAGAACTAGCTACGTCAAATCTGATTTAATAAAAGGCTGTTGGCCATGGTTCCCCCCACGCCAAGGTTACTTTGTAAGTTCAAATATTGAAATTATTCTGTAATAACTTCAGTAAGAAGTGTCGAGAAGGCACAAAAAATAGAAAATATATATAGAAAAATATGCTATAATGTCGTAATTCTCCTGCTTCGTGCAGCAGTTCAGTCCTCGGGTCAAACAAAACAGCTGTTGTTCTCGGACCCAGTCAATAACTGTATACTGATTACCCCAGATCCAATTTCATATATATATTTCTTAAATTATATTAATTATAACGAATTTACATGAAAAGCAAGTTATCAGTGTTCGGCAAGCTTCGGAAAATCAACCGACTTATAATTAGGTGTGTTAATGGCGATTTTACCAACAGACATTCGAATTCTTTTCACTAATTACGACATTATACCATATTTTTTAAACCTGGCTTCTTGTTCAGAACATTTTATCTGTATAAAACATCGAATATTGGCAACTTTTAATATAAACAAAAACAAATCAATTTGAGCGACTGTATGCCTTTGACCCCCACTCCCAAAAAGTACATGTTTACAAAGTCCCTACCTGTTACTTATTCATAATAAATGAAGCCACAGAGCTTTGCTTAAGACCATCATTTTTTACAGGTAAGTTGCACACATGATAAAAATATATTTATTATTGTATTGTAATTTGTTTATTTCTTATTCAAAATTGTTTACTATAGCAAATATTTAGCACTGCTTACTACAGCAAATATAGTATTAACTATCACTTATATAAATAAATAATCAGGTTTTTGAAAATTATTGAATTTTGAAGTATTGGTCGTGGGGAAATATTTCTGTTAACATTCGCTTAAAGTATAGTAACAGATCAAGGTAAACACGGGTTGATTGTGTGATGAAGCTTATATATAACTACTGGTGAGTGATGGATGTTGAAAACACTTGTCACTAAATTTCGGTCTTAATGTTTAATTGTAAAAAAAACCTGATTGATTAATATAATAAAAACGTAGATTTTTTTTCTCTCTCTCTCTAAATGTTACCCAATAAGGATGGAAATATTTTACCGATAATTGAATATTTTTTTCATTGCATTACACATTTTTCTTGCCAGATTTTAAGCTGTATTCACGCATTTGTCCTCCACACGAACGGGTTAAAAGTTGATGCGGATTATATATCCGAACTATGCTTTTTCTCCCAAGATTTTGGGAGCAAAAGGGGCTGCAGATTATGAACCACTGCGGATAATAGAAGACCGTCTACGGTATTAGTCTTGACCTAGATACTCCAATGATACAATTACAGACCACATCTAGCTTTAATCTGACTTTTCGTTCACAGGTTATCATCCGAAAACCAAAAATTTAGCCTTCGTCTTTGATAAGGTGAGCTTAAAAAAGCTGCATAAAAACTGGAAGAAAAATTAATAAAATTGAAAAGTTGACCATTTTTTGTAAATTTTTATCTTGGATTGCATTTGGCAACCATTTCTGTCAATTTTATCTTATATCGCATTTTGCACCCACTTCTTTCTTGGGATCCATACCAAATGAGGAAAATTTTTGGATATATTGGTTTGGTTTTCTGGTGTTTAATGTCACTTTCAACAATATTTCAGTTATACCATGGCAGTCAGTTTTATTAGGGGAGCAAACAGGAGTACCCGGTGAAAACCACTGACCTGCCGCAAGTCACTGAAAAACTTTATCACATAATGTTGTACACCTCGCCCTGAGCGGGAGTCAAACCCACAACATCAGTGGTGATAGGCATCAATTGCATAGGTAGTTATAAATCCAACTACCATACGATCACGGCCACGACGGCCCCATATATTATTTGTGGAGAACATTACAAATATTATTTGTGGCAGCTAATATGTCACTTGGACTTTTCAGTTTCAGAGAAGATTTAAAAATTTTCAGCCAATCAGAATCAAGATTTGCCCATGGTGGCCATGTTTTTTGCTGTATCAACATAAAATATGACATTTTTGGAGAGGACATCACAAACATCGGTTCTTCTATGTTGAAAATCATTAGAATTTCTGCATGTACTTTCTGATAAGATTTATTAACCAGTTATAACTAAGACAAGCCCATGTCAGCCAGGTTCTTTGATGGACCACAAAGAAATGATGAATTTTGATAGAAGACCTGAAAAACAGAATTTCTGCAATTGGTCCCAATTGGCCTAGTAGTTTACCAAAACCACAGACAGATAGAGGAAGACAAGAGACAACGTGATGGCAATAGCTCACATGACACATTGAGTTAAGCAAGATGAAACTTATTGAGGGAAACCGCTCGTAGCCACTGACTGTCGTCAATCCTTGATCAATAAATAAAGAAATATATTAAAATATACACAGCAAAACTAAAGGTAAATTGAGTTATAAGTCTGTTGAGATCTACTACACATTACCAAAAGATGAAAAGATTAACTTACAAGAACAGCTGGTGCTCTAAACATATATGTAAATGGGTAAGATTAACTTACAAGAACAGCTGGTGCTCTAAACATATATGTAAATGGGTAGTGTAGAAGACTTAGTAGATTGGATGTATACAAATCTGCATATCTCTGAACTTGAGCTGAGAAGAAAGTCTGTCTGGAACCTGAAATTTTTTTTTTTAAAACAAGTTATTAGATCCACTTATTTGTCTTTAGCTAAATGAATGCAATTCAATTAAAGTGGATTAGGGACCGACCATTTAACTTGAAAGGGGGGGGGGGGGGTATGGTTTTTGGTTTCGTTCAGAATTTTTTTTTCGGACAACACGAAAGTTAGAATATTAATTTTTTTTGTCGCACAAAGCGCAATTTTTTTTTCCAGAACTCCACATTAGGTTATGTGACAAAAACTCTGAATCAGATTATTTTTTTTTCCCTCCACCAAAATCAGAATATTTTTTGCAGCAACATTGGGAATCAGAATAGTTTTTTAGAAAAAAAACATAACCCCTCTTCAAGTTAAATGGTCGTTCCCTTACTGACTTTTGTAATCGATAATTTTGTCGACTAAACAAAAGTAAAAATGGTGTGTTTGTATGAAATGTTAATCTCCTTCATTGATGACAATGAGATTGGTCAGAACAAGTATATCTAATTAACTCTTAATAATGCAATAAATAGCAGGAACTCTAGATTAATAATAAATGTTCTTATTTTAACAGATTAATCAATTGTTGGTGTCTTAACATCCAGTAGTAAATATGCCAACATTTAGGAAAAGAACAAGTTCAACAATATACTTAAGGATCTGGGCAGCATTCAGAGAAGAACAAGATCAACAATATACTAGAGGTTCTGGGCAGCATTCAGAGAAGAACAAGATCAACAATATACTAGAGGCTCTGGGCAGTATTCAGAGAAGAACAAGATCAACAATATACTAGAGGCTCTGGGCAGCATTCAGAGAAGAACAAGATCAACAATATACTTGAGGCTCTGGGCAGCTTTCAGGAGAAGAACTAGATCAACAATATACTTGAGGCTCTGGGCAGCATTCAGAAAAGAACAAGATCAACAATATACTTGAGGCTCTGGGCAGCATTCAGAAAAGAACAAGATCAACAATATACTTGAGGCTCTGGGCAGCATTCAGAGGAAGAACTAGATCACCAATATACTTGAGGCTCTGGACAGCATTCAGAGAAGAACAAGACCAACAATATACTAGAGGCTCTGGAGTGCATTCAGGAAAAGAACAAGATCAACAATATACTTGAGGCTCTGGGCAGCATTCAGAGAAGAACAAGATCAACAATATACTAGAGGCTCTGCACAGCTTTCAGGATAAGAACAAGATCAACAATATACTTGAGGCTCTGGGCAGCATTCAGGTGAAGAACTAGATCAACAATATACTAGAGGCTCTGGTGAGCATTCAGGGGAAGAACTAGATCAACAATATACTTGAGGCTCTGGGCAGCTTTCAGGAGAAGAACAAGATCAACAATATACTTGAGGCTCTGGGCAGCATTCAGGGGAAGAACAAGATCAACAATATACTAGAGGCTCTGGGCAGCATTCAGAGAAGAACAAGATCAACAATATACTAGAGGCTCTGCACAGCTTTCAGGAGAAGAACAAGATCAACAATATACTTGAGGCTCTGGGCAGCATTCAGAAAAGAACAAGATCAACAATATACTAGAGGCTCTGGGCAGCATTCAGAGAAGAACAAGATCAACAATATACTAGAGGCTCTGGGCAGCTTTCAGAAGAAGAACTAGATCAACAATATACTAGAGGCTCTGGGCAGCATTCAGAGAAGAACAAGATCAACAATATACTAGAGGCTCTGCACAGCTTTCAGGAGAAGAACAAGATCAACAATATACTTGAGGCTCTGGGCAGCATTCAGGTGAAGAACTAGATCAACAATATACTAGAGGCTCTGGTGAGCATTCAGGGGAAGAACTAGATCAACAATATACTTGAGGCTCTGGGCAGCTTTCAGGAGAAGAACAAGATCAACAATATACTTGAGGCTCTGGGCAGCATTCAGGGGAAGAACAAGATCAACAATATACTAGAGGCTCTGGGCAGCATTCAGAGAAGAACAAGATCAACAATATACTAGAGGCTCTGCACAGCTTTCAGGAGAAGAACAAGATCAACAATATACTTGAGGCTCTGGGCAGCATTCAGAAAAGAACAAGATCAACAATATACTAGAGGCTCTGGGCAGCATTCAGAGAAGAACAAGATCAACAATATACTAGAGGCTCTGGGCAGCTTTCAGAAGAAGAACTAGATCAACAATATACTAGAGGCTCTGGGCAGCATTCAGAGAAGAACAAGATCAACAATATACTAGAGGCTCTGCACAGCTTTCAGGAGAAGAACAAGATCAACAATATACTTGAGGCTCTGGGCAGCATTCAGAAAAGAACAAGATCAACAATATACTAGAGGCTCTGGGCAGCATTCAGAGAAGAACAAGATCAACAATATACTAGAGGCTCTGGGCAGCTTTCAGGAGAAGAACAAGATCAACAATATACTTGAGGCTCTGGGCAGCATTCAGAAAAGAACAAGATCAACAATATACTAGAGGCTCTGGGCAGCATTCAGGGGAAGAACTAGATCAACAATATACTAGAGGCTCTGCGCAGCATTCAGGAGAAGAACAAGATCAACAATATACTTGAGGCTCTGGGCAGCATTCAGGGGAAGACCTAGATCAACAATATACTTGAGGCTCTGGGCAGCATTCAGAAAAGAACAAGATCAACAATATACTAGAGGCTCTGGGCAGCATTCAGGGGAAGAACAAGATCAACAATATACTAGAGACTCTGCGCAGCTTTCAGAAAAGAACAAGATCAACAATATACTAGAGGCTCTGGGCAGCATTCAGGGGAAGAACTAGATCAACAATATACTTGAGGCTCTGGGCAGCATTCAGAAAAGAACAAGATCAACAATATACTAGAGGCTCTGGGCAGCATTCAGGGGAAGAACTAGATCAACAATATACTAGAGGCTCTGCACAGCTTTCAGAAAAGAACAAGATCAACAATATACTAGAGGCTCTGGGCAGCATTCAGGAAAAGAACAAGATCAACAATATATTTGAGGCTCTGGGCAGCATTCAGAAAAGAACAAGATCAACAATATACTAGAGGCTCTGGGCAGTATTCAGAGAAGAACTAGATCAACAATATACTAGAGGCTCTGGTGAGTATTCAGGGGAAGAACTAGATCAACAATATACTAGAGGCTCTGGGCAGCATTCAGAAAAGAACAAGATCAACAATATACTAGAGGCTCTGTGCAGCTTTCAGGAGAAGAACAAGATCAACAATATACTTGAGGCTCTGGGCAGCATTCAGAAAAGAACAAGATCAACAATATACTAGAGGCTCTGGGCAGCATTCAGAGAAGAACAAGATCAACAATATACTAGAGGCTCTGGGCAGCTTTCAGGAGAAGAACTAGATCAACAATATACTTGAGGCTCTGGGCAGCATTCAGAAAAGAACAAGATCAACAATATACTTGAGGCTCTGGGCAGCATTCAGAGAAGAACAAGATCAACAATATACTAGAGGCTCTGGGCAGCTTTCAGGAGAAGAACAAGATCAACAATATACTAGAGGCTCTGGGCAGCTTTCAGGATAAGAACAAGATCAACAATATACTTGAGGCTCTGGGCAGCTTTCAGGATAAGAACAAGATCAACAATATACTTGAGGCTCTGGGCAGCATTCAGAAAAGAACAAGATCAACAATATACTTGAGGCTCTGGGCAGCATTCAGAAAAGAACAAGATCAACAATATACTAGAGGCTCTGGTTAGCATTCAGGGGAAGAACTAGATCAACAATATTCCAGAGGCTCTGGTGAGCATTCAGAGAAGAAGATCAACAATATACCTACTAGAAGCTCTGGGGAGTATTCAGTAAAGAACATGTTGGTCTAGTACAAAGCGGACCTCATCATCATCTCATTGAAAATTAATTTGTTCTTGCCATGATATTGCTGAAAAATTGCTGAGTTGGCATTAATCAACAATCACTCACTTACATTCATGTGAAACTGGTCTAAATTATCTCCCTTGGTTATAAAGTCTTTTTTCTTTAAATAAATAAAATTAACAAATAGAAAATTTCACAGTCGGTACAATAATACCCCCTTAAACATACCCTTGACTGAAAGTGGGTAAATTAATTAATTTTTTTCCCAGAGAAATTATTCATACTTACCACTTCTAAACAGACTCCCAAGCATACCATAGGACAGATCTAATTTATGTACTGTTTCCTGAAATAACATTTATGATCCATAGGTATAAAATGTTAATATGTAAATATTATAACTCTTTTGAAAGGACTGGGGCCATAAGGGCTCTATATATATGGCCCCATATTTAATGAAATTTAGAAAATATTTGATCAAAATTTTATGTGTTTTATTTCATAGACTACATCATACTTTTGATGTTAAAATTTGCTTCCAACAAAATCGGTACGTTTTTGGCATCATTGTGATGCCATGAGCGTGAATTGTCTTCTGTATTTCGTGGAATTTTGTCAATATTTCGACGGTTTTCGAAGAAATTAAACACCTCTGCAGTCGTGCACCAGAAAAATATTTTAACAGATTATTAAAATAAATAAAACACAAATACTGTTAAAGTATTTTTTTAGTACACAACTGCGGAGGTGTTAAATTTCTTAAAAAACGACGGAAAAATGTTCAAAAAGTGCTTGGATGATGTTTTGAGAAGCACGATATTCCGTATCTTTGTGGTAAAACCGATGGTATGTCGGCATGTAACCAATTAACAGCTATATAAGAAAAATAAAATAAGCACAACTTCATCCAAAATATTTTTTTTTCATATGCTCTCAATTATTGATTAGATATTTTCTTCCGGATACTGAAATAATTATTACTACCGGGATACCGAGATAGTTTTAATACCTATCGCTGCTTTACTTCTAAAATAAACTTTTTGTTTGATTCCAAAGGAGTTGTAGATATTTTTGAGCACAATTCGCGATACATCCTTAAATAATTATCCAATAATTTTATTTCGCTTAGAACAGTTTTGAACAGTTTATTGAGAAAACACTCAGACACATATAAACGTGCATGTAACACAGTTGAGGTATGCCTAGGACATTTCGGATAGAAAATATTGTGTGGAACTTTTAAGTATTAAGATTGACAATCAATTTGGACAAAGTTAATTTGTTTTTAAGTAACTTTCCATTTATCATTCTTATACTCTATGTGTGGCCATTTTATAATGATGGTAATAACTGATTCATAATTGGATAGTCAATTCATGATGAACTTAATATCAACTTTTAAACTGAAAGTGATAAACAATAAAAAAAAAAAATTGTCATATATATAATTTTATTTTGATCAAAAGCAATGAAAGATTGACATAATATTTTCAGTAACCATACAAACATGTTTGTACGCATTATTTTAGCATATTATTTCTAATACAGAAATAAAAAGAAGAATTTTTTTTTTATCTTAAATACTCATCAGACTGAAAGGTGCTTCCTACCAAATTTCAATAAATTTAGCCAAATGATTTTGGAGTAATAGAGAATTTTTTTGCTAATTGGCCAATCACAAACAACAACTGTCTCCTAGATTCAGAGGAGATTTTTTTTAAATTTCAGCCAATCAGAAGCTAGAATTGCCCATGGTGACGATATTCTTTTTTACCAATCGGGATGAAATGAAGAAATCTTATAGAGGACCTTCCATAAAAGCTTCTTGTCAAATTTCGATTTATTTGGCAAGGTGGTTTTAGAGAAGATTTTTATAAATCAACCAATCAGAAACAAGAATTGCCTATGGCAGCCATGTTTGTTAACAGATGGGACAAAATAAATAAGTAATCTATATAGAGGACCTTTCATAAATGCTTCCTACCAAGTTTCGGTTCATTTGGGCCAAGAGGTTTCAAAGGAGATTATTCAAATGTGAAAGGTTAATTGACGACGGATGACAAGTGATCACAAAAGCTCATATGGCATTTGGACAGGTGAGCTAAAAAAAAAGGGGACATATAAGTGGACAAATTCATATTTCCTAAAAAAAAAAAAAAAAAGAGGTTTTTAGTTCGATAATTACAGGTAATAACTGAATGTGTATCATACATGACTAATATGGTAATACTAACAATCCTTTGGTTTATATATAATATTAGAGCAGTGTCTTAAAATATAAAGTTTATGTCGAATACACATAAACATTATATTATAAGACACTGCATTAATATTGTGTTTATCCTGCGGAAAAATCATATTAATCCATTGACATTTATATTTTGAATTAAATGATACAATTATATAATTATTCCTTGATAGTCCCTTTTGATATTTTGTCAACAGGAAGTGAACTGGATTTACAACACTAAAGCTCAACAGGTAGTGTATGGAAGGGGTATCAGAAAGGTGACAGTATATAACAAATATTTATCCTGTCAATGCAATTTGGTTTCTCAAATAGAACAAGTGCATGATAAATATATATAAGTCCACACTCAAACTCTTCCACAATATGTTACAATGTTAAAACTTCAATCAAATGTAAGCATGTTCTCTACTTACCATCATCAATCGTTTTTGCTTAGAAATGTCTGGTATCTCATTCGTACTACTGTCTAAATTTCTAAAATAAAAGTTACAAAATTTTAATTTAATCATCAATTAAAAAGGAATCAAAATCTCTCATGATCAAAGTCATAAAAAATATATAATTAATGATTGTGTATTAAATTAATATAAACCCATCTGTCCATCAAAGAGCAACGATTTATTAAACATATCTAATCTGCATAATATCACTGTAACAAAGTCTTTTTAATTTTTAAGTACATTCATTTTAGCCAGAGGAAGCATATTCTTATTCTGTATGATAAGTTGGTAAAATCAATAAAGGTAGGTATTTAAATCCAGATATCGAGAGCTAAATTTAGGTAATTAGTTCCCACCAAAGTAAATCATGTGACTGGTCATCTCAGGAAGTACACACAAGGTATACTGCATTGAACCATGAACAAGGATAGACATATAAAGTCTTACATGGAATAAATGCTTGATGAAAATTCAAAATTGTCAATTCAGGACATGGAATGGTTACAGGAGACATTTTATTTCCAAAGGCGGTTATCCCCGGCTATAGCCACCATCAAACTCAAGAACCGTAACTCATGTGGCTCACGTGCCACGCCTCTCTATTAAGTATTACTGCGCATTAATGAAAAAGTTCTCAGTGTATTAAATTCGCAATACATAGCAAATAAATACTAGGGGTTCAGTGGGCTGAGCCTGTGTCACTCTCCTTTCATTCAGTTTTGAGAAAATTTATTAAAAACCTTCCATAGGTGCCTCCTACCAAATTTCGCTTCATTTGGCTACTCGGTTTCAGAGATTTTTTTTAGAAATAACCAGAAATAAGAATTGTCTATGGTGGCCATGTTTAACAGATCAGGACAAAATGAGCAATTTTTATAGAGGACCTTCCATAGATGCTTCTTCCAAGTTTCGGTTCATTTGGACAAGCGGTTTCAGAGGAGAAGATTTTTTAGGAATTGACCAATCAGAAACAAGAATTGCCTGTGGCGGCCATGTTTGTTATCGGATCGTGACAAAATGAGCATTCTTTACAGAGGACCTTCCATAGATGCTTCCTACCAAGCTTCAGTTCATTTGGGCAAGTGGTTTTAGAGGAGAAGATTAAAATGTGTAAAGTTAACGGACGACGGACCCCAAGTGATGGCAAAAGCTCACATTGCCTTTGGCAAGGTGAGCTAATGACAACTGACCACAATAAATAAACATACAAATGAATTTCTATGATTCTAACTCTATTGAGACTGAAATTTTCACCTGTAAAATTCTCAGATGCGAAGCGTAGATATCTATTGTTTTGTTCACGTCGCTTCACTTGCAATCTAAAGAATAGAAAAACAGAATCGACTTTGGAAAACTTTCCAAAATGCGCCTAGTAATTTCCGATTCTCTATATTGCTATACCTTTGTCGTAGTTAAGATGTTGGAACAAAGGGCTGATTTAAGGATGTAAATATAGATATTCACAGATAATTAACTATTGGCAGATCTAGAATACATTTTGAGGATTCGCGCTTTAATATTTCATTGGTTACGGCTACCAGTACACGTATCCAATCAGAAGACGTTTTACACGGATCACGTGTTATTGACGAAATGTAAACAAAGATGGCACCGGAATGCTCTCATATGACAACGATTTGCCACTTCCCGTTTTGGTTCCAATGAAAACATCTTTCCCGTCTGCCAAAGCTTTGAAACTTTCACTTGGTTGACAGTAAGTGCTTCCAAATTAAATTTATCACAAATAAGTTTTTCTTCACTGGGCGCTGCCATTTTCAACTCTCCAACATACGTATAACAAAACGATTCTGATTGGCTGGCGATGACGACTATCTAAGGGGCGCAACTTCGATAAACCACCAGGTGGCATTGCGCGCAAATTTCAAAATGTATTCTAGATCCACCAAGGGTGGAGAGAAGGGGGACCCGAATCGTAACCCTTGGCTAGCGAAGATGACTTTATTGCGAAAGTAATTAAAAAAGTGTTCATGTAATTGGCAGTTATTCATTTTTCAAATTAGCCTACCGTCAAAGAAGGTAAAGACTATAAATGACCCTTTATTCAGCATGAAAATTTTGTTAGTTCCTAATTAGATTACACCAAATAATACAAACTAACAGGATAAAACAACCGAAAGTTAATCAGTCTCCACAATAATGGCGAGGACGATAAACATGCACACGGATTTGCAGATTTCTAGTTGTTGGGAACATATTTCGACTTGAAACATGCATGAATAGCTTAGTAAAGATACCGCCGTATTCCAAATTGAATTTTCAGGGAAAAATTTTCTTCACCCAAAACTGGTGTAAAAATTACTTTAAATTATTTAAAAAATTATAAAATTAATTTTTTTTTTAAAAGTTCAAAATTTTCAAAAAATTTAAAAATGATACAATTTTCAAAAAATTTAAAAAATTTCAGATTTCATAAAATTTAAAAAATTAACATTTAAATGATTTTTAAGACTTCAGTATTGGAATTTTATTACACTTATAATGATACAAAAAGAAAGAAAGCTAAAACAAATATTGATATTAATGTGTGGCTTCTTATACACTAAATATTTTTATATCGGCATAGCCAGTTTAGCATTGTTATTGTTGTTAATGTTTTTCATGAATCAATTTTAAAATCTATTATGATTTTTTCATTTTATATATCGTGGCATAATACAAACAGTATTTCATTAAGGACAGTTTTTTACCCTGCTATGTGATTTATTTTATTTTTTTCTGTTTGAAACTATCTGTGCAATTAGTGCCTATCACCACTAAATCTGTGAGTTCGAATCTCGGTCGTGGCGAGGTGTACTGGATACATTATGTGATATAAAGTTTGTCAGTGACTTGCGACAGGTTGGTTGCTTTCTCCAGGTACTCCGGTTTCCTCCACCAATAAAACTCACTGCCACGATAGAACTGAAATATTGTTGAAAGTAGCGTTAACAAGCCATTACCCTAACCCTTTTCTCTTTGATATACTGGGAGTAAGTGAATTTACTGTTATCTAAGCATTTATGTCAATCATACCTTTGACATTTTTTAAATAACTTTTACACAGTTGTGTTATTTACATGTGTATAATATGTAATAGGTTTACTTATTGCTACAATTGTCTCCTTTTCCCATTATTTCAGAATCAGATCTATGTTTCAAATAGCTAATGGCAAAAGATAATAATTACGATAACCTATCCGTTAATTTTCTCCGTAAACTAGACGTTTAACGGGAATGTTAACGGATGCGTTAATTTATGGAGGTTTCGTGAATACCAATTTTTTAGCGGAAACGTTAACGGATGATTTGTGAATAAGGCCCCAGAGGTTGAAAACAGGATGTTGTGAACTGGCAGTTATAGAACTGGTAAGCCGGAAGCTATAACTCAGAAGTCATGCACTGGAAGTTGAGCTTACGTTACATGACCAACAGTTGAGCACAGGAAGTGAGAATTCTTAATTTTTATCGTATTTATTGTTGAATAAGAACTTAAGTTGAAGTGTGTAAAATTGCAAGCATATAATTATTTTTTATGTAACTACTCAGCTACCAAGAACTTTAAATTACATATTTGAAAATATTTTGCTTTTATTTTTAAGTAAAGTTAACTGTCAATTTTTTATTATTTAAATCATTTTAATTCGAGTCTTTCTCTTTTTGAGAGTGAATTGATCATGTTGAAAGGTATCTAATTTGAAATTGTTTGTTGATTTCTATTATTATTTTTTTTGGTGCATATTCTATGTCATTTTGTACATGTCTGTATATTTGTTTGAATTATTTTTTGTTTATTTTTGTTGTCAGGAATTATGATTATTTTATGTTAATTTTTTTTCATTTAGTTTTTCTAGCAAAATATTCAATTTTACTGATGTATTGTTTTATTACATATTGGCAAACCGACAAGTCTGATATTCTACATCTTTACAATCACACCAAAATGAGAATGGGCACAAGCAAATACTAAAAGCTCAGTTGACCTTTGGCATGTGAGCTTAAAAACTATTCCAAATCCATTTTAAATAGATCATCATGATTATATATACATGTATTCCTAAATTTTCTTTGAATACCTATATGAGTCTGCCATCTGACATTCCAATATTTCTATCTGGTCAAAGAGATTTTTCTGTTCTGTCCATACTTTTAGTTCCTGTGACATTTCAGGTACAACCAGGAAAGTTCTCCATCCATGTTCCTTCTTGGACCTCAAGATGTCCCCAAAGATATGGTCTCCCACATATAATACATCTTTTCCCTTCGCTCCAATCAATTCCGAGATCACTTCCACAGATCCTAACAAAGAGAAAAGATATTTAAATATATTTTCAAATTATTGAACCAATCCTAAAATGTAATTTACAAATTGTGGATTTTTAAAAAATTTTCATCAGTCTCAATTGTTCTTTAATATCTACACTGTATTTGCAATATTTCACTGACAAAAAAAGAATTTTAAATCTTTCGGAAAAAGAGAGAATCCAAATAAAATGTTTTCATAACTTTTTTTGACTGGATTGATAAGATTTATATGCCAGGCATTTCAAATATTTAAATGTTATTTGATACACACTCTTTTTTTTGGTGAGCTCTGCTGCACAAAGTTATGACAGACAGGCAAGACGTTTATGTCTTTTTAATTGTCTGTTCATTGCACTATGTGTTTTCGT
Organism: Bathymodiolus septemdierum; assembly: GCA_963383655.1. Lineage (NCBI taxonomy): Eukaryota > Metazoa > Mollusca > Bivalvia > Mytilida > Modiolidae > Bathymodiolus > Bathymodiolus septemdierum. The sequence continues at coordinate 82,693,401 of OY726520.1, forward strand.
TGTTTTTTTTTTTTTATACTTCAGTCGATGCCATAAACAATGATGAATGCTATGAATATTCATCATCAGAAACGGCCACAAATATGCACGCAAGGCTTATTACCTAAATAAAAATTTTCAAAAGATTAAAGCGAGAAAAAGTATGAGGGCATATTACCTACCAGAGTTACACATGTCAATTTTTGTTTTTCCTTGCAAAAATCGTCAGAATTTTAAATATATGCAAAATATCATATGGCCAAATATCATTACAGTTTCATGCAATGCTACTTTAAATATGACATACAATGATACTACTTTTAAAATGTCATAATGTAATACATTTGTATTACTTTAAATATGACATAAAGTGATACTACTTTAAGTAAGACATACAGTGATTCTACTTTAAATATGACAAAAAGTAATAATACTTTAAATATGACATAAAGTGATACTACTTTTAATATAAAAATATCGAGAAAGCATCACAGATGCAACAGCCGAGTTGCAAGTCAAAATCATTTGGTCAAACTGGATTCCTGTTTTCAAGATTTATCAATGTTATGTGCCAAGTATCAATCTTCTGGCATTGCTGGTTCACAAGAAGATTTTTAAAATTAAAATAATTAATCATTTTAGGCCCCCTCTTGGGCCCTTCTTTGGACCCCAGACATACTGAACATAACTTTGGAAGAGGATCACCCAATGAACATTTGGGCAAAGCTTGGTTAAAATTGACAAAATGGTTTCAGAGATATGTGTAATTCTCAAAAAAACTTCCAGTAGGGGATGGGGATGACCCCAGGCCTCAACTCTTGGGGCATTTAATTTGTCTATTTTCCCTGATCATAAATATATATGGTTAGGGGTGGGGATCTCAACCATTATAAAGTTCACTTCAGGTAGGGGGTGGGGCTGAGCCCCGGGGATAAAAAAATTTGAATGCACAACTTCACATTGGCATCTCCACCCATACCAAATATTAAGTTTCTATCTTTTGTAGTTTCAGAGAAATGTGTAATTCTCAAAATATGTACTTTTTCTATAAAAAACCATCATTTTACAAGAAAAAAACAATAGATTAATCTGAATTTCAAACTCACTCTAAATAATAGAGTAATAATGCTTCCTACCAAAAATTATGTTGATCAGCCAAAAACTAAGAGTGCTATCGCATTAATGAAGATAATTCTCCAAATATGTACTTTTTCTATAAAAAACCATGATTTTACAAGAAAAAACCATTAGTTTAATCTGAATTTCGAACTCGCTCTAATTAATAGTGTAATAATGCTTCCTACCAAAAATTACATTGATCGGCCAAAAACTAAGACCGCTATCGCGTTAACGAAGATAATTCTCAAAATATGTACTTTTTCTATAAAAAACCATGAATTTACAAGAAAAAAACAATAGATTAATCTGAATTTCGAACTCGCTCTAAAAAATAGTGTAATAATGCTTCCTACCAAAAATTATGTTGATCAGTCAAAAATTAAGAGCGCTATCGCGTTAACGAAGATAGGCTAACATACGCCCGCCCGTCTTTCGCCAAAACATAAGCCGACTGCAACTTTGTTGCAACTCGGCTAATAATGTAATACTATAAATATGACACAAAGTGATACTACTTTAAATATGACAAAAAGTAAATACTACTTTAAATATGACATAAATAAAATTTATGGGAAATAAACAGAATTTTTTCAGCAAGTTCCTGTGTTCCTATTGCATAACACATTTGGTGATTTTAATCTTTCACACGAGATTAAGGTCATCATGTATATGCATGTTCATTAACATGCATTCTTTTCATTGGCTACTTCCCTGGATTAGGTCATAGGTTATCAAATTACCGCAAACGCTTCAACATGCGATCAGTCGGCAGCCAACGTCCAAAGAGAAAAGCATTTTCCAAAATCGATCGATCAATTATCTCTTGAAGTATTTTAAAATCCCACGTTCTTGCCACCCATAAATAGACAAAGGAATATCATTTTTAGATATTTTTTTTTTTTTTTTTTATTATTAAATATTGATGTCTAAATACATGTATGTATAGCATCTTTACATGATATCTGACTTTTATTTAATTTGTTTTGTATGTGGGCACTTTTTATATCCCACCTTTGCATATTATCTTGTCATTTATTCAACTTTGTTATATGTGATTATGTAACAATTGTTTATCAACAATTTTCGGTTCTGAAAAAAAATCGCAAAGTTTCATTTTTTTTTAAAAGCACTTGATGCTATATTCCTTACATAATCTTATATGGGAAGACACAGGAGATTTAACACTTGATGTCATATTTCTTACATAATCTTATATGGAAAGACACAGGGGTATTAAACACTTGATGTTATATTCCTAACATAATCTTATATGGGAAGACACAGGAGCAGTATTAAGCACTTGATGTTATATTCCTTATATAGTCTTATATGGGAAGACACAGGAGCAGTATTAAGCACTTGATGTTATATTCCTTACATAATCTTGTATGGGAAGACACAGGAGCAATATTAAGCACTTGATGTTATATTTCTTACATAGTCTTATATGGGAAGAAGACACAGCAGTATAAAGCACTTGGTGTTATATTCCTTATATAATCTTATATGGGAAGACACAGGAGTATTAAGCACTTGATGTTATATTCCTTACATAGTCTTATATGGGAAGACACAGGAGCAGTATTAAGCACTTGATGTTATATTCCTTACATAATCTTGTATGGGAAGACACAGGAGCAATATTAAGCACTTGATGTTATATTTCTTACATAGTCTTATATGGGAAGAAAACACAGCAGTATAAAGCACTTGGTGTTATATTCCTTATATAATCTTATATGGGAAGACACAGGAGTATTAAGCACTTGATGTTATATTCCTTAAATAATCTTATATAGGAAGACACAGGAGCAGTATTAAGCACTTGATGTTATATTCCTTACATAATCGTATATGGGAAGACACAGGAGCAGTATTAAGCACTTGATGTTATATTCCTTACATAGTCTTATATGGGAAGACACAGGAGCAGTATAAAGCACTTGGTGTTATATTCCTTACATAATCTTATATGGGAAGACACAGGAGTATTAAGCACTTGATGTTATATTCCTTACATAGTCTTATATGGGAAGACACAGGAGCAGTATTAAGCACTTGATGTTATATTCCTTACATAATCTTATATGGGAAGACACAGGAGCAGTATTAAGCACTTGATGTTATATTCCTTACATAGTCTTATATGGGAAGACACAGGAGCAGTATTAAGCACTTGATGTTATATTCCTTACATAATCTTGTATGGGAAGACACAGGAGCAATATTAAGCACTTGATGTTATATTTCTTACATAGTCTTATATGGGAAGAAGACACAGCAGTATAAAGCACTTGGTGTTATATTCCTTATATAATCTTATATGGGAAGACACAGGAGTATTAAGCACTTGATGTTATATTCCTTACATAGTCTTATATGGGAAGACACAGGAGCAGTATTAAGCACTTGATGTTATATTCCTTACATAATCTTGTATGGGAAGACACAGGAGCAATATTAAGCACTTGATGTTATATTTCTTACATAGTCTTATATGGGAAGAAGACACAGCAGTATAAAGCACTTGGTGTTATATTCCTTATATAATCTTATATGGGAAGACACAGGAGTATTAAGCACTTGATGTTATATTCCTTAAATAATCTTATATAGGAAGACACAGGAGCAGTATTAAGCACTTGATGTTATATTCCTTACATAATCGTATATGGGAAGACACAGGAGCAGTATTAAGCACTTGATGTTATATTCCTTACATAGTCTTATATGGGAAGACACAGGAGCAGTATAAAGCACTTGGTCTTATATTCCTTACATAATCTTATATGGGAAGACACAGGAGTATTAAGCACTTGATGTTATATTCCTTACATAGTCTTATATGGGAAGACACAGGAGCAGTATTAAGCACTTGATGTTATATTCCTTACATAATCTTATATGGGAAGACACAGGAGCAGTATTAAGCACTTGATGTTATATTCCTTACATAATCTTATATGGGAAGAAGACACAGGAGCAGTATTAAGCACTTGATGTTATATTCCTTACATAGTCTTATATGGGAAGAAGACACAGGAGCATTATTAAGCACTTGATGTTATATTCCTTACATAATCTTATATGGGAAGACACAGGAGCAGTATTAAGCACTTGATGTTATATTCCTTACATAGTCTTATATGGGAAGACACAGGAGCAGTATTAAGCACTTGATGTTATATTCCTTATATAATCTTATATGGGAAGACACAGGAGCAGTATTAAGCACTTGATGTTATATTCCTTACATAATCTTATATGGGAAGACACAGGAGCAGTATTAAGCACTTGATGTTATATTCCTTACATAGTCTTATATGGGAAGACACAGGAGCAGTATTAAGCACTTGATGTTATATTCCTTACATAGTCTTATATGGGAAGACACAGGAGCAGTATAAAGCACTTGGTGTTATATTCCTTACATAATCTTATATGGGAAGACACAGGAGCAGTATTAAGCACTTGATGTTATATTCCTTACATAATCTTATATGGGAAGACACAGGAGTATTAAGCACTTGATGTTATATTCCTTACATAGTCTTATATGGGAAGACACAGGAGCAGTATTAAGCGCTTGATGTTATATTCCTTACATAATCTTATATGGGAAGACACAGGAGCATTATTAAGCACTTGATGTTATATTCCTTACATAATCTTATATGGGAAGACACAGGAGCATTATTAAGCACTTGATGTTATATTCCTTACATAATCTTATATGGGAAGACACAGGAGCAGTATTAAGCACTTGATGTTATATTCCTTACATAATCTTATATGGGAAGACACAGGAGCAGTATTAAGCACTTGATGTTATATTCCTTACATAATCTTATATGGGAAGACACAGGAGCAGTATTAAGCACTTGATGTTATATTCCTTACATAGTCTTATATGGGAAGAAGACACAGGAGCAGTATTAAGCACTTGATGTTATATTCCTTACATAATCTTATATGGGAAGACACAGGAGCAGTATTAAGCACTTGATGTTATATTCCTTACATAGTCTTATATGGGAAGACACAGGAGCAGTATTAAGCACTTGATGTTATATTCCTTACATAATCTTATATGGGAAGACACAGGAGCATTATTAAGCACTTGATGTTATATTCCTTACATAGTCTTATATGGGAAGACACAGGAGCATTATTAAGCACTTGATGTTATATTCCTTACATAGTCTTATATGGGAAGACACAGGAGCATTATTAAGCACTTGATGTTATATTCCTTACATAATCTTATATGGGAAGACACAGGAGCATTATTAAGCACTTGATGTTATATTCCTTACATAATCTTATATGGGAAGACACAGGAGCATTATTAAGCACTTGATGTTATATTCCTTACATAATCTTATATGGGAAGACACAGGAGCATTATTAAGCACTTGATGTTATATTCCTTACATAGTCTTATATGGGAAGACACAGGAGCATTATTAAGCACTTGATGTTATATTCCTTACATAATCTTATATGGGAAGACACAGGAGCATTATTAAGCACTTGATGTTATATTCCTTACATAATCTTATATGGGAAGAAGACACAGGAGCATTATTAAGCACTTGATGTTATATTCCTTACATAGTCTTATATGGGAAGAAGACACAGGAGCATTATTAAGCACTTGATGTTATATTCCTTACATAGTCTTATATGGGAAGACACAGGAGCAGTATTAAGCACTTGATGTTATATTCCTTACATAATCTTATATGGGAAGACACAGGAGCAGTATTAAGCACTTGATGTTATATTCCTTACATAGTCTTATATGGGAAGACACAGGAGCAGTATTAAGCACTTGATGTTATATTCCTTACATAATCTTATATGGGAAGACACAGGAGCAGTATTAAGCACTTGATGTTATATTCCTTACATAATCTTATATGGGAAGACACAGGAGCATTATTAAGCACTTGATGTTATATTCCTTACATAATCTTATATGGGAAGACACAGGAGCATTATTAAGCACTTGATGTTATATTCCTTACATAATCTTATATGGGAAGACACAGGAGCAGTATTAAGCACTTGATGTTATATTCCTTACATAATCTTATATGGGAAGACACAGGAGCAGTATTAAGCACTTGATGTTATATTCCTTACATAGTCTTATATGGGAAGAGGACACAGGAGCAGTATTAAGCACTTGATGTTATATTCCTTACATAATCTTATATGGGAAGACACAGGAGAGTATTAAGCACTTGATGTTATATTCCTTACATAGTCTTATATGGGAAGACACAGGAGCAGTATTAAGCACTTGATGTTATATTCCTTACATAATCTTATATGGGAAGACACAGGAGCAGTATTAAGCACTTGGTGTTATATTCCTTACATAATCTTATATGGGAAGACACAGGAGCAGTATTAAGCACTTGATGTTATATTCCTTACATAGTCTTATATGGGAAGACACAGGAGCAGTATTAAGCACTTGATGTTATATTCCTTACATAGTCTTATATGGGAAGACACAGGAGCAGTATTAAGCACTTGATGTTATATTCCTTACATAATTTTATATGGGAAGACACAGGAGCAGTATTATAAGCACTTGATGTTATATTCCTTACATAATCTTATATGGGAAGACACAGGAGCAGTATTAAGCACTTGATGTTATATTCCTTACATAGTCTTATATGGGAAGACACAGGAGCAGTATTAAGCACTTGGTGTTATATTCCTTACATTACCAACAATAATTAAAATGTTTGTTTAGCATTATTGTTTCGCTTTAAATATAATAATAATATCTACCTCCAGAATACACACAACCTTTTTCTAATGGACCAACATGGTGCCCAAGACTTAAACTTCCTGTTTTCTGAAAATATATTTTTGAATTTAGTTGTTAACACGAAGATTCCAATAACATATAAACAATGTCAACTTGATACTGGCATAATAATATTGAAAGATCATATCTGTTATGCATAATACATATTGTTTTTAAATGTATTTCTATAGGAACCACAAGCTCTGGAATATCTTATCAACTGAAAGATATATACTCAATATTCAGGTGCTGCTGGAATGTTGCTAAATATAAATGGAAAGTTCACAATGGGAAAATTGAAATCGTCTCTTTTGTCGTAAAGTTTTGTTCTTAACCGCCTCTTACTGTCAATTTCGAAGTGTAGGTATGAAGAAAACCTATCTGTATCTGTGGTATCCTTTATTTCATGCTCAAAGGGATAGATGCGATCAACAAAATCACTAAACCTAGAATTATTTTGAGAAAGGACATCATCTATATAGCGGAACGTGAAATTAAAGAATCGGGCTAACTTCTTTTCGTTTTTCTTGAGAAGCCCCTGTATGAAGTCTGCCTCTTACGAATAAAGGAACAAGTCGGCGAGAAGAGGAACACAGTTTGTACTCATAGGTATGCCGACTGTCTGTTGAAAAACATGTCCACCAAAGGTAACAAATATGTTGTCAATCAAAAACTTGAGCATGTTGATGATATCATTTTCAGAGAACTTTTTGATAGAATCATAGTGTTTTTTTTACAAAATAAGATCTGTCCCTTCCTAGCACGAGGTATTTGTTAGCCATTCTTTTTTATGTAAACACAGTTGGACCAACTCCCTTAATCTGTCCTTCAGCTTAGAGTGAGGAATAGTTGTGTAGAGGGTAGAGAAGTCAAATGTTTTAATGCTATTGCAGGAGGAGAGGGACCTAGATTGTATGTACTCTAACAGATCTTTAGAGTTCGTCAGAATCCACATCTGATTCACACCACCCCTAGTGTAGCTAGTGTCATTTGGCAATATAGTGCTTTTTGAAAGGACACGTGTGTATTTTAGGAATCCAGTAGAGTGAAGGTAGATCCAGTTCTTCATCTTTAGTTGAAATTCCAAAGGAACATAAAACAGACCTATGATTGTCCAGGATTTCCTCTTTCGTAAGTGTCGTCGGGGTATATGTAGGGTTGTCAAGTGAATTGTCAATACCTAATTCCTTTATCAAGCAGTCTATGTAATGTGATTTACACACAAAAACAATATATTTAGGGAGAAACAATAACACATTTGTCATGAAGGAGAGACAGATGTTTAGTAACATTTGAGTCTTTAAAGATTGATGTAGAGTGAGTGCTCATAGACCCACTGACTTCTTCAATTCTAATTTGTATAAGCGACCTCACACTCTTCACCCATTTGGAAAGAGTATCTAAGTCCTCCTTTTCACGTTTTGCACATTGTCTGGCATAATGCTCGACGGAATCCATAAGAATTTTAAAGTTATGTTTCCAGTTTATGGATTGAGGCTCACGATATTTAGGTCCTTTGGCAAACACATCTCGTAGAGAAGTGTTGTTGATAATTTTAAGGTCACCAGTTATAACGTGGCCAGCCGGAGTAAGTATCAATTATGATTTTTTTTATTCCAGAGTAATGGTCATTAACCAACATATTTTACCTTCCTAGACAGTAGTCAGTCAACTACAAGCATTCACTGAACCTGCTATTGTACTGTCCATGTCCATATAGCTTGTTTATATATTTATTGCCATTGGAGATCCAGTTATCAAGAGGGGAGGGCTCAGATCCCATTAACTGGTTTAACCCCACCACATTTTGTGCCTGTCCGACTTCCAAGCCAGGAGCTGGGTTTTCAACATGATATATCATTGTCCCCATTTTTTTATGTTTAGTGAGTTAATGAGAGAGGTGATTGCTAGCTTTGTTGATATTGGTGGAATTATCGACCATCACTGTTTAATTTTTTTTCCATAATGTACATACTCTATCAACTTTACGAAAAATAGTTCCATCTTTGAAAAACATTGGTTTCTTTGCATCAACAACAACATAATCAAAGAAAGTAATCCAGTTTCTTCCTTTTGTCTGAAATTATACAAGAAGTAGAGATACTGTTCCTAATGAAACTTTATAATAAATGTTTATTCTCCATACCACATAAAGTAGCTTACTAATCAATTTTACCTAACCCCGATTATTAAAATAAAATTGGTTTATTTCAGAGATATTTATTCTGATTTGTTACAGATGGGACATTTCAGAATTACCTTTGTATCTCATAATACACTATAATCACAAGTGGTTACTTATATCATTTTCTCAACTCTGGTATTTGCCAGGGTTGGACTCTACTCTAGTAACTCTTGTGTGAGCTTTTGAATATGCTGGTTTGGGGCCAAAACTTGAGAGTTGCTGGAGTCAAAGACTTTGATAGAGTAAATCACCCAAAATGATTATATAAGTGTTTAATTCATCACAAACATCTATCAAAGTTGAAGGAAGAGTCTGAGATTTTGATATATGTGAGAGGTGCTTTGAAGTTACATCAGAGTCATCTTTCAACAATTTGTAATCTATCTTAATGAGTATCAAGCCATCATATGGGCACACTGAAAATGATATGAAAATAGAAATGTACTTCATCAGCAGTAAAAAGTTTATCAGCAATATATAAATATAAAGCCATAACAAACTTTTACTGGACTGGACTATATGATTAAAACACCTTATGACAGAAATGTAATCACTAATCTATCAAATTACAGATTTTAATTATATATTGTATTTATTCATTAAATTTTTTGCTATATCACTGTTGACATATATTACTCTAACCTTCAGTTTGATAATATTTATATATATATTGAGATTGAGAAAAACATGAGGCATTTAAAACATCAAATCATTATGATTTTTTCATTGGTTTTACACAAATTTCCTTGCTTCACAAAAAATGAAATGTTTTAAACTTTGGCATAAACATAATATCTTTTTATTTGAAGTTTTATACTTTAAAATTGTAAAATTATCATTCATTTTCAACTTTATATTTACAAAATAAAAAAAACAAGCGCAACGCAAAGTGTGGCGTATCCCCTTGTCTAAAAATTAGACCCTGTGACCTTGACCTTTGACGTTGAAAATCAATAGGGTTCCAGATTCTCCTAAGGTCTAAGTATGTACCAAGTTTGGTCAAAATCCATTGAAGGATGTTGATTCTAGAGTGTTCACAAGGATGTTACGTGGTAAAAAATTGACCCGGTGACATTGACCTTTGACCTATGACCTGGAAAATCAATAGGGTTCCAGATTCTCCTAAGGATTAAGTATGTACCAAGTTTGGTCAAAATCCATTGAAGGATGTTGATTCTAGAGTGTTCACAAGGATGTTACACGGTAAAACATTTACCCAGTGACCTTGACCTTTGACCTTGAAAATCAATAGGGTTCCAGATTCTCCTAAGGACTAAGTATGTACCAAGTTTGGTCAAAATCCATTGAAGGATGTTGATTCTAGAGTGTTCACAAGGATGTTATGCGGTAAAAATTTGACCCGGTGACCTTGACCTATGACCTTGAAAATCAATAGGGTTCCAGATTCTCTTAAGGACTAAATATGTACCAAGTTTGGTCAAAATCCATTGAAGGATGTTGATCCTAGAGTGTTCACAAGGATTGTGACGGACGGACGGTAGTGTTACTATATCCCCTCACCAACGAAGTTGGCGAGGGGATAATAAAAAAATAAATAATAACATTAAAATAATACACATTACACAATATATTAGGAGAACAAACATCACATCAACTTGATAACATTTAGCAATTAATATGGAATAGTCAGGTAAGCACAAAATTACATACCACACTTTCTGCTTTCTGGAAAAAATGAAAATTAACTAACTATACAGTAACTTTGAAAATAAACGTGAGGTTCTAATTAACAGTTATGATGATTACATTACTTTCACAAGTCAATAACACTAATTTTCAGAACAGTATTTTTAAAATATTTAGAAAAATTGCATGTGAAGATAATCTTGACCATATTTTATCACGATCTATATTTTATCTTGACCAAATTTTATCATGATCTATATTATTAATATTTGCATTTTATTCAAAACAATATCTGTATAGTTTGTCATTGTCTAAACCTTTTATTGGGGGGAGGGGGGCAAATTAGGACTACCTTCAGCTCAAGAAAACAAATTGTCAATATAGGTCAAAAATACTAACAATCGTAAATGTAAAATATGTGATTTTGGTGCCACATACCAAGTAATATTTGCATGTATAACCATAACTACTAATGACAATTTTCCACAGCATTGATTTCCAAATATGAATAAAAACTGAAACAAATATGATGAAAATATACCCATTTCAAGTGAAAGAAAACAGATGTCCCTTTCTGTACCTCTAACATTCTTTCTACAATGACGTCAAATTATGTGTCCTGTGATATTTCATGTATGACATGTTTCATGAAGGAAAATCCTGTACTAAATTTCTAAATCAACACAATTTCATATGTAGTAAAATTTATAAACTTTATAAATATAACATTAATATATCACATAACAAAACAACGGGTTTGCGAAACAATTTCAATAATTTAAATGTTAACAACATATAAACAAAAACTTGGTGTGGCCCTGTGACTTCGAAAGTATTCAAGGCTCAAAGTTTAGCACACTTTCACTTGTTTATTGTAATGTTCAAGTGTGTCTTGGTACAGTCGTGGAACATAGGAGTTTTCTGAATCGATCTGGTGTTTGTGACGGAAATAACTGTTGTAAGAGTATTATAATCACAAAATAAGTGAAGCATAAATATTTCTAATTTTGTCGGCCATGCTGTTATTGATTTTTGAAGCCCAATTAGGGAGACTGAAGACGTACATATATACCACATCTGTAATCTGAATATATGCTGACATTCATGGTGGATGAACCAATGAAAATTCATGTAACAAACTAAATTCGTAATATATATATTTTAATATATTATTTAAAAGCAGTGATTTGTGAATTCATGTCACATGACTTAATTAAAAACCACAAATAAAATGGGTCATACTAAGAATAGATACCTGTTAATGAATTTCCAACCTACAATAGATAATTTTTGATTGGATTCAAGTTTGTATATTCGACCAATCAAAATCAAGCTTTCACTGGCTCTTCGGTCAGCTGTATTGTTGACATGGAAAAAAAGAAGGCATTTGCCACTTTAAATTAAAAGTCAATAACTTTTGGAGAATGTTCAATCAGGACAACGCTAAGAGAACCACATTTGATGCTGCTTAATAAATTGTATAACATTTTATTGTCTCAGAATATAAATGATGTCATGAATTTTCAAATCACAGGTTTTAAATAATATGATATTATAATAAACCAAAACTGCCTTTTTATATCATTCAATACATTTTTTTATCAACCCATGAAAGTATATTGACCTTAGATTTAGTCCTCTATCTGTATATTTTTCATTGGGTCGATAAAACTAGAGGATCAGTGGGCAGAGTCTGTATCGCTCACCTTTCATTCTGCTTTGAGGAAACTTAATCCAGAACCTTCCATAGGTGCTTCCCACCAAGTTTCGGTTCATTTGGCTAAGCAGTCATAGAAGAAGATTTTTAGAAATCGACCAACCAAAAACAAGAATTGCCTGTGGCAGCCATGTATGTTAACGAATCAAGACGAAATGACCAATCTTTATAGAGGACCTTCCAAGGATGTTTTCTACCAAATTTCGATTTATTTGGGCATGCAGTTTCAGAGAAGAAGCTTTTTCAGAAATTAACCAATCAGAAACAAGAATTGCTTGTGGCAGCCATGTTTGTTTACAGATCGGGATGATATAATCAATCTTTATAGAGGACCTTCCATAGATGCTTCCTCCCAAGTTTCGGTTAATTTGGCCAAGCAGTTTCAGAGAAAAAGATTTTTTTTAGAAATCGACCAATCAGAAACAAGAATTGCCTGTTGTGGCCATGTTTGCTAACGATAAAAAAAAAAATGAGCATTCGCTATAGATGACCTTCCATAGATGCTTCCTACCAAATTTCGATTCATTTGGCATAGTGGTTTCAGAGAAGAAGCTTTTTTAGAAATCAACCAATCAGACGCAAGAATTGCGGTGGCCATGTTTCTCTATGGATCGGGACGAAATGAGCAATCTTTAGTGAGGATCTTCCATAGATGTTTCCTACCAAGTTTCGGTTAATTTGACCAGGCAGTTTAAGAGGAAAATATTTTTTTAGAAATCGACCAATCAGAAACAAGAATTGCCTGTGGCAGCAATGTTTGTTAACAGATCAAAACGAAATGAGCATTCACTATAGAGGACCTTCCATTAGATGCTTCCTACCAAGTTTCGGTCCATTTGGACAAGCTGTTTCAGATGAGAAGATATTTAGAAATCAACCAATCAGACACATAGATGCCAACCCCTTTTTAGTGCAATCAGTAACAAAAAGTTGAGATGTCAGTAATTTGTGATTTTTTTCAGTAATCATAATTTTTCATAAAATTTTACCATAATCGTACTACAGACTAGGCACAAAGTGATGAGCAAATGATTTCCTTTATTTGTGACAACTAGATGCAAAATTGATGAGCAACAAAAAGAAATAAAAAGGTAAGTTTTAATACATGTATGTTCACTTACAAATGTATTCTATGTTTCAACTTACTGTCAATAGAAATGAAAATTTCCTGAAGTGGCCCTCCCTCACCCTCCCATGGAATAATTAATGTCTAATTCTGGAGTGCCTGATATGTTGTTGACTTGGCACTTTTGAACTGTTTTGTTTTATATGTGTGTTCATCCTGACCACCGTGCTGAATGGACAAGTCTTGTTTGCAATACTTGCAATAGGCATAATGTTCCTGTATCGATTTCATAAGGCAAGAGAAGAATATTCGGGACGAAATTGTTGTCCCAATTTTCTTTTCTTCGCTGCAGAAGCTTCACTTGTTCCCTCAGACATCGCGAAATTGACAAAAACGTGCTGTGTTCATTAACTACTCGGGATCAATCAAGAAATGGATAGATCGTTTTCTACTATAGATAGTCCCGAGAATCCCTAAAGGATTAAATAATCGAAATCCCTCAAGCGCTTATCATTACGCGATTTTAACATACAATGAAGCGTCTAAATGATCACAATGATATTTAAATGGGGAACGGTTTCGGGCCGGCAATAATCGGAAATCCGTAACACCGTAATTTTGGCCCGAAATTCGTATCAATTACGGAAAAATCGTAATGGTTGGCATCTATGCAGACACAAGAATTTCCTGTGGCGGCCATGTTCTTAAACGGATCGGGACGAAATGAGTAATCTTTATAGAGCACCTTCCATAGATGCTTCCAACCAAGTTTCGGTTCATTTGGCTAAGCGGTTTCAGAGAAGTTTTTTCAGAAATCAAGCAATCAGAAACAAAAATTGCCTGTGGTGGCCATGTTTGTTTACAGATCGGGACGAAATAAGCAATCTTTATAGAGGACCTTCCATAGATGCTTCCTACCAAGTTTCAGTTCATTTGGTTGAGGGGTTTCAGAGGAGAAGATTATAATGTAAAAAGTTAAGAGACGACAGATGCCAAGTGATATTAAAAGCTCACTTTGCCTTTGACAAGGTGAGCTAATAAAAATGTATTGACCTCATCCAAAGGCTATAATTGTATATATGTATTTATTTCTAATTATTTTTAAATTTCGAGGCAATATATTGGAAGTAAGAACCGCTATGATAAAAGCAATGAAATTGTTATCATAAACCAAAATCTTTATATAAGCTTACCTCTGGAAAATCTAATAAGTATTCCATTATTTTCTGAAAAATAGATAAAAGACATGAATAAATATCTGATTTACATGCATGGTCTATTTCTATATCTAAAACACTATATCAAATGAAGTTTTCTGGCTAATCTATTTCTTACGACGGAGAAGAATTATACATACATGTAGGTGGAAAAACAAGGAATGTGCATATAGTGGTTAAACCTTTTGCTTCTTTTGTATTCCTTTGACGCTCTAATGAAACAACAGTACCTTTGAACTGTCAATTGAAGGAATGATGCATTAGACTTTTGATTCTTTTTTTCAGAAATAAAGATACGATTGTAAATCTACTTTGTAAGTTTCTAAACATGTGTTCTTCATAGTTTCTTTTCAAATATTATTGGAACAAGTGTATTTGTACTGTAGTGTACAACAAATTTTTTTTAAGGTTCAAATGTTGGCAGATAATGGCGGTTCATTTTGATGTATTACAGGCAACATAAACATAAAGGGATTAGAAGCCCAACATAAGATGTGTGGTTATTTCAAGTAATAGGGATTACAAAATAGCTTAGAATAAAAATCTTCTTAAATAACCAATAGGCAGTGAACAAATTCAGATTTTGATCTTTATGGGTGCTACCTTATTGTTGAACTCTTTTGTATTGATGAGCACAAAAACTGTATTTTCTAACATCACACCAAAATAGTGGAAGATAAAGCAAAATTCTTGAAACACAAAAATTTTCACTTATATATTTTGATATATTTATATTTTTGATTGGTTGTTAACGTTCTGAAAAATGACTGCAGTCATACAGAAAAGGGGGATGGTTGCACTGTTGTCTCTGCAATTAACCATTAGCGACTATTAATTTCTGGATCTAAATTATAAGGACTAAACCCATAATATCTTATTCCCTATTCATTATAACTCAGTAAATAGAAATGTTCTTGATTGGTTGACAATATGTAAAGTGTTGATAACTGATGCTTGAATTACCCGAAACAGATGGTGTGATGTCACTTCCTTTGTCAATATGGCACCTGCCTTAACGGCAGAAAATTTACACATTTGATTTCAACATACACAATCGAAAGATTTCTGTGATTCTTTTAAACATAAAATGTAGTTTATTACGTTTTTAATATGTAATTATGTTTTTATAACCCCACATTATGATTGGGTTTCCTTCTCCATCAATATATGTAAACATGGGCATGTTTATCGCAAGAATAAAAATCATCAATCATTTTTCTATACCTTGAACACAAAAACAATACTGTAAAAGTACTTTTCTTCGTGGGTATCAATTTTCATGGTTTGGTTAATTTTTTTTTACCAGTTCGTGGATTTTGTATTTGTACCAAAATAAAATTTGTGGATTTGATATTTTCAACATAACATTGGGTAGCAAAACATAAAGTAATCGAACCAGAGGCTCTTAAGAGCCTGTATCGTTCACCTGGTAATAAAAAAAACCAATTGGTCCTATGTAAAAACTATGTCCTGCAGTGGTAGCCATCTTGGAATTACGATCAACATAAAAAACACAAAGTTTGTAAAGGACCTTCCAATGATTGATGCACAGTTTAGGTTCAATCAGTGCAATAGCTTCAGAGAAGAATATATTTCTGTATTTTCCCCATATGGTTCTGTGTTAATACTATGACCTGTGGTGGCAGCCATCTTGGATTTCCGATCGGCATAAAAAACAGAGGACCTTCCAATGATCATTCCTGGGCAGTTTGGTTTCAACTGTCCAAGTGGTTTCAGAGAAGAAGCATTTTGAAACATTTTTCCCATAGGGTCCAATGTTAAACCAAGTCCTGCCGTAGCCGCCATTTTGAATTTCATATCAGAACAAAAAACGTAAAGTTTGTAGAGGACCATCCAATGAACATTCATGTACAGTTTGGCTTTAATAATATTTGTAGTTTCTGAGAAGAAGGCATTTGAACATTTTCCCATAGGGTCCAATGTTAATCTATGTCCTGCGGTGGTGGCCATCTTGGATTTCCGATCGGCATAAAAAACAGAAAGTTTGTAGAGGACCTTCCAATGATCATTCCTGGGCAGTTTGGTTTCAACTGTCCAAGTGGTTTCAGAGAAGAAGCATTTTGAAACATTTTTCCCATAGGGTCCAATGTTAAACTAAGTCCTGCCGTAGCCGCCATTTTGAATTTCATATCGGAACAAAAAACCTTAAGATTGTAGAGGACCATCCAATGAACATTCATGTACAGTTTGGGTTTAATAATATTTGTAGTTTCTGAGAAGAAGGCATTTGAACATTTTCCCATAGGGTCCAATGTTAATCTATGTCCTGCGGTGGCAGCCATCTTGAATTTTCGATCGGCATCAAAAACAGAAACTTTGTAGAGGACCTTCCAATGATCATTTCTGGGCAGTTTGGTTTCAATTATCCAAGTGGTTTCAGAGAAGAAGCGTTTTGAAACATTTTTCCCATAGGGTCCAATGTTAAACTAAGTCCTGCCGTAGCTGCCATTTTGAATTTCTTATCGGAACAAAAAACGTAAAGTTTGTAGAGGACCATCCAATGAACATTCATGTACAGTTTGGCTTTAATAATATTTGTAGTTTCTGAGAAGAAGGCATTTGAACATTTTCCCATAGGGTCCAATGTTAATCTATGTCCTGCGGTGGTGGCCATCTTGAATTTTCGATCGGCATAAAAAAACAGAAACTTTGTAGAGGACCTTCCAATGATCATTTCTGGGCAGTTTGGTTTCAATTATCCAAGTGGTTTCAGAGAAGAAGCGTTTTGAAACATTTTTCCCAAAGGGTCCAATGTTAAACTAAGTCCTGCCGTAGCCGCCATTTTGAATTTCTTATCGGAACAAAAAACGTAAAGTTTGTAGAGAACCATCCAATGAACATTCATGTACAGTTTGGCTTTAATAATATTTGTAGTTTCTGAGAAGAAGGCATTTGAACATTTTCCCATAGGGTCCAATGTTAATCTATGTATTGCGGTGGCGGCCACCTTGGATTTCCGATCGGCATAAAAAACATAAAATTTGTACAGGATCTTCCAATGATCATTCCTGGGCAGTTTGGTTTCAACTGTCCCAGTGGTTTCAGAGAAGAAGCGTTTTGAAACATTTTCCCCATAGGGTCCAATGTTAAACTAAGTCCTGCCGTAGCCGCCATTTTGAATTTCATACCGGAACAAAAAACGTAAAGTTTGTAGAGGACCATCTAATGAACATTCATGTACAGTTTGGCTTTAATCATATTTGTAGTTTCTGAGAAGAAGGCATTTGAACATTTTCCCATAGGGTCCAATGTTAATCTATGTCCTGCGATGGCGGCCATCTTGTATTTCCGATCGGCATAAAAAACAGTAACTTCGTAAAGGACATTCCAATGATCATTCATTTACAGTTTGGGTTCAGTCAGTTCATTAGTTTCAGAGAAGAAGATCTTTGAAATTTCAGCCAATCGGAGCATATTATTGGCCCTGGCAGCCATATTGAATATCCGACTGTAACGAAAAACAGTAACTTTGTAGAGGACCATCCAAGGAACATTCCTGCTAAGTTCGGTTCCAATCGGCCAAGTGGTTTCGGAGAAGAAGCTTGAAATGTGAAAAGTTTACAGACGACGGACGCCAAGTGATGGCAATAGTTCACCTGGACCTTTGGTCCAGGTGAACTAAAAAGGAACGTGGATATTAACTTGTTCCTTTTCTCAATTAATTTTTTTTACATATATCAATTTAGAATCGGAACAAAGTCAGCTTTTGAACAACACAAGATTAATCCTGGCCCCTGGGTCAAATGTACACTTAACTTTGGTGTTATAATTTAATAGAGAAATGTTTATACAACACAAGATAAATCCTGGCCCCTGGGTCAAATGTACATTTAACTTAGGTGTTATAATTTAATAGAGAAATGTTTATACAACACAAGATTAATCCTGGCCCCTGGGTAAAATGTACACTTAACTTAGGTGTGTTATAATTTAATAGAGAAACGTTTATACAACACAAGATTAATCCTGGCCCCTGGGTCAAATGTACACTTAACTTAGGTGTTAAAATTTAATAGAGAAATGTTTATACAACACAAGATAAATCCTGGCCCCTGGGTCAAATGTACACTTAACTTAGGTGTTATAATTTAATAGAGAAATGTTTATACAACACAAGATAAATCCTGGCCCCTGGGTCAAATGTACACTTAACTTTGGTGTTATAATTTAATAGAGAAACGTTTATACAACACAAGATTAATCCTGGCCCCTGGGTCAAATGTACACTTAACTTAGGTGTTAAAATTTAATAGAGAAATGTTTATACAACACAAGATAAATCCTGGCCCCTGGGTCAAATGTACACTTAACTTAGGTGTTATAATTTAATAGAGAAATGTTTATACAACACAAGATAAATCCTGGCCCCTGGGTCAAATGTACACTTAACTTAGGTGTTAAAATTTAATAGAGAAATGTTTATACAACACAAGATAAATCCTGGCCCCTGGGTCAAATGTACACTTAACTTAGGTGTTATAATTTAATAGAGAAATGTTTATACAACACTGTGTCACCATTAGTATATGATTTTGAAGTAAATTTTACTACCGGAAGATGCTAAAATCTTTTCACTAATAAACATTTCTGTCGTCTTAACAGATGCATTCAAAATCAAATCATTCACAAACATACTCATGTGGATTATAAGCCATTAAAAGGTATGCTCGTACTTATTTCATCATTAAAATTGTCAATTGTACCCTATGCAGCTGGTCCAGAAAGTTGAGGTGACTCGAGGACAGCACTTGACAATATATCAATGTCAAACTGCTTCACAAGTTTCATTGTTCGTTGGATTCTTAATTTCGTGTATCAGCCTACCCACGAACACCACGAAAATTGGTACCCCATGAATAAAAGTGATTTCACAGTATTTCAGTTATATCGTGGCGGCTAGTTATATTGGTGGAGGAAACCGAGAAAACCACCGACCTGTGGCAAATCACTGACAAACTTGATCACATAATGTTGTATTGAATACATCTCGGCTTGAACAGGGTTCTAACTCACAAATTTAGTTGAAAATTAAAAAAATATTCCATCGTTTAAAATAATCTTCTATACAGTAAAAAAAATATCTTACATTTGTATATTTGTAGTCACTGTTGGTAATTATCATGGTCTTAGCACCATGCTTTTTTATCCTGGAAATAGAAAATTCAGAAAAAGGAAGTAAAACACAGAACTGAAACTAGATAAAATGGTACATCAGAGATAACTATAAATAGAAAATATGCCCTTTAAGATTTATTATAACAAAGGTTGTTAGGTCAAAATGTTTTAGGGTCCAAACTATTTTTCCTACCGAAACCTATCAATCAAAATTATCTTTTTTTTATATGGAATACAATATTAAAAATGTAGTAATGTAAAGTCTATATCAAAGACCAAAACACCCCCAAGTACAATCCTAAATATAATGTCAATATAAAACTTCTTTCTATTTCATCTCACAAGTTTTTATAATATTAGATATATCTACATTTTTATTTAAAGGATTTTTTTTCTAAACATTTAACATTTTGCACAATAATAACAAGTGGCTCACTTGAGCCTGTATCACTCAACTGATTTTTCAAA
Source organism: Bathymodiolus septemdierum (assembly GCA_963383655.1). NCBI lineage: Eukaryota > Metazoa > Mollusca > Bivalvia > Mytilida > Modiolidae > Bathymodiolus > Bathymodiolus septemdierum. The sequence continues at coordinate 82,713,765 of OY726520.1, forward strand.
TGCAGTTTGTGTTAAATGTTCAATGAAGTCTATATTTCAAGTAAAAATATTATATTCGTTTCTACATAGGATACAATGTTCAATTGTAATCCATTAAAGTAGGATTTCAATAAATTAAAAACAAGGTCAATGCAAAGCATGGCGTATCCCCTTGCCTAACAATTTGACCCGGTGACCGTGACCTTTGACCTACAAACCTTGCATCACAAACTTCTACAAACCTTGTACCACAAATTTCTACAAAAACCTGTACCACAAACTTCTACAAAAACTTGTACCACAAACTCCTACAAAAACCTTGCATCACAAACTTCTACAAAAATTTGTACCACAAACTTCTACAAGACCTTGTACCACAAACTTCTACAAAAACCTGTACCACAAATTTCTACAAAAACCTGTACCACAAACTTCTACACAAACCTGTACCACAAACTTCTACAAAAACTTGTACCACAAACTTCTACAAAAACTTGTACCACAAACTTCTACAAACCTTGTACCACAAACTTCTACAAGATCTTGTATCACAAACTTCTACAAAAATTTGTACCATAAACTTCTACAAAACCTTGTACCACAAACTTCTACAAAAACCTTGTACCACAAACTTCTACAAAAACCTGTACCACAAACTTCTACAAAAACCTTGTACCACAAACTTCTACAAAACCTTGTACCAAAAACTTCTACAAAATCCTTGTACCACAAACTTCTACAAAAACTTGTACCGTAAACTTCTACAATACCTTGTACCACAAACTTCTACAAAACCTTGTACCGTAAACTTCTACAAGACCTTGTACCACAAACTTCTACACAAACCTGTACCACAAACTTCTACAAAAAGTTGTACCACAAACTTCTACAAAAACCTGTACCACAAACTTCTACAAGACCTTGTACCACAAACTTCTACAAAAACTTGTACCATAAACTTCTACAAAAACCTTGTACCACACACTTCTACAAGATCTTGTACCACAAACTTCTACAAAAACTTGTACCACAAACTTCTACACTCTCTTGTACCACAAACTTCTACAAAAACTTGTACCACAAACTTCTACAAAACCGTGTACCACAAACTTCTACAAGACCTTGTACCACAAACTTCTACAAAAACTTGTACCATAAACTTCTACAAAAACTTGTACCACAAACTTCTACACTCTCTTGTACCACAAACTTCTACAAAACCGTGTACCACAAACTTCTACAAGACCTTGTACCATAAACTTCTACAAAAACCTTGTACCACACACTTCTACAAGATCTTGTACCACAAACTTCTACAAAAACTTGTACCACAAACTTCTACACTCTCTTGTACCACAAACTTCTACAAAAACTTGTACCACAAACTTCTACAAAACCGTGTACCACAAACTTCTACAAACCTTGTACCACAAACTTCTACAAAAACTTGTACTACAAACTTCTACAAGTTCTTGTACCACAAACTTCTACAAAAACTTGTACCACAAACTCCTACAAAAACCTTGCATCACAAACTTCTACAAAAATTTGTACCACAAACTTCTACAAGACCTTGTACCACAAACTTCTACAAAAACCTGTACCACAAATTTCTACAAAAACCTGTACCACAAACTTCTACACAAACCTGTACCACAAACTTCTACAAAAACTTGTACCACAAACTTCTACAAAAACTTGTACCACAAACTTCTACAAACCTTGTACCACAAACTTCTACAAGATCTTGTATCACAAACTTCTACAAAAATTTGTACCATAAACTTCTACAAAACCTTGTACCACAAACTTCTACAAAACCTTGTACCACAAACTTCTACAAAAACCTTGTACCACAAACTTCTACAAAAACCTGTACCACAAACTTCTACAAAAACCTTGTACCACAAACTTCTACAAAACCTTGTACCAAAAACTTCTACAAAATCCTTGTACCACAAACTTCTACAAAAACTTGTACCGTAAACTTCTACAATACCTTGTACCACAAACTTCTACAAAACCTTGTACCGTAAACTTCTACAAGACCTTGTACCACAAACTTCTACACAAACCTGTACCACAAACTTCTACAAAAAGTTGTACCACAAACTTCTACAAAAACCTGTACCACAAACTTCTACAAGACCTTGTACCACAAACTTCTACAAAAACTTGTACCATAAACTTCTACAAAAACCTTGTACCACACACTTCTACAAGATCTTGTACCACAAACTTCTACAAAAACTTGTACCACAAACTTCTACACTCTCTTGTACCACAAACTTCTACAAAAACTTGTACCACAAACTTCTACAAAACCGTGTACCACAAACTTCTACAAGACCTTGTACCACAAACTTCTACAAAAACTTGTACCATAAACTTCTACAAAAACTTGTACCACAAACTTCTACACTCTCTTGTACCACAAACTTCTACAAAACCGTGTACCACAAACTTCTACAAGACCTTGTACCATAAACTTCTACAAAAACCTTGTACCACACACTTCTACAAGATCTTGTACCACAAACTTCTACAAAAACTTGTACCACAAACTTCTACACTCTCTTGTACCACAAACTTCTACAAAAACTTGTACCACAAACTTCTACAAAACCGTGTACCACAAACTTCTACAAACCTTGTACCACAAACTTCTACAAAAACTTGTACTACAAACTTCTACAAGTTCTTGTACCACAAACTTCTACAAAAACTTGTACCACAAATTTCTATTAAAACCTTGTACCACAAACTTCTACAAATCTTGTACCACAAACTTCTACAAGACCTTGTACCACAAACTTCTACAAGACCTTGTACCACAAACTTCTACAAAAACTTGTACCGTAAACTTCTACAAGACCTTGTACCACAAACTTCTGCGCAAACCTGTACCACAAACTTCTACAAAAAGTTGTACCACAAACTTCTACAAAACCTTGTACCACAAACTTCTACAAGACCTTGTACCACAAACTTCTACAAAACCTTGTACCACAAACTTCTACAAAACCTTGTACCACAAACTTCTGCGCAAACCTGTACCACAAACTTCTACAAAAAGTTGTACCACAAACTTCTACAAGACCTTGTACCACAAACATCTACAAGACCTTGTACCACACACTTCTACAAGACCTTGTACCACAAACTTCTACAAAACCTTGTACCACAAACTGCTACAAAACCTTGTACCATAAACTTCTACAAAAGCTTGTACCACAAACTTCTACAAGACCTTGTACCACAAACTTCTACAAGATCTTGTACCACAAATTTCTACAAGATCTTGTATCACAAACTTCAACAAACCTTGTACCACAAACTTCTACAAAAAGTTGTACCACAAACTTCTACAAAAACTTGTACCACAAACTTCTACAAAAACTTGTACCACAAACTCCTACAAACCTTGTACCACAAAATACTACACCTTGGGATTAGTACCTTCATCTTGCAAAGACCAATATCACTTCATCAATATCAGAGGTATGCACTATTAAAGCAGTTCATGTTTTTTACCTTTCAAGGAACAAGGGAAGTCTTTTGTCTTTGTGAACATATTTCTCCAGGTTTTGTACTGTTATATCTTTCATATCACCCTGTTAATATTTAGGAATAATAATTTTTAAACATTTTAACGAGAATCTGAAATTACCCACCTTGTTAACAGTTTGGCTACAATTTGCTGTTAGCTACAATTTTGAAATAAGACAAAAATTTCATTGAAAACCCTGCATTACATGATTATTAATCAATTTGTTATCATTTAATGGAAATGTAGTCTCCAATTACACCTTTGGATATATAAATGATTCCATTATTAGTAATGATGCAATCTTTGGTAGAAGCAGAAATCACCTATGTCAAGTTTAATTTATGTTGTCTTTGTAGAATAAAAATGTTAAGACTTTTGTCAAATGCATATACAAATTGTATTAATTTGCAGTCTTAATTATCACAAAGACCTTTTATAGACAATGCTAAAATCCAAAGGGGTGATAATGTCTCACAACTTTTAATCTATATCATAGCTATAATACTAATAAAAGTAGTTGACCATATTTACCCTTTAGCGGAATTCTTCACCAACTGACTAAAAAGAAAGATTATAACATTTAGCCATATTTTGCAGCATTAACTCCTTTATATCATCTAAAACCAGAACTATCCTTTTGTTCAAGTACATAACAATACAACTCCATTGACATTCAATACTGTCCTTCTTTACATCTAAAATAATAAGACAATTAGAAAGATATAATAAAATGACTTACTTGAAAGTGAACCCAATCCACAGAATTTCTGATGTCCTGGAAGATGGACTTATACGACATGTATAGGTTTCCACATCTTACTCCACAATCTGACCTACAAATACAAGTCAAAGTTTGCATAGATTTCCACATCTTACTCCACAATCTGACCTACAAATACAAGTCAAAGTTTGCATAGATTTCCACATCTTACTCCACAATCTGACCTACAAATACAAGTCAAAGTTTGTATAGATTTCCATATCTTACTCCACAATCTGACCTACAAATACAAGTCAAAGTTTGCATAGATTTCCATATCTTACTCCACAATCTGACCTACAAATACAAGTCAAAGTTTGTATAGATTTCCACATCTTACTCTACAATCTGACCTACAAATACAGGTCAAAGTTTGTATAGATTTCCATTTCTTACTCCACAATCTGACCTACAAATACAAGTCAAAGTTTGTATAGATTTCCACATCTTACTCCACAATCTGACCTACAAATACAAGTCAAAGTTTGTATAGATTTCCACATCTTACTCCACAATCTGACCTACAAATACAAGTCAAAGTTTGTATAAATATCCACATCTTACTCCACAATCTGACCTACAAATACAAGTCAAAATCTGTATAGATTTCCACATCTTACTCCACAATCTGACCTACAAATACAAGTCAAAGTTTGTATAGATTTCCACATCTTACTCCACAATCTGACCTACAAATACAAGTCAAAGTTTGCATAGATTTCCATATCTTACTCCACAATCTGACCTACAAATACAAGTCAAAGTTTGTATAGATTTCCATATCTTACTCCACAATCTGACCTACAAATACAGTTCAAAGTTTGCATAGATTTCCATATCTTACTCTACAATCTGACCTACAAATACAAGTCAAGGTTTGTATAGATTTCCACATCTTACTCTACAATCTGACCTACAAATACAAGTCAAAGTTTGCATAGATTTCCATATCTTACTCCACAATCTGACCTACAAATACAAGTCAAAGTTTGTATAGGTTTCCACATCTTACTCCACAATCTGACCTACAAATACAAGTCAAAGTCTGTATAGATTTCCATATCTTACTCCACAATCTGACCTACAAATACAAGTCAAAGTCTGTATAGATTTCCACATCTTACTCCACAATCTGACCTACAAATACAAGTCAAAGTCTGTATAGATTTCCACATCTTACTCCACAATCTGACCTACAAATACAAGTCAAAGTTTGCATAGATTTCCATATCTTACTCCACAATCTGACCTACAAATACAAGTCAAAGTTTGCATAGATTTCCATATCTTACTCTACAATCTGACCTACAAATACAAGTCAAAGTTTGTATAGATTTCCATATCTTACTCTACAATCTGACCTACAAATACAAGTCAAAGTTTGTATAGATTTCTACATCTTACTCTACAATCTGACCTACAAATACAAGTCAAAGTTTGCATAGATTTCCACATCTTACTCTACAATCTGACCTACAAATACAAGTCAAAGTTTGTATAGATTTCTACATCTTACTCTACAATCTGACCTACAAATACAAGTCAAAGTTTGCATAGATTTCCACATCTTACTCTACAATCTGACCTACAAATACAAGTCAAAGTTTGTATAGATTTCCATATCTTACTCTACAATCTGACCTACAAATACAAGTCAAAGTTTGTATAGATTTCTACATCTTACTCTACAATCTGACCTACAAATACAAGTCAAAGTTTGCATAGATTTCCACATCTTACTCTACAATCTGACCTACAAATACAAGTCAAAGTTTGTATAGATTTCCATATCTTACTCTACAATCTGACCTACAAATACAAGTCAAAGTTTGTATAGATTTCCATATCTTACTCCACAATCTGACCTACAAATACAAGTCAAAGTTTGTATAGATTTCCATATCTTACTCCACAATCTGACCTACAAATACAAGTCAAAGTTTGCATAGATTTCCATATCTTACTCCACAATCTGACCTACAAATACACGTCAATATTTGTATAGATTTCCACATCTTACTCCACAATCTGACCTACAAATACAAGTCAAAGTTTGTATAGATTTCCATATCTTACTCCACAATCTGACCTACAAATACAGTTCAAAGTTTGCATAGATTTCCATATCTTACTCCACAATCTGACCTACAAATACAAGTCAAAGTTTGTATAGATTTCCACATCTTACTCCACAATCTGACCTACAAATACAAGTCAAAGTTTGCATAGATTTCCATATCTTACTCCACAATCTGACCTACAAATACAAGTCAAAGTTTGCATAGATTTCCATATCTTACTCCACAATCTGACCTACAAATACAAGTCAAAGTCTGTATAGATTTCCATATCTTACTCCACAATCTGACCTACAAATACAAGTCAAAGTCTGTATAGATTTCCATATCTTACTCCACAATCTGACCTACAAATACAAGTCAAAGTTTGTATAGATTTCCACATCTTACTCCACAATCTGACCTACAAATACAAGTCAAAGTTTGTATAGATTTCCATATCTTACTCCACAATCTGACCTACAAATACAATTCAAAGTCTGTATAGATTTCCATATCTTACTCCACAATCTGACCTACAAATACAAGTCAAAGTTTGTATAGATTTCCACATCTTATTCTACAATCTGACCTACAAATACAAGTCAGTCTGTATAGATTTCCATATCTTACTCCACAATCTGACCTACAAATACAAGTCAAAGTTTGTATAGATTTCCATATCTTACTCCACAATCTGACCTACAAATACAAGTCAAAGTTTGCATAGATTTCCATATCTTACTCTACAATCTGACCTACAAATACAAGTCAAAGTCTGTATAGATTTCCACATCTTACTCCACAATCTGACCTACAAATACAAGTCAAAGTTTGTATAGATTTCCATATCTTACTCCACAATCTGACCTACAAATACAAGTCAAAGTTTGTATAGATTTCCACATCTTACTCCACAATCTGACCTACAAATACAAGTCAAAGTTTGTATAGATTTCCATATCTTACTCCACAATCTGACCTACAAATACAAGTCAAAGTTTGTATAGATTTCCATTTCTTACTCTACAATCTGGGATTATTTCGAACAGATTTAAACTATATTTTGTTACTTTTGTTTTGAACAAAGAAAACATTTTTCTTGGCTGTAAAGATGAAAGTTTATTGCTGAATTTATTGATAATACTTACAAAAAACTATATTTACAAATGCAAACACAATTGAGTCAAAAAAATAAGATTAAGAAGTATCAATCTTTTCATCAGTATATATAGCAAAGAAATATAATACGGTTCAAGTCTATGAAAAATTTTGGGCACCTATACATATTATCCTGAATTAAAAAGGTATGGTAAAGCAATTGTATATGATAGGATCAAAAATACACTTTTTACAGTATTAGCAAATATTTGAAAATGTACAAGTTGTAACAGACAGAATGTAGTAGAGTAAATGTGTGTATGAGAGATGAAGACACTACAAAGTCAAGAGATTCTGAATAGACCAGTTTTTGTGCTAGATATTCTGAAAAGTGTCTGAAAATTCTGAAAATTACTAAAAATTCTGAAAAAGATTCTGAACATTACTGAAAATTCTGAACAGATTCTGATTATTGCTGAAAATTCTGAACAGATTCTGAAAATTCTGAACATTGCTGAAAATTCTGAACATTATCTGTCTTCTTAAATTAATATATTTTACTTCATTTTCATTAGATTTTAACTAAATATAGAATGTGATATTTCACTAATTAATTATTTTAAAAAAAATTAGAACAGCTATATTATTTCATTTCTCATTAAATTTGACATTTTCTCTATTTCAATCTTTCTTCTTAAATCAATATATTTTATTTCATTTTCGTTAGATTTTAATTAATTATAGAAATGGATCAGAGAAAGGATATTTTACTAATTGATTTTTTAAATTAAATTACAACAACTATATTATTTCATTTCTTATTAAATTGGTCATTTTCTTTATTTCAAAATATTTTACTTCATTTTTATTAGATTTTTACTAAATATAGCATGTGATATTTCACTAATTTATTATTTAAGGAAAATTAAATTACAGCAACTATATTATTTCATTTTTTTATTAAATTTGTCATTTTTATATCAATTTTTTTCTTCTTAATTCAATATATTTTACTTCATTTTTAAAAATTAATTAAAAACTTTGAAGTGCCCCCCCCCCCCCCCCCCAACTTACCTGCTAAAACAACAATCTACATTATAAGTATGTAAGTAAGAGCAAAACAATTTTTTTGACCTGTATATCATAAAACAGTATGGTATCAATTGCCAATTGATAAACCTGTATCCAGTTTGAATATATTAGAGAGGTGTCATATCCCTGCATGGATTCTGCTGAAAATTCTGAACAGATTATGAACATTTTAACTAAATATATCATGTAATAATTCACTGGATGCAGGTTTTATCAATTGGCAATTGATACCATACTGTTTTTATGATATACAGGTCAATAAAATTATTTTGCTCTCACTTACATACTTACTTATAGTGAGTGTAGATTGTTGTTTTAGCACTTAAGTTTTTTAATCAATTTTTAAAAATGAAGTAAAATATATTGATTTAAGAAGAAAAAATTGATATAAAAAATAACAAATTTAATCAAAAATGAAATAACATAGTTGTTGTAATTTAATCTTTTAAAATTAATTAATTAGTGAAATATCACATGCTATAATGTAGTAAATCTATATATGTAGTAAAAATCTAATGAAAATGATGTAAAATATATTGATTTAAGTAGAAAAATTTGAAATAAAGAAAATGACAAATTTAATGAGAAATGAAATAATATATTTGTTGTAATCTAATTTTAAAATGTAAATAATAAGTGAAATATTACATGATATATTTAGTTAAAATGTTCATAATAAGAAATGAAATGAAATGAAATAATATAGCTATTGTAATCTAATTTAAAAAATAATTAGTGAAATATCCCTTTCTATATTTAGATCTAATGAAAATGAAATAAAATATATTGATTTAAGAAGAAAGATTGAAATAATGAAAATGTCAAATTTAATGAGAAATGAAATAATATATTTGTTGTAATTTAATTTTAAAATGTAAATAATAAGTGAAATATTACATGATATATTTAGTTAAAATGTTCATAATATGTTCAGAATTTTCAGCAGAATCCATGCAGGGATATGACGAATTACCGATGACACCTCTCTAATATATTTTAATTGGATACAGGTTTATCAATTGGCAATTGATACCATACTGTTTTATGATATACAGGTCAAAAAAATTGTTTTGCTCTTACTTACATACTTATCATGTAGATTGTTGTTTTAGCACTTCTTTTTAATTAATTTTTAAAAATGAAGTAAAATATATTGAATTAAGAAGAACAAAATTGATATAAAAATGACAAATTTAATAAAAAATGAAATAATATAGTTGCTGTAATTTAATTTTTCTTAAATAATTAATTAGTGAAATATCACATGCTATATTTAGTAAAAATCTAATGAAAATGAAGTAAAATATATTAATTTAAGAAGAACAATTTGAAATAAAGAAAATGACCAATTTAATAAGAAATGAAATAATATAGTTGTTGTAATTTAATTTAAAAAAATTAATTAGTAAAATATCCTTTCTCTGATCCATTTCTATAATTAGTTAAAATCTAACGAAAATGAAATAAAATATATTGATTTAAGAAGAAAGATTGAAATAAAGAAAATGACAAATTTAATGAGAAATGAAATAATATATTTGTTGTAATTTAATTTTAAAATGTAAATAATAAGTGAAATATTACATGATATATTTAGTTAAAATGTTCATAATAAGAAATGAAATGAAATGAAATAATATAGCTATTGTAATCTAATTTAAAAAATAATTAGTGAAATATCCCTTTCTATATTTAGATCTAATGAAAATGAAATAAAATATATTGATTTAAGAAGAAAGATTGAAATAATGAAAGTGTCAAATTTAATGAGAAATGAAATAATATATTTGTTGTAATTTAATTTTAAAATGTAAATAATAAGTGAAATATTACATGATATATTTAGTTAAAATGTTCATAATATGTTCAGAATTTTCAGCAGAATCCATGCAGGGATATGACGAATTACCGATGACACCTCTCTAATATATTTTAATTGGATACAGGTTTATCAATTGGCAATTGATACCATACTGTTTTATGATATACAGGTCAAAAAAATTGTTTTGCTCTTACTTACATACTTATCATGTAGATTGTTGTTTTAGCACTTCTTTTTAATTAATTTTTAAAAATGAAGTAAAATATATTGAATTAAGAAGAACAAAATTGATATAAAAATGACAAATTTAATAAAAAATGAAATAATATAGTTGCTGTAATTTAATTTTTCTTAAATAATTAATTAGTGAAATATCACATGCTATATTTAGTAAAAATCTAATGAAAATGAAGTAAAATATATTAATTTAAGAAGAACAATTTGAAATAAAGAAAATGACCAATTTAATAAGAAATGAAATAATATAGTTGTTGTAATTTAATTTAAAAAAATTAATTAGTAAAATATCCTTTCTCTGATCCATTTCTATAATTAGTTAAAATCTAACGAAAATGAAATAAAATATATTGATTTAAGAAGAAAGATTGAAATAAAGAAAATGACAAATTTAATGAGAAATGAAATAATATATTTGTTGTAATTTAATTTTAAAATGTAAATAATAAGTGAAATATTACATGATATATTTAGTTAAAATGTTCATAATAAGAAATGAAATGAAATGAAATAATATAGCTATTGTAATCTAATTTAAAAAATAATTAGTGAAATATCCCTTTCTATATTTAGATCTAATGAAAATGAAATAAAATATATTGATTTAAGAAGAAAGATTGAAATAATGAAAATGTCAAATTTAATGAGAAATGAAATAATATATTTGTTGTAATTTAATTTTAAAATGTAAATAATAAGTGAAATATTACATGATATATTTAGTTAAAATGTTCATAATATGTTCAGAATTTTCAGCAGAATCCATGCAGGGATATGACGAATTACCGATGACACCTCTCTAATATATTTTAATTGGATACAGGTTTATCAATTGGCAATTGATACCATACTGTTTTATGATATACAGGTCAAAAAAATTGTTTTGCTCTTACTTACATACTTATCATGTAGATTGTTGTTTTAGCACTTAAGTTGGGGCCACTTCTTTTTAATTAATTTTTAAAAATGAAGTAAAATATATTGAATTAAGAAGAACAAAATTGATATAAAAATGACAAATTTAATAAAAAATGAAATAATATAGTTGCTGTAATTTAATTTTTCTTAAATAATTAATTAGTGAAATATCACATGCTATATTTAGTAAAAATCTAATGAAAATGAAGTAAAATATATTAATTTAAGAAGAACAATTTGAAATAAAGAAAATGACCAATTTAATAAGAAATGAAATAATATAGTTGTTGTAATTTAATTTAAAAAAATTAATTAGTAAAATATCCTTTCTCTGATCCATTTCTATAATTAGTTAAAATCTAACGAAAATGAAATAAAATATATTGATTTAAGAAGAAAGATTGAAATAAAGAAAATGACAAATTTAATGAGAAATGAAATAATATATTTGTTGTAATTTAATTTTAAAATGTAAATAATAAGTGAAATATTACATGATATATTTAGTTAAAATGTTCATAATAAGAAATGAAATGAAATGAAATAATATAGCTATTGTAATCTAATTTAAAAAATAATTAGTGAAATATCCCTTTCTATATTTAGATCTAATGAAAATGAAATAAAATATATTGATTTAAGAAGAAAGATTGAAATAATGAAAATGTCAAATTTAATGAGAAATGAAATAATATATTTGTTGTAATTTAATTTTAAAATGTAAATAATAAGTGAAATATTACAGGATATATTTAGTTAAAATGTTCATAATATGTTCAGAATTTTCAGCAGAATCCATGCAGGGATATGACGAATTACCGATGACACCTCTCTAATATATTTTAATTGGATACAGGTTTATCAATTGGCAATTGATACCATACTGTTTTATGATATACAGGTCAAAAAAATTGTTTTGCTCTTACTTACATACTTATCATGTAGATTGTTGTTTTAGCACTTCTTTTTAATTAATTTTTAAAAATGAAGTAAAATATATTGAATTAAGAAGAACAAAATTGATATAAAAATGACAAATTTAATAAAAAATGAAATAATATAGTTGCTGTAATTTAATTTTTCTTAAATAATTAATTAGTGAAATATCACATGCTATATTTAGTAAAAATCTAATGAAAATGAAGTAAAATATATTAATTTAAGAAGAACAATTTGAAATAAAGAAAATGACCAATTTAATAAGAAATGAAATAATATAGTTGTTGTAATTTAATTTAAAAAAATTAATTAGTAAAATATCCTTTCTCTGATCCATTTCTATAATTAGTTAAAATCTAACGAAAATGAAATAAAATATATTGATTTAAGAAGAAAGATTGAAATAAAGAAAATGACAAATTTAATGAGAAATGAAATAATATATTTGTTGTAATTTAATTTTAAAATGTAAATAATAAGTGAAATATTACATGATATATTTAGTTAAAATGTTCATAATAAGAAATGAAATGAAATGAAATAATATAGCTATTGTAATCTAATTTAAAAAATAATTAGTGAAATATCCCTTTCTATATTTAGATCTAATGAAAATGAAATAAAATATATTGATTTAAGAAGAAAGATTGAAATAATGAAAATGTCAAATTTAATGAGAAATGAAATAATATATTTGTTGTAATTTAATTTTAAAATGTAAATAATAAGTGAAATATTACATGATATATTTAGTTAAAATGTTCATAATATGTTCAGAATTTTCAGCAGAATCCATGCAGGGATATGACGAATTACCGATGACACCTCTCTAATATATTTTAATTGGATACAGGTTTATCAATTGGCAATTGATACCATACTGTTTTATGATATACAGGTCAAAAAAATTGTTTTGCTCTTACTTACATACTTATCATGTAGATTGTTGTTTTAGCACTTAAGTTGGGGCCACTTCTTTTTAATTAATTTTTAAAAATGAAGTAAAATATATTGAATTAAGAAGAACAAAATTGATATAAAAATGACAAATTTAATAAAAAATGAAATAATATAGTTGCTGTAATTTAATTTTTCTTAAATAATTAATTAGTGAAATATCACATGCTATATTTAGTAAAAATCTAATGAAAATGAAGTAAAATATATTAATTTAAGAAGAACAATTTGAAATAAAGAAAATGACCAATTTAATAAGAAATGAAATAATATAGTTGTTGTAATTTAATTTAAAAAAATTAATTAGTAAAATATCCTTTCTCTGATCCATTTCTATAATTAGTTAAAATCTAACGAAAATGAAATAAAATATATTGATTTAAGAAGAAAGATTGAAATAAAGAAAATGACAAATTTAATGAGAAATGAAATAATATATTTGTTGTAATTTAATTTTAAAATGTAAATAATAAGTGAAATATTACATGATATATTTAGTTAAAATGTTCATAATAAGAAATGAAATGAAATGAAATAATATAGCTATTGTAATCTAATTTAAAAAATAATTAGTGAAATATCCCTTTCTATATTTAGATCTAATGAAAATGAAATAAAATATATTGATTTAAGAAGAAAGATTGAAATAATGAAAATGTCAAATTTAATGAGAAATGAAATAATATATTTGTTGTAATTTAATTTTAAAATGTAAATAATAAGTGAAATATTACATGATATATTTAGTTAAAATGTTCATAATATGTTCAGAATTTTCAGCAGAATCCATGCAGGGATATGACGAATTACCGATGACACCTCTCTAATATATTTTAATTGGATACAGGTTTATCAATTGGCAATTGATACCATACTGTTTTATGATATACAGGTCAAAAAAATTGTTTTGCTCTTACTTACATACTTATCATGTAGATTGTTGTTTTAGCACTTCTTTTTAATTAATTTTTAAAAATGAAGTAAAATATATTGAATTAAGAAGAACAAAATTGATATAAAAATGACAAATTTAATAAAAAATGAAATAATATAGTTGCTGTAATTTAATTTTTCTTAAATAATTAATTAGTGAAATATCACATGCTATATTTAGTAAAAATCTAATGAAAATGAAGTAAAATATATTAATTTAAGAAGAACAATTTGAAATAAAGAAAATGACCAATTTAATAAGAAATGAAATAATATAGTTGTTGTAATTTAATTTAAAAAAATTAATTAGTAAAATATCCTTTCTCTGATCCATTTCTATAATTAGTTAAAATCTAACGAAAATGAAATAAAATATATTGATTTAAGAAGAAAGATTGAAATAAAGAAAATGACAAATTTAATGAGAAATGAAATAATATATTTGTTGTAATTTAATTTTAAAATGTAAATAATAAGTGAAATATTACATGATATATTTAGTTAAAATGTTCATAATAAGAAATGAAATGAAATGAAATAATATAGCTATTGTAATCTAATTTAAAAAATAATTAGTGAAATATCCCTTTCTATATTTAGATCTAATGAAAATGAAATAAAATATATTGATTTAAGAAGAAAGATTGAAATAATGAAAATGTCAAATTTAATGAGAAATGAAATAATATATTTGTTGTAATTTAATTTTAAAATGTAAATAATAAGTGAAATATTACATGATATATTTAGTTAAAATGTTCATAATATGTTCAGAATTTTCAGCAGAATCCATGCAGGGATATGACGAATTACCGATGACACCTCTCTAATATATTTTAATTGGATACAGGTTTATCAATTGGCAATTGATACCATACTGTTTTATGATATACAGGTCAAAAAAATTGTTTTGCTCTTACTTACATACTTATCATGTAGATTGTTGTTTTAGCACTTCTTTTTAATTAATTTTTAAAAATGAAGTAAAATATATTGAATTAAGAAGAACAAAATTGATATAAAAATGACAAATTTAATAAAAAATGAAATAATATAGTTGCTGTAATTTAATTTTTCTTAAATAATTAATTAGTGAAATATCACATGCTATATTTAGTAAAAATCTAATGAAAATGAAGTAAAATATATTAATTTAAGAAGAACAATTTGAAATAAAGAAAATGACCAATTTAATAAGAAATGAAATAATATAGTTGTTGTAATTTAATTTAAAAAAATTAATTAGTAAAATATCCTTTCTCTGATCCATTTCTATAATTAGTTAAAATCTAACGAAAATGAAATAAAATATATTGATTTAAGAAGAAAGATTGAAATAAAGAAAATGACAAATTTAATGAGAAATGAAATAATATATTTGTTGTAATTTAATTTTAAAATGTAAATAATAAGTGAAATATTACATGATATATTTAGTTAAAATGTTCATAATAAGAAATGAAATGAAATGAAATAATATAGCTATTGTAATCTAATTTAAAAAATAATTAGTGAAATATCCCTTTCTATATTTAGATCTAATGAAAATGAAATAAAATATATTGATTTAAGAAGAAAGATTGAAATAATGAAAATGTCAAATTTAATGAGAAATGAAATAATATATTTGTTGTAATTTAATTTTAAAATGTAAATAATAAGTGAAATATTACATGATATATTTAGTTAAAATGTTCATAATATGTTCAGAATTTTCAGCAGAATCCATGCAGGGATATGACGAATTACCGATGACACCTCTCTAATATATTTTAATTGGATACAGGTTTATCAATTGGCAATTGATACCATACTGTTTTATGATATACAGGTCAAAAAAATTGTTTTGCTCTTACTTACATACTTATCATGTAGATTGTTGTTTTAGCACTTCTTTTTAATTAATTTTTAAAAATGAAGTAAAATATATTGAATTAAGAAGAACAAAATTGATATAAAAATGACAAATTTAATAAAAAATGAAATAATATAGTTGCTGTAATTTAATTTTTCTTAAATAATTAATTAGTGAAATATCACATGCTATATTTAGTAAAAATCTAATGAAAATGAAGTAAAATATATTAATTTAAGAAGAACAATTTGAAATAAAGAAAATGACCAATTTAATAAGAAATGAAATAATATAGTTGTTGTAATTTAATTTAAAAAAATTAATTAGTAAAATATCCTTTCTCTGATCCATTTCTATAATTAGTTAAAATCTAACGAAAATGAAATAAAATATATTGATTTAAGAAGAAAGATTGAAATAAAGAAAATGACAAATTTAATGAGAAATGAAATAATATATTTGTTGTAATTTAATTTTAAAATGTAAATAATAAGTGAAATATTACATGATATATTTAGTTAAAATGTTCATAATAAGAAATGAAATGAAATGAAATAATATAGCTATTGTAATCTAATTTAAAAAATAATTAGTGAAATATCCCTTTCTATATTTAGATCTAATGAAAATGAAATAAAATATATTGATTTAAGAAGAAAGATTGAAATAATGAAAATGTCAAATTTAATGAGAAATGAAATAATATATTTGTTGTAATTTAATTTTAAAATGTAAATAATAAGTGAAATATTACATGATATATTTAGTTAAAATGTTCATAATATGTTCAGAATTTTCAGCAGAATCCATGCAGGGATATGACGAATTACCGATGACACCTCTCTAATATATTTTAATTGGATACAGGTTTATCAATTGGCAATTGATACCATACTGTTTTATGATATACAGGTCAAAAAAATTGTTTTGCTCTTACTTACATACTTATCATGTAGATTGTTGTTTTAGCACTTCTTTTTAATTAATTTTTAAAAATGAAGTAAAATATATTGAATTAAGAAGAACAAAATTGATATAAAAATGACAAATTTAATAAAAAATGAAATAATATAGTTGCTGTAATTTAATTTTTCTTAAATAATTAATTAGTGAAATATCACATGCTATATTTAGTAAAAATCTAATGAAAATGAAGTAAAATATATTAATTTAAGAAGAACAATTTGAAATAAAGAAAATGACCAATTTAATAAGAAATGAAATAATATAGTTGTTGTAATTTAATTTAAAAAAATTAATTAGTAAAATATCCTTTCTCTGATCCATTTCTATAATTAGTTAAAATCTAACGAAAATGAAATAAAATATATTGATTTAAGAAGAAAGATTGAAATAAAGAAAATGACAAATTTAATGAGAAATGAAATAATATATTTGTTGTAATTTAATTTTAAAATGTAAATAATAAGTGAAATATTACATGATATATTTAGTTAAAATGTTCATAATAAGAAATGAAATGAAATGAAATAATATAGCTATTGTAATCTAATTTAAAAAATAATTAGTGAAATATCCCTTTCTATATTTAGATCTAATGAAAATGAAATAAAATATATTGATTTAAGAAGAAAGATTGAAATAATGAAAATGTCAAATTTAATGAGAAATGAAATAATATATTTGTTGTAATTTAATTTTAAAATGTAAATAATAAGTGAAATATTACATGATATATTTAGTTAAAATGTTCATAATATGTTCAGAATTTTCAGCAGAATCCATGCAGGGATATGACGAATTACCGATGACACCTCTCTAATATATTTTAATTGGATACAGGTTTATCAATTGGCAATTGATACCATACTGTTTTATGATATACAGGTCAAAAAAATTGTTTTGCTCTTACTTACATACTTATCATGTAGATTGTTGTTTTAGCACTTCTTTTTAATTAATTTTTAAAAATGAAGTAAAATATATTGAATTAAGAAGAACAAAATTGATATAAAAATGACAAATTTAATAAAAAATGAAATAATATAGTTGCTGTAATTTAATTTTTCTTAAATAATTAATTAGTGAAATATCACATGCTATATTTAGTAAAAATCTAATGAAAATGAAGTAAAATATATTAATTTAAGAAGAACAATTTGAAATAAAGAAAATGACCAATTTAATAAGAAATGAAATAATATAGTTGTTGTAATTTAATTTAAAAAAATTAATTAGTAAAATATCCTTTCTCTGATCCATTTCTATAATTAGTTAAAATCTAACGAAAATGAAATAAAATATATTGATTTAAGAAGAAAGATTGAAATAAAGAAAATGACAAATTTAATGAGAAATGAAATAATATATTTGTTGTAATTTAATTTTAAAATGTAAATAATAAGTGAAATATTACATGATATATTTAGTTAAAATGTTCATAATAAGAAATGAAATGAAATGAAATAATATAGCTATTGTAATCTAATTTAAAAAATAATTAGTGAAATATCCCTTTCTATATTTAGATCTAATGAAAATGAAATAAAATATATTGATTTAAGAAGAAAGATTGAAATAATGAAAATGTCAAATTTAATGAGAAATGAAATAATATATTTGTTGTAATTTAATTTTAAAATGTAAATAATAAGTGAAATATTACATGATATATTTAGTTAAAATGTTCATAATATGTTCAGAATTTTCAGCAGAATCCATGCAGGGATATGACGAATTACCGATGACACCTCTCTAATATATTTTAATTGGATACAGGTTTATCAATTGGCAATTGATACCATACTGTTTTATGATATACAGGTCAAAAAAATTGTTTTGCTCTTACTTACATACTTATCATGTAGATTGTTGTTTTAGCACTTCTTTTTAATTAATTTTTAAAAATGAAGTAAAATATATTGAATTAAGAAGAACAAAATTGATATAAAAATGACAAATTTAATAAAAAATGAAATAATATAGTTGCTGTAATTTAATTTTTCTTAAATAATTAATTAGTGAAATATCACATGCTATATTTAGTAAAAATCTAATGAAAATGAAGTAAAATATATTAATTTAAGAAGAACAATTTGAAATAAAGAAAATGACCAATTTAATAAGAAATGAAATAATATAGTTGTTGTAATTTAATTTAAAAAAATTAATTAGTAAAATATCCTTTCTCTGATCCATTTCTATAATTAGTTAAAATCTAACGAAAATGAAATAAAATATATTGATTTAAGAAGAAAGATTGAAATAAAGAAAATGACAAATTTAATGAGAAATGAAATAATATATTTGTTGTAATTTAATTTTAAAATGTAAATAATAAGTGAAATATTACATGATATATTTAGTTAAAATGTTCATAATAAGAAATGAAATGAAATGAAATAATATAGCTATTGTAATCTAATTTAAAAAATAATTAGTGAAATATCCCTTTCTATATTTAGATCTAATGAAAATGAAATAAAATATATTGATTTAAGAAGAAAGATTGAAATAATGAAAATGTCAAATTTAATGAGAAATGAAATAATATATTTGTTGTAATTTAATTTTAAAATGTAAATAATAAGTGAAATATTACATGATATATTTAGTTAAAATGTTCATAATATGTTCAGAATTTTCAGCAGAATCCATGCAGGGATATGACGAATTACCGATGACACCTCTCTAATATATTTTAATTGGATACAGGTTTATCAATTGGCAATTGATACCATACTGTTTTATGATATACAGGTCAAAAAAATTGTTTTGCTCTTACTTACATACTTATCATGTAGATTGTTGTTTTAGCACTTCTTTTTAATTAATTTTTAAAAATGAAGTAAAATATATTGAATTAAGAAGAACAAAATTGATATAAAAATGACAAATTTAATAAAAAATGAAATAATATAGTTGCTGTAATTTAATTTTTCTTAAATAATTAATTAGTGAAATATCACATGCTATATTTAGTAAAAATCTAATGAAAATGAAGTAAAATATATTAATTTAAGAAGAACAATTTGAAATAAAGAAAATGACCAATTTAATAAGAAATGAAATAATATAGTTGTTGTAATTTAATTTAAAAAAATTAATTAGTAAAATATCCTTTCTCTGATCCATTTCTATAATTAGTTAAAATCTAACGAAAATGAAATAAAATATATTGATTTAAGAAGAAAGATTGAAATAAAGAAAATGACAAATTTAATGAGAAATGAAATAATATAGCTGTTCTAATTTTTTTTAAAATAATTAATTAGTGAAATATCACATTCTATATTTAGTTAAAATCTAATGAAAATGAAGTAAAATATATTGATTTAAGAAGAAAGATAATGTTCAGAATCTGTTCAGAATTTTCAGTAATGTTCAGAATCTGTTCAGAATTTTCAGCAATGTTCAGAATTTTCAGTAATGTTCAGAATCTGTTCAGAATTTTCAGCAATGTTCAGAATTTTCAGTAATGTTCAGAATCTGTTCAGAATTTTCAGCAATTTTTATAATTTTCAGAATCTGTTCAGAATCTTTTCAGAATTTTTAGTCATTTTCAGAATTTTCAGACACTTTTCAGAATATCTAGCACAAAAACTGGTCTATTCAGAATCTCTTGACTTTGTAGTGAGAGAGAGTCTAACTTTTCACTTTAATATTTTTTTTTTTTTGGTAACTCTTTTGAAATTTAATTTGTAAAAAATGAAATACCGGTAGTCATTATTTTTTCAGATTTCTTTTGAATATCCCTGTATACCCTAGTCAGGTGGTAATATACAGGGGATTGTAAAATCCTGACTATTGAAAAATAAATAAAAAATCCCCCAAAAAACAGGTAATATAAGTGTCCCAAAGTGGTGTTGACATGCAGAATTCAGTTTTAGTTTTAAGAGCTTTTTCCAGATGTTTCTCACTTTGAAAATTCAATATTGTTTGTATTTGATGTTTTTCATGGGATGTCAATGTCTGATCCTTAAGCTTTTCCTAGAAAAAGGATATAATGACATACAGAAAATGAGTACCTGGTATCCAGTTTATTGCATACATGCTATTATCTAGATATCTACATTTGCATTATTATAGGAAAAGTATTAAAAAATACTTTTTTGAAAAAAGAATAAAATTATTTCCCAACCTACCTACCCACAGCTGGATGGGAGTGTCGGGATAGGGGAAACAAACAAAATTTTGGCCTAACTGGTTAGTTCCATGTGTTTATTTATTTAGTAAATGTATTTATCATATGAGACTCTGTAGAGCTAAGGATACATTAGTTGTACCAATGTGGAAATCAACTCTTTTTTGGCCTACAAGTTTACAGATAATTTTCAAAGTTTCATTTTAGAAATAAGAGAATATGAAAAACCCATGGATTTCTTAGAGATGCTTCTGAAAGGTTACTTAAGGCACATGGGAGATAGGCTTAAGATAAAGCCATAGATGGATACATAAAGGACAATATACAATCTCAAATGTAAAATGTTGAAATTGTTTTGAGTTACTTAAACAAAAGAAACATGTTTGTCTGCTTACATACAATGAACGTTAACATGTTCTAAATTCAAACAGAACTCACTTGACATAGTCATTCTTTGAAGTGAAGAAGTCAATCATGCAAGCTATCATGTAGGTTTCTGAAAATAGATTAAAAAAAAAAAAACTCATTCACTTTCATTAATGAAAGCACCCAAAGGTGATGTTAAACGATCGAACTGCTTGCATGTAGATTTTTTGTATGCTATGCAATGCGAACCTAGGATAGGGGAGACACGGTACAAGTCACCATGCCAAAGCCATATATCAAATATAAAATCACTTCTTCCAGTAGAAGCTGAGATATCTGTTACGAAAGTTTTCATTACGGCAAACATGAAAAATTCTAAGTCGCGCAGTAAACAGGAAGTAGATGTGCAGTAAGCCTTGAAAGGGGAGACATGGTACAAGTCACCATGCAAAATCCATATATATCAAATATAAAATCATTTCTTGCAGTAGAAGCCGAGATATCTGTTACGAAAGTTTTCATTACGGCAAACATGAAAAATTCTAAGTCGCGAGGTAAACAGGAAGTACATGTGTGGTAAACCTGGAAAGGGGAGACATGGTACAAGTCACGATGCAAAATCCATATATATCAAATATAAAATCATTTCTTCCAGTAGAAGCTGAGATATCTGTTACGAAAATTTTCATTATGGCAAACATGAAAAATTCTAAGTCACACGGTAAACAGGAAGTAGATGTGCAGTAAACCTGGAAAGGGGAGACACGGTACAAGTCACCATGCCAAAGTCACATATCAAATATAAAATCACTTCTTCCAGTAGAAGCTGAGATATCTGTTACGAAAGTTTTCATTACGGCAAACATGAAAAATTCTAAGTCGCGCAGTAAACAGGAAGTAGATGTGCGGTAAACCTGGAAAGGGGAGACATGGTACAAGTCACCATGCCAAAGCCATATATCAAATATAAAATCATTTCTTCCAGTAGAAGGCGAGATATCTGTTACGAAAGTTTTCATTACGGCAAACATGAAAAATTCTAAGTCACGAGGTAAACAGGAAGTACATGTGTGGTAAACCTGGAAAGGGGAGACATGGTACAAGTCACCATGCCAAAGCCATATATCAAATATAAAATCATTTCTTCCAGTAGAAGCTGAGATATCTGTTACGAAATGTGTGAACGGACAGACAAGGTGATTGCAATATAGCCCCCTCTCTATGAGTGGAGGTATAATATTGTTGAAAGTGGCTTTAAACACAATAACTCTAAACCTGACCCACTATATACTTTTTGTCAGTTACTGATCTATCACCCCATTAATAAATCATAGTATCTTATTAAGGTCAAGACTGATTGAGGAAACTTTACCTTTGTATTTATACATGTACTGATAACTTATATGGGCTCATGAATTTACAGTGGACCCCTAGTGTTCTTCTCTCAAGAGCCACTAATCACTCGCCTAATTCATATAGGCAATGAACAAAAAAAAATCTGGAAGATATGTTGAACTTGGTAATGAAGTTGCAGTTAAAATTTTAAATAAAAATAAAGCAATAATAAGCAATTCATTAAATTTTCTATGTTTAGTAACACAGGCCGTTTTTAATGGAGCTTTGGGCTGTCAAACAACTTTGAAAGATAATTTGGTTCAATAAGTCCTGAAGAGTAGATTTAATGTATTTTTCTATCAAGACGAGTTTGAAGATACCAAAGGGGTAATCAGAATCTGTAAATCTAAGATACCAAAGGGGTAATCAGAATCTGTAAATCTAAGATACCAAAGGGGTATTCAGAATCTGTAAATCTAAGATACCAAAGGGGTAATCAGAATCTGTAAATCTAAGATACCAAAGGGGTAATCAGAATCTGTAAATCTAAGATACCAAAGGGGTAATCAGAATCTGTAAATCAAAGAAGAACAGACAAAACAATGGCCAAAAGAAAAAGGACAAACAACGACCTACAAAACATACACATAAAACTAAAAATCAAGTAGCACGAACCCCACTTTAAACCGGGGGTGAACGCAGGTGCTCCGGAAGGGTGAGCACTTCATGCTCCACTAGTGGCACCCGTCGTGTTAATCTAGTTACAAACCCGGTGATAAGTCATGAATGAGGAAAGGACCGGGAAGTGTTTAAGACAATTGGAACATATCAAGGCCTTGACATCATCATTTGTCCGATGGTCCTGTGCCAGTGAAAACTGATGTCGGACAAATAGATCTTGTACCATGGTTGTCCGACGGGACGAGTGAAAAAATGACTGTCCTACCTTTTGAAGGTTATTTTCTATAACAAAAATGTGTTGCTTTGTAATCTTTACAGATTTAAACTTCGTATATAATGATTTTAATGTGTGTAAATATATCGGTTTCTATTGAAGTACACTATCGCTATTTACAAGGGTTAACCAAGAGATATTCCGAATATATTGTTAATCCATATCTTTTCAGCGATTTGAATAAACGATAGCTGACATTAAGTAATGAAATAGAAATAGATTTGTTTATATTGTTTCCTTCCCCATTACTATAATTCCCTGGAAACATCAATGCCATGCACATAGGCATGGATCTATGATATCCCCCGATCTTAGAAAGTATGGATTTACAATAAGCGGCGGCGCTCAATTCAACCAGAAATGTTAAGGCATCTGATGTTTATTTCGGTAAACGGACAGAAAGTCACAGGACAAAAAGTCACAAAACTCCTAGGACAAAAAGTCACAATCTATATTTTTTACCCTAGCGGACAAAAAGTCACAGGACATAAAGTCACAACTTATATTTTTGCTTAACATGTATGTAGGTAGGACAAGAAGTCACAATATATATATATATATACCTTGATTCATGTACCGTATGTAGGTAGGACAAAAAGTCACAATATGTATACACCTAGATTCATGTACGGTATGTAGGTAGGACAGAAAGTCACTGTGTGATATATGTTATTTCTCAAGTACTCGCTTTTCAAAACCTCCTCGTTACTTCAGGATGAAGAACAAAAAAAGTTTTATTCTTATTTCTTTGTGTCAAACTGTAAAGACTGGTTTTTTGTGTTGGACTTACAAGTCATTGTGTAAATATTTATACCCTTTAACACTATAAAATAAAGTGTCTTCTAACTATCCATTTGCCTTTCCTTTCAATATGTCATTCATTAATGTGATGAACAAAGTATTGAAAGTAAAAGCATATGTATAATAAAATGAACCGTATCAATTAACAAAATAGGGATTTTAATTGATTGGAATGACAATAAAGCCAACATGTAAAAATTTTAATAATCAGGTGTGTTTTGACATCTGTTTGTTTTCATAAAAATATAGATCAAAAATCAGATTTTCAAAGTGTTTTATTCCATAATTTTTTTTTAAATAATTAAAATTAAGTATGAATATAATTTGAAAGCAAAAATGAGCATAAAATTGAATTGTGACTTTTTGTCCTATAGTTACTTGTAATACATGGGGTCAATGATTTTACAAAATTGTTCAATGTGACTTTTTGTCCTAGTGATAAGCTCATATGCAAAATTTTATGTTGTGACTTTTTGTCCTGTGACTTTTTGTCCTATATGTTTTGTCAAAATGCAAAATTTAAACTGTGACTTTTTGTCCTGTGACTTTTTGTCTGTGACTTTTTGTCCTGTGACTTTCTGTCCTACATTCTTTATTTCCACAGAGGGACATTCAGTAACTGATTTTTGATAAACAGTCTGCCTTCAATAGATGATGAACAATGACGTCCAAACATCCTGGATTCAATCCATATTATACGATTACCGCTTAGATGGGTCTGCTATTCGAGAACAAAACTTGGAAATTAATGATTAGACACTCATGCCATGATGGCATCGTTTGATACCAATGATATACTATGTCTAAGTGATATATGTTGATTAAGGATGTCATAATCATAATTTCTATTAATAACAGAATGAGACAATAGCCAAAATAGTTTCCACAATTTGCTGATAATTTTTTCTAGTTTTTATAATTTCTATTAATTTGTTTGGACAACTAAAATATTGAGTCGGACAAGTACTTTGTTTAGATAGTTGTCTGAAGGGACAAGTACTTTGTTTAGATAGTTGTCTGAAGGGACAAGTACTTTGTTTAGATAGTTGTCTGAAGGGACAAGTACTTTGTTTAGATAGTTGTCTGAAGGGACAAGTACTTTGTTTAGATAGTTGTCTGAAGGGACAAGTACTTTGTTTAGATAGTTGTCTGAAGGGACATACTTAAAAAAAAATGATAATGTAGAGGCCTGATATCCGTGGTCATTTGTGACACAGATATTCCATAACGGCCAACAAAGTCATGGCGGCACGACCGTATATCTTTCGAAGTGATGACTTTATCTTAACCAAGCGGAATCCTTCGTTCAGTAGCGACCTTTTTAGCAGCAACCCTCTACCTAGGAAATCCTGACAGGAACCACATACAATATGGTATTTAGGGAAGTTTCACATCACTTCATATACAGTACACTCCCAAAATGTCTGACTCACTCCAGAGAAATGTCTGACAAATTTGAGAGTCAACACTCTCTAAGTCCGACTATTTGGTCGGATATCGTGGTCGGACGTGAGAGTGGATATCTAAAGATTTTTTTTTACATTTCTCGATGCATATTTGTAAGCGTACTTTCTTTCCGGTATGTAGAATGTCCGGGTACGTAAATACCCTAGTGTATTTCTACCTTGCACCATATTCGTGCCAGGAAAGGTAGCTCAAAGGTCAATATATAACTGAAATATTGTTGAAAAGTGACGTTTAAACACCCATAGCCTCATATAAATTATTGCAATAAAATATCGATTAAGTAACGAAATCGATATAAATTATTTTCCAGTATATTTAGTATAAAAAGCTTGTTCTACACGCTTACTGTGAGATGTATTGCAACTGCCATTTTTAACTACAATCACGTGCGCATGCTCGTGTTTGATGGAAAAGCTATAGCTATATTTAGATATTTTGTGATAATAATTTTATATTGTAAATCGATCCACCCTGTAATTTTTTTCAACAAGATACATTTTTTGTAGTATATATTTTATTATAAATTACAATATTGAACTGATTTTCATTAACACTTCAATCATTGAATATTGATTTTTTTCGGATGTTGAATATTTTATCCCCAGAATTGCACCCCCTGTTAGTATACTTTTATTGCTTTATTTAAAAAAAAATAACACCAAGAACATCGATGATACAAGTCTTCTTATTCAGAAATAAACCTACAGCAAAATAAAGGTATACATTTTTTGTACTGTAAACAAAATCATCATTTTTATCTAGATTTATTGTCCGAAAAATACGGTACTCCTCTACTATATTAATTTGGATTAGGTGATGGGATTTAGGTGCCATCACCAAAATAAAGATTAAAAAAATGTATTTTATGATAACGATGGCTGATTAAAATTGTTTGTCATGCATTAGCTGTCAGTTGTAATATACAGGATGTAACCAATATACAGGAAGAGCCCCTACTGTGAAGCCATCTATTTTGAGATGCCATTCAATGAAAATAACAATCTGACCATATTGTTAAATAAGAACAAGGACGTATATAAGATACATCCTTGATAAGAATAAGAATTAGATAAGAAATTAAAATTTATAGAAGGCAAGGATTTATATAATTAACACATTAAGTCACATTTCATTTATTTAGCTTGGGTCAGTTATCAATTAAAAAGACAAAAATGGTTTAAAAAAAAATCTGTCTAATAAGTATTTACCTAAATAACGATATCATGACGTATAATAATTTCTCACCGTAAATGTATTTATTTTATTATGATATTTATACACATATATAAGAAAAAAGATATAAATTTATTTTTTAAGTACAAATAAATTGGAAGATGGCTTGAAAATCGAAAATGCAAAATAGTTATCTATGTTTATAAGTCTTAGTAAAAGGAGTCTTGAGCAACATTTTTTTTCACACCTGTGATAGGTGTATTTGTATATCATGAATGCACGATGCGACGACATGCTGAGATGGGTGATGTTTTGACAGGTAAACTGTAAAAAAACTAGTATTACTGTGAGCACAGCTCACTAAGATATATCCCCCGCTCCCCACATCTGTCCAACCTATTTCCATAACCAAAACATTGCTGGTTGAATAAACAGGTAAAAATTGACAAAAGAACTATCTTTTATCCAGAGTGGTTCAACAGGGGTGTAAAGTTTGTTAACGATTTTGTCAATGATGATGGTTCTTTTCTGACTTTAGATCAGTTTTCAAACAAATTTGGATTTTGTATAAATTTTTTGCAATATAATGGGGTTATTAGTTCTTTACGACAAATGCTAAAATTATATCCATATGGAGACAAATCATCTAATTTACAGACTTCTTTTGTCCCATCACCTCAACAAAATATTTTTCGAAGTTCTAAAGGTTCAAAAGATATGTACACAATTCTAAATAAAAACAGTAGTTTTCCTACAGCTCAAAGAAAATGGAATACAGTTTTTGATATTAATTCAAATGAGTGGAAACAAATTTATATACTCCCTTTTAAAGCTACAGCATGTACAAAATTACATTGGTTTCAATTTAGAATAAACCACAATATTCTGGCTACTAATTATTTCCTGAAAAAAATTAAAATTATTGATGATGCAAATTGTAATTTTTGCCAAAAGGAAAATGAAACCATTGAACACATTTTTTGGGGTTGTGAAAATGTACAAAATCTTCTAGGGCAAGTAAATTCTTGGTTCGGTGACAAAGACATAAACCAAACATTTTTAAAGAAGATTCTAATTTTTGGGGATGTTGATAAAGTATATAAAGATGATGTATACAATGCCATTTTACTAAACATAAAATACTATATATATATACAAACAGATGTCTGAAGAAAAAATTATCCATTCATTCGCTTAAAGCCTGTTTGATAAATTTATATAAAACTGAAAAAATGATTGCTGTCCGAAATCAAAGAATTGCAGAATTTCAATTACATTGGAGTACTTTTGAAAAACTGTTTGAGGATTGTTGACATAATTTTTATTCTTATGTAAATTCCCTTTCCATAGAGATTCCACTAAATACTAACTGATATAGTCTATCTAAATATACTTTTCTTGTTTATATTTACTATACTATAGTATACTTTATAGTATACTCATTACGGGATAATTAAAACAATATGAATGTTTGATCCATCCAAATAATACTTTTGTATATCTGGTACAGTGTTATAGTCCAATTGATTGTTTGCACCAGGCCAGACCATAAACGTTTTATATATAAATGCCAATATAAAGTACAATCTCATCTTCTCAATGTCTTTTATTTTTATTTTTAAAAATACACTAAAATTCTTATCTACTTTTTTTCCTAATTATACAAAAAAAATATTTATCACATATATCAATAGTAAACAATTTTAACTCTGCAAAATACCCTTTTTCTCATCTTTTATATTCTAAAAAAAAAAAACCTCCACTGCAATATACATATGATTATATATTGGAAAAGATTGTAAGAAGATTTAATTGTACTTTACTATATAGATTGTATGATGTTTTATGTTATTATATTATTGTACTCTATTCTGTATTGATGTATTTTGCAGTTGAGAAAAAAAATAATAATAAAAAAATTAAAAAAAAACATTGCTGATTGTTCCGACCAAAAATGAAAGGGACCGTCCTCTGTTCACCGGTAAGCTGCTGATAAAATTTCAAAACATTCTGAGAAACACTACTCAAGTTATCATACGACATAGGGTAAAAATCCAATTTTCCGTCATATCAAGTCCAATAACTCTGGAACGGCTAAAGTGAAAATCGTCAAAAATGAAAGGGATCCTTCTCTCTTCACCGGTAAGCTGCTGATAAAATTTCAAAACATTCTGAGAAACACTAATCAAGTTATCAGACGACATTGGTAAAAATCCTATTTCCGTCATATCAAGTCCAATAGCTCTGGAACGGCAAAAGTGAAAATCGCTACAAATGAAAGGGATCCTCCTCTCTTCACCGGTAAGCTGCTGATAAAATTTCAAAACATTCTGAAAAACACTACTCAAGTTATCATACGACATAGGGTAAAAATCCTATTTTCCGTCATATCAAGTCCAATAACTCTGGAACGGCAAAAGTGAAAATCGTCAAAAAAGAAAGGGGTCCTCTTCTCTTCACCAGTAAACAGCTGATAAAATTTTAAAAGATTCCAAGAAACACAACTCAAGTTATCGTACGACATAGGATTTGTCTAGAGACGGACGGACGGACATGGTGAAACCAGTATACCCACCTACAACTTCGTTGCGGAGGGTATAAAAATGTAGAATACACAAATAAAATATTATTTCACCTATATCAGGACTCTGCAGACTGCCAATTTTCAAGAAAAAAACCCAGGATTTACGGATTTATGACCCATTCGCCATAAACAAAATAAAACTTAAATTTTGCTAATTAATTTTAATCCAAATTTGCCTTTAAAGAAATAAATGTATAAATTAGAATTATTTACCCGGGTTCGTTCGCTCTACATTTGGCAAACACGTAAAAGAGCAAACGCACCCGATATCGTAAACCGGCAACTGTCTGCAGCAAGTGAAAGGGCCTTGGCATCGATTGTCGCAAGTACATAGGGACATATTAATATTCACTTCTAGTGCACTTAAAACATGGGTACTGCATGTTAATACATTTTATTCATGGATATTATTGTATATATCGCCCGTGACAGCCGTTAACATATCTATACTTTCCGTACTGTATATCACTCATTTACTTCAGCTTTACTAAGATACACATGTTTCTTTATGCACGAATTTATTGGTTAGCAGAATTTGGGGACATTTCCTGTTTACAGTTTAACTATCTGAGAGTGGAGACTCTCACTCCAACATGGGATACTCTCACTCTCACTCCGACCTGGGAGGATTTTGCGGGACAATTTTGTCGGACAATTTTAAAAGTAACACCCTCTTCAAGTCCGACAAAACTCTGTGTTCGACCTGAGAGTATGATCGTTGATACACTTGGAGGGATCTGTACATGTCCTCATTATAAACACAATATTAATGTCTTGAAATATCAAGTTTATATGCATGAGGCTTGAATACAGGAATAAAGGCGAGCTTCTCTGAACTTTTCCACAGTTTTCGCTGAATACACATAAAGTTTATATTTTAAGAAACTGTATTAATATGTTTATCCATTAGAAGAATTGCATTAATTCACTGACATTGTATATTTTGAATTAATTGATAAAATTATTATATTTATCCCTTGACTGCCCCTTTTGATATTTTCTTTCAGCAGGAAGTGGACTAGAATTACAACTAGATTCCCAAAGCTCAACAGATAACATGTGACAGGGGTACCAGTAAAAAAGCTATATTATGGTAGGTGACAGTATATAACAAAAAATTATTCAGTCAAATACAGTATGACTGCTCAAATAGAACAAGTGCTGGATAATAAAACACATTATTTTTACCTGGAATATTGAAGAGAGTGTTGAGTACATATATTCTGTTTTCATCTAACTGTACATACTTGTTTGGATATAGTTTACTTATCTCATGACTGAAATAGAATATATTTTTTTTTAATCATTCAATGTTTATATATTTTTTTCATCTTTGTGGATTTCCTTTATACAAATAAAGACTATATATACATTCTTAAAATTAATCGCTACTGAAGTCTTTACTTTGTATCTATTGTGTTACCTCAGAGTGAGTGCTCCAGCTAGAATTTAAAGGGGCAAGGTGTCTGCAAAGGGCAAGGCATTTTTTTATTGATAAAAAGGGCATTTAATTTTTAATTTGTTCACTTTTGTTTTAAATTGTATTGGATTTGTTGCATATAATTGAAAGATGCATAAAATGATCTGAGCAATTTTATTACAAAGTCAATGACAAACTACTTTATATCTTCAAGAATTCAAGACTGAAAATTGATAAATGTGAATCAGACAATTATATGAAAATTATGACCACAAACTTCAACACATTTAGCATTTGTGAGTAAAATTTGTCAAGAAATGACCTCTCTTTTACTTTTTTGAAAAAAAGATTGTTTCACATGAAATATAGAGTGAGTGAGTGATTGTTGTTTAACATCAACTCAGTAATTTTTCAGCTATATCACGACCAGAACAAGTTAATTTTCAATGAAATGACGATGAGGTCCACTTTGTACCAGACCAACAAGCTTAGATGGATTTTTATAGTGCTAGCTCAATGAAACAACAGTTTGTGGATAGACATGTTGTCCCACTTGGACATATTATCCTGATTTTGAGCCAACCAGTCTTTGCTCTTTCTACCTAATGCTGCGTGCTTAGCAGAGAAGCAATAAATACCAATTTTATAGTCTTCAATCGGTTTGACCCGATCGGGCCTCAAACCCAAGATCTACCACAATCTAGGCTTAAAATAAAAATTGCACATCTATGACATACAAAAATTTGCCATATTTTATAATATTGGCACATTTTTTTTTCACTTTATTAAATAAATAAATTACTGCTGCTGTGACACTAATCTTGAGTAGCTTAAGAACGAATAGAGTACCAAGCTGAACACCATAAGCCGCTGCCACTTTAGTTATTTAATTAATTTCCGTCACCAAAATAAATGATCAGAAATTAAGGTTAATTGCTTTTGAGCGAGTGATTGTTGTTTAATGCCAAATCAGCAGTTTTTTCAGATATACCATGGCGAGAACAAGTTAATTTTCAATGAGATGATGTACTAGACCAACATGATTAGTTGGATATTTATAGTGCTACCTCACTGAAACTAGAGGTTCAGTGGGCTGAGCCTGTGTCGCTCACCTTTCATTCTGCTTTGAGGAAATTGAATACAGAACCTCCCATAGATGCTTCCCACCAAGTTTCGGTTCATTTGGCTAAGCAGATTCAGAGAAGATTTTTAGAAATCGACCAATCTGAAACAAGAATTGTCTGTAATGGCCATGCTTGTTAACGGATCGGAATGAAATGAGCAATCTTATAGAGGACCTTCCATAGATGCTTCCTATCAAGTTTTGATCTATTTGGCCAAGCGGTTTCAGAGGAGAAGATTTTTAGAAATCAACCAATCAGAAACAAGAATTGTCTGTGGTGGCCATGTTTGTTAACGAATCGGGTCTAAATGAGCAATTTGTATAGAGGACCTTCCAAGGATACTTCCTACCAAATTTCAGTTCATTTGGGAAAGCGTTTTCAGAGGAGAAGATTTATTAGAATTCAACCAATCAGAAACAATAATGGCCTATGGCGCAATGTTTTTCAATGGATCAGAACTAATTGAGCAATCTTTATAGAGGACTTTCCAAGGATGTTTCCTACCAAGTTTTGATTCATTTGGCAAAGTCGTTTCAGAGGTGATTTTTTTTTTAGAAATCAACCAATCAGAAACAAGAATTGCCTGTGGTAGCCATGGATCGAAACTAAATGAGCAATCTTTATAGAGGACCTTCCATAGATGCTTCCTACCAAGTTACGGTTCATTTAGCTAAGCAGTTTCAGAGGAGAAGATCTTTTAGAAATCAACCAATCAGTAACAAGAATTGTCTGTAGCAGACATGCTTGCAAACGGATCATGACAAAATAAGAAATCTTTATAGAGGACCTTCCATAGATGCTTCCTACCAAGTTACGATTCATTTGGCTAAGCAGTTTCAGAGGAGAATATTTTTTAGAAATCAACCAATCAGTAACAAGAATTGTCTGTAGCGGCCATGCTTGCAAACGGATCATGACGAAATAAGAAATCTTTATAGAGGACCTTCCATAGATGCTTCCTACCAAGTTACAGTTCATTTGGCTAAGCAGTTTCAGAGGAGAAGATTTTTTAGAAATCAACCAATCAGTAACAAGAATTGCCTGTAGCGGCCATGCTTGTAAACGGATCATGACGAAATAAGAAATCTTTATAGAGGACCTTCAATAGATGCTTCCTACCAAGTTACGGTTCATTTGGTTAAGCAGTTTCAGAGGAGAAGATTTTTTAGAAATCAACCAATCATTAACAAGAATTGTCTGTAGCGGACATGCTTGCAAACGGATCATGACGAAATAAGAAATCTTTATAGAGGACCTTCCATAGATGCTTCCTACCAAGTTGCGGTTCATTTAGCTCCGCAGTTTCAGAGAAGATTTTTTAGAAATCAACCAATCAGTAACAAGAATTGTCTGTAGCGGCCATGCTTGCAAACGGATCATGACGAAATAAGAAATCTTTATAGAGGACCTTCCATAGATGCTTCCTACCAAGTTACGGTTCATTTGGCTAAGCAGTTTCAGAGGAGAATATTTTTTAGAAATCAACCAATCAGTAACAAGAATTGTCTGTAGCGGCCATGCTTGCAAACGGATCATGACGAAATAAGAAATCTTTATAGAGGACCTTCCATAGATGCTTCCTACCAAGTTACAGTTCATTTGGCTAAGCAGTTTCAGAGGAGAAGATTTTTTAGAAATCAACCAATCAGTAACAAGAATTGCCTGTAGCGGCCATGCTTGTAAACGGATCATGACGAAATAAGAAATCTTTATAGAGGACCTTCCATAGATGCTTCCTACCAAGTTACGGTTCATTTGGTTAAGCAGTTTCAGAGGAGAAGATTTTTTAGAAATCAACCAATCATTAACAAGAATTGTCTGTAGCGGACATGCTTGCAAACGGATCATGACGAAATAAGAAATCTTTATAGAGGACCTTCCATAGATGCTTCCTACCAAGTTGCGGTTCATTTAGCTCCGCAGTTTCAGAGAAGATTTTTTAGAAATCAACCAATCAGTAACAAGAATTGTCTGTAGCGGCCATGCTTGCAAACGGATCATGACGAAATAAGAAATCTTTATAGAGGACCTTCCATAGATGCTTCCTACCAAGTTACGGTTCATTTGGCTAAGCAGTTTCAGAGGAGAAGATTTTTTTAGAAATCAACCAATCAGTAACAAGAATTGTCTGTAGCGGCCATGCTTGCAAACGGATCATGACGAAATAAGAAATGTTTATAGAGGACCTTCCATAGATGTTTCCTACCAAGTTGCAGTTCATTTGGCTAAGCAGTTTCAGAGGAGAAGATTTTTTAGAAATCAACCAATCAGTAACAAGAATTGTCTGTAGCGGACATGCTTGCAAACGGATCATGACGAAATAAGAAATCTTTATAGAGGACCTTCCATAGATGCTTCCTACCAAGTTACGGTTCATTTGGCTAAGCAGTTTCAGAAGAGAAGATTTTTTAGAAATCAACCAATCAGTAACAAGAATTGTCTGTAGCGGCCATGCTTGCAAACGGATCATGACGAAATAAGAAATCTTTATAGAGGACCTTCCATAGATGCTTCCTACCAAGTTACGGTTCATTTGGCTAAGTAGTTTCAGAGGAGAATATTTTTTAGAAATCAACCAATCAGTAACAAGAATTGTCTGTAGCGGACATGCTTGCAAACGGATCATGACGAAATAAGAAATCTTTATAGAGGACCTTCCATAGATGCTTCCTACCAAGTTGCGGTTCATTTAGCTCCGCAGTTTCAGAGAAGATTTTTTAGAAATCAACCAATCAGTAACAAGAATTGTCTGTAGCGGCCATGCTTGCAAACGGATCATGACGAAATAAGAAATCTTTATAGAGGACCTTCCATAGATGCTTCCTACCAGGTTACGGTTCATTTGGCTAAGCAGTTTCAGAGGAGAAGATTTTTTTAGAAATCAACCAATCAGTAACAAGAATTGTCTGTAGCGGCCATGCTTGCAAACGGATCATGACGAAATAAGAAATCTTTATAGAGGACCTTCCATAGATGTTTCCTACCAAGTTACAGTTCATTTGGCTAAGCAGTTTCAGAGGAGAAGATTTTTTAGAAATCAACCAATCAGTAACAAGAATTGTCTGTAGCGGACATGCTTGCAAACGGATCATGACGAAATAAGAAATCTTTATAGAGGACCTTCCATAGATGCTTCCTACCAAGTTACGGTTCATTTGGCTAAGCAGTTTCAGAAGAGAAGATTTTTTAGAAATCAACCAATCAGTAACAAGAATTGTCTGTAGCGGCCATGCTTGCAAACGGATCATGACGAAATAAGAAATCTTTATAGAGGACCTTCCATAGATGCTTCCTACCAAGTTACGGTTCATTTGGCTAAGTAGTTTCAGAGGAGAATATTATTTAGAAATCAACCAATCAGTAACAAGAATTGTCTGTAGCGGTCATGCTTGCAAACGGATCATGACGAAATAAAAAATATTTATAGAGGACCTTCCATAGATGCTTCCTACCAAGTTACGGTTCATTTGGCTAAGCAGTTTCAGAGGAGAATATTTTTTAGAAATCAACCAATCAGTAACAAGAATTGTCTGTAGCGGCCATGCTTGCAAACGGATCATGACGAAATAAGAAATCTTTATAGAGGACCTTCCATAGATGCTTCCTACCAAGTTACGGTTCATTTGGCTCAGCAGTTTCAGAGGAGAATATTTTTTAGAAATCAACCAATCAGTAACAAGAATTGTCTGTAGCGGCCATGCTTGCAAACGGATCATGACGAAATAAGAAATCTTTATAGAGGACCTTCCATAGATGCTTCCTACCAAGTTACGGTTCATTTGGCTAAGCAGTTTCAGAGGAGAATATTTTTTAGAAATCAACCAATCAGTAACAAGAATTGTCTGTAGCGGCCATGCTTGCAAACAGATGATGACGAAATAAGAAATCTTTATAGAGGACCTTCCATAGATGCTTCCTACCACAGTGCCTGAAATGAGGGCCAGTAAACAATTAGTCACCGGTTTAAATGGCATAATGGTGGCCCAAACATTTAGTGACATTTTTTTTATGAAAAAAAGACATCAGATATCAATATATAAACAGTTTTCAGATTAATTGTTTTTTATTAATAACATTAAAATTAATTCTTTCACTAGTCCCACGGGGGTTGGGGCTCTTCAAGGTAATTTTGGTAGGTACAGGTGTGCAACTGAAATTGTGAAAACACCCCAATGCATATACTGCTATCAAATGAAACCTGAATTTACTTGTTATAACCTTTTTGACAACCTTGACGACATTGGCTAGGGTGGTCTTAAGAAACGATGCTAGTTCATCGGATGAGGATAATAAAAAGGCTGGTTTGTGTAAGGGGAGATCAATGCAATGATCACATTAAAGACATCCGGAAAAGAGTAGACTAATGCCATAACAAGGACCGCTCGTGCACTCCCCAGAGTGACATCACTTGTTCCAATCCACTATGAAGAAGTGATTTTAAAGTAAAATAACCTCTCAGTTCGGGGTAATGTCAGTCGGTTATTCATTCCAAACAAGTATCTCACTTTGTTGAAATAACAAACGGTGCTGTCATTTTCTGTTCTATAAACAATTGTTAACTTTTTCTGTTATTTTTTAATTTGTAAACAAAAGTTCTGGTTCCAAAAAAGAAAACCACTCCCAAATTCCCAATTGTCATTAAAATGTAGCCGTGTACATGAACTATGAAAAGTTTAAAAGAAGTGACAGGCCAGATCGTTTCCGTAGTTTGACATTACTGTCAACGATTTTCTCTCCGTTGTTGGGGAAAAGTTTTTCAATGATTACCTAAGGATTGACACAAAAAGGTTTCCGATTTCTGTAAAATGAAATTCGTACATGTACATTTTGCAGCAGATTGAATGAATAAATTTCCGAACCGTGGAAGATACCAGATCGCAAACATTATAAATTGACGGAATTCTCTTTATTTTTCACAACTTTCCACTTCGTCCGTGATTTTTAACAATTTTAATAATTAAATCATAAAGAAACAAAAAAACAGATTTCTTTTCTAATATTTAGTGAATACTTGTGTATTACATGAAAACGTGTAGGAAACGTGTATTGATTGCCTCGATAAAAATACATAATTGGGGAGAACAGTAAATTACATTAGCTGTGTATTCATTGGCTACAAAAATGTATTTGGACAAATCGCTGTGCTCGTAACAAACCGTTTTCGACTAGAACAGAAGAGTTATCTACCGTTGAAGTTACACCTTGTCAATGACCAGATAATTACCTGTTGTATTAAGTACACCTTGCCAGTGGCCAGATAATTACCTGTTGTATTAAGTACACCTTGTCAATGGCCAGATAATTACCTGTTGTATTAAGTACACTTT
Source organism: Bathymodiolus septemdierum (assembly GCA_963383655.1). Lineage (NCBI taxonomy): Eukaryota > Metazoa > Mollusca > Bivalvia > Mytilida > Modiolidae > Bathymodiolus > Bathymodiolus septemdierum. The sequence goes on from OY726520.1 coordinate 82,751,621, forward strand.
GTCAATGGCCAGATAATTACCTGTTGTATTAAATACACCTTGCCAGTGGCCAGATAATTACCTGTTGTATTAAGTACACCTTGTCAATGGCCAGATAACTACCTGTTGTATTAAGTACACCTTGTCAGTGGCCAGATAATTACCTGTTGTATTAAGTACACCTTGTCAATGGCCAGATAATTACCTGTTGTATTAAGTACACCTTGTCAATGGCCAGATAATTACCTGTTGTATTAAGTACACCTTGTCAATGGCCAGATAATTACCTGTTGTACTAAGTACACCTTGTCAATGGCCAGATAATTACCTGTTGTATTAAGTACACCTTGTCAATGGCCAGATAATTACCTGTTGTATTAAGTACACCTTGTCAGTGACCAGATAATTACCTGTTGTGTTAAGTACACCTTGTCAATGGCCAGATAATTACCTGTTGTATTAAGTACACCTTGTCAATGGCCAGATAATTACCTGTTGTATTAAGTACACCTTGTCAATGGCCAGATAATTACCTGTTGTATTAAGTACACCTTGTCAATGGCCAGATAATTACATGTTGTATTAAGTACACTTTGCCAGTGGCCAGATAATTATCTGTTGTATTAAGTACACTTTGCCAGTGGCCAGATAATTACCTGTTGTATTAAGTACACCTTGTCAATGGCCAGATAATTATCTGTTGTATTAAGTACACTTTGCCAGTGGCCAGATAATTATCTGTTGTATTAAGTACACTTTGCCAGTGGCCAGAAGAGCTATCTACTGTCCGATTTCGCTAAAACAACAATTTTTAACGGTCTTTTAGGCAATCGTCCAAACGTTTTTTGTTGGGCCAGTGACTACCTAATTTGGAGCAGCTTTTGGTAGCCCGAATAAGATATTAGTTGCATTTGGTGACTGGGCAACCGTCCATTTCAGGCACTATACCAAGTTTCGGTTCATTTGGCCAAGCGGTTTCAGAGGAGAAGATTTTTTTTTTAAATCGGCCAATCAGAAACAAAAATTGCCTGTGGTGGCCATGTTTGTCAACGTATTGGGACGAAATGAGCAATTCTTATAGAGGACCATCCATACATGTAGATGCTTCCTACCAAGTTACGGTTCATTTGGATAAGCAGTGTCAGAGGAGAAGATTTTTTAGAAATCAACCAATCAGTAACAAAAATGGCCCGTGGTGGCCATGTTTGTGAACGGATCATGACGAAATGAGCATTCTTTATAGAGGACCTTCCATTGATGCTTCCCACCAAGTTTTAATTCATTTGGCCATGCGGTTTCAGAGGAGAAGATTTTTAAAAATCGGCCAATCAGAAACAAGAAGTGCCTGTGGTGGCCATGTTTGTTAATGGATCGGGACAACATGTGCAGTCTTTAGAGAGGACCTTCTATAGGTGCTTCCTACCAAATTACGGTTCATTTGGCTAAGCTTCACATACATGCCAACCCTACAGATTTACGCGGTAGTCTACCAAATTTTAAAGTCTTCTACCGTCTACCGATTTTAGATGTTTTCTTACCGATTTAAAAAAAAAAAAATGTAAAAAAATTTATCGTGAATTGTTCATATGTTGATTATTTTTGTAGATTTCTACGATGTACATGTATAAATGAATACAAATCCAAATTATTTAGGCCCTTTCCGTAATCGTTTCCCTCTTAATTTGTCCCGGAAACTTCCATTGGTCAATTCTTTATCATTAAACGAATCAGAAAAGGTATTTAAAATAAAGTTTTGAAGCACTACATTTTGAACTTATGATTCCTAAACATCAACAGATCAATGTCTCAATGAATATATCCGAAACGCCAGAAAAAAAGAATGCTCGTTTACGTTATGACAACGTATTTAAGACAGCATGGACTGATGAGTTTCATTTCATTTAACATTCCCGAAAGTGAAATAATTTGCATTTTGTGAATTCTGCAGGACTGCAACAGAATGCATCATTTTGCGTCCTTCTGAAAAAAAATCCCTATTTTCATGGTTTTATCATACTATATTTAAAGTTTTGATTACACAGATTTTATATCCAAAATGCAGCAGATGGCACCATTTTGCTTCCTGAAAAAAAATAATTCTGGAGGGGCAAACCCTCCCCCCTACCGCTTTTAGTCTCTCGAGGGTTGGCATGTGTGGTTTCAGAGGAGAAGATTTTTTAGAAATCAACCAATCAGAAACAAGAATTCTGTGGCAGCCATGTTTGTTAACGGATCGGGACAGAATGAGCAATCTTTATAGAGGACTTTCCATAGATACTTCCGACCAAGTTACAGTTCATTTGGCTAAGCGGTTTCAGAGAAGATTTTTAGAAATCGACCAATCAGAAATAAGAATAGCCTGTTGTGGCCATGCTTGTTAATGGAATAGGACGAAATGATCAATCTTAATAGATGACCTGCCATAGATGGTACCCACCAAATTTTGGTTCATTTGGCTAAGCGGTTTCAAAGATGAAGATTTGTTTAGACATCAACCAATGAGAAACAAGAATTCCCTGTGGCAGCCATGTTTAATACGGATCGGAATTAAATTAGCAATCTTTATAGAGGACCTTCCATAGATGTTTCTTACCAAATTTTGGTTCATTTGGCCAAGCGGTTTCAGAAAAGATTTTAAAAAATCGGCCAATCAGAAACAAGAATTGCCTGTGGCAGCCATGTTTGTTAATGGATCGGGATAAAATTAGCAATCTGTAGAAAGAACCTTCCATAGATGCTTCCGACCAAGTTTGAGTTCATTTGGCTGAGGGGTTTCAGAGGAGAAGATTAAAATGTGAATAGTTAATGGACGATAGACAACGGAAGACAGACGACGGACGCCAAGTGATGGCAAAAATTCACATTGCCGCTGCAGTTTACAGATAGACATGTCACCCCACTCGGACACATTATCCTGATTCAGAACCAATCAATTTTTGCTCCTTCCCCTTAAAGCTATGTGCTTAGCAAAGAAGCAACAAATACCAATTTTATAGTCTTTGGTTTGACACGATAGGGGCTCAAACCCACGATTTACTGCACTCGAGGCAAGCACGCAAACAATTAGACCACTTCACCACTATTATAATAGCTGACCTTTTCATGAATCTGAAACCATGGACAGCAATCAATATGTTACCATAACTGTCCACCTTCAGGAGAGTTCCATACTGCTTGTCAAACCATAATCCCCTATATTATAAAAAAAACTATACAAATTATTTATTTAGCATAGCAAGCATAAATTTGAAAACCACGTGTGTGTATATTATATGTCATTCAGCTATCAGACAGAGTATTTTCTGTGACATTCACGGCTTAGGATTTACATTCCCTGAGGCGCAGGGACATATCCTAAGCCTGGAATGTCACATTATATACCCTACCCTGTCCGATAGCTGAATAACCAATATATTACAGATTTAATCATTGTTTTTTTTTTTAATACAGAATCCAACTGTATTAAATATATTGTGTTTTCTTATTTTCATTGTTCGTATTTCTAGATGTCCCTTTCCTTCTTACTACAATAACGTCAAAGTATATGTTACGTCATATTTCATGTATGAGGTGTCTCATGAAGGAAAATCCTGTACTAAATTTCGAAATCAACACAATTTCATATCTAGTAATTTTTATAAACTTTATAAATATAACATTAATATATCACATAACAAAACAATGGGTTTTTGAAACAATTTCAATAATTTAAATGTTAAGAACATGTAAACAAATCCTTGGTGTGGCACAATGACGTCGAAAGTTTTCAAGACTCAAGTTTTGTTTATTGTGATGCTCAAGTTTGTTATGGTACAGATGTGGAGCATAGGAGTTTGATGAATCGATCTGGTATTTGTGATGAATTATCTGTTGTAATTTTTTGCTTTGTTTATACAGCCGTTTTGAGGATAAAAACAGCATTTAATTTGGTAAAAATACATTTATTATTCCATATTATGCTAATGACTCAGCAAAGCATAATTATTTCTATTTTTGTCGTCCATATTTTTATCGTTTTGGGGTCTGTTTTCCAAAGATATGCTGAAAATTTGTGTAACAAACTAAATCCATAATATATGCTCATATTTATGGTTGAAGAACCAATGAAAATTTGTGTAACAAACTAAATCCGTAAATATATATGCATACACTGTTTATCTCTAATTCTAATATGATGTCCTTCAAACGCTTTGAGTCCAAACCCGTGGTAAAAATAATATTAATCTATGACCGATTAAATATATGATGTCATCGACAATTTATAACGATATTTTACCAATTTTTACATGTTAGAATCGAAATAATTCATGAAAGCCATATGTATATATTGTTTTTACCACGGGTAGGCCTTTATGTCAGCTTTTTAAAACTTCGTGACATAATGGCCTACCCGTGGTAAAAACAATATATACATATGGCTTCCATGAATTATTTCTTAAACAACTTTGGGATTTTAAATAGATAATTGTTTGGATTAAACAAAGTAATCAGGATTTACATCTAATTGTCTTCTTTTTTATTATTTCAGTTGGTATTTTTCATACAGAAAAATTGTATCTCTGATTTAATAGCTAGTTCAAATAACAACAAGATATGATTATAATCTAACGATTATGGAGTCTCCCAAACCGGCCTGACTGACAACAGGTTTAAAAAATAAATCAAAAGCTACCTTTTAAATCGAACAATGTTGAATTTTTGCGGTATTGTGGTGGCCATTTTGAAAATGGAGACCGGTAGAAATCTTTCGATGTCGGGAATCAATTCAGGTCATCATAATCTACTTACATATGAAATTTCGTTGAAATCGAACAATGTTGAATTTGTGCGGTATTGTGGTGGCCATTTTGAAAATGGCAACCGGTAGAAATTTTTCGATGTCAGGAATCAATTCAGGACATCATAATCTACCTACATATATGAAATGTCGTTGAAATCGGACAATGTTGAATTTGTGCGGTATTGTGGTGGACATTTTGAAAATGGCGACCGCTAGAAATTTTTCAATGTCGGAAATCAATTCGAGACATTATTATCTACCCACATATCAAATTTTGATGATATCGGACAATGTTGAATTTTTGCGGCCATTTTAAAAATGGCGACCGCTAGAAATTTTTCAATGTCAGGAATAAATTCGGGACAGCATAATCTACCCCCATATGAAATGTCGTTGTAATCGGACAGTGTTGAATTTGTGCGGTATTGTGGTGGCCATTTTGAAAATGACGACCGCTAAAAAAATTTCAATGTCGTGAATAAATTCGGGACATCATAATCTACCCACATATGAAATGTCGTTGAAATCGGACAATGTTGAATTTGTGCGGTTTTGTGGCGGCCCTTTTAAAAATGGCGACCGCTAGAAATTTTTCAATGTCGGAAATAAATTCGGGACATCATAATCTACCCACATATCAAATTTAGATGATATCGGACAATGTTGAATTTTTGCGGTATTGTGGTGGCCATTTTGAAAATGGCGAACGGTAGAAATTTTTCAATGTCGGGGAATCATTATCTACCCACATATCAAATTTTGATGATATCGGAAAATGTTGAATTTTTACCACCCATATTTTATGCCGTGTTTTGGCAGCCATTTTGAAAATTTTGAAAACGCAGAATTGCTCCTCTAATGGTGACCTATCACTATGTCAAATTTTATGTCTTTATCATTATCCATTTAGAAGTTAGGCCAAAAAAAAATATATGTGTGTTTACTGTCACATGTCAAAAAAATCTAGGGTCGGTCGGTCGGGATTAAAATTTTTTTTTTTATTATCGGCAAAACCGGAAATAGTCGTTCCGGAATCCGATTCCGGTATTTTATTTTCGAAATTTCGGTAAAATGACGAATTATGTAGTTTTTCTACCTTCTTTGCTCTCAATTTCGACAAAAATCTAGCAGTTGAATAATAAAACATTGCTGCTGGTTGAACAACAAAAATGGTTATCCGAATTCTGTGTAAAAATTCATAGGGTCGCTAGCAAAAATTAGGGTCGGTCGGGTGACCGTAAACACACATATTTATTTTTTTGGCCTTATCAACATTAATCAGTTACGGAAATTAGCACCGGACCGATGGACCGCGTCCGATAAAATTCCCGGCGGTCCGGTAGTTTTCGTTAACTCATGGGACCGACTGTCCAGTAAATTGTTTTGTCAGCCGTTGCCTTTAAGAATAGATAAATCGAGGTTCTCGGTAAATTCAACTTAAAAATATTTCTAATTCTCTTTTATTTGTTATTTTTAGATCAAGAAAAATCTAAAATAAATAATACATATCGTACTATTGATAATCACGAGTTTTGGCAAAGACACTATTGTCGTAAAATTTTGATGTCGCAAAATATTTCGTGCGACTACAGATCGTGGTATTTCAGAAAACTAATATTCTCTAGAGTTTTCTTCATTAAAAATTCGGAACATTTTATCACTTCAAAACACGGTGGTCATGGTTTTCTTGCAGTATAACTATAAGACAGGAGCCATACCAGGAAAGCCATTAAAGAGAAAAGTAACCCCACCCCAGAGGAGACGAGAGAATGGAAGAAACAGTATGAAAAAGACCGAGAACGTAAATTTATTGATTCTTGGAAGCAGGACCGACCCTGGCTTCATCACAACGTTGAACAAAATGTTATGGTCTGCAACTGGTGCATCGAAGCCAATGGACCAAAAGAGTTATATATATATATTCTTTTGTAATTCTAAATTCTGGATTCTAATTATGCTTTTTCTGGTAGCATAAAGCTATTATTTTATTCTATTTTTTTTATATATAAGGATTCATTTGTTTACATAGAATGAATATTTCATTTAGTAATTTCTAATGTCACAAATAGTTTTGTAATTTTAAAGTGGAAATATACCTTAATGAATATGATCATGCTGTATACAATAATATATTTATGGACATCAAATTGTCATCCCACTTGGACATATTATACTGATTCAGAGCCAACCAGTCTTTGCTCTTTCTCCTTAATGCTGCGTACTTAACAGAGAAGCAAAAAATACCAATTTTATAGTCTTTGGTCTTACCAGACCGGAGCACAAACCCATGAACACTCGCACGCTAAACTTTACGTCGCTGTCTAATTGTAGATATTGCTGTTTGTGATTGTAAGTTTAATGCAATCAATATGTGACACTTAAATAAAATAAATTTATTATTTAAAAAAAAATCATTATTTTATTGTCGGTCCTGTAAAATATAGTTCGGTCCTGTAATTCCTCACAGTTCACAGGACCGAATGTCCTGTGGATTCAAACTCCTAATTTCCTTGACTGCATTAATGTACGAAATTTCAACTTTCCCATAGGATTCTATAGTAACCCCCACCCCCTTTGAACCCCTCAAAATATGACTTTGACCCCCTTTACCACAAAGCTGAAAACTTTAGGATCAACTAGAATCATATATCTATAACTCCACCAAGTTTCATGAAATTCTGTCCAGTAGTTCCTGAGATCTGCCATGGACAAGTTCACGTGCCAAAGAAAAAAAGGAGAAAGAGAAAGAATAATAATAATAATAATAATAATAAGAAACGGAGCAAAAACAATAAGTCTCCCATTTTGAAATCATACGTAATCAAGATGGCGACCCCCAGGTTCGCCTGTCACTCTGTCGCCGATATTGAGGCAATTCTAAATCATTTGTTATTTTTCTGTTAAAATTGTTAAGTTGTTTATTAAATATGTTCAAGAATTAATTTCTTCTTTAAAGCAAAGGCATATCTGGGGTTAAATGTTCATGAGACAATACATGCATATAGTATTCATGTTCTTTATTTAAGCTTTACACAGTCACAGGTAATATGGACCCATGGTATTGCAGTATGACAAATTCACTATATTTATATTATATGTAATAGCATCACTGAACAAACAAGATGAACTGTGAGCTAATGCTCACTTATGATACCCCCACTCTTCGGCAAACAGGAAGTAGGAATCTGACGGCTGAAACAAGATGAACTGTGAGCTAATGCTCACTTATGATACCCCCGCTCTTCGGCAAACCGGAAGTAGGAATCTGACGGGTCAAAAAACGTTTCCCACAATATGGGGTACCTATATGAAGCTTGTGACCAAATATCAGATTTCTGCCATCAATAGTTGCTGAGAAAAATGCGACTAAAAATGGGCATATACAAAATGTATGTTCAATGTGTAGAAAAATCAACAAAGTCGGCAAACAGGAAGTAGGAATCTGATGGGTACAAAAACGCTTCCCACGATATGGGGTACCTATATGAAGCTTGTGGCCAAATATCAGATCTCTGCCATCAATAGTTGCTGAGAAAAATGTGACGAAAAATGTGCATACATTGTATATGTTCATGTTCAATGTGTATAAAAACCAACTGACAGGTCCAAAAACACTTCCCACAATATCGCATACATGTATTTCTACCTTGCACCATATTCGCGCCAGGAAAGGTAGCTCAAAGGTCAATATATAACTGAAACATTGTTGAAAAGTGACGCTTAAACACCCATAGCCTCATATAAATTATTGCAATAAAATATCGATTAAGTAACGAAATCGATATAAATTATTTTCCAGTATTATTTAGTATAAGAATAAGAATTTTATTGTCAAATAGAGGGCCCACAAGGCGCAAAGTCATTACAGTGATGCTTGTTCTACACGTTTACTGTGAGATGTATTGCAACCGCAATTTTTTACTACAATGCTCGTGTTTGATGGAAAAGCTATAGCTATATTTAGATATTTTGTGATAATAATTTTATATTGTAAATCGATCCACCCTGTGATTTTTTTCAACAAGATACATTTTTTATAGTATATACTTTATTATAAAATACAATATTGAACTGATTTTCGCTAACACTTCAATCATTGAATATTGATTTTTTTCGGATGTTGAATATTTTATCCCCAGAATTGCACCCCCTGTTAGTGTACTGTTATTGCTTTAATTAGAAAAAAATAACACCAAGAACATTATGATATGAGTCTTCTTATTCAGAAATAAACCTACAGCAAAATAAAGGTACGGTATACATTTTTTGGACTGTAAACAAAATCGTTATATTTTATTAAGATATTTATACACATATATATAAGAAAAAAGATATAAATTTATTTTTTAAGTACAAATAAATTGGAAGACGGCTTGAAAATCGAAAATGCAAAATAGTATCTATGTTTATAAGTCTTAGTAAAAGGAGTCTTGAGCAACGTTTTTTTTCCACACCTGTGATAGGTGTATTTGTATATCATGAATGCACGATGCGACGACATGCTGAGATGGGTGATGTTTTGATAGGTAAACTGTAAAAAAAAAACGTAGAGTACACTAATAAAATATCATTTCACTATATCAGGACTCCGCAGACTGCCAATTTTCAAGAAAAAGAAAAAACGGGATTTACGGATTTATGACCCGTTCGCCATAAACAAAATAAAACTTAAATTTTACTGATTAATTTTAATCCAAATTTGCCTTTAAAGAAATAAATGTATAAATTAGAATTATTTACCCGGGTTCGTTCGCCCTACATTTGGCAAACATGTAAAAGAGCAAACGCACCCGATATCGTAAACCGGCAACTGTCTGCAGCAAGTGAAAGGGCCTTGGCATCGATTGTCGCGAGTACATAGGGACATATTAATATTCACTTCTAGCGCACTTAAAACATGGGTACTGCATGTTAATACATTTTATTCATGGATATTATTGTATATATTGCCCGTGACAGCCGTTAACATATCCATACTTTCCGTACTGTATATCACTCATTTACTTCAGCTTTACTAAGATACGCATGTTTCTTTATGCACGAATTTATTGGTTAGCAGTATTTGGGGACGTTTCCTGTTCTGAGAGTGGAGACTCTCACTCCGACATGGGATACTCTCACTCTCACTCCGACCTGGGAGGATTTTGTCAGACGATTTTGTCGGACAATTTTAAGAGTGACACTCTCTTCAAGTCCGACAAAACTCTGTGTCCGACCTGAGAGTATGATCGTTGATACACTTGGAGAGATCTGTAATACAATGTATGTTAACAGACATAGATTATTTATCATGGTTCTAACACTTTTTTAATACATCTACATAATGCAATTTCAATATTTCTGGAGTGTACCTATATCTAAGGAATCATACCTGCAAGGAAATGCTGGATCATACTTGAATTCATTAATTTCTGCTGGGTAACCTATTGCTATTAGTCTGTCCTTTAACTTTTCAAAACCCATACCCTCATATACTGGTGATTTATACACTATAAAGGTAAACAAAAATATGCTTACATGTAAATTTAACAAAATGTTGATGACCAATGCAAGTCAACAGTACATAACTTAATTATGATTTAGGATGGAAAAAAAGAAGGGAGTGCCATTTTATTCTGAAAAATGAAAAAAACCCAACTGATCTCATTTTAAGATATCCAGGGCTCAGAGCTCCAGATAATTTTCAAGTCCAAAGGGTAATTACCCCCTACTTTTGAAAATGATGGGTATTTGCATTATTTCCTTTGCACTGTTGTACTCTCTACTTCAGAAAAGATTGCTTACATGTACACTTTTAAAATTATGTTTGACACAAGAGTTATTCAATACATGCAGGATGCAAGTGAAATGTATATCTCTGTTTAATTTGACAATATTGTGTCATGTTTATTAATAAAATGTTGTAAATATTTTGTTTTTTGCTCGTTGTCTTCGGCAGTTTTCACAGCCGTTTTGATAATGTCATCAATGATTCCTTTAACTATACTATCACTAGACACAGATGAAACCGTCAGGAACATAAGTATAGAATTTTCCATAGAGCTCTTGCGCTTAGTAGCACGCTTATTCATGTTCTTGCTCATTTTCGATAATCCCTCATTTTCAACGAACAACGTGTTCCCAAATTTACTTTCGTTTTAGTTCTTACTAATATTACGTAAACCGCATTTATTTGTAATATTGACCGCGATTGGATGATTTATCGTAAACATCCAATCAGATCTCTTTTGACATCGATGCTTAGAAAGGCAAACATTCGGTACCCCTCGGATGTATACGTTCTCTCCTTCGAAAAGTATAAAGGGAAGTAATCACGGGGAATTTCTCAACGACAAAAATGTATTGTTATGTACACGACTGTACAAGTACGCTTCGAATTTGGAAAGTTTGCTTACACAGCAATATGTACATGTATGCGTAATGTGTACACTCTGATCTGATAATACATGCGTTTTTACTTGTTTTCATAGCGTAAAAACGCAAATACGCAGCTTATCTGGAGCTCTGTTGTATGTTTATTTATTTTATCCAATACTAAGAATGTATGCATGTTTCTAATAGGGATTATGTTAAGGAGTTCATTTTAAAAATCCTCATAGAAAACAATGAACAATGAACAATTGTACGATTACTGCATGCATATTTTGTTTACTTGTTGACAAGACCACATCTGGGAATAACATTTATACACAAAATAACATCGGAACGACAAAGACGCTCAGATGTGGTGTTCATTGACGGAAGCTAAGAGTACTTTCAACTGCAGGCTAGGGGCCATTTCACACTCATCTTAGGGTATGATTTATTCTCATAGCTGGAGAACCTACTGTGACTGTGTCAAGCTGTGTTATATACTGTGACTGTGAAATGTAGAACAGCAATAAAAGCATCATTCCTTTACTTTAATTTGTACCTAAGTGTAATGTTAGACAGTCTCTTATGTTCATTTACATCCATATCCTTTCTTACTAATAAATATTTATATCCATGTGGACACTCCCTATTTGGCCACATTGGGACTCTTTCTTCTGTGATAGATTTCTGATCAGAAAAAAACCACAAAGATAGTAGAAAATCATCTGATGAACTTTCCTACCAAGTTTGGTTTCAATTGGCCCAGGCCCAGGCCAGTGGTTTCAAAGAAGATCAAAATGTAAAAGCTTATGGATAATGATGCGACAACAAGACGCCAAGTGATGGAAAAAACCTCACATGACCCTTTGAATCAAGTGAGCTTAAAACCTTTTAGAGGGTAATATAAGGATCATTACTATCATGTGACAATTCCATCACAAATATGGTTTCTGAAATTAGAATTTTGAAATGTCATCCAATCAGAAAGTAGAATTGGCATTGTAAAGTAAAGTTAAATTTCCAAATGAATAATAAATAATGTAGAAGATATCATCAAAGTAACAGATCTGCCTAGGTGCATTTGTTCAAGAAATTTCAGAGAAAAACATTTAAATGACAAAGACATTTGTACACATAGTGATGACAAAATGCATCTCATCAAATAGACAATCAATTCAAGTGAGATAAAAAAAAAGTATGATATATTTACCTGCTATTGTGTAATCCATATCAAAACCAAAGATTTTTATCCTTGCCATGTTTAGACTTCTGTTCACGAATACTCTACAAAAAAATTGTCATAAATAATATATGATTACAATGTCCATCTGATTTCTTAATTACATGTGACCTTCAGTAGTAGTATCTTAAAAGGATAAAAAAAAATATAAATAGCTTTTATTATCAATTTTCAGTAAAGCAAGTATAGAACAAAGTTTAAAAATTACTATATTCAAACAGGAGATAGAACAAGATGAACTGTGAGCTAATGTTCACCTATGATACCCCCGCTCTTTGGCAAACAGGAAGTAGGAATCTGACGGGTCAAAAAATGCTTCCCACGATATGGGGTACCTATATGAAGCTTGTTACCAAATATCAGATTTCTGCCATCAATAGTTGCTGAGAAAAATGTGACGAAAAATGAGCATATATGTTCAATGTGTAGAAAAATCAACAAAGTCGGCAAACAGGAAGTAGGAATCTGATGGGTCCAAAAAGCTTCCCACGATATGGGGTACCTATATGAAGCTTGTGACCAAATATCAGATCTCTGCCATCAATAGTTGCTGAGAAAAATGTGACGAAAAATGTGCATATATGTGCAATGTGTATAGAAACCAACTAAGTCGGCAAACAGGAAGTAGGAATCTGACGGGTCCAAAAACGCTTCCCACAATATGGCATACCTATATGAAGCTTGTGACCAAATATCAGATTCCTGTCATCAATAGTTGCTGAAAACAATGCGACGAAAAATGTGCATATACAAATGTATGTTAAATGTGTATAAAAATCAACAAAATCGGCAAACAGGAAGTAGGAATCTGATGGGTCCAAAAACGCTTCCCACGATATGGGGTACCTATATGAAGCTTGTGACCAAATATCAGATTTCTGCCATCAATAGTTGCTGAGAAAAATGTGACGAAAAATGTGCATATATGTTCAATGTGTATAAAGACCAACTAAGTCGGCAAACAGGAAGTAGGAATCTGACGGGTCCAAAAACGCTACCCACAATATGGTATACCTATATGATGCTTGTGACCAAATATCAGATTTCTGCCATCAACAGTTACTGAGAAAAATGCGACGAAAAATATCTTGGACAGACGGAAGGACAGAGGTAAAACAGTATACCCCCCCTCCCACTTCGGGGAGCGGGGGTATAACAAATCAGCTGACATATTATCTAAAGCTCTCTCATAACATGTTCTTGGCAAAGAGTGTTCCCTGAATGCCAACATTCTTAAAACAACTCATAGTGTACATTGTTGTATTAGCACTAATGTTGGTGCCATTTAAAGGTGGTTCCTTACTTTTGAAAAAGTAATCACTTAGGGTTAGGGATATGGTGTTTAGCACCACTTTCAACAATATTTCATTTATATTGTGATGGTCAGTTTTATTGGTGGAGGAAACTGGAGTGCCCGGAGAAAACCACCGACCTGCTGCAAGGTACTGACTAACTTTATAATGTTGTATCAAGTGCACCTTGTCATCAGCGGGATTCGAACTCACAACTTTAGTGGTGATAGGCACTGATTGCATGGGAAGTTATAAATCCAACTTACCATAGGATCACGACTACCCTGTAATCACTAAGTTAAATATCAAATGCTGTCTTTAGTTTAAATGAAGTAAAATAAAGAAGATGATCAATATAATCAGAAGTGAAATAATATATTTTATATAAAAGTGCAGTATGATCATTTTATGTGAAAAAAATTATTCCAATAAATCAGGTAACTTTTTGGAAATATTATTGAAGGAAAGTTATAAGGATAAGTTATTTATACATATATATATATACAGGTACATGTACTTCCCAAAGTTCAATGGAAACAATTCAGATCATCTTAAATACGGATTCGGTAGAGTAAAACTTGATGATAGCAAATAAAATTTGGTTTGGGTGTATGTGGTAAAAAGATTTATGTAAAAAAATATCGTAATTTTCGAGTCAGGGTCAGATTTTGCAGCAATTAATTTTGATGTTCTAAAATATTTCCATTAGATCATTGGCAAGTAGAAATATCTACCCACTGGTCAACCTTGGCAAGTGCAATTCCAATTTGGCGAGTACAATTTTGAAGCAATTAGCCAAAATGGCGAGATAAGAGAGAAAAACATTTCCCACACTGTCTTAATCTCTTCCACGGTGATTTCCACGCTATATCGTGTTCAACACACATACAGGTATATTAATCTTTTCCACGATGATTTCCACGCTATATCGTGGAAAAAACACACGCATATAAAAGATAATCCTTTCCATGATGATACCACCGCGGATGAAAAATATCAGTTTACCTGTATGATTGATTTCCATCGTGTTTTCCGTGACAGAACAAACGTGGAAAGGATTAATTTCCGTGGCGGAATAGTGGGAAATGTAAAAAACACGCTGTTCTCTCTGTACATGCAATATATCTATTAAATAAATTTGTTGTAGGAAAAAAATTTAATATATAGACATTTATATAATAAACACTCGAAATAATAATCATTACTGTATACTTCTGACCTGGCCAATTCTTGTGTACCAACAAAATTAAAACTTCTTATATTTCAGCATTCTATGTACAAAAAGTACTTTTTTTCTCTCCACAGTATCTGAGTTACAACAATTATCAACTACATACATATAGTAAAGATCTTATAATTAATTTGCAACAAAATAATTTAACCAAATACCTGTGTGCTGGATCCCTTTTATACATCTTGGAAGAACCTTCAGAAATACTTCCATTTAATTGACTACCACTGTGGTTACGTTTAAAAGGTGTACTTGTTACCTCTGTCATAACTTATCTACAAGTAAATATCAAATCATTCAGTTATTGATTCATTTTACATTACATGTATGACTTTCAATATGTCTGCTCCTTCTCATCAAAATAACCAGCTATATAATATGTCTACTCCTTCTCATCAAAATAACCAGCTATATAATATGTCTACTCCTTCTCATCAAAATAACCAGCTATATAATATGTCTACTCCTTCTCATCCAAATAACCAGCTATATAATATGTCTACTCCTTCTCATCAAAATAACCAGCTATATAATAGGTCTACTCCTTCTCATCAAAATAATCAGCTATATAATATGTCTACTCCTTCTCATCCAAATAACCAGCTATATAATATGTCTACTCCTTCTCATCAAAATAACCAGCTATATAATATGTCTACTCCTTCTCATCAAAATAACCAGCTATATAATATGTCTACTCCTTCTCATCAAAATAACCAGCTATATAATATGTCTACTTCTTCTCATCAAAATAACCAGCTATATAATAGGTCTACTCTTTCTCATCAAAATAACCAGCTATATAATATGTCTACTCCTTCTCATCAAAATAACCAGCTATATAATATGTCTACTCCTTCTCATCAAAATAACCAGCTATATAATAGGTCTACTCCTTCTCATCAAAATAACCAGCTATATAATAGGTCTACTCCTTCTCATCAAAATAACCAGCTATATAATATGTCTACTCCTTCTCATCAAAATAACCAGCTATATAATATGTCTACTCCTTCTCATCCAAATAACCAGCTATATAATATGTCTACTCCTTCTCATCAAAATAACCAGCTATATAATAGGTCTACTCCTTCTCATCAAAATAACCAGCTATATAATAGGTCTACTCCTTCTCATCCAAATAACCAGCTATATAATATGTCTACTCCTTCTCATCAAAATAACCAGCTATATAATATGTCTACTCCTTCTCATCAAAATAACCAGCTATATAATATGTCTACTCCTTCTCATCAAAATAACCAGCTATATAATATGTCTACTCCTTCTCATCAAAATAACCAGCTATATAATATGTCTACTCCTTCTCGTCAAAATAACCAGCTATATAATATGTCTACTCCTTCTCATCAAAATAACCAGCTATATAATAGGTCTACTCCTTCTCATCAAAATAACCAGCTATATAATAGGTCTACTCCTTCTCATCCAAATAACCAGCTATATAATATGTCTACTCCTTCTCATCAAAATAACCAGCTATATAATATGTCTACTCCTTCTCATCAAAATAACCAGCTATATAATATGTCTACTCCTTCTCATCAAAATAACCAGCTATATAATATGTCTACTCCTTCTCATCAAAATAACCAGCTATATAATATGTCTACTCCTTCTCGTCAAAATAACCAGCTATATAATATGTCTACTCCTTCTCATCAAAATAACCAGCTATATAATAGGTCTACTCCTTCTCATCCAAATAACCAGCTATATAATAGGTCTACTCCTTCTCATCAAAATAACCAGCTATATAATAGGTCTACTCCTTCTCATCCAAATAACCAGCTATATAATATGTCTACTCCTTCTCATCCAAATAACCAGCTATATAATAGGTCTACTCCTTCTCATCCAAATAACCAGCTATATAATATGTCTACTCCTTCTCATCAAAATAACCAGCTATATAATAGGTCTACTCCTTCTCATCCAAATAACCAGCTATATAATATGTCTACTCCTTCTCATCAAAATAACCAGCTATATAATAGGTCTACTCCTTCTCATCAAAATAACCAGCTATATAATAGGTCTACTCCTTCTCATCCAAATAACCAGCTATATAATATGTCTACTCCTTCTCATCAAAATAACCAGCTATATAATATGTCTACTCCTTCTCATCAAAATAACCAGCTATATAATATGTCTACTCCTTCTCATCAAAATAACCAGCTATATAATAGGTCTACTCCTTCTCATCAAAATAATCAGCTATATAATAGGTCTACTCCTTCTCATCAAAATAACCAGCTATATAATAGGTCTACTCCTTCTCATCAAAATAACCAGCTATATAATATGTCTACTCCTTCTCATCAAAATAACCAGCTATATAATAGGTCTACTCCTTCTCATCAAAATAACCAGCTATATAATATGTCTACTCCTTCTCATCAAAATAACCAGCTATATAATATGTCTACTCCTTCTCGTCAAAATAACCAGCTATATAATATGTCTACTCCTTCTCATCCAAATAACCAGCTATATAATAGGTCTACTCCTTCTCATCCAAATAACCAGCTATATAATAGGTCTACTCCTTCTCATCAAAATAACCAGCTATATAATAGGTCTACTCCTTCTCATCCAAATAACCAGCTATATAATAGGTCTACTCCTTCTCATCCAAATAACCAGCTATATAATAGGTCTACTCCTTCTCATCCAAATAACCAGCTATATAATATGTCTACTCCTTCTCATCAAAATAACCAGCTATATAATAGGTCTACTCCTTCTCATCCAAATAACCAGCTATATAATATGTCTACTCCTTCTCATCAAAATAACCAGCTATATAATAGGTCTACTCCTTCTCATCAAAATAACCAGCTATATAATAGGTCTACTCCTTCTCATCCAAATAACCAGCTATATAATATGTCTACTCCTTCTCATCAAAATAACCAGCTATATAATATGTCTACTCCTTCTCATCAAAATAACCAGCTATATAATATGTCTACTCCTTCTCATCAAAATAACCAGCTATATAATAGGTCTACTCCTTCTCATCAAAATAACCAGCTATATAATAGGTCTACTCCTTCTCATCCAAATAACCAGCTATATAATATGTCTACTCCTTCTCATCAAAATAACCAGCTATATAATATGTCTACTCCTTCTCATCAAAATAACCAGCTATATAATAGGTCTACTCCTTCTCATCCAAATAACCAGCTATATAATATGTCTACTCCTTCTCATCAAAATAACCAGCTATATAATATGTCCAGGACAAAAGCCCCTTAGGACAAAAAACCCCTGACAAAAAAAAACTTAATAATGAAAAGTATAAGTTAATGTTTTTAATGCTGCAAAATTATCAATTGTTCAGCTACAATGTACAGTATATATGATGGCAAGAACTAGTTATCTTTCCATGAGATGGTCATTATGTCTACTACTAGATCAACATTCTTTTGGCAAAGAAATATAATTTTTACTCAGATAAAATCTCAAACTGAAGGTTATTTACAAAAACGATTTTTATTTCTCAGATAAATTTATCAACCATAGTGTAATTTTACTATACATACATGTACATTATACACATTTCATTTTGATTATCAGCCATACAATTACAAAATGTACACAAGTTTCCACAGTTGAACATTCAATGATTCATCAATTTTAATAATTTTGTTTGATGTTTAGGCTTTTATTTGTTTTTAATTCACATCTGCCATTAAATCCTGTCAAGGCAAAGCTAATACTCCCAGTCTGTATACTCATCTATCATTTTGTGACTGCATCAGGTGCACTCAGTAAACATGATCAAAGACCTTTTTTCTTTCTTTTTGCGTTTTAAAAAGTATGAGAAAAACAGGAAAGTATTTACATGTACCTCCACCCTACAATGTAACTATTTCCCCTGACAATATAAACTTACCAGTACATTATGTATCTCATTATTTTCCTAATGATTAGCTTTAATGTGTAATACCACTAAATCCAGGAACCAGTCAAAGGGATATATGATAAAGTAGTATGTGAAATACAAAATGAATCCCTACATTGTTAGATAAAAAATAAACCCTAGTAGATACTGCAAAATACTGAAAGTCAGCAGAAAGGGAGTATTTTTAGTAAATACATTATTAATCAGAATATGTGCTGTTTTAGTTTCGTATTTGCCATACTCCTTAACCTCACTTCAAATTAATTGTTTTGCTGTGTAGAGCTCAACAACCAATCAAAATGTTTCGTTTTTTAAAATTTGGTATCGCTCACCTGACAATAGAATGATATTGAAGCAAATTTAAAAGGGAGATAATCATTACCTTAAAAAACAGCAGCCATCTTGAATGGAGGGTGGGGCTGTCGGACACAATTTTGAAAGGGACACACCCAGGGACAATCTATGCCAGGTTTGGACCTTACATAGATGCTTCCTGCCAAGTTTGGCTCCATTTGGCCAAGCTATTTCAGAGGAGAAGATTTTTTTAACATTAGCCAATCAGAAAAAAAAATTAATCTTGGTGGCCATGTTTGTTGGCCGAATGGAACCAAATGAAGAAGCTTTATAGAGGATCTTACATAGCTGCTTCCTGCCAAGTTTGGCTCCATTTTGCCAAGCAGTTTCAGAGGAGAATTTTTTTTTAAACAGTAGCCAATCAGAAACAAGAATTGCCCTTGGCTGCCATACTTGTTGGTGGAACGGATTTAACGGAGCGAAATGGAGAAACTTTATAGAGGACCTTACATACCCTGTAGATGCTTACTGCCAAGTTTGGTTCCATTTGACCAAGTTGTTTCAGAGGAAAAGATTAAAATATGAAAAAGTTAACGGACGGACGACGGACGTCAAGTGATGGCAATACCTCACATAGCCTTTTGGGCTAGATGAGCTAAAAAATTATGAAAAAAGGGATATAACTCTTAGACGGGTAATCAGATTTACTTCAAAATTACAGGGCATGTAGATCTTGACAAGCTGAACATGTTTTCAGTTTACACTTAACATCTATCTCTTATAGTGTTTGAAATAAAGGACAAAAGGTATTAACATTTTGAAAATTTGATGAAAAAAGAGCAATAACTCCAAATTGGGTACTCAGATTAACTTCAAAATTGCAGGCTAGGTAGACTTTGACATGCTGAACATGTTTGCTGTTTAAACTTAACATCTATCTCTTATAGTTTTTGAAATAAAGGACAAAAGGTATTAACATTTTGAAAATTTGATGAAAAAAGAGCAATAACTCCAAATTGGGTACTCAGATTAACTTCAAAATTGCAGGGCATGTAGATCTTGACAAGTTGAAAAAAATTTCAGCTTACACTTAACATCTATCTCTTATAGGTTTTGAAATAAAGGAACTACTTCCGGTTATTAATGTTAAAAGTCGTCCCAGATATATCTCGGCCCTAAAAAAAGTCGTCCCCGATATATCTCGACACTATTTTGATGCACTGAATGAGCGTGAAATTGGCAGATAATTTTCAGATTCGTGAGCATTCATGGCCGTGCCTGTTTCAATAGATGGAAAAAGCATCCTTACATTGTACTACAGTACACTCCAAAAAGTACACAAAAGTAAGTAAAATTTCTATTTCAATCATCCCAAGGATTTCCATGATTTAAATATTAGATAATGTGGATTATGCTTCGCTGGCACTACAGGTAGCACCTGTCTCGTATTATTGTTTAACAAAAATTCTGTATCTGTATCTGGTACGTTGTAGAATCCAACTGTGGTTTTTATACAACGGGTAAATTATTGGACTTCGTCCCAAGACCAAGTTACAGATCCCTCCAAGTGTATCAACGATCATACTCCCAGGTCGGACACAGAGTTTTGTCGGACTTGAAGAGAGTGTCACCCTTAAAATTGTCCAACAAAATCCTCCCAGGTCGGAGTGAGAGTCTCCACTCTCAGAAAGTTAAACTGGAAACAGGAAATGTCCTCAAATTCTGCTAACCAATAAATTCGTGCATAAAGAAACATGCCTATCTTAGTTAAGCTGAAGTAAATGAGTGATATACAGTACGGAAAAGTATAGATATGTTAACAGCTGTCACAGGCGATATATACAATAATATCCATGAATAAAATGTATTAATATGCAGTATCCATGTTTTAAGTGCACTAGAAGTGAATATTAATATGTCCCTATGTACTCGCGACAATCGATGCCAAGACCCTTTCACTTGCTGCAGAGAGTTGCTGGTTTACGATATTGGGTGCGCTTGTTCTTTTACGTGTTTGCTAAATAATTC
Source organism: Bathymodiolus septemdierum (assembly GCA_963383655.1). Classification (NCBI taxonomy): domain Eukaryota; kingdom Metazoa; phylum Mollusca; class Bivalvia; order Mytilida; family Modiolidae; genus Bathymodiolus; species Bathymodiolus septemdierum. The sequence continues at coordinate 82,772,756 of OY726520.1, forward strand.
TAATTGATTACATTTATTTCTTTAAAGGCAAATTTGGATTAAAATTAATTAGTAAAATTTAAGTTTTATTTTGCTTATGGCGAATGGGTCATCAATCAGTAAATCCCGGTTTTTTTTCTTGACAATTGGCAGTCTGCGGAGTCCTGATGTAGGTGAAATAATATTTTATTAGTGTATTCTACAGTTTACCCGTCAAAACATCACCCATCTCAGCATGTCGTCGCATCCTGCATTCATGATATACAAATACACCTATCACAGGTGTGGAAAAAAAATGTTGCTCAAGACTCCTTTTACCAAGACTTATAAACATAGATAACTATTTTGCGTTTTCGATTTTCAAGCCGTCTTCCAATTTATTTGTATTCAAAAAATAAATTTATATCTTTTTTCTTATATATGTGTATAAATATCTTAATAAAATAAATACATTTATGGTGAGAAATTATTATACGTCATGATATCGTTATTTAGGTAAATACTTATTAGACAGATTTTTTTTTTTAAATCATTTTTGTCTTTTTAATTGATAACTAACCCATGCAAAATAAATGAAATGTGACTTAATGTGTTAATTATATAAATCCTTGCCTTCTATAAATGTTATTCTCTTATCTAATTCTTATTCTTATTTAACAATTTTTCAATATGGTCAGGTTGTTATTTTCATTGAATGGCATCTCAAAATAGATGGCTTCACAGTAGGGGCACTTCCTGTATATTTGTTACATCCTGTATATTACAACTGACAGCTAATACATAACAAACAATTTTAATCAGCCATCATTATCATAAAATACATTTTTTAAATCTTTATTTTGATGATGGCACCTAATTCCCATCACCTAATCCAATTTAGTATAGTAGAGGAGTACCGTATTTTTCGGACGATAAATCTAGATAAAAATGACGATTTTGTTTACAGTACAAAAAATGTATACCTTTATTTCGATGTAGGTTTATTTCTGAATAAGAAGACTCATATCATCGATGTTCTTGGTGTTATTTTTTTTTAAATAAAGCAATAAATGTATACTAACAGGGGGTGCAATTCTGGGGATAAAATATTCAACATCCGAAAAAAATCAATATTCAGTGATTGAAGTGTTAGCGAAAATCAGTTCAATATTGTATTTTATAATAAAATATATACTACAAAAAATGTATCTTGTTGAAAAAAATCAGAGGGTGGATCGATTTACAATATAAAATTATTATCACAAAATATCTAAATATAGCTATAGCTTTTTCATTAAACACGGGCATGTGCACGTGGTTGTAGTAAAAAATGGCAGTTGCAATACATCTCACAGTAAACGTTTTATACTAAATATACTGGAAAATAATTTATATCGATTTCGTTACTTAATAGATATTTTATTGCAATAATTTATATGAGGCTATGAGTGTTTAAACGTCACTTTTCAACAATATTTCAGTTATATATTGACCTTTGAGCTACCTTTCCTGGCGCGAATATGGTGCAAGGTAGAAATACACTAGGGTATTTACGTACCCGGACATTCTACATACCGGAAAGAAAGTACGCTTACAAATACGCATCGATCACAAAATGTTTGACATGTTCACCTCGAAAAATGTAAAAAAAATCTTTAAATATCCACTCTCACATCCGACCAAATAGTCGGACTTAGAGAGTGTTGACTCTCAAATTTGTCGGACATTTTTAGAGGAATATGTCCGACCTGAGAGTATGATCGTTGATACACTTGGAGTGTACTGTAGGTAACACCTATTATCATATTAATAAAATATGTATATGTATATGGATATAAAAAAAAAAGACAATTGGGTTAGATAAACTTGCAAAATTTCAAACAACAGTTGCTAGTCTGAGATTCCTCTGCCGTCCATGTAGACGGCTACAGCAAGTCCATAAAAGCCGTCAGACGGCAGAGGAATCTCGGACTAGACAGTTGCATACCCTAATTAATACATGTAAATATATTGTCACGGTATGTGTTTTCGTGCATCATCTGTTTTCGTTTTATCCATTTTATTTTGATTTGATAGCGCACGCATTATTTTTAACGTGTCATCCGGTTTCTATTTATGGAACATAAACAAGACTACAGCGTGACATCTGTAAAAGATGTTAAAGTTTGCTTTTAAAGACGTAAGTACCAAGAACAGTGAACCTACCTACTGAACCATACTTTTTGTAATGCTAAAAATTTATTTCATTTATAAAGTAGCTGGAAAAAAATCCAGAAGGGCTATATAAAATTTAACTATGTCATCTGCCTCTCAGACACCCGCTCTTCCTGTCATGTAAATGTCATGGGGTCACTGATCGTACTTGTAAACAAAAGAGCTGACTGAAATGTGCCTGTTTCTTATATAAAATACATGTCACTTTGCAGTGCATTGTGGTTTCAGCACTAAAAAAAACATCAAAAGTAAACACAATTTTGAAAGTGGTCATTTTCAAACATTCTGTTATTTTATTTAGATGTAGTATGATTTGGTAGATGGCCAGAACCATGAAATTTTAAAACCAGCCATTTCCGGATTATATATTCGTTTCCATCCCGTTTATCGGCCTTGTTTTTACTTCACACGAAAACAAATGACGCTATTTTACTGACAACAAAAGTTGCCAGATAATCGAGAGTATATTAAAATACAAGAATGGCTTTAAAAACAATCTTATGTACAAAGAAATATTTAACTAGCCATTCTTTGAAAATTCCAATCGTCATATGAATGAAGGGTTAACACTGTTAATCGCTATATCTGAAAATCGATAATAGCACGAAAACCGATAACACGATGCTACAATTTTGTAATCAATAATTTTGACAAATATAGAAGAAAAAACTGATGAATATCTTACCGATCTTACTGTATATACAACTGTTGATGAAGTAATAAATACTCTCAAATTTCAATATTACTGCTTTGTCGCTTTTATCTACGGCTTTTTAACAAAGATGAATTTGCGTCTTTGTGTTGCTGCATCAGCTGATTGATTATTGAAACGCATTAAAACCTGGAAAATATAACACTGAACAGGTATGTTTTAAGCTGGGAATTTTATGACTATATAGGATATTCTTTATATTTTGACTTGTGTGTTAGTAAAATGTCAACCGCTATTGCACGGTGTCACTCTTGTATATTTTTTTTTTTTCTACAAAGCAGCAACTTTTTACCACATGGGTTGGGACGGAATCAGTTATTTGTCTTAATCCTTTAATGAATTATCTCCCTTTGCCGATTGAGTGGATGCATATACTATAATCCCCTGGTGGATGTCATAGGTTTAATATGCAAGAAGCAGAAGAGCATGGACACAAAATATATGACAAGTCTGATATGCCAAAAAATGTAAAAAAAAAATTAGCCATTTCAAATAATATGAGAAGGTGCGGCCTTTGAAGAGGACGGAAGTATATTTGAAATTAAATCACGGGCTTTTTACGATTTTTTTTTATCACTCGACTCAACTGACAATTCAAAAAACCACAGGTACTCTAATTCTGGACCCCCCTTTTTCCTCATTTGGTCCCTCCTGCGATTAATTTATGGTATGGATCTTTTGTCTGAAAGTATATCTTTGAGCCATTTATCCATATTTTACAACATTTCACTAAAAAAGTTCTAAAAATCTTTCCGACCAATGAAATAGCGCGAAACAAAATATGCTCGGTTGACCTCCTGAATGGGCACGAGTGGAGGAAAGTTGGATGTGTTGTCGAGAATAAACTTGAATTTCGTCAATTAATATTTGTTGTTCGTATGTATAAACTAGATAGGAATGGAGGGAAATCATTTTTGAGACGAGGACAAGCGAAGGTCCATTTTAAAACTGGCACGTTATTGTAAAATATCGAGTTGAAGCGAGGATTCCTTCTTCGTATTTTGACGATTGTTTCTTACCTTTATGTTTATTTAAGTAAAACAGCAGCTGGACCTAGAAACAAAAGTTAGTAGAACGAGAGAGTTGTAACACGAAATGTTGTAAAATATGGATAAATGGCTCAAAGATATACTTCCAGACAAAGATCCATACCATAATCATGGGAGGGACCAAATGAGGAAAAAGGGGGTCCGGAATTCGAGTGCCTGCGCAAAAAACCACAGCACGCCGTGACAAGGGAGGAATCTCAAATGTCAAATTTTCATATAACATTTTTTCAAAATAGTTTTGTATTTGTGTCTTGACCTGATTTGCCATAATATTGGTACCCCTTTGAAGCATAATAGACATATTTTTGATATTCCTATTCCGTTTTGTCATAATTATCTTTACCTATCTGCAACTTTTAAGCAATTCTTGACAGAATTTGAAGGTTTCGAAATCCTATTCCATGTTGTTTACATGTGAAGGCTGCACGTGTGATCTGATTGGTCGAATTAATAATATATTATAAGCATATTGGTCATGTTATGTACAGACTATACATGTTTATGAATGATGTACATGTTGAATGTATCTGCATATTCCAAAGAAATCAAATAAAACCTGATCAGAACCCATAAATATATATATAAAGAACTTGGGGGATCACATGGATGTAAAATCTAAAATATATATACAATGAAACTTGGTAGGTAGTAAGGACACCATATGTAGTTGTGCATATTACCAGGAAATTTTGATTTCATCAATTTTGTGGGAGTTATGCCCCTTTGAACTTAGAAATTTCCCAAAATTTACTACTGAAGCAGCTTGTTAGTGCAACTCCTCTGAAACTACTGAACAGAATTTCATGAAACTTGGTAGGTAGTAAGGACACCATATGTAGTTGTGCATATTACCAGGAAATGTTGATCCCCTAAATGTTGTGGGAGTTATGCCCCTTTGAGCTTAACATTTTCCGAAATATACTTCTGAAGCAGCTTGTCAGCACAACTCCTCTGAAACTACTGAACAGAATTTCATGAAACTTGGTAGGTAGTAAGGGCACCATATGTAGTTGTGCATATTACCAGGAAATGTCGATCCCCTAAATTTTGTGGGAGTTATTTGCAAACACTCTAGTGTAATATCCCTTACTGAAACGTATATATATATATATTTGTATATATATATATATATATATATGTACAAGAGTCTATCAAAATGTCACTATTTCCCTGAAAAAGTTGTCATCACCAATCCATTCATTTTAGAAGAACAAAACTCCTTTAAAATCATTGGAACATAGGCTGAGCAATTTTCTGGAATGGAGAACTTTGCCATGACAATATGGAATAGTACCTGTAACCCTTGCTTTAGCACTTTTGATCAAATTGTTTTTGTGTTTCATGGATTAAAAACAGGTTTTTTTTGTTATTCATTGAAGCTTAATTTTATTTGTTACCCAAATAGATTTTTTACCTATGACTACAGTTTGTTGGACAGGGGAGACATACGTTTTTGCGGGCAAAAACAAACTTTAATTAAATTATGTCTTTTATTGTTTTCTCAAACACATGATTTACCATACTCGAGGCAAGCACACTCTAACCATTACACCACCGACGTGGCTCCCTGGCAGTTGGAGGCAAATACCAAACAAAAATAATCGGATATAGACTCATTTAATTACCTATACACATCAACAGTATTCATATAGTTCTTGTTTTTTATGCCAGTGTTTAATTTAATATTATGTATAAACATTTAGCAGGGCTTACCACAAAAACGGGTTATTTAGTAATATATATATTTTTTTTTTTCTAGCCGAAAGAATGGAAGACATGGAAAAGGGAAAGTAAGTGCACTGTGTTTAGGCAATTAAGTTAAAATCTGTCTATTCCAAACAATTTGTATGTTTAGAATCTTGTATAAGCAGAATATCAAATGTAGTCGTGATTAAGATCTGTGTCTAATTTTAAACAGAGTTTGTTACAAGTCTGTTCTGTTTACATTCGTTCCACAGTAATTTTGTATTGTTAAATTTATAATCTAGTTTTTTTTTCAGATGTACTTTGTACATAACAGCAAATAAACTACAGTAGCCATCAGGCATCCTTACTATAGCAGTGTTTTACTCTAAACAATTACTCAAAAATATATTTGTTTTGAGGTTCCATCATCAATAACAAATTGTATAAAATTAAATTATGTAGACAGTATCATGTAATCCTGATATTGATTCTCAATTGAACTGGACAAGTCAGATATGTCAATTATGTTCAAATATATCATGTCATATCTATGCATTTACTTATAAAATATTGTATTGTACTTGTATTTGTTGTCACCTATCTACTGAAACATTAGTATTATAAGGATATTTTTGTATTTGAGTGCATCAGAGAAGATTAGTTTGTGCTAACTCTGTCACCCTCTTATGATCAAGTTTTATTATTATTGTTGTTATTATCATCATTAATAATATTATTATTATTAAGGTCTTTCTCCATTTCCATGGGAAGTGACCTTGTAATTCTTATGATTATTGTTCCCCAACGCTTCGTCAAAGTGGGACTAGTGGGTTCCGTGCGTCAGTCCCGAATTGGTTTCTGGATGATAACTTGTGACGGAAAAGTCAGATTGAAGCTAGGTGTGATACATGTATGTATCTGTATCTTATGAATATCTAGGTCAAGTTTGATAATGACGATTTTTCGACAATTCTTACAAGAGTTATACCTTTCTTGTACTTTGAATTTACCAAATTTTTGGTTTACGGATGATAACCTGTGAATGAAAAGTCAGATCGAAGATTAGTTGTAGTTTGTAAGTGTATCTTATGAATATCTAGGTCATGTTTGATAATGATGATTTTTGAACAATTTTACCAGAGTTATGCCCCTTTTTGTACTTAAAATGTGCTAAGTTTTTGGTTTCCAGAAGATAACTTGTGAGTGAAAAGACAGATGTGTGTTTTACTATTTGGACACTTCTTACGGAAGTTTTTCCATGATAATTTCAATATTTGAACTTACTAAGTAACCTTAGCGTCGGGAGACCCATTGCCAGCGACCTTTTATTATTCTTTCTTTTCTTTTTTTCCAAATTTTCCCGAACAAGCAGAAAAACATATCACAGTGAGGTTTGGTTCCATGTATAAGGAATAGAAACCCTACTCCAGCATTTTGTTCTTCAGTGTGGTCACTTTTGTTGTTACGCAGTTATCTGTCCAAATGCTGAAATTAATAAACCTTGTTATCAAGTAATCTCTGAAACCGTAATACAGATTGAAAAACCAAAGTATGGAAAGTGATGATCGAGGACTGATACCACAACTTTGTTTTGATTTGGTTAAAAAATGTGGACGACTTATAGGGATTGGTTACTCAGGCCCCAAATGAAAATGAGGTGAAATGATATTTGAAAATATAATATCTCCCAACATTCCTGATGAAGGTTATTCCAGAAATATGTTGTGCTCACTAAATTAGATATCTATGATTCTCTTCAGTATTTCACAACATTGTTAACAAGGTGAGCAATAAAATGTTCTAAGGAGACTTTGGTTTTAACAAGGATTGGCACTCTCAGTGTTGCCTCTAAAAATCATTATTACACAATCTCCTTTGAAGTTACTTTTACTGAAATTAGCAATTAATAATCTTTCCATCCATAATAGCTACCTGTAGTATATGGAAATATATTGCACAAATACAATGTATTATATGATCAAACATGAGTTTTTATGTTAACCAATTGTGAAATTAATTATTTTCATGCTATTTTATAGAATTCAAACACATTAGAAATACTAAATGAATACAATGTAGTTATGAACATATTTACTGGTAGTAATATATATACAAAATACATATCACTTTTATTCAAATTAGGAAAAGCAGAAAAGAGGAAATGGCGAGAAGACAGACTGATACAAAAACTGGAGAAAGTTCAATATGAGAAAAAAAAAGAAGAAGCAATAAAGGAAACTGATCTCAAAGGAATTGACAAAGGTTTTATATTGAATTGTAATTTGCACATATAATATATACATTCTAATGTAGTTGTTTAATATCTCTGGTTTGTGATTGGACAATGCTGTAATTTTCACGGTATCAATTCCACGGTTGAAATATCGTGAGATATTTTTAGAATTTTTGCCGATTACCACTTAAGTCATCTTGTCAATACACATGATAACTTTATAATGGAGATAACTGTATTGTATTTGAAAATTTCACGGCATCAATTGTCGATTTAATGGTTGCAAATATCTGTTTACTGGCATGAGATATTTTTAGAATTTTAGCTGATTACCGCTTACGTCATCTTGTCAATAATGTGCAATATACATCTATCCTACACATGATTACATTAAAATGGAGATAACGGTATTGTATTTGAAAATTTCATGGCATCAATTGTCGATTACATGATTGCAAATATCCGTTTACTGGTTCCGCTAGCACATCACCAGTAAACTCAGTTTGCAACCATGCGTTTAGCCAGTGAATATCTGGATGGGCAATGTGCAATTTGTTTATACTGGTGTAATTGGCAAGTTGATTTTGTAGTACATGTATTTGAATTTGTGTATTTCCTTTTATTTTACCAAAACATGCAGCAGACTGACGATCATATAAAATGGATATAAGTATTTTATTTTGGTAATATTGTTTAACATCTCAATTTCAACTGTTAGTTGGATGTCTGGTCGTCAGTACAAATGATCAGCAATCAATAAAAATGTATGAAAAATCAATATGCATATCAAAGACAACATGAGACAACAGAATGGCTAAAAGATTAAACACTAAAGGTCAACAATAACATGAAAAAAAACACATGGGCACATGGGACAACAGAATAGAAGAACGGTTAAACAGTAATGGTCAACAATATAACCAACCACAATAACATGGAACAACAGAACAGCTGAACAGTTAAACAGTAATGGTCAACAATATAACCAACCACAATAACATGGAACAACAGAATAGCTGAACAGTTAAACAGTAATGGTCAACAATATAACCAACCACAATAACATGGAACAACAGAACAGCTGAACAGTTAAACAGTAATGGTCAACAATATAACCAACCACAATAACATGAAACAACAGAACAGCTGAACAGTTAAACAGTAATGGTCAACAATATAACCAACCACAATAACATGGAACAACAGAACAGCTGAACAGTTAAACAGTAATGGTCAACAATATAACCAACCACAATAACATGGAACAACAGAATAGCTGAACAGTTAAACAGTAATGGTCAACAATATAACCAACCACAATAACATGGAACAACAGAACAGCTGAACAGTTAAACAGTAATGGTCAACAATATAACCAACCACAATAACATGGAACAACAGAATAGCTGAACAGTTAAACAGTAATGGTCAACAATATAACTAACCACAATAACATGGAACAACAGAACAGCTGAACAGTTAAACAGTAATGGTCAACAATATAACCAACCACAATAACATGAAACAACAGAACAGCTGAACAGTTAAACAGTAATGGTCAACAATATAACCAACCACAATAACATGGAACAACAGAACAGCTGAACAGTTAAACAGTAATGGTCAACAATATAACCAACCACAATAACATGGAACAACAGAATAGCTGAACAGTTAAACAGTAATGGTCAACAATATAACCAACCACAATAACATGGAACAACAGAACAGCTGAACAGTTAAACAGTAATGGTCAACAATATAACCAACCACAATAACATGGAACAACAGAACAGCTGAACAGTTAAACAGTAATGGTCAACAATATAACCAACCACAATAACATGGAACAACAGAACAGCTGAACAGTTAAACAGTAATGGTCAACAATATAACCAACCACAATAACATGGAACAACAGAATAGCTGAACAGTTAAACAGTAATGGTCAACAATATAACTAACCACAATAACATGGAACAACAGAACAGCTGAACAGTTAAACAGTAATGGTCAACAATATAACCAACCACAATAACATGGAACAACAGAATAGCTGAACAGTTAAACAGTAATGGTCAACAATATAACCAACCACAATAACATGAAACAACAGAATAGCTGAACAGTTAAACAGTAATGGTCAACAATATAACCAACCACAATAACATGGAACAACAGAACAGCTGAACAGTTAAACAGTAATGGTCAACAATATAACCAACCACAATAACATGGAACAACAGAACAGCTGAACAGTTAAACAGTAATGGTCAACAATATAACCAACCACAATAACATGGAACAACAGAACAGCTGAACAGTTAAACAGTAATGGTCAACAATATAACCAACCACAATAACATGAAACAACAGAATAGCTGAACAGTTAAACAGTAATGGTCAACAATAAAACCAACCACAATAACATGGAACAACAGAACAGCTGAACAGTTAAACAGTAATGGTCAACAATATAACCAACCACAATAACATGGAACAACAGAACAGCTGAACAGTTAAACAGTAATGGTCAACAATATAACCAACCACAATAACATGGAACAACAGAATAGCTGAACAGTTAAACAGTAATGGTCAACAATAACATGGAACAACAGAAGAGCTGAACAGTTAAACAGTAATGGTCAACAATATAACCAACCACAATAACATGAAACAACAGAACAGCTGAACAGTTAAACAGTAATGGTCAACAATATAACCAACCACAATAACATGAAACAACAGAATAGCTGAACAGTTAAACAGTAATGGTCAACAATAAAACCAACCACAATAACATGGAACAACAGAACAGCTGAACAGTTAAACAGTAATGGTCAACAATAAAACCAACCACAATAACATGGAACAACAGAACAGCTGAACAGTTAAACAGTAATGGTCAACAATAACATGGAACAACAGAATAGCTGAACAGTTAAACAGTAATGGTCAACAATATAACCAACCACAATAACATGAAACAACAGAATAGCTGAACAGTTAAACAGTAATGGTCAACAATAAAACCAACCACAATAACATGGAACAACAGAACAGCTGAACAGTTAAACAGTAATGGTCAACAATAAAACCAACCACAATAACATGGAACAACAGAACAGCTGAACAGTTAAACAGTAATGGTCAACAATAACATGGAACAACAGAATAGCTGAACAGTTAAACAGTAATGGTCAACAATAACATGGAACAACAGAAGAGCTGAACAGTTAAACAGTAATGGTCAACAATATAACCAACCACAATAACATGAAACAACAGAACAGCTGAACAGTTAAACAGTAATGGTCAACAATATAACCAACCACAATAACATGAAACAACAGAATAGCTGAACAGTTAAACAGTAATGGTCAACAATAAAACCAACCACAATAACATGGAACAACAGAACAGCTGAACAGTTAAACAGTAATGGTCAACAATAAAACCAACCACAATAACATGGAACAACAGAACAGCTGAACAGTTAAACAGTAATGGTCAACAATATAACCAACCACAATAACATGGAACAACAGAATAGCTGAACAGTTAAACAGTAATGGTCCACAATAACATGGAACAACAGAAGAGCTGAACAGTTAAACAGTAATGGTCAACAATATAACCAACCACAATAACATGAAACAACAGAACAGCTGAACAGTTAAACAGTAATGGTCAACAATATAACCAACCACAATAACATGAAACAACAGAATAGCTGAACAGTTAAACAGTAATGGTCAACAATAAAACCAACCACAATAACATGGAACAACAGAACAGCTGAACAGTTAAACAGTAATGGTCAACAATAAAACCAACCACAATAACATGGAACAACAGAACAGCTGAACAGTTAAACAGTAATGGTCAACAATATAACCAACCACAATAACATGGAACAACAGAACAGCTGAACAGTTAAACAGTAATGGTCAACAATATAACCAACCACAATAACATGGAACAACAGAATAGCTGAACAGTTAAACAGTAATGGTCAACAATATAACTAACCACAATAACATGGAACAACAGAACAGCTGAACAGTTAAACAGTAATGGTCAACAATATAACCAACCACAATAACATGGAACAACAGAATAGCTGAACAGTTAAACAGTAATGGTCAACAATATAACCAACCACAATAACATGGAACAACAGAATAGCTGAACAGTTTAAACAGTAATGGTCAACAATATAACTAACCACAATAACATGGAACAACAGAACAGCTGAACAGTTAAACAGTAATGGTCAACAATATAACCAACCACAATAACATGGAACAACAGAATAGCTGAACAGTTAAACAGTAATGGTCAACAATATAACCAACCACAATAACATGAAACAACAGAATAGCTGAACAGTTAAACAGTAATGGTCAACAATATAACCAACCACAATAACATGGAACAACAGAACAGCTGAACAGTTAAACAGTAATGGTCAACAATATAACCAACCACAATAACATGGAACAACAGAACAGCTGAACAGTTAAACAGTAATGGTCAACAATATAACCAACCACAATAACATGGAACAACAGAACAGCTGAACAGTTAAACAGTAATGGTCAACAATATAACCAACCACAATAACATGGAACAACAGAACAGCTGAACAGTTAAACAGTAATGGTCAACAATATAACCAACCACAATAACATGGAACAACAGAACAGCTGAACAGTTAAACAGTAATGGTCAACAATATAACCAACCACAATAACATGGAACAACAGAACAGCTGAACAGTTAAACAGTAATGATCAACAATATAACCAACCACAATAACATGGAACAACAGAACAGCTGAACAGTTAAACAGTAATGGTCAACAATATAACCAACCACAATAACATGGAACAACAGAATAGCTGAACAGTTAAACAGTAATGGTCAACAATATAACCAACCACAATAACATGGAACAACAGAATAGAAGAACAGTTAAACAGTAATGGTCAACAATATAACCAACCACAATAACATGGAACAACAGAACAGCTGAACAGTTAAACAGTAATGGTCAACAATATAACCAACCACAATAACATGGAACAACAGAATAGCTGAACAGTTAAACAGTAATGGTCAACAATATAACTAACCACAATAACATGGAACAACAGAACAGCTGAACAGTTAAACAGTAATGGTCAACAATATAACCAACCACAATAACATGGAACAACAGAATAGCTGAACAGTTAAACAGTAATGGTCAACAATATAACCAACCACAATAACATGAAACAACAGAATAGCTGAACAGTTAAACAGTAATGGTCAACAATATAACCAACCACAATAACATGGAACAACAGAACAGCTGAACAGTTAAACAGTAATGGTCAACAATATAACCAACCACAATAACATGGAACAACAGAACAGCTGAACAGTTAAACAGTAATGGTCAACAATATAACCAACCACAATAACATGGAACAACAGAACAGCTGAACAGTTAAACAGTAATGGTCAACAATATAACCAACCACAATAACATGGAACAACAGAATAGCTGAACAGTTAAACAGTAATGGTCAACAATATAACTAACCACAATAACATGGAACAACAGAACAGCTGAACAGTTAAACAGTAATGGTCAACAATATAACCAACCACAATAACATGGAACAACAGAATAGCTGAACAGTTAAACAGTAATGGTCAACAATATAACCAACCACAATAACATGAAACAACAGAACAGCTGAACAGTTAAACAGTAATGGTCAACAATATAACCAACCACAATAACATGGAACAACAGAACAGCTGAACAGTTAAACAGTAATGGTCAACAATATAACCAACCACAATAACATGGAACAACAGAACAGCTGAACAGTTAAACAGTAATGGTCAACAATATAACCAACCACAATAACATGGAACAACAGAATAGAAGAACAGTTAAACAGTAATGGTCAACAATATAACCAACCACAATAACATGAAACAACAGAATAGCTGAACAGTTAAACAGTAATGGTCAACAATATAACCAACCACAATAACATGGAACAACAGAATAGCTGAACAGTTAAACAGTAATGGTCAACAATATAACCAACCACAATAACATGGAACAACAGAACAGCTGAACAGTTAAACAGTAATGGTCAACAATATAACCAACCACAATAACATGGAACAACAGAACAGCTGAACAGTTAAACAGTAATGGTCAACACTATAACCAACCACAATAACATGGAACAACAGAATAGAAGAACAGTTAAACAGTAATGGTCAACAATATAACCAACCACAATAACATGAAACAACAGAACAGCTGAACAGTTAAACAGTAATGGTCAACAATATAACCAACCACAATAACATGGAACAACAGAACAGCTGAACAGTTAAACAGTAATGGTCAACAATATAACCAACCACAATAACATGGAACAACAGAACAGCTGAACAGTTAAAACAGTAATGGTCAACAATATAACCAACCACAATAAGATGGAACAACAGAATAGCTGAACAGTTAAACAGTAATGGTCAACAATATAACCAACCACAATAACATGAAACAACAGAATAGCTGAACAGTTAAACAGTAATGGTCAACAATATAACCAACCACAATAACATGAAACAACAGAATAGCTGAACAGTTAAACAGTAATGGTCAACAATAAAACCAACCACAATAACATGGAACAACAGAACAGCTGAACAGTTAAACAGTAATGGTCAACAATATAACCAACCACAATAACATGGAACAACAGAACAGCTGAACAGTTAAACAGTAATGGTCAACAATATAACCAACCACAATAACATGGAACAACAGAATAGCTGAACAGTTAAACAGTAATGGTCAACAATAACATGGAACAACAGAAGAGCTGAACAGTTAAACAGTAATGGTCAACAATATAACCAACCACAATAACATGAAACAACAGAACAGCTGAACAGTTAAACAGTAATGGTCAACAATATAACCAACCACAATAACATGAAACAACAGAATAGCTGAACAGTTAAACAGTAATGGTCAACAATAAAACCAACCACAATAACATGGAACAACAGAACAGCTGAACAGTTAAACAGTAATGGTCAACAATAAAACCAACCACAATAACATGGAACAACAGAACAGCTGAACAGTTAAACAGTAATGGTCAACAATAACATGGAACAACAGAATAGCTGAACAGTTAAACAGTAATGGTCAACAATATAACCAACCACAATAACATGGAACAACAGAACAGCTGAACAGTTAAACAGTAATGGTCAACAATATAACCAACCACAATAACATGAAACAACAGAATAGCTGAACAGTTAAACAGTAATGGTCAACAATAAAACCAACCACAATAACATGGAACAACAGAACAGCTGAACAGTTAAACAGTAATGGTCAACAATAACATGGAACAACAGAAGAGCTGAACAGTTAAACAGTAATGGTCAACAATATAACCAACCACAATAACATGAAACAACAGAACAGCTGAACAGTTAAACAGTAATGGTCAACAATATAACCAACCACAATAACATGAAACAACAGAATAGCTGAACAGTTAAACAGTAATGGTCAACAATAAAACCAACCACAATAACATGGAACAACAGAACAGCTGAACAGTTAAACAGTAATGGTCAACAATAAAACCAACCACAATAACATGGAACAACAGAACAGCTGAACAGTTAAACAGTAATGGTCAACAATATAACCAACCACAATAACATGGAACAACAGAACAGCTGAACAGTTAAACAGTAATGGTCAACAATATAACCAACCACAATAACATGGAACAACAGAATAGCTGAACAGTTAAACAGTAATGGTCAACAATATAACTAACCACAATAACATGGAACAACAGAACAGCTGAACAGTTAAACAGTAATGGTCAACAATATAACCAACCACAATAACATGGAACAACAGAATAGCTGAACAGTTAAACAGTAATGGTCAACAATATAACCAACCACAATAACATGAAACAACAGAATAGCTGAACAGTTAAACAGTAATGGTCAACAATATAACCAACCACAATAACATGGAACAACAGAACAGCTGAACAGTTAAACAGTAATGGTCAACAATATAACCAACCACAATAACGTGGAACAACAGAACAGCTGAACAGTTAAACAGTAATGGTCAACAATATAACCAACCACAATAACATGGAACAACAGAACAGCTGAACAGTTAAACAGTAATGGTCAACAATATAACCAACCACAATAACATGGAACAACAGAATAGCTGAACAGTTAAACAGTAATGGTCAACAATATAACTAACCACAATAACATGGAACAACAGAACAGCTGAACAGTTAAACAGTAATGGTCAACAATATAACCAACCACAATAACATGGAACAACAGAATAGCTGAACAGTTAAACAGTAATGGTCAACAATATAACCAACCACAATAACATGAAACAACAGAATAGCTGAACAGTTAAACAGTAATGGTCAACAATATAACCAACCACAATAACATGGAACAACAGAACAGCTGAACAGTTAAACAGTAATGGTCAACAATATAACCAACCACAATAACATGGAACAACAGAACAGCTGAACAGTTAAACAGTAATGGTCAACAATATAACCAACCACAATAACATGGAACAACAGAACAGCTGAACAGTTAAACAGTAATGGTCAACAATATAACCAACCACAATAACATGGAACAACAGAACAGCTGAACAGTTAAACAGTAATGGTCAACAATATAACCAACCACAATAACATGGAACAACAGAATAGCTGAACAGTTAAACAGTAATGGTCAACAATATAACCAACCACAATAACATGGAACAACAGAACAGCTGAACAGTTAAACAGTAATGGTCAACAATATAACCAACCACAATAACATGGAACAACAGAACAGCTGAACAGTTAAACAGTAATGGTCAACAATATAACCAACCACAATAACATGGAACAACAGAATAGCTGAACAGTTAAACAGTAATGGTCAACAATATAACCAACCACAATAACATGGAACAACAGAATAGAAGAACAGTTAAACAGTAATGGTCAACAATATAACCAACCACAATAACATGAAACAACAGAATAGCTGAACAGTTAAACAGTAATGGTCAACAATATAACCAACCACAATAACATGGAACAACAGAATAGCTGAACAGTTAAACAGTAATGGTCAACAATATAACCAACCACAATAACATGGAACAACAGAACAGCTGAACAGTTAAACAGTAATGGTCAACAATATAACCAACCACAATAACATGGAACAACAGAACAGCTGAACAGTTAAACAGTAATGGTCAACAATATAACCAACCACAATAACATGGAACAACAGAATAGAAGAACAGTTAAACAGTAATGGTCAACAATATAACCAACCACAATAACATGAAACAACAGAACAGCTGAACAGTTAAACAGTAATGGTCAACAATATAACCAACCACAATAACATGGAACAACAGAACAGCTGAACAGTTAAACAGTAATGGTCAACAATATAACCAACCACAATAACATGGAACAACAGAACAGCTGAACAGTTAAACAGTAATGGTCAACAATATAACCAACCACAATAAGATGGAACAACAGAATAGCTGAACAGTTAAACAGTAATGGTCAACAATATAACCAACCACAATAACATGAAACAACAGAATAGCTGAACAGTTAAACAGTAATGGTCAACAATATAACCAACCACAATAACATGAAACAACAGAATAGCTGAACAGTTAAACAGTAATGGTCAACAATAAAACCAACCACAATAACATGGAACAACAGAACAGCTGAACAGTTAAACAGTAATGGTCAACAATATAACCAACCACAATAACATGGAACAACAGAACAGCTGAACAGTTAAACAGTAATGGTCAACAATATAACCAACCACAATAACATGGAACAACAGAACAGCTGAACAGTTAAACAGTAATGGTCAACAATATAACCAACCACAATAACATGAAACAACAGAACAGCTGAACAGTTAAACAGTAATGGTCAACAATATAACCAACCACAATAACATGAAACAACAGAATAGCTGAACAGTTAAACAGTAATGGTCAACAATAAAACCAACCACAATAACATGGAACAACTGAACAGTTAAACAGTAATGGTCAACAATAAAACCAACCACAATAACATGGAACAACAGAACAGCTGAACAGTTAAACAGTAATGGTCAACAATATAACCAACCACAATAACATGGAACAACAGAACAGCTGAACAGTTAAACAGTAATGGTCAACAATATAACCAACCACAATAACATGGAACAACAGAACAGCTGAACAGTTAAACAGTAATGGTCAACAATATAACCAACCACAATAACATGGAACAACAGAATAGCTGAACAGTTAAACAGTAATGGTCAACAATATAACCAACCACAATAACATGAAACAACAGAACAGCTGAACAGTTAAACAGTAATGGTCAACAATATAACTAACCACAATAACATGGAACAACAGAATAGAAGAACAGTTAAACAGTAATGGTCAACAATATAACCAACCACAATAACATGGAACAACAGAATAGAAGAACAGTTAAACAGTAATGGTCAACAATATAACCAACCACAATAACATGGAACAACAGAACAGCTGAACAGTTAAACAGTAATGGTCAACAATATAACCAACCACAATAACATGGAACAACAGAATAGCTGAACAGTTAAACAGTAATGGTCAACAATATAACCAACCACAATAACATGAAACAACAGAATAGCTGAACAGTTAAACAGTAATGGTCAACAATAAAACCAACCACAATAACATGGAACAACAGAACAGCTGAACAGTTAAACAGTAATGGTCAACAATAAAACCAACCACAATAACATGGAACAACAGAACAGCTGAACAGTTAAACAGTAATGGTCAACAATATAACCAACCACAATAACATGGAACAACAGAACAGCTGAACAGTTAAACAGTAATGGTCAACAATATAACCAACCACAATAACATGGAACAACAGAACAGCTGAACACTTAAACAGTAATGGTCAACAATATAACCAACCACAATAACATGGAACAACAGAATAGCTGAACAGTTAAACAGTAATGGTCAACAATATAACCAACCACAATAACATGAAACAACAGAACAGCTGAACAGTTAAACAGTAATGGTCAACAATATAACTAACCACAATAACATGGAACAACAGAATAGAAGAACAGTTAAACAGTAATGGTCAACAATATAACCAACCACAATAACATGGAACAACAGAATAGAAGAACAGTTAAACAGTAATGGTCAACAATATAACCAACCACAATAACATGGAACAACAGAATAGAAGAACAGTTAAACAGTAATGGTCAACAATATAACCAACCACAATAACATGGAACAACAGAATAGAAGAACAGTTAAACAGTAATGGTCAACAATATAACCAACCACAATAACATGAAACAACAGAACAGCTGAACAGTTAAACAGTAATGGTCAACAATATAACCAACCACAATAACATGGAACAACAGAACAGCTGAACAGTTAAACAGTAATGGTCAACAATATAACCAACCACAATAACATGGAACAACAGAACAGCTGAACAGTTAAACAGTAATGGTCAACAATATAACCAACCACAATAAGATGGAACAACAGAATAGCTGAACAGTTAAACAGTAATGGTCAACAATATAACCAACCACAATAACATGAAACAACAGAATAGCTGAACAGTTAAACAGTAATGGTCAACAATATAACCAACCACAATAACATGAAACAACAGAATAGCTGAACAGTTAAACAGTAATGGTCAACAATAAAACCAACCACAATAACATGGAACAACAGAACAGCTGAACAGTTAAACAGTAATGGTCAACAATATAACCAACCACAATAACATGGAACAACAGAACAGCTGAACAGTTAAACAGTAATGGTCAACAATATAACCAACCACAATAACATGGAACAACAGAACAGCTGAACAGTTAAACAGTAATGGTCAACAATATAACCAACCACAATAACATGGAACAACAGAACAGCTGAACAGTTAAACAGTAATGGTCAACAATATAACCAACCACAATAACATGAAACAACAGAACAGCTGAACAGTTAAACAGTAATGGTCAACAATATAACCAACCACAATAACATGAAACAACAGAATAGCTGAACAGTTAAACAGTAATGGTCAACAATAAAACCAACCACAATAACATGGAACAACAGAACAGCTGAACAGTTAAACAGTAATGGTCAACAATAAAACCAACCACAATAACATGGAACAACAGAACAGCTGAACAGTTAAACAGTAATGGTCAACAATATAACCAACCACAATAACATGGAACAACAGAACAGCTGAACAGTTAAACAGTAATGGTCAACAATATAACCAACCACAATAACATGGAACAACAGAACAGCTGAACAGTTAAACAGTAATGGTCAACAATATAACCAACCACAATAACATGGAACAACAGAATAGCTGAACAGTTAAACAGTAATGGTCAACAATATAACCAACCACAATAACATGAAACAACAGAACAGCTGAACAGTTAAACAGTAATGGTCAACAATATAACTAACCACAATAACATGGAACAACAGAATAGAAGAACAGTTAAACAGTAATGGTCAACAATATAACCAACCACAATAACATGGAACAACAGAATAGAAGAACAGTTAAACAGTAATGGTCAACAATATAACCAACCATGATAACATGGAACAACAGAACAGCTGAACAGTTAAACAGTAATGGTCAACAATATAACCAACCACAATAACATGGAACAACAGAATAGCTGAACAGTTAAACAGTAATGGTCAACAATATAACCAACCACAATAACATGAAACAACAGAATAGCTGAACAGTTAAACAGTAATGGTCAACAATAAAACCAACCACAATAACATGGAACAACAGAACAGCTGAACAGTTAAACAGTAATGGTCAACAATAAAACCAACCACAATAACATGGAACAACAGAACAGCTGAACAGTTAAACAGTAATGGTCAACAATATAACCAACCACAATAACATGGAACAACAGAACAGCTGAACAGTTAAACAGTAATGGTCAACAATATAACCAACCACAATAACATGGAACAACAGAACAGCTGAACAGTTAAACAGTAATGGTCAACAATATAACCAACCACAATAACATGGAACAACAGAATAGCTGAACAGTTAAACAGTAATGGTCAACAATATAACCAACCACAATAACATGAAACAACAGAACAGCTGAACAGTTAAACAGTAATGGTCAACAATATAACTAACCACAATAACATGGAACAACAGAATAGAAGAACAGTTAAACAGTAATGGTCAACAATATAACCAACCACAATAACATGGAACAACAGAATAGAAGAACAGTTAAACAGTAATGGTCAACAATATAACCAACCACAATAACATGGAACAACAGAATAGAAGAACAGTTAAACAGTAATGGTCAACAATATAACCAACCACAATAACATGGAACAACAGAATAGCTGAACAGTTAAAACAGTAATGGTCAACAATAAAACCAAGCATACAAATATCATCCACTCCCCTGTCTCTGACAAGACTCAATATTCCAAGCACAGAATGATGACAAAATACCTGACAGAAATTTAGGTCCTGGCTATAAATGTGGCAGAGTCAAACCAGTTAATTGGAATCCAGCCCTTCTCTCTTGATATCTATGTCTCCTGCAACCAAACAGAAATTTAATTTATAATTAAAAAAACATAGCATATTATTATAAAGTATTGAGGTATGCAACCTGATGAAGTGATCTATTATAAAGTATTGAGGTATGCAACCTGATGAAGTGATCTCCTGTTATTTACCCATTAAAACACTTAATTTAGATTACATTGTATATACATAAATATACTGTATTATATATTATAGTACAGCCAACTTTATCCATTGCTCTACCTGGGTCTATACTAGACAATGCACAGTCACCTGAACTTAGAACTTACTTGGCAGGACAAGTAAGTATAATCTTTCAATATGCTAGATAAATTGTCATTCATCTTTGTCCTATGAAAGATAGTAAGAATATATTGACGAATCATAGACAACTTCTCTCTGTTTTATTATAAACAAAGTGATGTCCTAAATAGTAACTGCTATCTCTAAGCCAATCCAGATAACATAATTGCAGTTTGGACATATGAAAACCCACATATTACATTTAAATCAGTTTATTTGTAAACCTGATGTGGAGTCAACATAAATCAACCAAAATATTGAAACCACATTTTGTACATGTTGACATCTTGGATTAAAAAAAACGAAAAATATGAAAGACCCACTTATTTTTTTTCTTGACTGGGCCCTGATATTTGTTAGGGCTCCACCACTTTGTGAAGGACTCCCTATAGTGATCAGTCTGTCCGTCCGTGCGTCCGGTTCAAATCGTGTCCGCCCCAGAGATATTTTTTTTTTCACATAGGTTTATAATATTTGGCATGTAGGTGCATTACCATGAGATGATGTGACACGTACCAGTATTGCCTCTTTACGACCTTGACCTTTGACCTCAAACTCAATTATTGATTATGGAGGAGTATATTCGTGTCCGCCTCAGAATTTATTTATTTTTTCACATAGGTTTATGACATTTGGCATGTATGTGCATTTCCAGTAGACGATGTGCTGCATACCAATATTAAAAATTGTACACAATTGCCATACATCCATTTTTCCTGTCCTTCAGGTACACAAATTCCATCTTCACATGACACACTGGCAGAGCCCTCATGAGATGGCTCCCATCTCAATGGTATCTAGTTAGTATATACTAACAGGATTATTGTTAGGGTTATGGTGATTAACACCACTTTCAACAATAGTTCAGTTGGCAGTCAGTTTTATTGATGGAGGAAACAGGAGTACCCGGAGAAAACCACCGAACTGTGGCAAGTCACTGAAAAACTTTATCGCATAATGTTGCATCATGTATACCTGGCCATGAGTGGTATATTTGCACTCACAGCTTTAGTGGTGATAGACACTGATTGCACTGGTAGTTGTAACAACAGCCCCTATATACTAACAAAAATCAGTGTCAAGCCAAAAAAAATAATTGTTGAACAAACATCTAATTTTTTGAATTTCATAACTATAGATCAGTGCAAATCAGTGTTATTTTATCGAATTTGAAAATTTTAAAATACAATCATCTGAAGTTATTTAATAAGCACGTACATTGGCAATTTCGATCAATATATATTAAATTTGTTTTTATGCTTTACAAATATTTAATCTCCATTCGTCTATCGTCCGTCGTCCATTAACTTTTCACATTTTAATCTTCTCCTCTGAAACCCCTCAGCCAAATGAACTGAAACTTGGTTGGAAGCATCTATAGAAGGTCCTCTCTAAAGATTACACATTTGATCCTGATCCATTAACAAACATGGCCGCCACAGGCAATTCTTGTTTCTGTTTGGCCGATTTTTAAAAATCTTCTCCTCTGAAACCACTTGGCCAAATGAACTGAAACTTGATAGGAAGCATCTATGGAAGGTCCTCTATAAAGCTTGCTCATTTTGTCCCGATCGGCTAACAAACATGGCCGCCACAGGCAATTCTTGTTTCTGATTGGTTGATTTTTTTTTAAATCTTCTCTGTTAAAAGAAAGATAACTCTTGCTATTATCTCCCTTTGAAATTAACTAATGCTGATATAGTGTAACATGTTTATTCTATACATTACTAGTAGGTATTCACACAATCTGATTAAAATTAGCTGTTTGTTTGGCTCCTATTACTACGTACTACGCCACATACAAACAGCTGATTTTAATCAGATTGGTATTCACATGTTGATATTCTTTTTGGTTCATCTTGCCAAAGGCAATGTGAACTTTTGCCATCACTTGGCGTCTGTCATCCATCGTCCGTTAACTTTTCACATTTTAATCTTCTCTTCTAAAACCACTTAGCCAAATGAACTGAAACTTGATAGGAAGCATCTATGGAAGGTCCTCTATCAAGTTTGCACATTTGGTCCAGATCCGTTAACAAACATGGCCACCACAGGCAATTTTTGTTTTTGATTGGTTGATTTTTTTTAATCTTCTCCTCTGAAACTGCTTGGCCAAATGAACCGAAACTTGATAGGAAGCATCTATGCAAGGTCCTCTATAAAGATTGCACATTTTGTCCCGATCCGTTAACAAACATGGCCGCCACAGGCAATTCTTGTTTCTGGTTGGTCAATTTTTTTAATTCTTCTCCTCTGAAACCACTTGGCCAAATGAACTGAAACTTGGTAGGAAGCATCTATGGAAGGTACTCTATAAAAATTGCTCATATCCTCCTGTTTCGTTAACAAACATGGCCACCACAGGCAATTCTTGTTTCTGAGTGGTCGATTTCTAAAAATCTTCACATCTTTTACTGCATGGCCAAATGAAACGAAACACGGTAGGAAGCATCTATGAAAGGTCCTCTATAAAGATTGCTCAATTTGTCTCGATCCATTAACAAACATGGCTGCCACCGGCAATTCTTGTTTCTGATTGGTCGATGTCTAAAAATCTTCTCTGAAACCGCTTGACCAAATGAACCAAAACTTGATAGGAAGCATCTATGGAAGATCCTCTATAAAGATGCTCATTTCATCCCAATCTGTTAACAAACATGGCCACCATACGCAATTTTTTGGGGGGTTATTTTTAAAGAAATTAAAAAAAAAAATCTTCTCTGAAACCGAGTAGCCAAATGAAGCGAAATTTGGTATGAAGCACCTATGGAAGGTTCGATATAAAGTTTTCTCAAAGCAGAATGAAAGGTGAGCGACACAGGCTCAACCCACTGAGCCTCTAGTTTGTCATTATGTTGATCCCAATGACAGATTGTACTTGTAAAATTACTTCAAAATGTTCCATCTTTTATAATCCTTTATTAAGTCTCCCAAACAACATTTGGAGACTTATTGTTTTTGCTCCGTTTCTTATTAAGTCTCCCAAACTTTGTAGTTTTTGCTCCGTTTCTTATTATTATTATTATTCTCCTCTTTCTTCTCCTTTCTTTCCGCGGACCATGAACTTGTCCACGGCAGATCTCAGGAACTACTGGACAGAATTTCATGAAGCTTGGTGGAGTTATAGATATATGTTTCTAGTTGGTTCTAAAGTTTTCAGCTTTGTGGTAAAGGGGGTCAAAGTCATATTTTGAGGGGTTCAAAGGGGGTGAGGGTTACTATAGAATCCTATGGGAAAGTTGAAATTTCGTACATTAATGTTGATAACTTCTAAATGGATAATGATAGAGACATAAAATTTGACATAGTGATATTATAATAAAGAGGAAATAGAGATATAATAATAAAGATGAAATTAGTGATAGAGATATTATAATAAAGAGGAAATTAGTGATAGAGATATTATAATAAAGAGGAAATTAGTGATAGAGATATTATAATAAAGAGGAAATTAGTGATAGAGATATTATAATAAAGAGGAATTTAGTGATAGAGATATTATAATAAAGTGAAAATTAGTGATAGAGATATTATAATAAAGAGGAATTTAGTGATAGAGATATTATAATAAAGTGAAAATTAGTGATAGAGATATTATAATAAAGAGGAATTTAGTGATAGAGATATTATAATAAAGAGGAAATTAGTGATAGAGATATTATAATAAAGAGGAAATTAGTGATAGAGATATTATAATAAAGAGGAATTTAGTGATAGAGATATTATAATAAAGAGGAAATTAGTGATAGAGATATTATAATAAAGAGGAAATTAGTGATAGAGATATTATAATAAAGAGGAAATTAGTGATAGAGATATTATAATAAAGAGGAATTTAGTGATAGAGATATTATAATAAAGAGGAAATTAGTGATAGAGATATTATAATAAAGTGAAAATTAGTGATAGAGATATTATAATAAAGAGGAAATTAGTGATAGAGATATTATAATAAAGAGGAAATTAGTGATAGAGATATTATAATAAAGAGGAAATTAGTGATAGAGATATTATAATAAAGTGAAAATTAGTGATAGAGATATTATAATAAAGAGGAAATTAGTGATAGAGATATTATAATAAAGAGGAAATTAGTGATAGAGATATTATAATAAAGAGGAATTTAGTGATAGAGATATTATAATAAAGAGGAAATGGGATGGGGAAGGAAAGCCTGAACAGTTGTAGCAATGTCTTAAAACATGAACATTTGATGTAGTTATCAGTATTTTTATGATGATGATAAAAAAAAATATTATTTTATCAACTTGAGATTTTGTGTTTTGAATGAAAATATGTTGATGTATTAACATTTTTTACAGGTAGCAAGAGCTGCTGTTATATTTAACGTAAATGAAGTTATTATTTTTGACGAAACCGGATCCTTGGATAGGTAATAACAGTATGTGTCATAAAAAAATTGTCCAAAACTCCATACATATCTTTTCAATAGGAGTTTTGGTTTTAGATACATGGTTTTGAATGTCTTGAATTATTGATACACAACTAGTAATAATGATATTTCTATGTTTAGGTTAAAAATGGTTAGATTTCTGTATTATCAGATAATATCCAGGCTAGTGACACATCTTCTTGGAGGTGTGAGTTATGCTCATGACTGTGGTCATCATTCATTACTAGATAGACATTTTTAAAGGACCACATTTTGTTCATGTTAAGATTTCCTAAAATTATGATAAGTTATATATCGGTAATATGCATATCTTTTATTTTCGTTAAAAACATGTATACATTGTATTTTTTGCAGGTTATTATTTTTTGTACTCTTCATTCAAAGTGATATTGATAGCCCAATATATTCCAAAATATATTACAAGATTAAGAAGTTAACTTATTTTTAAATGTAATATTTTTACATATATATTTTTTTTTCTTGTTATTATTCTATTTAGTCAGAAGACAACATTTTATATATAAAATTTCTCTTTTGAAATTGAACTAGTTTTCTAAGTACACTAATTAAAATGAAAAACGAAAAGATTCCACACTCAGAACAACTCCAAAATACCACACCTTTCGGAACAACTCCATATATCACATATCAAAATTGTAGAAAGAGGCAAAATCAATACCTCTAACACATATGCATGACCTCTAACAGATATACATGACCTCTAACACATATACATGACTGCTCACTTTCTGGTAAATTGTTTAATGCTTCTGGAAGCCTCTGCTTTCAACAGATTTACTCTTGTTATACATGTGTCTGTGGGCAAGATTTAATGTGTTATTGTTCTATTTATAGAAGTGTTGAAGGGGACTATCAAGGAGTTGGGAAGAAAGGGCATGCCAATGTTCAGATGGCTAGAATTCTACAGTATCTAGAATGTCCGCAATATCTCAGGAAATCATTCTTCCCACAACACAAAGATCTTCAATATGCTGGTATGTATACATCTTCTGTATGTTTGTAATGTCTACAGTATTTCAGGAAATCAATTCTCCCCACAACACAAAGATCTTCAATATGCTGGTATGTATACATCTTCTGTATGTTTGTAATGTCTACAGTATTTCAGGAAATCAATTCTCCCCACAACACAAAGATCTTCAATATGCTGGTATGTATACATCTTCTGTATGTTTGTAATGTCTACAGTATTTCAGGAAATCATTCTTCCCACAACACAAAGATCTTCAATATGCTGGTATGTATACATCTTCTGTATGTTTGTAATGTCTACAGTATTTCAGGAAATCAATTCTCCCCACAACACAAAGATCTTCAATATGCTGGTATGTATACATCTTCTGTATGTTTAGAATATCTACAGTATTTCAGGAAATCATTAATAAAAGATAATATTTTCTATTCACTTATGAAATTGAAAGACAAAGACAATCAAAAATATTAGCAAAAACATGAAGTGAAATATCAAACACAATCAAAGAACTGTGGAGGGAAATGCACTGTACTTATTATACTTTTAATGAACGTTAGAAATATAATTTCATTTGCAAATATAAAAAAAAAAACTATTTAACACGATTTGATGATATATGAACCTGTAGTGTTATTTTCTGCTTAATTACATCACAAGATTTCCAGAAAATCAAAGTGAAAGTGAAAATAGAATTGTTCGATTAATCGGAAATAGATTTTTGGGCTCGAGTGCTTGGTTTAAGACACCAACCAACTGATTATAATCGATCATCGTAACACCACTACAAACTAAGAAAAAGAACTTCATAGCGGAAATGGCCCAATTTTCATACACTTTGGTAAATTAATGACAATACCGTTAAAAATGAAACAGATCATATATTCTGTACAAATCATTGTCTGTTTGTCCCATGATTAATTTCTATGCTTCATTGTGACATTTGTGAAAATGCACACTATAAATACTCTAGTGTATATAATTTTAGGAAGCTTTTGCATTCCAAATAGATATTAATTTTAGGCATTCTTATGTACATGTGCATATATAAACAATTAAACCTTTTAAAAATATGTTCAACATATATAATAATCTTTTCCACAATGATCTCCATGCTATATCGTGTTCAACACATATATTAATCTCTTTCATGATGATTTACATGCTATGTCGTATTCAACACACATATATTAATCTTTTCCACACTATATCGCGGTAAAAACACACATATTGATTGAAGTGATAAAAGATAATCCTTTCAACGATGATACCACAGCGGATGAAAAATATCAGTTTACCTGTATGATCGATTTCCGTTGTGTTTTCCGTGACAGAGCAATCTTGGAAAGGATTAATTTCCGTGACGGAGACGTGGTTTTTGTAAAAAAAAAAACAAAAAAAAAAACACGCTGTTCCCTCTGTAGAACAAAATATTGAAGGTTAGACAGGAACACACTACTTTCCTAAATTTTATAGGACTCTACCTGGATATAACATTTCATGCAACAACATATCTAACACAATCACCTATATATATTATATATATATTGTATTGTATGGTTGTCACTTACTTCTAGACGTTTGTATAATATACTTTATTTCATGTGACTGTATAATGAATTCTTCATTATCCTATACAATATATTAAAAATTGCTGAGTTAGATTGCTGTCAAATTATAATATTAAGTATATATGTACCATCTACACACGCTTATACACATGTCTTACGTCTATCCCTAGATTTGCCTTACGAGAAAAGGTAACACTAGGATTATTGAAGCTCCTTTTTTAGGGAGTGGATGTGGTCGAGTGGTCTAAGGCGCTGGACGTAAGGCTAAGCGAATGGTGCTGTAGTATATCAATGGTGTGGGTTTAAATCCCGTCGAGGGAAGAACAAAAATTTGACAGCTCTAAAAATCTAATTCTAACACTGTTTGGTTTAATTTTCAGACGTATATAATATTTAGTATTAACCTAGTATCCTTTAAAGTAACTTTGAGATCCAGTGGGACAGATATATTGTATGGTTGTCACTTGCTTCTAGACGTTTGTATATATATATGTATTATCAGACACTATTTTGATTAACACAATTTTGATTTTACACTATAGGTATTTTGAATCCATTGGATAGCCCCCACCATATGAGAGCAGATGATTCATGTCAATACAGAGAGGGTGTTGTGTTAGATAAACCTGTAAAATCGGGGAAAGGCTCATTTGTTAATGTTGGCCTACTGAAGGTTTGTATATAAGAGGTTATGTATTTAGCAAATAGTGCATAGCACTGAGGGTCATTTGGCAGTTTATGGACCGGTCCATAAACTGCCATGTGACCCGAAGTGTTATGCAGTATTTGTTATATTATACTGAAAATCCATTGGTTTCTTTGTGTATACATGAAGTTTGAAAAAGTGAATATCAGAAACAACAGTGTCTGAAAATATCATGGTAGACTGAAATTGTTACACACTTCTGTTTGTTGTTGGTTTTTTTTTTTCTTTTTCTTTTTTTCATTGTTTTTTTGGGGGGGGGGGGGGGGGGGGGGGGTGCATTTTTGTTTTGATTTTTGGGGTGGATTGTATTGTTTTAATTTGTTGTCCTTTACATTGTATGGGGGGGGGGGGGTTTCTGTTTTTATTATTATTATTTTATTTTTTTATGTAATTTATATAACATTTCTGCCCGAAGCTCCGGTCCATATCGCAAAATATGGACCGGACTGGCTAACATAGCTAATTAGAGGAAATAAATGTATGAATAAGTTATCTACGTGTCTACCCATGGACATTGAGATTTTACCACCCTGAAGCACTTCTGTATAGCCTGAGGCGAAGCCGAAGGCTGTACAGTGGTTTTGAAGGGTGGTACAATCTCAATGTCCACGGGTAGACATGTAGATAATGATTTATCCCCAGTTTGAAAACAAAAACTGATTTTTAATGGATTGCCTCGTTCTTTTTGTAACGTAATCATAACGTTTTTGTACTTTCGGACTAAAATGCCATTGCTCAGGTGAACATTTGTGTGCATTTTGACAAAGTGTAGGAACCCTTGGTATCACCCTACAGTTAACTACTTTTTAACGTTTTTCAGTTTTGTTTTGTTGTAATTTAATTTCTTGTATTTGGCGCGTATTGTCACATGGATAGCGTTACAGTATTCATGACGTCACTAGTAATAGGGCAGTGAATTCTATTGATAAAAATATGTGTCTGGGAGAAGAATTTATATAAGTGCTGCGTCACTTGTTTTCTGATCCCAATGTATGTACTATTGTTATAACTCATGCAATTTATTCAATAAATATTGTTTACACTAAAGGCAATGTTAGGTTTTGCCATCACTTGGCGTCTGTCGTCCGTTAACTTTTCACATTTTAATCTTCTCCTCTAAAGCCACTTAGCCAAATGAATTGAAACTTGGTATGAAGCATCTATGGAAGATCGTCTATAAACATTGTTCATTTCGACCCAATCTGTTTACAAACATGGCCGCCACAGGAAATTCTTGTTTCTGATTGGTCGATTTCTAAAAAAAAAAATCTTCTCCTCTGAAACCACCTGGCCAAATGAACCGAAACTTGGTAGGAAGCATCTATGGAAGGTCCTCTATAAAGATTGCTCATTTTGTCCCAATTCGTTTATAGACATGGCCACTATAGATGTATACTCATTTATGAGATATCTACCAACAAAAGTTAAATAAAGTATTTAAAATCACCTCTATTCCTTGTTGACACTAGATAAGTTCACTAGCTTAATTTACTTCAATATCACCATGTACAAGCAAACATTAGGGGGGGGGGGGGTTTTGTAAACCAAGGGGTGTACGTTTTTTTAGGTTGTTTTTACCAGTCGCAGAAAGAAAAATGAGTATGAACTATAAATAAAACTTAGAAAGGGACAATGTTATATACCACGGAACTCAGCAGAAAATGGGCTTTCATTTGGTATTTTTCTGGGTTCTCTGGAACATCCTGGTTTTGCAAACACTTCGACAGTTTGCTCATATTTTCTCATTTTGGGGGGTCGAGTCAAAATTATCATCAATTTCTGTCAAATGTGATACCTACCCTAACCTGACAGAACACAAATTATAGTATAATTGACGATTCTTCACAGTGAAATCCCCCACATAATCATAAACTTTTAGCGTCTATGCAACGATATAATCGAACAGCCCCTCGCAAGTAAACATGAGTGTTCCCCACCCCCCCCCCCCCCCCTAGGTAAACATCCATCATCGATGCAAACTGTCGAAGTGTTTGCAAAACCAGGATGCTCCACAGAACCCAGAAAAATACCAAATGAAAGCCCATTTTTTACTGAGTTCCGTGGTATATAACATTGTCCCTTTGTACGTTTTATTTATAGTTCATACTCACTTTTTCTTCTGCAACTGGTAAAAACAACCTAAAAAAACATAATGTTTGCTTGTACACGGAGAATATGACACATTTATTTTATTTTATAAAAATATAATTCAAATTTTCAATTGAAATCGATGTAAAATACTGAGGAGTCCTGTTGTCTTCTATTCACTGCCTTCAATTATTAAATGACCGGATGTTTGGAACAGAGAATTGGTATATACATTTTATTTCAGCAGGAAGTACAAATAGATAGACATTTACAGGCAGGAATCAGAGTAACGGTGAAATTATCAGAACATCATACAGGTAGTGTTCACATATTTTTTTTAATAAGATAGAAATATTTGTGGAGGAATTCTATATTGGGACATAAAGTGTGACATCATAAGTCAAAAATGAAAGTCTTTAATTAAAAGATCCTTGATAGTTTTTGCAAAGCAAAATGTCTATATTTGCATCAAATAACAATGGCAAGATAAATTCTGTACCCATTTTCTCATAATTTTGTGATGCATCAGTGTCCAATGTCTGTTGCATTCATAACGTAGTGTCCAAATGCAGCTTTTTATAGACTGTTGTATATATTTAGAAGACCCCTTTTGTATTCAGTAATAACCTTATATATAACAGTTGTAAAATACGGTTAAAAATTTTAAAATAAATATACATATCTTCGACTTAAGAATGATTAATCATGTGGACACCGTTACATTCGAACACTTGTAACCTTATACATAAATAAATTTGATTTTATATCTTCCTGAGAATATACTAGCAGGTTTCAATCATCATAGTATTGATATGGCTGTGTTTATACACTTGAAAGTAATTTTGGTAACTTTATCTTAGTTTCTTCATTCTTCAGTGTATGGTAGCGAGAGAAAAAAAAAGTGTTGTGAGTAACAAGGACACCAATAGCACCACTAAATACTTTATTCTTAAACTTTTAATTGTCTAATTCACTGGAGTTTCACTGGATAGTCTGAAAAAGAAAGATAATGACATTGCAGGTAATCATTACCGTAATGTGAAGTTTCACAAGATATTAGAAATAGAGTGAAAACGATCAAACGTTTCATTCGTAACATAGGACTACAACAGTGATTCGTGACTAAGGTGACTAGAATGAAGATTTTTTTGGAAAATAACAGACTAGTGATTATTAAGTCTCCCAAACAACGTTTGGAGACTTATTGTTTTTGCTCCGTTTCTTATTATTATTATTATTATTATTATTCTCCTTTCTTTCTTGAAATCATGGTACATGACTTACCTGTTGCGTTCATAACTGTCCACCATTATCGAGACGACAACACATTATTGTGAACTATGTCACAGATTTCTGTGAGATACCTAGTTTTGCATGACGTTGTGGAAATTCCCACACTAACAATAGATTAAGGTACACTTTAGGAAGTGTCACAGCTTTCACGATTTTATTATTGGCCAGCATTCTGTTCATAATTTCATGACGACAATTTCGAATGCCAAAATAAAACCTCGAATTCACGGTTATTATAGGGACTATCTGTTCAACTTTTTATTATATAACTCATTTCTTTTAGTTTTTTTTCAATGCACACTGATCGAATTCATTAAATCATTCTGAATCATTGTAATACCGCACAAATTCAACATTGTTCGATTTCAACGTCCTGAATTGATTCCCCGACATTGAAAAATTTCTACCAGTCTCCATTTTCAAAATGGCCACCACAATACTGCAAAAATTCAACATTGTTCGATTTCAAAGGTAACTATTAATTTATTTTTTAAGCTGGTTGTCAGTGGTCGGTTTTGGAGACTTCATAATCGTTAGATTATAATCATATCTTTTTTTTTACTTCACAATGTAAATAAATGTACTGAGAAATTGCCTGTAAGTCATCTTTATTTCAACATATACATTTTAGAGAGAAAAAAACGTTGAAATCATGGTACATGACTTACCTGTTGCGTTGATAACTGTCCACCATTATCGAGACGACAACACATTATTGTGAACTATGTCACAGATTTCACAGTTTTACGTGACGTTGTGGAAATTCCCGCACTAACAATAGATTAAGGTACACTTTAGGAAGTGTCACAGCTTTCACGATTTTATTATTGGCCAGCGTTCTGTTCGTAATTTCATGACGACAATTTCGAATGCCAAAATAAAACCTCGAATTCACGGTTATTATGGGGACTATCTGTTCAACTTTTTATTATATAACTCATTTCTTTTAGTTTTTTTCAATACACACTGATCGAATTCATTAAATCATTCTGAATCATTGTAATGCATACAATTCGTAGATACTTTTGAAGGACACCATTGGTTACGAATGAAACATTTGGAACAAAAATATATATTCCTCCTTACGAAAAAATAATGAATTCATTAAATACAAAAGCTTTATCAATATTTCTGTCCAAATAAGCTGGCACTTTCAAAATTGAAAGTGCCACTATTTTTACTTGTAATAGTTAAATTATAGCAACCCATGTTGCAAATGTCACAAATTTTGCCACAAATGTTGTGGATTTTGTGGGGGAAAATGATTGTCAAACATCAGTTTTTTCACCTTTTCATCAGATTTTTTTTAGTTTTATTTCAATGATGTACATGTAATGTAATGTGCATTGGTTCACAATCAGAACTAAAGCATTAAGTCAGAAAAAAACATTTTATTGACAACTTTTCCATTTGTCCCAATACTGAATTCATCCACGTTTGGTTTTTCTTTTCACATTTCACATGCAACGTCACATGACCACTCGGTCTTACCTTTGGTTGCAGATAGTCATGCATAGATAATCATATTTTCCTTTGAAATTTAGTTACATTTCAGCTCACCTTGGCCAAAGGTCCATGTGAGGTATTGTCATTGCTTTGTGTACGTCATATATGGCAGTTAGCTTTTAGCATTTCAATCTATTTCTCACAAACCAGTGGCCCAATTAGAACTAAACTTGGTAGAAATGTTTCTTGGGTAGTCAAGGAAAATGATCGTACACATGTAATTAAAGTGGTTGTTTTAGTAGTCAAGATTACCATCCAGCTGACACATGGTATTCATGGTTTTAAAAAGAAGGAACATACAACAACTAGATTATATAATGGTGATGCAAGTACCACAAGAATCTGCCGAAAACAAATATTTAGGTCATCGCATGCTTTTTACACTCGAAAATCAATGTAGTCATAGAAGAAAAGCTTTTAATTACCAACATTTTATGACAAAAATAACTATGAAACGAATACCCTACCTGCGAGATGTAGGGCCATAAAATATGTGTCTGGCACCATAGCAGAAACCGAAAAATGCAGAATACTCCACATAATGAAATTTGAAAATTTGAAAAAACAACATTTCCAAACAAGTGATTTTAAAGTGATTATGTTGCGGTGTTTTTATCTTATTGTACGAAAACCACTTCTTGACGAACGGACGGTAAAATTGCAAGGGAAGAAAGGAATCATTGGGAAAGGAGACTGATGTCTTGGATCCAGATGAATATTTTGATGTGATTGCTCTTATGTTGGAGCCACCGGCTTCTTGTTGTGTGTGTGTGGGGGGGAGGGGTCACGTTGCATTGAAAATCATGCTGCGAGCTCTGGAAATCTTTTTGTAATATGTTACATGGGGTGATTTTGTACTGTATTCGTGTCATTACCTCATAATCATATCCATTATCTTGAGTATGTGTATTTCATCACCAGTAGTACTAGTAGTAGTTCTTAACTAGTGAAGAAGAAGAAGTCACTGTACATTTTAGAATTTTTTTCGATGTACCCGTTGAAATTTGTGTATGAAAAATTACAACATACACAAATCTAATTCGTACTGTCTGCTTTACTTTTTCGGTAGGACCCTGTTTTTCAGCCAAATATCCATTTAGTACAAGAAGTGTCGTCAATGTAAACATGTAACGTGTATAACTACATCACGTAATGAGTGACATAATGTAACTAAAATTAAATTTGATTGAACATAAATTGTATATGAATGATCATTAGATGGTCCCTTACTAAATTTAGATTTTTTTGTGTTGATCCAATGGTGTGGTTATGGTTATGGTGTTTGATGCCACTTTCAACAATATTTCAGTTATATCGTGGCAGTCAGTTTCATTGGTGGAGAGAACTGCAGAAAACCACCGACCTGTCCCAAGTCACTGACAAACTTTATCACATAATGTTGTTATCGAGTACACCTCCCCATTATCGATATTCAAACTCACAACGTTGGTGGTGATAGACACTGATTGCACAGGTAGTTGTAAATCCAACTGCCATACGATCATGACCACGACAGCCCCTGTGTTGATGCAAGATGTCACCTGCAGAGGGAAAATGTAATATAGACATCTATGGAAAAAAATATTTTAAGATGATGCTTATCTAAAACTACTGAACCATTTGATGGCAGCCTTGCGCAGGGTATGGTTTTTAACATTGAACCATAAAGGGAAAATATATAGAAATTATTCTTATCTTGCCATTTGACAACAAACTTGGCTGGAATATGTCTTGTATGAGTCATTATAAAATGATTGTTTTTGTGTCAATCAGAAATCCAGGTATGACAATCATTGTACATAATATCACTCAGAGTATTTACTGGCAATCTGGAGACAATAAGATAAAGATCAGCTAGCAATGCTATTTATCATGTGCTTACTTACTATGATCATTTATTTTACTGCAGAAAAGAAAATATTGAAAGGTCAAGTTGTTTCTCCTTCCACACCTCAAAAAGAAGCAGATCTATACTGGGGATACAATGTGAGATTAGCCAGTAGTTTAGGAGCTGTGTTTACTGAATGTCCATATAAATCTGGTTATGACTTGACTATAGGGACATCAGAAAGAGGTTCTAATATTGACACATTTACACAATATGAAGATTACCAGTAAGTTGTCTACATAAGGAGGTTATATTTTGTTCTAAGACTACCAGTTTTATAGGTTAAGATGAAATTGTCATATTATGACAGTTAACATACATTATATTTTGATACAGGAAATTTTCTTTTTATCATTTTATTTTGTACAGCAAATTTTGTTGCAGTATACCTTGAATGCTATTTAAACTGAGATCTTTCTACTTTGTAATGCTAAGGAAACATTTACAAATAAGTCCATCAAAGTGCTACTGTATTTGGTGTGCCAATTTTCTCTAGTTCTACTATAAACAGCCTTATGTTACCTTCATTGGTGCATTATCTGCACCCCTTTTTGCTCCCAAAATCTCGAAAAAAACCTAGTTCGGGTATATAATCCGCATCAACTTTTAATCCGTTCATGTGGAGAACAAATGCATAAATAAAGCTTAAAATCTGGCAAGAAAAATGTGTAGTGCTATGAAAAACGTGTTCAATTATTGATAAATATTTCCGTCCTTTGTGGGCAACATTTAGAAAAAAAAAGTATGAATATATTAAATGATTTTTTTTTTTTACTTTCTTTCAACAACTATCAATTTATTGTTATCTTTATTGTTATGGTAATTACTATTAAACATTATGATCAGAAGATTAAAATTTACTGACAAACGTTTTCAACTTCAATCACTCGCTGATATGTTACCACACTTTAAACGAATGTTAGCAGAAATATTTCCCGAGAACCAGTACTTCATAATTCAATAATTTTCCAAAACCCGATTTTTTATTAGCTCACCTGACCTAAAGGGTCATGTGAGGTATTGCCATCAATTGGTGTCCGTCGTCCATCCGTTAACTTTCTCATATTTTAATCTACTCCTCTGAAACAACTGGGCCAAATGGAACCAAGCTTGGCAGAAAGCATCTATATAAGGTCCTCTATAAAGTTTCTTCATTTCGTCCCATTCCGCCAACAAATATGGCCACCAAGGGCAATTCTTGTTTCTGATTGGCTAATGTTAAAAAAAATCTTCTCCTCTGAAACTGCTTGGCCAAATGGAGCCAAACTTGGCAGGGAGCATCTATGTAAGATCCTCTATAAAACTTCTTCATTTGGTTCCATTCGGCCAACACACTGTTACTAAAAATAGAACATATGGTAAAATTGCACGTTTTTGGTAATAACTCATAAATGATCAGCACAGCAAGATCTAACTACCCTGAAATTTTGAAGAAAATCTAATTACATATCTTGGAGTTATTGCCCTTTTTTCATCAAATTTTCAAAATTTTAATACTTTTCGTTTTTTATTTCAAAAACTATAAGAGATAGATGTTAAGTTTAAACAGCAAATATGTGCAGCATGTCAAGATTTACCTAGCCTGCAATTTTAAAGTAAATCTGATTACCCATCTTGAAGTTATTGCCCTTTTTTCATCAAATTTTTAAAATGTTAATACTTTTCATCCTTTATTTCAAAAACTATAAGAGATAGATGTTAAGTGTAAACTGAAAACATGTTCAGCTTGTCAAGATCTACATGCCCTGCAATTTTGAAGTAAATCTGATAACCCGTCTAGGAGTTATTGCCCTTTTTTCATTATTATTTTTTAATTTAATCATTTTTGTCTGATATTTCAAAAACTATTAGAGATCAAGGTTTTGTATCATTCTATTGTCAGGTGAGCTATACAGGCTCAGTGGGCTGAGCCTCTAGTTAATATAAGTGAAAGATTAAAACAATATTTGCTATAGTAAGCAATATTAAATAAGAAAAAAATCAAAACAATAATAAATCTATTTTTATCATGTGTATAATTTCCTTTTAAACGAAATGACAGCCATACACAGTGACACATCATGGCTTCATTTAATATGAAAAATCTATTATTATGTATTAGTTACAGGTAGGGACTTTGTAAACATGTACTTTTGGGAGTGGGGCTTAAGGAAATATAAATATTGTCAGTAGATCATGCAAATATTGGCTTCAAATGCTAGAGGGACAGTGGCAACAATCGCTGAATCAGCTGGTCAAAACAGAAATGAAATGTAACACTTGATATATTTATTTTATTGATGTAAAACAACAAAAAAGCATTCATGCATAGATATAACAATGAAATTGTTCCAAAATCGATACAACAGATTGGATATGCAGTCGAACTTGAGACAATATCTTCTGAAATATCTGTACCATCACATCCGACCTCTTGGAAAAAGTTTCTCAGAACATATTGTAGTATATAATCTGCACCCACATACAAAAATTCATTTAAGGGTAAATTTCTGAGGATAATTATGGTAGTCAAAATTCTTTTTGCATGACCCAAAGGTATTACATATGTTATGGGTTTTTAGCTTGGCATCTGTCTGAATTGTTGTTTCCCATGTTACTTTTAATAATCATATAGAATTACTGCCCCATAGCTTTTATTCATTATCTAAAAAAAAAGTCTTTCAAAGTATTTTAGCAATTTGAAATCAGGTTTTAGCAAATACAGTTTGGTTGAAATAATAAAAAAAAAACATGAACAAATTCTTTTTAGTTAATTTTGTTAAAAAAAAATGTTCAAAATTAAAGTTAAAAAAAATGGACACAATTTATAATAAAGAGAAGTTTTATACAATTTGCTATTGAATTAATGTTTTGTATGTTTTGAAGATAGGATGATGACATTTGTAATTAGATATCAGATATGATAAGTTGTTTGTATGGTCAAAGGGGGCTTATGAACCTTTATCCATCAATTGATGTCAGTTGTCTGTGAACCTTTCATATAATTTCTTCCCTGCAGAAACCATTAAAGTATTTGAACCAAATCTTTGCTGCAATGGTCTATGGGTAATCCTAGAAATGTTTACTCATTTCATTCCGATTTGACATACAATATGGCCATCAGAGGACAAAACAATTTCTGATTGACTGAAGTATGAAAAATCTACTGAGAAACTACTGGAGGGTAGAACAGGTAACCAGAACACATAGCACTTTTGTGGGCTTACTAAGTCATTATGGACAAAATGAAAATGAAGTCTGTTTAGGGGGTTTAACCTGACCAATTCACAAAAAAAGACAGCAAAATGTAAAATGCTAGTTTCCAAACTTTTCATATTTTAATACAATGTTGATATTCACAAAATTCATACAAAGTTTGATTTTGTGGGTCTTGGAATAATAGCCCAAAACTGCAAAAAGAATGAAACATCAACTTGATAAATATCCGGTTTGTTGTATCTATGGCAAAGCTTTTTAAGAGTAGAAATCAATTGTAATAATTCAAAGATTATTGTGTGAAAAAATTATGGGTGCTTTTGTTTAAATTTATATCTACAGTTTCAATCAGTGCCATTTAGTTTCATAAGTTTAATTTCCAGCCTTGATGAAGTACATGTTATTAAAAGTGATATAAATCCCTTCAAGGTGTATGGTACCAAAAGCTTTTTTCAAATGATGCCTGTGCAAGTGTAATTGTTTTTAATTAAATGATTGTGTTGTTTTATCAACTAAGTGTACCTTGCGGTGTGCATGCAATTGACTAATATTAGATAAATATGAGATTGCTCTCACTGTCTCAGTTGTTTTATCTAGTTTGCAAGAAATGCCCAAAGAAATTAAGCATTGAACAGGACAAAATTCTCTCTTGGATCATATTCTATTCCTGATTTGTTGTAGAATATTGATACCGGGATGTTTTTAAATAATATATGAAACAGCTTTAATAATCATACAATTCAAGCATTAAACAGTTAAACAAACAGGAACTAGTGCTATTAGGTTAAACAAACAGGAACTAGTACTATTAGGTTACACAAACAGGAACTAGTATTATTAGGTTAAACAAACAGGAACTAGTACTATTAGGTTACACAAACGAACTAATATTATTAGGTTAAACAAACAGGAACTAGTACTATTAGGTTAAACAAACAGGAACTAGTACTATTAGGTTAAACAAACAGGAACTAGTACTATTAGGTTACACAAACGAACTAATATTATTAGGTTAAACAAACAGCACTAGTACTATTAGGTTAAGCAACCAGGAACTAGTATTATTAGGTTAAACAAACAGGAACTAGTATTATTAGGTTAAACAAATGAACTAGTATTATTAGGTTAAACAAACAGGAACTAGTACTATTAAGTTAAACAAACAGGAACTAGTATTATTAGGTTAAACAAACAGGAACTAGTACTATTAGGTTAAGCAAACAGAAACTAGTATTATTAGGTTAAACAAACGAACTAGTATTATTAGGTTAAACAAACAGGAACTAGTACTATTAAGTTAAACAAACAGGAACTAGTACTATTAGGTTACACAAACGAACTAATATTATTAGGTTAAACAAACAGCACTAGTACTATTAGGTTAAGCAACCAGGAACTAGTATTATTAGGTTAAACAAACAGGAACTAGTATTATTAGGTTAAACAAATGAACTAGTATTATTAGGTTAAACAAACAGGAACTAGTACTATTAAGTTAAACAAACAGGAACTAGTATTATTAGGTTAAACAAACAGGAACTAGTACTATTAGGTTAAGCAAACAGAAACTAGTATTATTAGGTTAAACAAACGAACTAGTATTATTAGGTTAAACAAACAGGAACTAGTACTATTAAGTTAAACAAACAGGAACTAGTACTATTAGGTTAAGTAAACAGGAACTAGTGTTATGAGGTTAACCAAACAGGAACTAGTATTATTAGGTTAAGCAAACAGGAACTAGTATTATTAGGTTAAACAAACAGGAGCTAGTATTATTAGGTTAAGCAAACAGGAACTAGTATTATTAGGTTAAACAAACAGGAACTAGTATTATTAGGTTAAGCAAACAGGAACTAGTATTATATAGGTTAAACAAACAGGAACTAGTATTATTAGGTTAAACAATCAGGAACTAGTATTATTAGGTTAAGCAAACAGGAACTAGTGTTATGAGGTTAACCAAACAGGAACTAGTATTATTAGGTTAAGCAAACAGGAACTAGTATTATTAGGTTAAACAAACAGGAACTAGTATTATATAGGTTAAACAAACAGGAACTAGTATTATTAGGTTAACCAAACAGGAACTAGTACTATTAGGTTAAACAAACGAACTAGTGTTATTAGTATCCCCCAAAAGTTAATCATAGATTTGATTTGCCATGTTAATTTCTTGATCTTACATAGGCATGGACTTGTGGTGTTTGGTGGTGTAAAAGGACTAGAGGCCAGTTTGGAAGCTGATGAAGTTTTAAATGTTGATGATCCAGGATTACTTTTCCAACATTATCTCAACACATGTCCTTCTCAAGGGAGTCGGACGATAAGAACTGAGGTACTGTATATGACAATTAATATCTAAAATCAGATTGCACGGCAGCAATAGTATGTTGTTTTTTACTTATTTCACTTTCAATTTTATATGCATTTGTAAAGCACATGAACAAGGCCTGTTCTGTGTCAGTGTGAACAGCTCTTTCTTATTCAGGGAGTCTTCTGAATCATATGTCTCTTTATATGCTATAATATCACTAACTGTTCGTCACTTTACTGGGATATCATACAATTTCTTGTATTAGATTTTAGATGATTTTCCAGATAAAGTAAACAACTATTTCCTTTTTATGTCTAAAGTCCAACAGATTTCTCTTTTGTTTCGAGGTCCTGGGTGGCTCAATGAGTTGGATAGTTGGATTACCCAACAACTCATACAAGCCTATCACCAATACGGTGTGGGTTCGAGCCCGGCTTTGTAAATTATGAAAAAGGGTGCACTCGACTCGCAGCCGCAAGTGATAAAGTTTACCAGTTGCTTGCCCATGGTCGGTGGTTCTCTCCTGGTACTCCGGCATCTTCCACCACTAAAACTGGTCACCATGATA
The DNA here is from genome assembly GCA_963383655.1 of Bathymodiolus septemdierum. Taxonomy (NCBI): domain Eukaryota; kingdom Metazoa; phylum Mollusca; class Bivalvia; order Mytilida; family Modiolidae; genus Bathymodiolus; species Bathymodiolus septemdierum. The sequence goes on from OY726520.1 coordinate 82,815,268, forward strand.
TAGCTGAAATATTGCTGAAAGTGGCATTAAGCACAATAAATCAAATCAAATCCAATCGTTTGTTTCGATATGGACATCTTTACATCAAATATCACCCTAAATTTACTCATTCGATAGGAAGATGTGTGAGTTTGGCTTTATAAGGAGATATTGAACATGTGGGGATTTCGGTCAACTAAGATTTCATGGCACTAAGTTTGGTTGTCGTTATATCTGGCTTTTACTGTACTTAATTTATGCTAAAATCCATCGCTAACATTCATTAAGTAAAAAAATGATAATGTAAGATAGTATTCAGAACTGAAAAACTGAAAGTAGTCACTGTACACTTGTATCTGAGGATTATTCCATTTAAAAATGTTGTGGTGGAATTGAAAGCTATCTTCTGAATTTTGTTTGTATTTCCTGATTTAAATATGCAACCCATGATACATTTTATATTAGAAAATCTCTTCCCTGTAGACTATTTATGGAACAATCCTTATCCTAATTTAGATTTCCCCATCAACTTATAACAGTATAATCACAACTCTCCAACATTGGAGGTTCACTGAAATTACATGTACTTTATTGTATAAATATGTGTGACTGATTGTAATCAAATGTTCATTTTAAAATATTTTAAGGATATAATTTTTCCCAGCAATAAGACTTACTTTTCTACAAAAATTGTTGCTACAAATATACGAGTTCATACATGTGAACTTTTGAAAAAGCATGGCTGAAAGGCAGATTTCGCAATTGTAAGGTGGCTCGAGCTCTATACCTTAGTGACTGCACATATTTTACTGCTATGCTTGTGACTACGATATACCGTCAACAAAATTGGAGAGAATTTCAAAGATGACATTAGTTGACTTGGATGCCTTCTATGAAACTGTCCTCTACTTCATTCGATAAATGAATACTTGTTCTTACCTTTATTTCATATTTTAAAGTTTGTAGATAACAAATATTAATTTTTAATTTTTGAATTTGTGGAAATGTCAAAATTTGAAATTGCTTTTTAGCCAAATGAATGATTGATAAAATTATGTCACTAACCTATGTTTCAAGTATCTTTGCAGTAAAGATTTGTTTTATAACTCAATTTCTTTATAACTTTCACATCTTGTTTTTTTTTCTTTCAATTTTTGTAGGAGGCCATTTTGATTACATTATCATCACTTAGATCAAGACTTCAGCACAAGAAAAAAACAGATTTCTTAAGAAAATAAAAGTATTAAATGTTAAAAGTTGTTTTATTCAGTTACATTTGTGTATGAAATTGTTTTATTCAGTTACACGTGTGTATTGAAATATACTGAGCAAAATAAGTTTAACAACAAATATATTGTCCTAACAAGCAATAAAGAGTAACATGAATGTACAAAAAATTGTAATTCACAAACTTCCGGATTTACGGAATGCAATACATGACACATGATGAAGTCACGCAAAAATCCACAATGTCAGTATCTTGTCCAGGCCCCGTTGGCAGTAATGGTAGCTCTACATCATTTTTTGCATGCCTCTTGATGATTTTTTTTTTAATCTTGTACTGTGGAATGGCATTCCATTCAATGATGAGGGCATTTTCCAATTCCTGCAAAGAGTTGAATGGATGATGATTCTCTCGAATTCGTCTGTTTAGCATGTCCCAAACATGTTCGATAGGAACCAGATCAGGAGAACGACTCGGTCAGGATAATGTGTTAACATTGTTAGACTGTAAAAAGTTCATGGAGAGACGAGCGATGTGTGGCCGAGCATTGTCCTACTGAAAGAGAAAACGATTGTTTCTGCACATGAACAGCACCACAACAGGGCATAAAATGTCATCACACATGGATGATTCCAGGTATTTTAAAATGGGTCTCCTGTACACAGAATTAATGCACTTATTCCTTGTTTGTTTTGTGACAGTAAGATTAACATATATATTTATTGACTCTCCAGATTGTGAATATATCATTATTTTGAATATGTCGATTGTAATATATGATTTTTGGCACTTGTCAGTCTTGCTAAGCTCCACCCTTTCAATGCCCATCTTTTGAAATCACCATCGCCAAAAAGCTTGTTTGTTGACAAATACGAGAATGATACACATGCACATGTTTACCATGAATATGATACTTATGTAGCAGAATTTCACAAAAAAGGAAAATGTACACATCGTCAGTTGCAGACAAATGATGCTGAGAGGTAAACCTTAGTTTAAATTATAATAATGACAATCTCCTGAAGCACATGTACAGCAAAAAAGGGGGTCGTACGTACCGAACTTGAAGAAAGCACAATACAATACAAATCTTTTATTGTCAGTCATGATGCCCAATATATTGAGCAGAATAATTAAGTGAATTACATACATTTGATTTCATATTGATTGATTTGATTGGTTTTACAACAAAGAAAGAAAGAAGGACAATATAACAAATGAATAAATACAATAATAAAATCTGACCCTGCATGATGATCTTGCATAATTTCCAGATATTTACTTGCACACCATGTATAAGTGTAATATTTTATTAATATTAGTATGGGAGAACCACCAGTGATTCATATTCAGTATAGTTATAGTATACATATAGTATTTTTATGAACAGTATTTCATTAATATTATTAATATTTTATTTATTATTGAATGTTATTATTTTTATTTTTTATTTTCCTTTGAGAACTAAATCTCTTTCTTTGAATAAAGAACATAGTAGTGAACTAGTGTTCTTAATTATAAAATTATCTTCTGATGACATTAACCATATTAATTTTGATTTATTTGGCAGATTATTGAAATTTGTATTCACATTTTTAATATTATTAATAATTTGGGTTCTCTTGTTTTTTAAAACAGGACACTGAAGAAGAAAATGGGTTTCATCTTCAACCCCAGTGTTACATAATTTACAAATTCTATCTTCTGTTTTTACTCCTATATATCTTCCTTTTTCGATTTCTAGATTATGAGCACTTACTCGGAACTTAGTAAGTACTCTCCTTTTATCCTCATTTAGTATTAGTAAATATTCTTCTAAGGAAATATTATCTTTAAATAGTTTGTAAGTTCTTAATTTATTACCCCCCTATTTATTATGTCTGTCATCATAAATTTCAGATCTCCATAGAAAATTATATTTTGTTTTAATTTGCTGTAAATTAAAGATTTCAAGTCTATTTTTAACATTTTTGACATCTATATTAATGTACTGCATCAAGCTTTCTATACTACCATACCAGCTATTTATATTGAATGATTTTAATGATTTAGAGACCTCGGATAAAAGAACATCTTCAGATTTTAATAAATATTTAAATTACCTGAATATATTTAAAATGACTTCAAGTAATAATGGATATCGTCCCAGCTCCACTAAAACAGCTATATTTGTTGTTCTCTTGCCTACACCTAGAGTAAATTTGCAAAATTTAATATGTACATTTTCTTGTTTCATGTTTTTACTCAAATTAAACAGAAAACGCTTTTCTTTATTAATTTTATTGACTTCCCCATACTTCACTCCCATATAATAGCACTGGTTTTACAGTGTGGTCAAATATGTGTAAAAGTGTTTTTATTTTCGGTTTATATAAATTATAACTCTTTTTAAATTTAAACAATGCTTTCAATCCACTCTTATACAAATCTTCTTTAGCTTCCGCAGAGCTTCCACTTTAACTTAGATATACTCCTAAATATTTATACCCCTTTGCTCTTTCAATAGATACATTATTTACATTAAATATTTTATCGTGGAGTTTTCCTGTATTGTTAAATGGAGAATCAAAATAAGATGCTTAATACCAACATTTTCGTGGTCTTTTTATTAAGATCGAGATGTTTGATTTGCATGCAGTATCTATTTAAGAGAATTAAATCTAACTGGTATATACACTGTATATAAATTTTGAACCATTCTGCCTATTTAGATTACACTTATCAGAAAAATCAAAATTACTACATGTATCATCAGATACGTCACTGTCTGACTGGTCAGATAACGATGATGAAAAACAATTATTATCTACATTATTTACAGATTTCCTTTCTGGAGCATGTTCACGTTTTCTGGCACCTGAATTTAATTTCCTGAAAGATAGTGCCTGGAAGCATGTTGATGCACTATGACCAAATTTTGAACAAATCTGGCAAACAACACCAGTGTTTTGGGAGTTATGATTGTTAAATGCCCTTTTTGACTACATAATTGACAATGGAGATTTTGGTACACATTTCCTCGTCCATTCCAATTGCAGTATTTCTTGATGTGCCCCTGGCTATTACAATTATGACAAATGGTTGACAAGCGAGATGGACCTTGTGATTTTGCACCATTATGGTTGTAGTTGGCTGAATATTGTTGTTCACATGACATTCTTTGAACCATATTACATGTAGTTAACTTACCAATTTGTCTTTCAAGTCAGATATATCATCATTGTCAGCTTTAGCTGCAGCAACACTCTCACCATGAACCCTATATGTGTATGCTTCACCGGCTTGTGCTAGTGATATAGCTTCAGCAATGTCCTCTGGTTTGCTAAACCTTACATAAAAAGCCAATTTTTCAGGCAACCCATTAATAAATTAAAGCATAACTTCTGATCTGGTTTATTCAAAATTTGACCTTTCTCTAAAATTTGACAATAGAAATCTTCAATATCCTGGCGGGGTCCTAATACCATATTTTGAAAAGTTTCTGATTCAACTATGACAGATGAATGTTGCCATCCAATATTGACATATTTGTCTGTGAAAAGATCTCGTAAAGTCTCCCAATCAGTTTTAGGATTTAAGGTATTGTACCATGTTAGGGCAGGGCCCTGTAAATGCAGATAAAAAGCGGCCAACTTACGTGCTTCGTCATCTTCATCCAGCTCATGTAATGTTGAAAAAGATTCAAATTCTCTTTGGAATTTGGCCCCATTTTCTCTTGGGTACCCCGAAAACTTCCTGCAAGTGCCCAACTTTTCCATATTATATTTAACAATTGTCTTATGAGTTTTAGGTGTTGATGCAGAATTTGGTAAATGATCAAATTTCAAAGATGGAATTTGCACAAATAAGTAATTTTCTAGAAATAATGAATGAGAATTGATATCTGGAGAAGTTAAATTTTGCGAAATTTTAACATTTTCCTCTACAATTCTTGATGGGAATGTAGGGCCATCTATAATACCTAATGACAAAAATTTAAGGTTTGCATAGAAGTCATCCTCATCATCGGACGGCAAATCAATATTCCCATTCATGTACGTGTAATAATACACGGTGAAAGTAACACACAAGTTAACGTGTGGGGAAAGGCCACAAAATATCAAATCCATATGTATATGTAGTATAAGCATGAACAGGAAACAAAAATGTAAAATACGAATTGTCATTCAAAATGTTTAATAACAGAAATCATGTACAAGACGGCAGATTCTTGCCAACCATAATTTGGCTAAAGCTTGGTTTGGATGGACCACCATCTGAGTATGCGGAAAACTTATATTTATATTTTGTATGTGTTGAAAATGGAGAGTTCCGTTTTGACTTTAACAAGTCGTCAGAAAGACGTGGAGTATACACTTGCAGTAGTCTATTTGTGTCATCAGTGTAATCATTGACAATGTTAATCTGCTGATGTAAAACAAAATCTTGATCTGAAAATTTATCAGGGTCTGGATGGTTGTGAAATTTGTTGTAATGACATAGGTGCAAAAATGCAAATTTCACAGACGGGCCAAAAGTACGGACAAAATGGTAAATTTGTTTCAATATGTTGATGAGCTCAAATGCTGAATTACTATTTGTAGATGCTAGTTCAATAAATCCATCTGACTGTTGTTAGATTACAGGTTCCGATCCACACAAATAAAGTTATTTGGTTCAAGCGGATAAGATTTTGAGACAAGTTTTCTTGTAAATAACCAAGTCTATCTTCTGCTGTTGCCCCCTTTTTCCACAACAACTCTATGTTTAAGACTGGGTTGATTCTGACCTGTTCTTTCAGGGTAAGCCCTTTACTGTCGGACAATAAGACTGGTGTATGTGTTGGAGTGATAAGGGGGTCAGGTCGTAACCTAAGGGCTTGTTCTTTTAGTCTGCGAGCACTCGTACAGATCAGGTCGGGTCGTAACCTAAGGGCTTGTTCTTTTACTGTGCGATACTCGTACACATGGTCACTGGAACGAAAACGAGGCATCATAGTGTGCGTGGTCCAAAAATTTAGAAAAGTTAAAAATATAAAAAATCACAATGTTCTGTCACGTTTAACTGTAGCAAAAATTGGGATTCTTCACCATCTTAGAGAGTTATCTAGAGCTATGGTTTTATCATAATCTATGGGGGGGTAAAAACAACAAAATCAGCTTCTGTAAAACGTGTTCTTCTTTCTTCAGCAAATAACACCAATCGTAACTACTCGGCCATTCTCGCTACCCTGCAAATAACCTCGTACGTACATAGTAGAAATTCTTCTTAAATTGTTTGCCGGAAGTTAAGTTAAGTTAAGCCGCACAAAGATATAGTCCACGAAAATCCAATATGGAAGACATACTAAGTAAAATCTAATCATGCAAATCTAATTAAAACTTTAATTGAAATATAGGAAATTGCTTAAAATATAACTTTATCAAACTTTCTTGTAACTGACATGTGAAAAGTAGTGTGATTTATACGCCTAATGCATACGAGGTTATTTGCAGGGTAGCGAGAATAGTAACTTGAATAATACTGCGCACTCTATCGGCACTTTCGCTGGACAATGCAGCGACTAGCGGGAGAGTAATATAACGACTGGATTATTCGGGTTACGAGAATAGCCGAGTAGTTACGATTGCAACTAACACAACATAACATACAAAATCGAAAACTGAACAAAATACGGAACAAAAGGGGGAATAACTCGTATTATTTATCGGAAACTATCTGACCATGCAAGCTACCTCGTAACATTTACGCATTAGTCGGTTTTCCAATTTGTCAATTTTTACGTTCAGTTTATCTATAAGATCAAGCTTTACTAGTTTGTCTTTCATAAATTATTCAACACCCTCAAACATGCGGTTCATCATTTCTATGTTTGAGCATAAGTCCGGAAAATGTTATTAGATTCTGAGAATACAGGGAATGACGGTTTTATATGGCTTGGTACGGACGATGGCGTACTGTGACAGACGGGAATATGTTGAATTTGGAAGATCTATGGTGTGCATGGTATTTGGAAATGGATTCACAAGAAATGTCAAGTTATTTGGCTAAAATTGGTTTGGCGATCCATTAAATGAGGCATGTTGGTTCATGTAGGAAGCATGAACTTACTTATTCATTTCCCCATTTTCTCATTCTTTTATGACACAGGAACAGTGAGGGTTTATTTTTTCTAGAAGATTTCGTATCGTGACGGTAAGGTATTTTCGGGATCACCCTGATAGCTCCATACTACTAGTTATGTACAAAATATAGTTAATTAATGATTTAATTGTCCGTGCTGCTACTGAAACACATGTTGCGTCGAAACATATGTGATTTACACGTGTGCATGCTGTACTAGTTAGAATATGTGGAAATAGACGTGTCGATAAATCAAGTAACACAAAGCACATAACTGACCAATCCGTCCTTTCTCAGAGATTTCTTGGTTGATCACACAGGTTCTATAAAGTGAGTGTTAATGACTATCTATTTTTACTGGTCCGTAACGTTGCGTACGATCGCCTGTTGCTTTGTGTGTCCTCGTATATCACCGAAACCGCAAAAGTGCAAATTAATAATATTGTGACGCTTAAGTAATTGTTATAACAGTAGCATGGACTAGAAGATCATTGGCTACAGCATTGCTAGTTTGGAGTCGCCGGGATGATTTGGAAAATGCCAACCTTTACTCGTACTTTATACACACAAAATAAATTCGCATGGAACATTATGACTGTTGATGACTGTCCTGGTTATCAAAAATAAAAGAATATTTAAACTCGCGAGGACAGTATTCTCATTCCAATGACTGATCCGCGATTTCGACATATAAAAAAAACAAAACAAAAAAAACCTTATATTCGGCCCAAAAATAACATAACAACACGCCATGGAGGCATTGTACTTGTTTCTGGACATCAATTAATCACTCGTAACATTTAGAAACTTGAAATCATTTATATTGAAAATGTAATGAGACGATGTTTGGTGGAAATGTGATATCAGACTCGTCACAAGTTATTGAATTATAGACATAATTATGTTTGATCGTGAGCTCTCGATGGTATGGGGGTCACGTTCACGGAACCTCACCTTAATTCAGCTTGTCACTAATTACATTGTGCATACACTTCAAGATTTCTGATTGGTCGAAGAGAGTTGATTATGTTCTAAATGACTGGTTGGAATATTTGTTAACGAAAATGAGTGCAGATAATAATCATATTGTTGAATTATCAAAAGAAAATTACCATCACATGAGTAATTTCATTTATCGAAAACAAGCGATCCGATTAAAGTGACATACATTAAGACAAGCATTGTTTTAACAAAGGGTTGACAATAAACTATTAATGATTTGACGCTTTAATGGATTCATATAACAAAATAATATAAAACTTCTCGATTTGATTAAAGTCACTGGAAATTTATGCAATCATGGGATGTTGTGGTGATGCTTCTAGTTGGGCAAACATCGGATTACTGTGTGTGGTTTGTGCTTTAGGGCTTCAAACCACGGGGTATGTGACAAATAATTGGATGGTTTATAATACAATTCAAGATCAAGTAGATGTTCGTGTTGGGTTGTGGTGGTTTACAAACTGCTCAGCCGACATTTCTTGTTATACTGAGCTTACACCTTCATCATATAAATCTCGTAAGTATCTTTAAAATCACCACATTCTGAGAGAGAAATAGAGTCGGTTTTACTACATCAGTTGTAATACATAAAAACATATACATTTGTAAAAATATGAGATACATATAATACTTGAAATTCAGTATTTCTACACAATTACAATTGTCTTATGGGAATCCTTAACTATGTTTATTTTTTTTTATTTACATAGTATATGTAAGGTAAAGGTGTGTATTTTGTTTTTAGAAATCATTATGGAATTATGATATAACATTTATCAGCATATACAAAAGTACGGTTTTCTTGTAATTAACTCATGACGGCGCTGATTCACTACAGGTTATCAACCCCATCTAATAGGCCTAAAGGAATACAGATTCCATTCTATTCTGAGCATCAATCCATAGTCGGACATGTGATGCCTCGAATGTCGAGCAGACATTAAAATAACCTCAGATACGTAGAAGAGTTTGAAGATACCAAAGGGGTAAGCAGAATCCGTATATCGAAGAAGAACAGACAACACAATGGCCAAAATAAAATAAACAAAAGGACAAACAACGATCTACAAAACATACATATAAAACCAAAGATCGAGTAACACGAACCCCACTAAAAACTGGGCGTGAACTCAGGTGCTCCAGAAGGGTAAACAGTTCCTGCTCCACTAGTGATACATGTCGTGTTAATCTAGTTACAAACCCGGTGTTAAGTCATGAACGAGGAAAGGACCGGAAGTGTTTACGACAAGTAGAACATATCCGTGGTCATTTGTGACACAGTCAACCAAGTCATGGTGGCGACAGTAAAACTTTCGAAATGATGACTTCAACTTGACAAAGAGAGAACCCTTGTTCAGTACCTTCCTTGTTAGCAACAACCCTCTATCAAGGAAATCCTGATAGGAACCACAAGCTCTGGAATATCGAATCAATTAAGAGATATATACTCCATATGCAGGTGCTGCTGGAATGTTACTACATATGAATGGAAAGTTCACAATGGGACGTCATATAAATATTGATCAAATGCACATGTCCAACAATATGAATTCAAGCAAAAGAAACGCAGTCAAGTACATTGATCTGTCAAAGGCAACAAGACAAACAGAAATCTCAATCCAAATTCAGAAAGGCGATGTAAGCTTTTGCCATCACGGCTGTCTTCCGTTGTCCGTCGTCTGTTAACTTTGTTCATTTGAATTTTCTCCTCTGAAACCGCTTGGCCAAATGAACTGAATCTTGGCAGAAAGCATATACAGAAGGTCCTCTATGAAGTTTGCCCATTTTGTCTCGATTCGTTAACAAACGTCACCACCATCGTCAATTCTTGTTCTTGGTATTTCTCAAAAATCATCTTCTCTGTAACTGTGTAGCCAAATGAACCGAAACGTGGTATGAAGCATCTATGTAAGGTCCTCTACTAAGATTGCTCATTTCGTCCCGATTGCATGTGTGTCATTTTCTGAACTTGAAAATGATACATTGAATCAAGCTGAATTAAATGAAATCAAAATTAATGAAAACAATTAAATATTCGAGGTTCCTGGACTAAATGAAAATCCGAGGCGACGAACCCTTTTTTGGCCTTAAGAGTCTATGTAAAAATGTCTGAAATACATGAAACTGGTGGCGTGTGACACACAATTTAACAATGAATGACATTTGCCGATTTGGCGACATATTTTCTGAAATTAATTTAGATTCCTCAATAATATATGTAATTATATTGACTAACCTTATATTTCTAGCTTCTAAACTCGGGGTTCCCACATTAAATATAATATGATCATTTTAATATTTTTTGCATGATCGCGATATCAAAGACATGTCTAAAATCGTTACAAAGCAAAAATATTTGAATTTTGACAGAAGAAAAACTTTGCGGAAATAAACAATAACTTTTAATTTTCGAATCATTGACAGACACATTGAATTTCCGTACTGTGGGCTATTTTTGAACAAATCTAATAAACGATCCATCAAGCTTGAAACTGCAGTCACGTGATCAAAATCTAATTTAAATATGATGAATATTTATGAGGAATGTACCATCAATTTCTGGATATGCCTAGCAAAATTAACCGAAACTTTTTAGGAAGCATCGATGGAAAGTTCTCTATAAAGATTGGTCAAATCGTTCCGATCCGCTAAGAAACATGGCCGCAATAGGCAATTCTTGTTTCTGATTGGTCAATTCTTTTTAAATCTTCTCTTCTGAAACCGTTTGGCCAATAAGGGTAATAACAAAATTACCGAACTCCGAACAATCTTACAAAGGGAAAGTCAAAACTCATAATTATATAAACAGATAAAATCAGTCAACAACCGGAAAACTGTGAAAACCGTAATGACCCTGACTTGGTACAGGCATTTCTAAAGAAATGGTGGGTTGAATCAGATTTTAAGGCGCCAAACCTCCCGCTCTCATTACGGTTCAAAGGTTCCGGCTGTCACTATAACAGTATTTAAATACAGGAACAAAATAGGTAAAATAGTTGTCAAAGCAGTACCATATTCGGTGACGTAAATGTCAAAAATATATTTACGTCACACATTGACAAAAAAAATATCCTTGACATTTGTTGACTTCTTTATCTTTATACATTTTCACTATATGAAAATGCATCGCTTATAATTTTTTCTGCAGAGACGGAATATATTTCGACAAGATCTTGGTATCGGAATATAAACATTTTAAGAGATCGAATAAGGCGAATCTTTTAATAGCCCTGGTCCAGTAGCCTGTTTCTCAGATGAAGATGACGTTTCAGGAAATCAGAATAATTGCTACTGGCCCTTGCATAGCGAATCAATTGCGAGATGTAAACACCATATGCAGGAGAAGCTGGTATATTGCTGCACATGTTTGGAAAATTTATGATTTTAAAATTGAAGTCGTCCCGCTTATCATAAATGTTAGTACTGAGTTGACCACTGTCGTCAAATTCGAGGTATAAGTCCAAAAATGATGCGGACGAAGCTGTATCGGTGGTCTCTTTAACTTCCAGCTCTGGAGGATATATCAATGGAAGAAACTGCAAATCTAGAATAGATAAAACGTCATCAATATACCTGTATGTGAAATTAAAGGCTCTAGCCTCATGAATCTTCTTATCTTTTACAAGCTTTTGAAGAAACTCCGACTCATATGAGTATAAAAATAAATCGGCTCGAAGTGGGCCACAATTCGCACCCAAATGAACCACAACTTAGCAGAAAGCATCTATGGAAGGTTTTTGATCAAACTTTTCTAATGTTGTCCCGATCCGTTAGCAAACGGCAATGGCAATTTTTGCTTCTGGTTGCTCGATTTCTAAAAATCTTCTTCTCTAAAAACCTCTTGGCCAAATGAAACGAAACTTTGTGGAAAGCATCTATGGAAGGTTCTCTATACATATTGTTCATATCGTTCTGATCCGTTAATAAACATGACCACATGAACACAATTCATGTTTCCGGTTGGTCGATTTCTAAACATCTTCGATTCTCTTCTTAAATCGGTTGACCAAAGGAACCACAACTTGGTAGCAAGCATCTATGGGAGGTTTTCTATAAACATTTCTAATTTCGTACTGATCCATTAACAAGCATGGCCGCCATTGGCAATTCTTGTTTCTGGTTGCTCGTTTTCTAAAAATCTTCTTCTCTGAAACCACTTGGACAAATAAAGCAAAATGTATAGGAAGCATCTATGGAATGTCCTCTATAATATTCTTATTTCTTCCCGATGGGACAAAAACATGTTCGCCATGGGCAATTCTTGTTTCTGTTTGCTCAATTTCTAAATATCATCTCCTCTGAACCGAAATTGATAAGAAGCTTATATGGAAGGTCCTCTATAAAGTTTGCTCATTTTGTCTTGATCTGTTAGCAAACATGGTTGCCATAGGCACTTCTTGTTTCTGGTTGGTCGATTCCTAGAAATCTCCTCTGAATCCACTCGCTTGACAAAATGAACCACAACCTGGTAGGAAGCATCTATGGAAGAATTTCTACCAAAGCAATTTAATTTCGTCACCAATCGTTAACAAACATGGTCGCCGTCAACAATTCTTGTTTCTGGTAAGTCGATTTCTAAAAAAAAAAGGCTTCCCCTTTGAAACCGCTTGGCCAACCGCAACGTGGTAGGAACCATCTATGGAAGGTATTCTATAAAGATTTCTAATTTTGTCCCGATCCGTAAACAAACATGGCCACCATAGGTAATTCTTTTTTCTGGTTGGTCGATTTCTAAAAATCGTCTCCTCTGAAACCACTTGGACAACTAAAGCAAACTATTACAGGAAGCATGTATGGAAGGTTCTCTATGATATTCCTCATTTCTTCCCCATTGGACAAAAAACATGGTTGTCATGGACAATTCTTGTTTCTGATTGGCTTAAATTTGCAGGAATGATGTATGGGAGATGTTGTGCAAAATTTCTATATTTCGTGCCGATCATACATTGTACAACTAATATGGCCGCTATAGGCAATTTTTGTTTTATGATTGGTCAATTAAAAAAAGTGTTATCTTAAAACATATATGTAAGGTTCTGTATGAAGTTTCCTCAAAGCTAAATGACAGGTGAGCGACACAGGTTCAGTCCACTATATTATCCACAGTATTAGGTGTAATACCACTAAACATGGGTACCTTGTGGTTTTTTTTATAAAAATAATGATGGCATTGGAAAGAAACCACCTGAATTTGTGTTAAATCGAAAGTGAAAGTAGGATTTTTGACGGTAGACATCTTCAGACTGTGTTTTTTCTTATATGCCATTAAATGTATGTTGATTTTCGGAGTTAAGCTTCCAATTAGGTACCGCTTCCATGAGATATGAGTGTCACTTAGATTAAACTTAAGATGAATCCTGTAGGAAAGCTTTTATTTTTTAATTTAACATAGAAGGCTATGGAGAATTCTTTAGTGGTATTACACCTACTACTCTTATTATTTAGATAACATTTTGTGTAATATTAGATCATATGTTATCTCCGAGAAATGCAATGTCCCCGATGGGATTCGATCCCTGGACATCTCGCAATATAAGACACCACTCTTTTTTAATCTTTATTTTGAATATTTCATCTTATTGTATAATAAATTCCCTATGAAAACATAAGCATCACAGTTATACATACTTCACAATAACATGTACAGAACGTTTCACAGATTAAATGCTAATTACATCATTTGCTTCATGAAATGTTGTATTAAATTTGTAAGTCATCGCTCTACCAACTGAGCTAAAGGAGATCTACCTACCACGATTCCTATAACCATAGGAAGAGGAGTGGTCCTGTTACATTACATTGTATTGTCTAAGAAACTATTCTACAATAATTTGTGACAAATAAACAAAATATATATGATAGGCCTTACAAATATAATACATAAATGAACATATACAATGGCCATCATCAAAGGTCTCGCTACCTCAGTTCTAATGACTGCATTATAAAGAGTCCTACCTTTTCAGCCAATATTGGAGTAGATGGAGCTAACATGTTTTTATTATTTTCCATTTGTGACAATTTTATAATTATCGTTTGTTTTTTTTGGAGTTTGAAATAAATGTAATTATGTTAAAGCATGTGTATTTCTTCTTCATGGAATTATTTGCAAATAATTCTTTAATTTAAAGTGCTGAAATGAGCATCCAACACCGTTCACACGACCAAACTGGATAAAATAGGAACCTATCCAACTCTCTTTTAATATTTGATGGACCTATCAAAAATGTTTGACAGCGTGTTCACCCTGTCAAACTTGTGTTGGAAAGAGTTAAACAGATCAAGTGTGAAGCGAATTCAAAGAAAACAATTGATTGATCATGTAAACGATCCCTATGTTATATTTCTACGAGTTATTTTTAAAGGTTGCTGTATATAATAGTTCAAAATCTGAAAATATTTTAACACAATTGGACATTGAATTCGGAGAGCACTCTTATGTATTTCTGTATGTTTTGTTTTTTTTTCATCTTTTCAGTATCATTCACTCTTACACAAGGACTAGAAGGAGGGACTGCCGGATTGCTATTGATAATAACAATCATATATTGTTTTTATGTAATGGCAGATCGGAGCAGAACACGTGCTGTAGCTATTTCTATTATCCTAATGCTAGTCGTTACAGGTATAAACCACTGAAATGTTTTATATATTCCAGTTATGCGATAAATCATGCTAATATTGATACGAACAGACCAATACAATTATTGCAGCTTAGACTGTAATTATGCTTCCATTTTGATATTTTTGTTTAACACCACTTTCAAACTGAGAAGAGTATATCAATACTTTTTTTAGAGGAAGCTTTTTTTTTCTTTCAGGGGTTAAGGTAAGGGTTATGGTGTTTAACGCCATTTTCAACAACATTTCAATTATATCGTGGCGGTCAGTTTTATTGGTGAAGGAAACCAGAGTACAAGGAGAAAACCACCGATCTGTTGCAAGTGACTGACAAACTTGATCACAAAATGTTGCATCGAGTACACATCGCCTGCGCAAGATCCGAACTCACAACGTTAGTGGTGATAGATAATGATTACGTAGATAGTTGTAAATCCAACTACCATAAGATCACGACTACGACAGTCCTATTTTTATCTTTCATAATATTTCATTTGAATCACCACGCTTGAAAGTATATATCCAACATTTCAAGCTTTGCTGACACATGTACATTGATAAGAATTATGCCACTATGAAAGTTCAACTAGATAAGATTAGCATTTTACTATTATAAAAAAAAGTGTATTTTCGAAAATAAATATATCTTCAGAAGCAAGTTGCCCCCATAATCCCAAAATTGTAAAATATGAATTGTTCGACATGTAAATTTTCTATTATATACATTTTATCCTATTTCAGTTGGTTGTTCTGTTGGTGGATTTGTCATGTGGATCTTACAGATGGACTATCCTTATTTCGTGGCATGGTCAGCTGGGCTATCGATTATGGCAACTGCTTTCTCCATGATATCATTGCTATGTTTAATCCCTGATATCAATGATTACCCGTATGAAAAAATGCAAATTATGCCCGAAAAACGTGGAAGACCACAAGGAAAGCGTATACTTTTAACAAAACATGGAACTGATAATAAAAAAGGCAGTAACCTGGACAGAGATTATAGTCGTAAAGATCCATACTCTGACGTGGAAAAAAGTCCAGGCATAGGAAACGAATACGGGCGTCGTTATCAATATTCATTCAAAAACAAGGGTTATATGGATAGTGATATTGACCGAGTTTCACTAAATGTTGTAACACCTTCATATCCTCCAAGGGCTGATTTCTTTACTAACAAAGTTTCCAATGGAAACCGATTCTGAAACAAAGTAATTATACTAAAACCATTTTGTTGGAATGTATCACACAAATGAAAACTTTAATAATAGATAAATATATAAATAAATAAATAAATGTTTTGGCGGAAAATCATATTGTGTGACCTTAATATCTTAATCTTATTGATGAAATGACAGTCTTGATTTTCGTGATTCAGGCTCTTATTCATTATGTTTTGTTTGTTCGGAACTTGTGATTCAGGCTCTTATTCATTATGTTTTGTTTGTTCGGAACTTGTGATTCAGGCTCTTATTCCTTATGTTTTGTTTGGTGGAAACTTGTGATTCAGGCTCTTATTCATTATGCTTTGTTTGTTCAGAACTTGTGATTCAGGCTCTTATTCATTATGTTTTGTTTGTTCGGAACTTGTGATTCAGGCTCTTATTCATTATGTTTTGTTTGTTGGGAACTTGTGATTCAGGCTCTTATTCATTATGTTTTGTTTGTTCGGAACTTGTGATTCAGGCTCTTATTCATTATGTTTTGTTTGTTCGGAACTTGTGATTCAGGCTCTTATTCATTATGTTTTGTTTGGTGGAAACTTGTGATTCAGGCTCTTATTCATTATGCTTTGTTTGTTCAGAACTTGTGATTCAGGCTCTTATTCATTATGTTTTGTTTGTTCGGAACTTGTGATTCAGGCTCTTATTCATTATGTTTTGTTTGTTGGGAACTTGTGATTCAGGCTCTTATTCATTATGTTTTGTTTGTTCGGAACTTGTGATTCAGGCTCTTATTCATTATGTTTTGTTTGTTCGGGACTTGTGATTCAGGCTCTTATTCATTATGTTTTGTTTGTTCAGAACTTGTGATTCAGGTTCTTATTCATTATGTTTTGTTTGTTCAGAACTTGTGATTCAGGCTCTTATTCATTATGTTTTGTTTGTTGGGAACTTGTGATTCAGGCTCTTATTCATTATGTTTTGTTTGTTCGGAACTTGTGATTCAGGCTCTTATTCATTATGTTTTGTTTGTTCGGGACTTGTGATTCAGGCTCTTATTCATTATGTTTTGTTTGTTCGGAACTTGTGATTCAGGCTCTTATTCATTATGTTTTGTTTGTTCGGAACTTGTGATTCAGGCTCTTATTCATTATGTTTTGTTTGTTCGGGACTTGTGATTCAGGCTCTTATTCATTATGTTTTGTTTGTTCAGAACTTGTGATTCAGGCTCTTATTCATTATGTTTTGTTTGCTCAGAACTTGTGATTCAGGCTCTTATTCATTATGTTTTGTTTGTTCAGAACTTGTGATTCAGGTTCTTATTCATTATGTTTTGTTTGTTCAGAACTTGTGATTCAGGCTCTTATTCATTATGTCTTGTTTGTTCAGAACTTGTGATTCAGGCTCTTATTCATTATGTTTTGTTTGTTCAGAACTTGTGATTCAGGCTCTTATTCATTATGCTTTGTTTGTTCAGAACTTGTGATTCAGGCTCTTATTCATTATGTTTTGTTTGTTCGGAACTTGTGATTCAGGCTCTTATTCATTATGTTTTGTTTGTTGGGAACTTGTGATTCAGGCTCTTATTCATTATGTTTTGTTTGCTCAGAACTTGTGATTCAGGCTCTTATTCATTATGTTTTGTTTGTTCGGAACTTGTGATTCAGGCTCTTATTCATTATGTTTTGTTTGGTGGAAACTTGTGATTCAGGCTCTTATTCATTATGCTTTGTTTGTTCCGAACTTGTGATTCAGGCTCTTATTCATTATGTTTTGTTTGTTCGGAACTTGTGATTCAGGCTCTTATTCATTATGTTTTGTTTGTTCAGAACTTGTGATTCAGGCTCTTATTCATTATGTTTTGTTTGTTCGGAACTTGTGATTCAGGTTCTTATTCATTATGTTTTGTTTGTTGGGAACTTGTGATTCAGGCTCTTATTCATTATGTTTTGTTTGTTCAGAACTTGTGATTCAGGCTCTTATTCATTATGTTTTGTTTGTTCGGAACTTGTGATTCAGGCTCTTATTCATTATGTTTTGTTTGTTCGGAACTTGTGATTCAGGCTCTTATTCATTATGTTTTTTTTATTCAGAACTTGTGATTCAGGCTCTTATTCATTATGTTTTGCTTGTTCGGAACTTGTGATTCAGGCTCTTATTCATTATGTTTTGTTTGTTCAGAACTTGTGATTCAGGCTCTTATTCATTATGTTTTGTTTGTTCGGAACTTGTGATTCAGGCTCTTATTCATTATGTTTTGTTTGTTGGGAACTTGTGATTCAGGCTCTTATTCATTATGTTTTGTTTGTTCGGAACTTGTGATTCAGGCTCTTATTCATTATGTTTTGTTTGTTCAGAACTTGTGATTCAGGCTCTTATTCATTATGTTTTGTTTGGTGGAAACTTGTGATTCAGGCTCTTATTCATTATGCTTTGTTTGTTCAGAACTTGTGATTCAGGCTCTTATTCATTATGTTTTGTTTGTTCGGAACTTGTGATTCAGGCTCTTATTCATTATGTTTTGTTTGTTGGGAACTTGTGATTCAGGCTCTTATTCATTATGCTTTGTTTGTTCAGAACTTGTGATTCAGGCTCTTATTCATTATGTTTTGTTTGTTCGGAACTTGTGATTCAGGCTCTTATTCATTATGTTTTTTTTATTCAGAACTTGTGATTCAGGCTCTTATTCATTATGTTTTGCTTGTTCGGAACTTGTGATTCAGGCTCTTATTCATTATGTTTTGTTTGTTCAGAACTTGTGATTCAGGCTCTTATTCATTATGTTTTGTTTGTTCGGAACTTGTGATTCAGGCTCTTATTCATTATGTTTTGTTTGTTGGGAACTTGTGATTCAGGCTCTTATTCATTATGTTTTGTTTGTTCGGAACTTGTGATTCAGGCTCTTATTCATTATGTTTTGTTTGTTCAGAACTTGTGATTCAGGCTCTTATTCATTATGTTTTGTTTGGTGGAAACTTGTGATTCAGGCTCTTATTCATTATGCTTTGTTTGTTCAGAACTTGTGATTCAGGCTCTTATTCATTATGTTTTGTTTGTTCGGAACTTGTGATTCAGGCTCTTATTCATTATGTTTTGTTTGTTGGGAACTTGTGATTCAGGCTCTTATTCATTATGCTTTGTTTGCTCAGAACTTGTGATTCAGGCTCTTATTCATTATGTTTTGTTTGTTCGGAACTTGTGATTCAGGCTCTTATTCATTATGTTTTGTTTGGTGGAAACTTGTGATTCAGGCTCTTATTCATTATGCTTTGTTTGTTCAGAACTTGTGATTCAGGCTCTTATTCATTATGTTTTGTTTGTTCGGAACTTGTGATTCAGGCTCTTATTCATTATGTTTTGTTTGTTCAGAACTTGTGATTCAGGCTCTTATTCATTATGTTTTGTTTGTTCGGAACTTGTGATTCAGGTTCTTATTCATTATGTTTTGTTTGTTGGGAACTTGTGATTCAGGCTCTTATTCATTATGTTTTGTTTGTTCAGAACTTGTGATTCAGGCTCTTATTCATTATGTTTTGTTTGTTCGGAACTTGTGATTCAGGCTCTTATTCATTATGTTTTGTTTGTTCGGAACTTGTGATTCAGGCTCTTATTCATTATGTTTTTTTTATTCAGAACTTGTGATTCAGGCTCTTATTCATTATGTTTTGCTTGTTCGGAACTTGTGATTCAGGCTCTTATTCATTATGTTTTGTTTGTTCAGAACTTGTGATTCAGGCTCTTATTCATTATGTTTTGTTTGTTCAGAACTTGTGATTCAGGCTCTTATTCATTATGTTTTGTTTGTTCAGACATTGTGATTCAGGCTCTTATTCATTATGTTTTGTTTGTTCAGAACTTGTGATTCGGGCTCTTATTCATTATGTTTTGTTTGTTCGGAACTTGTGATTCAGGCTCTTATTCATTATGTTTTGTTTGTTGGGAACTTGTGATTCAGGCTCTTATTCATTATGTTTTGTTTGTTCAGAACTTGTGATTCAGGCTCTTATTCATTATGTTTTGTTTGTTGGGAACTTGTGATTCAGGCTCTTATTCATTATGTTTTGTTTGTTCAGAACTTGTGATTCAGGCTCTTATTCATTATGTTTTGTTTGTTCAAAACTTGTGATTCAGGCTCTTATTCATTATGTTTTGTTTGTTGGGAACTTGTGATTCAGGCTCTTATTCATTATGTTTTGTTTGTTCAGAACTTGTGATTCAGGCTCTTATTCATTATGTTTTGTTTGTTCAGAACTTGTGATTCAGGCTCTTATTCATTATGTTTTGTTTGTTCAGAACTTGTGATTCAGGCTCTTATTCATTATGTTTTGTTTGTTCGGAACTTGTGATTCAGGCTTTTATTCATTATGTTTTGCTTGTTCGGAACTTGTGATTCAGGCTCTTATTCATTATGTTTTGTTTGTTCGGAACTTGTGATTCAGGCTCTTATTCATTATGTTTTGTTTGTTCGGAACTTGTGATTCAGGCTCTTATTCATTATGTTTTGTTTGTTCGGAACTTGTGATTCAGGCTCTTATTCATTATGTTTTGTTTGTTGGGAACTTGTTATTCAGGCTCTTATTCATTATGTTTTGTTTGTTGGGAACTTGTGATTCAGGCTCTTATTCGTTATGTTTTGTTTGTTGGGAACTTGTGATTCAGGCTCTTATTCATTATGTTTTGTTTGTTCGGAACTTGTGATTCAGACTCTTATTCATTTTGTTTTGTGATGCATGCAAATAAATATTTGTGATTACCATTTTTTATTTTCTATGGATCGTGACCGTTCCTGAAATATCTGATAAACCTGGTAATAATAAAAGAAAATATCATTAGAGAATTGAAAATTGAATATTTTCGATGGTTTTTTTTATTCGTATTTTACAATAGCCCTTGCATGTATATATATATGTTGGTTTTTTTATTCGTATACATCCAAGGGCTATTGTAAAATACGAATAAAAAAACCTGCCGAAAATTAGTATACTGATGAAACAAATCAATTGTATTATTGGATTTATGTACATTGTGAATATGCAAGTTTAAGTTCAGTGAATAAAGCAAGTCTTCAGTTTTTGTTCCAGTTGATAAAGAAGTAAATGATATACTGATGTTATATGCATTATGATAAATCGAGTCGTTTCGTTTCTATAATGATGTTTTATTATTATCCGATATTTTAGAGCTTCCAGTTCCAATCAAGATTTCCTTGATAGACGGTTGCTGCTTACAAATAGAGCTACTGAATCAAGGGTTCCTATATGGTTAAGTTGAAGTCATCACTTCGAAAGCTTTACTGTCGCCACCGTGACTTGATTAATCGTTAGGGAATATCTGTGTCACAAATGACCACGGATATGTTCCACTTGTCCTAAGCACTTCCCGGTCCTTTCCTCGTTCATGATGTATCACCGGATTTGTAACTATATTAACACGACGGGTGCCACTAGTCGAACAGAAACTGCTTACCCTTCAGGAGCACCTGTGTTCACCCTCGGTTTTTAGTGGGGTTCGTGTTACTAGATCTTTATTTTTCTATGTTGTTCTTTGTAGATAGTTTTAGCCTTTTGTCCTTTTTCTTTTGGCCATTGTGTTGGCTGTCCTTCTTCGGCGTGGCCGTCGTGAAAACAAGAATCGACGATGGTTAACGGATCGAGACGAAATGGGAAAACTTCACAGAGGATCTTCCATAGATGCTTCCTGCCAAGATTCAGTTCATTTGGCCAAGCGGTTTCAGAGGAGAAGATTCAAATGTATAAAGTTAACAGACGATGGACTACTGACGACGGACGACAGACGTCGGAAGCCAAGTGATGGCAAAAACTTACATCGCCTTGCGGAATTTGGATTGAGATTTCTGTTTGTCTTGTTGCCTTTGACAGAGCAATGTACTTGACTGCGTTTCTCTTGTTTGAATTCATACTGTTGGACATGTGCATTTGATCAATATTTCTATGACGTCCCATTGTGAATTTTCCATTTATATGTAACAACATTCCAGCAGCACCTGCATATGGAGTATATATCTCTCAGTTGATATGATATTCCAGAGCTTGTTGTTCCTATCAGGATTTCCTTGATAGCGGGTTGCTGCTAACAAGGAAGCTACTGAACCAAAGGTTCTCTCTTAGTGAAGTTGAAGTCATCACTTCGAAAATTTTACTGTCGCCACCGTGTCTTGATTAAACGTTAGGGAATATCTGTGTCACAAATGACCACAGATATGTTCCATTTGTCGTAATCACTTCCTGGCCCTTTCCTTATTCATGACTTATCACCGGGTTTGTAACTATAGAGCAACACGACGAGTGTCATTAGTGGAGCAGGAACTGCTTATCCTTTCGCAGCACCTGATTTAGCCCTCGTTCTAGTGGGGTTCGTATTGCTAGATCTTTATTTTTCTATGTTGTTCTTTGTAGATAGTTTTAGCCTTTTGTCCTTTTTCTTTTGGCCATTGTGTTGGCTGTCCTTCTTCGGCGTGGCCGTCGTGGTCGTGATCGTATGGTAGTTGGATTTACCACTACCTATGCAATCAGCACCCGTCACCACTAACGTTCTGAGTTCGAATCCCGCTCAGGCGATACAACATTATGTGATAAAGTTTATCAGTGACTTGCTGCAGGTCGGTGGTTTTCTCCGAATTCCTCCACCAATAAAACTGAGTACCACGATATAACTGAAATATTGTTGAAAGTGGCGTTAAACACCATAAACCAAGCCAAGCCTTCTTCGGTTTACGGATTTTGAATACTCATTTAGTACTTCAAACTCTTCTTAAAGCCAATTATCTACAACATTCCATCAGTTACATTAACAAATCTTCGGGTACGTGAAATGAAATATCAACACTTCTTTATGAGATCACTTAGATTTTTATACATGGTCAGAAAATGAAACCTCATCCAAGCATTCTGTGATGGATGAGGATCATTCTTAGAATGAGCCGGATGCTCCGAATGGTATTATATGTAGCATATTTCTGTATTGTCCGGCAAGGAACAAATATTACTCAGATTAAAGAGGTCAAAATCAGTGACCTATGATCACGTATAAATACTGGGAAACCCCGATTTTCGCCATCTTTTAGAGTAAGCTAGATTGCAATCAACCTAAATTCAGGGTGGTTGAACATATGAAGAGGATATATAATACCCTTCTGAGCCTGTGGAGCATTCTAAGAATGAACTTCATCCATCACAGCATGCTTGGATGAGGTTCCATTCTTATTCATTTGCCTACGGCTCTATTGGGTATCATATGTAGCATATTTAAAGTGTTGATGCAAACAAAACGCCAATAAACAGCTCAAATTTAATATTTGAAAACAAAATAACAATGTTCAAGGAGTAGCTCTGATCAATTCAGAATAGCAGTTACAAATGTATTGTCATTATCTACTTCTTTATGATAATGTTTATAAAACGTTCTGGCTGAAGTCCAGTTTGCAGTCTCCATAATCTCTTTGATATATACATCATTCTTGTATGCACAACAGGTTGACGCACTTCTATAAGAATTTGCCTTAATTAAAGCATGAATCCACCCCAGATAATGATAAAGCACATTTAAGCCACCTCGCTAAAGTAGAAGTAGTGACTGCTTCAAAATTAAAGAAAGACACAAATAATAAGGATGACTTCCTTAGATGTTCTGTTCTTTTGATATATTCCTTTAATGTTGACAAAACACAAAGATTTGAATCATCAAATTTATAAATCACAATATCAGGGTTTCTCCTCCCTGATCGTGAAGTTTTTAATAAAGAACAAATTGTAAAACTCACTTTATCGTGAAAAAGGCTCATGTAATTCAAATCTAAAGCAGTTAACGCTTGTGCTCTTGCTGTTGTTGTCAGTGCCACAAGAACTATAAGTTTATATGTGAACATTTTTCAATTTAAGGATCATAAGTATCAAAGTACTAATAAGAAATTTAAAACCTTGGAAACATCCCAAGTTAACTTAGGTTTATATGGTTAAGGCTTTATATTAAAACAAAAAAACTTTCATAAATCTAGGAATTAAAGTTGGATTATTACACCATGAAGCACCACAAAAAAGTAATGTTTGCATTAGCATATATTTATGTGTATTTATAACCGAATAGGAGGAATTTATGTTAACTAGATGTATTAAGTATTCAACACAACATCTATCTTAGATACAGTAAAGGGATTGTTAACCCTTCCACCACACCAAAGCACCCATTTCCTCCAGCACAGCATATATTGTTTTGTGGTTTCTTTTCTCCATGATGAGATGATGAATGTTGAATCTTCAATCGAAACTCCTTTATCAATAAGAGATTGCCTGATAACTGCACTGCAGTAAAATCTGTTTTCCTGGTTAGCGGGTGTAGTAGTACTAGTCCTGTCGATGGCATGCTTGTTAAATGTTTGTGTCGTGGTAATCTGACAGGAAAAGATACAATCAATGAGATTAATAAAGGGAACCATAACTGTGAGGGCCATAAAGGCACTATAATTATTGCTTTGTCTACATTATCTGTTTTGATTTTGGATAAAATTCTTGGTATAATTGTAAATGGTGTAAAGATATAAGGATGAAGATCCTTCCAAGAAAAAGTAAAGGCATCCATAGCTGAAGCTTCTGGATCATGAAACATAATTGGCAATTTGGTGGTTTAGACGAGAAGCAAAAAGGTCAATATATGGAACTACAGATTCTGGCAAAGATATCCATTCGTTTGTATCATTAAAAATCCTTGATTTATAATCTGCAGTGATATTTTTAATTCCAGGAACATGCTGTGCTGAGAGAAAAATATTCTGTTTTCGACACCATAATCAGATACTTTTTGCTAATTCATTCAGTAAGTCTGATGTCACTCCCCCCATATTATTGATATACGCTACTATGGTGGAATTGTCAGATTTTATACCAATATGTTTATCTTATTCACGTTTAAAAAAAGCTTTTAACCCAAGAAAAATAGCTAACAATTCTAAATATTTAATATGATTCTTGGATTCTTCAACAGTCCATCTACCCCCTATAGAAATTTGATTACATTCAGCACTCCAACTTTTCAATGAGGCATCAGTTTGTAACCAAATATCAATAGCATTTTGTCTAATTAATTTCCCATTGTTTATTTCTATATTTTCAAGCCACCATTTTATTTCCCATTTACTGGTTTCTGAAATCCCCATAATTGCATCATTATTTAATCTAAGATTTTTAATCTTATCCTTTTCTAAATTTCTATAATATAATTGTCCATATGTAACAGCAGTAAAAGCATGGAGTATTAATCCTATAAGAGACGCTACCTTTCTAATGGGTACAGTTTGTTTTTCTAAAATAAGAACACATTAATTTCTAATATTCTATATATTTTCTGTTGTAAGGTATGCTTTAAATTCTGCTATATCAATAATGACTCCAAAAAATAAAATTCTTTGACATGGTATTAAAACTGATTTTTCTTGATTTATTGTAAAACCTGGCTGATATAACTTGTCAGTTATGATCTTAGTATCTTTTTGACAACAATCAAAATCTTGATTCATACATAAAGAATCATCAATATAATATATATATAACAACATCTGATTCCTTGATGTATAAGCCATGTAAACACAGGTTTTTGTAATTTAGTAAAAATTCTAGGAGCTGAAGCAAGCTCGAACGGGAGGACTCGAAAAACATATTGATTTTTCCATGAAAAACACAAATATTTTTGAAATTCAGGATAATAAGTTATTCAGAACTTTGGGGCCTGTTTTCTCGTCTATATCCAATTGAGGCAGATCCCATTTATCATTATCATTACCTGACTGATCAGTACTATCAAAAGCTCTGTCAAAAAAATCATTTCGATCATATGAACTAGCCCTTTCATAGTCGACAAGATTATCCTGTATAAAGTTACAGTGCAGGGGCAAAAACGGCTCAGGATTCTTTGAATCTTAAAATTTCTAATTCTTTGGTTGTCACGATGTCAACACTAAGTCGCTGTTCTCTTTGTATGTGCTTATGTTGTATCCTAGATAAGAAGTCGGCGCAAATAGTGCCTCTTCCTGGCTTGTAGCTGACGTCGAAGTTGTATGTTTGTAGATATATAGACCATCTTGCTAAAACTCCAGTGCTTTCTTTAATACGATGTAGGTAGTAGGGATGTAGTCTGTATAACTTGTTATAGCCGAGATACACATGGAACTATCTAATTGTAACAACAAGAGCAAGACTTTCTCTGTCCTTAACATCTATTTTTTTTTTGGTTTGCGCAACATTCGGCCGCCGTAAGCAATTATTTTTGAATTTTTGTTGTAAGTACATAGCTAAATGCACTAGTGTCTGTGTGTAAAACGAATTTCTTGTCGAAGTCTGGAAAAGTCTGAATTGGCGGTGACATAAGCTTCACCTTCAATGACCTGCAGTCGTTTTTTCAACTCGAACGTCTCGTCCTTTATAACAGTTGATTCAAGAGGGTTGCTATATAATATACAGATATGGTGGGAGCTATCTGTATCGACATATAGTATATAGATATGGTGAGAGCTTCCTGTATCGACATATAGTATACAGACATGGTGAGAGCGGTCTGTATCGACATATAGTATACAGATATGGTGGGAGCTATCTGTATCGACATATAATATATACACATGGTGGCAGCTATCTGTATCGACATATAATATACAGATATGGTTGGAGCTATCTGTATCGACACATAGTATACAGACATAGTGGGAGCTATCTGTATCGACATATAGTATACAGACATGGTGGGAGCTATCTGTATCGACATATAGTATACAGACATGGTGGGAGCTATCTGTATCGACATATAGTATACAGACATGGTGAGAGCTGTCTGTATCGACATATAGTATACAGACATGGTTGGAGCTATCTGTATCGACATATAGTATACAGACATGGTTACAGCTATCTGTATCGACACATAGTATACAGACATGGTGGCAGCTATCTGTATCGACATTTTGTAGAAATACATGATGGGAGCTATCGGTATCGACATATAGTAGATAGACATGGTGGGAGCTATCTGTATCGACATATAGGATACAGACATGGTGAGAGCTGTCTGTATCGACTTATAGTATATAGACATGATGGAAGCTATCAGTATCAACATATAGTATACAGACATGGTTGGAGCTATCTGTATCGACACATAGTATACAGATATGATGGCAGCTATCTGTATCGACATATAATATACAGACATGGTGGGAGCTGTCTGTATCGACATATAGTATACAGACATGGTGGGAGCTATCTGTATCGACATATACTATATAGACATGATGGCAGCTATCTGTATCGACATATAGTATACAGACATGGTTGGAGCTATCAGTATCGACATATAGTATACAGACATGGTGGGAGTTATCTGTAATGACATATAGTATACAGACATGGTGGGTGCAATCTGTATCTACATGTAAAATACAGACATGGTGGGAGCTATCTGTATCGACATATAGTATATAGACATGGTGGGAGCTATCTGTATCGACATATAGTATACAAACATGGTGGGAGCTATCTGTATCGACATATAATATACAGATACGGTGGGAGCTATCTGTATCTACATATAATATACAGACATGGTGGGAGCTATCTGTAATGACATACAAAATGTATAGTCCTACAGACATGGTGGGAGCTATCTGTATCGACATATAGTATACAGACATGGTGGGAGCTATCTGTATCGACATATAGTATATAGACATGGTGTGAGCTATCTGTATCTACATATAATATACAGACATGATGGGAGCTATCTGTATCGACATGTAATATACAGACATGGTGGGAGCTATCTGTAATGACATATAGTCTTACAGACATGGTAGGAGCTATCTGTATCGACACATAGTATACAGACATTGTGGGAGCTATCTGTAATGACATATAGTCTTACAAACATGGTGGGAGTTATCTGTATCGACATATAGTATACAGACATGATGGGAGCTATCTGTATCGACAAATAGTGTACAGACATGGTGGGAGATATCTGTATCGACATATAATATACAGACATGGTGGGAGCTATCTATATCGACATATAGTATACAGACATGGTGGGAGCTATCTGTACCGACATATAGTATATAGACATGGTGGGAGCTATCTGTATCGACATATAATATAGAGACATGGTGGGAGCTATCTGTATCTATATATAATATACAGACATGGTGGGAGCTATCTGTATCGACATATGATAATATACAGACATGGTTGGAACTGTCTGTATCGACATATAATATACAGACATGGTGGCAGCTATCTGTATCTACATGTAATATACAGATATGGTGGGAGCTATCTGTATCGACATATAATATACAGACATGGTGGGATTTGTCTGTAATGACATATAGTATACAGACATGATGGGAGCTATCTGTATCTACATGTAATATACAGACATGGTGGGAGCTATCTGTATCGACATATAGTATACAGACATGGTGGGAGCTATCTGTATCGACATATAATATACAGACATGGTGGGAGCTATCTGTATCGAAATATAGTATACAGACATGGTTGGAACTGTCTGTATCGACATATAATATACAGACATGGTGGCAGCTATCTGTATCTACATGTAATATACAGACATGGTGGGAGCTATCTGTATCGATATATAGTATACAGACATGGTGGGAGCTATCTGTATCTACATGTAATATACAGACATGGTTGGAGCTGTCTATATCAACATATAATATATAGACACGGTGGGAGCTATCTGTAATGACATATAATGTATAGACTTGGTGGCAGCTATCTGTATCTACATGTAATATAAAGACATGGTGGGAGCTATCTGTATCGATATATAATATACAGACATGGTGGGAGCTATCTGTAATGACATATAGTATACAGACATGATGGGAGCTATCTGTATCTACATGTAATATACAGACATGATGGGAGCTATCTGTATCGACATATAGTATACAGACATGATGGGAGCTATCTGTATCTACATGTAATATACAGACATGATAGGAGCTATCTGTATCGACATATAGTATACAGACATGGTGGGAGCTATTTGTATCGACATATAATATACACACATGATGGCAGCTATCTGTATCGACATATAATATACAGACATGGTGGGATCTATCTGTATCGACATATAATAGACAGACATGGTGGGAGCTATCTGTATCGATATATAATATATAGACATGATGGGAGCTATCTGTATCGACATATAGCATACAGACATTGTGGGAGCTATCTTTATCGACATATAGTATACAGACATGGTTGGAGCTATCTGTATCGACACATAGTATACAGACATGGTGGCAGCTATCTGTATCGACATTTTTTATATAGACATGATGGGAATTATCTGTATCGACATATAGTACATAGACATGGTGGGAGCTATCTGTATCGACATATAGTATACAGACATGGTGAGAGCTGTCTGTATCGACATATAGTACATGGATATGGTGGAAGCTATCAGTATCAACATATAGTATACAGACATGGTTGGAGCAATCTGTATCGACACATAGTATACAGACATGATGGCAGCTCTCTGTATCGACATATAATATACAGACATGGTGGGAGCTATCTGTTTCGACATATAGTATATAGACATGGTGAGAGCTCTCTGTATCGACATATAGTATATAGACATGGTGGGAGCTATCTGTATCGACATATAATATAGAGACATGGTGGGAGCTATCTGTATCGACAAATAGTATACAGACATGATGGCAGCTATCTGTTTCGACATATAGTATATAGACATGATGGCAGCTGTCTGTATCGACATATAGTATTCAGACATGGTTCGAGCTATCTGTATCGACATATAGTATATAGACATGGTGGGAGCTATCTCTATCGACATATAATATACAGACATGGTGGGAGCTATCTGTAATGACATATAGTATGCAGACATGGTGGGTACTATCTGTATCTACATGTAATATACAGACATGGTGGGAGCTATGTGTAATGACATATAGTCTTACAGACATGGTGGGAGCTATCTGTATCCACATATAGTATACAGACATGGTGGGAGCTATCTGTATCGAAATATAGTATATAGACATGGTGGGAGCTATCTGTATCTACATATAATATACAGACATGGTGGGAGCTATCTGTATCGACATATAATATACAGACATGGTGGGAGCTATCTGTATCGACATATATTATACAGATATGGTAGGAGCTATCTGTATCGACATATAATATACAGACATGGTGGGAGCTATCTGTATCGACATATAGTATACAGACATGGTGGGAGCTATCTGTATCAACATATAGTATATAGACATGGTGTGAGCTGTCTGTATCGACATATAATATACAGAAATGATGGGAGCTATCTGTATCTACATGTAATATACAGACATGGTGGGAGCTATCTGTATCGACACATAGTATACAGACTTGGTGGGAGCTATCTGTAATGACATATAGTCTTACAAACATGGTGGGAGTTATCTGTATCGACATATAGTATACAGACATGATGGGAGCTATCTGTATCGACATATAATGTACAGACATGGTGGGAGCTATCTGTATCGACACATAATATACAGACATGGTGGGAGCTATCTGTATCGACATATAATATACAGACATGGTGGGAGCTATCTGTATCGACATATAGTATACAGACATGGTGGGAGCTATCTGTATCGACATATAGTATTTAGACATGGTGGGAGCTATCTGTAACGACATATAATATACAGACATGGTGGGAGCTATCTGTATCTACATATAATATACAGACATGGTGGCAGCTATCTGCATTGACATATGATAATATACAGACATGGTTGGAGCTGTCTGTATCGACATATAATATACAGACGTGGTGGCAGTTATCTGTATCTACATGTAATATACAAATATAGTGGGAGCTATCTGTATCGACATATAATATACAGACATGGTGGGAGTTTTCTGTAATGACATATAGTATACAGACATGATGGGAGCTATCTGTATCTACATGTAATATACAAACATGGTGGGAGCTATCTGTATCGACACATAGTATACAGACATGGTGGGAATTATCTGTAATGACATATAGTATTCAGACATGATGGGAGCTATCTGTATCTACATGTAATATACAGACATGGTGGGAGCTATCTGTATCGACATATAATATACAGACATGGTGGGAGCTAACTGTATCGACATATAGCATACAGACAGGGTTGGAGATGTCTGTATCGACATATAGTATACAGACATGGTGGCAGCTATCTGTATCTACATGTAATATACAGACATGGTGGGAGCTATCTGTATCGACATATAGTATACAGACATGATGGGAGCTATTTGTATCTACATGTAATATACAGACATGGTGGGAGCTATCTGTATCGACATACAGTATACAGACATGGTGAGAGCTATCTGTATCGACATATAATATACAGACATGGTGGGAGCTATCTGTATCGGAATATAGTATACAGACATGATTGGAGCTGTCGGTATCGACATATAATATACAGACATGGTTGGAGCTGTCTGTATCGACATATAATATACAGACATGGTGGCAGCTATCTGTATCTACATGTAATATACAGACATGGTGGGAGCTATCTGTATCGACATATAGTATACACACATGGTGGGAGCTATCTGTATCTACATGTAGTATACAGACATGGTTGGAGCTGTCTGTATCGACATATAATATAGAGACACGGTGGGAGATATCTGTAATGACATATAATATATAGATATGGTGGCAGCTATCTGTATCTACATGTAATATACAGACATGGTGGGAGCTATCTGTATCGACATATAATATACAGACATGTTGGGAGCTATCTGTAATGACATATAGTATACAGACATGATGGGAGCTATCTGTATCTACATGTAATATACAGACATGGTGGGAACTATCTGCATCGACATTTAGTATAAAGACATGGTGGAAGCTATCTGTATCGATATATAATATACAGACATGGTGGGAGCTATCTGTATCGAAATATAGTTTACAGACATGGTTGGAGCTGTCTGTATCGATATATAATATACAGACATGATGGCAGCTATCTGTATCGACATATAATATACAGACATGGTGGGAGCTATCTGTATCGACATATAGTATACAGACATGGTGGGGGCTATCTGTATCGACATATAGTATACAGACATGGTGGGAGCTATCTGTATCGACATATAGTATATAGACATGGTGTGAACTATCTGTATCTACATATAATATACAGACATGATGGGAGCTATCTGTATCTACATGTAATATACAGACATGGTGGGAGCTATCTGTAATGACATATAGTCCTACAGACATGGTGGGAGCTATCTGTATCGACATATAGTATACAGACATGATGGGAACTATCTGTATCGACATATAATGTACAGAAATGGTGGGAGCTGTCTGTATCTACATATAATATACAGACATGGTGGGAGCTATCTGTATCGACATATGATAATATACAGAAATGGTTTGAGCTGTCTGTATCGACATATAATATACAGATATGGTGGCAGCTATCTGTATCTACATGTAATATACAGATATGGTGGGAGCTATCTGTATCGACATAT
The DNA here is from genome assembly GCA_963383655.1 of Bathymodiolus septemdierum. Taxonomy (NCBI): domain Eukaryota; kingdom Metazoa; phylum Mollusca; class Bivalvia; order Mytilida; family Modiolidae; genus Bathymodiolus; species Bathymodiolus septemdierum. The sequence goes on from OY726520.1 coordinate 82,848,006, forward strand.
AACATACAGACATGGTGGGAATTATCTGTAATGACATATAGTATACAGACATGGTGGGAGCTATCTGTATCTACATGTAATATACAGACATGGTGGGAGCTATCTGTATCGAAATATAGTATACAGACATGGTGGGAGCTATCTGTATCGACATATAATATACAGACATGGTGGGAGCTATCTGTATCGAAATATAGTATATAGACTTGGTTGGAGCTGTCTGTATCGACATATAATATACAGACATGGTGGCAGCTATCTGTATCTACATGTAATATACAGACATGGTGGGAGCTATCTGTATCGACATATAGTATATAGACATGGTGGGAGCTATCTGTATCGACATATAATATATAGACATGGTGGGAGCTATCTGTATCTACACATAATATACAGACATGGTGGGAGCTATCTGTATTGACACATGATAATATACAGACATGGTTGGAGCTGTCTGTATCGACATATAATATACAGACATGGTGGCAGCTATCTGTATCTACATATAATATACAGACATGGTGGGAGCTATCTGTATCGACATATTATATACAGATATGGTGGGAGTTATCTGTAATGACATATAGTATACAGACATGATGGGAGCTATCTGTATCTACATGTAATATACAGACATGGTGGAAGCTATATGTATCGACACGTAGTATACAGACATGGTGGGAGCTATCTGTAATGACATATAATCTTACAAACATTGTGGGAGTTATCTGTATCGACATATAGTACACAGACATGATGGGAGCTATCTGTATCGACATATAATGTACAGACATGGTGGGAGCTATCTGTATCGACATATAATATAGACATGGTGGGAGCTATCTGTATCGACATATAATATACAGACATGGTGGGAGCTATCTGTATCGACATAAAATATACAGACATGGTGGCAGCTATCTGTATCTACATGTAATATACAGATATGGTGGGAGCTATCTGTATCGACATATAATATACAGATATGGTGGGAGTTATCTGTAATGACATATAGTATAGACATGAAGGGAGCTATCTGTATCTACATGTAATATACAGACATGGTGGGAGCTATCTGTATCGACATATATTATACAGACATGGTGGGAGTTATCTGTATCGACATATAATATACAGACATGGTGGGAGCTATCTGTATCGAAATATAGTATACAGACATGGTTGGAGCTGTCTGTATCGACATATGATATACAGACATGGTGGCAGCTATCTGTATCTACATGTAATATACAGACATGGTGGCAGCTATCTGTATCTCCATGTAATATACAGACATGGTGGGAGCTATCTGTATCGACATATAATATACAGACATGGTGGGAGCTAACTGTATCGACATATAATATACAGACATGGTGGGAGCTATCTGTATCGACATATAGCATACAGACAGGTTTGGAGCTGTCTGTATCGACATATAGTATACAGACATGGTGGCAGCTATCTGTATCTACCTGTAATATACAGACATGGTGGGAGCTATCTGTATCGACATATAGTATACAGACATGATGGGAGCTATTTGTATCTACATGTAATATACAGATATGGTGGGAGCTATCTGTATCAACATACAATATACAAACATGGTGGGAGCTATCTGTATCGACATATAATATACAGACATGGTGGGAGCTATCTGTATCGGAATATAGTATACAGACATGATTGGAGCTGTCGGTATCGACATATAATATACATACATGGTTGGAGCTGTCTGTATCGACATATAATATACAGACATGGTGGCAGCTATCTGTATCTACATGTAATATACAGACATGGTGGGAGCTATCTGTATCGACATATAGTATACACACATGGTGGGAGCTATCTGTATCTACATGTAGTATACAGACATGGTTGGAGCTGTCTGTATCGACATATAATATACAGACACGGTGGGAGATATCTGTAATGACATATAATATATAGATATGGTGGCAGCTATCTGTATCTACATGTAATATACAGACATGGTGGGAGCTATCTGTATCGACATATAATATACAGACATGGTGGGAGCTATCTGTAATGACATATAGTATACAGACATGATGGGAGCTATCTGTATCTACATGTAATATACAGACATGGTGGGAACTATCTGCATCGACACGTAGTATACAGACATGGTGGAAGCTATCTGTATCGATATATAATATACAGACATGGTGGGAGCTATCTGTATCGAAATATAGTTTACAGACATGGTTGGAGCTGTCTGTATCGATATATAATATACAGACATGATGGCAGCTATCTGTATCGACATATAATATACAGACATGGTGGGAGCTATCTGTATCGACATATAGTATACAGACATGGTGGGAGTTATCTGTATCGACATATAGTATACAGACATGGTGGGAGCTATCTGTATCGACATATAGTATATAGACATGGTGTGAACTATCTGTATCTACATATAATATACAGACATGATGGGAGCTATCTGTATCTACATGTAATATACAGATATGGTGGGAGCTATCTGTATCGACATATAATATACAGATATGGTGGGAGTTATCTGTAATGACATATAGTATAGACATGAAGGGAGCTATCTGTATCTACATGTAATATACAGACATGGTGGGAGCTATCTGTATCGACATATATTATACAGACATGGTGGGAGTTATCTGTATCGACATATAATATACAGACATGGTGGGAGCTATCTGTATCGAAATATAGTATACAGACATGGTTGGAGCTGTCTGTATCGACATATGATATACAGACATGGTGGCAGCTATCTGTATCTACATGTAATATACAGACATGGTTGGAGCTATCTGTATCGACATATAGTATACAGACATGGTGGGAGCTAATTGTATCTACATGTAATATACAGACATGGTTGGAGCTGTCTGTATCGACATATACTATATAGACATGATGGCAGCTATCTGTATCGACATATAGTATACAGACATGGTTGGAGTTATCTGTATCGACATATAGTACACAGACATGATGGGAGCTATCTGTATCGACATATAATGTACAGACATGGTGGGAGCTATCTGTATCGACATATAATATAGACATGGTGGGAGCTATCTGTATCGACATATAATATACAGACATGGTGGGAGCTATCTGTATCGACATAAAATATGCAGACATGGTGGCAGCTATCTGTATCTACATGTAATATACAGATATGGTGGGAGCTATCTGTATCGACATATAATATACAGATATGGTGGGAGTTATCTGTAATGACATATAGTATAGACATGAAGGGAGCTATCTGTATCTACATGTAATATACAGACATGGTGGGAGCTATCTGTATCGACATATATTATACAGACATGGTGGGAGTTATCTGTATCGACATATAATATACAGACATGGTGGGAGCTATCTGTATCGAAATATAGTATACAGACATGGTTGGAGCTGTCTGTATCGACATATGATATACAGACATGGTGGCAGCTATCTGTATCTACATGTAATATACAGACATGGTGGGAGCTATCTGTATCGACATATAGTATACAGACATGGTGGGAGCTAATTGTATCTACATGTAATATACAGACATGGTTGGAGCTGTCTGTATCGACATATACTATATAGACATTATGGCAGCTATCTGTATCGACATATAGTATACAGACATGGTTGGAGTTATCTGTATCGACATATAGTACACAGACATGATGGGAGCTATCTGTATCGACATATAATGTACAGACATGGTGGGAGCTATCTGTATCGACATATAATATAGACATGGTGGGAGCTATCTGTATCGACATATAATATACAGACATGGTGGGAGCTATCTGTATCGACATAAAATATACAGACATGGTGGCAGCTATCTGTATCTACATGTAATATACAGATATGGTGGGAGCTATCTGTATCGACATATAATATACAGATATGGTGGGAGTTATCTGTAATGACATATAGTATAGACATGAAAGGAGCTATCTGTATCTACATGTAATATACAGACATGGTGGGAGTTATCTGTATTGACATATAATATACAGACATGGTGGCAGCTATCTGTATCGAAATATAGTATACAGACATGGTTGGAGCTGTCTGTATCGACATATGATATACAGACATGGTGGCAGCTATCTGTATCTACATGTAATATACAGACATGGTGGGAGCTATCTGTATCGAAATATAGTATACAGACATGGTGGGAGCTAATTGTATCTACATGTAATATACAGACATGGTTGGAGCTGTCTGTATCGACATATAATATACAGACACGGTGGGAGCTATCTGTAATATCATATAATATATAGACATGGTGGCAGCTATCTGTATCTACATGTAATATACAGACAGGGTGGGAGCTATCTGTATCGACATATAATATACAGACATAGTGGGAACTATCTGTAATGACATATAGTATTCAGACATAATGGGAGCTATTTGTATCTACATGTAATATACAGACATGGTGGGAGCTGTCTGTATCGACATATAGTATACAGACATGGTGGGAGCTATCTGTATCGACATATAATATACAGACATGGTGGGGGCTATCTGTATCGAAATATAGTATACAGACATGGTTGGAGCTGTCTGTATCGACATATAATATACAGACATGGTTGGAGCTGTATGTATCGACATATAATATACAGACATGGTGGCAGCTATCTGTATCTACATGTAATATACAGACATGGTGGGAGCCATCTGTATCGACATATAGTATACAGACATGGTGGGAGCTATCTGTATCTACATGTAATATACAGACATTGTTGGAGCTCTCTGTATCGACATATAATATACAGACACGGTGGGAGCTATCTGTAATGACATATAATATATAGACATGGTGGCAGCTATCTGTATCTACATGTAATATACAAACATGGTGGGAGCTATCTGTATCGACATAAAAGATACAGACATGGTGGGAGCTATCTGTAATGCCATATAGTATACAGACATGATGGGAGCTATCTGTATCTACATGTAGTATACAGACATGGTGGGAGCTATCTGTATCGACATATAGTATATAGGCATGGTGGGAGCTATCTGTATCGAAATATAGTATACAGACATGGTTGGAGCTGTCTGTATCGACATATAATATACAGACATGATGGCAGCTATCTGTATCGACATATAATATACAGACATAGTGGAAGCTCTCTGTATCGATATATAATATACATACATGGCGGGAGCTGTCTGTATCGACATATAATATACAGACATGGTGGGAGCTATCAGTATCGACATATAATATACAGACATGGTGGGAGCTATCTGTATCTACATATAATATACAGACATGGTGAGAGCTATCTGTATCGACATATAATATACAGATATGGTGGGAGTTATCTGTAATGACATATAGTATACAGACATGATGGGAGCTATCTGTATCTACATGTAATATACAGACATGGTGGGAGCTATCTGTATCGACATATAGTATACAGATATGGTGGGAGTTATCTGTATCGACATATAATATACAGACATGGTGGGAGCTATCTGTATCGAAATATAATATACAGACATGGTTGGAGCTGTCTGTATCGACATATGATTTACAGACATGGTGGCAGCTATCTGTATCGACATGTAATATACAGACATGGTGGGAGCTATCTGTATCGACATATAGTATACAGACATGGTAAGAGCTATCTGTATCTACATGTAATATACAGACATGGTTGCAGCTGTCTGTATCGACATATAATATACAGACACGGTGGGAGCTATCTGTAATGACATATAATATATAGACATGGTGGCAGCTATCTGTATCGAAATATAGTATACAGACATGGTTGGAGCTGTCTGTATGGACATATAGTATACAGACATGGTTGGAGCTGTCTGTATCGACATATAATATACAGACATGGTTGTAGCTATCTGTATCGACACATAGTATACAGACATGATGGCAGCTATCTGTATCGACATTTTGTATATAGACATGATGAGAGCTATCTGTATCGACATATAGTATATAGACATGGTGGGAGCTATCTGTATCGACATATAGTATACAGACATGGTGAGAACTGTCTGTAGCGACATATAGTACATAGATTTGGTGGAAGTTATCAGTATCAACATATAGTATACAGACATGGTTGGAGCTATCTGTATCGACACATAGTATGCAGACATGATGGCAACTATCTGTATCCACATATAATATACAGACATGGTGGGAGCTATCTGTATCGACATATAGTATATAGACATGGTGGGAGCTATCTGTACCGACATATAGTATATAGACAAGGTGGGAGATATCTGTATCGACATATAATATACAGACATGGTGGGAGCTATCTGTAATGACATATAGTATGCAGACATGGTAGGTGCTATCTGTATCTACATGTAATATACAGACATGGTGGGAGCTATATGTAATGACATATAGTCTTACAGACATGGTGGGAGCTATCTGTAACCACATATAGTATACAGACATGGTGGGAGCTATCTGTATCGACATATAGTATATAGACATGGTGGGAGCTATCTGTATCGACATATAGTATACAGACATGGTGGGAGCTATCTGTATCGACATATAATATACAGACATGGTGGGAGCTATCTGTATCGACATATAATATACAGACATGGTGGGAGCTATCTGTATCGACATATAATATACAGACATGGTGGGAGCTATCTGTATCTACATATAATATACAGACATGGTGGGAGCTATCTGTAATGACATTCAAAATGTATAGTCTTACAGACATGGTGGGAGCTATCTGTATCGAAATATAGTATACAGACATGATGGGAGCTATCTGTATCGACATATAGTATATAGACATGGTGTGAGCTATCCGTATCTACATATAGTATACAGACATGATGGGAGCTATCTGTATCTACATGTAATATACAGACATGGTGGGAGCTATCTGTAATGACATATAGTCTTACAGACATGGTGAGAGCTATCTGTATCGACACATAGTATACAGACATGGTGGGAGCTATCTGTAATGACATATAGTCTTACAAACATTGTGGAAGTTATCTGTATCGGCATATAGTATACAGACATGATGGGAGCTATCTGTATCGACATATAATGTACAGACATGGTGGGAGCTATCTGTATCGACATATAATATACAGACATGGTGGGAGCTATCTGTATCGACATATAGTATATAGACATGGTGGGAGCTATCTGTATCGACATATAATATACAGACATGGTGGGAGCTACCTGTATCTACACATAATATACAGACATGGTGGGAGCTATCTGTATTGACATATGATAATATTCAGACATGGTTGGAGCTGTCTGTATCGACATATAATATACAGACATGGTGGCAGCTATCTGTATTTACATGTAATATACAGATATGATGGGAGCTATCTGTATCGACATATAGTATATAGACATGGTGGGAGCTATCTGTATCGACATATAATATACAGACATGGTTGGAGCTGTCTGTATCGACATATAATATACAGACATGGTGGCAGCTATCTGTATCTACATGTAATATACAGACATGGTGGGAGCTATCTGTATCGACATATAGTATACAGACATGGTGGGAGCTATCTGTATCTACATGTAATATACAGACATTGTTGGAGCTCTCTGTATCGACATATAATATACAGACACGGTGGGAGCTATCTGTAATGACATATAATATATAGATATGGTGGCAGCTATCTGTGTCTACATGTAATATACAGACATGGTGGGAGCTATCTGTATCGACATATAATATACAGACATGGTGGGAGCTATCTGTAATGACATATAGTATACAGACATGATGGGAGCTACCTGTATCTACATGTAATATACAGACATGGTGGGAGCTATCTGTATCGAAATATAGTATACAGACATGGTTGGAGCTGTCTGTATCGACATATAATATACAGACATGATGGCAGCTATCTGTATCGACATATAATATACAGACATAGTGGAAGCTGTCTGTATCGACATATAATATACAGACATGGTGGGAGCTATCTGTATCGACATATAATATACAGACATGGTGGGAGCTATCTGTATCTACATATAAAAGACAGACATGATGGGAGCTATCTGTATCGACATATAGTATACAGATATGGTGGGAGCTATCTGTAATGACATATACCCTGTAAATCGGGAAATTTTGGCCTATTTTGGACCCTACATACGAAGTGCCAAAATTAAACACTAAACAATTATTGCCTTCAATGGATGTAAACATCCAGAATTGTTAACCTGAAGGGGGTTGTTTTCCCCGAGGGCTTTAAGCTCGAGGGAAACAACCCCTTGAGGGTTAACAATTCTGATGTTTACAATTCATTGAAGACAATAACTGTTTTATTATACCGAACAACAAACCAAGGATTGGGCATTTAAATAAATACATGTATTTAAACAAAATGTGTGTTTAATAACTTTTGACAAATTTTTAACAAATGTTAAATGCACGCAACGGGTTGTTTACCGGGGAACAATAGGGTTGTTACCCGGTAAACAACTAGTTGTTTCCCTTTTGGGTTAATTCTCACAAAACATTAAAATTGTTTCAGGTCATGTGATTTAATTTAAGCCAATGAGAAGTTAGTGAGGTATAGTAAACCAAAATATGTCACACTCCAAAAATTAACAGCCAAAATTGAACACTGTCTTAATATCTTTTTATATTTATATTCCCTAGTCTGTACCTTTTTGTCTTGCTTCTTTCCTAAGTAAAACTGTGTCAATTACCGTTATACATGTATATACACACACAAGTCAAACTGAAAAGCGTTCACGATGTGAGGTTGGCTTGGATGACAAGATAGAAATTACAGGTAAATAAAGTACATTGATAAAAACCATGCAATACCAATAAAATTTATTCAATCAACAAAATGTCAAATATCATTAAAATGACAATTACATATAGAAAAAAAAAATCAATAAACTCGTAATTAGTGTCTTATCGGTTTTATTTATAACAACATAAAATTCACAGTCAATAATCAAATAGATTTACATGTATGAAATCCAATTATAAAGGTGTGATCTGTCATATACATTTTTGTGTAACCTTTGATCTGTTTATTATGTATAATTGTTGTGTAAACAAATACATGTACCGACCGTTATAATAAGACTGTTTACCTGTAAAAGCGATGATTAATACCAGTGCAAAATTAGTATTTGTTGTTTTTATATTAAATGCATTTTACTTTATGCTGTTTAAATATTTAAATTCATTAGTTTTAATAAATATCACAATTTATCCATAATCGATTTGATTTTTAGTACGACATCAACATATTCGGTAAGTAACAGTAAAAACGTAGTATCGCTGGCTGAAATGAGAACGCTTCCATTTACGTTCTGAATTAACTGACAAAAAAATTAAACACATGGGAACCAAAAGTGACCAAATTAAACACACTAGAAACGAAAATGGCCAAATTTCACACACCAAAATAAAACAACCCTCTTTTGGAGAAAAAAAGCCACAATTATCCTACACCAAAATTTCCCGATTTACGGGTAGTATACAGACATGGTGGGAGCTATCTGTATCGACATATAATACACAGACATGGTGGGAGCTATCTGTATCGACATATAATATACAGACATGGTGGGAGCTATCTGTATCGACATATAGTAAACAGACACGGTGGGAGCTATCTGTATCGACATATAATACAGACATGGTGGGAGCTATTTGTATCGACATATAGTATACACACATGGTTGAAGCTATCTGTATCGACATATAGTCTACATATATGGTGAGAGCTATATGTATCGACATATAATATACAGACATGGTGGGAGCTATCTGTATCGACATATAGTCTACATATATGGTGAGAGCTATATGTATTGACATATAATATACAGACATGGTGGGAGCTATCTGTATCGACATATAGTCTACATATATGGTGAGAGCTATATGTATCGACATATAATATACAGACACGGTGGGAGCTATCTGTATCGACATATAATCTACATATATGGTGAGAGCTATATGTATCGACATATAATATACAGACATGGTGGGAGCTATCTGTATCGACATATAGTCGAAATATATGGCGAGAGCTATATGTATCGACATATAATATACAGACACGGTGGGAGCTATCTGTATCGACATATAATATACAGACATGGTGGGAGCTATCTGTATCTACATATAATATACAGACACGGTGGGAGCTATCTGTATCGACATATAGTCTACATATATGGCGAGAGCTATCTGTATCTACATATAATTTACAGACACGGTGGGAGCTATCTGTATCGACATATAGTCTACATATATGGCGAGAGCTATCTGTATCTACATATAATTTACAGACACGGTGGGAGCTATCTGTATCGACATATAATATACAGACATGGTGGGAGCTATCTGTATCGCTTTGCCAAATGATAGATGCTTCCTATCATGTTTTGGTTCATTTGGCCGAGCGGTTTCAGAGGAGAAAATAAAAAACAAATCGTTCAATCAGAAACAAGAATTGCCTGTGGTGGTCATGCTTGTTAATGGATCGGGACAAACTGAGCAATCTTTATAGAGGACCTTCCATAGATACTTCCTACCAAATTTCACTTCATTTGGCTGTGAGGGGTTTCAGAGGAGAAGATTAAAATGTGAAAAGTTAACGAACGGCAGACCAGGGACGGATCCAGGGGGAACGGCCCCTCCTAAAATTGTTCACACGAAATACCCCAAAAATTTTCGCGCCACTCTCCGCTCGGCGCAATTTTTTTAAGTGCGCCCTCCTAACTTGAAATTCTGGACCCGCCCCTTCAGACGACGGACGCCAAGTGATGGCAAATGCTTACATTGCCTTTTTAATAAAAAAAAAAACTAGATAGTTTTAGTTATTTTCTCACAATTAACAGATTGAAGGTAAAAACTAGACAGTATTAGTTATTTTCTCACATTGCAGAATATAACAATTATAAAAAAAAAAAAAAATGCTGCATATTAATTATGTTGACGATGTTGCATATTTTCTTCTATTGCCTTTCTCATTTTCTGTCTTCTCTGAGGTAGATGGACTGCTTCTGAAACAAACAATATTTAACTTTGACATTTAATCATATCAAATATGCTGTAACATTAAAAATATCTAGATAAAATGTTTTACCAAACTCTGTTTCCCCTTCGGTAGTACTAAGATAGATTTTTTTTTTAAATCCCATAGAATAATACAAAGAGCAGCATATCATAATCAAAGCCGCTAAATATACTAAATTGAAGGCACTGATGAACGAGCATTACATTTTAAGTATGACGGTTTGGTGCAAAAAAACACTTAATATAAATCCTAAGCCGGGAATGTCACATTATATACCCTGTCTGATAGCTGAAAAAAAGCTGAATAACAGATATATTACGGATTTAACCGTTGTTTTTTTTAAATACAAAATCCAACCGTATTAAATATATTTGTGTCTTTTATTTTAATTTTTCGCATTTCTAGATGTCCCTTTTCGTACCTCTGACATTCTTTCTACAATTACGTCAAAATATGTGTCACGCCATATTTCATGTATGAGGTGTCTCGTGAAGGAAAATCCTGTATTAAATTTCTAACTCAACACAATTTCATATGTAGTATAAACTTTATAAATATAACATTAATATATCACATGACAAAACAACTGGTTTGTGAAACAATTTCAGTTTTCACGAAGTTGTCTGATGATTCATTGGACATTCGGTCCAGTTGAAAAACTAGTTTCACTGGACCGAAGTCAAATTTACCGGACCGAATAATAATTTTTTTTATTATATATAAAAATGTTTTTTTAATGACGCTTGATAGCAATTTAGTACACAGTAGAATTAGACAGGGAATCTTTATGTGATTGTTCACGAGCAAAGTAATGTCAGTCTCCATGCATATCCAGTCGTGTATAGTTTCCAGTGAATGTAACTAAATATATGTAAATATTTGTGTTTACTTATTTCTTTTACTGTATGCTGTATTTTTATTTGTAAACAAGTAAAAGGTAGCAAATAATTATTATTTTATAAGTTTATAAATTTGAAAATATATTCTGCAGTATGGCTAAAAAAATGAACTGTATCCAATACACATCTTTTTGGACAATTTTAGGACATCAATGGAAAATAAATATAGACTTAAATTTAAATTTGCAAATGAAATACAAACAACAATCCGTATCTAATTGTCCGATCCGGTACCGGATTTTACATCATCAATGTCAACTTCCGGTTTGCATCCCTTATTAATTTCAGTTGAGAAAATGAATCTGTTGTCATCTTCAATATACATGTATATGCATCTCAAAACAAATTCAATTAAACATATGCAATCATTGATCCTCGGGGTGTGTGGAAGTCAACATATTTCTGTGTTGAGTGATATATTTCAGTTTTATAATAAATTTTAATCACCAACTGGGCGACCTTTAATTTGCATCCCTGTTAGAGTCCTCTTTGCTAGCTTTTCGTTTGATTTTTTTTCCCGGGAATCGCATATTCAACAAATTTTAAACCCAACATGGCGTTCACCTGTGCAGAGCTACACTTTTTGGTATCAGCTGAAGTCCGAAGCAATGTCGGACTTTTGGACCGGCGATATTTGACATTTTACAGACCGGTCCCATTCGGATTTCATCGATTTTAACCGACGGACCAACACACTTCGTGAAGACTGCAATTTCAATAATTCAAATGTTAACAAAACCTTGGTGTGGCCCCATGACGTCTAACGTTTTCAAGGCTCAATGTTTTGTTTATTGTGATGTTCACGTTTGTTATGGTACAACCGTGGAACATAGCAGCTTGCTAAATCGATCTGGTGTTTGTGACGGAATTATCTGTTGTAATATTTTTTTGTTCATACAGCCATTTTGAGTATAAAAACAGCATTTAATTAGGTAAAAATACAATTATTATTCCGTATTATGCTATTGAGTCAGTGAAGCGATTTTTCTTCGTCGGCCATGTTGTTATCGTTTTTGGGAGGCTATAATATATGGGGTTTTTCCAATTATATCCTAACAATCATGGTTGAAGAACCAATGAAAATGTGTGTTTCAAACTAAATCCGTAATATTAATTTGTGTTTCAAACTAAATCCGTAATATATATATATTACGGATTTAGTTTGAAACACAAATTTTCATTGGTTCTATATTACGGATTTAGTTTGAAACACAAATTTTCATTGGTTCTTCAACCCTGAATGTCAGCATATATTCGGAAAACAGACGAGGTATCTTTCAGTCCCCAAAAACTATTAAAACATGGACGACAAAACATTACGCTTCACTGAATCAATGGATATAATACGGAATAATAAATGTATTTTTACCAAATTAAATGCTGTTTTATACACAAAACGGCTGCATGAACAAAAAAATATTACAACGGCTAATTCCGTCACAAATACCTGATCGATTCAGCAAACTCCTATGCAGCCGGGAAGCCAGTGACACAGGAGAGTTCACTTGACGTTTTTTGACACGTGATTTTCGACGTAAATATTGACGTGATGGATGTCAGAGGACGGCCTCAGGAATTTGTTGCTTTGTAGCTTCGATTATGGTTATTTGTAATATTTTGTTGAAAGGATCATTTCTACGGACATTCGGGAACGTAAATGTTTAAATTTTGCATCGGTATTGTTACTTTCATACAAGTAATGACTCTCATAAAATGGACCTTCAAGATTTCTCAACCCTGTTCGACACCAGAAAACATCTTTTGTTTAATTTATTATTGAATATGCTGGTAAATTTCTTACTTTTAATACACAATTTATTATCGTGGGTGACATATATCCAGAAAGTTGCAAGGTTTATCATCGAGGATACGATTGTGTCAGTTATAATCAGCACCCGTCAAGATGAAAATTGCGACGAAGCGGCGTAAATGAAGTGCTTTTCGGGTACTCTCGGGATTTTCCTTTCCAGTTGACTAACATTACTGTAGTTTTAAGAACTCGAACATATATTTTTCAAGGCCGAAATGTAAATAAATATCTTTTAAAAAATATGGAAAGAATGTACAGACTGTGTAAAGAAAGTTTGTGGAAAAGGTCAGAATTAAGTGAAAATTGCTTCCATAGTGTTGTCAAAATCATATTAATAAATTATGCTAAAAAAAACAACTTATTCATGTCTGGGCTGGTGTGAAAGCACAAAATGGATAAGTTGGAAAGAATTTGCTCAGACTGGGCGAGAAAAAGTTTGTGATAAAGTAAAAATTAACAAACTTGAGTGAAAATTAGTGTTGTCAAAATCATATTAATAAATTTTGTTTAAAAAAAAAAAAACTTTTTTTAAACAAAAAATTAAAAAAAAATATTGCTTCCATAGTGTTTTTGTCAAAATCATATTAATAAATTTTGTTTAACAAAAAAAACTTTATTCATGCCTGGTGGGAAAGTACAAAATGGATAAGTTGGAAAGAATTTGCTCAGACTGGGCCAGAAAAAGTTTGTGATAAAGTAATAATTAACAAACTCGAGTGAAAATTTTAAATAATTTACTTTAAAGAAACCAAAACCATATATCATTTCAGCTGCAAATTACCAAATTTCAGTTATTATATCTCTGATTTCACCTATTTCTGTTCACAGCATCTTGTGACTGATATATATGCAAGTTTGGTTAAATATTGAATCCTATGTTTTCTTCAATCCTCTTTCCAAATTTGAAGAAAAATCCCATATAATTTCAGTTATTTCTATTGACACAGCACCTTACATTGTAATGGACCTCAAAGGCAACTTTTTTGTAAGATTAGATAAATTTTGAATCATAACTCTTCTTTGCAAAGTTACTTTGGTTTTTTTCAGTGGTTATCATGATATCCCATGGGCTTTCCAAGCACTCTTAAAATTAGAAAAAAAATTCTACAGCCGACATCATGAGCTGGTTGACAGCACCCAGATGACAAATATTTTGAGGCTGTTTTAGATCCTTTGCCCTTCTCCGGATTAGAGTCCTACCAGACTTGATGATGGATACACATAGATGTATTGCAATAGGCAGGAATTGCTTACCCTTCCGGATCACCCGAGTTCACTTTAGATTATTCGGGAGTTTGTGTTGTTCATGTGCGTTTGTGATATTTTGTGTTAAATCGGTTGGTTGTTGTTGGTTTGTTTCTGTGCTTCCCTGGTTTATATTTTGTCCTCGGCTATTGTTTTTTTATAACCCTCTCGGGCAATGGCAATCTCGTAGAAAAAATCAAATTGCCCGAGAGCGCATATTTGTGAGAAATAGTTATCCGAGTCCCTGTGGATGGATGCACAGATAGGAGGTTGTATTACTTTATAAATTCATAGGTGAGGGGATACTAAAATATTATTATATTAACATCTAGTCAGCATATGAAAACAATCCTGTGGTAATTTGATTATTTAATTGTGTAACATTTAATACAATATTTCAAGGCAGCATTATCATAATAATTGTAATCTTGTCAACAAATCTAAATTAAAGAAAGGGTGGATCTTAAAAATCTCATCTCTACAATTAAAATTGTCAATATCTGGTAATCTGTCAGTCTTTATTCTGTCTGAAACATACAATTTAATAACATTTCTCAAAATTTGTGCTGCATGTTCAAGACTTTCATGCTTTGTGTTCTTCTTTAAATCATCTGTAATAAGAGAATAAATTTTACTTGTTAATTTTAAGTTTTCTTTCTCCATCAGGGCAATTTGGTTTAATGAGCGATGATTTGCCAAAAATAGTGAATGGCAACTTCCTAAAACATCTGCATCATTTCTGTATATCAGACGACCAAGGTTTTTCTTTTTTGGTACATAGCACAATAAAGCTCTGCCAAGAACAGATTTTAACATATTAAATATCAATTGAGTGAAGTGTAACAATTTGGACATATCTTTATCATTGTCAATAACAATGTTGAGGTCATTTTTATGTAAGAGAAGTTTATATCTGTCATAAACTTCAGGTAAAAGTATTATGGTTTTTTGCTTCATTCAGAATTTTTTTTCCAGACATGAGTTATAATATTTATTTTTCTTGTCGCACAAAGTGCGAATTTTTTTTCCAGAATTTAACATTAGGTTATATGACAAAAACTCTGAAACAGATTTTTTTTCCCTCCACCAAAATCAGAATATTTTTTTCAGTAACATTGGGAATCAGAATATTTGTTTAGAAAAATACCATAACCCCCCTGGAAGTTAAATGGTCCGTCCCTAATTTCTTGCTGAAAAGATAAACAGTCAATTTCAGTTCTATGATTAGATTGGTTTGAGCAAAGGCTGAAATTGGATTAAAAAAAACATTTGTTATCTTCATTATCTGTGCATGCTCTCTTTGCATCTGATGCCTCATCAGGTTCACCTGCTTTAAATTTCAAAAATGAAGTTTAATGCACTTTCACATCTCCTACAAATACATGTAACAATCAGTATCAGTAATCTTATAATATTGCCTGTAAACATAATCTGAAAAAAAATGTACATATCTGTTTGAAGGATCAAATTTACCAATACCACATTTGGGCACACTGCGTGGATCTGGATCTCTGCCTGGATGGACCTTTGTACAGTTGGATTTTGACATAAATGTTTATAAATGTAAATGTTGCAAACTGAGAACAAATATAAAGAAAAGAGCTAGGGGTCAAATAATATTCATGCACATTAATATAAACCAATGAAGGAATCTGTAAATTAAATAATGAAATGTACACACGCAGTATGGCAAATGAGAATGATATGGAATGGTTTACACCTGAAAAATCCTGCAAGAAGTGTGACACTAAGCCATTTTCAGGCTTTGTCTTTGAGCTGCTACATTTTTAATCTGTTTTTCCTTTAATTAGGGAATCAATAAGTGAAGCTATCAAGCGTAAACTTTCAAATAGAGACTACAAAATGGAAAAAATGAGGGGTCACGTTGGAAATCTCACATGACGACATGCCACATGGATGTGTGGTTCAAATGATGTTTATATCTTGGAATTTTTCCAATATGTAAGTCAACATTCACATCTAAAATACTGGAATTGAAACGAATGCAATATTAAAATACATGAAAACAATCTACAGATATCATGCTTGCAGATATAAGCCTGAAACAAATAGAAATATCGCTATTTTTCCTTCGAAAATACACTGAAATGGTGTTTGCCTATTGAGGTCAAAATATAGTTTTTTGCTAAGCATGCTGGGATTTGATGTTTTGTATGGGATTCCTTACTAATTTTAGAGTTTATTTTTACCATCTTTGATGTGATTGGCTAAGGGGGATGTGATTGTGTCAGTTAAATATAGAGAGGTTTTTTCCCCCGCCATATTTTTAGGGGACGAGATGCTTGAAATAGGTCACTGGAAAAATACCGATTTTCACCCTTTTTTCTATACGGAAAAGCTGTCAAAAACGATCAGTCATTAGCCTGTGAGAATAAACTTGTGGTAAATATAAAAAAAACACGAATTACGGTTATTTCAACGTTTCCCAACAGGTTTTTCTGAGGTACCGTATCGCGGATGATTTTGTTTACGTAGTCATGAAGCGCCACCTGTGCGTTGAATCGAGGTTGTCTGCCCTTAGCGCGGCAATATTGACATCCATTGGATTGATTGATCGATTCAGTCTATGGCTTCCCGGCTGTATGTTCCACGGCTGTACCATAACAAATAAACAAAACGTTGAGCCTTGAAAACTTTCGACGTCATGGGGCCACACCAAGGTTTTATTTACATGTTGTTAACATTTATATTATTGAAACTGTTTCGCAAACCCGTTGTTTTGTCATGTGATATATTAATGTTATATTTATAGAGTTTATAAAATTTACTACATATGAAACTATTGATTTAGCAATTTAGTACAGTATTTTTCTTCATGAGACACCCCATACATGAAATATGACGTGACACATATTTTGATGTCATTGAAGAATGACGTCAAAGGTACGGAAACGGACATCTAGAGATACGGAAAATGAAAATAAAATACGCAAATTAAATGGTCGATCCCTTAGTATATTTAGCGGCTTTAATTATAGTATGCTGCTCTTTGTATTGTTCTATGGGATATTTTTAAAGGATGTGGCATAACACGATTTAAGTGGTATGCCTCATCCTTTCACCGACACTTAAATTGTGTCATGCCTCATCCTTTTAGCGACACTTAAATTGTGTTATGCCTCATCCTTTTGGCGAAACTCAAACTGTGTTATGTCCCATTTTTTCAGCAATCGCTTAAACTGTGTTATACCTTATCCTTTTGACGACTGTTAAATTGTGCTATGCCTCATCCTTCCTGCGACACTTAAACCGTGTTATGCGTAAAACTTTCAGCGACATTTAAATCATGTTATGCTTCATCCTGTCAGCGACACTTAAACCGTGTTATGTCTCAACCTTTCTGCGTCACTTAAATCGTGTTACGTCTCATCCTTTCGGCGACTCTTAAACCGTGCTATGTCTCATCCTTTCGGCGACTCTTAAATCATGTTATGCATCATCCTTTAGATGACACTTAAACCGTGTTATGTCTCATCCTATATGTGACACTTAAACCGTGTTATGTCTCATCCTATATGTGACACTTAAACCGTGTTATGTCTCATCCTATATGTGACACTTAAACCGTGTTATGTCTCATCCTATATGTGACACTTAAACCGTGTTATGTCTCATCCTATATGTGACACTTAAACCGTGTTTTGTCTCATCCTATATGTGACACTTAAACCGTGTTATGTCTCATCCTATATGTGACACTTAAACCGTGTTATGTCTCATCCTATATGTGACACTTAAACCGTGCTATGTCTCATCCTATATGTGACACTTAAACCGTGTTATGTCTCATTCTATATGTGACACTTAAACCGTGTTATGTCTCATCCTATATGTGACACTTAAACCGTGTTATGTCTCATCCTATATGTGACACTTAAACCATGCTATGTCTCATCCTTTCGGCGACACTTAAATCATGTTATGCATCATCCTTTAGATGACACTTAAACCGTGTTATGTCTCATCCTATATGTGACACTTAAACCGTGTTATGTCTCATCCTATATGTGACACTTAAACCATGCTATGTCTCATCCTTTCGGCGACACTTAAATCATGTTATGCATCATCCTTTAGATGACACTTAAACCGTGTTATGTCTCATCCTTTAGATGACACTTAAACCGTGTTATGTCTCATCCTATATGTGACACTTAAACCGTGTTATGTCTCATCCTATATGTGACACTTAAACCGTGTTATGTCTCATCCTATATGTGACACTTAAACCGTGTTATGCATCATCCTATATGTGACACTTAAACCGTGTTATGTCTCATCCTATATGTGACACTTAAACCGTGCTATGTCTCATCCTATATGTGACATTTAAACCGTGTTATGTCTCATCCTATATGTGACACTTAAACCGTGCTATGTCTCATCCTATATGTGACACTTAAACCGTGTTATGTCTCATCCTATATGTGACACTTAAACCGTGTTATGTCTCATCCTATATGTGACACTTAAACCGTGTTATGTCTCATCCTATATGTGACACTTAAACCATGCTATGTCTCATCCTTTCGGCGACACTTAAATCATGATATGCATCATCCTTTAGATGACACTTAAACCGTGTTATGTCTCATCCTATATGTGACACTTAAACCGTGTTATGTCTCATCCTATATGTGACACTTAAACCGTGCTATGTATCATCCTATATGTGACACTTAAACCGTGTTATGTCTCATCCTATATGTGACACTTAAACCGTGTTATGTCTCATCCTATATGTGACACTTAAACCGTGTTATGTCTCATCCTATATGTGACACTTAAACCGTGTTATGTCTCATCCTATATGTGACACTTAAACCGTGCTATGTCTCATCCTATATGTGACACTTAAACCGTGCTATGTCTCATCCTATATGTGACACTTAAACCGTGTTATGTCTCATCCTATATGTGACACTTAAACCGTGTTATGTCTCATCCTATATGTGACACTTAAACCGTGTTATGTCTCATCCTATATGTGACACTTAAACCGTGTTATGTCTCATCCTATATGTGACACTTAAACCGTGTTATGTCTCATCCTATATGTGACACTTAAACCGTGTTATGTCTCATCCTATATGTGACACTTAAACCGTGTTATGTCTCATCCTATATGTGACACTTAAACCGTGTTATGTCTCATCCTTTCGGCGACACTTAAATCATGTCATGCACCATCCTTTAGACGACACTTAAACCGTGTTATGTCTCAAACCTTCAGCGTCACTTAAACCGTGTTATGCCTCATCCATTAGACGACACTTAAACGTGTTTTGTCTCATCATATCAGCGACACTTAGATCGTGTTATGCCTCAACCTTTCAGTGACACTTACTCCGTGTTATGCCTCAACCTTTCGGTGACACCTACACTGTGTTATGACAACTTTTCGGTGACACCTACACCGTGTTATGCCTCAACCTTTCGGTGACACTTACACTGTGCTATGCCCCAACCTTTCGGTGACACCTACACTGTGTTATGACTCAACATTTCAGTGACACCTACACCGTGCTATGCCTCAACTTTTGGTGACACCTACACCGTTTTATGACTCAACCTTTCGGTAACACCTACACCGTGTTATGCCTCAACCTTTCGGTGACACCTACACTGTGTTATGACTCAACCTTTCCTTGACACCTACACCGTGCTATGACTTCCTTTCAGCGACACTTAAATCGTGTTATACCTCAACCTTTCGGTGACACTTACATCGTGTTATGCCTCAACCTTTCGATGACTCATACACCGTGTTATACCTCAACCTTTAGGCGACACCTACACTGTGTTATGGCAACTTTTCGGTGACACCTACACCGTGTTATGCCTCAACCTTTCGGTGACACTTACACTGTGCTATGCCTCAACCTTTCGGTGACACCTACACTGTGCTATGACACAACTTTTCGGTGACACCTACACCGTGCTATGCCTCAACTTTTTGGTGACACCTACACTGTTTTATGACTCAACCTTTCGGTAACACCTACACCGTGTTATGCCTCAACCTTTCGGTGACACATACACTGTGTTATGACTCAACCTTTCCTTGACACCTACACCGTGCTATGACTCTTCCTTTCAGCGACACTTAAATCGTGTTATACCTCAACCTTTCGGTGACACTTACACCGTGTTATGCCTCAACCTTTCGATGACTCATACACCGTGTTATACCTCAACCTTTAGGCGAGACCTACACTGTGTTATGACTCAACCTTGTTAAATCGTGCTATGCCTCATCGTTTCGGTGACACTTAAACCGTCTTATGCATCATCCTTTCGGCAATAATTAACCTTTATTATCATCATTCATTCTTCATATACAACTATATAAGGGTAATAACAAAATTGCCGAACTCCGAACAATCTTACAAAGGGAAAGTCAAAACTCATAATTATATAAACAGACAAAATCAGTCAACAACCGGAAAATTGTGAAAACCGTAATGACCCTGACATGGTACAGGCATTTCTAAAGAAATATACTATTCCTTAATATTTGCCATTGAGTTCATTCCTTTTTCAATCACAACATTCAAACCTGCAAATTTTAACAAATTGTTGTTTTACATGTTCTAATAATTATAACGTAAATATAACTTACAGGGGCTCTGTGTCTTTTTTCTTCTTTCTATCTTTACATGCAAAGACAATAACAACAAGAACTAAAATTTCTACTATTATTCCAATAGCTGGCCATAACGGAGCGAGTCGACCTGAAATATATGTAAACATCAGTATAATATATGTACATATCAGTACAACATAGGGACACATATCTACTACATATATACATATCAGTACAATGTATGTACATAACGGTACATGTAAATATCGATACAATGTATGTACATATCACAACAGCATAGGTACACATAGCTACTAGTATTATTTATGTACAATGTTTGTACATATCAGCACAATGTAGGTACATATCGGTACAACATATGTACACATGGCTACTGCATATGTACATATCAGTACAATGTATGTACATATCGGTACAACATATGTATACACAGCTACTGCATATGTACATATCAGTACAATGTTTGTATTCATAGCTATTACATGTGTACATATCGGTACAATGTTTGTATTCATAGCTATTACATATGTACATATCAGTACAATGTTTGTATTCATAGCTATTACATATGTACATATCAGTACAATGTTTGTATTCATAGCTATTACATATGTACATATCGGTACAATGTTTGTATTCATAGCTATTACATATGTACATATCGGTACAATGTTTGTATTCATAGCTATTACATATGTACATATCAGTACAATGTTTGTATTCATAGCTATTACATATGTACATATCAGTACAATGTTTGTATTCATAGATATTACATATGTACATATCAGTACAATGTTTGTATACATAGCTATTACATATGTACATATCAGTACAATGTTTGTATTCATAGCTATTACATATGTACATATCAGTACAATGTTTGTATTCATAGCTATTACATATGTACATATCGGTACAATGTTTGTACACATAGCTATTACATATGTACATATCGGTACAATGTTTGTACACATAGCTATCACATATGTACATATTGGTAGAATGTGTGTGCATATCAGTATTTCACTATTTTACCAATCCAAATAAATTAAACTTGTTTTCAAAATGCTTTAAAATGAGTAAATGAGAGATTTCACAATTCTAAAATAAATTAAAAATTATTTGAGTTGCAAAGATGATCTTGCCATCAGAAACAGCATGGCCGTTGCGCAATGGAGGCAAATGAGGCAAATGCCTCACTTTTGAAACGGCAAGTGTAACCTTTGAAAGCAAATAAAATCTTTTTTTTTCTCAAAATGTGTCTAAATTCACCTCCTTTTGCCTCACTTTATTCAGACCTGGCCTACGGCCGTGAACAGCCATCGCACTCTTAAGGCATGCTGTCTCGGTCTAACGTGAATCTTGCATACAACACAAGGATACGTAGTCATCGTTGAAGACTTTTTCCTAATTAATCCTCTGCTTGTACAATAAAATGGCTTGGGTTTTGAGTTCTTTTTTCTGTGATTACAATATTAATTAATCCCAATCATATTACCAATATAATATAAATGAAGAACAATAGACTATAATTAAGCGTTAATGATCTTGAAGATTTTGTTTGAATAAGGCTTTCTTTTTAATTTCTTTTATGTTAAAAGAAAGTGAAAAAACATCAAAGAAACATATTAATAACTTTAACTTAATAACTTAACCTCTAAGCATGTAAATGTGTTGTAAGGTAGTGTATTCATGATATTTTATATTGGGGCCGAAACAACTATGTTATTTGGAGCCGGACTGACACGAGGCCAGATCGACTAGGGCCGGAACTACTGGGGCCGGACGGGTATTGGGGCCGTATCGACCTGCTTCCGTACAAATCGGTACAACACATGTATACTGTACATAGCTACTACATATGTACATATCAGTACAATGTATATACACATAGCTACTAGATATCTACATATCAGTACAAGATAGCTAGGTACACATAGCTATTACATACTTTATGATGATTTTATTGTCAATATATATATACAATTAGATTGGGAACAAGTTTTTACAACTTACTAGTCCCTCTCCATACAAATACATTAATAGCATAAACAAAACAAATCAAATGACAGCAAATGTACAGGCTATATCAATTATAATTAGTAAATTAAGCAAAATCATGTCAAACTAAGCATATATTTAAATATTGTTTTAACATTTAACAGAAAAAAAGGAGGGGGAGGGGGAGTAAAACTAATAAATTGTGTTGAGATAATATCACGGTTGGGGATAATTAATTATTAAATCTACAAGGTTGTCGAATAAATTTGTGCACTGATTTGAACAATAAAGTATTCAATTCTTCACTAATTTCGTTACATCCTAAGAGTATATATTCTCTATTACATATGTACAGTGAGTGAGTGATTGTTGTTTAATGCCAATTCAGCAATTTTTCAGCTATATCATGGCGAGAACAAGTTAATTTTCAATGAGGTGATGATGAGGTCTGCTTTGTTCTAGACCAACTCGCTGAGTTGTATTTTATAGTCCTAGCTCACTGAAACAACAGTCCACGGGTAGAAATGTCGCTCCACTCGGACACATTATTCTGATTCCGAGCCAACTAGCCTTTGCTCTTACTCCTTAATGCTGCGTGCTTAGCGGAGGAGCAACAAATTCTGTGAAACATTGCTTAAAAGCTTCAGATAGGTAAAGATTATGACAAAAATGAATAGGAATATCAAAAATATATTTATTATGCTTCAAAGGGGTACCAATATTATCGCGAATATAAAAGTATTTTGAAAAAGTGTTGTATGAAAATTTGACATGGGAGATTCCTTCCTTGTGGATTTTAGAGTTGTCAGTCGAGAGATTAAACAAATTCGTAACAAGCTCATGTGTTTAAAATTAAATCAGTGACACTGTGTTAACCTTTAATTAAACTGGGGTAGTTGTTTTTTTTATCTGCATAGAAAATTTTGAAATGTCAATTTTCTCTCTTATGATATTGAAAGTGCTAAAAAAAAGTGTATTTATTGGATTTGCGTAGTAAAACAATAAATTTCTTGTTCTATTATTATGTACTTAATTCTA
Organism: Bathymodiolus septemdierum; assembly: GCA_963383655.1. NCBI lineage: Eukaryota > Metazoa > Mollusca > Bivalvia > Mytilida > Modiolidae > Bathymodiolus > Bathymodiolus septemdierum. Next base: position 82,872,772 of record OY726520.1, read on the forward strand.
GTAAAAAAAAACACCTAAACATTTTGGTACACATCAGTTATTTCCTCTGTTGAAGTATCGGCTCTCGGGCTGATATCATGACCAAGGGCTGATAAAGGGTATGATATGAAAAATGTCATATATATCGGTACAATGTATGTACGTATCGGTTCAATATAGGTACACATAGCTACTACATATGTACAATGTACATATCGGTACACTATAGATACACATATGTAGTTACTACATGTGTACATATCGGTACAGCATATGTACACATAGCTAGTATATATATGTACATTTCGATACAACATAGGTACACATAGCTACTACATATTCACATAAGTACAAAGAGTAGGAACATTGTAGTGGCCACAAAGGTTATTTCTTTTGTTCCTACTCAACTCACCATACTTTGCAAGGGACAGTCAATGTCGTTGGGCGAGTCGCCCGATTCCTGTCTTATTCTTTACAGTTTTCATACATTGTAACTTGTTTTCGTTAAAATGCATTAAATATTTAATGGAAACATCATTTTATTTCATAAGATGTTTGCCACTGGTTGTTAAACAATTAAAAATCATTCCATCATATCTGTGTACTTGATGTTAAACAATTAACAATCTTTCCATCATATCTGTGTACTTGATGTTAAACAATTAACAATCATTCCATCATATCTGTGTACTTGATGTTAAACAATTAACAATCATTCCATCATATCTATGTACTTACTTTTCACTCTTACTAAATGTTTAAACGTAGCCTGTCCTGAATACCAAACAGCTGTACATGAGTAACGTCCCCTATCTTCAACTTTAACATCGGCTATCGTTATTTTTCCATTTTCGACTTTATCCCCTATATCTGCTAAAATGCGATCACTTCTTAATGTACCATCAACAAAACTCCAAGTAATGGTGGCCTTCAGTTTATCTAATACAGGACAATGTAGTGTTAATTCCTCACCTTCTATTAAATCGGTTGAGTCTCGCATAAAACGTTTTTGATCGTGTAGTTTTGAATCTAAAATATGTAAATAAATGATATCATAGACAACAAATAAACTACATTTTTTGTTAATGTGTTGATTATTAAACATTGGCTCAAATAGAAAACTGTAATGTAATCGCTTACCTGGCTAAATAGACAACAAATTGTGCCACACTTGTATTTGATATCTAAGTTTCTATTTTTATACTGTTTGGCTGTAAGTTATAATAATGTGTCCGTGTGAAACTAAATGTTTATATTCATACTGTTGTTTCAGTGAACAAGCACTATAAACACTCAGCTCAAGGTGTTGTTTCAAGTGAACTAGCACTTTAAACACTCAGCTCAAGTGTTGTTTCAGTGAACTAGCACTATAAACACTCAGCTTAAGGTGTTGTTTCAGTGAACTATCACTATAAACACTCAGCTCAAGGTGGTGTTTCAGTGAACTAGCATTATAAACACTCAGCTCAAGTGTTGTTTCAGTGAACAAGCATTATAAACACTCAGCTCAAGTGTTGTTTCAGTTAACAAGCACTATAAACGCTCAACTCAAGGTGTTGTTTCAGTGAACTAAATGTAGCACTATAAACACTCAGCTAAAGGTGTTGTTTCAGTGAACTAGCACTATAAACAGTCAGCTCAAGTGTTGTTTCAGTGAACTAGCACTATAAACAGTCAGCTAAATGTGTTGTTTAAGCTTACTAGCACTATATACACTCAGCTCAAGTGTTGTTTCAGTGAACTAGCACATTAAACACTCAGCTCAAGTTGTCATTTAAGTGAACTAGCACTATAAACACGCAGCTCAAGGTGTTGTTTCAGTGAACTAAATATAGCACTATAAAAATTCAGCTAAAGGTATTAGTTCAGTGAACTAGTACTATAAACATGCAGCCCAAGGTGTTGTTGCAGCTTACTAGTACTATAAACACTCAGCTCTAGGTGTTGTTTCAGTGAACTATCACTATAAATATTCAGCTCAAGTGTTGCTTCAGTGAACTATCACTATAAACACTCAGCTCAAGTGTTGTTTCAGTGAACTAGCGCTATACACATGCAGCTCAAGGTATTGTTTCAGTGAACTAGCACTATACACACTCTGCTCAAAGTGTTGTTTCAGTGAATTATCACTATAAACACTCAGCTCTACGTGTTGTTTCAGTGAACTATTACTATAAACACTCAGCTCTACGTGTTGTTTCAGTGAACTATCACTATAAACACTCAACTCAAGTGTTGTTTCAGTGAACTAGCACTATAAACACTCAGCTCAAGGTGTTGTTTCAGTGAACTAAATATAGCACTATAAACACTCAGCTCAAGGTGTTGTTTCAGTGAACTAAATATAGCACTATAAACACTCAGCTTAAGGTGTTTTTTCAGTGAACTAGCACTACACACAGTTAGCTAAAGGTGTTGTTTAAGTGAACTAGCACTATAAACACGCAGCTCAAGGTGTTGTTTCAGTGAACTAAATATAGCACTATAAACACTCAGCTAAAGGTGTTATTTCAGTGAACTAGTACTATAAACATGCCGCCCAAGGTGTTGTTGCAGCTTACTAGTACTATAAACACTCAGGTCTAGGTGGTTTTTTCAGTGAACTATCACTATAAACACTCAGCTCAAGTGTTGTTTCAGTGAACAATCACTATAAACACTCAGCTCTACGTGTTGTTTCAGATTACTAGCACTATAAACACTCAGCTCAAGGTGTTGTTTCAGTGAACTAAATATAACACTATAAACACTCAGCTCAAGTGTTATTTCAGTGAACTAGTACTATAAACATGCAGCCCAATGTGTTGATTCAGCTTACTAGCACTATAAACACTCAGATCAAGGTGTTGGTTCAGTGAACTATCACTATAAACACTCCGCTCAAGTGTTGTTTCAGTGAACTAGCACTATAAACACTCAGATCAAGGTGTTGTTTCAGTGAACTATCACTATAAACACTCAGCTCTATGTGTTGTTTCAGTGAACTATCACTATAGATACTCAGCTCAAGGTGTTGTGTCAGTGAATTAATACTATAAACACTCAGCTCAAGGTGTTGTTTCAGTGAACTAGCACAAAAACATTCAGCTAAAGGTGTTATTTCAGTGAACTAGTACTATAAACACTCAGCTCTACGTGTTTTTTCAGTGAACTATCACTATAAACACTCAGCTCTATGTGTTGTTTCAGTGAACTATCACTATAGATACTCAGCTCAAGGTGTTGTGTCAGTGAATTAATACTATAAACACTCAGCTCAAGGTGTTGTTTCAGTGAACTAGCACAAAAACATTCAGCTAAAGGTGTTATTTCAGTGAACTAGTACTATAAACACTCAGCTCTACGTGTTTTTTCAGTGAATTATCACTATAAACACTCAGCTCTATGTGTTGTTTCAGTGAACTATCACTATAGATACTCAGCTCAAGGTGTTGTGTCAGTGAATTAATACTATAAACACTCAGCTCAAGGTGTTGTTTCATTGAACTAGCACAAAAACATTCAGCTAAAGGTGTTATTTCGGTGAACTAGTACTATAAACACTCAGCTCAAGGTGTTGTTTCAGTGAACTAGCACAAAAACATTCAGCTAAAGGTGTTATTTGGGTGAACTAGTACTATAAACACTCCGCTCAAGTGCTGTTTCAGTGAACTAGTACTATAAACACTCCGCTCAAGTGCTGTTTCAGTGAACTAGTACTATAAACACTCCGCTCAAGTGCTGTTTCAGTGAACTAGTACTATAAACACTCCGCTCAAGTGCTGTTTCAGTGAACTAGTACTATAAACACTCCGCTCAAGTGCTGTTTCAGTGAACTAGTACTATAAACACTCCGCTCAAGTGCTGTTTCAGTGAACTAGTACTATAAACACTCCGCTCAAGTGCTGTTTCAGTGAACTAGTACTATAAACACTCCGCTCAAGTGCTGTTTCAGTGAACTAGTACTATAAACACTCCGCTCAAGTGCTGTTTCAGTGAACTAGTACTATAAACACTCCGCTCAAGTGCTGTTTCAGTGAACTAGTACTATAAACACTCCGCTCAAGTGCTGTTTCAGTGAACTAGTACTATAAACACTCCGCTCAAGTGCTGTTTCAGTGAACTAGTACTATAAACACTCAGCTCAAGTGCTGTTTCAGTGAACTAGTACTATAAACACTCAGCTCAAGGTGTTGTTTTAGTAAACTATCACTATAAACACTCAGCTAAAGGTATTATTTCAGTGAACTAGCACAATAAACACGCAGCTCAGAGGTGTTGCTTACGTGAACTAGCAATCTAAAAACGCAACTGAAGGTGTTGCTTTAGTGAAATAAATATAGCACTATAAACACTCAGCTCAAGGTGTTGTTTTAGTGAACTATCACTATAAACACTCAGCTCAAGGTGTTGTTTCAGTGAACTAGCACAAAAACATTCAGCTAAAGGTGTTATTTCAGTGAACTAGTACTATAAACACTCAGCTCTACGTGTTGTTTCAGTGAACTATCATTATAAACACTCAGCTCTATGTGTTGTTTCAGTGAACTATCACTATAGATACTCAGCTCAAGGTGTTGTGTCAGTGAATTAATACTATAAACACTCAGCTCAAGGTGTTGTTTCAGTGAACTAGTACTATAAACACTCCGCTCAAGTGCTGTTTCAGTGAACTAGTACTATAAACACTCCGCTCAAGTGCTGTTTCAGTGAACTAGTACTATAAACACTCAGCTCAAGGTGTTGTTTTAGTAAACTATCACTATAAACACTCAGCTAAAGGTATTATTTCAGTGAACTAGCACAATAAACACGCAGCTCAGAGGTGTTGCTTACGTGAACTAGCAATCTAAAAACGCAACTGAAGGTGTTGCTTTAGTGAAATAAATATAGCACTATAAACACTCAGCTCAAGGTGTTGTTTTAGTGAACTATCACTATAAACACTCAGCTCAAGGTATTATTTCAGTGAACTAGCACTATTAACATGCAATTCAAAGTGTTGTTTCAGTTTCCTAGCACTATAAAAATTCAACTCAAGGTGTTGCTTCAGTGAGCTAGCACTATAAACACTCAGATCAAATGTGCCAATTAACGATATTGGAATATAAATATTGGATATCTACCGAGCTGTGGATGTCTAAGTAACCTATAGCTTTATATTGAACATTTCCATGCTCTAAGGGGTCGTGATGACAATACTAAAAAATTGGATAATAACTTTCAGAGCGATAAAAATCCTGCTGTTCTCATTCCTCTTACTAACATTGAGGATGATACAGGAATCCCTAAGACCCCAATGCAACGAAAACCTGTTTGGAAATAATAACCACTGGTTTTTAAATGAGTTGTGATTGCATAACAATCCATTTCTTCCTTGTAGAGGAGATGTGGATTGCAGGATATAACCCTTTAACAATGTTATTTGGATAACTAGGGTGCCCCAGCAGTAGCGGTAAATAATATTTAACAAAAAGAAAACTAGCTTACACATAGTGGACATGATACAAGTTTGGCTTAAATGCATTAGTAGATGCGGATTTCAGGGCGTTAGTTTCTCCTATCACTCTTTTGGACCCCCAAAATAAATAAACATTTGAAAAAGCATAATGTACTACATTGCATACACCATATGTTGTGCGAGTTTCACTTCAATCCGTTTATTGGTTATAATTGAGTTGTGAATTGATGGATATAATAAACCTATTCTAATTAATGTCTTAAATGTTCCCATCCATACATTCAAACATTCTCAACTGCAATGAACTAGTGCAATTTATAAACAAACAAACCTACCTGTTGTTTTCAATTATTTATTATTAAATTTAGCTTGTTTGTTCTTTTATTTCAGTTTATGAATGAACTTATTTCATATAATGAAAAAAGTTGGGGTTTTTTGTGTTGTTTTCCCCTTCTAGTTTGTTCTGTAAGAAATTATGTTAAAAGACATTTCATTGGCCATAAACAATTCTTAATTTAATAGCTTTCTCTTGATTGGTTGTTTTAGATATTGAATTTCGAATCTCGAATTTCGAATCTTGAATCTCGAATGATCCTTCTGGGCTTTCGTAGATAAATGATAATTTACACTGAAGTGCTACCATGAATAGTTTTAGACTAAATACAGTTAAAAACACAATGCTTAATTTACGTAAATTCGTTCCGGTTTTGTCAACCATTACTTTCCAGTTGACTCACAAAAATTGTATTTAAGTAGAACCGGTTTTGTCACTGTACAAAATTGAAAGAATAATGGAAAAAAGCACAATATCACAATTATGTTTCCTTTTTACAATTTATTTGAGTATGAAACTGTTTGTTTGTTCAGTATATATTACAAATACCGGTCCAAGACATGGCATACGCACACTGTTTAGCATTGTGATTGTACATTTTGCTATGAAATTCTAGTTTTGTTTAACTTGCATTTCAGGTAGAGATGAATACTGGAAGCTTGTCACCATTTGGGTGTGACTACTGCCTAACAACATTCTTGAATTTTAAGTTAATACAAATAAAATAAGCGTAATCGCAAGATTGAAAGATAAGATGCTTTAATAGGCGGGAGTATTTCTTCGCCGTCCGCTAATGTTTTCTTTATCCTGCACTTGTCACATTGCATTGACCGGATACTTTTTTTTGCTATATTTGGTCACTGACCAAGATATAGTTTTCTGGTACTCTGTAGAGCGACGGAAAAAAACAGTAACAGCATTTATGTTTATAATCTTATAAGCGCGCACTTCACAGAGGACATAATAAAAAACGATAAGAACGACGCTTGTTTCTGCTCTTTTTAGACAATTTGACAGTTGTTTTGGGGCTTTTGACATAACGCGATAGATACAATATACGTATATTGTCGGAAAATATCTAATTAATTTCCAGTTGCTGCGAAACAGGTAATATAAACTCGTCAAATGCTCTCTTTTCTTTCCATTTCTAAAGCTCGTATATATAGATTTTATATTTTCCGACAATGTATTGTCTATGTATCGTATCCACGAAGTTATTTCCACAGAATGACTTACTTTGTTATCAATGAGTATAAAATTCAAATATGGCATTATAAAAATATCTCCTACTAGTCAATTGATGCGCCCTGGACAGCAACCGAAAGTCAAAGTAGTGCAATGAACGCCAGACGTGATGCCAGTGTCAAAAAGGAATTAAAAAATCAAGTGTTCGCGACAATTGCAATTTAACAAAAATAACGATTTTTTATTGTTACAAAGTAGCTGAATATAGGAGCCATGGCGAATATTCATAATATAGATCAGTATCTATCGCTTTTGAGATATTTCCTAATCATAACTATTGTTAAATTGCAATATAATGATCAATAATAATACGATCAGTTGTTTTTACATACTGACAAATCCAGTTCTTAATAAATGACACAACCGGCTTTGTCAAATTGTAAACATGTATAGAAACCGGTCATTGTAAACATGTATGTTTACAATTTGACAAAGCCGGAATTCAATAAAGTCTGTTGACATAAATTTTTAGGCTATAACTAGTTACTAACTGAATTTTCATCAACAAAATTATATCTCTAAGTAAAATAAATCATTCATCAATATTTTTTCTTTTTTGGCAACATTTCATTCATTCGTAGATGCAAAATATAGCGATATTTCAGTTGATTGTAGAACTTTTAGAAATAATATAATTTTACACTGCAAAAAGCAATGATATTTGGGGAAAAAAATTACAATAATACAATACCAATCATAAAGCATCATAATTCAAAATATTATATATACAGTATATTCATCAAAAACTTAGAATAATCGTCTGTGTCTTCTTTAAAAATACCACTTTATAACATCCCGGATATTGACGAAACATTTTCGACCAGAGCTCTTTGACAACAGTGTAACCGTGACAAGATTGTTACAACGGTTGTAATTGAGTGTAAGTATATAAGAACAATGCTTACTAATTGAGTGTAAGTATATAAGAACAATGCTTACTAATTGAGTGTAAGTATATAAGAACAATGCTTACTAATTGAGTGTAAGTATATAAGAACAATGCTTACTAATTGAGTGTAAGTATATAAGAACAATGCTTACTAATTGAGTGTAAGTATATAAGAACAATGCTTACTAATTGAGTGTAAGTATATAAGAACAATGCTTACTAATTGAGTGTAAGTATATAAGAACAATGCTTACTAAGTGTAAGTATATAAGAACAATGCTTACTAATTGAGTGTAAGTATATAAGAACAATGCTTACTAATTGAATGTAAGTATATAAGAACAATGCTTACTAATTGAATGTAAGTATATAAGAACAATGCTTACTAATTGAATGTAAGTATATAAGAACAATGCTTACTAATTGAATGTAAGTATATAAGAACAATGCTTACTAATTGAATGTAAGTATATAAGAACAATGCTTACTAATTGAATGCAAGTATATAAGAACAATGCTTACTTTTTGCATGCAGAGTTCAAATATTCAAATCAAAGGTCGAATGTACACATAGCGTGTACATAATTTTAATTGTAAATTGATAATGATAGATAGATATATTGTGCTTAACGCCACTTATATTTCAGCTATATCATGGAGATCAGATTTAGTGGTGGAAGAAACCGCAGTACCCGGAGAGAACCACCGACCATGGGCAAGTAACTGGTAAATTTTATCACTTGCGGCTGCGAGTCGAGTGCACCTTTTTTGTCATTTACAAAGACGAGCGCGAACCCACGCCGTATTGGTGATAGGCTTGTATGAGTTGCTATGTAATCCCATACCTAACTCATTGAGCCACCCAGGCCCTAATTGTAAATTGAAGATTGTTTTAAATGTAAATAAACTATAGAGAGCTTGCTGTGTTGCCAGACACTGTGCAAAGTTTTCAAGCGGAACCAAATACATTAGATTAACGAATCCGATTCCTTACCTGGAAGAAAAGAATATGTCTGATGTACACCAAGAAAATGTGTAAAAATATATATGGCCCATCATATCTAGATACAAATGTAGCAATTGGGATGTCATGTTTCGCTTACTAGTATGCTTACCTTCGAATACTTGAACAATGACAGAATCTTCGTTTGAATCAAACCCACATAAATAGCTCCCTGTATCATCAACAACGACTTTTTTCTGTAGGAATAATTTGCTCATTCCATTTTCAAACGAAAAGACTGGTGAAAATGCTGAAATATTCGATTTTCCATTAACTGTGAAAAAGAGGTTTTTACTTTGATCTGATGCTGTTGGGTGTTCACATGTGATATTGAGAATGCCACCCTTTAAAAACGTCATTTCTATTCCAGATTTTTCCAGTATTCTAACCCCTGAAAGCAAATGTAAATAGAAAATATTTCAGAACTGATACTTGTATGACTTAATCTAAATAAATTTGCTTATGCAATGTGTTAGAATTTCAGGTGAAACTTAACAGGTCGGATGTATTTATATATTGATTGATTATATTTAATTGAATGGTGATTGACTCCAACTTTAGCAATATTTCAACTATATCGTGGTATGGGGTCAACGTCAACGTCAACCTTCTTAAAACAACATATAGTGTAGATTGTTGTTTTAGTACTTAAGTTGGGGCCACCTAATGGTTGTTATTTAATTTTAAAAAAGTAATTAATAAGTGAAATATCACATGCTATGCTTAATTAAAATCTAATGAAAATGAAATCAAATATATTGATTTAAGAAGTTCCAAGAAAAATTGAAAAAAGAAAATGCTAGTAGTATATCAGGACGGTTCAAGTAGTATTTCAGGAGGAGCGAGGAGCTACCGGAAGTGACGTCACTGGAAGTCACGTGACTGGAAGCGGCCCTGACCGGAACCGGAAGTCACGGAAGTATGTTCTGCGCATCCACAACCGTTTCCTGCGTTTTTTTTGTGGTAGCACAAAATGTAGTACAGTTGTACAAGTACCATGGCTACCAGAAGTGTCCGAAGGTCAAGTGACCGCGAAGGGTGCCCTCTTGGAAGGGTGTGCACAATATCCTCCCTAGTGGGGTCTTTTGACCGGAAGTGACGTTTTGAAACGTCACCCGTAGTGACCACAGGTCACGTGACCCTGAAGAGGGAGGGGGTTCCCTTGGATGAGGTGCGCGCGTGCGCAACCGGAAGCTGCGTAATATCAGCTCTAGTATGGCCTTTTCACCGGAAGTGACGTCATCAAACTTCACCTGACCCCTTCGGGGTTCACTTGGAATGGTGGGGTGCGCGCAATATCCGGAAGTTGCGCAATATCCGATCAAACATCACCCGTAGGGCTTCCCCTGGAAAATATGCAAGCGCGGAAGTGCCCTTGGGATGCTCTCTAGGTCGTAGGCGTCCTATTATCGTTTTCTAGCCCTTTCACTGGTTATCTGCCCCTTTCCCGCCATATGAAATGATATGGAAAATATGGAAGAAAAGTAAGTTGAATAGTGAAATGATATGGAAAATATGGAAGAAAGGTAACTCGAATAGGTATAAGATATGGACAATATGAAAGAAAGGTAAGTTGAATAGTGAAAAGACATGGAAAATACAAAAGAAAAGTAAGTTGAATAGTGAAATGATATGGAGAATGCGGAAGAAAAGTAGGTTGAATTGTGAAATGATATGGAAAATATGGAAGAAAAGTAAGTTGAATAATAAAAAGATTTGGATAATACAAAAGAAAAGTAAGTTGAATAGTGAAAAAATAGGGAAAATATGGATGAAACCCAAGTCGAATAGTGATATAATTTGGAAAATACAGAAGAAAACTGTGAAATGATATGGAAAATATGGCAGAAAGGCAAGTCGAATAGTGATAAGATATGGACAATATGGAAGAAAGTCAAGTTGAATAGTGAAAAGATATGGAAAATACAGAAGAAAATAGTGAAAAGATATGGAAATTATGGAAGAAAGGCAAGTCGAATTGTGAAAGATTTGGAAAATACAGAGGAAAATTGTGAAAAGATATGAAAAATATGGAAGAAAAGTAGGTTGAATAGTGAAATGACATGGAAAACATGGAAGAAATGTAAGTTGAAATGTGAAATGATATGGAAAATATGGGAGAAAAGTAAGTTGAAATGTGAAATGATATGGAAGAAAGGCAAGTTGAATTGTGAAATGATTTAGAAAATACAGAAGAAAATTGTGAAAAGATATGAAAAATATGGAAGAAAAGTAGGTTGAATAGTGATAAGATTTGGAAAATATAAAAGAAAATTGTAAAATGATATAGAAAATATGGATGAAAGGCAAGTCGAATAGTGATAAGATATGGACAATATGGAAGAAAGGCAAGTTGAATAGTGAAAAGATTTGGAAAATACAGAAGAAAATTGTGAAAAGATAGGGAAAATATGGAAGAAAATAGTGAAATGATTTGGAAAATATAGAAGAAAAGTAAGTTGAAATGTGAAATGATATGGAAAATATGAAAGAAAAGTAAGTTGAATAGTGAAAAGATATGAAAAATACAGAAGAAAAGTAAGTTGAATAGTGATAAGATATGGAAAAGGCAAAAGAAAAGTAGGCTGAATTGTGAAATGATATAGAAAATATGGAAGAAAAATAAGTTGAATAGTGAAAAGATAGAGAAAATATGGAAGAAATCCAAGTCGAATAGTGATGGAAAATACAGAAGAAAATTGTGAAATGATATGGAAAATATGGAAGAAAGGCAAGTTGAATAATCAAAAGATATGAAAAATATGGAAGAAACCAAAGTTGAATAGTGAAAAGATAGGGAAAATACAGACGAAGATAGTGAAAAGATATGGAAGAAAAGTAGGTTGAAGAGTGAAAAGATTTAGAAAATACAGAAGAAAATTGTGAAAAGATATGAAAAATATGGAAGAAAAGTAGGTTGAATAGTGAAATGACATAGAAAATATGGAAGAAAAGTAAGTTGAAATGTGAATTGATATGGAAATTATGGAAGAAAGCAAAGTCGAATAGTGAAAAGATTTAGAAAATACAGAAGAAAATTGTGAAATGATATGAAAAATATGGAAGAAAAGTAAGTTGAAATGTGAAATAATATGGGAAATCTGGAAGAAAGGCAAGTTGAAATGTGAAATGATATGGAAAATATGGAAGAAAGGCAAGTCGAATAGTGAAAAGATTTGGAAAATACAGAAGAAAATTGTGAAATGATATGGAAAATATGGAAAAAAGGCAAGTCGAATAGTGATAAGATATGGACAATATGGAAGAAAGGCAAGTTGAATAGTGAAAAGATTTGGAAAATACAGAAAAAAAATGTGAAAAGATAGGGAAAATATGGAAGAAAATAGTGAAATGATTTGGAAAATATGGAAGAAAGATAAGTGGAATAGTGAAATGATTTGAAAAATATGGAAGAAAAGTAAGTTGAAAAGTATAAAGATTTGGAAAATACAGAAGAAAGTTGTAAAATGATATGGAAAATGTGGAAAAAAAAGTTAGTTGAACAGTGAAAAGGTATGGAAAATGTAGAAGAAAAGTAGGTTGAATTGTGAAAAGATTTGGAAAATACAGAAGAAATTTGTGAAAAGATAGGGGAAATATGGAAGAAAATAGTGAAATGATTTGGAAAATATGGAAGAAAAGTAAGTTGAATAGTGAAAAGATTTGGAAAATACAGAAGAAATTTGTGAAAAGATAGGGGAAATATGGAAGAATATAGTGAAATGATTTGGAAAATATGGAAGAAAAGTAAGTTGAATAGTGAAAAGATTTGGAAAATACAGACGAAAATAGTGAAAAGACAGAGAAAATATAGAAGAAAATAATGAAATTATTTGGAAGAAAACTATGAAAAGATTGGAAAAATATGGAAGAAAAGTAAGTTGAAATGTGAAATGATATGGAAAATATGGAAGAAAGGTAAGTTGAATAGTGAAAAGATAGGGAAAATATGGAAGAAACCCAAATCGAATAGTGATAGGATTTTGAAAATACAGAAGAAAATTGTGAAATGATATGAAAAATATGGAAGAAAAGTAGATTGAATAGTGAAATGATATGAAAAAATGGAAGAAAATAGTGAAAAAATAGGGAAATAATGGACGAAACCAAAGTTGAATAGTGAAAAGATATGGAAATTATGGAAGAAAGGCAAGTCGAATTGTGAAAGATTTGGAAAATACAGAGGAAAATTGTGAAAAGATATGAAAAATATGGAAGAAAAGTAGGTTGAATAGTGAAATGACATGGAAAACATGGAAGAAATGTAAGTTGAAATGTGAAATGATATGGAAAATATGGGAGAAAAGTAAGTTGAAATGTGAAATGATATGGAAGAAAGGCAAGTTGAATTGTGAAATGATTTAGAAAATACAGAAGAAAATTGTGAAAAGATATGAAAAATATGGAAGAAAAGTAGGTTGAATAGTGATAAGATTTGGAAAATATAAAAGAAAATTGTAAAATGATATAGAAAATATGGATGAAAGGCAAGTCGAATAGTGATAAGATATGGACAATATGGAAGAAAGGCAAGTTGAATAGTGAAAAGATTTGGAAAATACAGAAGAAAATTGTGAAAAGATAGGGAAAATATGGAAGAAAATAGTGAAATGATTTGGAAAATATAGAAGAAAAGTAAGTTGAAATGTGAAATGATATGGAAAATATGAAAGAAAAGTAAGTTGAATAGTGAAAAGATATGAAAAATACAGAAGAAAAGTAAGTTGAATAGTGATAAGATATGGAAAAGGCAAAAGAAAAGTAGGCTGAATTGTGAAATGATATAGAAAATATGGAAGAAAAATAAGTTGAATAGTGAAAAGATAGAGAAAATATGGAAGAAATCCAAGTCGAATAGTGATGGAAAATACAGAAGAAAATTGTGAAATGATATGGAAAATATGGAAGAAAGGCAAGTTGAATAATCAAAAGATATGAAAAATATGGAAGAAACCAAAGTTGAATAGTGAAAAGATAGGGAAAATACAGACGAAGATAGTGAAAAGATATGGAAGAAAAGTAGGTTGAAGAGTGAAAAGATTTAGAAAATACAGAAGAAAATTGTGAAAAGATATGAAAAATATGGAAGAAAAGTAGGTTGAATAGTGAAATGACATAGAAAATATGGAAGAAAAGTAAGTTGAAATGTGAATTGATATGGAAATTATGGAAGAAAGCAAAGTCGAATAGTGAAAAGATTTAGAAAATACAGAAGAAAATTGTGAAATGATATGAAAAATATGGAAGAAAAGTAAGTTGAAATGTGAAATAATATGGGAAATCTGGAAGAAAGGCAAGTTGAAATGTGAAATGATATGGAAAATATGGAAGAAAGGCAAGTCGAATAGTGAAAAGATTTGGAAAATACAGAAGAAAATTGTGAAATGATATGGAAAATATGGAAAAAAGGCAAGTCGAATAGTGATAAGATATGGACAATATGGAAGAAAGGCAAGTTGAATAGTGAAAAGATTTGGAAAATACAGAAAAAAAATGTGAAAAGATAGGGAAAATATGGAAGAAAATAGTGAAATGATTTGGAAAATATGGAAGAAAGATAAGTGGAATAGTGAAATGATTTGAAAAATATGGAAGAAAAGTAAGTTGAAAAGTATAAAGATTTGGAAAATACAGAAGAAAGTTGTAAAATGATATGGAAAATGTGGAAAAAAAAGTTAGTTGAACAGTGAAAAGGTATGGAAAATGTAGAAGAAAAGTAGGTTGAATTGTGAAAAGATTTGGAAAATACAGAAGAAATTTGTGAAAAGATAGGGGAAATATGGAAGAAAATAGTGAAATGATTTGGAAAATATGGAAGAAAAGTAAGTTGAATAGTGAAAAGATTTGGAAAATACAGAAGAAATTTGTGAAAAGATAGGGGAAATATGGAAGAAAATAGTGAAATGATTTGGAAAATATGGAAGAAAAGTAAGTTGAATAGTGAAAAGATTTGGAAAATACAGACGAAAATAGTGAAAAGACAGAGAAAATATAGAAGAAAATAATGAAATTATTTGGAAGAAAACTATGAAAAGATTGGAAAAATATGGAAGAAAAGTAAGTTGAAATGTGAAATGATATGGAAAATATGGAAGAAAGGTAAGTTGAATAGTGAAAAGATAGGGAAAATATGGAAGAAACCCAAATCGAATAGTGATAGGATTTTGAAAATACAGAAGAAAATTGTGAAATGATATGAAAAATATGGAAGAAAAGTAGATTGAATAGTGAAATGATATGAAAAAATGGAAGAAAATAGTGAAAAAATAGGGAAATAATGGACGAAACCAAAGTTGAATAGTGAAAAGATATGGAAATTATGGAAGAAAGGCAAGTCGAATTGTGAAAGATTTGGAAAATACAGAGGAAAATTGTGAAAAGATATGAAAAATATGGAAGAAAAGTAGGTTGAATAGTGAAATGACATGGAAAACATGGAAGAAATGTAAGTTGAAATGTGAAATGATATGGAAAATATGGGAGAAAAGTAAGTTGAAATGTGAAATGATATGGAAGAAAGGCAAGTTGAATTGTGAAATGATTTAGAAAATACAGAAGAAAATTGTGAAAAGATATGAAAAATATGGAAGAAAAGTAGGTTGAATAGTGATAAGATTTGGAAAATATAAAAGAAAATTGTAAAATGATATAGAAAATATGGATGAAAGGCAAGTCGAATAGTGATAAGATATGGACAATATGGAAGAAAGGCAAGTTGAATAGTGAAAAGATTTGGAAAATACAGAAGAAAATTGTGAAAAGATAGGGAAAATATGGAAGAAAATAGTGAAATGATTTGGAAAATATAGAAGAAAAGTAAGTTGAAATGTGAAATGATATGGAAAATATGAAAGAAAAGTAAGTTGAATAGTGAAAAGATATGAAAAATACAGAAGAAAAGTAAGTTGAATAGTGATAAGATATGGAAAAGGCAAAAGAAAAGTAGGCTGAATTGTGAAATGATATAGAAAATATGGAAGAAAAATAAGTTGAATAGTGAAAAGATAGAGAAAATATGGAAGAAATCCAAGTCGAATAGTGATGGAAAATACAGAAGAAAATTGTGAAATGATATGGAAAATATGGAAGAAAGGCAAGTTGAATAATCAAAAGATATGAAAAATATGGAAGAAACCAAAGTTGAATAGTGAAAAGATAGGGAAAATACAGACGAAGATAGTGAAAAGATATGGAAGAAAAGTAGGTTGAAGAGTGAAAAGATTTAGAAAATACAGAAGAAAATTGTGAAAAGATATGAAAAATATGGAAGAAAAGTAGGTTGAATAGTGAAATGACATAGAAAATATGGAAGAAAAGTAAGTTGAAATGTGAATTGATATGGAAATTATGGAAGAAAGCAAAGTCGAATAGTGAAAAGATTTAGAAAATACAGAAGAAAATTGTGAAATGATATGAAAAATATGGAAGAAAAGTAAGTTGAAATGTGAAATAATATGGGAAATCTGGAAGAAAGGCAAGTTGAAATGTGAAATGATATGGAAAATATGGAAGAAAGGCAAGTCGAATAGTGAAAAGATTTGGAAAATACAGAAGAAAATTGTGAAATGATATGGAAAATATGGATAAAAGGCAAGTCGAATAGTGATAAGATATGGACAATATGGAAGAAAGGCAAGTTGAATAGTGAAAAGATTTGGAAAATACAGAAAAAAAATGTGAAAAGATAGGGAAAATATGGAAGAAAATAGTGAAATGATTTGGAAAATATGGAAGAAAGATAAGTGGAATAGTGAAATGATTTGAAAAATATGGAAGAAAAGTAAGTTGAAAAGTATAAAGATTTGGAAAATACAGAAGAAAGTTGTAAAATGATATGGAAAATGTGGAAAAAAAGTTAGTTGAACAGTGAAAAGGTATGGAAAATGTAGAAGAAAAGTAGGTTGAATTGTGAAAAGATTTGGAAAATACAGAAGAAATTTGTGAAAAGATAGGGGAAATATGGAAGAAAATAGTGAAATGATTTGGAAAATATGGAAGAAAAGTAAGTTGAATAGTGAAAAGATTTGGAAAATACAGAAGAAATTTGTGAAAAGATAGGGGAAATATGGAAGAAAATAGTGAAATGATTTGGAAAATATGGAAGAAAAGTAAGTTGAATAGTGAAAAGATTTGGAAAATACAGACGAAAATAGTGAAAAGACAGAGAAAATATAGAAGAAAATAATGAAATTATTTGGAAGAAAACTATGAAAAGATTGGAAAAATATGGAAGAAAAGTAAGTTGAAATGTGAAATGATATGGAAAATATGGAAGAAAGGTAAGTTGAATAGTGAAAAGATAGGGAAAATATGGAAGAAACCCAAATCGAATAGTGATAGGATTTTGAAAATACAGAAGAAAATTGTGAAATGATATGAAAAATATGGAAGAAAAGTAGATTGAATAGTGAAATGATATGAAAAAATGGAAGAAAATAGTGAAAAAATAGGGAAATAATGAACGAAACCAAAGTTGAATAGTGAAAAGATATGGAAATTATGGAAGAAAGGCAAGTCGAATAGTGAAAAAATTTGGAAAATACAGAAGAAAATTGTGAAAAGATATGAAAAATATGGAAGAAAAGTAGGTTGAATAGTGAAATGATATGTAAAACATGGAAGAAAATAGTGAAAAGATATGGAAATTATGGAAGAAAAACAAGTCGAATATTGAAAAGATTTGGAAAATACAGAAGAAAATTGTGAAAAGATATGAAAAATATGGAAGAAAAGTAGATTGAATAGTGAAATGATATGGAAAATATGGAAGAAAAGCAAGTTGAAATGTGAAATGCTATAGAAAATATGGAAGAAAAGTAAGTTGAAATGTGAAATGATATGGAAAATATGGGAGAAAAGTAAGTTGAAATGTGAAATGATATGGAAGAAAGGCAAGTCGAATAGTGAAAAGATTTGGAAAATAAAGAAGAAAATTGTGAAAAGATATGAAAAATATGGAAGAAAAGTAGGTTGAATAGTGATAAGATTTGGAAAATACAGAAGAAAATTGTGAAATGATATGGAAAATATGGAAGAAAGGTAAGACGAATAGTGATAAGAAATGGACAATATGGAAGAAAGGCAAGCTTAATAGTGAAAAGATTTGGAAAATACAAAAGAAAAGTAAGTTGAATAGAGAAAAGATTTGGAAAATACAGCAGAAAATAGTGAAAAGATATGGAAATTATGGAAGATAGGCAAGTCGAATAGTGAAAAGATTTGGAAAATACCGAAGAAAATTGTGAAAAGATATGGACAATATGGAAGAAAGGCAAGTTAAATTGTGAAAAGATATGGAAAATATGGAAGAAAAGTAAGTTAAAATGTGAAATGATATGGAAAATGCGGAAGAAGAGTAGGTTGAATTGTGAAATGATATGGAAAATATGGAAAATGGTAAGTTGAAATGTGAAATGATATGGAAAATATGGAAGAAAGGCAAGTCGAAGAGTGATAAGATATAGACAATATGGAAGAAACCCAAGTTGAATACTGAAAAGATAAAGAAAATACAGAAGAAAATAGTGAAAAGATACGGAAATTATGGAAGAAAAGTAAGTTGAATAGTGAAAAGATTTGGAAAATACACAAGAAAATTGTGAAATAATATGGAAAATATGGATGAAATGTGAAATGATATGGAAAATATGGAGGAAAAGTAAGTTGAAAAGTGAAAAGATATGGAAAATATGGAGGAAAAGTAAGTTGGATAGTGAAAAGATATGGAAAATATGGAAAAAAGGCAAGTTGAATAGTGAAATGATATGGAAAATATTGAAGATTTATGTGTTAGTCATAATTACACCCAAAGAGATCTCCTCCTCCTACCCATCCACCTCATCCTCTTCATCCTCCATACCACCATCCTCCTCCTCCCTCCCTCCCGCCCTCCTCCTCCTTATCCTCCACTAACTGATATTTCAAACGTTGTATTTCAAACGTTGCAGTTTGAAAAAGTACGGGGAAAAAGTACGGGAAAATGAAATGTTTTATAACGTCATGTACTAGAAAAACAACTAACTTTTGTAAGAAATGTAATTATTGAAGGCGCTCCTCATGGAAATAAAATGGCGGGAAAGGGGCAGATAACCAGTGAAAGGGCTAGAAACGATAATATGACGCGGACGTCCTACAGAGCACCCCTAAGG
Source organism: Bathymodiolus septemdierum (assembly GCA_963383655.1). Classification (NCBI taxonomy): domain Eukaryota; kingdom Metazoa; phylum Mollusca; class Bivalvia; order Mytilida; family Modiolidae; genus Bathymodiolus; species Bathymodiolus septemdierum. The sequence continues at coordinate 82,891,810 of OY726520.1, forward strand.
CATTTCCAATCATGCATGCACGCTTGCATATTTTCAAGGGAAAGCCCTACGGGTGAAGTTTTATCGGATATTGCGCAACTTCCGGTTGCGCATACGCGCATCCCACCCTTCCAAGGGAACCCCGAAGGGGTCGGGTGACGTTTGAATATTGCGCAACTTCCGGTTGCCCATTCGCGCACCTCACCCAAGGGAACCTCCTTAGGAGTCACGTGACCTTCGGTCACTACGTCACTTCAGGTCAAAAGACCCCACTAGGGCGGATATTGCTCAACTTCCGGTTGCACATGCGCACACCCTTCTAAGGGGACCCATTCGAGGTCACGTGACCTTTGGTCACTTCCGGTAGCCATGGTACTTGTACTACTCTACTACATTTTGTACTACTATAGTAAGAAAACAAACGCGGGAAATGGTTGTGCATGCGCAGAACATACTTCCGTGACTTCCGGTTCCGGTCATGACCACTTCCGGTCACTTCCGGTCACGTGACTTCCGGTGGCGTGACTTCCGGTAGCTCATCGCTCCTGAAATACTACTTGAACCGTCCCGATATACTACTAATGCTTATTACAATTACTATAAATCTAAAATGAAAAAAAGTAAGAAATATCTTCCTTGTAAGATAAATATTTGTTTTATTGTTCATTGTTGGATCTATGGCCAACATCGAGTGAGTGGTTGTTGGTTAATGCCAAAATAAGCACTTTTTTTTAGCTATATCAGGTTGTGAACAAGTTACATTCGATGAGATGGTAATGATGTCCGCTTTGTACTAGACCAACACGCTAGCACACTGAAACAACAGTCAGTAGGTAGACATGTCGCTCCAATAGCACACATTATACTGATTCCGAGCCAATTAGTCTTTGGTCTTTTTGCTTAGTGCCGCGTGCTTAGCGGAGAAGTAGCAAACACTAATTCAATGGTCCGTGGCTCAAACCAACGATCCACTACATCCAAGGCGAGCATGTAAAAGAAACAATTCATAAAGCTTTTAGTCATAGAAACTATGGCTCAAAATTTGTTGTGTTAGGCTACAATTCCACATATTTTTCAAACAAAATTCATAAAGGTAAAACATGCTACTCCGAGGAACAAGTGATCAGTATGCTGGAGTTCCTCATCGATAACATATTTGTCTCCTTTGGAGGGACACTGTTTCAGCAGGTCGTCGGCATACCAATGGGTACGAATTGTGCCCCTCTTCTAGCCGATTTATTTTTATACTCATATGAGTCGGAGTTTCTTCAAAAGCTTGTAAAAGATAAGAAGATTCATGAGGCTAGAGCCTTTAATTTCACATACAGGTATATTGATGACGTTTTATCTATCAATAATTCTAGATTTGCAGAATTTCTTCCATTGATATACCCTCCAGAGCTGGAAGTTAAAGAGACCACCGATACAGCTTCGTCCGCATCATTTTTGGACTTATACCTCGAATTTGACGACAGTGGTCAACTCAGTACTAAAATTTATGATAAGCGGGACGACTTCAATTTTAAAATCATAAATTTTCCAAACATGTGCAGCAATATACCAGCTTCTCCTGCATATGGTGTTTACATCTCGCAATTGATTCGCTATGCAAGGGCCAGTAGCAATTATTCTGATTTCCTGAAACGTCATCTTCATCTGAGAAACAGGCTACTGGACCAGGGCTATAAAAAGATTCGCCTTATTCGATCTCTTAAAAAGTTTATATTCCGATACCAATATCTTGTCGAAATATATTCCGTCTCTGCAGAAAAAATTATAAGCGATGCATTTTCATATAGTGAAAATGTATAAAGATAAAGAAGTCAAAAATGTCAAGAATTTTTTTTGTCAATGTGTGACGTAAAAATATTTTTGACATTTACGTCACCGAATATGGTACTGCTTTGACTACTATTTTACCTATTTTGTTCCTGTATTTAAATACTGTTACAGTGACAGCCGGAATCTTTGAACCGTAATGAGAGCGGGAGGTTTGGCGCCTTAAAATCTGATTCAACCCACCATTTCTTTAGAAATGCCTGTACCAAGTCAGGGTCATTACGGTTTTCACAGTTTTCCGGTTGTTGACTGATTTTGTCTGTTTATATAATTATGAGTTTTGACTTTCCCTTTGTAAGATTGTTCGGAGTTCGGTAATTTTGTTATTACCTTTATGTACGCTAACCATTACACACACCACCGATACGGCTGGTCTACATCAATAATTTACATTTTATATAACTTGAGCATTTCAAAATAAGACATATTCGGAATCGGCCTATCAACTGAACTGCAATCAATTATTTTGTAAATGGTATAAACTTATTAATAGGTTACGAGTGTGTAAATACTACCAGATCGATAGGGAAGTTTAACGTGTACTCGATGGACACTGATATAGAGATGGCGACGTTCAATTATCTCTCATGCTTGCAGGATGAATACAACACATCTATCAATTCTTTAAAATAAGTTCATTTTTATCAACACATGTATGTATATTATATTGTATTTAGAAATGTGCGTGTGCGTGTGTGTGTGTGTCGACTTTAAGCTGGTAAGTGGAATTACTCAATTTCAATATATAGATTTCCTATTTGAAAGTAAGCAGGCTGTAAGTCCAGGATTTACATCTATATACGTCTGAAAATTAAACCAAACAGTGTTAGAATTAGATCTTTGAAATTTTTGTTCTTCCCTCGACGGGATTTGAACTCCCACCATTGATACACTGCAGCACCAATCGCTTAGCCTTATGTCCAGCGCCCTAGACCACTCTACCACATCCGCTATATTAAAATATAGCTTCAATAGTCGAAGTGTTACCTTGTCTCGTAAGGAAAATCTAGAGATAGACATAGGACATATGTCTAAGCGTGTGTAGATGGTACAAATATACTTAATATTATAATTTGACAGCAATCTAACTCAGCAATTTTTAATATATTGTATAGGATAATGAAGAATTCATTATGCAGTCACAGGAAATAAAGTATAGTATACAAACATCTAAGCAGGTGACAACCATACAATATATTTGTCCCACTGGATCTCAAAGTTACTTGTGATACTTGGTTAATACTAAATATTATATACGTCTGAAAATTAAATCAAACAGTGTTAAATATTAGATCTTTGAGCTGTCAAATTTTTGTTCTTCCCTCGACGGGATTTGAACTCACACCATTGATACACTGCAGCACCAGTCGCTTAGCCTTATGTCCAGCACCCTAGACCACTCGACCACATCCGCTATATTAAAACATAGCTTCAATAGTCGAAGTGTTACCTTGTCTCGTAAGGAAAATCTAGAGATAGACATAAGACATGTGTCTAAGCGTGTGTAGATGGTACAAATATACTTAATATTATAATTTGACAGCAATCTAACTCAGCAATTTTTAATATATTGTATAGGATAATGAAGAATTCATTATACAGTCACAGGTAATAAAGTATATTATACAAACATCTAAGCAGGTGACAACCATACTAATTAATTAATCTAATAAAATCCAACTAAATAAGTAAATCTTATTTAAAGTCGGAAACATATATTCACAACATAGACCATGAACTAATTATATAAGCGTGCTGGTCTAGTACAAAGCGGATATCATCAACATCTCATTGAATGTAACTGTTTCTCGCCATCATATAGCTGAAAAATTGCACATTTGAAATTAAACTACCATTACTAACTATTTATATATATATATTACTAATTCTAACACTGTTTGGTTTAAGTTTCAGACGTATATTACTAACTATCTATATATATATAGGTGACCAATTCAAAGAGTATATATTTAAATTGTAAATAAACACACAATCTTTACATGTATTCAATTACAAATGCATTATACATGATTCAGAGAGTGAAATGATCCGATAGAGCTTCATTTTGTAATCTCAGTTTGTGTAACAGTACATTGTCTGTATGAATAGGTCGTAGCATTAAAGACGCTGTAGGCTTATAGAAATAAGACCAATTTTGTAAGTATTGTAAAGTCGCATTCCACCTGAAAAGATTTTACCCTTTCTAACCAGGTCAAAGACTCATGATCAGTTTGTGCAGTAAATTATCTCCCATTAACACATTATAGCTTAAATTCGCCATCAACTGATACTAGATGTGGGAATTTACACAAAAAACAAATGAAACCAGTAATTTGAACATATAAATTGTTCTAGAAACTGTTTAGAAAGGTTGATATACCAAAAAGATACTGTTTTGTCGATGAAAATAAAAACATGAATTAAAAATATGTTGACCAAAATACCAGTGTCGACTCTGTAATCCAAGATATGTGTCTAATTATTTTGTGAAACAAAATAATCTATCTTTTGTCCTACATTTTTTTTTAATTATCATTGCTAACTAGGATATAAAAATGGGAGCAGCCATCTTGAATGGATGGTGGGGATATCGATTATGAAAAGGGATCGCATAAGCATCATCCCAGCCAAATGTTGTTTAATTTGTTTCAGCAGTTTCAGAGGAGAAGATTTAAATGTGATCTTTTATCAAAATATGCCTAATTTGCATATTCGGTATTAATCGGCTGAAAGAAAAATTTCACAGAAAAAAACGGAATATATGCTAAACTTCGCTTTGCCATGTAGCTGCAGTTACAATTTGAGCTTATCTTTTTATTTATAATATGGCAGCAATTGAAGAAATTTCCATTTTTAGTAAAAGCAGTCATCTTAAATGGAGGGCGGGGCTGTCGGAATCAAATTTGAAAGATGACGTCCAAAGGACCATCGCAGCCAAATTTGGTTTAATTTGGTCCAGTGGTTTTAGAGGACAAGATTTAAATTTGAAAATTTTCGATGTACGACGGACGGACGGACGAAGACGGCCAGGTGAGCTAAAACTGTGTGTACATACGTCTGTTTTTTGTCGTTACTTCTATTCACTTGCTATAAGAAATAATGAGGTTTTATTTAGAGTATACATTTCTTTACTTTGTTTCCCTGAGGGGTCGATATCATTACCTGGGTCATAAGACGACATAATCAGTATTGACGAAAAGTTTCAAAGCTCTTGGCAACAATGCGTTTGATCAGAAAATATTTAGTTGATTACAATGCTATTAATAAGCACCGACAGACCATAGAATATGCAACTAAGAGATTAATTGATGTGTAAGCGTGTACACAATCAGAAAAATTCCATGTGCAATTGTTGAATCTTTTCCGTACGCTTAATGGTATGTGATGATTATTTGTATACAACTGTAGGCGATAGAATGTCCATGTTTTTTCTTCTCTTATTTATACCGTTTCCTAAAATTAGTAAGTCCGTTTGAATTACATTTTGTTTCTGTATTAACCCTCTAGTGCCCCGCGTAGCATATTTGCTACATTAACTTCTTCTCTGTACCAACGAAAATGTCAACCTCCATAAAATATGAGTGGTACAAATATCACTTATGGGAAAATAAAATTATATGATCATACTGATAATAACAGATTCAGAATATGGGTTTTTCAGATAATGTTTTCATAAAATTTTTAATTTAATCATAATATAACAGATGAATTTGTTTCTGAATTCAAGGAATTGATAATTAAAGTAGAATGTATCAAATATGCTACATTGGTAATCACAAAAATATCAAAGGGAAATAATTTAGAAAATAGAAATTAAAAAAAGGCAGATAACAGTAATTACTCCACATTAAACACCAGACAATCCAAGCACACTGACACCATAACCACTATGAATCTACCCACCCACCAAACACATCAGACATAAAGTGGAGACAACCTGACGTGGTACAGGCACTTCTCACAAAAGTGAAGTGGTAGTATAGAGTTAAACCGGTTTCAATGGCGCCCAAACCTCCCATTTGTTATTTCATCCAAATGCTTAATCAAAAATACACACAATAAAAAAAACTGCTTATTACAAATGGCACTGTGCATGGCTTCAGAAAAAGCCAATGAAGTTATGTGCTTTTGCAAGTGAAATAGCAGATGGATTAGTGGAAATAAAAGTGTAAATTGACAGAACCCTGATTTCTTCGCCAACTGTCAAGCCACCAACAGGATGACCTATGAAAAGGCCAGTAGATATAGTTAGAAAAGATGGAACAAACCACCATCCAATATGGGATGAGAAAAGACAGAGATGTTAATTATTTGGTTGCGATGGATTTTCATATGTAAGAGGAGTTTGAAGATACCAAAGGGGTAACCAGAATCTGTATATCGAAGAAGAACAGACAACGCAATGGCCAAAAGAAAAGTACAAAAGGACAAACAATGACCTACAAAACATACATATAAAACTAAAGAACGAGTAACACGAACCCCACTAAAAACCGGGATGAACTCAGGTGCTCCGGAAAGGTAAGCAGTTCCTTCTCAAAATGCTTTCGATGCCATATGCACTTGTGTTTGAGCAAGGACAGAAATGACTTTATTGCTTTCTGCTTTTAATTCAATATTTATGTGAACTGTACGTATGTACCCGTCAAATAACACTTAGATGCAATAAGTTTCAATAATACAAACCAATAAACAAAATTTTACAAAGTACTGGTCAATAGACAATCATCAGTTTAAAAATCCAACTGCACCAATTCGGATATTTAGTATACATTTGTGAATTTTAACATATTTTATTTTTAATTTTTGCATGTCTCCTGTTATGTATTTTGTTGCTGAAAAACAGTATTCCTAAATAATTAGTTATGTAGCACATTTGATACATCACATCCTAATTCCTGTTGTAGCAGATATGCTACAATTCATATTTTCCGAAAAAAGAGTGAAAAACCTAAAACAAACACTGATTTGTATTAGACATATCCTAAATACTTACTTTTATTCAATAACATAATTTTTCTTAATGTTGATGGGGGTTGGGCACTAGAGGGTTAAACGAATAGCTGTTCTCATAAATGTAATGTGATTTTTCGTCAAATTTAGCGTAGTACTTAGATTAATATTTGCATCCTATTGGTGACCGCAATACGGTTTTAAGAGAAAGAAGCTCAGCCTTTATCATCATCAAATGATCAGCACTGCACTTTAACATTTTATGAGTTCATAACTGCTGAATATATATACTGTGATGGACGAATAATCTTTGGTCGTTATTAATTCAATTGTAAGAGAAAATTTCATTCTTCATGTGATTCTTATTTTAATATAACATGTTGAAGACGGAGAGAAGGGGATTTTCTTTTTCAGTTTGAGGGATAATGATTTTGTTTAGTTCATCAATTGCGTAGATTTTGAAATATTAATACTATATCTGACTTAATTTCTGGGCGCAAGTTTGTTTGATAGAGAGTTCCCATATCGTAATTTCTTGAGGTATATAGAGCCTCCTACGTTAATAGATGAAGGCCTATATAGAAAGAACGTATTGACGTACATAACACCTTTACTTCACCTTCACCCCCCCCCCCCCCCCCCCCCCTCCCCCCAAAGAAAAAATAAGAACAACAACAAAACAAAATAAAAACGCCACACATACACACTATATTATAAATTGAACCTTGTAAGGACTTTAAAGGTAAAATTTATGTCATTATTTATTCTATAGCTATATTTATTTTAAATCTAGAATAATATGATACGAAATGTTTAATACCAAGGACGTATATATGTCCTTACGTCCTTGTTAATACACGGTTGGCTAAATTTCAATGAAGAGACCTAATTTAGATCTAGTTGGTCACTCAATAATTATAATCAAGTTCAAGATCCAAAATTTTAAGAGCTATCATAATAATCATTTTCAAGATCATCGTGATTTATTGTTGATTTAATATCATATCTACAAAATATTATGGTAATAGAATATATACCTGTAAATACACACTATAATACTACATATATATATATAATCTCACCTGAGACCAGCCGAGAAACGGCCAAGATTCCAAGGAAAATAAAAACATAATATTGATAGAACATTCCCTCCATATTATACAGATAAGACGAACTACATTTATTCCTTCCTCACTGACGTATAATGTATATATTTCTTCCCACAATGTGTTTATTTTACTATCGACCGGTCGCCGTATAGTAGTTTTTCTTGTCGAACGATAACAGGTTACAACTTGGGTTTATCCATAAATAAAGGGAGGTAAGTGTAATCGGTTTTCGGGTGTGATTACGTTAAGATTTGTGAAAAACTAATACATCGGTTGTCTTATTTTCACTTATGTTTCGTTTGTCAAAATATATGTTTTTGACAATGTTTGATTTTTTTCTGACACATGTCCACAAATCTGCCGTAGGCCATCAAACAAACCTTTAATCAATTGAATGAATTTGACATATGATAAAGGTCAAGAGTATAACTAATGTATAAGACATTTATCAATAATCAACATCCATAGCGTACAGAATATATATCTTTTATTGATCCAGCAAAATTCTTCCTATGAATGAATGGAAGCCAAATATTACAACACATGATATCGATCTCGGAATGAATTTATGAACTGTATTACCAGGACTAACATTATTAACAGAACCGCTCAGCGTAAAATGGACAAGATAAATACATCGATAAAAGGTAGAACGATATGATACTGACAAGTAGAACGTTCTATTAATAATAAGCTGAAGTGGACGTCCGCTAGTTCAACACCATATAATTCAATATGAATATATATATATCTCGTCCTTACCATGTGACTTAAAAGAGTGTCTTGTGTAAGGAGAATGCTACACAACATTTAACACGTTACAGCTCATTCATGGCCGTAACTACATTGAGGCAAATGAGGCAAATGCATCATACCGAAATTGACGATTTTTTTTTATTTAAAAAATATAAAATATAAATCTCTATTCCGATAGAAACGATATCCGCAGAATGAATTCGTATAATCTCTACGGTTACCGTTTGAAGTCTACCGACATCGTTGTGATGAAAGACATAACTGACTCCAAAGACATCAGACATCAATAAGGTTTATCTAACACCCGATGATTTAAGGCATACATCATCCTTTTCACACGTTTCCATCTTAGCCCTGTTCTTGTCCTGATGCAATGTATATTGTCATTTAGCGTCACGATAGCACTCAAGTCATGTCTCTAAAAAAAACTGACTGAAAACGGGTTCGTTGAAAAGAAAGTCAGGAGATGGTAAGCATAACTTTAAAGTTACAAAACTTTAGAGGAATCTCGATGTTTTATGTTGTTTGGTCCATAGAAATGTCTTTGACTGAAATTGAGCTTGGTCCATATTTTCTACGGAAATTTAGTCCAATTTATTTTTAAGTTCAAAATTTCGATGGCGATTACGCTATGTAAGCTGTCGCTAAAGCCGCTAAGTTGTTCAGTGGCGGATCCATAATTTTTAAAAAGGGGGGGGGGGGCTGGACTCTAATTTTATTTTCTCTATATTTTGCAATTTGACAAAGAAAAATGTTTTTGGTTCCTTGCACCACCCCTGAAGTTCTGAATGGCCAAATTTTCAAATCCCCAAATTTCACATGAATACAACAATATGAGTTCAATCAAAGAATCAAATAATTTAAGTTGGAGATCAATAGGAATTGAGATATTTCTCAGTTTCCTATAAAGAGCATAACGAGCCTTCTGAGCTTGCTCACATAATTTCTTTCTAGCGATTGTAAAATTACCATTATAAATGAATAATATCCCCAAATAAGAATATGAACTAACTATTTCAATGTTTGTACCATAATATTCAATTCATTATCATAATCCCTTTTACGTTTCCCCTTTTACGTTTCGTGAAAATCAATATTTTCGTTTTTTTTTCAACATTAACTTTCAGTTTCCATAATCAACAATAATTTTCAAAAACTTTTAAGAAATTTTGTAAATCACTCAGATTCAGTTAATAAAATAATATCATCTACATATAGTAACACAAATAATAGTATATACAATCTTAAATTTTCAAGACATTTCTGTGATAGTGTTTGGAGACCTGTCATGTTATGACTGCATAAATAATCCTCAAGATCCGACAGAAAAACTGCAAATGAAAATGATGATACATTTTTCCCTTGACGCACCCCAAAAACGCATGAGAAGAACCCTGATGTCTCGTTCCCCGCTTTAAACACATGATTTTATACTACTATACATACTAAATATAACTTTGAGTATTCTACCAGTAATATTATTTTTCACCAGTTTTTGCCATAATCCTAATCTCCAAACAGTACAGTTTTTTTCCTAAAGACAAATAAATAGCTATTAATACATGCAGACAAAATATGTTATCTAAAGTAGAGTACCCTTTACGAAATCCAGCTTGAATATTCGGTATGATTTTCGCTATATCAGCATATTTAGAGAGTCTAGTATTAATAATAGTTGTGAATAATTTACCAATGGGGGATACAAGTGTTATGCCTCGATGCGAATCTGGATTTTGGGGCCCCCTTTCTTTCTATATATAGGAAAAATGATGCCCAAAGTCCAACACTCGGGAATAACACCATTGTCTAGTATTCTGTTGAATAGTTCTACGTATAATGGCAGAAATAAATGCATGGTAGATTTTATATATTCATTTACAACCATATCATACCCAGGAGCTTTCCCATTTTTCATATATTTGGCTGCCAAAAGAACTTCATTTTCTGTTATTTTACCATTCAAAATTTCATCTACAAATTCATCATCGCAATCTGGGAGTTCAAAATTAGTATCACTGATTTCATTGTCAGTATTTAAATTTTTGAATATTCATATAACTCATTAATAAATATATCTATATTATTTTCAGACGACGAGTTCATCTTATCTAATAATTTCCAGAACTCACAAGAATTCCCCAAATCATTTTCAGATTTGAACTGATATAGTCCTGAAAGTTTTGATTCATAGCAGTTTTATATTCTTTACTTGCTAGTAATAGTTTGTGTCTGCTATCATCAGTCTTATCTGTATTATATTTTCGCTTCGCGTGATGAAAAGTTATTCTTTTTTCAAGACAGCGCTTATTCAAAATAATCAATAAAAAAAGCCCCCTTTCCATTCAAGATCCTGTTATAATTAAAAACAATTCATATAATTTCAGATACACGAATACTACTGTGGTACCCAGACCCAGAACTTCAAACTATGGTAAAAAAATCTTTCAGATATGAGGCAGCACAGGTATGGAACTCACTACCAAATGAGACCAGAATTATGACCTCATTTGACCAGTTCAAAGAGTACATAAACAGCTGGGCCTGGTTGTTCAAAACAATTTCTGTCCACTGGATAAATGTGGTTGTTCACAAGTTATCCACTGGACAAATATGATTTATCCTGGACAACTTTGTCCAGTCTAATATCATACGGATAAATTTTTATCCAGTGGATAAATATGATCGCCAATTGAAATTACATTAGATTTTTTGTTTTTGTTGTCATGAAGTTTTCCTCTATTCAATTTGAAAAATAGTATTTCCCCTTTTTGGATCAATAGACAGATTTTAAATACAAATGTAAATAAATAAATGCTATACAAAAAAATTGAGGAGAAAAAAAACAAGCATTCCATCAGAACTGATTTCGGATTTAATTTGTTGTGCAGTGCAAGTAAGTTAAAGAGAGGTGTAATTGAAAAAAAATTGGTGGGGGCTTTTGGTTTTCCGTATTCGTGAATTGTTCTTCCCCCAATATTTTTGTTGTTTGTTTTTTTTGCCGTGAATCGTGATGGGGACATTGTCCGTGAATCATTTTCAGTCAAATTTATTTTACATTCTTTATGATATACGCCTCTCGTCTACGTTTTTATGAACCTTTTTTTTCAATGTGATCTTCTGTGTTTGTTCTTTGTTTTTTTTTTTTTCTCAACCCGATGTCAATATTACATTCACCGTTCAATTGTTGACAAAATGGACCCGACTAGTTAGTATGTAAAAATGGCAAAAACAAATACCATATCAATTACATTGGGTTACATATTTTTGTGAAATGTGATCAGAAAAATGTATTTACCGTGCCTTCAATTGATCAGTAAAAATACTTTTGATGAACCGTGACGAGGACCCCCTTTTTTTAACCTCAAAAGTGGAAGAATGGCTAATGATGACATTTGTTCTGGAAAATTGTTTACTAGATCTGTTTGTTGTTTTGGATTTAAACTTGAGATCGATTTTAATTGATAATTCTTTTTTTTTCTCTCTCAAAAATTGGAAATAAATATTATTTGTTTTATTTGTTTTTGACAACACTGAAAAATGTCATTCAGTGTACGTGTGTAGATTTCTGTGAAAATATCCGATCCTAAGACATGTACGTTAAATGTCCCAAGATATTTTGTAAACCGTGATATTTACATGTATATAGGGAGTAGCGCGTAGTTCCAAAAAATGTCACTTATTTCAGGCAAGCCCACTTCAATAGATTCCATGTCTTCCAGAACACAATTTGGATTTATTGTTGTAAGATTCCTTTACACTACATCATTAAGTACAATAATTGAACTGGATCATAATAAAATATTTCTAAAGTTTTATTCAGAATGAAAAGTAATCAGTTCATGGTTGTAAAATGTTATTATTAACTGTTTTCACAGCGATATCTATTTGCCTTGACTGCTTGTTTACTTACCTTGATTGACAGGCATTCTAAAATCACCGAGGTATGACATTATTAATTGGCATTATTATCGAAGTTTAAATAACAGTAAATTGACCGTTTGATCTTCAATTACCGTGGCGGATGGCGGGGTGCGAGTTTGGCATTTTAACAGGATTATTACTACATACGGAAAACGGGACTGCAGAAATTCTTGGCGATACGTGAGTTTGGCAGTGAATCGAGGGGCAATAAAGCGGGGTTTTACTGTACTTTAGAGTATTATTTCATGATCTGAAGAAAAGGTTTCGCTTAAAAAAACTTGTCTGATAAACTGTGTAAGTAAAACTAATTAGAAAGCAAATGTGTGATTAATCATAATTTGGCTAACAAAAACTTTAAAAAAAAATTCTATGGAGACATAAATTCCCAGCTCCAACACAAAGATATAAAGGATCTAACACCGGTAAGAGGGCAAGACGGAAAAATCTTTCCCTTGGGTGTCTGAGATTTGTCCGTCTTGCCCTCTTACCGGTGGTAAATCTTTTATATCTTACCCCGGCTCCAGGGTAAGACAAGCTACACGTCGTTTTCCCCGCAAAATTGTTTTCCATTGTTGAATTAAATTGTGGATTTATAGTGTCTTGGCAGTATTTTTAATGTATTTCACAATAAAATACAATGTATTTTATAAATATATTATAAATGCTACTACAACAGCGATAAATGCCTATAAAAAAGTTATTTGACGTTTGTCAAGGGGATGTATTTTTTTTTATTTACGTTAGTTACATAACAAGGGAGAGCACAGATATATTTTCTCAACGTAAACAAATATTGACAAGATAGAAAGAGATGAGAATAAACAGCTGCGCCATGAGAGCATGATACGCCTGTTGTCAACATTCATACAATATTTCTAAAGACTTTCTTTCCCATAACTCTTGAATGAAAAATCTAAATTTCACCAAAAAGTATACAGACCGTAAGACTATCAATTCCAATTAACTGTGCGAAGTTTGAAGTGAATTGGCCAAGGGGTTCTCAATTCACAGCACGACATACGAAAAATCGCCTACAATTTGATGAATAAAGTCCCATAACTCTGGAATGAAAAATCGAAATTTCACCAAAAAGTATTCCGACCGTAAGACTATCAATTCTAATTTGAAGTGAACTGGCCAAGGGGTTCTCAATTTACAGCGCGACATACGAAAAATCTTCTACAATTTGATGAATAAAGTCCCATAACTCTGGAATGAAACATTGAAATTTCACCAAAAAGTTTACAGACTATCAATTCCAATAACTATGCGAAGTTTGAAGTGAATTGGCAAAGGGGTTCTCAATTTACAGTGCGACATACGAAAAATTGTCTTAAAATCACGTACAATTTGATGAATAAAGTCTCATAACTCTGGAATGAAAATTAGAAACTTCACCATAAAGAATACAGACCGTAAGACCATCAATTCCAATAACTCTGTGAAATTTGAAGTGAATTGGCCAAGGGGATCTAAGTTAGAACGCGACATGTGAAACGGACAGACAGACGGACGGACAGACGGTCGGACATTGGTATACCATAATATGCCCCGTCTTAAAGACGGGCGTATAAAAAGAGACAAACATCATAAAAGGTGCAAGATTTTGTTATTGTAGAATCTATCACAAGTTTGTTAACTTTATTATTTTGAACCTCTTTAATCTTGTTTTATTTTATTACATGGCATTTTGGTCCTGTGATACGGTTCGCATTAATGCGCCAAACTACACAAAAAGTAAACAAACATTGACACGGTAGAAAGGGATGAGAAAAAGACCCAAACCCTGTTAAAGGTGCAGGATAGTAAAATCTGTGACACCCTCGGGTGTCACAGATTTTACTATCTTGCATCTCTCCCGGTGTTAGACCCTATATCTCACACGGCTAAAAATAGGAACTGTACTGTCTCATTAGTGAGAAAACAAAATGATTGGTCATAAATCATTTGCAGATCGCTACAAATAAATTGAACTGCATGAAAAATAACTTGAAATGTCACTGAACTTAGCAGACCTTTTTTTTTTCTTTTTTTTTTTTGGTCTCGATTGCTTTTAGACAGAAGTGCAAAGAATTATGAGAGCTGTCCACTGGACAAAATGTTATCCAGTGGATATCTAGCCAACCATTGTCTTTGTTTTTGAACAACCAATTGTATCCACTGGTTAGCTGTCCACTGGATAAGTAGTTGTCCACTGGACAACTTTATCCAGTGGGTAACTTTATCTAGTATTATTAACAACCGGACCCTGGTGTGGAGGAGAAAAATGTACATGCAGTGCATGCCGTATCCAACCAGTGCTGCCTCACACTTGAAATGTTTGCTACCGGTTTTTATTTCTACTTATATATGTATGTGTTGTTTTTATTTTAGTGCTGCTTATGTCTTAATGTGCATCAGTTTTATTTATGTGCTTTGGTGTTTTGTGCTCTGCTTTTATATATGATTTTGATGCATGATTTGATGTTATGTTGTTTTATGTATATATCTGAATAGTCGGTATAAAAGCACTTTAGGACTCATGTTTGATTTGTTGTCTATGTATTATATATACCGACTCTAAATAAAATTTACTTACTTACTTATTTACTTATATTGCACCACGGTCTATCAAAAGTCGAGCGGGAATTATTGCGGATAATGTTTTTCGCCAAATGTATCCATCGCAGATTTAGTATATAAACTATTCAAATTTTCTACAAATTCATTTAGATCTGATTGATATGATTCCGAATTTACATCAAGCAAATCCAAATGATTCAATAGGTCAACAAAACTCGTTTTATTTTCAACGCTGTCCACAAACAGGTTGTTCTTATCAGCAATCCAACGGATCGGTTTAGTATCACATTCTTTTGTATTGCTTTTGTTATTTAAATCTATTGTTGACATCGTTGAAAACGTGAGATGTAATCTGTTAAGCCCCTGTTACACGGTAAAGTAAGTATCATGATACTTGTATCATAAACCAAAAAATAGTGTAAACAGTGATATTACTCTGTATCATGCAACTTTTAGAAGTTGCATGATACACACTTTGGGATAGAACATGTTCTAATCTGTACAGCAAGGATCACGATACATTTTATCACTGACCAATCAGAGATCTTGGTTTGAGGTCAGGAGGTTACAACATCATCAACAAATAAAAGCACATGGCCAGCACATGGTAAATAAAACATGACTGGAAAGGGGGAAAAAGTAGTGATGTTATTTGGTCAAAGGAACAGATGGAGAGTCTCCTCAATTTGTATGATAATGTCTTCATTGTCAGGATTCTCCATTTTGGCGGGGACAATTTGTAAACAAACTCTGCATGAAGCATGCTACTTGATTTAGTGTGTAAACTGACAAGGATCATAATACAAAAAGTCGCATGATACAAGTATCGCGATACTTGCTTTACCGTGTAACAGAGCCTTTATGAACATCCGAGATTAACGGGTCAAAATCAATCACTTTGAATTCTGATACGAAGGGAAATAAATCTGGAGAAACAATTAAGTAGTCAACCAAACTCGTATTGTTACATATAATTTTACCTAAACCTTTATCGCTACTAATCCTACCATTCAAAATAAATAAACTATTGTTTTTACAAAATTTAATTAATTTATAACCATAAGTATTACAACGACCAATATCTTCACTTGCCCGATCTAACGGTACATTGTACAATGGTAGTTTTTCATATTGATACATGTGATTATTGATGTCAGTAATGTGATCTTGTAAAGTCACTTGTAGTAAATTTTCATCTGCCATGATATAGTCAGACAATACACCAGAACGTGCGTTATAATCACTGATGGGATATATATATATATATATATACATCCACATAATAAATTATGATTTTCAGAAAAAGAGTTGATTCTAAACCAAAGAACAAAATCACTCAGTTTCAATAAAAATAAGACATTTTTTAAATACATTTTTGAAAATAACTGTGATACTACCTGATTTTTTCTTGAAATGTTTTCGATATTTGGTAAATTCACTGTACCCATCTGGCAACTTCAAAATATCAAATTTACCAATTTTTGTTTCAATACATATAAAAATATCATAACCTTTTATTATATCATGAAATTCCTCAAATCTTAGTTTACCTTTCAAACCACATACATTCAAACATGCAATTTTCAGTTCACATAAATTGACAGTACTATTTAGGTTAGGATTTTTGAATAACTGTCCTCTTGTTGACATGTCCTTGGTCGCGCTGATGGCGGTAACTGGGTTTGGACGAGTGGAGGGTCCAAAATGTTGCTTTAGGAACGAGTGTCCTTCTTGGATCTGTTGTGGGGAGGTACCCTGAAATTCGTTATTTGGTGCATATACTTTTTAGGATTGCACTACATCTTCCGAGTATATTCGCTGACCATTGACATATAGTTTATTCTCCTTTAGTCTTACGTGACTTCCACGCCTCTGTTCCCGTTTAAATATTGGCCATAAAATATTCCGTCTTTCCATAATTTCCAATGCAGTGTCCTTTCGATGTTTTGTAGACAATTCTGATGTTCCATCTACAAAAAAGCCGGTTTATATATATTCTGTGAGTGAAACAGTTTTGTATCTTTAGACACACATAAAAACGTCTTAACGATATGTCTAAGCACACAAAATTCGTCTCAAGTCACTGACATTCTTTTGCGCTGCAGTGGCGCATTTAATTGAATGTTTTTGTGTCACTTGGTCTCAGTCATCACAGAAAGAGACAGTCAATAGTTTAGTTCTCTGATATGATTTCTGTGTTTATTATCCTCTTATACACCATCAATGATGCTCATAAGACAAAAAGTGCATAGAAAATGGCACTGTTTTTACTTTTTAATGCTTTTTTCACTCAACAATATAGCTGGGCCCAGGATCGGATAGAATTCTTCTTAAGTGTTACCAGAGACATTAATGCAATTGCTTTTAATTCATTCTGCTTGTGTTAGCTTAGTGCATTTCTTGTGTACATGGATTTCGAAATACCCCCTCTTGTCTGGTAAAGTAGAAAATACGAAAATTAAATCATTATAAAAAGTTATGATTACTGAACTAGGAAACAGATGCCAGGAAATGGCTAGAATCGAGGATTTTGCGTCTTTCAAGTCGGAGCTTCAGGGGTGGTCCACAGACCCCTCGCCCAAATTATTCCACGATTAAGTGTTTTTTCCTCATTTAAAAAAGAGTCTAGTTACGGCAAAGTCATTATGGGAAAAGGTATGGTAGGGGTGGTCGTCGTCACCAATTGTAAGGTTAAACATTCGACCCTATCCATTATATCATTTAAGCTCTGCTGACCTTTCTGATCGAAAGGTGTTCGACGTCCGTCTGTTTGTCATAAACATTTCACATTTTCAGCTTCTCCTACAGAACAACTGCATGTGACGTCACCAGACTTGTCAGAAATGTTCCTCTAGTGGTTTTCAAGAAGTGTTTTTACTTTCTAGTACATAAATGTACATGTAGGTTCGATATTCAATATGACCACCCCGAAAGTTTCGTACGGAGGAACACTAGTAATCATGCCTGTCAAATATTTTTCGCCAAAAGTAACTGTGAAACTATGTATTATTGATGTTTCCTCCTCGAGGTAACCGTGGTAAAAAAAAATGAACAATCTGAATGTTTGCTCCGCCCACAGCTATTTATACCCATGGTCCCGTTTTAAGAAACTTCCTATGTCTTTAACTTATTGAGATAACCTTATTTCTACTGAATCATCACATGGAATTACAAAGAAAGATAACTCTTACTGATATATTTGAATATTAGCTGAAGAATTGTTTTTTTTTCTAGTTTAAAATTAACTTCCCATGTATTTCACCTATTGAAAAACCCTTATTTCAGTTGAAACACCTAATTAACACAAAGAAATATAACTATTACTGATATATTCAGTCTGTCTGACATTTCATTGATGAAAATAAAGAACGATATCAATAAAACAATTTATACTAAGCAAAAAGAAGTTTAGCAACAAATATTTTTAATTTTATATTTTCAAAAATAATTTAGATTGCATTGCATAACAATACATATATTGTCCTAACAAACAATAACAACAATAAAGTCAAAGAGCAACATGAACGTACAAAAAATCGTAATTCACAAACTTCCGGATTTACGGAATGCAATACGCGACACATGATGGATTCACACAAATATCCACAATGTCAGTATCTTGTCCAGGCCCCGTTGGCAGTAATGGTAGCTCTACATCTTTTTTGCATACCTCTGATAATTTTTTGGATCTTGTACTGTGGAATGGCGTTCCATTCAACGATGAGCGCATTTCCAATTTCTTCAAAGAGTTGAATGGATGATGATTCTCTCGAATTCGTCTGTTTAGCATGTCCCAAACATGTTCGATAGGAACCAGATCAGGAGAACGACTCGGTCAGGATAATGTGTTAACATTGTTAGACTGTAAAAAGTTCATGGAGAGACGAGCGATGTGTGGCCGAGCATTGTCCTACTGAAAGAAAAACTGATTGCTTCTGCGCATGAACGGCACCACAACAGTAGCGCTGTGCATTCAGTGCTTGTCTTATCACAATCAAGTTGGTCTTTCCTGCATAATGCATTCCTCCCCACACCATCAACCTCCCGCTACCAAAGCGGTCAACTGGCATAACACAAGCCTCTGCAAAGCGTTCACCAGGCCGTCTCCAGATACGAATGCGACCATCTGCAAACTCTAGAGTGAATCGAGATTCTTCCGAAAAAAGTACTGTCCTCCAGTTTCGGCGCATGTGCTTATTTGCCAATGCGTGTCTTTGTCTTTTGTGATGGGCAGTTAACTCCATACCTTTATGTGGTCTTCATGATTTGAAACAACAAGCTTTAAGTTGATTGCGGACTGTTTGCACGGATATACGGACTCCAGTTGCTCTCTGTACTCTGTCAACAATCCTTGTTGCTGGTAAGAAGCGGTCACGATATGCTGTGATTCTGATGTAACGTGCTTCTCTAGGAGTGCGACGTTTTGGTCTACCGGTGTTATAGAGCCGTTTCCCCCCCCCCTCCCCCCCCCCCATAGTTAGTTCCCCCCACCGGAAAAATGGCTAGGGGGAAAAACTACTATAGGAGCGTTATATAGAGCCATTTTCCCCCCATAGCCAGTTTTCCCCCACGGAAAAATTACTATATTGTAGGATTCCCCCCCGAAAGAATGACTACATACATGTAGTAGTCCCCCTCTGAAAATGGCTTGTATATTCAACTTAGTTGCTCTGTTAAATTTTACTACCACTTGCCAGTGCCACTTTTGGTCGACTATTAGTGTCGATGGGTTTACTAGCCAAGTAGCTTGTACATGGATGATCCAAATGACTTTGAATGGGGTTTCCCAAAAGCAAAAAATGGGGCATCTAATGGGACATTATATGATACCTCACCACGTTTCGCATATTTTCAGTCTTGATACGGCCATAACTTTTGAACCAATTATCCGATCAAACTAACATTTGAACTTGATCTGTATTTTATGGTACTTAACAAATGTAGAAAATCCTTCAACCCGTTCTAAAGTTGTCATCTGAAAACCGTCGTATCAGTATATCATGTATATCAGTTTTATTTTATCATTGCGAAAAAAAGGAAGCAAATGTGCTAAAGACGTTAGATTCAAACAAGACGACCTCAAGAGCCTGAATAGCTCACCTGACAAACCGTACCCTATAAGTTTGTGAATCTGTGCTCATAGAGAATAGCCTAAAAATGAAAAAATCGGTAAAAACTGACATTTCAGAGGCTATAACTCCAACACCTGTAATCCGATTCCAGGAAGATAGACCTTGTCATTCTGTTCATATTTGCAATTAAGATTGACCTTCTATCGTCTATAAATTTCAAGATAATAGCCGAAAATGCAAGAATAGGTAAAAACTGACATTTCAGGGGCCATAACTCCAACACCGGTAGTCTGATTTTGCTGAACATTTGCAGGCAGGTAGAACTTATCATGCTGATCAATTTCGCAGTTTACATTGAACACCTATCTCTTACAGTTTTCAAGATAAAAGGCGAAAATAGCAAAATTGGACATTACCCCACATAAGGGGTCGTCGTACAACTTCGACCTGATGGAGACTTTTGTAGAGCTCCATTAACTGAACATTTCAGTACGCAAAAGTTTTTCTCTATCTATAATAGTTTTCAAAATATTAGCCAACAAGTGCAACGACTTCGACATAATGGAGACTTTTTTAGAGCTTTTGATTCTGAAGAAGGAAGGTCGCCTGCATTTTCCTCTATCTGCAATAGTTTTTGAGATATTAATTAGCCAAAAACTGCAGTTTGACCCCTATGTTGATCTATGTTCTATTTTAGCAGTGGCGGCCATGTTTTTTGGTCGTCGGTAATGTCGGACACAATTTTGAATCTAGATAGCTTAAAGATAATTGTGGTCAAGTTTGGTTATAATCCCTTCGGTAATTTTAGAGGAGAAGATCTTAGAAAAAGCTTACGACGACGACGACGCCGACGGACGCCAAATGATAGCAATAGCTCACTTGGATCTTCGACCCAGAAGAGCTAAAACTAAATTGATAATTAAAATTTACATGAAGAAAGTGGAGATCTAAATACTACTAAATCTTCAATCATTAGAGTGTCCGTTTGGTGCTTATTTATGAATATAATTTAGGCCAATCGTCGAATGCAGTATGCATAAACATTTTAGACATTTTGATTTGAGAAAATTCGAAAAAGTTTCCCAGTTTTTTTTCTATTATCTTTACAAACTTAATCATCTGTATATTTTGGGAGCGACCGTTTCATCTATATGGCGGGGGACAAACCTGTATTTGTATGGTCATTTCCATGCATCTATGTACACATTTACATGATCCTGCAACTTAAAGTTGCTGAGATATGAACTCGGACGTTAAACTCGCTTAAAGTCAATTAAGCATGAACTGTAGGTCAAAGTGACCTACTTTTGCCTGGATGCTGACCTACCATCTCAGATGCATATATGTACAAGTTTACATGATACTACAACTTATAGTTAATGAGATATGAACTCGGACGTTAAACTCGTTCAAAGTAATTGAAGCGCGAAATGTGGGTCAAAGTGACCTACTTTTGCCTGGACGCTGACGTACCATCCCAGATGCATCTACATTCAAGTTCACATGATCCTACAACTTATAGTTGGAGAGATATGGGCGTGGACGGGAACGCTGACGCTGACGCGCACATGGACGCCGAGGGTACTCCAATAAATTTTCTCAACGTCGTTGAGGCGAACTAAAACAATATTGAACAGTCCTTTTTAGGTGCTACAACAGCCCCTTTAAGGGCTAAAAATTATTTAAACCAAGTCACCACCAGTTCTTTTCCTGAAAATTATATAAACGTTCACCAAGGAATCCAGTGTTCCAGAGCCGACCATGCAGGCCTATTTATGTCACATTTTTTTGAAAC
Source organism: Bathymodiolus septemdierum (assembly GCA_963383655.1). Taxonomy (NCBI): domain Eukaryota; kingdom Metazoa; phylum Mollusca; class Bivalvia; order Mytilida; family Modiolidae; genus Bathymodiolus; species Bathymodiolus septemdierum. The sequence goes on from OY726520.1 coordinate 82,913,796, forward strand.
ATGGTCTTGTGTAAAAATAAAACACGTTTGAAGTTATTCACGTAATTTGTTACTTTACTTTAAAATTCGAAATAACTTCATTGAAAAAAACCAGACTCTGTATTACACTGTTAGGAATTTAATTAATAAACCTAATATCCCTGTCGTTCTGTAGTCAACTGTTCAAGTGAAATGGTTGTAAGTATAATATACAGTACTATTAAAACAAAATTGATTATCTCGCAATTCGGGCAACTTATTTTGTTTCAATAGTAATTTATCTAACCTGTACAATAATGTATATATGATAGAAATAAGTTTATATGGTTATTAAGTAACGAAGACAGAGAAATCTGTAAAAATCTTGCAAATTTTATAGCAACTTGCCTTTCAATAAGAGATTTATCAGATAAGTAACTGAATATATTTATGTTCTAAAACCAACAGTGCTGATTCATGTTTATATATTATATGTATATCAAGATTTCAAGATTCAAGATTTATTTGAAAACACTCAGACACATATACAAGTGTAACAAGAGGTCATTTTTTAAATAATATATACATTCAAGACATGACAGAATGAACATACGATGAAAAATAATAAATCTGACAGTAAATATAATATAAAGTTACAACATAATACAGGCAGTTACATATAATCAGAGTAAGGCAGCAGCTTTTCTAATAAAAATTGATAATCGCTTATAAAGTTCTGCATTGCAAATAGAAAGAAGACCTTCAAATTTGGCATGATTAGGGTAAACTCGATAAAAATTTGGCAAATACTTATTTCTAAGGGTGATAATGTTTTCATTTTTACAAACTAATAAAAAATGATATTCGTCTCCAATAGTTTCTTTGCATAAATGGCAAATACGCTCTTCTCGAGGTATATTATACCAACGACCAGTTGCTATAGGTAAATGCAGATTTGAAGTTCTAAATTTAGTTATCCAAATTCTGGAGTGTTCCGACAATCTAAGTAAATGGTTCTCAATACAAAAATCCTTTTTGAAAACATGAAAACAGAGTAAATTTGTCCACGAGAAGAGGAATATATATCACTAAGCCATTTTTGAACAAACTGGTCTCGTAAAATTTGGTTAAATACACTCTTGTCATAAACAGGAAACTGGTTTATAAAAATGAATCCCATGCCAGTTGAATTGAATATAGACTCTATATGAATAACCATTTGAAACTATACTAATGTTTGGTTTTTAAAAGATACATTAATCTATACAAAACACTACTTAATTTATTTTCATTTAAAACCAACTTGCTCCAAAAAGCGATCATACGAAGCTTCACACGAATTTCAAGCGGAAATCGACCAAGTTCTCCATATATCATAAAATGTGGAGTAGTATTTCTAACCTTTAAAATCCGTTTACAAAATTTCAACTGAATTTGTTCAATAACTTTTAAATTTTCATATCCCCACACCTCTGAGCCATACAGCAAGATAGGCTCAATCATAGAGTCAAACATTTTCAGTTGCAAGTCAATAGGTATTGATTCATTACGTACCAGTTTATAAATACAATACAATGCTTTATTAGCTTGTTCTACAAGTTTTTTCCTAGTCTCAAAAAAAGTACCGTTATATTTAAATATTATCCCAAAATATGAGTATGTATCAACAATATCAAGCGTTTGACCATGTAAAATAAATTTAGGATCTTGTGCAGTTTTCCTTTTTCTAAAAATCATAACTTTTGTTTTTGCAACATTTACTTGTATTCTCCAAATTTCACAATAAGATTCAAATATATCTAAAGCTTGTTGCATACCTTCTTTTGTTTCGGATAAAATTACCGTATCGTCTGCATATAAAATAACAAAAATGTTATAGAAAATGTGCAGTTCATTTTCTAATTTTTCTTGGATAATTTTAAGTGGTTCTCCATCTAATTGTCTGAAAAAATCTTCTAAATCATTTAAAAATATTGAAAAAAGAAAGGGAAGTAAATTTTCTCCTTGTCGTACACCGGTAAGACAGGAAAAAAAATTCAGATTGACTACCATTATATTGAACACAAGACTTAATATCATTATACATATTATAAATTATTTTGAAACATTTCCCTTTTATTTCACAATTTTGTAATTTCCTCCATAACCCTATTCGCCAAACTGTGTCAAAAGCTTTTTTAAAATCCACGAAGGTGCAATATAACTTTTTACCAAAAGAAAAATACAAATCAATAAGAACATGTAAAACGAATATATTATCCACAGTTGAATAATCCTTTCTGAAACCAGCTTGATTTTCTGAGATGATATTTAAATCATTTGCCAAAAAGTTTAACCTAGAATTTAAAATAGAAGTAAATAATTTTCCGACACAACTTACAAGTGTAATTGCCCGAAATTTATCAGGATCAGACGGATTTCCTTTATTCTTGTAAACAGGCTTAATAATACCACTTGACCAACTTTCTGGAATTATTCCACAGTCTAATACTAAGTTAAAAACCTTACAATATAGAGAAATCAACAATGGAGATGAATGTTTCAAGTACTCATTCAAAATATTGTCAGTACCTGGAGTTTTATTATTTTTGAGTTTCCTAATAGCTTCTGTTATTTCTAACTCAGTAATCTTACCATTAAGTATTTCATCATAAACAGGATTATCACAAATTTCATTAATATTAATTTCATCATGATCATTAACATCTTCATCATCTGCATTTAATTTTTTGAAGTAATCATAAAAAGTTTCAATTTCAACGGACAGGTCTTCTTTTTTTCTGTTAGAAAATTTGTGTACTGTTTTCCAAAATGCTTTTGTGTTTGTTTTGAATAACGATCGTAATTCGTCTGAACATTTTTCTGTGTATTTTTGATAGTTTGCATTCAGTACAAGACGATATTCTTTAGCTCTTGTGTTAAGCAGTATTTTATTTTCAGGTGTTTTTGATGATGCATATTTTTTTCGAGCATTGTGAAATTCATCCCGTTTAAGCTTACATTCCCCATTGAACCATGGTTTATTATTCACCGAGTTACCTTTCTTTCTTCGTTGATTTTGTCCGAATGTAGAAGAAGCAGCATTTAAAAGTACATTTCCAAGGTCATTAACAATGCCGTTTACCTGGTCAGGTGTAACGGAGTCTGTGTTAATATTATCAATGAGGGTATTTAATTCATTCAATACAACATTACTATTGTCATTGTGAAGTACCTGTGTAAAATCGTCTGCCTTGTTCGAGTTCCATCCAGCGTAAGTATTGTTTTTGTATACACTGTCTTGTGTATTGGACTTATTATGTGAAAAATATAAAGAAAAGTGTATTTGATTGTGTACATCTGAAAACATGGGGTTAAATGGAAGTACTTCAAAATCTGCAAGAATATCAGTGTATTGTTTATATATAGTCTACAAATATTTGGGTATGACTCCCTCTGGTACAACTGTAGTATTGTTATTATTATATATATATATATATTTTTTTATCTTCCTTGTATTTCCTTGTTTTATTCTTTTGTTTGTTCTAGTTATTTGTGCATTCTTTCATACATGCATGTTCCTTATGCAGCTTTCTTTATTAATAAAGATTTTGAATTTGAAAATTTATAAAATAAAAGAAAAGTCGTGAGAAGGAGTTTACAGAATTTTCCTAATCATGTTATAAGGAAGTAGATATTGACGTGTCCTTGCAACCAACATTGTCTGTATTTGTTTCACAATAAATATGTTTGAAGTAAGGGTCATCGAGACTTATGGAACAACAGCGACTTTTGTCGTAAGAAATGTTTTGAATGATCCCCATTGTTTCTGTTGATCTATACACGCACTACTAAGATATCCCAATTATCATATCGTATCCTTAAGCTATTACTTACAGCTTAAGCATTGATTAATTTGATATGCATGCATATCATCACAAAATGACCAAATATGATAGTGGTTCCGTGTACAAAGGTTTTGAAAGATTTTCCGTCAGTCTGATCCTACAAAATATTTGAATACTACCAACATCTGCCGAAAATGGTTTAGAATAGTAAGACACAGTGAATTTTATTTATTTAACCATTAATTATGCCGTTCATACTATATGTATATCTGTTATTATTTATTAAACTCAGTCTTTCTAAAATAAATGCTATAAAATTATTAACCAGCTTGTTGTTGAAACTTTAAAAGACAAGAAGCGGGAATATATGTCTCTGTATAATCTTGTCACAGATAATTTTAAAGAGTATGATTTCGATACTGAATATTGCCTTAATATATATATCACGCCTCTAAGGTGCTTTTTCCAATAAAAAAAATATTGAATATTGATAAATATTTTGTATGTGAAAGCAGAGACATATCTGATCAAAGCGGTACCTATATAATTCTCTTAAAATTAAAAACTATTTTGTTCATTTGGAGATAGCATAATATTGGTCCAAATACACATACTTTAAAATGTCGAAATGAAGATTATCAGTATTACAGTAACCGTACGCAGTGCGGTCTTATGTATGGACATAATGGGCAGTTTCCCGGTGATCCCACAAGCAAATGAACCCCATGCTAATCTATGTATGTTGCATACGGCATAATTTTTAATTTTAAAACACTGATTTTGTTGGAAGTATCAATACAAAAAATATATGTTTAATTTTATCGATCATTATTAGTTTTATTTCTGTGAGTGTTTGTATAGATAGGGGCCTCAGTGCACTGCTTTGACCGGGACCTATATTGCTGATAAGACGGCCCTGACCGTACGTCATTCATCATTTACACTTCATGAACATGTATCGGCTGTACATAGAATGGTATAGGCCAATATTGCTTATGTATGTTGGTTGCATTAATTGATATTTTCGTAATAAAACTCTTTTCTTATGACTTAAAAGACCATACTTTCATTTTACAGACACCGCCAGGCGTCTCCTTTAGGCTTTATAATGGTTGATACCACCCGCGTATTAGTACTAATTAGTCTTCAATGTTTGCACTGTCCCTAGTCCAACAATAAAAGATTCCATACATTTTTCTCGTACTTTTCTATTCTACTTCATTTAACTTTCCAATGGATGTCATAGGGGATATAAAGGTATTTTTAGTATCATTTAATTTCAAATACTAACGTCCTCTCTATAGGCCATGCCTACTCATATCATTTTGTGATATTAAACTTTCACTCAAATATATACCCACTGGCCAGACAGAAATGCTGTGCTCGCATCTAGGCAATGCCTACTCCATATTAGAAAGAATTCTCCAATATTTAGTTTGTTGTAACCGAATTGATTATGTTGCAGTGATCCTTGACAGCATCCGGAATTTATATCCGTTGTTGTTCCATAATTTCATTTTTGTTTCATTATTTACAAACTACCTTCACCTTTATAAAACGTGGACTGAGGAAACAAGAAAAATCCATTCATTCTAAAATTCTGTAGTCCATGGAGGAACCTATGGTGTCTTGTTTGAGTAATTGCATTGTGGGTAGCACCTCTGTGAAATTCACCCTTAGGACAGTTGTTTCTGGTAAGATTTGTTTTAATTTAATATAATAATAATAATAATAATAATAATAATAATAATAATAAGAAGAAAAATACCGAGAATTCGTTGACATTTGACTTCCGAATTTATTTTCTTCGATCTGTACTGACATCTTCCAGGAAAAAGTGTACACCATACTGTCAAATTGATTTGTTTTCTATTTAATAAATACCTGAAAAGAATTGTACTTTTTCTTGTTTTTATTAGGATGAAGATTGAAACTAACAAAAAAATCACTTTGACTGACTTTTTGAGCTCTATTTTGAGTTCAAATTTTGTGGAAATTACTAAATAAATTGTTGAGCTATTGTCATTTTGACACAATCAAAACTAATCAAAAGTTGACCTGTTAAATTTCCAATTTTATTATCTGGAACCAATATTGTTGTATCTGGGTTACACTATACTAATGTTCTGAAAATTGACCTGAAATGACCTGAAATGTCCTGAAAATGTCCTGAAAAATACATAAAGTGTTATATCTTTTTTATTTTCCAATGGATTGAGTTCAAATTTGAAAATGTTAAATATATTGGCATATATTTAACAAATATTTTTTAGGTGGAAATAATTTGACCTGAAAATTGTCATGAAATGTCCTGAAAAGTACATAAAGCAGACTTCCCGAAACTTGCTGAGAAGTTATCAGTCATTCGGACTGACAGACATGAAGATCTTGTCGGGCCGAAAAATATTTTGCCGGTCCGAAAAAAAAAGCCCCAAAAAATTCACTGTCATGTGCATAATGTTTAGTTTGGCCTTTTTAGAGTGTTTTACCCTAGTATTAGCAATTGGGCACCTGATTTCACCTCTGGTTTTTATAGAGGTTAAAGTAATTCAATTTTTAGTTTTCAGTGTTGTTCAAAATTGTATATGTTATGTCTTTTATAGTGTGTGTCTCGAGTTTTGTTGTTTTGATGACCTTGCACTATAGGTCAATGGTTGTATGAAAGACGTCGTGCCATTGGCTAATATATATACAAATAACCAATCGTGTCGTGATCGTCTTCACAAATGGGTTTGGTTGAAACCGGAAATGTATAAAAGGGGTGAAAACAATGAAAATTATGTTATTTAAAAATAAAATTAAACACTGATCAATGCCTTTCGGACAAAATCTGAGGTAACTATTATACCAAACATTCGGTATTACAGAATTTGACCTGAAAATTGTCCTGAAAAGTACATAAAGGCCTATATCTTTTTTTTATTATCCAATGGATTGAGTTCAAATTTGAAAATGTTAAATACATTAGTATATATTTAACGAATATTTAAAAAAAATTAAAAAAATTAGGTTGAAATAATTTGACCTGAAAATTGTCATGAAATGTCCTGAAAAGTACATAAAGGCCTATATCTTTTTTTTTTTATTATCCAATGGATTGAGTTCAAATTTGAAAATGTTAAATACATTAGCATATCTATTTAACAAATATATAAAAAAAAATTAACAAAAAATAATTTTAGGTGGAAATAATTTGACTAATTTTCAGGTCAAATTATTTCCACCTAAAAAATTTATTTTTTATATCTTTTTTTTAAATATTCTTTAAATATATATGCTAATGTATTTAACATTTTCAAATTTGAACTCAATCCATTGGTTAATAAAAAAAAAGATATAGGCCTTAATGTACTTTTCAGGACATTTCATGACAATTTTCAGGTCAAATTATTTCCACCTAAAAATTATTTTTTTAATTTCTTTTTAAAATATTCGTTAAATATGTGCTAATGTATTTAACATTTTCAAATTTGAAATCAATCCATTGGATAATAAAAAAGATATAGGCCTTTATGTACTTTTCAGAACATTTTCAGGACATTTCAAGACAATTTTCAGGTCAAATTATTTCCACCTAAACATTTTTTAAATATTCATTTGAACTCAATCCATTGGATAATAAAAAAGATATAGGCCTTTATGTACTTTTCATGACATTTTCAGGACATTTCAGGTCAATTTTCAGGACATTAGTGTAACCCGTTGTATCTAGCAATTTGAACAATAATATATATATATATCTTTATCTTTGGCGAAATATGTATTCCGTTTTCATTTGTTGTGTATTCGTTTTTTTACTTCTGTCAATGGTGAATACACTCGATATCATACCATACAAATTCATAACTAAATGAAAACAAACATCCACGTTTTCTCAACTCGATTGCATATACCTTTTGTATGTACCCATCCATAAAAAATTCGATAAATGTACAAACATCTATACGATATAAAGATATATACAGTACTCACAGTGACTTTTAGCACGAAATCAGCTTGGTCGGTGTTTTTTTCGCGGTGAAATGGCGGTGATATGTCATAAAATCTCCGTAAAATGTCGGTGAAATCACAGTGAAACTCACAGCGAAAATATACAAATTATGGCCTAAATGTCGGTGAAATATTTTAATTGTCGGTGACAACACTGCAGCGAAAATCCTACGTGTACACATACATGTAACTGTATATAACTGTATAGTTACATGTATTCTTTTGTTTTTTGTTTGTTTAGTTTAGTTTTTTTACTATTTCGTACTGTATATTTCAATTTGATCATTTGATACCGTTTTTTTTCAGGGATGGCATGCATTTTATTTATAGGATATATGAGCACGCATCTTGTTTTGCGTATATTATCTAATCCCAACATTTCGATTGGTTTACATAGGTGTTATTTTTTTTCTCTCTCACAAGTTGATAATCACCTGGTATAACAGACTGTATTTTATCTATGTACGGGTGTGTCTATTTTTATGTAGTGCACACATTGAACTCGGTCACTAAAAGGTCAAATACACTGTTAGTTATCTGAGGCTGAGAGATTGATTTAAAAACAAACCGAGAAGGATTGAAAAGAAAAAAAAAATCGATGTAAATTTTTATCTAAATGTACTTTTTCGTATTTGTATGTCGTTATTAATCCCCTTGCAAGCCACTTGTCATTTTACCTTTAATAAAAGTGGATACACATTTTGAGTACACACATTTTTCACGTGAATGAGAATCTAGAAAGGTTTCCACATGTTGGTAATATATTATCGGTCAAAGCGTGCTTTTGGGGATCTAGAAACTTTTGTAACAGGTGAGCTTTAGTCACGTGCCAAGTCGACAATAATTGAACATCCGAAGGCTCGGGATACCAGGCTTGCATTCAAAAGATAATTAAAAAATAATACAATGCAAGCTTATAAATGGTAATGATCACATAATACTAAACGTTTGTACCGGCATTGTTTTCTTAGCATAATAGATTAAAACAAAAGCAAATATCAGAATTAAAGAACAAAAATATGATGACAGCTTACACACCTGAAAAAGGGGTAAATAATTATTTGTTATGAATCATTCATATTATCAAAAATGGCCATTTTATATACAAATCTCAAGAACATACAAATGTACAAATAAAAGTTAATATCCCATTTCTTTATTTGATCTTATTTCGCGGCGTCTAATCGTCGATGTCGGTGTTTTGGCGGCGTTTTATAGTAAATCACTGTGTTCGATTTTTCTCGGATATTTTGCGGTGTCAACACCAATTTTTTTTTTAATTTCACCGACATTTTCTTGATTTCTCCGACGTCGGACCCGAGTGATTTCTTGCTAAATCATGCTGTGCGTACTATATAAGATAATTATATATAAAAGATTATTGATAAAATCCGGCCGAACAAAGTATTCTTATATGACGTCCCGTATTCGGTATACAAATAAAGGCATATTTGAATAACAATCAAATATAGGCCACACATGCACGCTGAGCTAAAAAAAGCACCTACATAAACACTGACTATTTTCAGAAAATTCTTCATGGTTAGCGATTTTCTATTATTGTTTATCTAAAAATTGTTGAAATAAATGAAGTTAAAATTAAATAAATCCTAATCAAGTCTTATCATAATTAAACTCTTATAAACACGGCTTTGTTTACCTTTCGTACATTGTACGTTCACTGTCTCCATGTTTATCTCCCTTTATCTCTGATCCGACTGGCTGTGTTCAACTGGTAATTTCGTTGTTAATCATTTAAAGTTGTTTATTTGTAATAAAATTTATATTGAGCCTCGTCAATAAAATTCTTTTTGGTATTTTAAGCCACAGTTTCAACCACAATTTCGCTATCCATCTTAATTCCCAATTTTACCATTTTTAAAATTCCGTAGGAGATTGATCACCTTGACCGCCTCAAATTTTAAAATTACCGTATTTGTCCTATTAAAATCGAAATAATTCATGCCGGCCATACTTTATTGTTATTCAAATATGGGTAGGCATTATATTCATGAATATTTAATCCCGAGCGACAGCGAGAGGTTAAATCTCATGAATATAATGCCTACCCATATTTGAATAACAATAATCGCTCGGGATTAAATATTCATGAATATAATGTCTACCCATATTTGAATAACAATAAAGTATGGCCGGCATGAATTATTTCTAAATTAAATTGAACGGGAAAGTATTAATTTGACGGTTTAGCACATAATCTCTCGGGGCAAGCCTAAGACCAAAGAAAAATGATTGCCGGTTTCCCCTAACCCGAACGGGTCAAATTTTTACTGCCGGGTCGTTATATTTTATTACTGATAAATAAAATAAAATAAAATAAACACCGACCGTGTGTCTTCTAGCTCAGTGATATGGAGATTTTTGTTATCATAAACAATTAGTCATTTTCAGAATTCGCAGAGATGAAGTGCAGCCATGCTTTTTCGATGTTTTTTTCCACCTGTCAAAGTCATTGATCTAGATCGCCAAAGCGCTTACGATATCGGTAAAGCGACCATGATCTAAAATGTGTACATGACGTACAGTGTGTATAAAATGGCCACCGGCAGTGTGCCCAGTGGAACCATTCTGGCTGTTCATTTGCAATATCTCTTGAGTGAAAAAAAAAAAAAAAAAAAAAAAAAAACCATGGCTGCCGGCCCTTAAAAATTTCCCTATGTTAGGGGAAACCAACAATCAATTTTATTTGGCCTATTCTCCGCGATTTTGTATTAATCCCCAAGGTTCACACCGAATCGCTGCGGAAAAGTATTTAAATTTAATATTTTACTCCGGGAATTAATAATGTGCCAAGGAAATTAATACTTTGATGGCCCTAGCAGTGTTAGAAACTCCCAAAAATATTTAGTAGTCATTTGGACAACCTAAATCAACATTTAGGTTGTCCAAAAAATTGTTTGGTTGTCGCTTGCGAGGTGGTCCTTATGGACGGGGGGTCAAGGGGCCGCTCAAGACCCCCAGAAGCTCTGGGGTAAATGGTGCAAAATCCTGCATTCTGGGCATATCCTGGCACATAAATCTCAGCTTCAAATAGTAGGTTTTTTTTACTGAAATTTTTGCTTGACAAGTCACAAGGCACCCATAAGCTCTGGATTAAAAGGTGCAAAAATATGCAATCTGGCCATTTCCGCGGTTTTCTATGGAGCTCGTACTCCTTTTGGGAGTCTTTTTTAGATTTTTTACCGGAGGCTCATTCGCCCCGGTCACAAACTTCCACATGTTTGAGAAACGGAAATTGATAAAATATGAGTAATAACCGGAAACGGCATCAGTATTAGATTCCGGTCAAATATCAACTATTTCAAAGTTACGATAATCGTTTATTTGAAGAGTTTTATATTTATAGCCATTTTAAGGGGTAATTAAGGAAAATCTACTCACAAAACTTGAAAAGAATAAATTTCATCATCTGGGTAAAAGAAAATTTCAGGTTGTCACTCGGACAACTTTGTTACAAATTCAGGTCGTCCGTAATGGTTTTTGGTCGTCATTGACGATCGGATGATCGGGAATTTCGAACACTGCCCTAGTGTTATAATAAAGCTTTTAAGCTGAAAATCAAATACTGAAATGTATCCCTAGAATTTAGTCAACATGTATGTTAATTATACTGACGATAGCATCACTTCAGATATAAATTCATCATCCAGTCAATTTCATCAAATAGGTGTTGTAGTGATGCTAAAATCTGGTTCTAATCAAATTATTACGTTTTTCAGTAAATATATATGTTAATTAGTCGACCTGAGTCAGAAAATGTTGTGCGATCGTCGATTCTCACAACTGTAGAATGCGTTATTCGGTGACGATAGCTACGAGTAAATGTGTCCTAGTAAGCGCGTCTTTTTCGGTATTTAGCTCTACCACGCTCGATGGCGGTACTATTTAATAACAAACAACATCATCGTCATGGCCACAGAGGGACAGGAAGCATCGAAGGTGTCAGGTAAATTTTTGCAGTATTGTTTAGTCTGTCAAAAAAACTGACGTTAGCAACCAATGACGATAGATGTCTGAAATACATGCTTATAGTAATTTGTCAGCGGTAATATTCAGTTTGGTTTATTGGGTCGATCCATTGGTAGAAAACCATTGTTGACTGTTTGTTGCTTTTACCGTGTTCATCGGTTTCTGGAACAGAATTGATGCTAGCGTCATTTTTTGACAGAACATGTTTTGCAATCGTTACATAATTCACATAATTTATGTTGCTATCATCGGCTTTTGACAGATTTCGATGGTTCTATCGTCATTTACAACAAATCCTTAGTTAGAATGTCTTGAATGCTTGACAATTTTCTGTAAGTTTATATCTAATTTTGTGAAAGGCTGTTTAATTGTATTTATATTTATTATAGACAAGCTTATAAAGTTAACTGCCCTTCAACAAATCTTTAAACTTGTGAAAGACATGCCCCTCCCCCCTTTTTAAAGGTGGTCTGGTAATAATAATAGCAGATCGTCTAGCAATATATGCCCCCAATTTCACCTTCATATATATATGAATGTGGCTTTGTAAAAGCAGGCTGCTTAGATAACTTTCAATACTAGACCAGGTCATTTATTCCAATAAGAAAAATTTGGCTTTGTAAATTGACATGAAAATCAAAATTTTTATATTAAAATGTTCAAAGATTCGCACTTTGCAAGTGGAGTGGGGCATAATAACGCTGGTTGTCTGTTCATCATTCGGACTTGTAAGCATTCTCACACCCAGGACCTCCCAAGAGAAATGATGCAAGGTGGAACAAGACTGCTTTGGGGCCCTGGGGACAGAATGAGACTTCTCTCAAAATTGAGGATTTGAGGTTCAATAAAACCACTGGTAAACTTTTATAAATACTTTATTTCCTGTGCAGCAGAATGTCCAGATAACATATATACTTTATATACAGAGTAGTGATAACCATAATCAGTTGATGCAGCAAGGTGTTACTTGTAAAGTTAGCCCTTCAGAGATTCACAGGTACCTTCTTGGCTCTCCTCACCCCAGAACGATGTATTGGCTGAACCCCCTCTCATTCTAAGGCCCTGCTCACACCTACATGTTCATGTCCCGCCAACACAGCTGTGTGCGACATTCACAAGTTTGTACAATGTTTGATAAATTGTTTGTTTCATTTGACCTTTTCAGCAATATCTTTTTTCTTAACTTCAGTTCTTGAATAAAATTTCCTACACAACTTTTATTACGAATAATAACATTAACATATTTTCACCTACAGGTTGATGGTTGGCCATGTGTGAACTTCTTCCAGAGGATTAGAATTACGGCTGGAAAATTTCAATGGACAATGCATTTCATTTTGTACTTCAAGGTTTGTGTTAGATTTACTCATAATATTATATTTTAAGTACATATGTAGGAACAACTGTCAGATTATTTTTTTCCATACACAAAGTTCAATTTAATAATGGCCTAGAAATATTGATCTTTCCTCATCTACTGACCCATTAACATTGGTTTGACTTGAAATATTTCATTGGCAGTTTAATTTTTTTTAGACAATTTGCAATACTTTGTTTAAAATATGTCAAACTAAAAAATCTAATGCCTAAATGGCTCAGATTTTCATGCACATTTGAATTATTTCAGTATGATTCCATACTACATGTACATGTATGTTTTGTTCTTGAACACAAAATGTCGTACAGTCCACATTTCAAATTTAGATAGAACAAAATATGTTTTTCAACAGTTTATTATAAATTAGTTCATATATCAATATAGAACATTGTCCATCAACCAATCTATATACTTAAATAGTCTATATTCCTTTCAATATATATTATTATTTTTCTTTAATATTCCTTAATCCTAGGTTTTCATTTTTCAGATCTGGATGATTAGCATGTTTGATGGTACCAGCTGAAACAGAATTTGAGATTTTATCTTTTAATAAATGTTACAATTAAAAATAAGCACCTTTTTAATGCCATCCCAAACTCCTTCTAAAGTTCTCAAGCTAGAAAGTCTTAAATTTGAAGAATGTTTGTACACATATTTAAGAGGTGCATATTATCCAGATTTTTATTTTCAACACTTTTTCACAATTGTAAAGTAGAATTTTTCCTTTTCATCATATAGTTTAGGTCTCAAAAGACCTTCACTGGCAATATCCACTAAGTGGGCATTCAGTTTTAACCTTAACATCATAATGGTCTGTCACTGAATGACAATAGCACAAATAGTCTGTTGCTTAATAAAATTTAGTAACATAGAGGTCTGTCAGTTACTGACGTTAGCAACAACCTTTCCGTCAAAATTTTGACATTAGCAACATGGAATTTACTCAAATTAACCAAGTATGAAATTTACTTCACTCTGTAACCAAACCATTTCAGCAGGTCTTTACAAGTCATCATATTTCATGAACAAAAGAATTCTGTACAAGCCTTTGGTTTCCAGATTTTCTTATTATGCCCCTGCGACGAAGAGTTAGGAGAGCATATTAATTTACCCCCTGTCCGTCCGTTCGTCTGTCCGTCCGTTTGTCAGTCCGGATATAGATACATGGTTTGTCCGGCTATCTCCTCCTCCAGTTTTGGAGCTACAGCTTTAATATTTTGTAGGATGTTTATACACACAATGGAGGTGTGCATATCCACAGGATTTTGATTTTCTTCAAATATTCTCAAAATGACAGGTAGTTGGACTTGGTCTTTTTTTTCGTACTAGCTGCATAAAGGGAACATGATTTGTTCGGCTAACTCCTCCTACAGTTTTAGAGCTACAGCTTTAATATTTTGCAGGATGTTTATACACATAATGGAGGTGTGCCTGTCCACAGGATTTAGATTTTCTTCAAATATTCTCAAAATGACAGGTAGTTGAACTTAGTCTTTTTTTTCGTACTAGCTGCATAAAGGGAACATGATTTGTTCGGCTAACTCCTCCTACAGTTTTAGAGCTACAGCTTTAGTATTTTGCAGGATGTTTATACACATAATGGAGGTGTGCATGTCCACAGGATTTTGATTTTCTTCAAATATTCTCAAAATGACAGGTAGTTAGACTTACTCATTTTTTTCGTCCGTCCGGATATAGATACATGGTTTGTCTGGCTATCTCCTCCTACAGTTTTGGAGCTACAGCTTTAATATTTTGTAGGATGTTTATACACATAATGGAGGTGTGCATGTCCACAGGATTCTGATGGTCAGGCGGGGGCATCATTTGTGTCTTACAGACACACTTCATTTTTAAAAAATCATTCCTAACAAAACAACTTTGTCCATAATTATCAAGTGCAGGGGCATACTTCTTTTCTAGTTTTCTTTGTTGCTACATGTATTGTAAATTTTTTAAACTATTATTTTTTATTTAGAGCTTGTGTTGAAATAGTTATTATAATTTGATTGATTGATTGATTGGTGTTTAGCGTCCAGCGAGCAATTTTTCAGCTATATTCAGGACGAGTATTATAATTTGAGTATATTTGTTATGTAAAATAAATTGTAAAAACTTGCTTGCGTTTTAGCTATGTCTACATGTAGTTCAAGTCTAGCGATAGACTCGCCCCTTGTCCCATTGTTTGTGCACACAGCTAGTTCCCCTCTTT
The DNA here is from genome assembly GCA_963383655.1 of Bathymodiolus septemdierum. Taxonomy (NCBI): domain Eukaryota; kingdom Metazoa; phylum Mollusca; class Bivalvia; order Mytilida; family Modiolidae; genus Bathymodiolus; species Bathymodiolus septemdierum. Next base: position 82,929,154 of record OY726520.1, read on the forward strand.
GCAACGTGCACTGGACTTCGGTGACAGAACACTGGAGCAATGTTTTTGGTGCAATAATTGTAGAAGCAATTTGATAATTTGGTCTAACAATGATTTGTATGAATTAAGTCCTTATTATGTTTTAGTAAAGTTTACAAAGTTTTAATATGCACATCATGTTGAATTTTTTATCAAGCAACACAATTTTGTCCAACAATGAAAGTAATGAGATAGTTGTGAAATATTGTTTCACCCACAGCAATCAAAAGTCTTAAGTGAGCATTGTCTCTGAAACATTCAGGAATGTTAGGTGTTTATACATATGTTGTTGATCACTTCTGTGTATCTTGTATTGATGTATAGAGGGCTCTGACACGGTCACAATCATATGACACATGTACATTATATTTACCTCTACAGTCAGTGCCTATTTCAGTTAAAGTTGTGAGTTCAATTCTTGCCTGTGGCACTGTATATTGTATGAAACTTTATATGCAAAATTTTGAGAATGATTTGCAACAGGTTTGTGGTTTTCTCTGCGTAGTGTGGTTCTCTTCACCAATAAAACTGATAGGCATGGTATAAACTGAAATATTGTTGAAAATAGTGTTCAACATTAATAACCCTAATACTGGAAACAGGTACCTGTACATTGAAACAGGTGTGAACAGAATCCTGAATAAACCACAATCCTGTATTAACACAACTTTTAATAAAGCCTCAGTGTAGGAAATACTGGAAACAGGTACCTGTACATTGAAACAGGTGTGAACAGAATCCTGAATAAACCACAATCCTGTATTAACACAACTTTTAATAAAGCCTCAGTGTAGGAAATACTGGAAACAGGTACCTGTACATTGCAACAGGTGTGAACAGAATCCTGAATAAACCACAATCCTGTATTAACACAACTTTTAATAAAGCCTCAGTGTAGGAAATACTGGAAACAGGTACCTGTACATTGCAACAGGTGTGAACAGAATCCTGAATAAACCACAATCCTGTATTAACACAACTTTTAATAAAGCCTCAGTGTAGGAAATACTGAAAACAGGTACCTGTACATTGAAACAGGTGTGAACAGAATCCTGAATAAACCACAATCCTGTATTAACACAACTTTTAATAAAGCCTCAGTGTAGGTAATACTGGAAACAGGTACCTGTACATTGCAACAGGTGTGAACAGAATCCTGAATAAACCACAATCCTGTATTAACACAACTTTTAATAAAGCCTCAGTGTAGGAAATCTGTGTTAATTTAAACTACATAAACCAAACATCTGTCTATTAAGAACACAACAGTCCAAATGTGGTTCATTATAGATAGGTTTCATATACTTCCTGAATTAAACATGTATACATTGTATTTAATAGATCTTTGTGTTTATAATTGTTTACTAACCTGTGCCTGTAGGTATAATGTTTTGCCAAGTTAAGAATGACTACATACATGTATGTGTTTTATTACTATACAGATATGGTAGCATGGTATGGCGTTCTTTCGAATTTCAACCCATAAAGATTCCCCTGAGGTTGTATCCTTAGTTAGGCAGTCAAGTATTTACCAGGTAGGTAATGATTTTTTTTTCTGAACTTCAACCTTCATCTGACCTCAAGATCATGACAGTTGTTGCTACCAGTTCTCATTGGTAGTATTATATCTTTTTATTGTACATTATGGGCATACATGTACATGTATTGGTAAAGTGTACCCCTTTCAAAAAATGTTACTGACAAACCAGCCATCTGTGTACAAGGTGTCTTGCTGCCTTTGAAAAAATATTTCTTAATATACATCTACATGGCATCTGAAAAATTGAATTGGCTGAAATTTAAATGATTGCTACGTACAATACTGTTGAGTTGTTCTTTAGCCATTGTATTGTTGTAATACTGAAATGTGTATATTTATAAAAAAAAAAAAGATAATGTGTGCTAGTTGAGCGACATGTCTGCCTATACACTATTGTTTCAGTGAGCTAGCACTGTCAACATCCAACTAAGCCCGTTGGTCTAGTACAAAGCAGACATCATCATCGTCATCTCATCAAAATGTAGGGGCGGGCAGTCATGGTCGTGATCATATGATAGTTGCATTTAGAACTACCTATGGAATCTGTGCCTATCACCACTAACATTGTGAGTTTGAATCCTGCTCAGGCAAGGTGTACTCAATACAACATTATTATGTGATAAAGTTTCTCAGTGACTTACAACAGGGTTGGTGGTTTTCTCCGGGTATTCCGGTTTCCTCCACCAATAAAACTGACTGCCATGATATTGATGAAATATTGTTGAAAGTGGCGTTAAACACCATAACCCACCCCACTCCATCAAAATGTAACTTGTTCTAACCATGATATAGCTCAAATATTGCTCACTTGGTGTTAAATAACAATCGCTTACTCACTCTAGAGCCAAAATAATAATGTAGTCCACAATTTAATTAAATTTAGATGTTTGTAGGATCTTTTAAATTTTTTTAAGCTCGCATGTCCTCTATCTTTCACGGTTTCCAATATAAAGTTGGCTCAGTGTCCATTTTTTTAAAATTTCTCCTCCAATTTTAATGCATTTTTTGAAAAGTGTTCATCTTAATGTTTTAATGATGGGCCATAAAAAAATTAGCTATTTTATTTCGAAAAAGGGTTTAAACGGGGCCCAAATTCCAAATATTTGCATATTTGATAGGTGTATAGAATTTTAATTTTAATTTTGATGTGGTTTTTGTTGTTGAATGCATAATCATGTGTTGAGTGCATTCACTGATTCAGTAGGATGTCGACGATTTCCTAGAGGTATAAACAGCCATTTTTTGCCATCAATTGGTGTCCGTTGTCCGTCAACATCTCCTCTGAAACCACGGAACCAAATTAAACCAAACCTGGCAAGGATGGTCCGTGGATAGGTCCCTTTCAAAATATTGTCCGAAAGCCCCACCCTCCATTCAAGATGGCTGTTATTCCTAATAATAGAGAATTCTTCAGTTGTCCATTGCTGCTTTATTTTGAATCAAAATTTTAATTTCCAAGTTTTTCTGTGAAATTTTTCTTTCAGTTGATGTATACCGATTATGCAAATTAGACATATTTTGATAGAAGAAGATCACATTTTAATCTTCTCCTCTGAAACTGCAGAACCAAATTATCAAAATTTGGCTTGAGTGATCCTTATGTGACCCACTTCCGAAAATTATGTCCAACAGCCACGCTGAGGATTCAAGATAGTTGCTGTTGCTCAAAATTGAAATTTCTTCAATTTTTCATTGCTGCTCTATTATAAATCAAAATGAGCACAAATTTTAACAGCAGCTACCAGACCTTTCAATAAGGGTCTTTGGTACCTCCTGATTTTAAAGAGTGTAATCGTTGTATAAAATATTCATGGAAATTCAAATTTTAATAAAAAATACCTCCTGTAAATAGTGACGTACTGGTACACTTGAAAAATATTGAAAGCCCTGAGCTACATGGCAATGAGTAGTTTAACATATATATTCCATGTTTTTCTGTGAATTTTTTCGTTCAGCCGATTTATACTGATTATGCAAATTAGGCATATTTTGACTGGGATATTGCTTTGGTGATCCCTTTTAAAATTGTGTTTGACAGCCCCGCCTCCATTGAAGATGTTACTGAAAATAGAAATTTCTTTAGTTTTTCTCTAGTTTTTGCAAAATGATCATCTTCATTATTGATTATTTATTAACCATTGAAAAATAGTTAATTTCATTTTTGATAATAATCCATATTCCGAAATTCACATATTTGGATCTCTAGTATATACATATAATCTTTATTTTTCATCCAATTTTGATGTGATTTTTTTATTAGCTCACCTTGCCAAAGCCAATTTTAGCTTTTGCCATCACTTGGCATCTGTCGTCCTTCGTCTGTCGTCCTTTAACTTTTCACATTTTAATTTTCTCCTCTGAAACTGCTTAGCCAAATGAACTGAGACTTGGTAGGAAGCATCTGTGGACGGTCCTCTATAAAGATTGCTCATTTCGCCCCGATCCGTTAACAAACATGGCTGCCACAGACAATTTTTGTTTCTGGTTGGTCAATTTCTAAGCAATCTTCTCCTGAAACTGCTTAGCCTGTACAAAATTTCCATGGCTGCCATAGGCAGTTCTTGTTTGTGATTGGCCAATTAAAAAAAATCTTCTCTAAAACCATTTGGCCAAATTAATTGAAATTTGGTAGGAAGTACCTATGGAAGGTTCTGTATAAAGTTTCATCAAAACAGAATGACAAGTGAGCTAGACAGGCTCGGCCTACAGAGCCTCTAGTTCTTTAAATCTAGACTTGATTGGACATTGAAAAGAAACTTCATATGAATAATGAGGTGAGTGACATAAGGCACAGGTGAACCTCTAGTTTATTTGATGCATGATCAACTAACATCTAACAACATCCCTATTTAGTTATGCAAATGTATAATGACGATCAAAAGCTTTTTAGCTCATTCATAGACCTGATAAGCTGTTCAATACCGAAAGATTTAGTATGTCGTGTGTTTTATATTGGAGTTGTCCCCCTTCTGCCATATTGCATTGTCCATTTGAATTATATATTGATCATATGCATATCAGTGCATGTATCAAAATTGTTATTTTCTCTGTAAATTAACTGAGTGTCTTGTATTTGTTAAATGCATTAATGCATATAAAAGATACAGAGGGGTAGGAGTGGACCTGAAAGTGGGGGGGGGAAGCTTTTGAAGTGGACAAAAAAGTTGGGAGACATGCCCCCTTGCTCCTACGCCCGTGATATAGCATGCAGTATCCCACTGTTAGAGTTAATACACTGGTAGCCCATTGTAAAGCAAAATTATTTCCCCCTATATATACAAATTCAGCTACTATCCAACATTTTCTTATTTTTACTTGTGGCAATCAAAACATAATTAGTCCTTCCACCTATAATGTGCCTCAGCAGAATTGCGATTTTAGTACCAATCCAAAATTCAACACAGCTGGTTGTGTGATGTTAGTGCCAAATGAGCAATTTTTTCAGCAATATTTTGGCGAGAACAAGTTACATTCTTTGAGAAGATGATAATGTTTGTTTTATACAAGATATGCTTAGTTGGATTTTTTTAGTGCTAGCACACTGAAACAACAGTCTGCAGGTAGACATGTCGTTCCACTCGGACACATTAATCTGAAACCGAGCCAGCCAGTCTTTGCTCTTACTCCTTAATACTGCTTGCTTAGTGCAGAATTGACAAATACCAGTTTTATAGTCTTTGGTTTGACCCGACTGTTGCTTAAACTCTTAATCTACAGCACTCAAGGCGAGCACGCTAACCATTACACCACCAATGTGGTTGATAGGAGAGGGTTTGCAGGTTGGAAAGACATTTGTGTTTATGTCAAAAATAATCTTTAATTATTATTATTATATGACTTCAGATAATGTCTTTTCTGATTGGCTGACGTCCCTAGTAACGTTCTTTGATAAAACGTTATAATCGCCTCACGCGACATAACACGCAGTGAATATAACATTCCAACGTCTTGCACCATACGAAACCAAACAAAACGTCGTGATAAAAGCTTATTTTAAGGGTAAAAGGGTGTCATATAATAAAACAATTAATGACTTTCAATTCGATGGAATGGTGTGGCATAAATGGTGTATGAGGAATTGTGTAGCATGAATGGTGTATAAGGAATTGTGTAGCATGAATGGTGTGGCATACATGGTGTATGAGGAATGATGTGGCATAAATGGTGTATGAGGAATTGTGTAGCATGAATGGTGTATAAGGAATTGTGTAGCATAAATGGTGTATGAGGAATGGTGTAGCATCAATGTTGTTTGAGGATATTGTAGCATAAATGGTGTGGCATGAATGGTGTATGAGGAATGATGTGGCATACATGGTGTATGAGGAATGATGTGGCATACATGGTGTATGAGGAATTGTGTAGCATGAATGGTGTATAAGGAATTGTGTAGCATACATGGTGTATGGGGAATTGTGTAGCATAAATGGTATATGAAGAATGGTGTGACAAATGGTTTATGGTGAATTGTGTGGCATAAATGGTGTATGATGATTTGTGTAGCATAAATGGTGTGTAAGGAATGGTGTGGCATAAATGGTATATGAAGAATGGTGCGGCATAAATGGTGTATGAGGAATGGGGTGGCATAAATGGTGTATGAGGAATGATGTGACATAAATGGTGTATAAGGAATGGTGTGGCATAAATGATGTATGAGAAATTGTGTAACATAAATGATGTATGAGGAATTGTGTAACATAAATGGTGTATGAGGAATGTTGTGGCATAAATGTATGAAGATATTGTGGCATAAATGGTGTATGAGGATATTGTGGCATGCATGGTGTATAAGGAATGTTTTGGCATAAATTGTGTATGAGGAATTGTGTAGCACAAATTTTGCATGAGAAATGGTGTGGCATACATGGTGTATATGGAATTGTGTTGCATAAATTGTGTATGGGAATGATGTGAATTTGTTTGATGTATGGTGTAAGGGTTTAAGTGGTAAATTAGAACATTTCAAAGTACTTTATATGACACATATGTGACTCATGACAATTTCACAATAATGCTTCTTGAAAATGAAAATATGATTTTTGAGCTTCAGTACATTATTCATGATTACTATTTGTGACAATACTGATTGGTTTTGTTTTAAACAGGATGTCTTTTACCAAATCAGAGTTATACTCTTTGAAAATAAAAAATTTATAGAGGAGAACTTGACCTTAGTTTCTGGATAAGTTTTCTTTCATGTTCACTTAATTATATTCATATATATTCTTGTCTAAAGCAATATTAATGAATCCCCTTATTTTTGAAATGAAGGGGCAAGTTTCCTAACTGCTGTTATAGATATATCAAAGGAAAGGTATACAAGAGTAATGTGCTACATAGCTGAATCAATGTCTGGCACATTTAATAAAATCAATGATGTAATAGTCCTATAAAGTTCTTAGTAAATTTTATTATATTTATCTGTGATATGTATTCATTGTTTGATGTAGTCAATAGTTAACACCTAAAAGTGCTGATGTTCATCTTAGAATTAATTTGTGGTGTAAGTAATTGGGAAAATTGTTTAGGAAAGGACATTCTATCTCTGGAACAAACATCATTTGTTATTTTGATGACGTGTGGTTTGATGAAATCCGATTTTCGGATTTGATTTTAGCAAGTCACTGTGTGAAAAAGCTCTTTACTAAGCATTTTCATTGATTCAGCGTCTTTACAACAAATGAGGGATTGTCAAACAGTTGTTCTGTATACTTTGATCAATTTTGATTACTGTCGTCTGTATTTTTGTCTTCATTAATAAATTGTGTAAAATCTGAGTGATTATTAGGTACACTGCTTACAATACATTACTAGTGATTGAATAAAAGTCAGCCATTTATATTGAAGTCAAGGTTTTATAATTCATATCTCCAAATAGAACTCAGTGATTGGCTATGCGAAGTTCCAGTTGTCAATTTTATTTTGTGATAAATACCTTGGTCAAAACTACTTTCGTTTCTACGTCAAGCAATATTATAGCCGACTTCATAACGCTTCACCTTGTCTCGCTTCAATGTTAACAGCAATTGTATTTATATCAGGTTTAGGTTGTGAGTGAAAGGTTTATGCAAGGTACCAGTTATACTCATGATTGAAGGGTTTATGTAAGGTACCAGTTATACTCATCATTGAAGGGTTTATGTAAGGTACCAGTTATATTCATGATTGAAAGGTTTATGTAAGGTACCAGTTATACTCATCATTGAAGGGTTTATGTAAGGTACCAGTTATATTCATGATTGAAAGGTTTATGTAAGGTACCAATTATACTCATCATTGATAGGTTTATGTAAGGTACCAGTTATACTCATGATTGAAGGGTTTATGTAAGGTACCAGTTATACTCAAGATTGAAGGGTTTATGTAAGGTACCAGTTATGCTCATGATTGAAGGGTTTATGTAAGGTACCAGTTATATTCATGATTGAAAGGTTTATGTAAGGTACCAATTATACTCATCATTGATAGGATTATGTAAAGTACCAGTTATACTCATGATTGAAGGGTTTATGTAAGGTACCAGTTATACTCATGATTGAAGGGTTTATGCAAGATACCAGTTATATTCATGATTGAAAGGTTTATGTAAGGTACCAGTTATACTCATCATTGAAGAGTTTATGTAAATTACCATTTATACTCATGATTGAAGGGTTTATGTAAGGTACCAGTTATATTCATGATTGAAGGGTTTATGTAAGGTACCAGTTATATTCATGATTGAAGGGTTTATGTAAGGTACCAGTTATTTTCATGATTGAAAGGTTTATGTAAGGTACCAGTTATACTCATCATTGATAGGTTTATGTAAGGTACCAGTTATACTCATGATTGAAGGGTTTATGTAAGGTACCAGTTATACTCATCATTGATAGGTTTATGTAAAGTACCAGTTATACTCATGATTGAAGGGTTTATGTAAGGTACCAGTTATACTCATGATTGAAGGGTTTATGTAAGGTACCAGTTATATTCATGATTGAAAGGTTTATGTAAGGTACCAGTTATATTCATGATTGAAGGGTTTATGTAAGGTAGCAGTTATATTCATGATTGAAGGGTTTATGTAAGGTACCAGTTATATTCATGATTGAAGGGTTTATGTAAGGTACCAGTTATATTCATGATTGAAGGGTTTATGTAAGGTAGCAGTTATATTCATGATTGAAGGGTTTATGTAAGGTACCAGTTATATTCATGATTGAAGGGTTTATGTAAGGTACCAGTTATATTCATGATTGAAAGGTTTATGTAAGGTACCAGTTATACTCATCATTGATAGGTTTATGTAAGGTAGCAGTTATATTCATGATTGAAGGGTTTATGTAAGGTACCAGTTATACCAGTGTATTAGCTAGCACTCGTCACTTTCGTCATTGACGATTGATTTTCGAAAGTGATGAGTATTTCCTGTACCCAATTCGTCACTTGAATTTTGAAAAAATCGTAAAAAAAATGTTTGTAGCAATCCATTCTTCTTTATTTGCTGATTAAAACTAATTATACCCCCCACAACAAAGTTGTAGGGGGGTATACTGGTTTCACCATGTCCGTCCGTCTGTAGACAAATCCTATGTCGTACGATAACTTGAGTTGTGTTTCTTAAAATTTTATCAGCTGTTTACTGGTGAAGAGAGGAGGATCCCTTTCATTTTTGACGTTTTTCACTTTTGCCGTTCCAGAGTTATTGGACTTGATATGACGGAAAATAGGATTTTTACCCTATGTCGTATGATAACTTGAGTAGTGTTTCTCATAATGTTTTGAAATTTTATCAGCAGCTTACTGGTGAAGAGAGGAGGATCCCTTTCATTTTTCACGATTTTCAGTTTTGTCGTTCCAGAGTTATTGGACTTGATATGTCGGAAAATAGGATTTTTACACCATGTCGTATGATATCTTGAGTAGTGTTTCTCAGAATGTTTTGAAATTTTATCACCAGCTTACCGGTGAAGAGAGGAGGATCTCTTTCATTTTTGACGATTTTCAGTTTTGTCGTTCCAGAATTATTGGACTTGATATGACGGAAAATAGGATTTTTACCCTATGTCGTATGATAACTTGAGTAGTGTTTCTCAGAATGGTTTGAAATTTTATCAGCAGCTTACCGGTGAAGAGAGGAGGGTCCCTTTCATTTTTGGTCGGAACAATCAGTAATGTTTTGGTTATGGAAATAGGTTGGACAGATGTGGGGAGTGGGGGGTATATCTTAGTGAGCTGTGTTCACAGTAATACTAGTTAGTCACTGCAATGACAATTTTATTACATTACATTTTACAAGCCAATCAACGGATTATAGAATTTTTGTTTTTATTGCGTAATCTTTGATCTCACTTGGACAAAGAATTCAATCAACGATAATAATTTTTTTATAGCTATGACATGTACTCAAAATGCCACAGTATGTAATTGTAATCATCATATGGGCGCAATTTCGCATAGGGAAAGTTGCCGTCAAAATATATAATTAATAGTAATCGTCATTCATCGCACGATTCGTCTCTATGTCTGCCATAACGAACTATTTTAGCCAAATTTATGAAAATGTCGATATCATGTTTAATGAAATCTATCGTATCCATTAAGTATTTTGAAAGTGATTTTCTCGAAAAGTCATAACTTTGATTAAAGAAACCAAGGACGTGTATACACGTGTACACGTCCTTTGAAGAAACTAATAAAAAATAGAAATTGCACGATCAACAGGAGTTCGCAATCTATTGAAGCTTTTTGATGTTATTTATTCTCATTTCTGTGAAATGAAATCTTAGTTCTCATATTTTAGATTTCATTTATATGCAAAGGATGGCCATTCAATTCGTGAAATGCACTGCACGAGGACGCATATAAGTTTTTTTATATATATATTGATCAGCATCCGGGTAACAATTGTGTTCTATTTATAGAACTATTTACAAACAGACACGTGTCAGCAATTAAAAAAAAAAACTAAAGTATTTTTATTCCAATTGTTGCAATTTGATTATGAAGTCTGAGAAATAATTATTTATTTTACAACTTGCTTCAGTTTTTGAAGTGTGTTCTATACTGATTTCCTACAAAGAATCTAGATAGAAGTTGGACCATTGCCATTGGTCAAACTGGCAGAATTTTTTTTTCTGCTGAAGACTACACAAATATGAGTTATTACAATTGTTTTGGTATTAGACCAAAGCACAGTAACATTTCAAAAAGGGTGGGGGAGGGGGTATTTACAATTTGTGTGGTATTAGACCAAAGCACAGTAATATTTCAAAAGGGGGGGGGGGGTATTACAATTTGTGTGGTATTGAGATCAGAATAGTGGCAATGTTATGTTTTATCAGGTGGTTGTTAATTTGCAGAGTATGTTCCCATCCTAGGAGGTTTTCAATCTCCATTACTAACCAATAAGGCAACGTAACTGATTATAAGATTAAGCTCATTATATTCTTGTTTATTCATAATTTAAAAAAAAAATCTGTTCTGCAAAAGTGACTAATGGTATCAAAATCCTGGCTAAATCCCTGGTTATACTCATCATTGATAGGTTTATGTAAGATAGCAGTTATATTCATGATTGAAGGGTTTATGTAAGGTACCAGTTATACTCATCTTTGATGGGTGATGTAAGGTATCAATTAAACTCAAGATTGAAGGGTTGATGTAAAGGTACCAGTTATACTCATCATTGAAGGGTTTATGTAAGGTACCCGTTATATTAGTGTTATGTTTATTCCCACGTCATGCGATCACGGCCATGGAAGACCATACGATAAGTATCATGTTTATTCCCACGTCATGTGATCACAGCCACAGAGGACTATTCATTGTGTATTATGTTTATTCCCACGTCATGCGATCATGACCACGGAAGACCATACGATAAGTATCATGTTTATTCCCACGTCATGTGATCACAGCCACAGAGGACTATTCATTGTGTATTATGTTTATTCCCACGTTATGCGATCACGGCCACGGAAGACCATACAATAAGTGTTATGTTTATTCCCACGTCATGCAATCAGGGCCACAGAGGACTATTCATTGTGTATTATGTTTATTCCAACATCATGCGATCATGGCCACGGAAGACCATACAATAAGTTATGTTTATTCCCATGTCATGCAATCAGGGCCACAGAGGACTATTCATTGTGTATTATGTTTATTCCAACGTTATGCGATCACGGCCACGGAAGACCATACGATAAGTATCATGTTTATTCCCACGTCATGTGATCACAGCCACAGAGGACTATTCATTGTGTATTATGTTTATTCCAACGTTATGCGATCACGGCCATGGAAGACCATACAATAAGTTATGTTTATTCCCATGTCATGCAATCAGGGCCACAGAGGACTATTCATTGTGTATTATGTTTATTTCAACGTTATGCGATCACGGCCATGGAAGACCATACAATAAGTTATGTTTATTCCCATGTCATGCAATCAGGGCCACAGAGGACTATTCATTGTGTATTATGTTTATTCCAACGTTATGCGATCACGGCCATGGAAGACCATACAATAAGTTATGTTTATTCCCATGTCATGCAATCAGGGCCACAGAGGACTATTCATTGTGTATTATGTTTATTCCAACGTTATGCGATCACGGCCATGGAAGACCATACAATAAGTTATGTTTATTCCCATGTCATGCAATCAGGGCCACAGAGGACTATTCATTGTGTATTATGTTTATTCCAACGTTATGCGATCACGGCCATGGAAGACCATACAATAAGTTATGTTTATTCCCATGTCATGCAATCAGGGCCACAGAGGACTATTCATTGTGTATTATGTTTATTCCAACGTTATGCGATCACGGCCATGGAAGACCATACAATAAGTTATGTTTATTCCCATGTCATGCAATCAGGGCCACAGAGGATTATTCATTGTGTATTATGTTTATTCCAACGTTATGCGATCACGGCCATGGAAGACCATACAATAAGTTATGTTTATTCCCATGTCATGCAATCAGGGCCACAGAGGACTATTCATTGTGTATTATGTTTATTCCAACGTTATGCGATCACGGCCATGGAAGACCATACAATAAGTTATGTTTATTCCCATGTCATGCAATCAGGGCCACAGAGGACTATTCATTGTGTATTATGTTTATTCCAACGTTATGCGATCACGGCCACGGAAGACCATACAATAAGTGTTATGTTTATTCCCATGTCATATGATCACGACAACAGAAGACCGACCATGCATTGTGTATTATGTTTATTTATAGATAAATATATAAATCTGTATATTACAGCTAGTTTACTATTATCTAGTAGAATATATAAGATTATAGGACATTTTAAAATCCAATTATTGTGGGTATTTGTTAGGTGACATGTCTTGTAGTGTAATATTTATAGAAAGTATCACTCAGGTATTGACAGAAGAAGACAAGACATGTTTCTTTAGCTTGCAGGCTAACAGGTAGAAAAGATAGACATTGTATTGTAACATGCATAATGATTAGTATATTTCCATGTTTGACATTTTGCTGTTGTATTAGATTGTCACAGGGATTGAGTGACAGTGATTCTACTAAAAGTCAAAACCTTTTATGGGATTTTTCTGTCGTAGTGTGAACAGTCATAGCTACTGAGTATTCCTTGGCGATAGATCTACTTCGTATCTTTGGTAGATTTATTGACAAGCTAATTTAGTCTTCCAATGTACGTTTTTTTAATTCTTAATAGGAGACAGTATGCAGTGAATTGTACTTGAAATTTAAGTTTATTTGATGCTTAGCAAAAATTAAGTAAATGGTCGGAATGTATATTGCTTAGTTGTTATATTAGGGTATAAAAAAGTTTCATTAATGATGCTGAAAGTGGAAAGTAAATTGGCCAACCGGTCACGAACTAGTATCACATCTATTCTAGAGGATTTTGTTCATCTTCGTCGAAAGAAGGAATCAGATATTTTGGTAAATATTATTATTATTTTTATTTATTTACATCATTTGTTGATAGAACTTGATAATAGTATTTTCAAATTGGATTCATCTAAGCAAATTTTATTGAAATACTTAACATTTGTATATTTAATGAGATTGAAATATAAAGCCTGTTTGGTTGTTATATGATATTCTGGAAATAAATACCAGTCTGCAGGAAAATATGAAAGGCAAACTTGATTATTTTGTTGTGTTCTATTTTAAATACATGTATTATAAGTTTGTTTAGATTAAATTAAAGAGGACATGGTAACAATGCTATTATTTGAACTTGAAATAATAAATACCTATATAAACTTAATTACAAATAATTCATATTTCACTTTTTCACAATAATATCTTTCACCTTTGGTCATACATGTATTGAAATAAATTTTGTTTATTTAATACCAAAAAGAAACCACTAAAAGTGCTTTTTGGTTTGGCAAGAAATAACTATTCTTAAGTAATTAAGAAGAAGAAAAATGATTGTATTATTGATTTTCTTTATTACTATGGTGATATCAGAATATTGAGTAGATGGTTTTTGTTGTTTAACTTACATGTATATCTATAATAGTTTAACTTACATGTATATCTATAATAGTTTAACTTACATGTATATCTATAATAGTTTAACTTACATGTATATCTATAATAGTTTAACTTACATGTATATCTATAATAGTTTAACTTACATGTATATCTATAATAGTTTAACTTACATGTATATCTATAATAGTTTAACTTACATGTATATCTATAATAGTTTAACTTACATGTATATCTATAATAGTTTAACTTACATGTATATCTATAATAGTTTAACTTACATGTATATCTATAATAGTTTAACTTACATGTATATCTATAATAGTTTAACTTACATGTATATCTATAATAGTTTAACTTACATGTATATCTATAATAGTTTAACTTACATGTATATCTATAATAGTTTAACTTACATGTATATCTATAATAGTTTAACTTACATGTATATCTATAATAGTTTAACTTACATGTATATCTATAATAGTTTAACTTACATGTATATCTATAATAGTTTAACTTACATGTATATCTATAATAGTTTAACTTACATGTATATCTATAATAGTTTAACTTACATGTATATCTATAATAGTTTAACTTACATGTATATCTATAATAGTTTAACTTACATGTATATCTATAATAGTTTAACTTACATGTATATCTATAATAGTTTAACTTACATGTATATCTATAATAGTTTAACTTACATGTATATCTATAATAGTTTAACTTACATGTATATCTATAATAGTTTAACTTACATGTATATCTATAATAGTTTAACTTACATGTATATCTATAATAGTTTAACTTACATGTATATCTATAATAGTTTAACTTACATGTATATCTATAATAGTTTAACTTACATGTATATCTATAATAGTTTAACTTACATGTATATCTATAATAGTTTAACTTACATGTATATCTATAATAGTTTAACTTACATGTATATCTATAATAGTTTAACTTACATGTATATCTATAATAGTTTAACTTACATGTATATCTATAATAAGACTAGAATGGTTTCAAGATGTTTTAGATGCTACACGTCCTTTTCTTATTAATAATCACTTTACAAATTGCTGCAAGAAAGTTTTTCTTGATATTTGTATTTACTAACAACATTTCTCTACTGATTACATGTAGATAGTAAATATAAGTGGTGAGTAAGATTTCCACTTTCATAGCAACACTTTATTTAAAGGGGTAATTAATAAGAAAGGAACATGTAACAAGTCTAGCGATGACCACGCATAATTGAAGAAGTGAAACATGAAAGTTTTGCTAATTCTTTCATACATCTACAAGAAAGATTAAACAAAAGTGAAAGTATTGATTTTTACAAAGATGATGTCCTCAAACTGGTTCAATTTCATGGCTCAAGAGGGATTAATATAGGTTCTAGCAACTTGTTTCCCAATCCTATTAATTACTTTGTATTATGTATCATATATAGTTCAATATTGTAATGTTAGGTTGAATTAATTAATGAATTAAAAGCAGTTACATAATATATATATCATATATAGTGCATAGAAATTTAGTGGTACAGAAAGAACTGGTATGAGAATAGAAGAGTGAGTGAGTGAGTGATCGATTGTTGTTTAGCACCAACTCAGCAATTTTTCAGCTATATCAAGTTAATTTTCAATGAGATGATGATGAGGTCTGCTTTGTACTAGACCAACTGGATTTTTGTAGTGGTAGCTCACTGAAACAACAGTCCGCGGATAGACATGTCTCCCCACTCGAGAACATTATCCTGATTTTGAGCCAACTAGTCATTGCTCTTTCTATTTAATGCTTCATGCTTAGCGGAGAAGCAACAAATACCAATTTTATAGTATTCGGTTTTACATGATGGGTACTCGAACCCACGATCTTCCACACTCGAGGCTAGCACGCCAACCATTACACCACACCACCAATGCGGTTGAGAATAGAATAAAGTGTGGTTCTATCAAATTATAATAATAAAAATAACAAACATTGGGTTAATATTTAATTAATGTCAGAAGTATATATATATATGCTATGCATTAAATTTGGATATACAAACCATTGGTGTTTAATTTTCTGGAATTTAACAAACTTGACTTATCATTGTTCTTCCATTAAGCCTGCAGCCCCCCCTGCTTCTTCTTGACACATTTATAATCACTACTTGAAAAAAAAATATGAAAATTTATGTCCAGATATAGCCTGGAACTCCTTTCCTGGAAAAATCATGGATCTGCACTTGTACAACTGTCAGGTGCACTTGACAGAATTATTTGAATGGTTTCATCCTAATGCAGTTTTTAGAAATATCATAACATATATGCTAGAGTGATACGCTTTTACTCGTGAAAAATGTCATTTTTACAATTTCTGTCTATGTTCAGACATTAAAGTTACCTTTCTCAAAATTAAGAAATGCATTAATTAATAGAATTCTATTTTTAAAAATAAACTTGACATTATTCAAAGATAAAATCTTACTTTAAAAATGTACAATTATGTAAACATACATGATACTTAAAGAGGAGGTCTACCTACGGACACTACCAAATGTGTTATGTTGAAATTGAAACTAATAATTGACACCAATATTATACAAATTGTATCAACAAATTGTATTTAACCTTTTAAGCATTTAAGATTACATTAACAACCAAATAAAGTAAAGGAATACAAAATTCCACTATATCTGGATGTTTCATATGAAATCACTCTATTTTATATTTATTTGCAAAATTTGAGAAGAAAGATGTTTGATACATCCTTCTTTATCTTTAATTGAATTCATACTTCTTACATGTACATGTAGTTCAACGCACTCCCTCAACTCTTAAAAGAATTAGCACCTTACATGATCAATTATACAATTGTACTCATGTAGACTACAGACATTACATATTTTCCTAAATACAAAAAGAACCGCCGACGAGTTGAATCCTTAATGCGTATTCGGTCACGAGTGATCTTTTGATATTCAAAATGTATGATTTAAATGGTGCAAAATCCTGCATTCTTGCAATTTCCTGGCACTAAAAATGATCCAACGGAAACCCAATTTTCATGAGCAACAAGTCAACTTTTGAACATAAATTTTGAGAAATAAAATATTAAGTAGAGCAATATAATACAAATATGTAGTTGACTTAGAAATTTTATTTTGTCAAATGTGTAGTGGGTTAAGCTTGATTTGGAATCGAATACAATTAACATATGGGCCAAAGAATCTACATGGTGCACAGTAGACACTATCTTGAGTTTTTGAATATCATCCAAGTGTGTTCAAGAAACCATTTAGCCTTTGCTCTCCTTGTAGAATTTGAGATTACCCTGAAAAAAATATTAGTTAGTCTTCACTATTTTTATGCAAATTTTATTTCAAAGGAACATTTCTCTAATAGAAATAATTTATACTCTCTGTCAATGGTATGATAATGTATAAACATCAGAAACTGTAATCTCAATCAATTTGAAACGATGTCGATGTGCACCGGCTATACAGACTGGAAAATGCAAATTCCATCCGTGTTAAACCAATACTTTTTTTCTTATTCCGGTTCGTTCCATATGATACATATCCAGGTTACCAGAAGATTTTAAAAGTTTACTTAATGTAAACTAATATCAATATGCTTCCAATAACGTTAACGATCCCATGTGCTATTTGTTTTTGGGTGTGCGTTGTGGTTTTCCTTTAAAAAGAAATACGATTAGTTTGTTTGTTCAAGGAAAAATAAATAAATCATACTTTAACAACAAATCCCCCACCCCAAACTCCATTCCTAAAACATGTGCACGACCATCGATCGGCATTGCACTTATATAACACACACCGTTCTATGCTGATCCCGTAAATGATAAGCGTAGTTTCCGGAATTGAATATAGGTACATTAAGTAATTATTAACATGTTTGTATTTGTTTGAATTTGATTTAGTTTATTAATTTAGTTTTATTCTACCTTATGTCCTAGATTTACCATGTTTTCATTTTTGTCAAAATTTTTGATGTGTAGCAACTGTGTTTTTGCGTACAGGTTGCTATGTGCCTGACTCTGGTTTTTCCTTAGCATCTATTACAAAGAAGTTATGTAGATGAATGTAAAAAGTACAAGTTGACACGTTTGTATTTATTTCATGTTCAATTCTGAATGCATGTTATTTATGACTAGCAACATTCTGCAAGTAATAATTTTAGCCACTAGCGAAAAAAAGGAAAATCAGAATTTCAACTAACAATTTGCCTACTTGCTAGTGTTAATTTCTAGCCCTGTTTACACAACAGAATGAGTATGTAGCAAATTACCCATATTTGTTTTATTTTGTACAAAATAAGATGACTAATCAATTAATAACCCTAATTTCAAGATGGAAACATCATTTTATGATTGTAAGATACAAAATTTTAGTTCTAAAGCTTAAAATATGAACTTTAAATTATTGGTCTACAGACACACACTACAGATCTATGGACAATGTTTTTCTCAAATCAGAGGAAAGCCTTGTCACATCATCAAAAACTGTGTTGCTTTCTATAATCTATGCCTTGGTTTGATATAGAAAATAATAAAATATTAAACTGAAGTGCAATATGATGTAGTCAGGTGATCTAAAAGCTATGGTATAGGAAACTACATGCATCTTTAAAATTGTCTTTTTTTTAGGTTATGGTCTGTGGATTTAATTTCATTAGTGTAGAACTTATATGTTTAAAATAGTTCAGATATGTCTTACTTTATCACTATTTTGTCATACCTTGCCATTATGTGAATGCCGCTTTTGCAATTTTTAACATTAAATCACTACTTGTTCATCAATTTTTATTATGTAAAGGCCAGTAGATGACTAAATTATCACTTTATAAAGTCATAAAAGACATATTTTTATAATACAGTAGCATTTCTATTATACAAAGCTGAGAACCTATGGCAAAATAAAAATGACACAACATAACGCAGGACATGTAGCAATTTCTCAGCTTTGAAATGCATTATGTGCTTCCATGAAAGCACAAACCCCATGGTATGATATATCATTACAAAGAGAAAATTATCAGCTACCCCAATATGTAGATTACAACTTGTTCCCTCATAATATTTATGAATACCAGCTTCATAGCATGTTTATGTTTAAATAGTAAACACATGATTGTGTTTAGCTGTTGGTATTTTATTTGAGAATATAATGAATTATCAATTGTTGGAATCTTTTGATAACTTTTTTTGCTGGCTTGTAAATATGGAAGTTTGAGGCATTACAGCAGAGTTATCTAATCATATTAAACATATGCAATACTTTTTATCAGTTATCAGTAAATTAAATTAAGAAGCCCCTTAAGAACATGATAATGAAATTTGTGTAATCACATCAATAAGGGACCGACCATTTCACTTGCAGGGGGGGGGGGGGGGGGGGGGGGGGGGGGGGGGTTATGGTTTTTTTTTTCCGTTCAGAATTTTTTTTTCGGACAACACGAGAGTTAGAATATTTATCTTTTTTGTCCAAAATTTAACATTAGGTTATATGACAAAAACTCTAAATCAGATTATTTTTGTTTTCCTCCACCAAAATCAGAATATTTTTTTCAGCAACATTGGGAATCAGAATATTTTTTTAGAAAAAAACCATAACCTCCCCTTCAAGTTAAATGGTCTGTCCCTAAAAAGGTGTCCTTTAGGGTAAAACATGAAAGAGAAATTTTTTGTTGTTTCAGGACAAAGTTTTAATAATAATTTGTTTTTTTACTGTAATAGTTTACACTTAGCTTGATTCTTTTGAACAGTGTAGGTAGACTTTTTATACCCCCGCTCGACGAGAGTCGGCGGTATATAGGGATTCTCATGTCCGTCCGTCACACTTTTGGTTTCCGGATAATAATTAAAGTACCGCTCAACCATATCTTTTCAAACTTTCACACATTGCTGTGTACCATAAAATACTGGTTAAGCTTGATTACGGTGTATTTCACATTTACCGTTCATGAGTTATGGCCCTTTTTCTTTTAGAAAATAGGGACTTTTTAGGTTTCCGGATGATATTTAAAGTATGGCTCAACCAAATCTTTTCAAACTTTAACACAATGCTGTATGCCATCAAATACAGGTTAAGTTTGATTATGGTGTATTTTACATTTACTGTTCATGAGTTATGGCCCTTTTTCTTTTAGAAAATAGGGACTTTCTAGGTTTCCGGATGATATTTAAAGTACCGCTCAACCAAATCTTTTCAAACTTTAACACAATGCTGTGGACAATTAAATACAAGTTAAGTTCGATTACAGTGTATTTCACATTTACCGTTCATAAGTTATGGCCCTTTTTCTCTTAGAAAATAGGGACTTTTTAGGTTTCTGGATGAAAATAAAAGTAATGTTCAACCAAATCTTTTCAAACTTAAACAAATGCTGTGGATCATAAAATACAGGTTAAGTTCGATTATGGTGGAATTTACATTTACCTTTCATGAGTTATGACCGTTTTTGTCTTAAGGATTCTTTTGAGAAGACGATTAGAAGATTACTTCATTACATGTGTGTTTCCATCATATGTCTTATAATCAGTGTTTTGATATAAATAGTGAAAAAAAAGGAAATGATTACAGGTAATCTGATTTATATTAATTTAGCAAGCAATAAAAAGTTTACTACATTGTCAATTGCAAGAATTTGTAAATTTTTGATGGCCATGAAATGAATAAGTTGTAAGATAAATCACAACATGTTTCATGTCTTTCATTGCCTCATTCAAAATTTTGAATGCAGGGGTATCTGTGATCACCAGATCAACTTTCTCTAGTTAAATTAGAGAAGATGTCTTATACTTTTACTTTCAAGTGAAGTTTGAAGGTACAGCAGGGGTAATCAGAAGATGTAAATCGAAGGACAGACAATAAAAAAAAACTATCTTGATAGCAGGAAAAAAGAGAAATTGGAAATGGTTTTATTTAAATTTAGCTTCATCTCAGCCCAGTTTGTTCTTATTTTTGTACCGTACTCTAATAATGGCTGGTAAATTTGATTATTCTTCACACATTTTCCCTGGGCACATATTCCAGATTTTTATAATATTTTCCTATATGAGTTATCGTTGTTGGTATTTTTGACTTCTGATATTATAAGTTTACTATACACTATATGTTTGTCAACATTATAAACATGTCATTACATTTTTAAAAAATTCTGAAACTCATCACTATTTACATATATCAAACATGTTTTGTAGGGTATAAGTAATAAGAAAATCACCCTTGCAATTCCTAAGATAGGCATTTGTTACATAGCAAATAATTCCTTGAAATCAAATGTAAATTCAAAACAATAAGAATTTTTTTTCGACAAAATAAATCTGGCTTTTGAATGTAGAAAAATTAAAAGTGAAGGTGTCAAACCACTAATTAATTTCTTTAAGGTTTTCTACTAAATTTGTGTTTTTTCGAGCCTACCTGGTCATTTTATCTTAAGTTTAACCTTTCCAAGACCATATATTTTCTGAAGCGTACACGATTCCTCTACGCTCTGTCAAAATATCAGGGCATGTTTAAAATCTTGCAGTGAAATGCCATGCTACGGAAAACACCTACTCTAAAAATAGCTCGGTCATCCCCAAGAAATTCAGTATTTATAGGTCATGCATCAAATCCTCCATAGAGGTATTAAAATACAACTAAATCCATCAAATTTGGGCTCAAAATAATCCCTATTTATTTAACTTCAATTATCAATTTTAATTAGTCCATTCCATTCAGTAGTTTTCACAATACTACAAAGTGAAAGGAACTTTTTTCTTGAAAAGGGCCTACTTTCATATATGTTCCAAGCTCTGATTGGTGAATTAGTGGTTTGACACCTAAAGAGCATAAAAACTTGTTTCTTTCACCATTTGTTGGGCCTAATTTCTATTCCTTAGACAATATCAACCCAAAAAAACCTCATAAGGTATGTGGCTGTCTGATATTTGAAAGTATAAGTGTTCAAAAGCAAAGGTACCCCCTTGAAGATTTTTAATGAAAATATCTCAATTTACAGCTGTTGAGTTCAGATTGTGTAATATACCAAAACTTACATATCCTCTTATATATTACAGTTATTAAGCTAATTTCTAACATAATAAGCAATTTTAACACATATATATGCCTCAGTTGCATATTCAATAGCTAAATACTATGAAATGTTTGCATTTAGCCCCCCCTTTTTTCGTCCCATAAAATGAGCTCACATCATTCTTAATTTTGTTAATTCATGCTTTTATCCCATAAATTATGTGGTTTAAGACATAAAATATGTTTTTGTATATACATCTTTAGTTGAAATTCCTTCTAATTCCATCAAATTTGCAAAAATATGATTTATTGATATTCAAGTCTTGGAATTTCTGATGGTGCACAACTATAATTTCCCCCAAAACTCAATAAATATATGCTTCCACATCATTTTTTTCCACTGTTTAAGTAAGCTGGATGTTCAAATGTACTGTTACAGCCAAATAATATTCTAAAACATGAAATTCAAATTGACAATTTGAAAAATTAACAGAAAATGCTAAGCAGTCAAAATAATTTTTCTGGGATCACTTAAATTACCAGGTTTTTACTACATAATTTTCAATTAAAACTGCTTTCTATAGCCTTATATTATTTTGTAAGTACATTGTACATGTATTCTAACTGAAACTATCAAAATTTACCAGAAAAAATGTGTAGGATTGAATAAAATCCAATCATGATATCACCATATCCTATATTTGAAGTCGATAAACTGCCGCATGATGAATTTTTTTAAATTCTTAATATCAACCATATTTTCAATATAATATGCCCTTCTACTGCAAAAACACATTCAATAACATATTCCCAATAATTATAAAGTCATAAAGAAAAAGAAAATGAGTTGCAATACCCGGTGTCCATGTATATCCAGTGTTTGGGAGCAATATTCCAAAATATTACATAACATGCATTTTGACCATGTAATCTGACACCACAATGCATTTTGTAACATTTTTGTATGAAAAATGTCACTCTGGGTCTGTTGTGACATTTTTAGGCTAATTTGAACATGATAGCAACAAAAGATAATTATGACGTTTTTGTCTTAAGGTGTCAAACCACTAATTAATTTCTTTAAGGTTTTTTACTAAATTTGTGTTTTTTCGAGCCTAACCGGTCATTTTATCTTAAGTTTAACCTTTCCAAGACCATATATTTTCTGAAACGTACATGATTCCTCTACGCTCTGTCAAAATATCAGGGCATGTTTAAAATCTTGCAGTGAAATGCCATGCTACGGAAAACACCTACTCTAAAAATAGCTCGGTCATCCCCAAGAAATTCAGTATTTATAGGTCATGCATCAAATCCTCCATAGAGGTATTAAAATACAACTAAATCCATCAAATTTGGGTTCAAAATAATCCCTATTTATTTAACTTCAATTATCAATTTTAATTAGTCCATTCCATTCAGTAGTTTTCACAATACTACAAAGTGAAAGGAACTTTTTTCTTGAAAGGGACTACTTTCGTATATGTTCCAAGCTCTGATTGGTGAATTAGTGGTTTGACACCTGAACATGGCACTCACTTGTTTTGTTTTTTTTAATGTTTTTTTCCCATTATAACTGAAATTTATTTAAGTAAACAAATATTGGAGGATGTAATTACAAACAACAAATGTTTTCATGTTTAAAATATAGAATAATTTACCTGTAAAGATTTAATCTTATGACTGAGTGTGCCAGAGCCCATTCTCTAAAGACATTTAGACAATAATTTACCTGTAAAGATTTAATCTTATTAATGAGTGTGACGGAGCCCATTCTCTAAAGACATTTAGGCAGTAATTTACCTGTAAAGATTTAATCTTATGACTGAGTGTGCCAGAGTCCATTCTCTAAAGACATTTAGACAATAATTTACCAGTAAAGATTTAATCTTATGAATGAGTGTGCAAGAGTCCATTCTCTAAAGACATTTAGACAATAATTTACCTGTAAAGGTTTAATCTTATGAATGAGTGTGCCAGAGTCCATTCTCTAAAGACATTTAGACAATAATTTACCAGTAAAGATTTAATCTTATGACTGAGTGTGCCAGAGCCCATTCTCTAAAGACATTTAGACAATAATTTACCTGTAAAGATTTAATCTTATGAATGAGTGTGCCGGAGTCCATTCTCTAAAGACATTTAGACAATAATTTACCTGTAAAAGTTTAATCTTATGAATGAGTGTGCCAGAGTCCATTCTCTAAAGACATTTAGACAATAATTTACCTGTAAAGATTTAATTTTATGGCTGAGTGTGCCAGAGCCCATTCTCTAAAGACATTTAGACAATAATTTACCAGTAAAGATTTAATCTTATTAATGAGTGTGACGGAGCCCATTCTCTAAAGACATTTAGACAATAATTTACCTGTAAAGATTTAATCTTATAAATGAGTGTGCCAGAGCCCATTCTCTAAAGACATTTAGACAATAATTTACCAGTAAAGATTTAATCTTATGAATGAGTGTGCCGGAGTCCATTTTCTAAAGACATTTAGACAATAATTTACCAGTAAAGATTTAATCTTATGAATGAGTGTGCCAGAGTCCATTTTCTAAAGACATTTAGGCAATAATTTACCAGTAAAGATTTAATCTTATGAATGAGTGTGCCGGAGTCCATTTTCTAAAGACATTTAGACAATAATTTACCAGTAAAGATTTAATCTTATGAATGAGTGTGCCAGAGTCCATTCTCTAAAGACATTTAGACAATAATTTACCTGTAAAGATTTAATCTTATGAATGAGTGTGCCAGAGGCCATTTTCTAAAGACATTTAGGCAATAATTTACCAGTAAAGATTTAATCTTATGAATGAGTGTGCCAGAGCCCATTCTCTAAAGACATTTAGACAATAATTTACCTGTAAAGATTTAATCTTATGAATGAGTGTGCCAGAGTCCATTTTCTAAAGACATTTAGGCAATAATTTACCTGTAAAGATTTAATCTTATGAATGAGTGTGCCGGAGTCCATTTTCTAAAGACATTTAGACAATAATTTACCAGTAAAGATTTAATCTTATGAATGAGTGTGCCAGAGTCCATTCTCTAAAGACATTTAGACAATAATTTACCAGTAAAGATTTAATCTTATGAATGAGTGTGCCAGAGTCCATTTTCTAAAGACATTTAGGCAATAATTTACCAATAAAGATTTAATCTTATGAATGAGTGTGCCAGAGTCCATTCTCTAAAGACATTTAGACAATAATTTACCTGTAAAGATTTAATCTTATGAATGAGTGTGCCAGAGTCCATTCTCTAAAGACATTTAGACAATAATTTACCTGTAATGATTTAATCTTATGAATGAGTGTGCCAGAGTCCATTGTCTAAAGACATTTAGACAATAATTTACCAGTAAAGATTTAATCTTATGAATGAGTGTGCCAGAGCCCATTCTCTAAAGACATTTAGACAATAATTTACCTGTAAAGATTTAATCTTATGAATGAGTGTGCCGGAGTCCATTCTCTAAAGACATTTAGACAATAATTTACCTGTAAAAGTTTAATCTTATGAATGAGTGTGCCAGAGTCCATTCTCTAAAGACATTTAGACAATAATTTACCTGTAAAGATTTAATTTTATGACTGAGTGTGCCAGAGCCCATTCTCTAAAGACATTTAGACAATAATTTACCAGTAAAGATTTAATCTTATTAATGAGTGTGACGGAGCCCATTCTCTAAAGACATTTAGACAATAATTTACCTGTAAAGATTTAATCTTATGAATGAGTGTGCCAGAGCCCATTCTCTAAAGACATTTAGACAATAATTTACCAGTAAAGATTTAATCTTATGAATGAGTGTGCCGGAGTCCATTTTCTAAAGACATTTAGACAATAATTTACCAGTAAAGATTTAATCTTATGAATGAGTGTGCCAGAGTCCATTTTCTAAAGACATTTAGGCAATAATTTACCAGTAAAGATTTAATCTTATGAATGAGTGTGCCGGAGTCCATTTTCTAAAGACATTTAGACAATAATTTACCAGTAAAGATTTAATCTTATGAATGAGTGTGCCAGAGTCCATTCTCTAAAGACATTTAGACAATAATTTACCTGTAAAGATTTAATCTTATGAATGAGTGTGCCAGAGGCCATTTTCTAAAGACATTTAGACAATAATTTACCAGTAAAGATTTAATCTTATGAATGAGTGTGCCAGAGTCCATTTTCTAAAGACATTTAGGCAATAATTTACCAATAAAGATTTAATCTTATGAATGAGTGTGCCAGAGTCCATTCTCTAAAGACATTTAGACAATAATTTACCTGTAATGATTTAATCTTATGAATGAGTGTGCCAGAGTCCATTCTCTAAAGACATTTAGACAATAATTTACCTGTAATGATTTAATCTTATGAATGAGTGTGCCAGAGTCCATTGTCTAAAGACATTTAGACAATAATTTACCAGTAAAGATTTAATCTTATGAATGAGTGTGCCAGAGCCCATTCTCTAAAGACATTTAGACAATAATTTACCTGTAAAGATTTAATCTTATGAATGAGTGTGCCGAAGTCCATTCTCTAAAGACATTTAGACAATAATTTACCAGTAAAGATTTAATCTTATGAATGAGTGTGCCAGAGCCCATTCTCTAAAGACATTTAGACAATAATTTACCTGTAAAGATTTAATCTTATGAATGAGTGTGCCGGAGCCCATTGTCTAAAGACATTTAGGGAATAATTTACCTGTAAAGATTTAATTCTTTATTTACATGTTACAATCGTGTGAGTCAAGTAAATACAAATATTACAAAATAATTAACATACATGCATATAAAATAGGGAATTTTTTTTTTCCAACTTAGACTTCTTTTTCATAATTCTAATGATTGTGTTATAAAGTTACAAAGACAGGAAAAAGTTCATGTTGTGTATATTGAATATGGCTGAAAATTGAGTATGTTAAAATACGGGTGTCAAAGTCAAACTGCTCAGAGGATTCTGTATGCGTTGTTCTTTGATGCAAAAGGACCTGTAACTCATATTCCTGTACCAGAATGTGCTAATGTCACTGGACAATTTATGCCACAACAGTTCTGCCAGAGATTGTGCAATATTGCAACAATGGCCGTTCACCCACTGGTACCCATGCCCATGGTATCCACTTGTTGTATACTTGTTGTATGTACCTGCCCATAAGTCTGACATGGTGACAGAATACCTTGACACACATGGAATGAAGACTTTACCACATCCTCCATATAGTCCAGATCTCGCTTCTTGTAACTTTCAGTTGAACCCAGTCATCAAAGAATGCCTCGGGGATAAACGATTTGAAAGTTGTCTTGCCGTTGGAAGTTCTGTATTTCAGTGTATGAACACCATCCCTCAAAATGACTATAAAGCAGTGTTTTCTAAATGGATTGTAACTCTCAAAAAGTGTGTAGATGCCAATGGAGAATTCTTTGAGGGACTTGAGTTTCATTATAAATTTTTAGATCACATTATATAGTTGGTTTAAATGAGCTGATTCTCAGACCTTTCCAGATACCCCTCCTACATATTCCATAATTGTTGATTTATTAGGACTTGTAAAAATTTGTTTTCTTGATTGTTTCTTTTTTCAAGAAGCTGATTGAATTGCAAATTATATTTATTATGAATGAATTAAATTATTTCCAAGGTCATGACAGAAAACCATGTTGTTTTTTTTAATGACAGATGTATGTAAGAAAGCTTGCTTACAGGCATTAATGACCTTTTGTGTCAGTTTGGTGCAAGTAACTTATTTAGTCCTTGGTGGTTTCTTACAATGTATCTTCTGTTCATTATTAGGAGTAATTATACATTTTTGTCATGTCCCATGTTATATAATTTGTATTTCATATGAGGGAAATTACTGTGTTGTTTGATAGCGTTGTCTGAATCATTCACTGTAAAGCTTCCACTTTCTATGTAAAAGTGCAGTATTGTTAATTTGAATAATTTAGCAATTTTGTGAAAATATTTCTGTACAATTTGTAACTCTATAGGTTCTGCAAAAGAGATTTGTAATTTGTACCAGGAGAAAAATAAAATTCTGATATGCACTGAATTTTTATCAGTTGATGAGTTTCTCAATAGATCTTCTTAATTGCACTTAGGTAACTTTAATTAATTATTCAAAACATGAACTATTTGGATCAAATGTCAACCGCAAGGAAAGTATTTGATATTTGAATGTTGTAATATTCATTTAAGATAATTAAGAAAAAAATAGTTTTTAATGTTGTGTAAATAAAACAAAAGACATAAATACATTTGTTTTACTGTTTACAATTATATTTAGTTTTTGATTTCATTTTCCATTGCATATAAGAAAAGATGTAATATTCTAAATATGTGGCTTTAACATGTAAAAGATAAGAAGATTCATGAGGCTAGAGCCTTTAATTTCACATACAGGTATATTGATGACGTTTTATCTATCAATAATTCTAGATTTGCAGAATTTCTTCTTTTGATATATCCTCCAGAGCTGGAAGTTAAAGAGACCACAGATACTGCTTCGTCCGCATCATTTTTGGACTTATACCTCGAATTTGACGACAGTGGTCAAATCAGTACTAAAATTTATGATAAACGGGACGACTTCAATTTTAAGATCATAAATTTTCCAAATATGTGCAGCAATATACCAGCTTCTCCTGCATATGGTGTTTACATCTCGCAATTGATTCGTTATGCAAGGGCCAGTAACAATTATTCTGATTTCCTGAAACGTCATCTTCATCTGAGAAACAGGCTACTGGACCAGGGCTATTAAAAGATTCGCCTTATTCGATCTCTTAAAAAGTTTATATTCCGATACCAAGATCTTATCGAAATATATTCCGTCTCTGCAGAAAAGATTATAAACGATGGATTTTCATATAGTGAAAATGTATAAAGATAAGGTTTCAACAAAAATGTCAAAAATATTTTTGTTATCAATGTGTGACGTAAAAGTGTTTTTGACATTTACTTCACTGAGTTTGGCGCTGATTTGACAACTGTTTTACCTGTTTTGTTCAAGTATTGTTGTAAATACTGTTATAGTGACAGCCGGAAACTTTGAGCTGTAATGAAAGGGGGAGGTTTGGCTCTTTAAAATCTGATTCAGCCCACCATTACTTTAGAAATGCCTGTACCAAGTCAGGGTCATTACGATTTTCACAATTTTCCGATTGTTGACTGATTTTGTCTGTTTATATACTTATGAGTTTTGACTTTCCCTTTGTTAGATTGTTCGGTGTTCGGTATTTTGTTATTACCCTTATGTGAGTTTATTTATGTCAAAGACTTTGCCACACTAATGGTAGTTTATTTATGTCAAAGCCATTTTCCACACTAATGGTAGTTTATTTATGTCAAAGCCATTTTCCACATTAATGGTAGTTTATTTATGTCAAAGCCATTTTCCACATTAATGGTAGTTTATTTATGTCAAAGCCATTTTCCACATTAATGGTAGTTTATTTATGTCAAAGCCATTTTCCACATTAATGGTAGTTTATTTATGTCAAAGCCATTTTCCACACTAATGGTAGTTTATTTATGTCAAAGCCATTTTCCACACTAATGGTAGTTTATTTATGTCAAAGCCATTTTCCACACTAATGGTAGTTTATTTATGTCAAAGCCTTTGCCACACTAATGGTAGTTTATTTATGTCAAAGCCATTTTCCACACTAATGGTAGTTCATTTATGTCAAAGCCTTTTCCACACTAATGGTAGTTTATTTATGTCAAAGTCATTTTCCACACTAATGGTAGTTTATTTATGTCAAAGCCATTTTCCACACTAATGGTAGTTTATTTATGTCAAAGCCTTTGCCACACTAATGGTAGTTTATTTATGTCAAAGCCTTTTCCACACTAATGGTAGTTTATTTATGTCAAAGCCTTTGCCACACTAATGGTAGTTCATTTATGTCAAAGCCTTTTCCACACTAATGGTAGTTTATTTATGTCAAAGCCTTTTCCACACTAATGGTAGTTTATTTATGTCAAAGCCTTTGCCACACTAATGGTAGTTCATTTATGTCAAAGCCTTTTCCACACTAATGGTAGTTTATTTATGTCAAAGTCATTTTCCACACTAATGGTAGTTTATTTATGTCAAAGCCTTTGCCACACTAATGGTAGTTCATTTATGTCAAAGCCTTTTCCACACTAATGGTAGTTTATTTATGTCAAAGTCATTTTCCACACTAATGGTAGTTTATTTATGTCAAAGCCTTTGCCACACTAATGGTAGTTTATTTATGTCAAAGCCTTTGCCACACTAATGGTAGTTTATTTATGTCAAAGCCTTTTCCACACTAATGGTAGTTTATTTATGTCAAAGCCTTTGCCACACTAATGGTAGTTCATTTATGTCAAAGCCTTTTCCACACTAATGGTAGTTTATTTATGTCAAAGTCATTTTCCACACTAATGGTAGTTTATTTATGTCAAAGCCTTTGCCACACTAATGGTAATTCATTTATGTCAAAGCCTTTTCCACACTAATGGTAGTTTATTTATGTCAAAGTCATTTTCCACACTAATGGTAGTTTATTTATGTCAAAGCCTTTGCCACACTAATGGTAGTTTATTTATGTCAAAGTCATTTTCCACACTAATGGTAGTTTATTTATGTCAAAGCCATTTTCCACACTAATGGTAGTTTATTTATGTCAAAGCCTTTGCCACACTAATGGTAGTTTATTTATGTCAAAGCCTTTTCCACACTAATGGTAGTTTATTTATGTCAAAGCCTTTGCCACACTAATGGTAGTTTATTTATGTCAAAGCCTTTTCCACACTAATGGTAGTTTATTTATGTCAAAGCCTTTGCCACACTAATGGTAGTTCATTTATGTCAAAGCCTTTTCCACACTAATGGTAGTTTATTTATGTCAAAGCCATTTTCCACATTAATGGTAGTTTATTTATGTCAAAGCCATTTTCCACATTAATGGTAGTTTATTTATGTCAAAGTCATTTTCCACACTAATGGTGGTTTATTTATGTCAAAGCCATTTTCCACACTAATGGTGGTTTATTTATGTCAAAGTCATTTTCCACACTAATGGTAGTTTATTTATGTCAAAGTCATTTTCCACATTAATGGTGGTTTATTTATGTCAAAGTCATTTTCCACACTAATGGTAGTTTATTTATGTCAAAGTCATTTTCCACACTAATGGTAGTTTATTTATGTCAAAGTCATTTTCCACAATAATGGTAGTGTATTCTCTATTCTCCAATAAAACCAACAAAGTTTAATAAACTCTCTGTGCCAGATACTTAATTTAGGCCAAAAAAAAAAATATGTGTGTTTACGGTCACCCGACCCACCCTATTTTTCAGCCGCTGACCCTAACCTTTTTTATCAGCAATTATTCCACCCGAATTTTTGCTAACAACCCTATCAATTTTTAAACAGAATTCGGATAACCATTTGTGTTGTTTAATCAGCAGCAATGTTTTATTTATTCAACCGCTAGCTTTTTGTCGAAATTGAGAGCAAATAAGGTAGAAAAACTGTGTAACTCGTCATAAAACAAATGACGGCTTACCGGAAATTTCGAAAAATGGAATACCGGAACCAGATTCCGGAACCGGGCACGACTATTTCCGGTTTTGCCGATAGTTAAAAAAAAAAAAAAAATTAATGCCGACCGACCCTAGATTTTTTTGACATGTGACAGTAAACACACATATATTTTTTTTTGGCCTTATCTGATTACCCCTTTGGTATCTTCAAACTATATATATGTGTATTTTATCTCTCTTCATTCATTGACAATATCATAATAAAGCAATACAAGAAAATTCAAAAACCCTGTACCAACGGCCAAGGCACGCTCAGGAAAAACCAGAGATTGTAACTCTGGGAACCTGTGTTCTCGCTGCAAATAACCTGTCGTCAGACCGCCTCTGGGGTACAGCGTGAAAACAATACTGACTTTGAATATGCTGAATTTTCTTTAAAAAATGTATGTATATACAAAACCAATTTGTATAAAATACTCTTATAAATAAATCATATGAATAGCAGACATTATGAATTAAATTATAAACAAAAATTCAATATGGAAATTTTGACTTGTCGCACAAATAGGTGGCTAGAGAATGACTCAAACACATCTATCACAATCTAAAAATAGCCAATTCCTATTGGTTGAAAGCGATCACCTGGTTTTAACCTTGAAACAACAATACAATATTTTCTGGCTATTACTATTCAAAACGTGGGAAAAATCGATGTATTCTCTATTCTCCAATAAAACCAACAAAGTTTAATAAATTGTGCCAGATAATACTCTATTTATCTAATTACCCCTTTGGTATCTTCAAACTCTTCTTGTCGACAATTTCATCATACCAGATTGTCAAAAACTTCCTGTTTGACAACGATTAATAATAAATAAAATAAGATAGAATTATTTTAGCCAATGTACGATATACTTACAAAGTTAGGGGGAACCATTTAAAAAGAGTTGAAGCCATAAAAAATCGACCATAATTAAAACTAAATGGTAGTTTATACGTAAATAAAATTTATAACCCTAACTTCTTTGTGACCTCGAGCCTATTAGCGACTGAATCTACAATGTAACCATCTTTACTGGTATCGCTCTTCCCCTCCCATGCCTCTTCCAATATTTCTTTCTCATTATTGTTGGTGTTTGCCACAGCCGTTACCCCTCCCGAGAGCATGGAGTGTAATCCTAAATTCAAATCTTTGGCTACTAACCTCAACCTTGAAATAATACTTTGCCATGCAGCAGTGTAACTTAGCTTTTTGTTTTTGTATATCAATTTACAAACATTTTTAGACCTAAATATCTATTAAACATTGAAAAAGGGCATGTTATTGTGTTTCCATTAGATATAAGGACCTCATTCTCATTTCTATTCTGGTCTGTTTTTGCTTTTTCTATCAACAAAATTAAATATTCATCATAAATTTTTACATTATTACACCATAATGAACTAATTTCCTCATCTCAAAAAACCTCCAAAGCATAACAAAATCATTGTTAAATCCCTTATAATAACTTAAGCAAATCCTTACAGTTTTTAGCTCACCTTGCTAAAGGCAACGTGAGCTTTTGCCATCACTTGGCGTCCGTCGTCTGTTAACTTTTCACATTTTAATCTTCTCCTCTGAAACCTCTCAGCCAAATGAACTGAAACTTGGTAGGTCTAATGGTAGTTCATTTATGTCAAAGCCTTTGCCACACTAATGGCAGTTTGTTTATGTCAAAGCCTTTGCCACATTAATGACCCATCATCCAATAAGGATTTGAAGGATGAGTGGTATTCTATGAGGAAGCCAGGAGGCTTTGAGGGTTAAATTGAAATATTTCCTTCATAGAAGACCTTTTATACGGGTGACTAATCACAGGTAAAGCAAAATCACTCAACCATGCCCTATAAATAGCCAGATAATCTCATTTTAAAGCAAATAGATGTAAGTATCAATAAACCTGATGAACATAAGCAGTTCTTGAGGAAATGTATTGGTCTTGTTTTTGGAAGGGTTCATAACTAATTTTAGTCTTTGTAGTAAGTGCAAAACTGCAGAAGGGAGGGAATTTTAACCCTCGAAGCCTCCTGGCTTTCTCATAGAATGTCCCTCATCCTTCACATCCTTCTTGTATGATGGGTCATTCTATATTGTAAGCCATATTGCATTTCTCAGGTTAAATTGGAATCTTTAAAGCTTTCAGACCAAAACATTTGCAAACAGAAAGAAAAGAATACAACCAAATTCTATTTTCTCAAATTGATGAAATTCGTATTGTTATTAAAGTACACATACAAGTGTTAAACATTTATTAAAGTACATGATTAAACAACCTTATTAATGTAAAACTGCTGAGATGTGCTAATCTGGGTCATGGGTCACTGTAATCGAGCAGCTGTATCGAGAAACAGATACGGTGTTGAAAAAACTGTTGATACTTATACAATATTGATAAATGCAATAGATAGACAAAACCATGTGTGAAGTTTTATGACGAAATATCTCTGATTTCTATGTAAATTTACGAGTTGAAGTGGGGAAACACCCACAGGTATTGATATGAGTTGGACGGCGACTTTCTCACAGGTAATTTTAGCGATGTATTTTTATCTTGGACAAGAATAATGAGCATCCTGATTGGATAACCAATTTAAAACACACTGACACCGCATGGTAAAAAGATGCATGTAAAAGAAATCTATGTTATATTTATTCATTTGTTTGATTCTGGAATATTGTTGATCATTGATTTAAACAAGAAAAAAAAGGGGGGGGGGGGGGGGGGGGGGGTGAATTTTACAGTTAGATAAATGTTATGTTTCGACAGTTTAAAGAGAAAAATAAAAAAATGTTGCGACTAAAGCTTAAATCAGCGTTAATAATTGAACAAATATCAGTGGTTTTGTAAATGAGATTTATTTTAAATAGAAAATCTGAATTTATTATTTATTAATTTATTATTAATGATACAATTTTATATCCCTTGTATTATAATAATATTTAAATAATGTCATTATCATAAACACAATTAGTCCATTCACATAAATTAGTCCATTCAAATGAAAAACAAAGTCCAAATCCACCGTATTCCTTGGTGATGGCATCAGTATTCATCCATACAATGACATAGTCTGTACATCTGTCCAACTTAGCAAATTCCTGTAAGAACATGGTTTACCTATTGATAGATAGTACTTACCTTATTAGCAACATTATTACAATTGTCATTTAGACTATCTGCTTCAGTTTCTCGAAGATAAAACTTTTTGAAAGTTTTTGCAGATTGCCAGTTTGCTGTTTTCATAATATCATTTAGTGTAACACCTGACTTGCAGATACTGAAGCCCTTCTGAATGAATGGGTCTTAAATACACTTGAATCAATGCCAGATGACTTTAATACAATTTTTAGCCATCGAGCTAAAGTACTTGTAGAATCTTTCTGACGTGTTCTGAGTGAAATCAAAACTTTATTTGATTTTCTTATTTATTTAGTTCTTTCTAAATACTTTTTAATTGTACAATAAACAGGACATAGCTCTTTTTTTTCATATTTATTTAGCACAATTGTTTGTGCAGTTCTTCCTAAATTTGAGGTTTTCATTAAAGATGTTGTCAAAAAAGAAACTGAATCTCTACATACAGACAGTACATATTATCTACACTTATAGTCACTAAAGTCTGAGTCCTTTGGGCTGTACTTAAAGATAATAAAATGACAAGTTTTATTGTCAGTTCTTTTAGACTTAAGGTTTGTAATGGATACAAATCTGCTAAATAATTAAGAACTTTACTAACATCCCATGTAAACTTGTATCTGGGAAGAAGAGGTCTTAAATTAAAGACACCTTTCATCAATCTAGAAATCATTGCATTTTCAATTAGTTTAGTATTACCATATGATGCCAGGGTCTGGCTAATAGCACATTTATATGTATTTATACAACGGTATGACTTGACATCTAAAAAGTTCTCCTAAAAAATAGATCAATTGTATCTCAGTTGATTTGACAGAATTAATTTCCCATTTAGTACACCAAACACACTATTTTTTCCACTGAAATTCATATTGTTTTGATGTGGAGGTCTCCATGAGTGATACATATCGATGATTTCTCTAGCAAATTTTGAAGCTCCCTGATTCTTGATGGATTTCCTGATACACAACAAACGACTAGAAACAACTTTCTTTTGTTCATTACATGAAATTCGTTGTTGTGTGGAAGCCTTAATAGATCTCTGTGAAAAGGTAGAACAACTGGATAATTTAAACAGTTGAGCAATCTTGGAAACCAAGACTGAGTGTGCCACATTGGTACAATCATTAATTCCATGCCTACCTTGTCTTCCTCGATCTTTCTTAATATTTCTTAAATTACATTGAAAGGAGGAAAAATATAAGACATATAAGAACTCAATTTAATAGAAAAAGCATCTGAAGCAATTGCTTCTGGATCCAAAAACCAAGATACAAATCTATCTTATTGACTATTAAGTCTTGAAGCAAATAAATCTATGTCAGGTGTGAAAAATGTTGTACATACTGCATGAAAAACATCATCATTCAATTTCCATTCAGAAGAATCACTAACAATTCCAGATAAATTATCTGGAATTACATTTTCCTTCCCTGGTGTATGAACAGCAGTGATGAAAATACTCTTTGATTTGCCCATAGCCAAATTTCTTTTGTGTGTTCAAATAATGTTCTCACACTAACCACTCATGTTATTTTGATAATAATGTTCTCACACTAACCACTCATGTTATTTTGATAATAATGTTCTCACACTAACCACTCATGTTATTTTGATAATAATGTTCTCACACTAACCACTCATGTTATTTTGATAATAATGTTCTCACACTAACCACTCATGTTATTTTGATAATAATGTTCTCACACTAACCACTCATGTTATTTTGATAATAATGTTCTCACACTTACCACTCATGTTATTTTGATAATAATGTTCTCACACTAACCACTCATGTTATTTTGATAATAATGTTCTCACACTTACCACTCATGTTATTTTGATAATAATGTTCTCACACTTACCACTCATGTTATTTTGATAATAATGTTCTCACACTTACCACTCATGTTATTTTGATAATAATGTTCTCACACTTACCACTCATGTTATTTTGATAATAATGTTCTCACACTAACCACTCATGTTATTTTGATAATAATGTTCTCACACTTACCACTCATGTTATTTTGATAATAATGTTCTCACACTTACCACTCATGTTATTTTGATAATAATGTTCTCACACTAACCACTCATGTTATTTTGATAATAATGTTCTCACACTAACCACTCATGTTATTTTGATAATAATGTTCTCACACTTACCACTCATGTTATTTTGATAATAATGTTCTCACACTTACCACTCATGTTATTTTGATAATAATGTTCTCACACTTACCACTCATGTTATTTTGATAATAATGTTCTCACACTAACCACTCATGTTATTTTGATAATAATGTTCTCACACTTACCACTCATGTTATTTTGATAATAATGTTCTCACACTTACCACTCATGTTATTTTGATAATAATGTTCTCACACTAACCACTCATGTTATTTTGATAATAATGTTCTCACACTTACCACTCATGTTATTTTGATAATAATGTTCTCACACTTACCACTCATGTTATTTTGATAATAATGTTCTCACACTAACCACTCATGTTATTTTGATAATAATGTTCTCACACTAACCACTCATGTTATTTTGATAATAATGTTCTCACACTAACCACTCATGTTATTTTGATAATAATGTTCTCACACTTACCACTCATGTTATTTTGATAATGTACTACTGTCACACTATCAGACTTGATATAAACATGACAACTGTTGACTTGACTACAAAGTGAAAATAAAGCATATTTCACTGCTAGCATTTATAGAACATTTATATGAAAATCTTGCTGTGTGTACTCCATATACCCTGAATTTTACTCTGTTCAAAAACAGCTCCCCAACCTTGCATGGAAGCGTCAGTTTCCAGATAATGTGTTGGAGATCCATAATTGATCATTTTTCCATTAGAATTAACAATATTTTCAATCTACCAAACTCTCTTGTTTAGCTAAATTTGTTAATGTAATCTTTGCATCATAATTTTAACAATTTTTCTGAAGTGCATCACACTTCTCAATATCAAGATATCTAGAAAACAATGGTGGTAGCAAAATTACACACCTTGATGAGGAATAGAGACCTATCAAAGATGAAATTATTCCAATACAGACATCCTTAGCATCTGATATTTTCCTAGAAAATTTGATTATTTTCTCTATTTTTTTTCTTTCGGCAAGAAAACTTTGAATTCTACTGAATCAATAATATATCCTAAGAAAACAATTCTTTGAGTTGGAATAAATACTGATTTTTCCTCATTTACTTTAAATCCTAAAGATCTCTCAACATCACTGTATTCTCAAAACATTTTTGATATGACTGTTCTTGTAAGAGTGAATCATCAATATAGAAAAATGAGCTAATGCCACATTTTCTTAATTGAGAAAATATCACCTTCATCACCTTTGTAAACACTCGAGGCACTGTGCTTAAACCAAAAACTAGACAAGTAAACTCATATAATGTATCTTTTCACCAGAATTTTAAATATTTTCTATCATATTTTCTTATACCCAAAGAAAAATATGCATCACAAAAGATCTATGCTTGTATAAAGCGATTTCTTTTTGCAGCAGTAAGAACAGATTGCAATATTTCACAAAGCGATTCAAATTCTTTAAATTCAATACAGGTCTAAATTTACCATTATTTTTCCGTACCAAAAATAAGTTTGAAATAAATTGATCCTTTTCATTTTCAGATGAAACAATAACTCCTTTATTTAATAATTCATCTATTTCTTTATCAATTAATGAATTTTCTTTGTCTGAAAAATGTAATGCATTTGCAATAAATGTTTGTACTGTTCACTTTCGAACTCTATTTTATAACCATATTTGATGGTGTTTAAGATCCAAGAATCAGAGGTGATATTTTCCCAAGCTTTAGAAAAACTCGTGACAGAGCCTGCCATAAATGTTACCTTTCTTAGTATCTCTTTTGGGCGTCGAGTATAAAAGCCCTGACCTCTGCCTCTGTAACCCCCTTTGTTGAGGTTTGATCTGTCCATCCCCCGACTCTGGTGGTTGTTGGGATATGATTGTCCAGGGGTCCAAATTAGCGGTCGCCCAGTCGCCCATGGCAACCAAAATGTCACCTGGGTGACTTGAAAACGTAGAAAGATAGCCCAGCTGGCTATTAAAAATTCCAGTAGCCCTGTATCCCTAAACTATCGTTTGTCCGTTTGTATCGTGATCGTTTTTCTGTTACCTGTTCAACTGAAATGTTTGTAACTCAAAGGAACATCAGTTATGGTTTTTCAAACAGGGATCCAGAATGCATAGTTTATAGAATAATCCTCCGGCTAAGGAGCACTCTAAATTTCGGTAAATTTCCAAAGTTCCAAACATACCATTGCGGTCGTAAAGAAGTCAAGAAAAATGTCAAGGATATTTTTTTATCAATGTGTGACGTAAAAATATTTTTGACATTTACGTCACCGAATATGGTTCTGCTTTTGACAACTATTTTACCTATTTTGTTCCTGTATTTAAATACTGTTATAGTGACAGCCGGAACCTTTAAACCGTAATGAGAGCGAGAGGTTTGGCACTTTAAAATCTGATTCAACCCACCATTTCTTTAGAAATGCCTGTACCAAGTCAGGGTCATTACGGTTTTCACAGTTTTCCGGTTGTTGACTGATTTTGTCTGTTTATATAATTATGAGTTTTGACTTTCCCTTCGTAAGATTGTTCGGAGTTCGGTAATTTTGTTATTACCCTTATTTACGGAAGGATTCGAGAAAAGGCGAGTTTTTTTTTTATATTTTGTAATTAATTAATTGTTATTGTTTAGATTATAGTAATTACTATGTCGTTAATATATTAAAATATACCAAAACACAGAATTAAATCTAGACAATTCTGGAATTGTTTTTTTTATCTTTAATCTTTTATCAACATCCGTGTTAAGTCTATCGAAAATTAAAGTTAGCAGTTAGTGATGTCTCTAAGCTTAAATGTTGTAAAAGAGAAAGAAAAGGAGGAAGACATTGAAAATGAGGGAGATATTGAAGAGAGCCAAGTGAGTATGGTAATTGATGAGGATGTGGATAGTGATAGTCAGTATGAAATGGAGAATGAGAAAGACCTTAGTGATAGTGAAATTGAAAGTGATCTGGAAGAAGATATAGTGTTTGGCAAACTTTTTGACTTTTCTAGACTGAGTATTTATTGTGTTGACAGTTCTGATCATGAAAATGTTTGATATTCAGTTTGAAAACAATAAAAAAAGTTTATTACTCATTTAAATTTATGTGTTTTATTTATTTATTTTCTATTTGCAACTCACACAAATTAAGATAAGACCATACTATTATTCTGGTAGTTGATTTTTTTTTAAATCAAGAAAAATGTACCAAATGTTTATATATTGGGGAAAATCCACTTTTTCAACTAGTTTTATTTCTTTCAAAAATGGATGTAAAATGCAGGATTTGGCTTATAAAATACAAAATTTTCTTGGGGGGGGGGGGGGGGGGGGGGGGAAGGGGGAATGGTGTCTTCAGCCTACGCCAACATTTTGAAATATCATATACAAGGTATGCCAACAAACATTATATTACAGGTGTTTGTATAACAATTAATGACAGTTACAGGTAAGTAAATTTGGAAATGCACATCTCAAAAGTGAAATTTATTATAAAAAAAAAAAGACTAAACAAAAAACAATCTAAAAATATAAGAATAAGTCTGTTAAAATTTAACAACTTGAGAAAAAATAATTAAACTTTTGTAAAAAGGTCTCAAAAGTGAAATTTATTATATAAAAAAACTAAGCTAAACAAAAAACAATCTAAAAATATAAGAATAAGTCTGTTAAAATTTAACAACTTGAAAAAAAAAATAATTAAACTTTTGTAAAAATTTATATATAGAATAAAAATCTGGTAAAATTAAACAAAAATCTGTAATTAAAAAAGATGAAAATGTAAAATTTTAGAATAATTTAAATAAACAATCTTTCTAAAATGTATGAATTCAAAATATTATATGATACTCGTGCAATTAAGTAATTTTCTTAAAATCTAAATTCAAAAGTTTTTAATAATAATTATTTATAAATTTTGAATTATCATAATTTTGAAGATTATTTTTTAATTGCTCACTCCAAGCTAATTAATCATAAGATAATTCAGTTCACTCCAAGCTAATTATTTATAAGATAATTTGAAGTATGATAAAAAAAAATATCTGTGCTTATAATATCCTAATTTATTTTCATGAAGTATGATATAAAAATATATATGCTTATAATATCCTATTTTATTTTCATAATGATTGATGTTAAAATATATGTGCTTATAATATCCTAATTATTTTTATAAAGTTTGATATTAAATATATGTGCTGATATACTGATTTTTTGTTTGTTATTTCCATAAAATATGGTTTTAAATACCTACTTAGTTTATTCACTCAATACTCACACAAAAACAAGAGAACCTTACATTAAAAATTAATTGTGGACTTGGAGTACATTGACATCTCCCCCGATTTTACACTAATTAAACATAACTAGTCATGTTTATATAACAATTAACCTATTCAACCTATGCCAACAATCTTTCTTACCTTTTTATATATATTTTAAAAAATGTTGGCATAGGTTGAATGAACCGGGGGAATAACCCCCCAACCCCCTAGTGGCCCTCGTCATTTTCACCTGGGCTACTGCTTCTTAATCTGGGCTAGCAGTCTCAAAATTTCAGTAGCCCAGTTGGCTATTATG
This sequence comes from Bathymodiolus septemdierum, assembly GCA_963383655.1. Classification (NCBI taxonomy): domain Eukaryota; kingdom Metazoa; phylum Mollusca; class Bivalvia; order Mytilida; family Modiolidae; genus Bathymodiolus; species Bathymodiolus septemdierum. Next base: position 82,970,679 of record OY726520.1, read on the forward strand.
CACAAAAAGTTAATCTGGGACCCTGTTGTCCCCTGCAAAAACCTCTTGCCCCGGCTGCCCGGGTTGCAAAGTAGTTTTTTGAACCACCTGGTCTTCTACACATGTACCCTTGTAATTTTTGGGTCTCATTTATCTCCTTAATACGTTTGGCCACATCGTCACCAAACAGATTTAACAAAATTTCCTCGTTCCAATTGCATATGAGATGATATTTAGGGTTCTTTGTGGGGTTTTAGTGTCATTTTTCGAGCGTATGACATTTAAAAAAAGACACTACTCAGAACAGTCAAAGCATTTGAAGTGAATTCTCTCAACTCATTAACATCGAATTCCTTTTTTGACAATTGTTCCGTCAAACGAATGACTGGCACAATACCCAAGCCCAAAATTTGTTTGATATTTTGCATAACTAAATCTAATGACATTACATGTTTTTGCAAAAACGACCATAATTCTGCATTAACTCTTGAAGGTATAAAATTCTTGCAGTTAATAGGAATCTTACTTTCCTTCACAATATCATCTAGGTGTGCCTTTTTTCAGGCAATTGTGTTTACAATTTCTGCAATATTTTCTAGTATTTTATATCGTCCTGAAAAAAATTTGGGACTTCAAATATAAATTCTGATTCTACATTTTTATTTCTGTGACAGAAATAAAAATGTAGAATCAGAATTTATATTTGATATACCTGATTGAAAATTGAAAAATCATATGGATTCACTGACTCACTCCAAAACTACATTATGTGTATCAGTTCCTCATAATATGTGTTCGGATTACAACTGGATTTTTCATTCAGAATATATGATTCTAAAAACCCTTCCAGCATATTATATAGGTTTCTGAATTCATCTTGTCAATCCATTTCATTTTCCCTATGCTTCTCTTTTTAGAAATATCTTTGTTGTTTGGTGGTTTGTTCTTGCGCTTCATTGGGGCCTTCTCCTTCTTATTTTTATCAGGTCTGTCAAACGTATTCGTTCTGTCAGATTTTTTGTTTACATTCAAACTTTTTGCTGTGTCAGCATTATTATTTTCATCTATATTAGAGAAGCATGAGAACTCTTTCACTGTCGGAAGTGAAGAGTTCCATTACCGGTACTTCTTCTGTGTAATAGCTATTGTCAGCTTGCTCCGAGTTGGAGTCAGAAGAAGCCATTTTCTGTACAGTCTACACATGTCGTGCGAGTCAGTATATATATGTTGTGTACAAGTTGAAAGTTTGTACAAATTATAATTTGTATGAAAATTCTGTACAAATTATAATTTGTATTTTAGGTTTGTACAAATTATAATTTGTATGAAATTAGAGAATACAAATTATAATTTGTACAAAATCAGCCTAAAAATCACTTATAACTTGTACAATTTTTTACCCATTTGCAACTGTTCAAAACGAAGGAATTCTTAATATGAATACAAACTGATTTTAATAAAAAAGAAAACACATTAACAATATTTTACAAAATCATGTCAAAAGTACTCGTAGTTCAGTCAACTTCCAGTTTTCAAATTTACTTGTTTGAGCATGTCATAGAACCATGACAACGTGAAATACACAGGATATTTTTTTTGCACTTGCATTTTGAAGTTTTGAAACCACCTTTGCACTTGCAACTCAGATAACCCTGACCTCCAGTTTTTGAAATTTTACGAACTGCCTCACGCAAGGATAGTTGTAGAGATGGAATCATTGAGATGCTAAGACTCGTATCATTTACAGCTTCTATTTGGTTCCTGCAAAGATACCCTGACAATGTCCCAACAGAAGTGCCAACACGATAGCCATACTCAGACACCTCTTCAATTACACCCAATATATTTCTAGGATCTGTTGGTCCACGATCATACTGTGGAATCGGAATTATTACATTGTTTCCAACAGAAAGTTCACTTAACTTTCGTTGTGTGGTTCTCATCAGTTTCTCGGCCTGAATTTGCTGTCCTGATAGGGCTCGTTTTCGTGCATGTTGAATAGGCGTTTCTGTGATGTCTGTTGCAATTTCAGACGTAGCTGTATCCTTGACCGGTTCAACCAACTGAACATCATTATCAGAATTGGTAGGATTTAGTATTTGAACAACTGGTGTTTCCTCACTATTGGGGGCGATTTCAGTGGTAACTAAAGATTAAGTAGACTGAAGTGTGTCAGCAGAGGGAATATTGGAATCTGTATCTGCCTCAGATATATCGGTGGAGATAGCAGATTCATCGTCATCAGTTGTGCCATCTGTTGTATCACCTTCACCTGCATCTGCTAATATTTGTTCAAAGTCTAATTCAGTCTCTAGCTGAGGAAGTAATTCCTTGGGTATAGAAGAAGACAAGCCAATTTTTCAACATGCACGAAAACAAGCCCTATCAGGACAGCAAATTCAGGCCGAGAAACTGATGAGATCCACAAAACGAAAGTTAAGTGAACTTTCTGTTGGAAACAATGTAATAATTCCGATTCCACAAAATTTCAAAAATTGGAGGTCAGGGTTATCTGAGTTGCAAGTGCAAAGGTGGTTGCAAAACTTCAAAATGCAAGTGCAAAAAAAAATATCCTGTGTATTTCACGTTGTCATGGTTCTATGACATGCTCAAACAAGTAAATTTGAAAACTGGAAGTTGACTGAACTAAGAGTACTTTTGACATGATTTTGTAAAATATTGTTAATGTGTATTGAACAGTTGCAAATAGGTAAAAAATTGTACAAGTTATAAGTGATTTTTAGGCTGATTTTGTACAAATTATAATTTGTATTCTCTAATTTCATACAAATTATAATTTGTACAAACCTAAAATACAAATTATAATTTGTACAGAATTTTCATACAAATTATAATTTGTACAAACTTACAACTTGTACACAACATATATATAACTTTTAAATAGAGGTGTCGTCTAACAGCCTTAAAAGAAAATGAGGATTTGGTCCGCTCGTGCAAAATGATATACTGCTAGGGACAATATTCACCAATATTCATGCAATAACCCTATAATATTGTACTTTCTATGTGTTTTTTAGTACATTTATTGTGTTTTGATGCGATATCTTATTATATTGTACTTTCTATGTGTTTTTTAGTACATTTATTGTGTTTTGATGGGATATCTTATTATATTGTACTTTCTATGTGTTTTTTAGTACATTTATTGTGTTTTGATGGGATATCTTATTTATATTGTACTTTCTATGTGTTTTTTAGTACATTTATTGTGTTTTGATGCGATATCTTATTATATTGTACTTTCTATGTGTTTTTTAGTACATTTATTGTGTTTTGATGGGATATCTTATTATATTGTACTTTCTATGTGTTTTTTAGTACATTTATTGTGTTTTGATGGGATATCTTATTTATATTGTACTTTCTATGTGTTTTTTAGTACATTTATTGTGTTTTGATGGGATATCTTATTATATTGTACTTTCTATGTGTTTTTAGTACATTTATTGTGTTGTCTATAAAAGATTGAATACTGATTGTTAAGGTGAATGTCTTGAATTTTTACAGTTAATATAGTGACAGAAAACAATATGTGAATGTTATATTGAAATGATTTTTTTTAGCAAATGCACATAGGGATTATATTTCATATGGAAAAGATTTGTATGTCTTGGAATTTACTGAAAAGTCTTATTTGTATAATCTTGTGAAGGCCACTTCTACAACTTAATCTGGATTCTTATTCACACCTGCAAGAACATTTTTGTACATCAAGAAATTGTTCTGTTTCTCTGATTTTCTCAGGATAAGTTAATGTAACATTATTTGACTCCTACAGAAAGAGTTTTAATTTCCTGTTTGAAAATAACATCAAACATTTTGAGTAAGTCATAAAAACAATACAGAAAAAGTGAAAATCATCTATCTAGAACACACTTCAGTTGTGTTACTCTATATCATTGTTGATGAGGATATTATATACAATTCTCAATGTTTTCAAAAGTCAGTATTTAAAATGCATATTTTTGTACTTTAAAAAAGATAATTTCTTAAAATCCTACCACCCACCCACCTCATATTTTCAAAAGAGTGTGGTTGAAAATATATTCTATGAAGTGTGAATTGCCATTTAATTATTATTTTAATAATTGATTTCTTGTAAAAATTATTTAACATTTAATTGAATTTTTTTTCAGGGCCAAAAATCATGGGTTGAACGGTCATTTTTAAAGCGTGAATGTATTAAGTTTATTGCTAGTCCAAAAGATCCTGCAAAGTAAGTATGGTGTTTTATGTAATATATGTTCCATTATGGATATATGTCTTTGAAATATTCTGAGTAGGAAGGTTAAAATAAAGACAAAGGGGATAGATTCCTTTACTGTTTTGGGATGGTTTGAACTATTATGGAGGTATTGTTGTTTGTTGGTATCTTTCGTAAATAAAAAAAAGTTTTCAAGTAACCATTAATGAGTGAAGTGCGGACGTCCAGAAATTCAATAGAGTCGGTAGAATATCGAAGTTCTAATTTAATTCTTGGGTGTATACTATTTGCAGGGGTTAATAAATCCCCTAGCCCGACGTCCGGGGCTAGTAATTTCCACATTTGGGCTAGCTGAAATAATCAGCTGTATGCCCGACGGGCTAGTAAAAATATATATCGGATATTGACAAACTTGTCAATATTCGCGTATCTACTTATATTCATATATGTTATTATATGTTATTCAGCTATCAGACAGGGTATATAATGTGACATTGCCGGCTTAGGATCTATATTCCCTGAGGCGCAGCCGAAGGGAATATATATCATAAGCCGGGAATGTCACATTATATACCCTGTCTGATAGCTGAATAACAGATATATTATGAATTTAACCATTGTTTTTTATAAATACAACATCCAACTGTATTAAATAAATTTGCCTCTTTTATTTTCATTTTTCGTATCTCTAGATGTCCGTTTTGGTACCTTTGACGTCATTCATCAATGACGTCAGAATATGTGTCGCGTCATATTTCATGTATAGAGTGTCTCATGAAGGAAAATATTGTACTAAATTTCTAAATCAATACAGTTTCATATGTAGTAAATTTTATAAACTTTATAAATATAACATTAATATGTCACAAAACAAAACAACTGGTTTGCGAAACAGTTTCAATAATTTAAATGTTAACAACATGTAAATAAAACCTTGGTGTGGCCCCATGACGTCGAAAATTTTCAAGGCTCAACGTTTTGTTTATTTGTTATGGTACAGCCGTGGAACATAGGAGTTTGCTGACATTCAGGGTTGAAGAACCAATGAAAATATGTGTAACAAACTAAATTCGTAATATATGTTGTTTAATCAGCAGCAATGTTTTATTTATTCAACCGCTAGCTTTTTGTCGAAATTGAGAGCAAAGAAGGTAGAAAAACTGCGTATTCTCGTCATAAAAGAGCTTCAACAAATGACGGCTTACCCGAAATTTCGAAAATGAAATACCGGAATCGGATTCCGGAACCGGGAACGACTATTTCCGGTTTTGCCGATAGTAAAAAAAAAAAAATTAATGCCGACCGAACCTAGATTTTTTTGACATGTGACCATAAACACACATATTTTTTTTTTTGGCCTTTCAGTGACCTGAACTGTGGAAAATAAGTGAAAATAAAATGCAATACCAGATCTGAAAAGAAAGATAGTTAAACTAATATACATTGTACATGGTGTACAAGGGTTCAAGTCTGCAAGTCGGATTCATGAAATCACGGTATTGACCAGGACTAGTGGTTCATAGATTCGGGCTAGTAATATTTGGGAGTATGCTAGCCCTGGGCTAGTGAGGTGGTCCAAGATTTGTTAACCCCTGTATTTGCAATACTTACAAAGTTGTGTAAGTTATTCTCACCGTGAATCCACAAACCCCCAGACATCGTTGATGTATCGCCAGTAGCTAAGCGGATGTTGATCATTTCCCATTCTCCCAAATAGGTACATGTGTAATTCATTCCCAGCTTAGATCCTATTGCCGTACCTTCTACTTGTACGTAATGGTTGTTGTTGAAGGAAAATATGTTGTTTTCTAAAACTATTATCTATTAATTTTAAGGCGTCATCTGTAGGTAAGTTGGGGCCGTAGCTATAATCCGACAGTCCAATAATCCGACAGTCCGATAGTCCATACGGAAAACAGTATATGTAGGCCATATATATAAAAGAAGTTAAAAACGTTTTCACTGCTGATGCAGATCTTCAGGTACAATGTTATATATATATAGAATGAATTCAGGGGCAGCTATTTTTTTTCACTATGTCCAAGCCCGAGAATATATTTTCCCATTGACCCTACTGCGCATGTATATATCCCTACTAATAATGTTTTGTACAAAAATTATCCGAAAACTTTAAATGTACACATTGTTTTCCCTGTACTGGGCATACTAGGATAGCTGTATCCTGCTTCCGTAAAATTTGATTGTTTATTATGCACACAAAACCAGAGAATCCTGCAACACTGACAGATTTGTTTACATAAGAGATTCATGTATTATGTATGTGCATTGTTTTCGGTCTGAATATAGCGGAAATACTGCTTGTTGGGCAGTATAAGTATACTATAGACACACCGTATAAGCCTTATTTGTGGGGGAATATTCCATGATAAAGGGCGGGGGACACTGGTACGCTCTTCTTTTTGTCTTTTCCTTTTTTTTTTTGTATTCATTTATTTCATCTTTCTTTTCAATAGTGACTTTTCTTGGCTGGAGTCGGCTACATGCTACTTGAATAAAGCCTGGATCCAGGTTTTTATGGAGTCCGTGTTTTTCATATATGTGTTTTTTTGAGTTCTTGTGTGGCCCTGCCAATTGTTTGTCCGTCTATGATATTGTGTTTCTGATGTTCTGGACCTTTCTTTGGTGAGTAAACGGTTCAGTTTCTGGCCCCATATTACACATGTTATAGTGTTAACTTTCAAAGAAATAAAGCATTTGTCGGACTATCGGACCATCGGACTGTCAGACTATCGGACCGTCAGACTATCGGACTGTCAGACTATCGGACCGTCAGACTATCGAACTATCGGACTGTCTGATTATAGGTCGGACCCCGGGTAAGTTGTAGTTTGTCTGTTTATTCAGTGCCTTTCGACAAGCACGTTTTGCCTCTTCACGCGGGACACTAGGGTATAACGTCTTGACGTCAAGACAAAACATGATGGTGTTGTATGGTAATGGTAGTGGAATAGATTTTGAACTTGTTGAGAAAATCGGTTGAATCTTTTATGAAGCTTGGTAAATTGCTGACATTTTCACTCAGTTCATTTTCAGCAAATTCTGCAATATTTTCTGTCGCACCATGTCTTCCGTTAATGATAATTCTTAACGGATTGTTTGTTTTGTGAACCTTGGGATTACTTTGAACACGACCAGGTCTTGTGTCTTTCAGTAAAAAATAACCTTTCATTTCTTTTGTAATTGATTGTCTTTTGTACGTACCTTCAACGATTTTCTTAATTTGATTTTCCGTTTTTTGAATGATATTTTCATTAATTTGTTTATACAATTTACGGAGATGAAACCTACAGGAAGGTCAAGGAATACTTCTGGATAAAGAAGCTAAAAACTTTATCTCCTGATGGACTAAAGTGCCAAATAGACCTACAATAAATATACCGTTTCAAATATTCAATCCCCCCCTTTTTTTTACACTACTGACTCTAATGTTTGCAAATACCCGTTTACTATAACGTTTTTTTCGTGCCATGCATTATGACATCGTTTATATTGTAACGTAATTCTACTGTTATGTGTTTCCATCACAATTGTCATTGCAATAAAATTTGTGTTCAGCCGAAACGTTCGGAATCAAAATGTAAAGTTTTTATATATATTTATTACATACTTAGTTCAAATAAAGGCATTTTTGTATGATCAATATGACCGGAAGTAAACTGTCCATATTTTCACACCCCGGGAAAATAACCATTTATTGGATTACTACAAGATCATTTCCATATCGAGGCCCATATTGCCAGGGCCAATATGGGCCTCGACTTCGTCTCAGGCCAATATGGGTGTCTCTTTTCTAGATGTTGGAAGTATGTAATAAATAGTTTAATACATGGACATTTCCATATTGGCCTGATTATCATCCCTCGATCCATATTGGCCTGATTATCATCCCTCGATCCATATTGGCCCTCGATATATAAACATCTTAGCTTTTATATAGTTAGTAAGCATACAAATCATTCAATAATTTTAAGTGTGACATTGTCATTAACAGTAATAGATTTTATATTGAAAGGTGTTAGTGTATTTTCCCTTGTGATTTGACAAGCACTTCTGTAAATGTTTTAGTCAATTTACATACATGTAGTCCTGAAAGTGTAAAATATGGAAATTTGGACGTGTAAAGTAGAAAGCGTGCATTTGTACTTTATTATTTATTGATTAAGTTGAAACAGTTGTTAGATGTAGATGATACTAAGTTCAGTATCTTATATTATGACAGTTTTCATGTTTTGTTCACCTGTTCAAAGTAGAAAGTGAACTATTGGAGTACCCTTGGTGTCAGTGCGTCCATGTCCACTTTTTGGTTAAAGTATAGGTCATACTTTTTTTATACGACATGGTCATCCATCTGTAGACAGAATGGTTTTGAACACAATGATCATTGGTACTGAATGAAGCTTGGTATTGATTTGAGGTTTTGTAACTAGTGTTTCTCCAAACAAGAGGCCATAAGGAGCAAACAGTGATGTTTCTGTTATTTGTACACGGAGAGAGTATTTGTCATATGATTTTATTGTTTTTTGCAATGAATTCCTATAGCAAAATTCCTGTCAAAAAGGCATAGTGTATTATGCAACTAATACTGGTTTTGTTTACATAAAGGAGCCCAAATGGGAAAAATTTTAAATTTGTTACTTTTTGAATTTTCATCCAATTTTAATGCAATTGTTTTGCAAAAAGATACTGTGACTTTACAATCACCTTTTATGTTCACAGTTACCTATTACCTGACCTGAGTTTATCAGATTGGTCACTCAACAGCAACATTCATACTGACCAATTTGCCATTCCAGATAAGCAATTGCTCAACCAATTTACAGTTTTGCAATTCAATCTGTAAAATTGGTATTGGAATAGCTCAAAGTTGACAAAAGATTATCTGAAAAACTTTAACCCTTTGGATGCCAAGCCTTTTTCACGGATCAGTGCCAAAGGACTTTTTTCAAATTTGTTTACCATGACGTATCAGTGTAAAACGTCACAGTACATGACCTAATGTAAAATTGCACACACGTTTTTTGACTTTGTTGGGTGTAAATTGTAATGTAAAATTACACACACACGTGTGTAGACTTTGTGGATTGTAAATTTACAATGTAAAATTACACACACGTGTTTTGACTTTGTGGGTTGTAAATTTACAATGTAAAATTGCACAATCTTTTTTCAGACCTTAATGGGTAAAATAGAAAATTACTGACATATTTAAAAAAAAAAAAAAACTTTTTGTGTCTAATGTAAAATTGTACACTTGTTTTTTCCCCACACTTTATTGAATCTAATCATGTAAAATTGCATGCGATTTTATCACACTTGAAATAATGAAATAAATGTAAAATTTGACATACGCTTTTGCCCTAAAAAAACAATGCCAATATACGTCGTGGTCGTGATCTTATGTTAGTTGGATATTTTTTTTATAACTAGCTATGCAATCACTGCCTATCACTACTAACACTGGGAGTTCAAATCCCACTCAGGCGAGGTGTACTCGATACAACATTATGTGATAAAGTTTTTTGATGACTTCGGGTAGGTTGATGGTTTTCCCTGGGTTATATATAACTCCGGTTTCCTCCACCAAAAAAAAACTGACCACCACGATATAACTTAAATATTGTTGAAAGTGACGTTAAATACCATAACTCTCTGTTATATATATCAACATTAAATAACAAATAGTATGGAGGAAGCATGGTAAATATTCACATGTAAAGTTGAAAGAATCGACATAAATGACATGAGTATCTGTCTAGTCCAGCTCCGAGTAATGAGTGTTGGATTTTAACCTTATACATTTTCAACAAAGATATATAACAGATTAATTATTGCCTGTGATCTGTGTTTTTTTTTCACCGGTTATTAGTTTTGTTCTTTCAACACGTTAATCTATCCATCTAAAAAATATATATTGACAAAAGTGATGAATTGTCAATATGTTTAATATGTTTCTCAAAGTTCAATGCCGATACAAGCACATGACATGAACCACTATTACATCTCGAGCGTATAGTGATTGCTCTAGAGCGTATGTTTGGTGTAGTACAGAGAATACAGTTTCGCTGTTTCCTCTTTCCAAAACGTACAAGTCTATTTCTGTTTATGTCGGGAGGACCTTTTAATGTAGATTTACGCATTGGCAATAGCACCATATGTAAGTACATACCCTAGACCCAGGCCCACTGAGATGAGTTTAGGGGGCCATGTACATATATTTAGTGATTTTCAACTTGTAAATGTATATTAAATGACTCAAATGAGAGCCAAGCCCGACTGCTTGGGCTCCCCTAAGAACAACCATTGACACTGGCAGATCGAGGGTTGCAGGTGGAGGGGCCCCACTAATTTTTTATATAAGGGCTCTGAAATATGTAGGCCTAAGTGATTTGCTATAGACAAATACATAGGAAATGGGATCCCAGGCTAAGTCCCTAAGAATTACCTCTGAGAGTAGCAGATCGAGGATTGCATGGGTAGGGGCTCAATAATGGTGAGTAGACATGATCAGACTTTTGTTAAACTCAATTGATTCCGTTCAGGTGACCCTTTATTTTTTATTTATTTATTAATTTCACTTCGTCGGTCACCACATTGTCATTGTCAAACATTGCAACATACAAATTAAACAAATTATAATCAAGGTATGCTGCCCTGTCTAGACCTTTAAATTAAACACAAGTTTATAACTCCTAATCCCAAACGGAAAGTTGGGGCCATTTCAGAGGGTACCCTATATATATAGAGAGTGGATGTGGTCGAGTGGTCTAGGGCGCTGGACGTAAGGCTAAGCGAATGGTGCTGCAGTGTATCAATGATGTGGGTTCAAATCCTGTCGAGGGAAGAGCAAAAATTTGACAGCTCTAAAATCTAATTCTAGCACTGTTTGGTTTAATTTTCAGACGTATGTATATATATATATATATATACATATAATCGTTATTAAAATGTCGAATACGATAGGTCGTGCGTTCGATCCCCGATCGGGTCAAACCAAAGACTATAGAATTGGTATTTGTTGCTTCTCCACTAAGCACTTAGCATTAAGGAGAAAGAGCAAAGACTGATTGGCTCGGAATCAGGATAGTGTATCTGAGTGGGGTGACATATCTATCTAACTATAATACTGGAAATAATGCACTTCTCTGTAAATGAATTGAAAAGATGTTTGATTACTTTACATCTCTCTTTAAATGATTTGTTACGCCGTTCAGGTGATTTGATGTGCAGTGCATATACCAATCATTATCAGACAAGAACTATTCGAAGAAATAGAAACAGTAATAAAATCGTTTTATCCGGATCTTGCGTTTTCAGAGCTACCGTCCTTTCAAAAGCTGGTTTCTTGCTCGACCAGTTCAGTAAAAAAACTATTATGTAAAATGATGAAAGAGCGAGCTATTTTAATTGAGTCATGTGTCGATGATCAGAAACTCTCTTAATATTGTGTTTCTTTTATTGTATATGTCATTCTTATATTTTACTTATAATTAAGTGCAATTAAAAATATACATTGTATATAAAAATATTTAATTAAGGATTGATCTCAATTTTATTCGGTTAGCAAGGGTGTGTACCACATTTTTGAGTTTATTTCGAATGAACCAAACAAAAAATTGTGATCAATCCTTATAAATTAATTCCTAATTAATTTTTTTCTTGTTCTAAAAATATTTTGTCGGATAATAATTGCTTAAAAAGAATTAAAATAAAAAAAATTCCCAATTGAGTCCCCAACATGTGACTTCCTGTTAAAAAAATTGTCTATGGAAAATAACATTAATTTTTTAACCACATCAAATTAATTTATTGAAGAATAACACAATTGTTTCTGTGATAATATGTTATGACTTTTATGATGTTTTTATTATTCTTTGATGATTTCAGATGTGTTGTATTCAATGTTCGTGTATGATTTATACTCATTTTAATATAGTTGTATAATTTATGATTATAAGACGTAAACATTGGTACCTGTTGATGCTTACCACCGTTGTAAAGGGTTAGGTTCTGAATAAAAAAAAAATATATTTACATATCATTGAACTTTTGAGTCATGTTTACTATGACGTCATCGATGAATGACGTTTTACGCAAGGCCTATAAATAGGCCGTTGGCACTCGAGGGGTGGTTTGAAAAGCCAAAAAATAGGCTCTTTGGACATGTAAGGATTAACTAGCTAATCAAGTGACAGTACTTTTCTGTAGATATTGTATAACTGAGTACTATAACATTTTGTATTTTTCAAAAGATTTTATTACAAAATCTTTTTATTATCCCCCAAATGAAGAAAAAGTTTTATGACATTGTTTTAATCAATTGAAAGATTTCCAATACTACATAACAATATTTGAAGAAAATTGGAAAATAAAAAATTTGGGAAGGGAGATCATTTGACTTGGATGATTTTTCAAATTCACTCCCTTGTGCAAATTCCTCATTGTCCTCTGACGCTTCGTCGAAGGGGAACTATAGCAATGGGTATCATCTGTTCGTCCGTGCTTCCGTCCCAATTTGGTTTCCGGATGATAACTTGAGAACGAAAAGTGGGATTAAAGGTGTGAAACCACTTACTAATTAATTTCTTTAACATTTTCTACTAGATTTGTGTTTTTTCGAGCTTACCTGGCAATTTTATCTTAAGTTTAACCTTTCCAAGACCATATATATGAAAGACTCAGAAATAGGTCCAGTTCCACAAACATGTCCGATTCCACAAACATGCCCGATTATATTATGACGTCAAACTTGAGAATCCAAAAACAAGCCTGATTCCATTGTGATGTCAAACTCTCCCAAACATGTCCGATTCGGTCCCACAAACGTTCCCGATTTTACAAAGAAACAACATTATCCTTCCATCTTATGCATGTTTACAATTCTGTCCATGTTTCAGTGTTATTACTGTATTATAAAACCATAGATATCAGTGAGTGAAAAGTATAATATTTAGAGAAAACCAAATCGTGTACGGTTAGGGTTATGGGTTAGGGTTACAGGTTTTTTTGTATGTACGTGTCGTAAATGTGTTCCATTTGTGGCATACACCATTTTATACCCCCACTCATAGAGAGGGGGCTATATTGCAATCACCTTGTCTGTCTGTCCGTCCGTTCACACTTTCGTAACAGATATCTCAGCTTCTACTGGAAGAAATGATTTTATATTTGATATATGGCTTTGGCATGGTGACTTGTACCGTGTCTCCCCTTTCCAGGTTTACCACACATCTACTTCCTGTTTACCGCATGACTTAGAATTTTTCATGTTTGCCGTAATGAAAACTTTCGTAACAGATATCTCAGCTTCTACTGGAAGAAATGATTATATATTTGATATGTGGCTTTGGCATGGTGACTTGTACCATGTCTCCTCTTTCCAGGTTTACTGCACATCTACTTCCTGTTTACCGTGTGACTTAGAATTTTTCATGTTTGCCATAATGAAAATTTTCGTAACAGATATCTCAGCTTCTACTGGAAGAAATGATTTTATATTTGATATATGGCTTTGGCATGGTGACTTGTACTGTGTCTCCCCTTTCCAGGCCTACCGCTCATCTACTTCCTGTTTACCGCGCAACTTAAGAATTTTTCATGTTTTTACAGCATTTTCTGGTAATGAGTGTTACAAATTTGACACAAATGAACGAGTGGGGGTATTCTTAGCACGATGTAGCGTGCAACATCTTGTTGGTTGCTAATACACACAAAAAAGACGAAACTTTTAAAATGGTAAGAATATTACGGGGAAACATTATTTTATGATCATTTGTTGTAATACAGATGTGAATATTTTCGATAATGGAAAAGCCAACATCCGGAATAGTCTCATCCATATTTTGAACTACTGTATATTTTGTTGTTATATTATGACGTCAATGTGGTGGAAGTTTTCCCTCCAACCAAATCAGATGCCAGCTTGTGAAAATCTGATGTCTTTGTGGGAAGATGACGTAATAGGACATGTTTGGGGAATCGGACACGTTTGTGGAACCGGACACGTTTGTGAGTCCTACATATATTCTGAAACGTACATGACTTCTCTACGTTCTGTCAAAATATCATGGGATGTTTAAAGTCTTGCAGTGAAATGTCAGGCTATGGAAAACACCTACTCTAGAAATAGCTCTGTCATCCCCCAGAAATTCAGTATTGATGGGTCATGCATCAAATCCTCCATAGAGGTATTAAATACAACTAAATCCATCAAATTTGGGCTCAAAATAATTCTTATATATTTAACTTCAATTATCAATTTTAATTATTCCATTCCATTCAGTATTTTTCACAATACAACAAAGCGAAAGGAACTGTTTGCCTTAAAAGAGACTACTTTTGTATATGTTCTAAGCTCTGATTGGTGAATAGTAGTTTGAAACCTAAAGAAAAAAAAAAGAAAAAAACTTGTTTCATTGACCATTTGTTGGCCTTATTTCTATTCCTTAGGCAATATCAACCCAAAAAACCTCATAAGGTATGTGGCTGTCTGATATTTACAAGAATAAGTGTGCAAATGCAAAGGTACCCCCTTGAAGATTTTTAATGAAAATATCTCTATTTACAGCTGTTGAGTTCAGATTGTGTAATATACCAAAACTTACCTATTCTCTTATATATTACAGTTATTAAGCTAATTTCTGACAGAATAAGCAATTTTAACACATATATATGCCTCATTTGAATATTTAATAGCTAAATACTATTAAATGTTTGCATTTAGGACCCCCCTTTTTTTGTCTCATAAAATGAGTACACAGCATTCTAATATTTTGTTAATTTATGCTTTAGCCTCATAAATCATGTAGTTTAAGACATTAAATAAGTTTTTGTATCTAGATCTTCAGTGGAAATTTCTTCTAATTCCATCAGATTTGCAAAAATATGATTTATTGATATTCAAGTCTTGGAATTTCTAATGGCGCACAACTGTAATTTTCCCCAAAACTCAATGAATATATGTGTCCGCATCATTTTTTTTCACTGTTTTTTATTTGTTTGTACATTGATTTGTATGAAACTTTGTATGTTTGTTGTATATATTAATAAAATAAATATGAACATATTTTTTTGTATTTTTGTTATTATTTCACATAAAAAATATTTGTTTTATTACAGATTTTCAAATAAAATTGTCAAAATTCTACTTGTCTTCATTATATAATTATCCTCAAAACACATACTCAATTATTCATTTATGAAGGTTTGGATTACAAGTAATTTTATAGTCAATAATGTATGATATCTTTCAAAACATGGGTAAGCACACGTGACCCCTGAGATTTTATTTATGACTGAAATTTTATTTACAAATAGTGAATTGTTCGGCGGGATCTACCACCAGCAGTGGATTATCACATAAAAGTTTTGGACAGGATTTCCTGCCGGGCGTAGGATAAGAATTAATGCCACTTTCAACAATATTTTAGTTATATTGTGGCGGTCAGTATTATTGGTGGAGGAAACCAGAGTACCCAGAGAAAACCACCGACCTGTCGCAAGTCACTGACAAACTTTATCACATAATGTTGTATCGAGTAAATCTCACCATGAACGGGGTTTGAACTCACAACTTTTGTGGTGATGGGCACGGATTGCACAGGTAGCTGTAAATCCAACTACCATATGATCACGACCACGATGGCCCCGTGCTTATAGGAGAAACAGCAAATATCATTTTCATAGTCTGGTTTTACCTGGCCAGATATCAAGCCTACAATATACTGCACTAGAGACAAACAGATTAATTACACCACAGAGACATCGTTTCAATTATAAAAATGTAAAATAAGAATAATTCCTTTTGTACATTATTTTTGATGTATTCATTTTCAAATGTTTGATATTTGTATTTCATGACATAATCGTAAACTTGTTGAAATTTAAATCAATAGTCAAGAAGCCAAACAGACGGCAAGTTTCCATTTCAAAATAACTGTTCAATTTTGATTTTGATAAGGAAGTGCCTAATCAATTTTTTAGCTCAGGCCATGTGAGCTATTGCCATCACTTTTCGTCTGTCATCCGTCCGTCAACATTTCACATTTTAATCTTCTCCTCAAAAACCACTGGGCCAATTGCAACCAAACTTTGGTGGAATGGTCCTTGGATGGCCCCCTTCCAAATTTGTGTCCGGTGAACCTGACTTCCAACCAAGATGGCCACCAAGCTAAAAATAGAAAAAGGGGGGATGAAATTGTAATTGTCCATTGCTGCTTTAGTATAAGTCAAAATGAGCTCAAATTTTAACTGCACTACATGGCAAGGAGTAGTTTAACATATATTCCGTTTTTAGCTTGCCTGGCCTTTAGGCCATGCGAGCTATTGCCATCACTTTTCGTCCGTCGTCCGTCCGTCAACATTTTACATTTTAATCTTCTCCTCAGAAACCACTGGGCCAATTGCAACCAAACTTTGGTGAAATGGTCCTTGGGTGGCCCCCCTTGAAAACTGTGTCCGGTGATCCTGACTTCCAACCAAGATGGCAGCCAAGCTAAAAATAGAAAAAAAGGGTGATGAAATTATAAAAAAATCTTCTCCTCTGAAACTACTCAGCCAATCTCAACCAAGCTTTGCTGAAATCATCCTTGGGTGGTTCCCTTCCAAAATTGTGTCCGGCATTTCAGACCTCTGACCAAGATGGCCGCCACAGCCAATCTTGATTTAACATAGGACCCTATGGGAAATTCCCATAAAAATCTTCTTGTCTGAAACCATTTGCTCAATAAGAACTAAATTTTGATGAAATAGTCATTGAATGGTTCTCTTCCAAAAATGTGTCCGGCGGTTTGACCCTCTGACCAAGATGGCTGCACAGCTGAACTTAGTTTAGCATAGGAACCTAGGGGAAATTCACATAAAAACCATCTTGTCTGGAACCAGTAGCTCATTTGGAACCAAACTTTGATGGAATAGTCATCGGATGGTCCTTTTCCAAAATTGTGTCTGGCAGTCACGCTCTCCCACCAAGATGGCTGCCACAGTGTAGTTGCGTTGTTATTGAAAGCAGCTTTGATCCAGGTGAGCGATTACAGGCTCCTGGGAGCCTCTGGTTTTATTGTTTATTTATTACAGCACTTTATTTGTATATTTGTCAACAGTTGTTATATTTCACGGTCACTTTTTCAGATGTTGTTGTGGGAGACCAGAGAGTGTGCATGGTACTGTAACCAAACAGTTGGACATACCCCAGGGACCAGAGAGATGGCATCCATATGCCCATACAGAATCAAAACCAACCGACGCTTATGGTACTATTGAGTTTCAAGGGGCACCACACCCCAGTAAGGCACAGGTAACAAGTAGAATAGTGTCATCTTAAATTAGACACACAAACTAATAGAATAGTGTCATCTCTATATAGAATCAGAAACTAGTAGAATAGTGTCATCTCAAATTAGACATAGAAACTAGTAGAATAGTGTCATCTTAAGTTAGACACAGAAACTAGTAGAATAGTGTCATCTTAAGTTAGACACAGAAACTAGTAGAATAGTGTCATCTTAAATTAGACACAGAAACTAGTAGAATAGTGTCATCTTAAGTTAGACACAGAAACTAGTAGAATAGTGTCATCTTAAGTTAGACACAGAAACTAGTAGAATAGTGTCATCTCAAATTAGACATAGAAACTAGTAGAATAGTGTCATCTTAAGTTAGACACAGAAACTAGTAGAATAGTGTCATCTTAAGTTAGACACAGAAACTAGTAGAATAGTGTCATCTTAAATTAGACACACAAACTAGTAGAATAGTGTCATCTTAAATTAGACACAGAAACTAGTAGAATAGTGTCATCTTAAGTTAGACACAGAAACTAGTAGAATAGTGTCATCTCAAATTAGACACACAAACTAGTAGAATAGTGTTGTCTTAAATTAGACACGGAAACTAGTAGAATAGTGTCATCTCACATTAGATACAGCAACTATTAGAATAGTGTCATCTTAAATTAGACACAGAAACTAGTAGAATAGTGTCATCTTAAATTAGACACACAAACTAGTAGAATAGTGTCATCTTAAATTAGACACAGAAACTAGTAGAATAGTGTCATCTTAAGTTAGACACAGAAACTAGTAGAATAGTGTCATCTCAAATTAGACACACAAACTAGTAGAATAGTGTTGTCTTAAATTAGACACGGAAACTAGTAGAATAGTGTCATCTCACATTAGATACAGCAACTATTAGAATAGTGTCATCTTAAATTAGACACAGAAACTAGTAGAATAGTGTCATCTTAAATTAGACACAGAAACTAGTAGAATAGTGTGATCTTAAAATTTAGACATAAACTAGTGGAATAGAGTTATCTTAAATTAGACACGGAAACTAGTAGAATAGTGTCATCTCACATTAGATACAGCAACTAGTAGAATAGTGTCATCTCATATTAGACACAGAAACTAGTAGAATAGGGTCATCTCTATATAGATACAGAAACTAGTAGAATAGTGTCATCTTAAGTTAGACACAGAAACTATTAGAACAGTGTTGTCTCAAGTTACACATCAGGCCAAAAAAAAAAAATATTTGTGTTTACTGCCACATGTCAAAAAAATCTAGTGTCGTTCGGTCGGCATTAATATTTTTTTTTTTTTTTTTAACTATCGGCAAAACCGGAAACAGTCGTTCCTGGTTCCTGAATCCTATTCCGGTATTTCATTTTCAAAATTTCCGGTAAGCCGTCATTTGTTTTGAAGCTGTTTAATGAGTTACGCAGTTTTTCTACCTTCTTTGCTCTCAATTTCGACAAAAAGCTAGCGGTTGAATAAATAAAACATTGCTGCTGATTAAACAACAAAAATGGTTATCCAAATTCTGTATAAAAATTGATAGGGTCGCTATCAAAAATTAGGGTCAGTCGGGTGACCGTAAGCACACATTTTTTTTGGACCTAAACTAGTAGAATAGTGTCATATCAAATTAGATACAGAAACTAGTAGAATAGTGTCATCTCAAATTAGATACAAAAATTAGTAGAATAGTGTCATCTTAAGTTAGAAACAGAAACTAGTAGAATAGTGTCATCTCACATTAGACACAAACTAGTAGAATAGTGTCATCTCAAGTTAGATACAGAAACTAGTAGAATAGTGTCATCTTAAATTAGATACAGAAACTAGTAGAATAGTGTCATCTCAAATTAGATACAGAAACTAGTAGACTAATGTCATCTTAAATTAGATACAGAAACTAGTACAGTAGTAGAATAGTGTCGTCTCAAGTTAGATACAGAAACTAGTAGAATAGTGTCATCTTAGATTAGATACAGAAACTAGTAGGATAGTGTCATCTCAAATTATATACAGAAACTAGTAGACAGTGGAACTCCCCAAAAACGCTCTCTCTTAAAGCCGGATTCCTCTGAAAACCGAACATTTAGTTTTGGTCCGGAATATTCCCCTATATATTTAAGTAAAATGTTTCTCTAAAAACCGGCCCCTCGGTATTCCAAACATCGGTGGTACTGTCCGGTCCAGAAAATATATTTTCTTGTAAAATTCACCTCTGAAAACCACATGACAAATTTACTGACAGGTAAGTCAGTGAACCATGTTAGATGTCAATCACCGAATAGATCGATCCAGTTTTACATCAAAAGATTACCACCAGTATTGATTGAAATTAACAAGGTGTGACACTTGTCAATCAACTAATTATCAAACATTAAAAGAGTTGTAAACATGATTACAATGTATTAATTAACAACAATACAGTTATTTGACAGTGTCTTTACATCTGTGTAATTAATTTGAAGCATGCTTTTATACTTAGATCTCACATTAGACACACAAACTAGTGGAATAGCATTATCTTTAATTAGATACAGAAACTAGTAGAATAGTGTCATCTCACATTAGACACAGAAACTAGTAGAATAGTGTTGTCTCACATTAGACACAGAAACTAGTAGAATAGTGTTGTCTCAAATTAGACACAGAAACTAGTAGAATAGTGTCATCTCACATAAGACACAGAAACTAGTAGAATAGTGTTGTCTCAAATTAGACACAGAAACTAGTAGAATAGTGTCATCTCACATAAGACACAGAAACTAGTAGAATAGTGTTATCTCACATAAGACACAGAAACTAGTAGAATAGTGTCATCTCACATAAGACACAGAAACTAGTAGAATAGTGTCATCTCACATAAGATTAAGACACAGAAACTAGTAGAAAAGTGTTATCTTAAATTAGACACAGAAACTAGTAGAATAGTGTTGTCTTAAATTAGACACAGAAACTGGTAGAATAGTGTTATCTCAAATTAGATACAGAAACTAGTAGAATAGTGTTATCTTAAATTAGACACAGAAACTAGTAGAATAGTGTTATCTTAAATTAGACACAGAAACTAGTAGAATAGTGTTATCTCAAATTAGATACAGAAACTAGTAGAATAGTGTTGTCTCAAATTAGATACAGAAACTAGTAGAATAGTGTCGTCTCACATTAGACACAGAAACTAGTAGAATAGTGTTGTCTCAAATTAGACACAGAAGCTAGTAGAATAGTGTTGTCTCAAATTAGATACAGAAGCTAGTAGAATAGTGTTGTCTCAAATTAGATACAGAAACTAGTAGAATAGTGTTGTCTCAAATTAGATACAGAAGCTAGTAGAATAGTGTTGTCTCAAATTAGACACAGAAACTAGTAGAATAGTGTTGTCTCAAATTAGATACAGAAGCTAGTAGAATAGTGTTGTCTCAAATTAGATACAGAAACTAGTAGAATAGTGTCATCTCACATTAGATACAGAAACTAGTAGAATAGTGTTATCTTAAATTAGACACAGAAACTAGTAGAATAGTGTTGTCTCAAATTAGACACAGAAGCTAGTAGAATAGTGTTGTCTCAAATTAGACACAGAAACTAGTAGAATAGTGTCATCTCACATTAGATACAGAAACTAGTAGAATAGTGTTGTCTCAAATTAGACACAGAAACTAGTAGAATAGTGTTGTCTCAAATTAGACACAGAAACTAGTAGAATAGTGTTATCTTAAATTAGACACAGAAACTAGTAGAATAGTGTTGTCTCAAATTAGATACAGAAACTAGTAGAATAGTGTCGTCTCAAATTAGATACAGAAACTAGTAGAATAGTGTTGTCTCAAATTAGATACAGAAACTAGTAGAATAGTGTCATCTCACATTAGATACAGAAACTAGTAGAATAGTGTCATCTCAAATTAGATACAGAAACTAGTAGAATAGTGTCGTCTCAAATTAGATACAGAAACTAGTAGAATAGTGTCGTCTCAAATTAGATACAGAAACTAGTAGAATAGTGTCGTCTCAAATTAGATACAGAAACTAGCAGAATAGTGTTGTCTCAAATTAGATACAGAAACTAGTAGAATAGTGTTGTCTCAAATTAGATACAGCAACTAGTAGAATAGTGTCATCTCACATTAGATACAGAAACTAGTAGAATAGTGTCATCTCACATTAGACATAGAAACTAGTAGAATAGTGTTGTCTCAAATTAGATACAGAAACTAGTAGAATAGTGTCGTCTCAAATTAGATACAGAAACTAGTAGAATAATGTTGTCTCAAATTAGATACAGAAACTAGTAGAATAGTGTTGTCTCAAATTAGATACAGAAACTAGTAGAATAATGTCATCTCACATTAGATACAGAAACTAGTAAAATAATGTTGTCTCAAATTAGATACAGCAACTAGTAGAATAGTGTCATCTCACATTAGATACAGAAACTAGTAGAATAGTGTTGTCTCAAATTAGATACAGCAACTAGTAGAATAGTGTCATCTCACATTAGATACAAAAACTAGTAGAATAGTGTCGTCTCAAATTAGATACAGAAACTAGTAGAATAGTGTTGTCTCAAATTAGATACAGAAACTAGTAGAATAGTGTTCTCAAATTAGATACAGAAACTAGTAGAATAGTGTTGTCTCAAATTAGATACAGAAACTAGTAGAATAGTGTTGTCTCAAATTAGATACAGAAACTAGTAGAATAGTGTTCTCAAATTAGATACAGAAACTAGTAGAATAGTGTTGTCTCAAATTAGATACAGAAACTATTAGAATAGTGTCGTCTCAAATTATACACAGAAACTAGTAGAATAGTGTCGTCTCAAATTAGATACAGAAACTAGTAGAATAGTGTTGTCTCAAATTAGATACAGCAACTAGTAGAATAGTGTCATCTCACATTAGATACAAAAACTAGTAGAATAGTGTCGTCTCAAATTAGATACAGAAACTAGTAGAATAGTGTTGTCTCAAATTAGATACAGAAACTAGTAGAATAGTGTTGTCTCAAGTTAAATACAGAAACTAGTAGAATAGTGTCATCTCAATGTAGATACACAAACTAGTAGAATAGTGTCATCTTAAATTAGATATAGAAACTAATAGAATAGTGTCGTCTCAAATTAGATACAGAAACTAGTAGAATAGTGTTTTCTCAAATTAGATACAGAAACTAGTAAAATAGTGTCATCTCTATATAGATACAGAAACTAGTAGAATAGTGTCATCTCAAATTAGACGCAGAAACTAGTAGAATAGTGTCATCTTAAATTAGACACAGAAACTAGTAGAATAGTGTCATCTCACATTAGACACAGAAACTAGTAGAATAGTGTTATCTTAAATTAGACATGAAAACTAGTAGAATAGTGTCATCTCACATTAGATGCAAAAACTAGTAGAACAGTGTCATCTCAAATTAGACACAGAAACTAGTAGAATAGTGTCATCTCACATTAGACACAGAAACTAGTAGAATAGTGTTATCTTAAATTAGATACAGAAACTAGTAGAATAGTGTTATCTCAAATTAGACACAAAAACTAGTAGTATAGTCTCATCTTAAATTAGACACAGAAACTAGTAGAATAGTGTCATCTTAAATTAGACACACAAACTAGTAGAATAGTGTCATCTTAAATTAGATACAGAAACTAGTAGAATAGTGTTTTCTCAAATTAGACACAAAAACTAGTAGAATAGTGTTGTCTCAAATTAGATACAGCAACTAGTAGAATAGTGTTGTCTCAAATTAGACACAAAAACTAGTAGAATAGTGTTGTCTCAAATTAGACACAGAAACTAGTAGAATAGTGTTGTCTCAAATTAGACACAAAAACTAGTAGAATAGTGTTGTCTCAAATTAGATACAGAAGCTAGTAGAATAGTGTTGTCTCAAATTAGATACAGAAACTAGTAGAATAGTGTTGTCTCAAATTAGACACAAAAACTAGTAGAATAGTGTTGTCTCAAATTAGATACAGAAACTAGTAGAATAGTGTTGTTCAAATTAGACACAAAAACTAGTAGAATAGTGTTGTCTCAAATTAGATACAGAAACTAGTAGAATAGTGTTGTCTCAAATTAGATACAGTGGAACTCTCCAAAACCGGCCTCTCTGAAAACCAGATTCCTCTGAAAACCGAACATTTAGTAATGGTCTGTAATATTCCCCTATATATTTAAGTAAAATGTTTCTCTAAAATCTGGTCCCTCTGTATTCCAAACATTGGTGGTACTGTTTGGTCCAGAAAATATATTTTCTTGTAAAATTCACCTCTGAAAACCACAAAAAAAATTTGCTGACAGGTAAGTCAGTGAACCATGTTAGATGTCAATCAATCACCGAATAGATGGATCCAGTTATACATCAAAAGATTACCGCTGGTATTGATTGAAATTAACAAGGTGTGACTCTTGTCAATCAACTAATTATCAAACAGTAAAAGAGCTGTAAACATGATCACAATGTATTAAAAACAATACAGTTATTTGACAGCATCTTTACATCTGTGTAATTAATCTGAAGCATGTTTTTATACTTAAAATTTTTAATACTTCAAAAGAGTTTTATAAAAACAAAAAATATAAAAGATCAATTATGTTGTACCAACCACTTGCATTCTATTGTTAGTCTAGTAAAAAAAATGAAATCTATGGTTTCAAGTAGATTTGTTATAAATTGTTGGTGTTGATATTTTGAATTCATTTTGAAATTAACATTATTTCTTGTTAATCCTTTAAATTGATGCTAAAATGTTGAAACTGCCGTCTAAGCGTCGTCGCGTTGAACTAACACTTCAGAACAAAATTAATTTGATTAAAGAGTCAGAAAGTTTTTCGAAACCATCTCAGAAATCTTTAAGCGAGAAGTTCGGAGTAGGCAAAACAACAGTTTCTAATATTTTGCCAATTTTGAGAGCAATGAAAATGTTCAGAAATTCAGATTTGGAAATAAAAGTAAGCATGACAATCTAAATGATCTTATGTGGGACTGGTTCCGTCAAGCTCGCGACAAGGCCATTCCACTTTTAGGGCCTATTCTGCAAAGTAAAGCATTAGAATTCGCTAGTCAGTTAGACATTGCCGATTTCAAAGCCTCAAATGGGTGGTTAGAAAAATTTAAAGCCTGTCATGCGATTAAAGCTTTTACCGTGAGTGGCGAAAGTGCGGTGTAGATTTACAAACTGTTGACGATTTCCGTAGTCGTATTCCAGAAATTTGCTCAGATTTTGAACCTTTTAACATTTTTAATTGTGATAAAACTGGTCTTTATTATCGTGCATTACCAGACAAGACACTTAGTGCAACTGGTGAGAAATTGAAACCTTTGGTAATCAGTAAAGCCTTAAAGCCTCATTTCAAAAACATAGTTCATAAATTATCAGTGACATGGCGCCACAATAAGAAAGCTTGGATGAATTCTAAAATTTCTCCGATTGGGTAAGTGAAGTTGATGAAACAAATGAGATGCCAAAACCGCCATATTCTTATGTTTTTAGACAATGCCTCTTCGCATGCTAAAGACTTAAAATTGAACAATGTAATTTTGAAATTTTTGCCCGCAAATACGACGTCGCACTTGCAACCTTTAGACCAAGGCATTATAATCAAAGCTTTTAAAGCTTGTTACCGAAAACGAATGATGAAAAGTTTAGTCGCCAAGATCGAACAAGTTGATTCTGTAACTGAACTTTGCAAAAAAAATTAATGTGTTAGACGCTGTACATTGGATAAACGAATTGTGGAAAGAAACATACATAGAGACAGTATCAAAATGTTTTAATTTGTCCGGATTTCCCATTTCATCAGAAGTTAATTGTGCCGATGATGCAGACGACGACATTCCGCTTATTCAACTCGCTAAAATCAACACTATCGCACAAGTAGATCATGAGACATTGGTTGCATTTGATCAGCACGTTCCGATAGAAGATGACACCGACGAATGGGAAAAGAATCTCATCGAATCACATTTAGCAGAAACACCAACCGAAACTACAAGTGACTCCGAAAATGACCAAATCAATGACAACGAGCAGTTCGATACTGAACCTGATTTGACATTAGATGAGATATTTGCATTCAGTAAACGTTTAAAGAAATACGCGATTGTCAAAGACGATAACTTTCTTGGTGTTGCTCAAAATTTAAATTCAAAAAGTGAAACTGCAATCCTTCAGAGGTGTTTGAAAAAGAAGCAGGTATCCGTTATAGACTTTAGCTTACCTTCCCAAAGGCAATGTGAGCTTTTGCCATCACTTGGCGTCCGTCGTCCGTTAACTTTTCACATTTTAATCTTCTCCTCTGAAACCCCTCAGCCAAATGAACTGAAACCTGGTAGGAAGCATCTATGGAAGGTCTATTATAAAGATTGCTCATTTCGTCCCGATCCGTTAACAAACATGGCCGTCACAGGCCATTCTTGTTTCTGATTGGTTGATTTCTAAAAAATCTTCTCCTCTGAAACCACTTTCCCAAATGAACTGAAATTTGGTAGGAAGCATCTATGGAAGGTCCTCTATAAAGATTGCTCATTTATTTCCGATCCGTTTACAAACATGGCCACCACAGGCCATTCTTGATTTTGATTGGTTGATTTCTAAAAAATCTTCTCCTCTGAAACCACTTTCCCAAATGAACTGAAATTTGGCAGGAAGCATCTATGGAAGGTCCCCTATAAAGAATGTTCATTTAGTCCCGATCCGTTTACAAACATGGCCGCCACAGGCCATTCTTGTTTCTGATTGGTTGATTTCTAAAAAATCTTCTCCTCTTAAACCACCTGGCCAAATGAATGAAAACTTGGTAGGAAGCATCCTTGGAAGGTCCTCTATAAAGATGCTCATTTAGTTCCAATCCGTTAACAAACATGGCCACCACAGGCCATTCTTTTTTCTGATTGGTTGATTTCTAAAAAATTAGATACAGAAACTAGTAGAATAGTGTTGTCTCAAATTATACACAGAATTAGTAGAGTAGTGTTGTCTCAAATTAGACACAGAAACTAGTAGAATAGTGTCATCTCAAATTAGACACAGAAACTAGTAGAATAGTGTCATCTCACATAAGACACAGAAACTAGTAGAATAGTGTTATCTTAAATTAGACACAGAAACTAGTAGAATAGTGTCATCTCAAATTAGACACAGAAACTAGTAGAATAGTGTTATCTTAAATTAGACACAGAAACTAGTAGAATAGTGTCATCTCAAATTAGACACAGAAACTAGTAGAATAGTGTTATCTTAAATTAGACACAGAAACTAGTAGAATAGTGTCATCTTAGATTAGATACAGAAACTAGTAGAATAGTGTTGTCTCACATTAGATACAGAAACTAGTAGAATAGTGTCATCTCAAATTAGACACAGAAACTAGTAGAATAGTGTCATCTTAGATTAGATACAGAAACTAGTAGAATAGTGTCATCTCACATTAGATACAGAAACTAGTAGAATAGTGTTGTCTCACATTAGATACAGAAACTAGTAGAATAGCATTATATTTAATTAGATACAGAAACTAGTAGAATAAGATTATATTTAATTAGATACACATATTTAATGTTTAATTTGTATTCATTAAGATTAAGTACTTACATACTCCCTGTTTTGATATCTATTTAAAATTAATACACAATGTCCACAATTCCAACTTTATATTTGTTAGTGTTTTACAGTGGATTGATTAATTAACACTTTTATAACCCTATTATTATACAAAATATTGTATTTGTTGTTTATGATTATATTGTATTCGTTGTTTATGATTATATTGTTTTCATTATTGAATACAATAACAAATAAGTATATACTAGTTTTATTTTCAACTGTTGCTATGTGCGATCATATTTTGTATTATGACATCTGAAAATAATTTCAGTGCACATGCTTACAAGGCTGCTCATATTAATGACTGATCAAATTGGGAGCTATGATTAAATTTAAAGCAGTATGTAATTACATGTAATTAGATAAATTAAATTAAATGTTTCAGTATGTGAGATTAAGTAGTTTTGACAGCAAACCAGACCAAGTTTTACAGCTACTTCAGAAACACTGGGGACTAGCTCTGCCCAAATTACTTATCACTGTCCATGGAGGAATTCTCAACTTTGACCTCCAACCAAAGTTAAAGCGTGTTTTCCGTAAAGGATTGTTGAAAGCTGCCAGGACTACAGGAGCATGGATAATTACAGGGGGTACAAATACAGGTAAAAAGGAGAAATAAGTCATATATAGATTTATGCAGGTATAACAGTAAAATTTCACCAAACCAAAAGTACTCATAGTATTGTTGGGATATCATATTAGACCATTTCATTAAAATACAATCATTTTGATTTGATAATGTGTAAGTGTCATTTGTAAAGATATCAGTTGGAACTGAAAGATTAATCCATCTTGTGAAAGTGAAGAAGATGGACCTAAGTATCTTAGATATTTCTTTTTAGATCATTGACAATCGTTGTTGTCATCTGTAAACTTTTACATATTAATATTCTCCTCTGAAACCACTTGGCCAATTGGAGCTAGATTTGGTAGGAATGTTCATTGGATGGTCCTCTACAGTTTCTTCCACCATTTAAAATCCACCAAAGAAAAAATGACACCCAAAAGGGGCAATTTGAACATGCTTTATATATGGGTTTGTTTGTGGATGGTGTTTAACACCACTTTCAACAATATTTCAGTTATATCACCGCCCTGTCCCAAGTCACTGACAAACTTTATCACATAATGTTGTACACCTTTCCCAGATCGAGATTCGAACTCACAACATCAGTGGTGATAGGCACTGATTGCATTAGGTAGTTGTAAATCCAACTACCATACGATCACAGCCACGACAGCCACTCTTTATATATGGGTATTAGTTTTGTATTGTTCATCTGTTATTCCTTAGGATTATCTCTTTCAGAAACATGCATAATATTATGATGTTTGACATAAAAGAGGCCAAGAGCGGGAAGTTTCAAAATTTAAGCTTTTTTGATTTTTCATCCAATTTGAATGCAGTTTTTTTTTCTCAAAATGTTCATTGTTATGGGTTATTGTATTTTATATCGAAAAGGGTCTAAAAGGGGTCCAAATACTGGAATTTTACATAATTGAAAGGTATATAGACTTTTTATTTTCATCCAATTTTTATGTGTTTTTTTTTCTTTGAGTTGATTTGTGTTGAAAATTTTCAATAATATGTTGACTGGCTTCCTCTATATTTTTTTTTTATAGTTTACGAGATAAACTTTACTGAAAAAGGCCAGAAAGTGCAAATTTACAAATTTTGAAAGTTTAAATTTTTCATCAAATTTTAATCAACCGCATCGGTGGTGTAATGGTTAGCATGCTCGCCTTGAGTGTGGTAGATCGTGGGTTCCAGCCCCAATCAGGTCAAGCCAAAAACTATAAAATTGGTATTTGTTATTTCTCTGCTAAGCACGGAGCATTAAGGAGTAAGAGCAAAGACTGGTTGGTTCAGTATCCGGATAATGTGTCCGAGTGGGGCGACATGTCTATCTGCAGACTGTTCTTTCAGTGAGCTAGCACTATAAAAATCCAACTAAGCGCATAGGGCTAGAAGAAAGTGGACCTCACCATCATCATTCATTGAAAATTAACTTGTTCTCACCATGATATAGCTGAAAAATTGCTGAGTTGCAACAATCACACACTAAAATTTTAATGGAGTTTTTAGCTAAATTATCTATTTTAGGGTTGTTCGCTAGCCATAAAAATAGCTATTTTGTTTCGAAAAGGGTTCGAATGTGGCACAAATTCCCAAATTTCGCATATTTGAAAGTATATAGAATTTCTTATTTTTCATTCAATTTTTTTTTTCTTTGAATTGGTTGTGGGGTATGTTGGAGATGTATTTCTTTTAAGGTTTCCAAGATAAAATTGACTGAAAGGGGTTAAAATAAATGTCAATTTCCTAAATTTGAACATTTTTATTCTTAACACAATTTTTTAAAATTCTCCTCTCTATGAGTTATTTATGAATTTTTATGTGTTTTTTTCTTTGAATTGATTGTGGTGAGTAGGAACCACAAAAGTGCCAAATTTGTAAATTTTTTAATATTTTTTCTTCAAAATGCTCAAATAAATGATTTATTTATGAGCCAAATGAAGAAAATTACCAATATTAGTTTAGAAAAATAGATAAAAGGGGTTCAAATTCCCAAATTTCACATATTTAGAATACATACAGATTTTTTTTTCATCCAATATTGATGTGGATTGGTGGTGAGTGCTTTGGTAGTATGTAAAGATATTTCCCTTATCCCTAATAAAATTGACAGAAAAAGGACAAAAAAGGCCAAATGCCGAAATGAACCAATAAAGGAAATGAGCAATTTTTGGAGCCCAAATTTCGAAATTTTGCATATTTGAAAAGGCATTCAAAATCTGTATTTTCTATCAAATTTTTAATTGATTGTGACAAGAACTTCAGGTAGTATACTAATGGATTTTCTCTATCAGGTATGGTTTGCAAGCTTAACTTGAGGGCAGTGAAACATGAGGATTTCACCCTTGTTTACTTGCTGCCATCATATCATGGTGTGCCTTGATTTTAAGTCCAACTTTGATAAGGTTTTTCTGTAGATTCCTGATGAAATTTCCTGCCTGTCTTCATTTAGCTATTAACATTTTATCAGGCATATATAACCTGTGTTATCATTAGTTAAGATGTTGCTACAAATGTCCACAGATAACCTGTGTCATTGTTAGTTAAAATATTGCTACAAGTGTCCTCAGGCATATTTAGCTTGTATCGTTAGTTGAAATATTGCTACAAGTGTCCTCATGCATATTTAGCTTTGTCTTCCTCATTTGAAATATTGCTACAAGTGTCCTCATGCATATTTAGCTTGTATCGATAGTTGAAATATTGCTACAAGTGTCCTCATGCATATTTAGCTTGTATCGTTAGTTGAAATATTGCTACAAGTGTCCTCATGCATATTTAGCTTTGTCTTCCTCATTTGAAATATTGCTACAAGTGTCCTCATGCATATTTAGCTTGTATCGATAGTTGAAATATTGCTACAAGTGTCCTCATGCATATTTAGCTTGTATTGTTAGTTGAAATATTGCTACAAGTGTCCTCATGCATATTTAGCTTGTATCGTTAGTTGGAATATTGCTACAAGTGTCCTCATGCATATTTAGCTTGTATCGTTAGTTGAAATATTGCTACAAATGTCCTCAGACACATTTAGCTTTGTCTTCCTCATTTGAAATATTGCCACAAGTGTCCTCTGTACATCAGACAAACCAGTGGGCTTATTTAAACATTCAAGATGATGATGAAGATACTCAGGCAGGTTTAGATTTCACACAAGATGTTGATGAGTGGCATGATGCAGAAGAAGAAGTTGCTGAGGTTCATGCAGTGGTTGTTCCCTATTCACGACATGGTGAAACAAAAGTCAAAATTGCTAAACAACAAGAGTTAGAAAATTGGAGATTGCTTGGAGTGTTTGAAAAGGTTCCCTATACTGGACAAAGTTTGATGTCAACAAGATGGGTAATTACTGAAAAAGAGACTGATGGGAGTAGTAAACTGAAAGCCAGATTGGTGGTAAGAGGTTATGAGGAAAAAACTGATTTAAAGTCTGATTCACCTACTGTCCATAAAGAAAGTTTACGGATATTTCTTGCAATTACATCAACATGTAACTATGACATTCATTCTATAGACAGCTTTGATGTCTATGCAGGTTTTACAAGGGAAGAATATAGACGGGGTTATATTTATAAAACCACTGGAAGCAGAACAAATGTGTATATGGTCTGGTTGATGCCTCAAGAAACTGGTTTCTTAGTGTGAAGAAAGAACTTCTACAACTCTTGTATTTAATCAAAGCTTGACCCAGCATTATTTTTGTGCACTTCAAAGTTAACCTTGAAGGGATTTTGACATGTGGACGATTTTTTGTGGGCTGGAAGTGATTTGTTTAAGAAGAATGTGATACATTATATTAGAAGTAAATTCCATTGTGGTAAAGAAATGGACAATAAATTTAGATAGATTGGACTAGATATTGAAAACTATAATAAACAAATCTATTTACAACAACATGACTATGCTGAGGAACTACAACAAGTTGACAGAACCTCTGCTGCTGTTTTTTTGTGACAAGAGTGGAATTTTCCTTAAGCTAGTGGGACAGTTGCATTGGGTAGCATCACAATGTAGACCTGATCTGTGCTTTGATATCCTGGATCTTTCTACTTTATTATCAGATGCCAGTGTATCTAATCTTCAGTCGAAGCTCAACAAAGTTATAAGGAAAACCAAAAACAATCCTTACAAAATAATGTTTCCCTGTTTAGGAAGCTTAGATGGCACTGAACTATTGCTGTTTACTGATGCGTCATATATCTATTGGATAGAGTGCATGTGTCTAGTGCAGGTGGACATTTGATATTTATCAGGGGGAAAATGACAAAACCTGTCCCATTTCTTGGTCAGCTAAAAAATAAAAAAAAATAGTGAAAAGTACACTAGCAGCAGAAGCATTATCTCTTGTGGAAGGACTTGGTGTTTGTTATTATGTGAAGAGTATTCTTTAGGAGATTGTTAATTTGGAAACAAAACAAAGCATTCCATTTAAGTGCTACACAGACAATGAATCTCTCTGTCAGAATATTCATTCAACAAAACTTATATCAGAGAAAAGGTTACGTTTGGATTTGGCAAATGTTGAACAGAGAGTTGACCAAGGAGACGTTTTTGTCACATGGATTAAAACCAGTTGTCAAATATCAGATTGTATGACTAAAATCGGTTGATTGAAATTATCTGTACTGGAAATGAACTGTGATGTTTAAAAACTTTTGTAATTTTGAAACCAAATTCGGAAATCGACATTTGTTAAGATATGGACAATACAAACATTGTTTTGAAATAGTCTAAAATCACCAACCAATCAACTAATTAACTCTTATTTCATTTAAGAAAGATGCAGGAATGTGTTATACTTGATATTTATGTTAATTATCTTTCTCTCTGCAGGAGCTGGAGTCTTAATAAATATATTTGTCAATGATCAATAAAGAAGTTTAACAAACAGACATATTTAATCTTAGTTTTTAGCTCACCTAACCTGAAGGGTTATGTGACATATTGCCATCACTTAGTGTCAGTCGTCCGTAAGCTTTGCATATTACAATTGGTTTATTCACATTTCTTCCACTTTTTAAAAATCTAATTCACATTTCTCCCACAAATGTCAAACAATAGATTGGCTTGGTGTTTATACAGTAATTAAAATTGTTAATATAAACCACAAAAGTTCTAAACACAGAGATCACTACACTTAATGTAATCCTTTATTTCTAATAAAAACCACAAATGTTCTAAACACAGAGATCACTACACTTAATGTAATCCTTTATTTCTAATAAAAAACACAAATGTTCTAAACACAGAGATCACTACACTTAATGTAATCCTTTATTTCTAATAAAAACCACAAATGTTCTAAACACAGAGATCACTACACTTAATGTAATCCTTTATTTCTAATAAAAACCACAAATGTTCTAAACACAGAGATCACTACACTTAATGTAATCCTTTATTTCTAATAAAAAACACAAAAGTTCTAAACACAGAGATCACTACACTTAATATAATCCTTTATTTCTAATAAAAAACACAAAAGTTCTAAACACAGAGATCACTACACTTAATGTAATCCTTTATTTCTAATAAAAACCACAAATGTTCTAAACACAGAGATCACTACACTTAATGTAATCCTTTATTTCTAATAAAAAACACAAATGTTCTAAACACAGAGATCACTACACTTAA
Source organism: Bathymodiolus septemdierum (assembly GCA_963383655.1). Classification (NCBI taxonomy): domain Eukaryota; kingdom Metazoa; phylum Mollusca; class Bivalvia; order Mytilida; family Modiolidae; genus Bathymodiolus; species Bathymodiolus septemdierum. The sequence continues at coordinate 83,004,023 of OY726520.1, forward strand.
TATAATCCTTTATTTCTAATAAAAAACACAAAAGTTCTAAACACAGAGATCACTACACTTAATGTAATCCTTTATTTCTAATAAAAAACACAAAAGTTCTAAACACAGAGATCACTACACTTAATATAATCCTTTATTTCTAATAAAAAACACAAAAGTTCTAAACACAGAGATCACTACACTTAATGTAATCCTTTATTTCTAATAAAAAACACAAATGTTCTAAACACAGAGATCACTACACTTAATGTAATCCTTTATTTCTAATAAAAAACACAAAAGTTCTAAACACAGAGATCACTACACTTAATGTATCCATTCTCTCCGATGGCTCATTGAAACAAAAATGTTAAATTACAAATGTTATGTCAGTTATGTTACTAAGTGTTTTATCATCCCAAGGCAAGTGTGATGTGTGTGTCAGTGGCCTCAGGAAAATGTGGCTTTATGTACTTCTTCTTGCCTTCCATGACAGATTTTCATTGAAATGTTAGAAATTAATGCTGATATTCTAAGTGAAACAGAGTTTTGAGGTGTTAAAGAATTTTTTTTTTCAATTAGGTGTAACAAGACATGTTGGAGAAGCCATAAGTGATAGAACAACAAAAACCAAGAACAAAGTAGTAGCCATTGGACTAGCCCCTTGGGGTATTGTAGAAAACAAGGAAGATTTAATAGGAAAAGATGTAAGTTATTAACCTGGGGTATTGTAGAAAACAAGGAAGATTTAATAGGAAAAGATGTAAGTTATTAACCTGGGGTATTGTAGAAAACAAGGAAGATTTAATAGGAAAAGATGTAAGTTATTAACCTGGGGTATTGTAGAAAACAAGGAAGATTTAATAGGAAAAGATGTAAGTTATTAACCTGGGGTATTGTAGAAAACAAGGAAGATTTAATAGGAAAAGATGTAAGTTATCAACCTGGGGTATTGTAGAAAACAAGGAAGATTTAATAGGAAAAGATGTAAGTTATGAACCTGGGGTATTGTAGAAAACAAGGAAGATTTAATAGGAAAAGATGTAAGTTATCAACCTGGGGTATTGTAGAAAACAAGGAAGATTTAATAGGAAAAGATGTAAGTTATTAACCTGGGGTATTGTAGAAAACAAGGAAGATTTAATAGGAAAAGATGTAAGTTGTTAACCTGGGGTATTGTAGAAAACAAGGAAGATTTAATAGGAAAAGATGTAAGTTATTAACCTGGGGTATTGTAGAAAACAAGGAAGATTTAATAGGAAAAGATGTAAGTTATTAACCTGGGGTATTGTAGAAAACAAGGAAGATTTAATAGGAAAAGATGTAAGTTATCAACCTGGGGTATTGTAGAAAACAAGGAAGATTTAATAGGAAAAGATGTAAGTTATTAACCTGGGGTATTGTAGAAAACAAGGAAGATTTAATAGGAAAAGATGTAAGTTATTAACCTGGGGTATTGTAGAAAACAAGGAAGATTTAATAAGAAAAGATGTAAGTTATTAACCTGGGGTATTGTAGAAAACAAGAAAGATTTAATAGGAAAAGATGTAAGTTATTAACCTGGGGTATTGTAGAAAACAAGGAAGATTTAATAGGAAAAGATGTAAGTTGTTAACCTGGGGTATTGTAGAAAACAAGGAAGATTTAATAGGAAAAGATGTAAGTTGTTAACCTGGGGTATTGTAGAAAACAAGGAAGATTTAATAGGAAAAGATGTAAGTTATTAACCTGGGGTATTGTAGAAAACAAGGAAGATTTAATAGGAAAAGATGTAAGTTATTAACCTGGGGTATTGTAGAAAACAAGGAAGATTTAATAGGAAAAGATGTAAGTTATCAACCTGGGGTATTGTAGAAAACAAGGAAGATTTAATAGGAAAAGATGTAAGTTATCAACCTGGGGTATTGTAGAAAACAAGGAAGATTTAATAGGAAAAGATGTAAGTTATTAACCTGGGGTATTGTAGAAAACAAGGAAGATTTAATAGGAAAAGATGTAAGTTGTTAACCTGGGGTATTGTAGAAAACAAGGAAGATTTAATAGGAAAAGATGTAAGTTATTAACCTGGGGTATTGTAGAAAACAAGGAAGATTTAATAGGAAAAGATGTAAGTTATTAACCTGGGGTATTGTAGAAAACAAGGAAGATTTAATAGGAAAAGATGTAAGTTATCAACCTGGGGTATTGTAGAAAACAAGGAAGATTTAATAGGAAAAGATGTAAGTTATTAACCTGGGGTATTGTAGAAAACAAGGAAGATTTAATAGGAAAAGATGTAAGTTATTAACCTGGGGTATTGTAGAAAACAAGGAAGATTTAATAAGAAAAGATGTAAGTTATTAACCTGGGGTATTGTAGAAAACAAGAAAGATTTAATAGGAAAAGATGTAAGTTATTAACCTGGGGTATTGTAGAAAACAAGGAAGATTTAATAGGAAAAGATGTAAGTTATTAACCTGGGGTATTGTAGAAAACAAGGAAGATTTAATAGGAAAAGATGTAAGTTATTAACCTGGGGTATTGTAGAAAACAAGGAAGATTTAATAGGAAAAGATGTAAGTTATTAACCTGGGGTATTGTAGAAAACAAGGAAGATTTAATAGGAAAAGATGTAAGTTATTAACCTGGGGTATTGTAGAAAACAAGGAAGATTTAATAGGAAAAGATGTAAGTTATCAACCTGGGGTATTGTAGAAAACAAGGAAGATTTAATAGGAAAAGATGTAAGTTATTAACCTGGGGTATTGTAGAAAACAAGGAAGATTTAATAGGAAAAGATGTAAGTTATTAACCTGGGGTATTGTAGAAAATAAGGAAGATTTAATAGGTAAAAATGTAAGTTATCAACCTGGGGTATTGTAGAAAATAAGGAAGATTTAATAGGTAAAAATGTAAGTTATCAAACTGGGGTATTGTAGAAAATAAGGAAGATTTAATAGGAAAACATGTTATCAACCTGGGACAATTAACTTTTTTTCTGATAACTTGCCTGGGGACAAGCACAACATTTCCGTATTTCCACACCCCGTGGGGTCCTATAAATATCAGAGCAAACCGAAACAGCATCAACCAGAACATACACGACTGAGGTAACAAAAGAAATGTAATTATCAGTCTGAATCAGGAGTAAACCATGTAATTAAGACTTATTGTTTTTGCTCCGTTTCTTATTATTATTTTTATTTTTATTATTACGTCACCCCGAACGCAGTCGAGTGACGTATTGCTATTCTACGTTTCTTTTTCACTATTATTATTATTATTATTATTATTATTATTATTATTATTCCACACATTTTTGTCCGCTCGATTTCTTGGAGATGCCTTGATCAAACTTTATGAAACCTTGTAGGAATATCATATGCCATGTGAAGTTGTGCTGGTAAAATGGCGGCTGTTGCCATGGTAACCAAGGTGCAAAAAATGTTAAATTCACTTCCAACTTCACAAAGTTTTGCAGTAATGTTTCCTGTCACATCCACATCTAGTTTAATGAGATAAGCCAAAAAAATCGTAATCGGTTGGACAAACTTTGCCGCAGTTGCCATGGAAATAAAAAAAGGGGGGATTTAATTTTTTTTTAGATTTTTCATCAAACTTCATGAAACATTATAGGAATATTCACCGTAGTGTGTGGAAGCTTTTGGCGTGTTGATAAAATTCAAAATGACGTTACCATGGAAACCGAGGCACCATAATAATGGGGTGGGGTGACGTCCGCTATTGCTTTGCAATGGCAATTCTAGTTATTAAGTCTCCCAAACGTTTGGGAGACTTATTGTTTTTGCTCCGTTTCTTATTATTATTTTTATTATTATTATTCTTATTCTCCTTTCTTTCCAAGGACCATGAACTTGTCCACGGCAGATCTCAGCTTTGTGGTAAAGGGGGTCAAAGTCATATTTTGAGGGGTTCAAAGAGGGTGGGGGTTACTATAGAATCCTATGGGAAAGTTGAAATTTCGTACATTAATGTTGATAGCTTCTAAATGAATAATGATAGAGACATAAAATTTGACATAGTGATAGGTCACCATTAGAGGAGCAATTCTGCATGTTCAAAATTTTCGAGATGTCTGCCATTTTCAAAATGGCTGCCAAAACACGGCATAAAATATGGGCGGTAAAAATTCAACATTGTCCGATATCATCAAAATTTGATATGTGGGTAGATAATGATTTCCCGAATTGATTCCCGACATTGAAAAATTTCTACCGGTCGCCATTTTCAAAATGGCCAACACAATACCGCAAAAATTCAACATTGTCCGATATCATCAAAATTTGATATGTGGGTAGATAATGATTTCCCGAATTGATTCCCGACATTGAAAAATTTCTACCGGTCGCCATTTTCAAAATGGCCAACACAATACCGCAAAAATTCAACATTGTCCGATATCATCAAAATTTGATATGTGGATAGATAATGATGTCCCGAATTGATTGCCGACATTGACAAATTTCTACCGGTCTCCATTTTCAAAATGGTCGCCACAATACCGCAAAAATTCATCATTGTCCGATATCATCAAAATTTGATATGTGGGTAGATAATGATGTCCCGAATTGATTCCCGACATTGAAAAATTTCTACCAGTCGCCATTTTCAAAATGGCTGCCATAATACCGCACAAATTCAACATTGTCCGATTTCCACGCCATTTCATATGTGGGTAGATTATGATGTCCCGATTTGATTCCTGACATCGAAAAATTTCTACCGGCAGCCATTTTCAAAATGGCTGCCACAATACCGCATAAATTCAACATTGTCCAATTTCAACGACATTTCATATGTGGGTAGATTATGATGTCCCGAAATGATTCCTGATATGGAAAAATTTCTACAGGCCGCCATTTTCAAAATGGCCACCACAATACCACACAAATTCAACATTGTTCGATTTCAACGTCCTGAATTGATTCCCTACATTGAAAAATTTCTACCAGTCTCCATTTTCAAAATGGCCATCACAATACCGCAAAAATTCAACATTGTTCGATTTCAAAGGTAGTTTTTAATTTATTTTTTAAACCGGTTGTCTGTGGCTGGTTTGAGAGACTTCATAATCGTTAAATTATAATCATATCTTGTTTTAATTTAGGTCAAACATAAATAAATACAAATTAAAATGTTACGTTTCAAATCAAACATTATTGTAAGTCTTTTTCTGGTACATAATGTCTGTTACTAAAGATACATTGCTAAGACTAAAAATAGTGAAAACTCTAATTGATGCAAAAAAAATATAGACTCTCCATACACTGACCAGACTGATGATAGTTACAGTGATCCTGAAATTTATAAATAAAACTTGTTGATTATTATTGAACTTTTTTCTGTCATTTTAATCAACAAAATAGTTATTTTTAATGAAATTATACATACTTTAGTCAAATACTGTCTCTTTTAATCTTTTTTACTAAAAATTTGCTGACTTGATGGATATTAATCAACAATAATTCAAGTTTATGCAGTAAAAAATAGGACAAGAAATTAAGTAATTTTAGCCCCAGAATGCAGGTTTTTACACCTTTTGTCATCGGGGGGGCCAGATTTTTCTGCCGCCTGTTCAGAAAATTTTGCCACCTATTCCAAATTCTACTAACAACACTGATGACCACATGACATACTTAAGGTTCATCTCCAGGTATAATGACCCCATAACTTTCTTTAGGTTCATCTTCAGGTATAATGACCCCATGACATACTTAAGGTTCATCTCCAGGTATAATGACCCCATAACTTTCTTTAGGTTCATCTTCAGGTATAATGACCCCATAACTTTTTTTAGGTTCATCTTCAGGTATAATGACCCCATAACTTTCTTTAGGTTCATCTTCAGGTATAATGACCCCATGACTTACCGTATTTTACGGACTATAGGTCGATGGGGACGATAGGTCGAATTGCTGCTTTTCGACTAAATTTTTTGGGAAATACTAAGATAGGTCAAAGCATTCCATAGGTCGAGGATGCCGATGACAACTTGGGTAAGTATCGTCACATCAAAGTTTTTTTGTGTTTTTTTTTTACATCGGTAAACATTTGTCCTATAACGATGTTCTTCGGTAAGTATATGTAAGTATTAACTCAAGAATACTATTCTTATGTGTCATAAACGAAATAATTATGAGAATTAAATTAAATAAAATTTTGTTTTTAAACTTGTTTTTTATGAGGAGTCTGGTTTGTAAAGCCAGACATCGATGACATTCAAATCAGGCCATCTGTGGGTGTCACAATAGATGGTAAACGGATGTTCATACAATAAAATAATCAAGCAGTTAAAACAATGTATCACCTTGTGCAGTTTTATTGACATACCTTTAAACTGTGTTTAATTAGTACTACACAAATTATGTGATCGTCTCGGTCCAGTAAATTTTCAATCAGCTGATCAGGATAATTAAATGCCAACTGATGTTCACCTGTGTTGATTATCTCATGGTGATTATTTTATTTGTTCCTAATTGACCAATTCAAGTGTAGAACATTCTAGTTTAACGAAATCAATAATTATTTTCCAGTATATTTAGTATAAAAAGCTTGTTCTCCACGTTTATTCAAATTATTGTGAGATGTAATGCAACCGCCATTTTTTACTACAACCCTGTGCGCATGCTCGTGTTAGATGGAAAAGCTATATAGCTATATTTAGATATTTTGTGACAATAATTTTATATTGTAAAACGATCCACCCTGTGATTTTTTTTCAACAACATACATTTTTTATTGTATAACGGGGTATATTTTATTATACAATTCAATATTGAACTGATTTTCGCTAACACTTCAATCATTGAATATTATTGATTTTTTTCGGATGTTGAACATTTTTTCCACGGAATTGCACCCCTTGTTAATATACTTTTATTCCCCAAGAACATCGATGATTTCAGTCTTCTTATTCAGAAAAAAAAACCTACAGCAAATTCAAGGTATACTGTAAACAAAATCGTCATTTTTATCGCGATTTTTTTTAGGGATTCCAGATTTTTTTAACTTCATCCTTGTATAGGTCGATGTGGACGATAGGTCGAAGCCAGCGTGTTGAGGAAAAAAAATATCGACCTATCGTCCGTAAAATACGGTACTTAAGGTTCATCTTCAGGTATAATGACCCCATGACTTACTTAAGGTTCATCTCCAGGTATAATGACTCTATGATTTTCTTAAGATTCAAATCCAAGTATAATGACCTCATGAAATGTTGTTAAAAAGTGGTGTTAATGTCCATAATCCTATTAAGCAAAATGAAATATTAAACATAATATTCTTATGTTATTTTTTTCAGATAACAGTTCCATATCATTGTATCTCTGCAAATAAGTCAAACTATGCAGTTCTCAATAGATCTCATTCCTACTTCCTGTTAGTAGACAATGGAACTGTTGGTAAATATGGTGGAGAGGTCATATTCAGAAAGAGGCTGGAAAAGTACATTGCACAGCAAAAAATTTCAATTGGTAAGTTTTTGGGGCAAGCTAACAAATAGGTACTCGTTACTTAGTTTGTAGATCATGACTGTGGACTTCATGTGATTTTCATTTTTTTTTTTTTGGAAAGTCAAGATGGCTGCTTAGCTATTAAGCATTTAGAAATTTCCCAAAAATTCTTCTGAGAAACCACATGTTTAATGGAATTTGTTTGCTAGTTGGCTACCACCATATGCCATATGACCATTTAAAAAAATATATATATTTTAAATTATTCTTACCAGAAATCTATCAATCATGTGACAGCAAACTTAATTTGAATGTTCTAAATGTCACGTTTTTTTACTTCACTAGCACAGGACACAGCTTTAACATAGAAACATATAGGAATTTTTTTTAAAAATGCATAGAAACTAGAAATTTGATTAAATCCAAACTGTACATGAATAATTGGATGATCCCTTAAAAAGTTTATCTTGTGGATGAGAAATCCAAATTGGCTTACACCACATCTCAAATGAATAAAAAGCTTTTTCTTAGAAATTACAAATAACTTATAACCAAAACGGTGCATGAACAACCAGGTGAGCCTCTTATTTCATTTATCTTAATTGAGCAATGTCCTTACAGAAGTGACATGTGCTGCTTAAAACAATTAAAATTATTGTTTTACCTTGTCTTTAAAGCATGTAATTCACTTCTATTTTGTTTGCTGAAGAAAACAAAGGGGAGAAGGGGAAAATAATTATTGGTACACAGCTTAGAGTTTGCTAGGATATGCTGACATAAGGAAAAAAAGTTGTCCCGTTTTTATATTAGACCTTTTTCTGAAGACATTTATTTCCTAAATATAGTAAAATGTGATGTCTTTTAATACATGTTTTACGAGAGTTTTTAATCTGACTCTGAACCATTAATTTGTCATGTTGTCATCGGATGACCTTGATATGTAAATATTAACCTCTATTAATGTTAAACACAGACATTTGATCTTGTACCATCAATTTATCTTGTACCATCAGTTTATCTTGTACCATCAGTTTATCTTGTATCATCAGTTTATCTTGTACCATCAGTTTATCTTGTACCATCAGTTTATCTTGTAACATCAGTTTATCTTGTACCATCAGTTTATCTTGTACTATTAGTTTATCTTGTAACATCAGTTTATCTTGTACCATCAGTTTATCTTGTAACATCAGTTTATCTTGTATCATCAGTTTATCTTGTACCATCAGTTTATCTTGTACCATCAGTTTATCTTGTACCATCAGTTTATCTTGTATCATCAGTTTATCTTCAGTTTATCTTGTATCATCAGTTTATCTTGTACCATCAGTTTATCTTGTAACATCAGTTTATCTTGTACCATCAGTTTATCTTGTACCATCAGTTTATCTTGTACCATCAGTTTATCTTGTACCATCAGTTTATCTTGTACCATCAGTTTATCTTGTAACATCAGTTTATCTTGTACCATCAGTTTATCTTGTAACATCAGTTTATCTTGTAACATCAGTTTATCTTGTACCATCAGTTTATCTTGTACTATTAGTTTATCTTGTAACATCAGTTTATCTTGTACCATCAGTTTATCTTGTAACATCAGTTTATCTTGTATCATCAGTTTATCTTGTACCATCAGTTTATCTTGTACCATCAGTTTATCTTGTACCATCAGTTTATCTTGTACCATCAGTTTATCTTGTAACATCAGTTTATCTTGTACCATCAGTTTATCTTGTAACATCAGTTTATCTTGTACCATAAGTTTATCTTGTACCGTCAGTTTATCTTGTACCATCAGTTTATCTTGTATCATCAGTTTATCTTGTACCATCAGTTTATCTTGTATCATCAGTTTATCTTGTAACATCAGTTTATCTTGTACCATAAGTTTATCTTGTATCATCAGTTTATCTTGTACCATCAATTTATCTTGTACTATTAGTTTATCTTGTACCATCAGTTTATCTTGTACCATCAGTTTATCTTGTAACATCAGTTTATCTTGTACCATCAGTTTATCTTGTACCATCAGTTTATCATCAGTTTATCTTGTACCATCAGTTTATCTTGTACCATCAGTTTATCTTGTATCATCAGTTTATCTTGTACCATCAGTTTATCTTGTACCATCAGTTTATCTTGTACCATCAGTTTATCTTGTACCATCAATTTATCTTGTACCATCAATTTATCTTGTACTATTAGTTTATCTTGTACCATCAGTTTATCTTGTATCATCAGTTTATCTTGTATCATCAGTTTATCTTGTATCATCAGTTTATCTTGTAACATCAGTTTATCTTGTACCATCAGTTTATCTTGTACCATCAGTTTATCTTGTATCATCAGTTTATCTTGTACCATCAGTTTATCATCAGTTTATCTTGTACCATCAGTTTATCATCAGTTTATCTTGTACCATCAATTTATCTTGTACTATTAGTTTATCTTGTACAATGTAATAATATATAAGAAATTTTGAAGGTCTATATTATAAACAGTATAACTAAATCATACATTTTGAATATCAAAATAAGACAACTCGTGACCGAATACGCATTAACGAGTAAACTTGTATAATCGTTTAATCCTTTTGCGTACTTCGGTCACTCGTGGTCTTTTTTTGATATTCAAAATCTGCGATTAGTTGTATTTCATTTGAATATTAAAATTTTGAGATTTTATGAGAATTTTATTTTTTTGAAAATTTTGAAATCTTATGAAATTTTTGAAAGTTTTGAAATTTTGAAATTTTTTGGAAATTTTGACCTTTTTTGTATATTGCATGGGTGTTACTATAATTAGTAATGTCCGTGCAATGCTACTTTTTATAGAACGTCATGTGACCCGTTTTCAGCCAATCAACGTTTCCAAATAATATACAAAAATGATAATAATCTTTATCTATCATAAGATAATCTGTATAATGATTATGAGACTATAACAATCTTTATCTATCATAAGATAATCTGTATAATGATTATGAGACTATAACAATCTTTATCTATCATAAGAGAATCTGTATAATGATTATCAGACTATAACAATCTTTATCTATCATAAGATAATCTGTATAATGATTATGAGGCTATAACAATCTTTATCTATCATAAGAGAATCTGTATAATGATTATAAGACTATAACAATCTTTATCTATCATAAGAGAATCTGTATAATGATTATCAGACTATAACAATCTTTATCTATCATAAGATAATCTGTATAATGATTATGAGGCTATAACAATCTTTATCTATCATAAGAGAATCTGTATAATGATTATAAGACTATAACAATCTTTATCTATCATAAGATCATCTGTATAATGATTATGAGACTATAACAATCTTTATCTATCATAAGATAATCTGTATAATGATTATGAGACTATAACAATCTTTATCTATCATAAGAGAATCTGTATAATGATTATCAGACTATAACAATCTTTATCTATCATAAGATAATCTGTATAATGATTATAAGACTATAACAATCTTTATCTATCATAAGATAATCTGTATAATGATTATAAGACTATAACAATCTTTATCTATCATAAGATAATCTGTATAATGATTATGAGACTATAACAATCTTTATCTATCATAAGATCATCTGTATAATGATTATAAGACTATAACAATCTTTATCTATCATAAGATAATCTGTATAATGATTATAAGACTATAACAATCTTTATCTATCATAAGATAATCTGTATAATGATTATAAGACTATAACAATCTTTATCTATCATAAGATAATCTGTATAATGATTATGAGACTATAACAATCTTTATCTATCATAAGATCATCTGTATAATGATTATGAGACTATAACAATCTTTATCTATCATAAGATCATCTGTATAATGATTATGAGACTATAACAATCTTTATCTATCATAAGATAATCTGTATAATGATTATCAGACTATAACAATCTTTATCTATCATAAGATAATCTGTATAATGATTATAAGACTATAACAATCTTTATCTGTCATAAGATAATCTGTATAATGATTATAAGACTATAACAATCTTTATCTGTCATAAGATAATCTGTATAATGATTATCAGACTATAACAATCTTTATCTATCATAAGATAATCTGTATAATGATTATAAGACTATAACAATCTTTATCTGTCATAAGATAATCTGTATAATGATTATAAGACTATAACAATCTTTATCTGTCATAAGATAATCTGTATAATGATTATCAGACTATAACAATCTTTATCTATCATAAGATAATCTGTATAATGATTATAAGACTATAACAATCTTTATCTGTCATAAGATAATCTGTATAATGATTATAAGACTATAACAATCTTTATCTATCATAAGATAATCTGTATAATGATTATAAGACTATAACAATCTTTCATATTAGATGAAGTAAGACAGAAGTTCCTCAAGATGTTATATAATAGTCATTTGTTCACTATTATCATTTAAATATTACTGTATACATGTATGTTGAGAAGTATTTAATTTGGAGCAATTTGGAACATAAGAAATTAGCTAATTTAAGATATTTTGGGAAGCTTTTCACATAATAGAGAACATAAATGTTAAATTTGTATATAGTTTATTATATTAATTGGTATACTTTCCTAAAGATGATAAATGCTTATCTATAAATAATGACATTTATTTCACACATTTATGACCCTCCTTGTCACAATTGACATCTGCTAGACACTACAAATCATTTCTGTATTATCTTTTTTTTTGTTGAACTTGATATTTTGTTGGGAAAAATAGTTTTAATTGTTTGTAATAGGCTCTGCTTCAGAATTCTTGTCTTGGGGATATCTAGAATACGAGAAGCTGTCGGCTCTTAGGGTATTGTTATATCCCCCAGTAAATGGCTTGCTTCATATAAGATATGTGTTTCTACTGTGCGAACAAAAATAATAATAAAAGAAGCAAACCTTCATCTGATGTAGACATTCAGATTTGTCAAGCCATAACAGGTTGTGTTCCCTAGAGCTAACCCTCGGGAAAACAATCGCTTTCAGGTTGACAAATCTGAATTTATATCTCAAATGAGGAAAATAATTGCATGATATGTTAGGATTGGTCGTTGGTGGTACGTTGTAGCGTAAATTTAAAAAAACATCTCTAGAAATATTTTTATAAGAAAAAATAATGTTACAGTGGAATTGATTGTCATATAAATATTTTACATATAAAATTATATGATATTAAAAAATATATATTATGCGAAATAATTATTGCTTTTTAAGTGATTTTTCATAGCATCTTTTTAGTTTTACTGTAAAATTTGTGGTGTGCACATTCTAGTTGTTCGATATATATATATATATATATTCCTGAACACATGGGACTGAACATTGTGATATATATATATATATATTCCTGAACACATGGGACTGAACATTGTGATATATATATATATATATATTCCTGAACACATGGGACTGAACATTGTGATATATATATATATATATATTCCTGAACACATGGGACTGAACATTGTGATATATATATATATATATTCCTGAACACATGGGACTGAACATTGTGATATATATATATATATATATTCCTGAACACATGGGACTGAACATTGTGATATATATATATATATATATATATTCCTGAACACATGGGACTGAACATTGTGATATATATATATATATATATTCCTGAACACATGGGACTGAACATTGTGATATATATATATATATATTCCTGAACACATGGGACTGAACATTGTGATATATATATATATATATTCCTGAACACATGGGACTGAACATTGTGATATATATATATATATATATTCCTGAACACATGGGACTGAACATTGTGATATATATATATATATATTCCTGAACACATGGGACTGAACATTGTGATATATATATATATATATTCCTGAACACATGGGACTGAACATTGTGATATATATATATATATATTCCTGAACACATGGGACTGAACATTGTGATATATATATATATATATATATTCCTGAACACATGGGACTGAACATTGTGATATATATATATATATATTCCTGAACACATGGGACTGAACATTGTGATATATATATATATATATTCCTGAACACATGGGACTGAACATTGTGATATATATATATATATATTCCTGAACACATGGGACTGAACATTGTGATATATATATATATATATTCCTGAACACATGGGACTGAACATTGTGATATATATATATATATATATTCCTGAACACATGGGACTGAACATTGTGATATATATATATATATATTCCTGAACACATGGGACTGAACATTGTGATATATATATATATATATTCCTGAACACATGGGACTGAACATTGTGATATATATATATATATATTCCTGAACACATGGGACTGAACATTGTGATATATATATATATATATTCCTGAACACATGGGACTGAACATTGTGATATATATATATATATATTCCTGAACACATGGGACTGAACATTGTGATATATATATATATATATTCCTGAACACATGGGACTGAACATTGTGATATATATATATATATATTCCTGAACACATGGGACTGAACATTGTGATATATATATATATATATTCCTGAACACATGGGACTGAACATTGTGATATATATATATATATATTCCTGAACACATGGGACTGAACATTGTGCAATTGTGTATTTTAGTTCGGTGCTTTCCATACTTTTTGTTGTCGTTCAATATATTTTTTAATATTCAATAAGTTTATATCTTTGAAGAATGTATGTTATATGTTTTAAGCATACTTTTGGGACACAGCCGATATTATTTAATTAATAATCAGGCTAACTTATTTGTCGTTTTTACTCTAAATTGAATAAAGTGAGTTAGTGATTGTTGCTTAACGCCAACTCAGCAATTTTTTAGCTATATCATGGCGAGGAAAAGTTAATTTTCAATGACATGATGATGAGGTCCGCTTTGTTCTAGACCAACATGCTGAGTTGAATTTTTATAGTGCTAGCTCACTGAAACAACAGTCCGCAGATAGAGTTGTCGCTCCACTCAGACACATTATTCTGATTCCGAGCCAACCAATCTTTACTCTTGTCCCTTAATGGTGCGTGCTTAGTGGAGAAGCAGCAAATACCAATTTTATAGGCTTTGGATTGATCTGACCGGGGCTAGAACCCACGATCTACGCATTTGAGGTAAGCATGCTAACCATTATACCACGAATACGGTTCTAAATTGAATAAATAAACATCGATGATCTGTGGAATGTTGTCAACAAAAACATGAAATTATATTCACGAATCGGTCTTTATTTGTGCGAGATGCAACTTTACTCACAAAATGTGTGTATGCTTTCAAAAAATGAAGACAACTCAGTTTTTATCATTCATATCCATATATTTCTTTTCGTTTAATTTTGTTTTCGTCTTATATGTTTCAATGTGAAGGTCAGAACGGTATTTCAAGTTTATACGGTGGGCATTTCCAACTACTTTTTAAAATAATTTAATATTCGGTCAATATGTTTTGTTAAATTTCATCACTTTATATTGTATATATTTGTGTATATTTTTAATATGTTTTTCTTAGACACCTTTAGACGAAATTTCCGGTAAAAAACTTGTGTAGCAATTAGTTGCAGGTTATACACCAAATTGACTAGACTAATGTAATGTGACACAAGTGGGTGGTTTACAATTTGTATACATAACAATTTTATTATTCTGTTATAGCAAGTGGTGTTAAAGGCAGAGGAGTTCCAGTGATATGTGTGGTGTTAGAAGGAGGAGTTAATACAATAAGATCTGTGTTAGAGTATGTTACAGACACTCCTCCTGTTCCTGTGGTGGTGTGTGATGGAAGTGGCAGAGCAGCTGATTTGTTGGCATTCACACACAAATATACCCTGGAAGATGGGTAAGAAAATTGTATTGTGTTGAGTTATTGGTGTTTAACATCAGTTTCATCAATTTTTCTGCTATATCATGACTACTAGACTTAATAACTGTACAGTTATAACAAACTGACTGACTGGCTAAACCCCACCCATGGTTAGATGTCTGCAAGGCTTGACAGCAGTAGTAGGTTAGTGGGTAATCAGTGCACCAGTTCGTGTCAGCAGTATTAGGTATGCTGTAAACTTGATACTTGGGTTGGGTAATCAGGGCACCAGTTCATGTCAGCAATATTAGGTATGCTAGAAACCTCGACACTTAGGATTGGTAATCACGGCACCAGTTCGTGTCAGCAGTATTAGGTATGCTGTAAACTTGATACTTGGGTTTGGTAATCAGGGTACCAGTTCGTGTCAGCAGTATTAGGTATGCTGGAAACCTTGACACTTCGGTTGAGTAATCAGGGTACCAGTTCGTGTCAGCCGTATTAGGTTTGCTGGAAACCTTGACCATTGGGTTGGGTAATCAGGGCACCAGTTCATGTCAGCAATATTAGGTATGCTAGAAACTTCGAAACTTGGGATTGGTAATCACGGCACCAGTTCGTGTCAGCAGTATTAGGTATGCTGTAAGCTTGACACTTGGGTTGGGTAATCAGGGCACCAGTTCGTGTCGGCAATATTAGGTATGCTGTAAGCTTGACACTTGGGTTGGGTAATCAGGGTACCAGTTTGTGTCAACAGTATTAGGTTTGCTGGAAACCTTGACACTTGTGTTGTGTAATCAGGACACCAGTTCATGTCAGCAATATTAGGTTTGCTGTAAACTTGACACTTGGATTGGGTAATCAGAGTACCAGTTCGTGTCAGCAATATTAGGTATGCTGTAAACTTGACACTTGGATTGGGGAATCAGGGCACTAGTTCGTGTCAGCAGGTATGCTGGAAACCTTGACACTTGGGTTGAGTAATCAGGGTACCAGTTCGTGTCAGCAGTATTAGGTTTGCTGGAAACCTTGACACTTAAGATGTGTAATCAGGACACCAGTTCATGTCAGCAATATTAAGTATGCTGTAAACTTGACACTTGGATTGGGGAATCAGGGCACCAGTTCGTGTCAACAGTATTAGGTTTGCTGGAAACCTTGACACTTGGATTGTGTAATCAGAGTACCAGTTCATGTCAGCAATATTAGGTATGCTGTAAACTTGACACTTGGATTGGGTAATCAGGGCACCAGTTCGTGTCAGCAGTATTAGGTATGCTGAAAACCTTGACACTTGGATTGGGTAATCAGGGTACCAGTTCGCTCTATTTGCAGATACATGGCAATTAGTAGTTTAACAATATATTCAGGTTTTTTCTGTGAAATTTTTGCTTAGCCAAATTTATAACGATTATGTAAAATAGGCAAATTTGGCTGGGATGGTCCTTGAAATGATCACCTTTCAAAATTGTGCATGATAGCTCCACCCTCCATTCAAGATGCCGGCCGTTACAAAAATAGAAATTTTTTCAATTGACTTGACTATCTGAGGTTTTTTTTTATGAACTTTTGTGTCAGCCGATTTATTCAGATGATTCAAATTAAGCAACTTTTATTAATTCACAAACTGTATTGTTTTTGTGAAAAGTATAAACAAAAAATCCTATCAGTGTCTATTTTTATCACCTGCTAAATATAACTTGCTTGTATGAGTAATTGTTTAAATGTTTACAAGGTCTGTAGGGAAAATTAGTTTTCTTTATTTTTATATAAATGTAAATGAGTTTTAAATGAAAGTGGAAGTAATTAATTATCTTAACCTTGTTATAGGCATAGAAAACATAGGAAAATAATGAGATTTCTTTATTATTTATCATGTTTCACATTCATTCGACTTTTTAGTTACAAATCACAATTTTGATATCAAATAGAAAACATTTAAATATAATTATTATATTTTTATATTTTGAAGGTTAAAACTCATTCATCCATCAGTTGTATTTGAATATTACAGACATGTACATTGAATGACAGATTATATGTTCTACTGAAATAAAACATAATAAATAAGTGTTAAATTGTCAAGTCTACCTATGATGTTTGCTGACCAAGCTATATATGACAGGAATACACCCTCGGGCTCTTGATAATTGAAAATTATGACAGAAATTGTACATGAGATATAAAAGGAATGATTTATTTTTGAAATGTATGATTTTATTGAACTGAAATATAAAAAAAATACATGTATGTGTGTTTAGAAATTGTTTTTTTTTATGTTTGATTAATGACAATCACTTTGTACTTTTTAGCTCACCTGGCAAAAGGCAATGTGAGATTTTGTCATCATTTGGCATCCGTCCATCGACCTTGTAAACTTTCACATTTAAACTTTCTTCTCTTTAACCATTGAACCAAATTAAACCAAATGGCCGCTGTTACTAAAAATAGAAGTTTATCCAATTGTCCATTGCTGCTTTATTATAAATCAAAATGAGCTACTGCATCTACATGGCAATGAGTAGTTTAACATATATTTTGATAAGAGATCACATTTAAAACTTCTCCTCTGAAACCGCTGACACAAATTAAACCAAGTTTGGCTGGGATGGTCCTTGGGTGGTCCCCTTTAAGCATTTTGTCCGACAGCCCCACCTTTCATTCAAGATGGCTACTTTCTTCAATTGTCCATTGTTGTACTATTATAAGTCAAAATGAATCCCACCCTCCATTCAAGATGGCGGGCATTACAAATAAAAATTTCTTTGATTGTCTGTTCTTGCTTTATTATGTTACAGTTAAAAGTTATAAAATGAGCTCAAATTTTAGGTGCAGCAACATGGCATTGAGTAGTTCAACATATCTTCCTTTTTTCAGCAAATTTTATACCGATTAGTCATATTATGAAATGAAAATAATAACATCAAAATCTTCTCCTCAAGCTCTAAAATTTGAGCTAAAATGGTCTTTGGTTGGCCAACTTTCAAATATTTGTGACATTCCCATTTTCTATTATCTTTTGAAGTCAAATTGAAAAGAAGGTGAGCGATTACAGGCTCCTTGGATCCTCAAGTTTCATCATTCTCATTTTGTTTTCTTGATAAATATTTTGTAAGAATTACCAACTATAATACAATTATATTTGGTATGAAACATCATTATGAGTTGCAGATTTAAACTGACACAAATAAAGGTGCCAAATGGTCTATAACATTTTATATCTGCTATGTCAAAATTTGGCAGTTTTATAAATCCGATTTATTAACAGTTTTATGAAAAGAAGAAAAAAAAAACACTATTTTGTTTTTTTAATTAAATTTTTTTTTTATTGTGTACAGATTACAGTAAGCCTATTGTTAAAAAAACGAGATAATTGATTTCATTAACATTTAATTATGATTTTATTAACTGGTTTTCATAATTAATTTGTCTTTGTTCTGATTGTAATGATATTTGAAGAATAAAACCGATGATTGTTGAATGGCAATTTGAATGCTGATACATGTCATTTTTAATCAAAGTTACTTTAACTGTTTATTGCCGATTTTAATAATGTAAATGTGTTGATTAGTTTGTAATAAAACATTATAGTTGAGTGACTTCACCTATAAATACTAGTAGATATTAGGTTACGATATCTCCTAACTTGTGAAATATTGGCAGTGTCCATGTTTGGCACCTTTGGTAAAGTCTGCCAATAGCGCCAAAATAAAACCACCACCAAATATAGGTGCAATACAGTAATCATATCGGTCTGAAGTTTCCAATGGGCTTTGATAGAGAAAACTGTAAGCATCATCTTCTCAAGAACCAGCTGTGAAAAATTTGACATATGCCATAATAGGGAATAATAAAAAAAACTATTTTCCGTGGAGGAGCAATAAAGGCTTGAGTGAGTCTCTGGTATTTCAAAAATAGATTACCTGCAATATAATTTATTTAAAAAATAGACACCTGCCATATTATTTTATTTTAAAAATAGGCACCTGCCATATTATTTCATTTAAAAAATAGGCACTTGTCATATTATTTCATTTCAAAAATAGGCACTTGTCATACAATTTTATTTAAAAAATAGGTTACCTCTCATATAATTTAATAATTGAGACAATGCACAATCCTGTCAGTATCTGTGGGTGGTTTAGTACCCTGTGATATTATCTGATAATTGAGACAACACACAATCCTGTCAGTATCTGTGGGTGGTTTAACACCCTGTGATATTATCTGATACTTGAGACAACACACAATCCTGTCAGTATCTGTGGGTGGTTTAACACACTGTGATATTATCTGATAATTGAGACAACACACAATCCTGTCAGTATCCATGAGTGGTTTAGTGCCCTGTGATATTATCTGATAATTGAGACAACACACAATCCTGTCAGTATCTGTGGGTGGTTTAGTACCCTGTGATATCTGATATTTGAGACAACACACAATCCTGTCAGTATCCATGGGTGGTTTAGTACCCTGTGATATCTGATATTTGAGACAACACACAATCCTGTCAATATCCATGGGTGGTTTAGTACCCTGTGATATTATCTGATAATTGAGACAACACACAATCCTGTCAGTATCTGTGGGTGGTTTAACACGCTGTGATATTATCTGATAACCCCACTACCCATGGTATATTGACCCCCCATACCCATGGTATATCGACCCCACTATCCATGGTATATCGACCCCCTTCCCAACCCATGGTATTTTGACCCCCCTGCCCATGGAATATCGACCCCCCTACCTATGGTATATCAAACCTTCTCTTATGGTATTATGAACTCCTCTCTTTTGGTAGAAATGAGGGGGTTCAAAATACAATGACAAAAAATTGACCCCGGGGTCAAAATATCATATGTAAAATTTTTGATTCGACAATAAAAGATGTGAAGAAATCCTTCAAAATCGTTGATAGGACTAGCGGTGCATGTTTCACATCCGCCATATTGATTTCTCTTATTGATAGAAAAGCATCTTATTCCAAACCGGTATCATATGGTATTTTGAACCCCAGGGTAAATTTCATCCATGGTATATTGAACCCCCTTATTGAAAACTAACCCCCCCCCCCTGTATGGTAAATTGAACCCCCATGGTATTTTGACCCCCTATTTCTAATCAAGAGATGGGCAGGGAGGTCAAAATATCATGTGTAAGGGCTCGATATTCCATGGGTAGGGGGGGGTCAAAATACCATGGATAGGTCAATATACCATGGGTAAGGGGGTCAATATACCATGGGTAGGTGGGTCGATATACCATGGATAGGGGGGTCAAAATACCATGGGTTAGGGGGGGGGGTCGATATTCCATGGGTAGGGGGGTCAAAATACCATGGGTAGGTAGGTCGATATATCATGGGTAGGGGTTTCGATATCCCATCGGTAGAGAGGTCAAAAAACCATGGCTAGGGGGTCAAAATACCATGGGTAGGGGGGTCGATATTCCATGGGTAGGAGGGGTCGATATTCCATCGGTAGGGGGATCAAAATACCATGGGTAGGGGGGGTCGATACTCCATGGATAAGGGGGTCAAAATATCATGGGTATGGGGCTCAAAATACCATTTATCAAATAATAAGGAATTTCCCCTATCCATGGTATTTTGATCCCCCTAATCATGGTATATCGACCCCCCTACCCATGGTATATTGACCCCCATACCCATTGTATATCAACCCCCTATCCATGGTATATTTACCCCCCTACCAATGGTATATCGACCCCCCAACCCATGGTATTTTGACCCCCTGCCCATGGTATATCGACCCCCCTACCTATGGTATATCAAACCCTCTTATGGTATTATGAACTCCTCTCTTTTGGTAGAAATGAGGGGAGTTCAATTTACCATGAGGGGATTCAAAATACAATGACAAAAATTTGACCCCTAGGTCAAAATACCATATGGAAAATTGAACCTGGGGTCAAAATATCATGAAAATTGACCCCGGGGTCAATTTACCATGGGGTTCAAAATACCATATGATACCGGGATCCAATAAAATTAATAGATACCTCCCAAAGTTCAATGCAAACGATTCAGATTATCTTAAATACGGATTCGGTAGAGTAAAACTTGATGATATCAAATAAAATTGGGTTTGGGCGGACTTTATATATGATAAAAAGGTAATTGTTAAAAAATCGTAATATTCGAGTCATGATTGAATTAAATACTGCTTATAATCGAGTTATGATGTTAATTGAAAAAGTAACTAATTTGTATGCAGAATGAATAAAGATGTTATAAATCTGTGTTATTATTTCTCATGTAAAATATTTGCATTAGATCATTGGCAAGTAGAAATATCTACCCACTGGCCAAACTTGGCAAGTGCAATTCTAATTTGGCGAGTACAATTTTGAAGCAACTAGCCAAAATGGCGAGATAAGAGAAAAAAAAAACGTTTCCCACACTGTAATTGAAAATATGACAAACTTGCTTGGCTTCTGTTTTGTTGATCTGAATACACAGTACGGAGACTGCAATCTACACCACCAACAATATACAAATGTAGTGTGTATGGATACACAGTAATACTGGTACTTAACATATCTTATTGTTGATACTTTTCAGGACAATGCCAGAAAGTTTACGAGATCAACTGATACTGACAATACAGAAGACATTTCTATATACACAGGAGCAAGCAGAGAAATTGTTTATAGAATTGATGTTATGTGTAAAGAAGAAAGAACTGGTAATAGAAATAGACTTACTATGATACTACTGCAGTTTCTATTCTTGGTTATACAGAGCACTGTGCTATGTTATAGTTTACTAAGAGTTGTATCATGCAGGACAGACAAAAAATAGATAAAATAAATATTTGATCTGAAATGATCTTTGGTTAGCTAACTTTCAAAGTTAATTGTGTCACTAATATTTTCTATAAACTTTTAGAAGTCAAATTGAAATCCAAGTGAGCGATTACAGGCTCCTGGGAAGAAAAGTGTTATTTTTTTCTCTCCAGAATTTGCATACATGTAGGGATATTGAATTGTTTGAATATTTTTCAGACCGACCAGGAGAACATATATTTTAAATAAAAAATATCCACCCCTCCCTGGATAAGAAAATAGCTTGTGTCTTCAACTTTATAACCATAGTTCAGAAAACAGCATGATCAACAAGTTTGGAAAGGAAAACAAATTATGGAAAACCAGATATCTCCTACACACATATGATATCTGAAGTAGAATTATAAAGGAAATAGCGACACCTCTAATGGAGGAACACAGCAAATGAAAAAATTAATCTGAATTCCAAAATTTCATATTTTATCGTAAAATTGGGTATATAAAACCAGATTCAGGATTTTCTACGCAAAATGTTCCATAGTTCATCAACTACAAAGAGTGTATACTTCATCCCAATAGATGTTGAGATGATTTGCCCATTTATTACTTTATTGAATTGTTATAATATACCGATGTCATTGACTTTGATAATGACTGACAGATATACCTTAGATAACTAGAGTTACTGAGGGAAACACACTACATTATCATATAGGCCTATCATCATATGAAAACAACGATATCCTTGTATAGGAAAAGTTGCTTCATTTTTCATTAACATGTACCATTTAAAAACAAAAGTCTGAATTACAGCTAGAAAAAGTTTTTCTTTTACACAAGAAAACTATCTGGACACAAATGGACAATAAATAAATTTTAATATTTTTTTCTCAGAAACTGGAAATTTGAAGGAACCCATGCTGTACATATATAGACAATTTGTCAGTTGCCGACTTGATTCCAAAATTATACTTTTTTCAAAGCTTTTGCCATCACTTGGTGTCCTTCGTCTGTTAACTTTTTCTTCTCCTCAGAAACCACTTGGCCAAATGAACTGAAACTTGGTAAGAAGCACATATGGAAGGTCCTCTATAAAGATTGCTCATTTCGTTCCGATCCATTAACAAACATGGCCACCAAAGGCAATTCTTAATTCTAGTTGATCAATTTCTAAAAATCTTCTCCTCTGAAACCGCTTGGCCAAAACAGTGAAATTTACAGGACAGCTCTATGGTAGATTCTCTAAAAGATTTCCTCATTTCATCCCGATTGGACAAAAAACATGGTCACCATGGGCAATTATTTTTTCTGAATGGCTTTCTGATTTAAAGCATCTTTTCTGAAACTAGGAGGCACAATGAATTGTTACTTTGTAGGAATGATGTATGGGAGATCCTGTTCATAATTCCATCTTTTGTGTTCATCATACAACTAATATTGCAACATTGTACAGTTCTTGTTTGTGATCATTCTATTTTAAAAAAAATATCTTCTCTAAATCATTTGGCCAAATTAATTGAAATTTGATAGGAAGCACCTATGGAAGGTTCTGTATAAAGTTTCCTCAAAACAAAATGACAGGTGAGCGACACTGGCTCAGCACACTGAGCCTCTATTTGTAGTGGGTGCTTCCCTTTAAGCCAGACAAAAGTGTCCATTTCATGCAATGTTCAACCAATATAACATATTTTTCTCATACTCTGTTTGAAATTTAAATGTTTTAACAGCTTTTGAATTTTTTATTTGCTATCAAATTAACCACTGTTACAAGGTTCAAATAACTATAAATTTAAAGAAAATTATACTCAAATTCTTTGTTCTTTCCATTGCTTTTGCATAGAACGGGAACCATTTTGGCCTCTTTAAGGGTGGTAACCCAAATAAGAAAATGTCAAAAGCATATAATTTTAAAATCAAATCAGAAACTGGCAAATGGTCTATCATTGGATGGTCCTTTACAAAACTTTTGTTTATGTCACCAGATACCTGCCACCTGACAGATTTCACATAGGATCGCATTGGGAAAATATTTAGATATTATTCTCTTAATCATTTGACAGTAGCCTTGGCTGGAATGTTCCTTTACCGGATATCTGTTGTTTTTTTCTGTATTGATTGGAAATTCAATGATGGCGGACATCATAAGGCAAAGTTATAAGAGGAGATATGGGAAAAGAGACAAAGTTATAACAGGAGATATGGGAAAAGAGACAAAGTTATAACAGGAGATATGGGAAAAGAGACAAAGTTATAACAGGAGATATGGGAAAAGAGACAAAGTTATAACAGGAGATATGGGAAAAGAGACAAAGTTATAACAGGAGATATGGGAAAAGAGACAAAGTTATAACAGGAAATATGGGAAAAGAGACAAGGTTATTACAGGAGATATGGGAAAAGAGGCAAAGTTATAACAGGAGATATGGGAAAAGAGACAACGTTATAACAGGAGATATGGGAAAAGAGGCAAAGTTATAACAGGAAATATGGGAAAAGATGCAAAGCTATTACAGGAAATATGGGAAAAGAGACAAAGTTATAACAGGAGATTAGGGAAAAGAGACAAAGTTATTACAGGAAATATGGGAAAAGAGACAAAGTTATAACAGGAGATATGGGAAAAGAGACAAAGTTATAACAGGAGATATGGGAAAAGAGACAAAGTTATAACAGGAGATATGGGAAAAGAAGCAAAGTTATAACAGGAAATGTGGGAAAAGAGGCAAAGCTATTACAGGAAATATGGGAAAAGAGACAAAGTTATAACAGGAGATATGGGAAAAGAGACAAAGTTATAACAGGAGATATGGGAAAAGAGACAAAGTTATAACAGGAGATATGGGAAAAGAGACAAAGTTATAACAGGAGATATGGGAAAAGAGACAAAGTTATAACAGGAGATATGGGAAAAGAGGCAAAGTTATAACAGGAAATGTGGGAAAAGAGGCAAAGTTATAACAGGAGATATGGGAAAAGAGACAAAGTTATAACAGGAAATATGGCAAAAGAGACAAAGTTATAACAGGAGATATGGGAAAAGAGGCAAAGTTATAACAGGAGATATGGGAAAAGAGGCAAAGTCATAGATGCCAACCATTACGATTTTTCCGTAATTGTTGCGAATTTCGGGCCAAAATTATGGTGTTACGGTCAACAGTCTACTTGTTACGGATTTCCGATTATTGCCGGCCCGGAACCGTTCCCCATTTAAATATCATTGTGATCATTTAGATGCTTCATTGTCTGTTAAAATCGCGTAATGATAAGCGCTTGAGGGATTTCGATTATTTAATCCTTTAGGGATTCTCGGGACTATCTATAGTAGAAAACGATCTATCCATTTCTTGTTCAATCCCGAGTAGTTAAAGAACACAGCACGTTTTTGTCAATTTCACGATGTCTGAGGGAACAAGTGAAGCTTCTGCAGCGAAGAAAAGAAAATTGGGACAACGATTTCGTCCCGAATATTGTATTGAGTTCTCTTGCCTTATGAAATTGACACGGGAACATTATGCCTATTGCAAATATTGCAAACAAGACTTGTCCATGCAGCACGGTGGTCAGGATGAACACACATATACAACAAACAGTTGAAAAGTGCCAAGTCAACAACATATCAGGCACTCCAGAATTAGACATTAATTATTCTATGGGAGGTTGAGGGAGGGCCACTTCAGGAAATTTTAATTTCTATTGACAGTAAGTTGAAACATAGAATACATTTGTAAGTGAACATACATGTATTAAAACTTAACTTTTTATTTCTTTTTGTTGCTCATCAATTTTGCATCTAGTTGTCACAAATAAAGGAAATCATTTGCTCATCACTTTGTGCCTAGTCTGTAGTACGATTATGGTAAAATTTTATGAAAAATTATGATTACTGAAAAAAATCACAAATTACTGACATCTCAACTTTTTGTTACTGATTGCACCAATCAGGGGTTGGCATCTATGCAAAGTTATAACAGGAGATATGGGAAAAGAGACAAAGTTATAACAGGAGATATGGGAAAAGAGACAAAGTTATAACAGGAAATATGGGAAAAGAGGCAATGTTATTACAGGAGATATGGGAAATGAGACAAAGTTATAACAGGAGATATGGGAAAAGAGACAAAGTTATTACAGGAGATATGGGAAAAGAGGCAAAGTTATAACAGGAGATATGGGAAAAGAGACAAAGTTATAACAGGAAATATGGGAAAAGAGACAAAGTTATAACAAGAGATATGGGAAAAGAGACAAAGTTATAACAGGAGATATGGGAAAAGAGGCAAAGTTATAACAGGAGATATGGGAAAAGAGACAACGTTATAACAGGAAATATGGGAAAAGAGGCAAAGTTATAACAGGAAATATGGGAAAAGAGACAAAGTTATAACCGGAGATATGGGAAAAGAGGCAAAGTTATAACAGGAGATATGGGAAAAGAGACAAAGTTATTACAGGAGATATGGGAAAAGAGACAAAGTTATAACAGGAGATATGGGAAAAGAGGCAAAGTTATAACAGGAGATATGGGAAAAGAGACAAAATTATAACAGGAGATATGGGAAAAGAGGCAAAGTTATAACAGGAAATATGGGAAAAGAGACAAAGTTATAACAGGAGATATGGGAAAAGAGACACAGTTATAACAGGAGATATGGGAAAAGAGGCAAAGTTATAACAGGAGATATGGGAAAAGAGACAAAGTTATAACAGGAAATGTGGGAAAAGAGGCAAAGTTATAACAAAAGATATGGGAAAAGAGACAAAGTTATAACAGGAGATATGGAAAAAGAGAAAAAAGTTATAACAGGAGATATGGGAAAAGAGACAAAGTTATAACAGGAGATATGGGAAAAGAGACAAAGTTATTACAGGAGATATGGGAAAAGAGGCAAAGTTATAAAAGGAGATATGGGAAAAGAGACAAAGTTATTACAGGAGATATGGGAACAGAAACAAAGTTATAACAGGAGATATGGGAAAAGAGACAAAGTTATAACAGGAGATATGGGAAAAGAGACAAAGTTATAACAGGAGATATGGGAAAAGAGACAAAGTTATAACAGGAAATATGGGAAAAGAGACAAATTTATAACAGGAAATATGGGAAAAGAGGCAAAGTTATAACAGGAAATATGGGAAAAGAGGCAAAGTTGTAACAGGAAATGTGGGAAAAGAGGCAAAGCTATTACAAGAAATATGGGAAAAGAGACAAAGTTATAACAGGAGATATGGGAAAAGAGACACAGTTATAACAGGAGATATGGGAAAAGAGACAAAGTTATAACAGGAGATATGGGAAAAGAAACATAGTTATAACAGGAGATATGGGAAAAGAGGCAAGAAGATTTTTCGCAGATGCTAGAAAGATTGAATTGAAATGGTACATGAATAATCATTGGATTGTCATTTTCATTTTTTGTGTGGATTGGAAATCCAAGTTGGCCGACACCACATGATTTTGTTTAAATATTTGAATATGAAGAAAAAGTTTAAACTTTTATGTGATCTTATTGTAATATCTATTTGTAACCAATGTATTTTGTTGAAGAGTTTAGTAAATGTATAGAAAGGGTCTGTTATGTACTTTCAGATTACTATATTTAGAATGGGAGAAGGTGCACAAGATATTGACTTGGCAATTTTAACAGCATTACTTAAAGGTAGGTAAAATGAATTATTTTGCTTAGCACAGATGAAAAGCTGATACATAAATAAATATGTAATATATTGTCATTGCTGATGTTTATATGTACTGGAGAAGACTTCATAAGTTTTCAACTTGATAAATAAATATAGTCCAGTCAATCTATGATAAAAATAGCCTAACCGGGCACAAAATGCAAAAGAATTTCTAAGTGGTGTTTTAGCAACTTTACTTCATCCCCTTTAACAGAAAAAAGGTGCCATGGATATATTGAGGATTAAGATAATTTCTTCAGTTTTGTTGTACAAATTTGCATATTAAAATATTGATGTCTATTTTTAAGCATATCTTCAGAAACAAATATGGTTTTGGTTTGAATATCATACTTTAATATGATGATACACATGGCAACAAAAAGTAAACAAAAGTGTTGACTGTTTTGACTGCAATTTCCAGTTGATCATTTCTCAATTAATGACTTTCATTATGTAATCCACGTTTACGATTAAATTGTGACACCTGGCAGTTGTAAAATAATTACTTTTAACACTTCCTGGACAAATGGTTTCAATTTTCACCTGTCACACGTAACGAAACATGGCGGACTTCTCTAAACGCGGGAAACTAGTTATCTCCCATTTATCATTCTGAACACACTTTCAAAACAAAAACACAATGTGACAAGTATACATTCAGGTTTATTAGTTTATAAAGTAATATTTATAGGAGGGCTGAATCAACTTGGGGCCGGAACGACTTGGGCCGAAACGACTTGGGGCCGGATCGACCTGATACCGAGCAAAAAGGGACCAACGCACAAAATTTTGAATTTTCATTTTAATGTCTGATTTTGGCAGGGAATGTTCATTTAGATTGCTTATGAAGTTTCTTGCATGTGTTTTTCAAACGGATTTGGCCCAACTCTTATGAGTTCTGAGATAAAGGGGGTCAAAAGGGACCAATACCCAAAATGATAAAAACAGATTTTTTAAGTAAGATGTGTATGCAGTTTTTTTCTAGTGAATTCCCGTGAAAAATCTCTTTCTGGAACTATCCCCACATTTTGATGTGTTAAAGATTAAGATAAGATCCTATGTGAAATGAGTAAAATATTTATCTCAAAATCTAGTCTTGATTGAACATAAAGTGTATGAATCACCAGGGTGAGCAATACAGGTTCAGGTGAGCCTCTAGTTTAGTTTGAAATTTTATATATTGATTTTTGTCAATTAATCTTCAGTGGCATCATGCATGTACAGACATATTTGACCTTTGTTATGGCTCATTTCTTACTAATTGATAGTTCTGACTTGTATAAACTTAGTCATTTATTTCTCAGAAGTTTCTGTCAGAGAGTAGAAGCATTTTATATGTTGGCATAATCAAAATCCTGGAAATTTTAAGAAATGTGTTGTTCTGGAGGGTGTGCTATTTCATGATTTGTTTTGTAATTCTATCACATGATCCATCGAAATTTACTTTGCACATTCTAAAAATACACAAATTTAGTTGACAGAAGCTATTGACTAAGGATTTGTTTGGTTTTGAGAAAGATAAATGTTATTATCTAATTAACTGTGAATTTCTATTGACATTATAGATTGTGTGTGATGTATTGAAGATCAATATAATTATATTTTATATACCAATCTAAATGTCAAACCCAATATAACATATTTGATTTGTTGCCTAATACAATATTAAATTATCCTAGCAGCAGTATGATTTTAAACAGCATGTAATCTTGGCTTATTTTTAAGCTTAATTATAATGCTGTATGACTATTTGAATCTGATCTGTCAACTATTTGTGTATTCTTGACTGCACAAAGCAGTGTAGTTTATTCATTTAAGTAAAAAATGGTTTTCAGTAGCAGAAAGAAGTGCAATATAATCCTAATTTAATGACAGTTTGTCTTTAGTATTAAGTTTAATTAATCTAAAAATAACAAAAAATGTCTATATCTCAAATAACAATGATACATATTCTTATTGGGTTTCTACTCTGTCGACTCCCAGGCTTGCATAGTCTTACTGGGTTTCTACTCCGTGGACTCTCAGGCTTACATAGTCTTATTGGTTTTCTCCTCTGTTGACTCTCAGGCTTACATAGTCTTATTGGTTTTCTCCTCTGTGGACTCTCAGGCTTACATAGTCTTATTGGTTTTCTCCTCTGTGGACTCTCTGGCTTACATAGTCTTATTGGTTTTCTCCTCTGTGGACTCTCAGGCTTACATAGTCTTATTGGTTTTCTCCTCTGTTGACTCTCAGGCTTACATAGTCTTATTGGTTTTCTCCTCTGTTGACTCTCAGGCTTACATAGTCTTATTGGTTTTCTCCTCTGTGGACTCTCAGGCTTACATAGTCTTATTGGTTTTCTCCTCTGTGGACTCTCAGGCTTACATTGTCTTATTGGTTTTCTCCTCTGTTGACTCTCAGGCTTACATAGTCTTATTGGTTTTCTCCTCTGTGGACTCTCAGGCTTACATTGTCTTATTGGTTTTCTCCTCTGTTGACTCTCAGGCTTACATAGTCTTATTGGTTTTCTCCTCTGTGGACTCTCAGGCTTACATAGTCTTATTGGTTTTCTCCTCTGTGGACTGTCAAGCTTACATAGTCTTATTGGTTTTCTCCTCTGTTGACTCTCAGGCTTACATGGTCTTATTGGTTTTCTCCTCTGTTGACTCTCAGGCTTACATAGTCTTATTGGTTTTCTCCTCTGTGGACTCTCAGGCTTACATAGTTGTATTGGTTTTCTCCTCTGTGGACTCAGGCTTACATAGTCTTATTGGTTTTCTCCTCTGTGGACTCCCAGGCTTACATAGTTGTATTGGTTTTCTCCTCTGTGGACTCTCTGGCTTACATAGTCTTATTGGTTTTCTCCTCTGTGGACTCTCAGGCTTACATAATCCTATTGGTTTTCTCATCTGTGGACTCTCAGGCTTACATAGTCTTATTGGTTTTCTCCTCTGTGGACTCCCAGGCTTACATAGTTGTATTGGTTTTCTCCTCTGTGGACTGCCAGACTTACATAGTCTTATTGTTTTTCTCCTCTGTGGACTCTCAGGCTTACATTGTCTTATTGGTTTTCTCCTCTGTGGACTCCCAGGCTTACATAGTTGTATTGTTTTTCTCCTCTGTGGACTCCCAGGCTTACATAGTTGTATTGGTTTTCTCCTCTGTGGATTGTCAGGCTTACATAGTCTTATTGGTTTTCTCCTCTGTGGACTCTCTGGCTTACATAGTCTTATTGTTTTTCTCCTCTGTGGACTCTCAGGCTTACATATTCTTATTGGTTTTCTCCTCTGTGGACTCCCAGGCTTACATAGCCTTATTGGTTTTCTCCTCTGTTGACTCTCAGGCTTACATAGTCTTATTGGTTTTCTCCTCTGTTGACTCAGGCTTACATAGTCTTATTGGTTTTCTCCTCTGGACTCTCTGGCTTACATAGTCTTATTAGTTTTCTCCTCTGTTGACTCCCAGGCTTACATAGTCTTATTGGTTTTCTCCTCTGTTGACTCCCAGGCTTACATAGTCTTATTGGTTTTCTCCTCTGTGGACTCTCAGGCTTACATAGTCTTATTGGTTTTCTCCTCTGTGGACTCTCAGGCTTACATAGTCTTATTGGTTTTCTCCTCTGTTGACTCCCAGGCTTACATAGTCTTATTGGTTTTCTCCTCTGTGGACTCTCTGGCTTACATAGTCTTATTAGTTTTCTCCTCTGTTGACTCTCAGGCTTGCATAGTCTTATTGGTTTTCTCCTCTGTTGACACTCAGGCTTACATAGTCTTATTGGTTTTCTCCTTTGTGGACTCTCAGGCGTACATATTCTTATTGGTTTTCTCCTCTGTGGACTCCCAGGCTTACATAGTCTAATTGGTTTTCTCCTCTGTGGATTGTCAGGCTTACATAGTCTGATTAGTTTTCTCCTCTGTAGACTCTCAGGCTTACATTGTCTTATTGGTTTTCTCCTCTGTGGACTCTCAGGCTTACATAGTCTTATTGATTTTCTCCTCTGTGGACTCTTTGGCTTACATAGTCTTATTGGTTTTCTCCTCTATGGACTCTCAGGCTTACATAGTCTTATTGGTTTTCTCCTCTGTGGACTCTCAGGCTTACATGGTTGTATTGGTTTTCTCCTCTGTGGACTGTCAGGCTTACATAGTCTTATTGGTTTTCTCCTCTGTGGACTGTTAGGCTTACATAGTCTTATTGGTTTTCTCCTCTGTTGACTCTCAGGCTTACATAGTCTTATTGGTTTTCTCCTCTGTTGACTCTCAGGCTTACATAGTCTTATTGGTTTTCTCCTCTGTGGATTGTCAGGCTTACATAGTCTTATTGGTTTTCTCCTCTGTGGACTGTCAGGCTTACATAGTCTTATTGGTTTTCTCCTCTGTTGACTCGCAGGCTTACATAGTCTTATTGGTTTTCTCCTCTGTGGACTCTCAGGCTTACATTGTCTTATTGGTTTTCTCCTCTGTTGACTCTCAGGCTTACATAGTCTTATTGGTTTTCTCCTCTGTTGACACTCAGGCTTACATAGTCTTATTGGTTTTCTCCTTTGTGGACTCTCAGGCATACATATTCTTATTGGTTTTCTCCTCTGTGGACTCCCAGGCTTACATAGTCTAATTGGTTTTCTCCTCTGTGGATTGTCAGGCTTACATAGTCTGATTAGTTTTCTCCTCTGTAGACTCTCAGGCTTACATAGTCTTATTGATTTTCTCCTCTGTGGACTCTTTGGCTTACATAGTCTTATTGGTTTTCTCCTCTATGGACTCTCAGGCTTACATAGTCTTATTGGTTTTCTCCTCTGTGGACTCTCAGGCTTACATAGTTGTATTGGTTTTCTCCTCTGTGGACTGTCAGGCTTACATAGTCTTATTGGTTTTCTCCTCTGTGGACTGTTAGGCTTACATAGTCTTATTGGTTTTCTCCTCTGTTGACTCTCAGGCTTACATAGTCTTATTGGTTTTCTCCTCTGTTGACTCAGGCTTACATAGTCTTATTGGTTTTCTCCTCTGTGGATTGTCAGGCTTACATAGTCTTATTGGTTTTCTCCTCTGTGGACTGTCAGGCTTACATAGTCTTATTGGTTTTCTCCTCTGTTGACTCTCAGGCTTACATAGTCTTATTGGTTTTCTCCTCTGTGGACTCTCGGGCTTACATAGTCTTATTGGTTTTCTCCTCTGTGGACTGTCAAGCTTACATAGTCTTATTGGTTTTCTCCTCTGTTGACTCTCAGGCTTACATAGTCTTATTGGTTTTCTCCTCTGTTGACTCAGGCTTACATAGTCTTATTGGTTTTCTCCTCTGTGGACTCTCAGGCTTACATAGTTGTATTGGTTTTCTCCTCTGTGGACTCAGGCTTACATAGTCTTATTGGTTTTCTCCTCTGTGGACTCCCAGGCTTACATAGTTGTATTGGTTTTCTCCTCTGTGGACTCTCTGGCTTACATAGTCTTATTGGTTTTCTCCTCTGTCGACTCTCAGGCTTACATAATCTTATTGGTTTTCTCATCTGTGGACTCTCAGGCTTACATAGTCTTATTGGTTTTCTCCTCTGTGGACTCCCAGGCTTACATAGTTGTATTGGTTTTCTCCTCTGTGGACTGCCAGACTTACATAGTCTTATTGTTTTTCTCCTCTGTGGACTCTCAGGCTTACATTGTCTTATTGGTTTTCTCCTCTGTGGACTCCCAGGCTTACATAGTTGTATTGTTTTTCTCCTCTGTGGACTCTCTGGCTTACATAGTCTTATTGGTTTTCTCCTCTGTGGACTCCCAGGCTTACATAGTCTTATTGGTTTTCTCCTCTGTGGACTCTCTGGCTTACATAGTCTTATTGGTTTTCTCCTCTGTTGACTCTTTGGCTTACATAGTCTTATTAGTTTTCTCCTCCGTGGACTCTCAGGCTTACATAGTCTTATTGGTTTTCTCCTCTGTGGACTCTCTGGCTTACATAGTCTTATTGGTTTTCTCCTCTGTGGACTCTCGGGCTTACATATTCTTATTGGTTTTCTCCTCTGTGGACTCCCAGGCTTACATAGTCTTATTGGTTTTCTCCTCTGTGGACTCTCTGGCTTACATATTCTTATTGGTTTTCTCCTCTGTGGACTCCCAGGCTTACATAGTCTTATTGGTTTTCTCCTCTGTTGACTCTCAGGCTTACATAGTCTTATTGGTTTTCTCCTCTGTGGATTGTCAGGCTTACATAGTCTTATTGGTTTTCTCCTCTGTGGACTCTCTGGCTTACATAGTCTTATTGTTTTTCTCCTCTGTGGACTCTCAGGCTTACATATTCTTATTGGTTTTCTCCTCTGTGGACTCCCAGGCTTACATAGCCTTATTGGTTTTCTCCTCTGTTGACTCTCAGGCTTACATAGTCTTATTGGTTTTCTCCTCTGTTGACTCAGGCTTACATAGTCTTATTGG
Organism: Bathymodiolus septemdierum; assembly: GCA_963383655.1. Taxonomy (NCBI): domain Eukaryota; kingdom Metazoa; phylum Mollusca; class Bivalvia; order Mytilida; family Modiolidae; genus Bathymodiolus; species Bathymodiolus septemdierum. Next base: position 83,038,237 of record OY726520.1, read on the forward strand.
TTTTCTCCTCTGGACTCTCTGGCTTACATAGTCTTATTAGTTTTCTCCTCTGTTGACTCCCAGGCTTACATAGTCTTATTGGTTTTCTCCTCTGTTGACTCCCAGGCTTACATAGTCTTATTGGTTTTCTCCTCTGTGGACTCTCAGGCTTACATAGTCTTATTGGTTTTCTCCTCTGTGGACTCTCAGGCTTACATAGTCTTATTGGTTTTCTCCTCTGTTGACTCCCAGGCTTACATAGTCTTATTGGTTTTCTCCTCTGTGGACTCTCTGGCTTACATAGTCTTATTAGTTTTCTCCTCTGTTGACTCTCAGGCTTACATAGTTTTATTGGTTTTCTCCTCTGTTGACACTCAGGCTTACATAGTCTTATTGGTTTTCTCCTTTGTGGACTCTCAGGCGTACATATTCTTATTGGTTTTCTCCTCTGTGGACTCCCAGGCTTACATAGTCTAATTGGTTTTCTCCTCTGTGGATTGTCAGGCTTACATAGTCTGATTAGTTTTCTCCTCTGTAGACTCTCAGGTTTACATTGTCTTATTGGTTTTCTCCTCTGTGGACTCTCAGGCTTACATAGTCTTATTGATTTTCTCCTCTGTGGACTCTTTGGCTTACATAGTCTTATTGGTTTTCTCCTCTATGGACTCTCAGGCTTACATAGTCTTATTGGTTTTCTCCTCTGTGGACTCTCAGGCTTACATGGTTGTATTGGTTTTCTCCTCTGTGGACTGTCAGGCTTACATAGTCTTATTGGTTTTCTCCTCTGTGGACTGTTAGGCTTACATAGTCTTATTGGTTTTCTCCTCTGTTGACTCTCAGGCTTACATAGTCTTATTGGTTTTCTCCTCTGTTGACTCTCAGGCTTACATAGTCTTATTGGTTTTCTCCTCTGTGGATTGTCAGGCTTACATAGTCTTATTGGTTTTCTCCTCTGTGGACTGTCAGGCTTACATAGTCTTATTGGTTTTCTCCTCTGTTGACTCTCAGGCTTACATAGTCTTATTGATTTTCTCCTCTGTTGACTCTCAGGCTTACATAGTCTTATTGGTTTTCTCCTCTGTGGACTGTCAGGCTTACATAGTTGTATTGGTTTTCTCCTCTGTGGACTGTCAGGCTTACATATTTGTATTGGTTTTCTCCTATGTGGACTGTCAGGCTTACATAGTCTTATTGGTTTTCTCCTCTGTGGACTCTCAGGCTTACATAGTCTTATTGGTTTTCTCCTCTGTGGACTGTCAGGCTTACATAGTTGTATTGGTTTTCCCCTCTGTTGACTCTCAGGCTTACATTGTCTTATTGGTTTTCTCCTCTGTTGACTCTCAGGCTTACATAGTCTTATTGGTTTTCTCCTCTGTGGACTGTCAGGCTTACATAGTCTTATTGGTTTTTTCCTCTGTGGACTCTCAGGCTTACATAGTTGTATTGGTTTTCTCCTCTGTTGACTCTCAGGCTTACATAGTCTTAATGGTTTTCTCCTCTGTGGACTCTCAGGCTTACATAGTTGTATTGGTTTTCTCCTCTGTTGACTGTCAGGCTTACATAGTTGTATTGGTTTTCTCCTCTGTGGACTCTCAGGCTTGCATAGCCTTATTGGTTTTCTCCTCTGTGGACTGTCAGGCTTACATAGTCTTACTGGGTTTCTACTCTGTGAACTGTCAGGCTTGCATAGTCTTATTGGTTTTCTTCTGTGTAGACTCACATGCTCACATAGTCTTTAATATTGGTTTTCTCCTCTGTGGACTCTCAGGCTTGCATAGCCTTATTGGTTTTCTCCTCTGTGGACTGTCAGGCTTACATAGTCTTACTGGGTTTCTACTCTGTGGACTCTCAGGCTTGCATAGCCTTATTGGTTTTCTACTCTGTGGACTCCCAGGCTTACATAGTCTTATTGGGTTTCTACTCTGTCGACTCCCAGGCTTACATATTCTTACTGGGTTTCTACTCTGTGGACTCCCAGGCTTACATAGTCTTATTGAGTTTCTACTCTGTCGACTCCCAGGCTTACATATTCTTATTGGGTTTCTACTCTGTTGACTCCGAGGGTTACATAGTCTTATTGGGTTTCTACTCTGTGGACTCCCAGGCTTACATAGTCTTATTGGGTTTCTACTCTGTGGACTCCCAGGCTTACATAGTCTTATTGGTTTTCTCCTCTGTGGACTGTCAGGCTTACATAGTCTTATTGGGTTTCTACTTTGTGGACTTTCAGGCTTACATAGTCCTATTGGGTTTCTACTCTGTGGACTCCCAGGCTTACATAGTCTTATTGGGTTTCTACTCTGTTGACTCCCAGGCTTACATAGTCTTATTGGTTTTCTCCTATATGAACTTCAGGTTTTCTCTATTACCTAAGCTTTGGCCAAAAAATATTTGATGAAAATGGCCAATCAAGACTCCAATCTGTATAATTTTTATTTATAGGAACAAATGCTAACGCTCCAGATCAGTTGAGTTTGGCTTTAACATGGGACAGAGTGGACATTGCTCGCAGTCATATTTTTGTTTATGGTCAAGAATGGCCGGTAAGTAGCAACATATTTTCTTTTATGTACTATTATTGTGGACAGACTAATTTTTGTGTCATCTGTGTTACATGGCAGAGATAACATTTGATTGCATCATCACATTTTTGTTAATCTTCAAACTCTGTTTCCTCTCTTGATGTAATTTATCAAAGCTTTGTCAAATTCATTCTCATTTTCTCCTGTTGTTGTCTCATTTTGTTTTTCATGAAATAGATGTTTTACGATTCCCATTCCAAATGCTCAGCCGAGTTAAAGTCCTATGGTAACTTTTTTAATATCAGTGGAGGACATTCAACATATGGCTTTGTCTACTTATTGACTCATAAGTTTTGTTATACAGAGGTCTTAAATATTAATTATGCTGACTTGCTGTTTTTTTATCATTCATATCATTAATGAAAACCATTTACTGAAATTAGGCTTTAGCATTGATTGATTTAAATCTGACACTTAACACAAGTTTTCACTTGTTACTAAATATGATTACACACACCTTATTTTATAATATTGTCCACAAACTATTGTTTGGTGTGGATGTATTTAATTATTATCAATGAGAAGTAATTAACATGTTTTATTGGTATGCCATCAAGGTCGTCTATGGTGGTGATAACACACTGGTATGTCATCAAGGTCTTCTGCAGTGGTGATAACACAAATGGTATATCATCAAGGTCTTCTGTGGTGGTGATAGCACACTGGTATGTCATCAAGGTCTTCTGTGGTGGTGATAACACACTGGTATGTCACCAAGGTCTTTGTAGTGGTGGTGATGACATACTGGTATGTCACCAAGGTCTTCTGTGGTGGTAATAACACACTGGTATGTCACCAAGGTCTTCTGTGATGGTGATAATACACTGGTATGTCATCAAGGTCTTCTGTGGTGGTGATAACACACTGGTATGTCATCAAGGTCTTCTGTGGTGGTGATAACACACTGGTATGTCACCAAGGTCTTCTGTGGTGGTGATAACACACTGGTATGTCATCAATGTCTTCTGTGGTGGTGATAACACACTGGTATGTCATCAATTTCTTCTGTGGTGGTGATAACACACTGGTATGTCATCAAGGTCTTCTGTGGTGGTGATAACACACTGGTATGTCATCAATGTCTTCTGTGGTGGTGATAACACACTGGTATGTTACCAAGGTCTTCTGTGGTGGTGATAATACACTGGTATGTCATCAATGTCTTCTGTGGTGGTGATAACACACTGGTATGTCATCAAGGTCTTCTGTGGTGGTGATAACACACTGGTATATCATCAAGGTGTTCTGTGGTAGTGATAACACACTGGTATGTCATCAAGGTCTTCTGTGATGGTGATGACACACTGGTATGTCATCAAGGTTTTCGGTGGTGGTGATGGCACACTGGTATGTCATCAAGGTCTTCTGTGGTAGTGATGACACACTGGTATGTCATCAAGGTCTTCTGTGGTGGTGATAACACACTGTTATGTTATCAAGGTTTTCTGTGGTGGTGATGACACACTGGTATGTCATCAATGTTCTTTGTGATGGTGATGGCACACTGGTATGTTATCCAGGTCTTCTGTTGTGGTGGTGACACACTGGTATGTCATCAAGGTTCTCTGGTGGTGATGACACACTGGTATGTCATCAAGGTTCTCTGATGGTGATGACACACTGGCATGTTATCCAGGTCTTCTGTTGTGGTGGTGACACACTGGTATGTCATCAAGGTCTTCTGTGGTGGTGGTGACACACTGGTATGTCATCAAGGTCTTCTGTGGTGGTGATGATACACTGGTATGTCATCAAGGTCTTCTGTGGTTGTGATGACACGTTGTGTAGTATGTTTGTAGTTTGATTACCAATACATCTACTTACACAATCACCACCAAGGATTGTTAAATCAACTCCCTACCAAGGAGAGGTATTCTTCATACAACATATGTGTGGTAAAGTGTAATCTGGTTACAACTACCAATAAAACTGACTGCTGATGATATAGCTAAAATATTGTTGATTCTGATGATACATACACTAAGCAAATCCTAATTGATGGATGCACTGAAAACACCTACAACTGCATTCATGCATTCTACAGAAATCATTTTTCATATAAAAAAAACTAGTAGTTTGGTCCTAGATGTGTCGATTCAAAACTGTTTGTCCTTTTAGCTGACAAAAAAACAATTAATTTTTTGAAGAAATTAAAACAATGCATCAAAATGTTTTTTAGCTCACCTGTCCAAAGGCTATGTAAGCTTTTGCCATCACTTGGCGTCGATCGTACATCGTTTGTACACTTTCACATTCAAATCTTCTCCCCTGAAACTGTTGATCCGAATTAAACCAAATTTGGCTGAGATGGTCCTTAGGTTGTCCAATTTCAAAATTGTGTCCGATAACCTGCTCACCATTCAAGATGGCAGCCATTACTAAAAATGGAAATTTCTTTAATTGTCTATTGCTGTTTTAATATGTCAAAATGGAGCTCAAATTTTAACTGCAGCTGCATGGCAATCAGTAGTTTAGCATATATTTCTGGTTCTCTGTGAAATTTTGAAAATTTGGTTGGCCCACTTTCAAAATTGTGTGACACCTTCATTTTCTGTAAACTTTAAAAGTTGAAATCCAGGTGAGTGATTTCAGGCTCCTAGTTTAAAATTACTGTAAACAATTAATGTGATTTTGTAGGAAGGATCTCTGGAGCAGGCAATGATGGATGCATTAATTAATGACAGGGTAGACTTTGTTAAACTATTGCTAGAGAACGGTGTTAGTATGTCAACCTTCTTAACTATACCAAGACTAGAAGAGTTGTACAATACAGTAAGTGGACTAAATATTCTTCTTTTCTCTTTTATGCTACAAAAAGGTTACTTATGAATGATATCGCTCAAAATAAAATGTATTTCTACCTTTTTTTTGTCAATTTATAATGAGGATACTGATATCTGAAAAGGAATGGAGACCATAGTATGATAAAGACAACTACAGGCTGTATTGATACACTAAATATTCTGCCTATTCTGTCTACTATAGGATGTATTGATACACTAAATATTCTGGCTGTTCTGTCTACTATAGGATGTATTGATACACTAAATATTCTGCCTATTCTGTCTACTATAGGATGTATTGATACACTAAATATTCTGGCTGTTCTGTCTACTATAGGATGTATTGATACACTAAATATTCTGCCTATTCTGTCTACTATATGATGTATTGATACACTAAATATTCTGGCTGTTCTGTCTACTATAGGATGTATTGATACACTAAATATTCTGCCTATTCTGTCTACTATAGGATGTATTGATACACTAAATATTCTGGCTATTCTGTCTACTATAGGATGTATTGATACACTAAATATTCTGGCTGTTCTGTCTACTATAGGATGTATTGATACACTAAATATTCTGGCTATTCTGTCTACTATAGGATGTATTGATACACTAAATATTCTGGCTGTTCTGTCTATTATAAGATGTATTAATACATTAAATATTCTGGCTGTTCTGTCTACTATAGGATGTATTGATACACTAAATATTCTGGCTGTTCTGTCTACTATAGGATGTATTGATACTCTAAATATTCTGGCTGTTCTGTCTACTATAGGATGTATTGATACACTAAATATTCTGGCTGTTCTGTCTACTATAGGATGTATTGATACACTAAATATTCTGGCTGTTCTGTCTACTATAGGATGTATTGATACACTAAATATTCTGCCTATTCTGTCTACTATAGGATGTATTGATACACTAAATATTCTGTCTACTATAGGATGTATTGATACACTAAATATTCTGCCTATTATGTCTACTATAGGATGTATTGATACACTAAATATTCTGCCTATTCTGTCTACTATAGGATGTATTGATACACTAAATATTCTGGCTGTTCTGTCTACTATAGGATGTATTGATACACTAAATATTCTGGCTGTTCTGTCTACTATAGGATGTATTGATACACTAAATATTCTGGCTGTTCTGTCTACTATAGGATGTATTGATACACTAAATATTCTGGCTGTTCTGTCTACTATAGGATGTATTGATACACTAAATATTCTGGCTGTTCTGTCTACTATAGGATGTATTGATACACTAAATATTCTGCCTATTCTGTCTACTATAGGATGTAATTCTGCCTATTCTGTCTACTATAGGATGTATTGATACACTAAATATTCTGCCTATTCTGTCTACTATAGGATGTAATGATACACTAAATATTCTGCCTATTCTGTCTACTATAGGATGTATTGATACACTAAATATTCTGCCTATTCTGTCTACTATAGGATGTATTGATACACTAAATATTCTGCCTATTCTGTCTACTATAGGATGTATTGATACACTAAATATTCTGCCTATTCTGTCTACTATAGGATGTATTGATACACTAAATATTCTGGCTGTTCTGTACTATAGGATGTATTGATACACTAAATATTCTGCCTATTCTGTCTACTATAGGATGTATTGATACACTAAATATTCTGCCTATTCTGTCTACTATAGGATGTATTGATACACTAAATATTCTGCCTAGTCTGTCTACTATAAGATGTATTGATACACTAAATATTCTGGCTGTTCTGTCTACTATAGGATGTATTGATACACTAAATATTCTGCCTATTCTGTCTACTATAGGATGTATTGATACACTAAATATTCTGCCTATTCTGTCTACTATAAAATGTATTGATACACTAAATATTCTGGCTGTTCTGTCTACTATAGGATGTATTGATACACTAAATATTCTGGCTGTTCTGTCTACTATAGGATGTATTGATACACTAAATATTCTGGCTGTTCTGTCTACTATAGGATGTGTTTACATACTAAATATTCTGGCTGTTCTGGCTACTATAGGATGTATTGATACACTAAATATTCTGGCTGTTCTGTCTACTATAGGATGTATTGATACACTAAATATTCTGGCTGTTCTGTCTACTATAGGATGTATTGATACACTAAATATTCTGGCTGTTCTGTCTACTATAGGATGTATTGATACACTAAATATTCTGGCTGTTCTGTCTACTATAGGATGTATTGATACACTAAATATTCTGGCTGTTTTGTCTACTATAGGATGTATTGATACACTAAATATTCTGGCTGTTCTGTCTACTATAGGATGTATTGATACACTAAATATTCTGGCTGTTCTGTCTCCTATAGGATGTATTGATACACTAAATATTCTGGCTGTTCTGTCTACTATAGGATGTATTGATACACTAAATATTCTGGCTGTTCTGTCTACTATAGGATGTATTGATACACTAAATATTCTGCCTATTCTGTCTACTATAGGATGTATTGATACACTAAATATTCTGGCTGTTCTGTCTACTATAGGATGTATTGATACACTAAATATTCTGGCTGTTCTGTCTACTATAGGATGTGTTTACATACTAAATAATCTGGCTACCCTGTCTACCGAATAAAATGTGACAGCATATACATTGTACATGTTTTTGGGGTACAATATTGATATGAAGTGTATTACACTTTTTTGTCTCACCTTGCCAAAGGCAATCTGTGCTTTTGCCATCACTTGATGACTGTCGTCTGTCGTCCGTTAACTTATCGCAGTTTTATCTTCTTCTTAAACCACTTACACAAATGAACTGAAACTTGGTAGAAAGCATCTATGGAAAGTCCTCTATAAAGATTGCTAATTTTGTTTCCGATCCGTTAACAAACATGGCCACCACAGACAATTCTTGTTTTTGATTGGTCAATTTAAACAAATCTTCTCCTCTGAAACCACTTGGCCAAACGAACCAAAACATGGTAGAAAGCATCTATGGAAGGTCATCTATAAAGATGGCTCATTTCCTCCCGATCCGTTAACAAACATGGCCACCACAGGCAATTATAGTTTCTGATTGGTCAATTTATAGAAAGCTTCTCCTCTGAAACTGCTTGGCCAAATGAACCGAAATATGGTAGGAACCATCTATGGGAGGTCCTCTATAAAGATTGCTCATTTTGTCCAGATCTGTTAACAAAATGGCCACCATAGGCAGTTCTTGTTTCTGGTTATTTCTTAAAAATCTTCTCTTCTGAAACTGAGTAGCCAAATGAACTGAAAGGAGTGGGTATTTATATAGAAATAATATTAAACACAATCATTGAAAGGTAAGAAAAATATTTTTTTGGATGATTTCACTTTGTCCTTTGTTGCTTAGCAACGTAAATGGAAGAGGGTCCAATTAATCATTGGAAATTCAAATATGGTGGTTTTATTTTACATATCTTGCATAGTCTTTTCGACAAAATGTTGTATTCTGTGTATGTACACTCTAAAAATAATATTCCAATTCTCTATGGTAGTATATAGTATTTTTGTGTAGTTTGTCACCCTAGCAACGGTTTTGTAAACATTAAATTAGCCTATCTTATTGCAATTAATGGTTGAATTTTGACATCTATGAACTTTTGACTTGATATTTGACTAAACGGTACATTTTTGTCAAGGCTATACACACTACAAATGTCATTTCATATTTCAAAAATACATTTTGATATTTTTTTTCATAGTTATGCCCCGTCCATAGCAACAGGTTTCCCTATGCACAGTATTTTCCTGTAGATCTCTTGGACCTTTTATTTAATCAAGAACACAAATTCTACAACAGCACCTTAGCAGATCTAGAGACATCTTATCATTTACTAACCAGTATATATTATAAGAATTCCTTAAACCTTACAATGTCCCTAGTAACCAAATATTATCCCTAGCAACCGCAGAAACTTGTCGATGCTGAGCTCTGTAAATTGTTTTTTTTTAAATCTTTTTATAATCGAATGTTGATCTTTTTATTTTTTAAATCATGAGAGAAAATTATTCTCAGTAATTAGAATGTCAAAGGAATCAAGTCAACTGCATAGCATGGTAAAGCAGCGCTACAGCGGCAGGAGAGGATATTATCCATGTTGAATAATTAAGAAATAAATCATGGAAGCCAGAATGTTTTGGGAGTTTTAACATGGATTGGTGGATATTAGCATTTTATCCTGAGCCAGAAGCGAGGGATAAAATTTACTAATATCCGCCAATCCATGTTAAAACTCAAAACACATTCTGGCTTCCATGATTTATTTCGATTCTGATATGTCTAAGAGTACAAATACGGTAGTATACTTTGATTGGAAGACGGTAATTTATATTTACGCTTGCAGAAAATATCGCACACAATTTTTGTAACTCGAATAATACTGCGCCCTCTATCGGCATTATTCAGATTTTTATGCTGCCAATGGAAAAGTCAGTCACATTCAACGGCGCATGTGTTAATGATATTATACCGAATGTATAACTAGCTCGTTTGTTAACAAAGCGAAAGAAGGAGGTCATGTTAGAATACAAAATTTAAAATGTGTCCATGGACACGGATGTCCTTCTAACTCAAAACCCCTTCACCCAATTTACCCCAAAATCTAGTTGATCTGTCATTTGTTGTTATAAACAACATATCCATAAATCAAATCAATTGGTTGAGGCTTCGAACGTTATGGCACGGAAACATCGTTTGGATGGGCGTGCGTAAGTTCATCCGAACAAGGTAACACGTAAACATCAAACAGAAAAGAAAAAATGACAAACGTAGACCTTGAGATGTCAGATCTTAATTTTATTTTACCTGCATACGTTAAAAAAAATAGAATACTATAATAATAAAATAAATCATGAAAACCTATGAAATCACTGTATGGCTAGAGGTTCAGATAATTGTTTTCTTTAAATTAATAATACCCGAGATACAACATCTTATAGTGGGGGAAAACAGACAACACAATGGCCAAAAGAAATGTACTATCGGGGAATCATATAATGCCCGCATATGATTGCTAAGCTATATCTAGTAGCTGATGTCTAGTCTTAAAGGCACAACATTTTATTCGAACTCTCAGTTAACAGTGACCTAACCATTAGTAAATACTGTTGTCCTTTTTATCAAAATCCATTGCTTAATCATACTTATCTAGTAAATGAAAATTGAACCTATTCCTATATAATTAGCAACAGTGTTTAAGGGCAACACGGAGGCAACAATGACATATCAAGGACAAAATCAGGCATTATCAAATGCAAAATATCATTAATGTACTATCGTGACTATACCATTTATTATATTCAAGATCTTGACGTATATCCATAAGTTAGCCAAAACCTAGGGTGCATGGTCGTATGGACGTGCAGATCGATGGACAAGGGTACAAACTTGTACTTCTTTGTGCCAATTGTAATAAAAAATAATAATGCTTATCGAAAAAATCCAATATCATAGATGCATTATATTCTTCAGTAGAAGCTTCACTTCATTGTCATCATCAATTAACTGTTAGTGTCGGTGAGATTTGCACTCCAGTCATTACGAAAGTCAATATCCATATGACAAGCACATCACAGTAACCACACAACAATCTCTGGTCACAATAACACAACATTTAGGAAGTCTTATATATTACCATTTCTAACTTTTTTTTTCTGAACTTTATAGTTTCTCCTTTTTCTGCTTTTGAATGTACATGTGTAATATGCTATTAAGATTTGAAAAAAAATATTCTGCCATATACGAACACGATATGTTTACCGCAAATATATATTTCTTTATGAGAATAAGTCGTGTTATTATATAGTAATAAATATTTCTCTATTTAATCCTTTATACAAAATCGTGCAATATATTCTTGTATTATACTGTCCGTATAATAAATATCAAGTTATTTTATTTGTCATGCTTTAAAAAAAGTTTGTTCTGAGTAGTTAACCCAAAATGAAGTGCTATAATCTATGGACATTTGATATTTTGTTTTAACGGTTATTTTAACATTAAATAATGTTGGCACATCAAAAACTTTTTCTTATGATGCAGAATAATTTTGTCCAAAAAAAAAACAGAAAAACAGAAGAAAAAAAAATATCGATGATTCTATCTCACGATGTTGTTACCGGCAGTCATGTGTGCTAACCATTACGCCACCGCAACATCAATATTGAGAAGGTAGAATTAAGTTATATATAAATCAAATTTACGTTATTACAATTATTCATCAGGAATTCACTTTGCGAGAAAGCTATATAAAATATATTTGTCAAAAAATATATGATAATAATAATAAAAAGTAAAGGGACTACTAAAAATAGAAAGTTCTGATGTGTCGTTTACATGTCCAATGAATTAATTTCTAAGATAATCTGACTTTTTCTTTTTGGTTACTTGTTTTGTTTTCTGTACTTTTTGTGAATTGTTGGAATAATATTAAAGTATACTTTAGTATAGTAACACATGAAATTCCACTGAGGGTTAGAAAAAAAACACGTCGGACTCGATGCATAATCAGGTCGGCAGTAAATCACCTCCAAAATTTAGCCGTTTTTTTTCTTCTATTTAAATAAAGTCAAAACTGTTTCATAAAAATTGTTCAAGTTTTACTCCCGTAGCAAAACAACTACGATAACCAACTTTATTTTGGATGAGATTAAAAGGTCGATTTCTATTTCTGTCTATTACGGATGAAAACGGTCAATAAAAATTGGCCACTGACGAGAAATCGACCTTAAAATTATTTTTTGATTGCAGATTTCATACTCTCCACACTCGGGTACCAACACAAAAATTAAATGAGATATGTGTTTATGTATATTAAACATCATATTAAAATATGCTGTTGGTACCTGCTTGTGGTTATACTGAAAATTGACATTAAATACACATTTCTTGTTAGATTTCATATATTTTCACAAAACAATAGACTTTTCATTGACTAGTGTGACATCGCACGTGCAGATATGGAAAATTGTTACCAAAATAGTAGTTGGGGTAAAGGTCTTATAAAATCAAGAAACAACAAAAGATATACGTTTCATTTATAATTTGTCTATTTTTTAGGCCAATTTCTGCCCTTATCATACCTACTCCTTAGGTAGGAAGCATCAGTGGAAGGTACTGTATAAAGTTTCCTCAAAACAGAATGAAAGGTGAATGACACAGGCTTAGTCCACTGAGCCTCTAGTTGTAATGGACCATTTGCACATTTCCCACTCTATAACTACATTATATGAATTGTATATTAGTTATACAATTATTGTCTAATATTTAAAAGGTTCAAATATCTACAAATTTAAAAAAAGTTATAATCAAATTCTTTGTCCTTTCATTTGCCTTTGCATGGAATGATAACCTTTTTGCCCACCGTTAATGAAATAACTCCTTTAAGAATAAAATATCTGTTTTAGAATCAAGTTTGGAAATGTGCAAAATGATATATTGTTGCTACAATTTAAAACATAGACCAGAATTTATTCCACATATATTTATATGAAATCTTATATATTACTTTATTCAATTCTAATCATCATTTGTTACAGAGACAAGGTCCATCAAATACACTCAGGTATTTAATTAGAGATATTAAAAAGGTTAGTACATATATGATAATTTGAATTAAAGCTTATTTTATATGATTCATTGTTGGTTGTTTAACTTCCAGCCGTAGAACAGCAAAGTCTTTTCATGGAGTCATTTCTGACGAAAATGGTCATATGACTAATTGTTATAATTTCCTCATTTTTATCTCACGTGGCCGAAAGGCCATGTGATCTTTTGCCATCACTTGACGTCCGTAGTCTGTTATCTTTTCACATTTGAATCTTCTCCTCTGATTCCGCTTTGGCCAAATGAACCGAAACTAGGTAGGAAGAATCTATGGAAGGTCCTCTATGACGCATGCTTATTTCGTACCAATCCGTTTACAAACATGACCGCCATAGGCAATTCTTGTATCTGGGTGGTCAATTTCTAAAAACTCTTCATCTCTCAAACCAAAAAGCCAAATGAACCAAAATTTGGTAGGAAGCATGTATGGAAGGTCCTCTATTCAGATTGATCATACCATTCCAATCTGTTAACAAACATGGCCCCTATAAGCAATTCTTGTTTCTGGTTGGGCAATTTCTAAAAAATCTTTTCAGAAACTGCTTGGCCAAATGAACTGAATCCTGGTAGGAATATCTATGGAAGGTCCTCTCCTCTATTAAAATTGCTTATACCATTCCAATCCGTTAACAGACATGGCCACCATAAGCAATTCTTGTTTCTGGTTGGTCAATTTCTAAAAAAATCTTCTCCCTCTGAACCTGCATATCCAAATGAACCAGAACTTGGTTGGAAGCATCTATGGAAGGTCCTCTATTAAGATTGCTTATGCTGTTCTGATCCGTTAACAAAAATAATGACCACCATAGGCAATTCTTGTTTCTAGTTGGTCAATTTCTAGAAATATTCTCCACTTGGCCAAATAAACCGAACCTTGGTGGAAAGCATCTATGGAAGGTCCTCTTTAAAGATTGCTCATATCGTTCGATCCGTTAACAAACATGGCCGCCATAAAAAATTGTTGTTTCTTGTTGGTCAATTTCTAAAAATCTTCTCATCTGAAACCGCTTGGCCAAATAAAGCAAAATTTTACAAGAAGCATCTATGGAATGTCGTCTATAACATTCCTTATTTCATCCTGATTAGACGAAAAACATGGTCACCATGGGCAGTTCTTATTTCTGAATTGGCTGCAATTAAAAAAAAAAAATTATTATCAGAAACTAGGAGTGTTACTTTGTAGGAATGGAGATCTGATCCTGTACAAAATTTCCATATTTCGTGCTGATCATACAACTAATATGGCCACCATAGGCAGTTCTTGTTTGTGATTGGTCTATTAAAAAATCTTCTATAAAACCAGCAGGGCCTGTGTGGCCTGAGTTAGGTAGTTGGATTACCTAACAACTCATACAAGCCTATCACCAATACGGCATGGGTTCGCGCCCAGCTTTGTAAATTACAAAAAAGGGTGCACTTGACTCGCAGCCACAAGTGATTAAGCTTACCAGTTGCTTGTCCATGGTCGATGGTTCTCTCCGGGTACTCCGGCTTCTTCCACCACTAAAACTGGTCACCATAATATAGCTGAAATATTGCTGAAAGTGGCATTTAAAACAATAAATCAAATCAAATCAAATCTCTAAAACCATTTGGCCAAATTAGTAGAAATTTGGTAGAAAGCACCTAGGGAAGGTTCTGTATAAAATTTCCTCAAAACAAAAAGACAGGTGAGAGACACAGGCTCAGCTCACTGAGCGTCTTTTTTTCTACTGTAAGTTATGAAGTATGTCTCACTTTTTGTTATTGTTTTTTACATTGCCATACAAGTTAATGAATAATTTTAAATCACATCAAATCTTAAGATAATCACCTTTTTTTTTTCATGCAAATTTGTTATTTTTTAGTATTATTTAGGCAACTTAAGAAGCCGAATGAAGTGAAATGTTTAAATTTCAACTCAACATTCAGCAGACAGAAAATATTGAATCAATGATAAATTTTCAAAAAAGGGGAGGCAATTCCAAATAATTTTTTTTATTAATTGTGCCTCTGATATGGAAGGCCTTTTAGATCCATTTCATGTTGATTAAATGGATGTATATATTTATTTATGTCTTTACACAAAGCATGATACTTATAATATGTGGAAATAAAAAAAGAATTAGAAATAAAGCCAGTTGATTTTGAACTGTCAATGCCTGTACAATACCACTGAGCTGAGATATATCTCTGATATTAGGTCTACCTAGGTTCTAAAGCTCATGTTGGTTTACCTCTACTACTATAGATACAATCAGAAAACCAACAGAACATATTAAAATGTTTAACATGCTAATAAAAAAGAATTCATAGATGCTCCAAGAATTGCTTATTTGGCATTAAACAGCAATCACTTACTCACTCATAAATGGGATAATTTAATGATTGAGATAAAATAGCTTTAAATTGAAAAAATGATTGAGATTGAGAAAGAAAAACCTTTGTGTAGATATTGATCATACAAATATTATGACTATAATGTCTAATAAATTGATTTTAGAGTCACATGTCATTCTATACATGTTTTGATTGGTTTAAAAAAGTTGAGCTTATTTTCCAATGTACGGAATCTGAAAATAGATGTCGTTCTCAAGGCGTTGGTGCCATTGTCATCAGGTGATTTTCTTTAAATGAGGCACCTTTGGGGTTATTTAAATTTATTTCCGATTATTTGCCTTATTTTAAAAAAATCAATATATTTTTCAATATCATAACAAAAACAGTTTGAATTAATTGATAAGGATTGATCAAAATTATTTGTTCGGTTCATTCGAAATAACCTCAATCAGGTTGTACACACCCTTGCGTAACCCGTTATGTGAGTTTCACGGTGTGTACAACCTGATTAAGGTTATTTCTTCATGAACCGAACAAAAATTGCGATCAATCCTTAAATATATTTATATGTGATTTTTAAGATTAAATCTATTATTAAAGTCAAGAATAATCTAATTTCAGACAATCACTAATAAAAAAAAAAAAAATGCAAGAAATTATAATCACTGACAGTTTGATAGATTTAAGTGATGCGACCTTGCAACTGTATTCTTAGATGATACAAGAAATTGTTCCTCATTCTTATCAATTATTAAATATAAATTCTGAGATATTGTACAATATTAGACATGTGATGAGGTCAATAAATGTTTTTTTCCTATTCTTTTCGTGTTTAACCAGCTGGTGGTTAAATTTCTAAATGATGATTTCCACCGATTTCCTTTCGAAGGTCATTAATAATGGTAATTAACAACCTTAAAAAAGTTATTTGTTTTAATTGTAGAAACAAATTCTCAACCTGCTATTACTGGATTATGATATTTCTCTACTCTTGATAGTTAATGTCACGAGGGATGAAATATCATAATAATCTGGTAGCAGAAGGAGAATCCATATTTATCACCCTCAGAGGATGAATTCTGAGGTGAATATACTTACATGAGTTGATAAAAAATATGTATTTACCAATATACAATTGTTTTATTATAATATCATATTATCTAAAAGTTATGATTTTAAATTCATTACACCATTCATATCTTGAAAACTATATATATTACCGTAACATTTATTAAACAGCAATAACTGTGGCACTTAGTGTTGTCTGATTCAACAATCTTTAGAAGTTCTTTGAATTAATCCTCTTTTAAAAGTGGAAAGTCAGCTGTCAACACTTCTTGTTGCCATAATGTTTGTTTATGTCAGAATGAATGCTTGATTTTGATTGGCTGTATTTCCAAGCAAAAATGTGATGATAAAAAAATAGCTATTGTGTTCTGGATAGTTATTATCTATTTTTAGTAAGACTCAGTGTATGCATATTTTATAATTATGTCATGTGATAAAAATTGACAATCGCATCTTTTAAATAATATGATATTTTGATAAATATATAAATCATAGAACAGTAGCAAATAATGTCAAATTTAATAAATATTTATGTTTTTTTTAGCATGTACCATCCAGTTATCGTTGTAGCCTTTTAGACATTGGATTGGTTATAAACCATCTGATGGATGGAGCATTCCGGGCCACTTATTGTAGGAAAAGGTTTAGACAGAAATATAATGCCATCAAAAGAAATGTAAGAATGAAGATGAATGCTTCAACACAAATTAAATATTTGAAAAATAATTGTATTATGTTCAATCCATGGACTATAAGATGTTTTATGTTAAATCCACGGACCATAAGATGTCCTGTTTATAAAATCCCTGGATCATAAGATATCCTATCCTGTCTATTAAATCTCTGGACCATCAGATTTCCTCTCTATAAAATCTCTGGACCATCAGATGTCCTCTCTATAAAATCTCTGGGCCATCCTATGTCCTCTCTATAAAATCTCTGGGCCATGCGATGTCCTCTCTAAAATCCCTGGAATGTAAGCTGTCCAATGCCCTGTTTATAAAATCCTTGGACCATAAGATGTCTTGTTTATAAAATCCTTGAACCATAAGATGTCCTGTCTATAAAATCCTTGGACCATAAGATGTCCTGTCTATTAAATCCTTGGACCATAATATATCCTGTCTATAAAATCCTTGGACCATAAGATGTCCTTCTAAGAAATCTCTGAACCATAAGATGTTCTTTCTATGAAATCCTTGGACCATAAGATGTCCTGTCTATGAAATCCTTGAACCATAAGATGTCCTGTCTATTAAATCCTTGGACCATAAGATGTCCTGTCTATGAAATCCCTGGACCATAAGATGTCCTGTCTATTAAATTCTTGGACCATAATATGTCCTGTCTATGAAATCCCTGGACCATAAGATGTCCTGTCTATGAAATCCCTGGACCATAAGATATCCTGTCTGAAATACTTGGACCATAAGATGTTCTGTCTATAAAATTCCTGGACCATAAGATCTCTATGAAATCCCTTGGCCATAATATGTCCTGTGTAGTAAATCCTTGGACCATAATATGTCCTGTCTAATAAATCCTTGGACCATAAGTTGTCTTGTTTATGAAATCCCTGGACCATAAGATGTCCAGTCTATGAAATCCCTGAAGCATAAGATGTTCTGTCTAAAAAATCCTTGGACCGTAAGATGTCCTGTCTATGAAATCCCTGGACCATAAGATGTCCTGTCTATAAAATCCCTGAAACATAAGATGTCCTGTCTATTAAATCCCTTGGCCATAAGATGTCCTTTCTAATACATCCCTGGACCATGAGATGTCCTGTCTATGAAATCCCTGGACCATAAGATGTCCTGTCTATGAAATCCCTGGACCATAAGATGTCTCTGTCTATGAAATCCCTGAAACATAAGATGTCCTGTCTATGAAATCCCTGGACCATGAGATGTCTTCTGTATAAAATCCATTGGCCATAAGATGCCCTGTCTATGAAATCCCTTGACCATAAGATGTCCTGTCATGATAAGTACCTTGAACCCATTTGAGAGGAAAAGGGTGGCCCAAATAAGTTAACCAAGGGAATACAGTCAGGAGACTATCTTAACAGTTCACAGTTACAATTGCTTATATTTAAATCATAATTTGTATGCATTATTGGTATTGAAAAAAAAACTACGATGTAAAAAATCTCCTTAGAATCATTTTAACATTAGAAATTAACATATGAAAATTATATATTATTTATTTTAAAGATTACCAAAAGAAACCAGCTTGACTTATCAAAACAACTTAACAAATTGAAAGTTATTGTTTGAAGATCACAGTCCTGTTGATAATAAAAAATTGAATAGTAACAAAAAGGGGGTGGTGATTCTTTTGGAATTTTGTTTATGATCTGTAAAATTTTATAACACAGGGAACAATAGGAAACATGGGTAACCTTGTAACAATGTTACCTGTCATCATCAATACCAAAGAGGCTCAAGAACTCTTTCCATATCCCTTCCATGATTTAATGATTTGGGCTGTTCTGATGAAAAGACAGAAGATGGCATTGTCTATGTGGCAGCATGGCGAAGAAGCCATGGCTAAGGTATATGTTTGTTTAGCAAAAAATATTATTTATTATAATTTTGTTTTAACCAGGAAATTGTTGGAAACTCTGATAATATTTCCAAACCCAGTGTGGAGTATAGGATTACACAAGTTTTTATGCAACAGCATAGTGACAAATCCATGATATTACATGACTGCAAATGTTCCAACATTTGCAGTCATAAAATATCATGGATTTGTCACTATCGTCCGTCTGTAGACACGATTGTTCTATGCAATAGCATTCGTTCTAGTTGACATATCCATCTGAATTTTTAAAACAATGATCCTTGGCTCAAAATAAATGTTGTTATTGAGTTATGGGATTGTATCTCTACCCATGTTTAAACAACAGGCCCAAATACGCTCAAAAAAGAGGTTTTTTTGTATGTGGAATGTTAATTGTTACTGTTTTTTTTTTATTCCTTAAGAAAAGCCTTTGCAGAAAATAACATTACGTTATTATGTAACTTTTACTATTTTGGGGATTTTCAGAATTTCAATTTTATATAACTTCAAAAATTTTGAAATTTTGATCTTGTATTATGATATGGTGCTGTCAATGTTGTCATTGGCATTCATCTGTAGACACAAATGGTTTTCTTATGATGACATTTGACTGACCACTCTGAATTTTGAACACAACAATCCTTGGCGCTGAATAAAATTTTGTATTTATTTGGGATATTGTAACCCTACCCGTTTCTAAACAAGAGGCTCTGAGGTGCAAAAATCAATGTTTTTGTTATTTGTACTTGTAGTTGTAGAGTTTATTTTCTCATTTGATTTTGTTGGGGTGTTTTAATGAATTCCTGAGGAAAATCCCTTTCAAAAAAATGTATACCATTATTATGTAGCCATTACCGTTTCTGAAATATAAGGGTCCCAAAAGTGGGAAACTTCAAATTTTTAATATTTTATTTCACCTGGCCAAAGTCCAAGTGACCTTGTGCCATCTCTGCATCTATCATCCATCCGTCAGTCCTACGTCATAAACTTTCACATTTAAATCTTCTCCTCTGAACCACTGAACTAAATTAAATCAAACTTGGTCTGGGCTGGAATGTTCCTTGTTTGGTCTCCTTTCAAAATTGTGTCTGACAGTCCAGCCCTCCATTCAATGAGGAACAGACCATTTCAGCAACGCTCACTGCAAATGTACAAATGATTAAATTGTGACGATGAATGTCGATTGGTGCAAGAAATTTGGAAAACAAGTAATACATCAAATTTATTACATAGACGTAACAAATTGCTCAAATTATTTAACAGATTTTCAATTCAATCTGTAAATTTGGTATTGGAATTGCTTAAAGTTGAAAAAAAGGTTATACTTACCTCTGGTTGTCTTCTGTAATTAACTTATTGTTTTTGCTCCGTTTCTTATTATTATTATTATTATTATTATTATTATTCTTCTCTTTCTCCTTTCTTTCCGCGGACCATGAACTTGTCCACGGCAGATCTCAGGAACTACTGGACAGAATTTCATGAAACTTTGTGGAGTTATAGATATATGTTTCTAGTTGGTCCTAAAGTTTTCAGCTTTGTGGTAAAGGGGGTCAAAGTCATATTTTGAGGGGTTCAAAGGGGGGTGGGGGTTACTATAGAATCCTATGGGAAAGTTGAAATTTCGTACATTAATGTTGATAACTTCTAAATGAATAATGATAGAGACATAAAATTTGACATAGTGATAGGTCACCATTAGAGGAGCAATTCTGCATGTTCAAAATTTTCGAGATGTCTGCCATTTTCAAAATGGCTGCCAAAACACGGTATAAAAAATGGGTGGTAAAAATTTAACATTGCCAGATATCATCAAAATTTGATATGTGGGTAGATAATGATGTCCCGAATTGATTCCCAACATTGAAAAATTTCTACCGGTTGCCATTTTCAAAATGGCCACCACAATACCGCACAAATTCAACATTGTCCAATATCATCAAGATTTGATAGGTGGGTAGATAATGATGTCCCGAATTGATTGCCGACATTGAAAAATTTCTACCGGCCACCATTTTCAAAATGGTCGTCACAATACCGCAAATATTCAACATTGTCCGATATCATCAAAATTTGATATGCGGGTAGATAATGATGTCCCGACATTGAAAAATTTCTACCGGTTACCATTTTCAAAATGGCCACCACAATACCGCACAAATTCAACATTGTCTGATTTCAACGCCATTTCATATATGGGTAGACTCTAATGTCCTGAATTGATTCCTGACATCGACAAATTTCTACCGGTCGCCATTTTCAAAATGGCCTCCACAATACCGCGCAAATTCAACATTGTCCGATTTCAACAACATTTCATATTTGGGTAGATTATGATGTCCCGAAATGATTCCCCGAAATGATTCCTGACATCAAAAAATTTCTACCGGTCTCCATTTTCAAAATGGCCACCACAATACCGCAAAAATTCAACATTGTTCGATTTCAAAGGTAGCTTGTAATTTATTTTTTAAACCGGTTGTCTGTGGCCGGTTTGGGAGACTTCATAATCGTTAGATTATAATCATATCTTGTTATTAAACAATTTTAACCAGCCAAGCAAGTGACAGTACATTTCAATAGATATTGTTCAACTGAGTCTTATACTACAATCAAAATAAGGAAAAAGCTTTATGACTTTCATTTTGACCAATTGAAAGATTTCCGATTGAAAATTTTAATACTACATAACAAACTTTGAAGGAAATAGGAATACATTGTACTAAAATCTTAGAAAGAGAGGTTATTTGAAATATTTCAACATGGACAATTTTTAGAATCACTTCCTGGTACAAAATTATTATTTATTTGTTACCACAATTGTTCATTTGTTCAATCTAGATGTTTTGAAAATAAATTTAAAATCATTGGCATATTTCTTAAATTATAAAGTGTGTCTAAAGATATATTACAACTTTTTGTAAGTACCTGTAGTCAAAAATAAAATAACCCTCTTATACAGTAAGTATTTTGTATACCCCCAATTTCTGTCACTCAATCAGCCAGTTAACTGAAGAAAATAGTTGAGTTGGGCATACTTTCCCTTTTTAGCTCACCTGCTATGGCCATCACTTGGCATCCGTCATACGTCGTAAACTTTTTCAAGGATCTTCTCCTGTGAAAACTACTAGACCAATTGGAACCAAAGTTGGTCTGAATCATCACTAGGGTGATTAGTTTCAAAATTGTGTCCGGTGATGCCGTGCACCAATCAACATGGCTGCTGTTATTAAAAATAGAACATATGGTAAAATTGCAGGTTTTTGGGTAATAACTCAAAAACCATTAATAATATCAGAAATCTGACAGGGTAAACTGATCAGCACAGCAAGATCTACCTACCCTGCAATTTGTAAGTAAATCGGATTACCCATTTTGGAGTTCTTGCCCTTTTTTCATCAAATTTTCAAAATTTTAATATTTTTCGTCTTGTATTTCGATAACTGTAAGAGATAGAGGTTAACTTTAAACTGCAAGCATGTTCAGCATGTCAAGATCTACAAAAAAGTTCCCCACAGTTGAAAATGTCCGACAACTGTGTGAAGAGTTATTCCTCTTGAAATGCATTTTTTTTTTACTTCACTGCTTTTGGATAATCAAATAATCAAAGGGAAGCAACTCTATCACAAAATGTGAAGTAGCAAAAGCTACATTTTGAGAATCATTGACATTTATGTTTTTTTTACAGCAATGTTGATAACTTACATTAAAGGGGGAACCCCTGCCCAAATTTTTTTGGAGAGGGGGTCTGCAATGACGAGGGCTACATTTGTTATTTTTTGACCGAAGTTATAAAGTTTTATTGACTGATTGTTATTATACCCAGGTGAGCTATACAGACTCCCGGGAGCTTCTAGTTACTGTTTCCAAATTACAATTTGAAGAAGTCCTTTTGAAATTTGAAATTGTAAGATTGGCTGAGCAGTTGCTGAAGTGAAATGACAAAGAGGATTGTATGAATGTTCCTACTATGGTAAATTGATAAGGCATTATGTATTGAAAAAGGGAAAAGGTGCCAATCAAGTTTTAACCATTTTCAACCTCTGACATTATCTTTTACTTGTTGAAAGCAACTAGTATTTGTTTGGTTGGTTGGTTTTATTGTGTTTAACGCCACTTTCAACAATATTTCAGTTATAACATGGCGGTCAGTTTTATTGATGGTGAAAACAGGAGTACCCGAAGCAAACCACCGACCTGCCGCAAGTCGCTGACAAACTTTTATCACATAATATTGTACTCCTCGCCCTGATCGAGATTCAAACTCACAAATTCAGTGGTGATAGGCACAGATTGCATAGGTAGTTGTAAATCCAACTACCATACGATCAACAACACAATGGAACCAAGGTCATATTTTGTAGCAGTAGAAGTGGTATGAAAATAATATATAAACACATCTGAGTTATATAATAAATTAAGCCCTTTTAAAACCATTGTATTGACAACTTACTTTGTAAGAAATGTATCAATGTCATGGACAGAAGGTTCTTGTTTAAATGATTTTTATTTAGGGGTAATTAAATAATTTGATTTGCTTTGTAGTCAATTATGGCATGTAAACTCTACAAAGCTATGGCTCATGAAGCTGACCAAGATGATTTAGAAGTAGATATATCTACAGAACTGAGGTCTTATGCAGAGTAAGTTAACATTTAAGTTCTAAATCTTGACCTTTACTACTGAATCAGATGTTATGAGATAGTGAGTGAGTATGTTCTGGGGTTGTATCTTTTATCAAGGAGTTGGAACTTTTGCAGAAGTTGAGGGTAATATTAACTCACAGAAGTATATTAATATTGTAGACACATATTAATGGCCTGTAATTTCCCAAATGACGAGTATTTGTTCCCAGATGACAATGCTTCTAGGGAGACAAAACGATGGAAACAGGAAAACAATATTAAATGTATGACATGGCCCTCTCAATTACCAGACCTTAACATAATAGAAAATGTTGTGGCGTACCATTAAGATCTGGTTGCAAAGTCAGATAACTGGCATCAAAAACAGGACCCAACTTGTGGCAAAAATGAAAGAAATATGGACCTCCCTTCCTCAGCATTACAGACTAAGTTTATATGCATCAATTCCAAAAAGACTTTGTCAGGTTATCAAATCAAAAGGTAACACAACAAAATATTAAGAACAAGGAGTAAGTAATACTTTTTTATTTATGAAATAGTCCATTGAATCTGTTGACTTCACTGGTTACTACGTCTGACCTCAACCATTTTTTGGCCATACACTGTAGATACAAACTATGGCTTCCATGAATTATTTCTTAGATAACCCTGAAATATTAACACTTTAACACTACAACAGATAAAAATAAAATTGAAAAGGCTTGTGAAGAAAAGATTTGTAGCATGTTTTTCCCCTCTAAAGTTTCAAATTCAAGATATTATTTTCGAGAAACTGTTTAACGATACTGAAAATGTCTATGATTTTCATAAATTATAAACATTTGGGCCTCATAAAATGACATTATCAGTTTGTGTGTAATGAACTTTAAAATTAAACCCTTGTGAAACATGAAATGTGCATCTGATTTGACTAGGCCGTAAATTTCAAGTTATGTGAATTTTACATTTAAGCGACTAGTGAACAAATATTAAAATCCAACCCTTTACATTTAGAATAAATAATGCACCAAAAAAGTTTATGTTAAATTTCCTTGTGTACAAGAGTTTTATTTCAGTCATGTAATACTTACAGTGGTCTGACTTTCGCTCTCTGTGCATGAGTAGCTGATATTCTATGAAAATGAATCTCCGTAAATACCCTGTTCATTTGTACAATCATACTAAACTTTCAACAAAAGGAGAAATGGAGAGCTCATTGAAAATTATCAACAGATTTATTGTCATACTGTTAATTTTTCTAGTCATTTGTTCATTTTTTATATGTAACCTTTTTTTTTGTCACTGCAGAGAATTCCAGAAGCTATCTTTAGAAATATTAGAACATTGTTATAAGATAGATGATGACTATACTCAACAGTTACTTACATACGAGTTGAAGAACTTTAGTGATCAGACATGTCTTAGTCTGGCCGTATCTGCCAATCATAGAGCATTTATTTCCCACACATGTTGTCAACAACTTCTGAATGACATGTGGATGGGAGGGTTACAAATGAGGAAAAACAGCAGTTTAAAGGTAAATCTGTCTTAAAATTATAGATCTTTAGTATTATCATTTCTAGCAGATTAATGTTTATTGTGATTTTGGGTCTTACCTGACTTGATATGGACAGTAGAGGAAGGGATTTAACAGTGTAAGCATCTTCTTGATAAGATTACATCTTGTTCAATCAAATTCGTTGTTACATTATTATTTGGGGTTATCGTGTAGTTAGTACATATATTACAATAGACAATGTAAAATAAATAGATTCTTAAGATGAATTTGAGTGTTGTTTACTATCTTTTTAGCTCATCTATCTAATAGTCAGGCTAAACTCATCTATCTAATAGTCAGGCTAAACTCATCTATCTAATAGTCAGGCTAAACTCATCTATCTAATAGTCAGGCTAAACTCATCTATCTAATAGTCAGGCTAAACTCATCTATCTAATAGTCAGGCTAAACTCATCTATCTAATAGTCAGGCTAAACTCATCTATCTAATAGTCAGGCTTAGCTCATCTATCTAATAGTCAGGCTTAGCTCATCTATCTAATTGTCAGGCTAAACTCATCTATCTAATAGTCAGGCTAAGCTCATCTATCTAATAGTCAGGCTAAACTCATCTATCTAATAGTCAGGCTTAGCTCATCTATCTAATAGTCAGGCTAAGCTCATCTATCTAATAGTCAGGCTAAACTCATCTATCTAATAGTCAGACTAAGCTCATCTATCTAATTGTCAGGCTAAGCTCATCTATCTAATAGTCAGGCTAAACTCATCTATCTAATAGTCAGGCTAAACTCATCTATCTAATAGTCAGGCTAAACTCATCTATCTAATAGTCAGGCTAAACTCATCTATCTAATAGTCAGGCTAAACTCATCTATCTAATAGTCAGGCTAAACTCATCTATCTAATAGTCAGGCTTAGCTCATCTATCTAATAGTCAGGCTAAGCTCATCTATCTAATAGTCAGGCTAAACTCATCTATCTAATAGTCAGGCTAAGCTCATCTATCTAATAGTCAGGCTAAACTCATCTATCTAATAGTCAGGCTTAGCTCATCTATCTAATAGTCAGGCTAAGCTCATCTATCTAATAGTCAGTCTAAACTCATCTATCTAATAGTCAGGCTAAGCTCATCTATCTAATAGTCAGGCTAAGCTCATCTATCTAATAGTCAGGCTAAACTCATCTATCTAATAGTCAGGCTAAGCTCATCTATCTAATAGTCAGGCTAAACTCATCTATCTAATAGTCAGGCTAAACTCATCTATCTAATTGTCAGGCTAAACTCATCTATCTAATAGTCAGGCTAAACTCATCTATCTAATAGTCAGGCTAAACTCATCTATCTAATAGTCAGGCTAAACTCATCTATCTAATTGTCAGGCTAAGCTCATCTATCTAATAATCAGGCTTAGCTCATCTATCTAATAGTCAGGCTTAGCTCATCTATCTAATAGTCAGGCTAAACTCATCTATCTAATAGTCAGACTAAGCTCATCTATCTAATAGTCAGGCTAAACTCATCTATCTAATAGTCAGGCTTAGCTCATCTATCTAATAGTCAGGCTAAGCTCATCTATCTAATTGTCAGGCTAAGCTCATCTATCTAATAGTCAGGCTTAGCTCATCTATCTAATAATCAGGCTTAGCTCATCTATCTAATAGTCAGGCTTAGCTCATCTATCTAATAGTCAGGCTAAACTCATCTATCTAATAGTCAGGCTAAGCTCATCTATCTAATAGTCAGGCTAAACTCATCTATCTAATAGTCAGGCTAAGCTCATCTATCTAATAGTCAGGCTTAGCTCATCTATCTAATAGTCAGGCTTAGCTCATCTATCTAATAGTCAGGCTAAACTCATCTATCTAATAGTCAGGCTAAGCTCATCTATCTAATAGTCAGGCTTAGCTCATCTATCTAATAGTCAGGCTTAGCTCATCTATCTAATAGTCAGGCTAAACTCATCTATCTAATAGTCAGGCTAAGCTCATCTATCTAATAGTCAGGCTAAACTCATCTATCTAATAGTCAGGCTAAACTCATCTATCTAATAGTCAGGCTTAGCTCATCTATCTAATAGTCAGGCTTAGCTCATCTATCTAATAGTCAGGCTAAGCTCATCTATCTAATAGTCAGGCTAAGCTCATCTATCTAATAGTCAGGCTAAACTCATCTATCTAATAGTCAGGCTAAGCTCATCTATCTAATAGTCAGGCTAAACTCATCTATCTAATTGTCAGGCTAAGCTCATCTATCTAATAGTCAGGCTTAGCTCATCTATCTAATAGTCAGGCTTAGCTCATCTATCTAATAGTCAGGCTTAGCTCATCTATCTAATAGTCAGGCTAAACTCATCTATCTAATAGTCAGGCTTAGCTCATCTATCTAATAGTCAGGCTAAACTCATCTATCTAATTGTCAGGCTAAGCTCATCTATCTAATAGTCAGGCTTAGCTCATCTATCTAATATTCAGGCTTAGCTCATCTATCTAATAGTCAGGCTAAGCTCATCTATCTAATAGTCAGGCTTAGCTCATCTATCCAATAGTCAGGCTTAGCTCATCTATCTAATAGTCAGGCTTAGCCCATCTATCTAATAGTCAGGCTTAGCTCATCTATCTAATAGTCAGGCTTAGCTCATCTATCTAATAATCAGACTAAGCTCATCTATCTAATAGTCAGGCTTAGCTCATCTATCTAATAGTCAGGCTAAGCTTTGTCATCACTTGGCGTCCGTCGCTAACTTTTTACATTTTAATGTTCTCCTCAGAATCCACTTGGCCATTGTGAACCAAACTTTTTACATTTTAATGTTCTCTTCAGAATCCACTTGGCTATTTTGAACCAAGCTTTTTACATTGTAATGTTTTCCTCAGAATCCACTTGGTCATTGTGAACCAAACTTTTTACATTTTAATGTTTTCCTCAGAATCCACTTGGCCATTGTGAACCAAACTTTTTACATTTTAATGTTTTCCTCAGAATCCACTTGGCCATTGTGAACCAAGCTTTTTACATTTTAATGTTCTACTCAGAATCCACTTGGCCATTGTGAACCAAGCTTTTTACATTTTAATGTTCTACTCAGAATCCACTTGGCCATTGTGAACCAAGGTTTTTACATTGTAATGTTCTCTTCAGAATCCACTTGGCCATTGTGAACCAAGCTTTTTACATTTTAATGTTCTACTCAGAATCCACTTGGCCATTGTGAACCAAGCTTTTTACATTTTAATATTCTACTCAGAATCCACTTGGCCATTGTGAACCAAGCTTTTTACATTTTAATGTTCTCCTCAGAATCCACTTGGCCATTGTGAACCAACTTTTTACATTGTAATGTTCTCCTCAGAATCCACTTGGCCATTGTGAACCAAGGTTTTTACATTGTAATGTTCTCTTCAGAATCCACTTGGCCATTGTGAACCAAGCTTTTTACATTTTAATGTTCTACTCAGAATCCACTTGGCCATTGTGAACCAAGCTTTTTACATTTTAATGTTCTACTCAGAATCCACTTGGCCATTGTGAACCAAGCTTTTTACATTGTAATGTTCTCTTCAGAATCCACTTGGCCATTGTGAACCAAGCTTTTTACATTGTAATGTTCTACTCAGAATCCACTTGGCCATTGTGAACCAAACTTTTTACATTTTAATGTTCTACTCAGAATCCACTTGGCCATTGTGAACCAAGCTTTTTACATTGTAATGTTCTACTCAGAATCCACTTGGCCATTGTGAACCAAGCTTTTTACATTGTAATGTTCTCCTCAGAATCCACTTGGCCATTGTGAACCAAGGTTTTTACATTGTAATGTTCTCTTCAGAATCCACTTGGCCATTGTGAACCAAGCTTTTTACATTTTAATGTTCTACTCAGAATCCACTTGGCCATTGTGAACCAAGCTTTTTACATTGTAATGTTCTACTCAGAATCCACTTGGCCATTGTGAACCAAACTTTTTACATTGTAATGTTCTACTCAGAATCCACTTGGCCATTGTGAACCAAACTTTTTACATTGTAATGTTCTCCTCAGAATCCACTTGGCCATTGTGAACCAAGCTTTTTACATTGTAATGTTCTACTCAGAATCCACTTGGCCATTGTGAACCAAGCTTCTTACATTGTAATGTTCTACTCAGAATCCACTTGGCCATTGTGAACCAAACTTTTTACATTGTAATGTTCTCCTCAGAATCCACTTGGCCATTGTGAACCAAGCTTTTTACATTGTAATGTTCTACTCAGAATCCACTTGGCCATTGTGAACCAAGCTTTTTACATTGTAATGTTCTACTCAGAATCCACTTGGCCATTGTGAACCAAGCTTTTTACATTGTAATGTTCTACTCAGAATCCACTTGGTCATTGTGAACCAAGCTTTTTACATTGTAATGTTCTACTCAGAATTCACTTGGCCATTGTGAACCAAGCTTTTTACATTGTAATGTTCTCCTCAGAATCCACTTGGCCATTGTGAACCAAACTTCTTACATTGTAATGTTCTCCTCAGAATCCACTTGGCCATTGTGAACCAAACTTCTTACATTGTAATGTTCTACTCAGAATCCACTTGGCCATTGTGAACCAAGCTTTTTACATTGTAATGTTCTACTCAGAATCCACTTGGCCATTGTGAACCAAACTTTTTACATTGTAATGTTCTACTCAGAATCCACTTGGCCATTGTGAACCAAGCTTTTTACATTTTGATGTTCTCTTCAGAATCCGCTTGGCCATTGTGAACCAAACTTCTTACATTGTAATGTTCTACTCAGAATCCACTTGGCCATTGTGAACCAAACTTCTTACATTGTAATGTTCTACTCAGAATCCACTTGGCCATTGTGAACCAAACTTCTTACATTGTAATGTTCTACTCAGAATCCACTTGGCCATTGTGAACCAAACTTCTTACATTGTAATGTTCTACTCAGAATCCACTTGGCCATTGTGAACCAAGCTTTTTACATTGTAATGTTCTACTCAGAATCCACTTGGCCAATGTGAACCAAGCTTCTTACATTGTAATGTTCTACTCAGAATCCACTTGGCCATTGTGAACCAAACTTCTTACATTGTAATGTTCTACTCAGAATCCACTTGGCCATTGTGAACCAAGGTTTTTACATTGTAATGTTCTACTCAGAATCCACTTGGCCATTGTGAACCAAACTTTTTACATTGTAATGTTCTCTTCAGAATCCACTTGGCCATTGTGAACCAAGGTTTTTACATTGTAATGTTCTACTCAGAATCCACTTGGCCATTGTGAACCAAGCTTTTTACATTGTAATGTTCTACTCAGAATCCACTTGGCCATTGTGAACCAAACTTCTTACATTTTATTGTTCAACTTGTCAACATGCTGTGGTTATATCATACTTCACTCATCATAACCGTTTATTTCTGATAAGCACAATAAACAAAGAAAAATTACATGTTCTAATGTTATATGGATATTTCATTCAAGGTTCTTTTTAATTGAACCGTTGTATATTTTTTACAGGTGATAATGGGGATTTTGTTCCCTCCAGCAATCCTTTGGTTAGATTTTAAAAGTAAAGAAGAGCTACAACTTATGCCTCAGACAATGGAGGAACATTTAGATGAATTAGAATCAGAAGCAAGTGATGCTGACATCTCATTCTCACTTAATGATGAACATGACGTGAGTCTTTTTACTTTAGTGGTCATAAAAGAAGCAAATTTTGTAATGAACATAAATGAAACAAACCATAATATAGGAAATTACAGATTGTCCTCTATTTTACTTTAAATTGATATTATACTATTTTTATCTCAACTGCGTCATCTTCGTTGGCATCAACATTTTGGCTGACCCTAATGTGTGCACATTTTTAGTTTGTCACCATTTATGATTATTAGTTCCCTTGATCCAAAGTGTCATGTGAGCAGCTGTTCTCATCATTTTGAGTCCGTTGTCATCATTATTACTTTTAATTAACTCTTCCAAATTAAAACTACAGAACCATTTGGAACAAATGTTTGGTGGAATGGTCATTGGGTGGAATTGCATCCCGACAGGTACACCTTACTTTTAAATATGGCCATCATTTCTGAAAATAAAAATATCTACTTTTGACTTCTCCTCTGAAACCATTGGGCCAATTTTATCTAAGCTTAGTTAAAAGGATCCTTGGTTGGTCCTCTTTTGAAAATGTATCCTAACAGACCACCAACCTTCAAAGTTGCATGTAGCATTAAGGAGTAAGAGCAAAGACTGGTTGCCTCGAAATCAAGATAATGTGACTGAAGGAAGTGACATTTCTAGCCGTGGACTGTTGTTTCAGTGAGCTAGCACTATAAAAATCCAACTAAGTGTGTTGGTCTAGATCAGATATCATCATCATCTCATGTAACTTCTCTGCATGATATTGATGAACAATTACTCAAATAACAATCACTCATTAAAATACCATGTCTTCATTTGATTTTTGGAAAGAGGAACAATTTAGATAGTAGGTAATGAATTGTTTAACAAATATTCCGATTTTGTAAAATTTTAAATTTTGTGGATTTTTGGCAAATATGCAAATTATGCTTAATTTCATAGAAATTCATTCGTAAATGTTCTTTTTGGAAAACACCTGACCAAATTCAACCAAGCTTGACTGGAGAGGTTGTTGGATGGTCCTCTTTCAAAACTGTGTTGAACTGCACTTCCCTCCATCAAAGATGGCCACCATTACTAATAATAGAAATTTTCTTTAAATAGCCATTACTTTTACATTTTATATCATATGAATTATGCATATGGTTATTATCATATACTTGTAGATAATATAGCTAAAATTTTACCCTGTGATAACACTGAGTTTTGTTTAGAATAATAAGAGGAATCATGTTTATTTCACCCAGTTTCACAAGAATGGCCCAAGTGGGCTGATAAAGCAAGTCCATTAACTGCTTCCTGAATGTTATTACATGTCTTTATGTCAATGTTTGCAAGTTCACTTCGTGAATTTCCAGAAAACTGTGTTTACAATCATTGTGGACTAAACTCTTTTATTGAATATTTGCACAGAAAATTATTAACTGCTTGAATTGTCTCTCTTATGATATTGAAAATGCTATAAAAAAAAGTGCATTTATTGGATTTGCATATTAAAACAATAAATTTCTTGTTCTATAACTACATGTATGTACTTAATTCTAGCCAAACATGACTAACCATTGTGGTACAAATCAGTTATTTCTTCTGTTGAAGTATATGATAAATAGATCATAACATGTCATTTATCATATCATACCCTTTATCAGCCCTCGATCATCTATCATCCCTTGAGACTATCGGCTCTGGGACTGATAAAATGACCTAGGGCTGATAAAGGGCATGCTATGAAAAATGCCATGTAATAATGTATATTTATGTAACTATTATCATTTTCCAAAAAAAATTGTTTTTTTTTTCATTTTCAAAAATGTTAATCTTTAGAAAATGTTGATAACCACAGAAAAGGTGTAGACAAATTTGTTTTCTGTTTTTGTTTCCAAAGCGTTCAACTAATCTTAATGGTTCTTGAATATTCATTGACCTCTAAAAGATTATGCAGTTTTAGTTGAATGGAAGTACACAAAAAACCAAAATGCCCACAGATGTCTTAAAGGGAGTTGTCTGTTTTTAATCTTCTCTGAATCACAAGGCCAATTGGAACCAATCATGATAGAAATGTTCATTAGATGGTTCTTTAAAAAGTTTTATGGTTTTTTTTTGTTTTTTTTTTATCTGCAATACATAAAAGAAACTAGAGGCCTAAAGCTGTCAAAAAGGGTGTTTTCTGTTATATTATGCAGAGAGTGTATTTTTCAATCTTGATGAACTTTTTTTTAGCTCACCTGTATGAGCTATTGCCATCACTTGGCATCCGGCATCCGTCTGTAAACTTTTTCAAAAATCTTCTCCTCTGAAACCACTGAGCAAATTTAAACCAAATTTGGCCTGAATGATCCTTAGGGGGTTCCCTTTAAAATTTTGTCCGATAGCCACGCCCTCCATCCAAGATGGCCACCGTTACTAAAAATAGAAATTTGTTCAAATGGCCAAAACTGATTTCTTTCAAGCCAGAATGTGCCCAAATTTGAACTGTATAAGCATAATGATATATTACGGGATTTTTTATGAACTTTGAACTTTTGCCGATTTTGACCGATTATGCAAATTAGGCACAAATAAGCAAAAAATCATTTAAAAATTTTCTTGTTAGAAACCACTTGGCCAATTTCAACTAAACTTTGTCTGAATGATCCTTAGGTGGTCCCCTTTCAAAATTGTGTCCGTCAGCACCGTCCTGTATCCAAGATGGCCGCCATTACTAAAAATAGAAATTTCTTCAAATGGCCAAAACTGCTCTATTTTAAGCCAGAATGTGCCCAAATTTCAACTGTATAAGCATGATGATGAGCTTTTTAACATATACTATGGGATTTTTTATGAACTTTGAACTATTGCCGATTTTGACCGATTATGCAAATTAGAAAAAAAGGGGGATGAAATTAAAAAAAAATCTTCTCCTCTGAAACTACTGAGCCAATTTCAACCAAACTTTGCTGAAATGATTCTTGGGTGGTCAGACCTCCAACCAAGATGGCCGCCACAGCAGAACTTAATTTAACATAGGACCCTATAATTCCCATAAAAATCTTCTTGTCTGAAACCATTTGCTCAATAAGAACTAAATTTTGATGAAATAGTCATTGGATGGTTCTCTTCCAAAAATGTGTCCGGCGGTTTGGCCCTTCGACCAAGATGGCCTCCACAGCCAAACTTAGCTTAACATAGGACCCTATGGGAAATTCACATAAAAATCTTCTCCTCAGAAACCACTGGGCCAATTGCAACCAAACTTTGGTGGAATAATCTGGATGGCCCCCTTCCAAAATTATGTCCAGTGATCACGACTTCCAACCAAGATGGCCACCAAGCTAAAAATAGAAAAAAGGGGGGATGAAATTAAAAAAAAATCTTCTCCTCTTCTAATTCTGAAGCCCACTGAGGGGTAGTGCTCATTGTAGGTGCAGATATGGAGGTAGGATATGGCATAAGGTGACTTCCGAAATGCATCTGTTGTTCCGGTGATGTAACTAAGGGTGATGCCATCATAGGCATGGGTGTGTTTTGCATGTTACTGCTCATATAATAAGGCTGATTATTCATACTGAAATTAATTGGATTCATTAAGTGTTGTGAAAAAGAAATGGAGGACGATTCAAACGCACATGGTTCATCTTTGTTTTTACTTTTTATCCGTTTTTTCTTCTTTTTAGGCTGTGTTGACCCATCTGATGATGCCATTTGATACCAACATACCTTCTAAACATTACTTTATCACTCGAAAATGTTTATAACCCATGTTATTGGCAATTTTGAAGTGTCGAAGTAAACATCCTGCCATGCACTGAAGGGAGATAACTCTATAAATTTTCATTTCAGATATTTTCTGATGATATGAACCTGGAATCTAGCAAAGAATCCATTACGCGGGGTACAGAGAAAGCTGCAAATGGCAATCTGTCTCGTCAAAGTTCTGTAATGACAGATACTAGCAATAACCAAGAATACTCACACTTCGTACTCAGGAAAAAGAAGAGCTCTCTTCGATTAGGGAAGAAGGTCTATGAGTTCTATAATGCACCTATCACAAAATTCTGGTTCTATACTGTAAGTTCTTTGCTGCCTTTCAAATAACATGTTATTATTGGGGGGAATTTTAAAATGTTGCTTTTGTACAAGACACTTCATTCTTACCTGAGAGTAGTATTGTAAATGTTTAATGCCACTATCAACAATATGTTTGTTTTACCATGATGGTCTTTTTCTTTTCTTTTGAAAGAAGTTGATGTACCAATGGAAAACCACATAACTTCCATATTTCACTGACAGACTATATCACATCATGTTAGATTGAGTACACCTTGTCAGTGGCCAGATAATTACCTGTTGGATTGAGTACATCTTGCCAGTGGCTAGATAATTACCTGTTGTATTAAGTACACCCTGTCAGTGGCCAGATAATTACCTGTTGTATTAAGTACACCTTGTCAATGGCCAGATAATTACCTATTGTATTAAGTACACCTTGTCAATGGCCAGATAATTACCTGTTGTATTAAGTACACCTTGTCAGTGGCCAGATAATTACCTATTGTATTAATTACACCTTGTCAATGGCCAGATAATTACCTGTTGTATTAAGTACACCTTGTCAGTGGCCAGATAATTACCTGTTGTATTAAGTACACCTTGTCAATGGCCAGATGATTACCTGTTGTATTAAGTACACCTTGTCAGTGGCCAGATAATTACCTGTTGTATTAATTACACCTTGTCAATGGCCAGATAATTACCTGTTGTATTAATTACACCTTGTCAATGGCCAGATGATTACCTGTTGTATTAAGTACACCTTGTCAGTGACCAGATAATTACCTGTTGTATTAATTACACCTTGTCAATGACCAGATGATTACCTGTTGTATTAAGTACACCTTGTCAATGGCCAGATGATTACCTGTTGTATTAAGTACACCTTGCCAATGGCCAGATAATTACCTGTTGTATTAAGTACACCTTGTCAATGGCCAGATAATTACCTGTTGTATTAAGTACACCTTGTCAATGGCCAGATAATTACCTGTTGTATTAAGTACACCTTGCCAATGGCCAGATAATTACCTGTTGTATTAAGTACACCTTGTCAATGACCAGATGATTACCTGTTGTATTAAGTACACCTTGTCAATGGCCAGATAATTACCTGTTGTATTAAGTACACCTTGTCAATGGCCAGATAATTACCTGTTGTATTAAGTACACCTTGTCAATGGCCAGATAATTACCTGTTGTATTAAGTACACCTTGTCAATGGCCAGATAATTACCTGTTGTATTAAGTACACCTTGCCAATGGCCAGATAATTACCTGTTGTATTAAGTACACCTTGTCAATGACCAGATGATTACCTGTTGTATTAAGTACACCTTGCCAATGGCCAGATAATTACCTGTTGTATTAAGTACACCTTGTCAATGGCCAGATAATTACCTGTTGTATTAAGTACACCTTGTCAATGGCCAGATAATTACCTGTTGTATTAAGTACACCTTGTCAATGACCAGATGATTACCTGTTGTATTAAGTACACCTTGTCAATGGCCAGATAATTACCTGTTGTATTAAGTACACCTTGCCAATGGCCAGATAATTACCTGTTGTATTAAGTACACCTTGTCAATGGCCAGATAATTACCTGTTGTATTAAGTACACCTTGTCAATGGCCAGATAATTACCTGTTGTATTAAGTACACCTTGCCAATGGCCAGATAATTACCTGTTGTATTAATTACACCTTGTCAGTGGCCAGATAATGACCTGTTGTATTAAGTACACCTTGTCAGTGGCCAGATAATTACCTGTTGTATTAAGTACACCTGTCAGTGACCAGATAATGACCTGTTGTGTTAAGTACACCTTGTCAGTGGCCAGATAATTACCTGTTGTATTAAGTACACCTTGTCAGTGGCCAGATAATTACCTGTTGTATTAAGTACACCTTGCCAGTGGCCAGATAATTACCTGTTGTATTAAGTACACCTTGTCAGTGGCCAGATAATTATCTGTTGTATTAAGTACACCTTGTCAATGGCCAGATAATTATCTGTTGTATTAAGTACACCTTGTCAATGGCCAGATAATTATCTGTTGTATTAAGTACACCTTGCCAGTGGCCAGATAATTATCTGTTGTATTAAGTACACTATGCCAGTGGCCAGATAATTACATGTTGTATTAAGTACACCTGTCAGTGACCAGATAATTATCTGTTGTATTAAGTACACTATGCCAGTGGCCAGATAATTATCTGTTGTATTAAGTACACTATGCCAGTGGCCAGATAATTATCTGTTGTATTAAGTACACCTGTCAGTGGCCAGATAATTACCTGTTGTATTAAGTACACCTTGCCAGTGGCCAGATAATTACCTGTTGTATTAAGTACACCTTGTCAATGGCCAGATAATTATCTGTTGTATTAAGTACACTATGCCAGTGGCCAGATAATTATCTGTTGTATTAAGTACACCTTGCCAGTGGCCAGATAATTACATGTTGTATTAAGTACACTATGCCAGTGGCCAGATAATTACATGTTGTATTAAGTACACCTTGTCAATGGCCAGATAATTAAGTCTCCCAAACAACATTTGGAAACTTATTGTTTTTGCTCCGTTTCTTATTATTAAGTCTCCCAAACAAAGTTTGGGGGACTTATTTTTTTTGCTCCGTTTCTTATTATTATTATTATTCTTCTTATTCTTCTTCTTTCTTTCCGTGCACCATGAACTTGTCCACGGCAGATCTCAGGAACTACAGGACAGAATTTCATGAAACTTGGTGGAGTTATAGATATAGGTTTCTAGTTGATCCTAAAGTTTTCAGATTTGTGGTAAAGGGGGTCAAAGCCATATTTTTGGGGGTTCAAAGAGGGTGGGGGTTACTATAGAATCCTATGGGAAGCTTGAAATTTTGTACATTAATGTTGATAACTTCTAACTGGATAACGATAGAGACATAAAATTTGACATAGTGATAGGTCACCATTAGAGGAGCAATTCTGCGTTTTCAAAATTTTCAAGATGTCTGCCATTTTCAAAATGACTGCCAAAACATGGCATAAAAATGGGGGGTAAAAATTCAACATTGTCCGATATCATCAAAATTTGATATGTGGGTAGATAGTGTCAGTGGCCAGTTTGGGAGACTTCATAATCATTAGATTATAATCATATCTTGTTATTATTATTATTATTATTATTATTCTTCTCCTTTCTTTCTTTCCGCGGACCATGAACTTGTCCACGGCAGATCTCAGGAACTACTGGACAGAATTTCATGAAACTTGGTGGAGTTATAGATATAATGTTTCTAGTTGATCCTAAAGTTTTCAGATTTGTGGTAAACGGAGTCAAAGCCATATTTTTAGGGGTTCAAAGGGGGTGGGGGTTACTATAGAATCCTATGGGAAACTTGAAATTTTCGTACATTAATGTTGATAACTTCTAAATAGATAATGATAGAGACATAAAATTTGACATAGTGATAGGTCACCATTAGAGGAGCAATTCTGTGTTTTCAAAATTTTCAAGATGTCTGCCATTTTCAAAATGACTACTAAAACACGGCATAAAAAATGGGTGGTAAAAATTCAACATTGTCCGATGTCATCCAAATTTGATATGTGGGTAGATAATGATGTCCCGAATTGATTCCTGAGATCGAAAAATTTCTGTCGGTCGCCATTTTCAAAATGGCCACCACAATACCGCACAAATTCAACATTGTCCGATTTCAACGACATTTGATATGTGGGTAGATTATGATGTCCCGAATTGATTCCTGACATTGAAAAATTTCTACCGGTCGTCATTTTCAAAATGGCCACCACAATACCGCACAAATTCAACATTGTTTGATTTCAACGACATTTCATATGTAGGTAGATTATGTTGTCCTGAATTGATTCCCGACATTGAAAAATTTCTACCGGTCGCCATTTTCAATG
Organism: Bathymodiolus septemdierum; assembly: GCA_963383655.1. NCBI lineage: Eukaryota > Metazoa > Mollusca > Bivalvia > Mytilida > Modiolidae > Bathymodiolus > Bathymodiolus septemdierum. The sequence goes on from OY726520.1 coordinate 83,076,921, forward strand.
ATATTAAATGATTTAAATGATATTTATAAGTTAATTTTATTGATGTTTTAATTCTCACGGAGTGAAAATATACAAGAAAGATCGCGCGATTTACTTCCGGTTTACCAAAATAGAGACAAGTAACTTTTATACTCAATACTTTTAAGAACTCAATAAAAAAATGTTTTTTGTTATGAATAAAGGTTTATATTACACAATACAGTTATTTTCAGCTTTTTCTGGTCTGAAATTTTAGCTATTTATTTGTCTTTTCTTCAATTGAGCTGTACAGCTGTGTATTAGAGACGACAACTATGGATGTTGTTGAGAAGTCTACACATCATTGTGTAGTAAGATGGGTGTTAAATAGTTTTGATTTTTATTTATTATCATATAAAATAATAGATATGTACATACCGAGACTTAATTTTTCATATTTTGCATGTATTTATTTATTATTTCGTTTGGTAACAAAATCATCGGTAAATCCAATATGGCGACACCTTTGTCTATAAAAACCTGTGCCATTCCGGGATGGATAGGAAATAGTTGAGGATAGGATGAAGACGATGTATATTTAATTGTTGTTTTTTTTCTTCTCTTTTTTTATAAATAACCTAATAATTTACAATATTGATTGAAACTCATATAAAGAAACTTTTATTTGTATTTATCTTCATACAAGGATTTATGAATCCTTGCTTCATACAACAATATCAATGAAACAATTTAATGAATTTGTCTAACATAAATTGTCTCACAAGTGTATGTTAAAAGTGGTCACCATGTAAGCTAGTAACAATCAAAGAAAACAACATCCCTTTTAATTAATTCAAATCAAAATTGATAATGACATATATATGATCAGACCCTAATTAACCATTTAAACATGCTTGTGTTATTAATGAATGGTGGTATTGATTGGATTAACCTACTTCAATCAATTAATTGAAGCCCATGTCTTAATCAAATTGTGATTAAAGGGGAGATCAAACGACCGTTATGATTCTAAAAACAACATGTTGAGTATGAGTCTATCTACTCAAATTTCTCAACATTCCATTGTAGCTTAATGCAAGCGGATGTCTTAATTAAATTGTGATTAAAGGGGAGATCAAACGACCATTATGATTCTAAAAACAACATGTTGAGTATGAGTTCATCTACTCAAATTTCTCAACATTCCATTGTAGCTTAATGCAAGAGTGTGTCTTAATTAAATTGTGATTAAAGGGGAGATCAAACGACCATTATGATTCTAAAAACAACATGTTAAGTACAAGTCCATCTACTCAAATTTCTCAACATTCCATTGTAGCTTGGTCATTTTACCATAAATATAGCAATAATCTAAAATAATATCAGACAGTCATTTTGACGTTTAACTGCTAGTGCTATATTAGATTTTCTAAAAGTTTAAAATAAAAAAATAATAAAATAAAAAAGATTTTCTAAAAGTTTAATTCAATTTAATTTACTGATTTTTTTCTTTAAAATTTGACTTACTTTGCAATATAAACAGTTATATAAACACTTACACATGAGCCAGCTCCACCTTGAACGCTTCAAGTGTGGGAACACTGATTAACACTGCTGGCAAGTTATTCCATGTTCAGATTGCTGAAGGGAAGTATGAGTTTTGATGGCTCTGTATTCTCGAGAATGGTACATTTGTATTTGGAATTTTTGGTCATGGACTCTTGTTCCTGGTGTTTGCAGGAGTATTAAGGTACATTTGCGATGGTATGGCTATAAGGTAGTGGACTATTCTGTACATCATTAGGGACTGACCATTTAACTTCCAGGGGGGAGTTATGGTTTTTTCTAAAAAATTATTCAGATTCCCAATGTTGCTGAAAAAAATATTCTGATTTTGGTGGAGGGAAAAAAAAAAATCTGAGTTTTTGTTATATAACCTAATGTTAAATTCTGAAAAAAAGTTCTAAAAATATTCTAACTCTCGTGTTGTCCGGAAAAAAAAATCTGAACAAAACAAAAAACCATAACACCCCCCCTGCAAGTTAAATGGTCGGTCTCTTACCATTTTTGTGTTGGTTTTCCTTTTTAGTTCCTTTAGCATAGATGTAACACTTCTTTCTCTTGAGTAGTCAACATTTACAAATCTGGTAGCACGACGTTGACATTTTCCTAGTTTGTTTATGTTGTATTTAGTTTAAACATATTTGATTAATTAATTCAATATAACATTACAATATTCAGCTATATACATAACATAATAAGAAGAAATTAATAGGATTGGGAAACAAGTTACAAGAACTTATATTAATCCCTATCCATAGAATGATGATGTTATCAATGTGTTTGTTCCAACTTAGGTTTTGACCTTTTATTAGTAATTGTGATGACTTCACATTTGTCAGGGTTAAATTCCATTAACCATTTTGCTTTCCATTGCTGCATTGTGTCTAGGTCTTTTTGTAGTGTTGTTGCATCTGCTTCACAGTTTATTGTACGATACAACAAACAATCGTCCGCAAATAGTCTAGCAGTTGATGAGGTGTTCTTTTTAATACATACCTGGTGATGTGAAAATATAACTGCGAGCCCCTGTATAGCAAGGTACAATTCTTGTGCTACACTTGCTGAAATATGCACACATATTTTTTTTCGTTCCCGTGCCAACTTCCAGACGCAATATGAAAAAAACACGCATTTAGCATCTTTGCGTCCGTTAATTTTGAACCCTGCATTAACCCATTCATTCAATATGGCGGACATTACTAAAAATAGATATTTATGTAAGTGATCATTTCTGCCTTATTATCAGTCTAAATGAGCTCAAATGCTAACTGCAGCTGCATGGCAAAGAGTAGTTAAACATATATTCCAGGTTTTTCTGTGGAATTTTTCTTTCAACCAATATATACCGATTATGCAAATTAGGCATATTTTGATAAAAGATCACATTCAAATCTTCTTCTCTGAAACCGCTGAACCAAATTAAACAAGATTTGGCTGGGTTAGTCCCATTTCAAAATTGTGTCCGACAGCTCCGCTTTCCATTCAAGATGGCTGCTGTTACTAAAAATAGAAATTTCTTCAATTGTCCATTGCTGCTTTATTATAAATTAAAATGAGCTCAAATTTTAACTGCAGCTACATGACAATGAGTAGATTAACAAATATTCTGGGTTTTTCTCTGAAATTTTTCTTTCAACCGATTTATACCGATTATACAAATTAGACATATTTTGATAAAAGATCACATTTAAATCTTCTCCTCTGAAACTGCTCAACTAAATTAAAAAAAAATTGGCTGGGATGGTTCTTGGGTGGTCCCCTTCCTGTATTGTGTCCGACAGCCCCGCCCTCCATTGAAAATGGCTGCTGTTACTAAAAATAGAAATTTCTTTAGTTATCAATTTCTGCTTTATTACACATCAAAATGAACTCAAATTTTAACTGCAGCTACATGGCAATTAGTAGGTTAGCATACATTATGGGTTTTTCTGTGAGAATTTTTCAGCCAGTTTATTCCATTTAGGAATATTAGGAGAGAAAAAAAATCACATCAAAATCTGTTGCTCAGAAATTTGAGTTGAAATGATCTTTTGGTGGCCCACTTTCAAAATTATGTGTAACACCCCCATTTTCTATCAACTTTAGATGTCAAATTAAAAACCAGGTGAGTGATTGCAGGCTCCTGGGAGCCTCTAGTAAAATTGTGTCAGACAGCCCCGCCCTACATTCATGATTGCATCTGGTATTTAAAATAGAAATGTCTTTAATTGTCATTTGCTGCTTTATAATTAGTCAAAATGAGCTCAAATATTAACAGCAGCTACATGCATGTATATGGCAATAAATAGTATAACATATATTTTGGGTTTTCTCTGAACTTTTTCTTTTATCCGATTTATATCGATTTTGTGTATTTTGTGAAAAAATATCACCTTAACATCTTCGATCCAAGATGGCTGCCATTACTATTAGCAGAAATTTCAAATGGCAAATAAAAGGAATCAGCTGAAATTTTTCTATGACATTTAGAAATCATATTAAAATCCTAGTGAGTGATTACAGACTCCGCACAGCCTCTAGTTTTTAAATTATATAAATTACCTTCATATTTTCTTCATGATTAAAGCTACTGTAATTGTTTAATAAAAATTACCCACAAATTAAGAGACTTAATTATAACAGAACTTGTAGATAATTGAAGGCTGTCTATAATTAGTTCTGTTTTATTTTATTTATTATGTCTTCAAGCATAAACTCATTTGCTAGTATTTATTATTTATTATTCTTTAAAATGTAAGTCAATCAATATCTTTGTATCGTTTGTGCAATAATGCAAATTGTGTTTGGTGAATCGAGACAGAATGCTAAGATTTAATGTACATTCTGTAACAAACATATTTGTGATACTAGTCAATACAGGATATTACTTGCACTATTATAACTGCATGTCAATGCATATTATTGTGCAAATTGAAATAGATATACAAACTAAACTCTATCTGTAACGATTTGAAAGAAGAAATCAGTTTTGTTAAGGTTTGTTTGAATAACAAACTGTCATTTCCCAGGATCTTATATGACAATAAATGTATCTTGTAGCCATATGCATGACATAATCAATAATTGAACAAGTTTTCCTTTTTTACAACAAGACACAAAGACATAATTATCATACAAGAAAACATTTATCACCAACCATTCTATATCTTAGGTTAAGGTATACTCCTTTTTTGCAGTAAAACTGGATTAAAATAATGTACTGTTTGTCAATTCGTATATCCAGTCTGTTGTATGTCCTTTATTATATTGAAAGGTGCAAGTCACATAATATTTTTTTTTTTAATAAATACTGTTTCATTAAAGAAATTTCAATATTTCAAATATATTTTTGCCCCAAAAAATTGGTTAATAGAATCTCAACCATAAATTTCTAGATGCCATGGTTCCAGATTAAACAAACAATAAAAAGTTTGCAGAGAATGTCTCCAACTTAAGAGATAAAACAATAAAAACTACTAGCTTTAAAGATAAGAAGTATATTACCAACATACACAGGTAGATAAACAATAAAAACTACTAGCTGTAAAGATAAGAAGTGCATTACCAACATACACAGGTAGATAAACAATAAAAACTACTAGCTGTAAAGATAAGAAGTGCATTACCAACATACACAGGTAGATAAACAACAACAACTACTAGCTGTAAAGATAAGAAGTGCATTACCAACATACACAGATAGATAAACAACAACAACTACTAGCTGTAAAGATAAGAAGTGCATTACCAACATACACAGGTAGATAAACAACAACAACTACTAGCTGTAAAGATAAGGAGTACATTACCAACATACACAGATAGATAAACAATAAAAACTACTAGCTGTAAGGATAAGGAGTACATTACCAACATACACAGATAGATAAACAACAACAACTACTAGCTGTAAAGATAAGAAGTGCATTACCAACATACACAGGTAGATAAACAACAACAACTACTAGCTGTAAAGATAAGAAGTGCATTACCAACATACACAGGTAGATAAACAACAACAACTACTAGCTGTAAAGATAAGGAGTACATTACCAACATACACAGGCAGATAAACAACAAAAACTACTAGCTGTAAAGATAAGAAGTGCATTACCAACATACACAGATAGATAAACAACAACAACTACTAGCTTTAAGGTTAAGAAGTACATTACCAACATACACAGGTAGATAAACAACAACAACTACTAGCTGTAAAGATAAGAAGTACATTACCAACATACACAGATAGATAAACAATAAAAACTACTAGCTGTAAGGATAAGGAGTACATTACCAACATACACAGATAGATAAACAACAACAACTACTAGCTTTAAGGTTAAGAAGTACATTACCAACATACACAGGTAGATAAACAACAACAACTACTAGCTGTAAAGATAAGGAGTACATTACCAACATACACAGATAGATAAACAATAAAAACTACTAGCTGTAAGGATAAGGAGTACATTACCAACATACACAGATAGATAAACAAAACAACTACTAGCTTTAAGGTTAAGAAGTACATTACCAACATACACAGGTAGATAAACAACAACAACTACTAGCTGTAAAGATAAGAAGTACATTACCAACATACACAGATAGATAAACAATAAAAACTACTAGCTGTAAGGATAAGGAGTACATTACCAACATACACGGATAGATAAACAACAACAACTACTAGCTTTAAGGTTAAGAAGTACATTACCAACATACACAGGTAGATAAACAACAACAACTACTAGCTGTAAAGATAAGAAGTACATTACCAACATACACAGATAGATAAACAATAAAAACTACTAGCTGTAAGGATAAGGAGTACATTACCAACATACACAGATAGATAAACAACAACAACTACTAGCTTTAAGGTTAAGAAGTACATTACCAACATACACAGGCAGATAAACAATAACAACTACTAGCTTTAAAGATAAGGAGTACATTACCAACATACACAGGCAGATAAACAACAAAAACTACTAGCTTTAGAGATAAGGAGTACATTACCAACATACACAGGTAGATAAACAACAACAACTACTAGCTGTAAAGATAAGAAGTGCATTACCAACATACACAGATAGATAAACAATAAAAACTACTAGCTGTAAGGATAAGGAGTACATTACCAACATACACAGATAGATAAACAACAACAACTACTAGCTTTAAGGTTAAGAAGTACATTACCAACATACACAGGTAGATAAACAACAACAACTACTAGCTGTAAAGATAAGAAGTACATTACCAACATACACAGATAGATAAACAACAACAACTACTAGCTTTAAGGTTAAGAAGTACATTACCAACATACACAGGTAGATAAACAACAACAACTACTAGCTGTAAGGATAAGGAGTACATTACCAACATACACAGATAGATAAACAACAACAACTACTAGCTTTAAGGTTAAGAAGTACATTACCAACATACACAGATAGATAAACAACAACAACTACTAGCTTTAAGGTTAAGAAGTACATTACCAACATACACAGGCAGATAAACAATAACAACTACTAGCTTTAAAGATAAGGAGTACATTACCAACATACACAGGCAGATAAACAACAAAAACTACTAGCTGTAAAGATAAGAAGTACATTACCAACATACACAGATAGATAAACAACAACAACTACTAGCTTTAAGGTTAAGAAGTACATTACCAACATACACAGGCAGATAAACAATAACAACTACTAGCTTTAAAGATAAGGAGTACATTACCAACATACACAGGCAGATAAACAACAAAAACTACTAGCTGTAAAGATAAGAAGTACATTACCAACATACACAGATAGATAAACAACAACAACTACTAGCTTTAAGGTTAAGAAGTGCATTACCAACATACACAGGTAGATAAACAACAACAACTACTAGCTGTAAGGATAAGAAGTACATTACCAACATACACAGATAGATAAACAATAAAAACTACTAGCTGTAAGGATAAGGAGTACATTACCAACATACACAGATAGATAAACAACAACAACTACTAGCTGTAAGGATAAGGAGTACATTACCAACATACACAGATAGATAAACAACAACAACTACTAGCTGTAAGGATAAGGAGTACATTACCAACATACACAGATAGATAAACAACAACAACTACTAGCTTTAAGGTTAAGAAGTACATTACCAACATACACAGGCAGATAAACAATAACAACTACTAGCTTTAAAGATAAGGAGTACATTACCAACATACACAGGCAGATAAACAACAAAAACTACTAGCTTTAGAGATAAGGAGTACATTACCAACATACACAGGTAGATAAACAACAAAAACTACTAGCTTTAAAGTTAAGGAGTACATTACCAACATACACAGGCAGATAAACAACAAAAACTACTAGCTTTAAAGTTAAGAAGTGCATTACCAACATACACAGGCAGATAAACAATAAAACTACTAGCTTTAAAGTTAAACAGTATATTACCAACATACACAGGTAGATAAACAATAAAACTACTAGCTTTAAAGTTAAACAGTATATTACCAACATACACAGATAGATAAACAATAAAACTACTAGCTTTAAAGTTAAACAGTATATTACCAACATACACAGATAGATAAACAATAAAACTACTAGCTTTAAAGTTAGAAGTACATTACCAACATTCACAGGTACAGAGTTTTTGAAAAAGAATTATGACTGCAGGACAATAGGTCCTACACTATTACAGTTTCTACTGGACCTACTAGTTTTCTGCCAGACCTAAATCTTTTTTCTGCATTTATTGCACTGTCACTTGTGACTTGTGGCGGCCTTTTTAATCCAGGACGAGCACCCTTTATAAATTTTATGGGCCACGACATTTCTTTGAAGCTGGTAAGGACATAAGATATTAAGATACAAATCGTCATCGGTACCTGCATTCCACGAAAAATACAGTAGCAGAGAAAATAAACATTTTAAATCCTTGCCGAACAATAGGACTGCCAAGTATGAGGCTTCTGTCAGACCTGCCGAAAATCTGCCCACTTCGGTCTGACGGCCCAACAAATTTCAAAAACTCTGCAGGTAGATAAAGAATCAAACTACTAGCTTTAAAGTTAAACAGTACATTACCAACATACACAGATAGATAAACAATAAAACTACTAGCTTTAAAGTTAAACAGTATATTACCAACATACACAGGTAGATAAACAATAAAACTACTAGCTTTAAAGTTAAACAGTATATTACCAACATACACAGGTAGATAAACAATAAAACTACTAGCTTTAAAGTTAAACAGTATATTACCAACATACACAGATAGATAAACAATAAAACTACTAGCTTTAAAGTTAAGAAGTACATTACCAACATTCACAGGTACAGAGTTTTTGAAAAAGAATTATGACTGCAGGACAATAGGTCCTACACTATTACAGTTTCTACTGGACCTACTAGTTTTCTGCCAGACCTAAATCTTTTTTCTGCATTTATTGCACTGTCACTTGTGACTTGTGGCGGCCTTTTTAATCCAGGACGAGCACCCTTTATAAATTTTATGGGCCACGACATTTCTTTGAAGCTGGTAAGGACATAAGATATTAAGATACAAATCGTCATCGGTACCTGCATTCCACGAAAAATACAGTAGCAGAGAAAATAAACATTTTAAATCCTTGCCGAACAATAGGACTGCCAAGTATGAGGCTTCTGTCAGACCTGCCGAAAATCTGCCCACTTCGGTCTGACGGCCCAACAAATTTCAAAAACTCTGCAGGTAGATAAAGAATCAAACTACTAGCTTTAAAGTTAAACAGTACATTACCAACATACACAGATAGATAAACAATAAAACTACTAGCTTTAAAGTTAAACAGTATATTACCAACATACACAGGTAGATAAACAATAAAACTACTAGCTTTAAAGTTAAACAGTATATTACCAATATACACAGATAGATAAACAATAAAACTACTAGCTTTAAAGTTAAACAGTATATTACCAACATACACAGATAGATAAACAATAAAACTACTAGCTTTAAAGTTAAACAGTATATTACCAACATACACAGGTAGATAAACAATAAAACTACTAGCTTTAAAGTTAAACAGTATATTACCAATATACACAGATAGATAAACAATAAAACTACTAGCTTTAAAGTTAAACAGTATATTACCAATATACACAGATAGATAAACAATAAAACTACTAGCTTTAAAGTTAAACAGTATATTACCAACATACACAGATAGATAAACAATAAAAACTACTAGCTTTAAAGTTAAACAGTACATTACCAATATACACAGGTAGATAAACAATAAAAACTACTAGCTTTAAAGTTAAACAGTACATTACCAATATACACAGGTAGATAATTGAAATGAACATGTTTTTAATAAACTGAAAACTTGTATCTTATTAAATGAAATTCATTATTTCTTTTTCAGCTACTGTATGTGTTTTTCCTGCTCTGTTTCATGTACACAGTATTAGTCAAAACTTATCCACGACCAAAATGGCAGGAGTGTTTTATGATGTGCTATGTCTTGACATTAGCTATGGAGAAGTTTAGACAGGTTAGTATGGACAATATGTGGGAGAAATTCCAGAAAATTCAGAATTTCACAATTAGCACAATTAATATTTTTCATCTAATTTTGATATATTTGATGCTTTTTTTTTATTTGAATTGATTGTTTAGTTATTTTCAATTATATTCTTTAAATAACATTCCCTGCCTATTTTTTTCAGATTTGAAATAGCTAGTGCTTATGGTTTCCAAGATTAAAGGGGCCTATACCTTTAACCAATGCTCGAAATAATAAAATAAGACAAATGCTTAAATTACAGCAGGTTCAACAAATTATTGTGTCCAAGAAAATATTGTGTCCACACTTCCTTCTAATATACACTTGTTCAACTTTCCCTCGTTGACATGCTGAAGTGATTTCATGTTTTACTCAGCATATTTCTTTATTATGACCTATTTGTTTGTGGTGTAGTAGGTATTTGGGTCACACTTCAACTTTGTAATTCTTTTCAGTCCAGCCTAAAGAATTGTAATAGTGTCTCTTCTATCTACACAGGTTATATATATATACCTGTAGTGTAGGGGAAAAAACATGTCCATTGTTCTATCTACACAGGTTATATATATATACCTGTAGTGTAGGGGAAAAAACATGTCCATTGTTCTATCTACACAGGTTATATATATACCTGTAGTGTAGGGGAAAAAACATGTCCATTGTTCTATCTACACAGGTTATATATATACCTGTAGTGTAGGGGAAAAAACATGTCCATTGTTCTATCTACACAGGTTATATATATACCTGTAGTGTAGGGGAAAAAACATGTCCATTGTTCTATCTACACAGGTTATATATATACCTGTAGTGTAGGGGAAAAAACATGTCCATTGTTCTATCTACACAGGTTATATATATACCTGTAGTGTAGGGGAAAAAACATGTCCATTGTTCTATCTACACAGGTTATATATATACCTGTAGTGTAGGGGAAAAAACATGTCCATTGTTCTATCTACACAGGTTATATATATACCTGTAGTGTAGGGGAAAAAACATGTCCATTGTTCTATCTACACAGGTTATATATATACCTGTAGTGTAGGGGAAAAAACATGTCCATTGTTCTATCTACACAGGTTATATATATACCTGTAGTGTAGGGGAAAAAACATGTCCATTGTTCTATCTACACAGGTTATATATATACCTGTAGTGTAGGGGAAAAAACATGTCCATTGTTCTATCTACACAGGTTATATATATACCTGTAGTGTAGGGGAAAAAACATGTCCATTGTTCTATCTACACAGGTTATATATATATACCTGTAGTGTAGGGGAAAAAACATGTCCATTGTTCTATCTACACAGGTTATATATATACCTGTAGTGTAGGGGAAAAAACATGTCCATTGTTCTATCTACACAGGTTATATATATACCTGTAGTGTAGGGGAAAAAACATGTCCATTGTTCTATCTACACAGGTTATATATATACCTGTAGTGTAGGGGAAAAAACATGTCCATTGTTCTATCTACACAGGTTATATATATACCTGTAGTGTAGGGGAAAAAACATGTCCATTGTTCTATCTACACAGGTTATATATATACCTGTAGTGTAGGGGAAAAAACATGTCCATTGTTCTATCTACACAGGTTATATATATATACCTGTAGTGTAGGGGAAAAAACATGTCCATTGTTCTATCTACACAGGTTATATATATACCTGTAGTGTAGGGGAAAAAACATGTCCATTGTTCTATCTACACAGGTTATATATATACCTGTAGTGTAGGGGAAAAAACATGTCCATTGTTCTATCTACACAGGTTATATATATACCTGTAGTGTAGGGGAAAAAACATGTCCATTGTTCTATCTACACAGGTTATATATATACCTGTAGTGTAGGGGAAAAAACATGTCCATTGTTCTATCTACACAGGTTATATATATACCTGTAGTGTAGGGGAAAAAACATGTCCATTGTTCTATCTACACAGGTTATATATATATACCTGTAGTGTAGGGGAAAAAACATGTCCATTGTTCTATCTACACAGGTTATATATATACCTGTAGTGTAGGGGAAAAAACATGTCCATTGTTCTATCTACACAGGTTATATATATACCTGTAGTGTAGGGGAAAAAACATGTCCATTGTTCTATCTACACAGGTTATATATATACCTGTAGTGTAGGGGAAAAAACATGTCCATTGTTCTATCTACACAGGTTATATATATACCTGTAGTGTAGGGGAAAAAACATGTCCATTGTTCTATCTACACAGGTTATATATATATACCTGTAGTGTAGGGGAAAAAACATGTCCATTGTTCTATCTACACAGGTTATATATATACCTGTAGTGTAGGGGAAAAAACATGTCCATTGTTCTATCTACACAGGTTATATATATACCTGTAGTGTAGGGGAAAAAACATGTCCATTGTTCTATCTACACAGGTTATATATATACCTGTAGTGTAGGGGAAAAAACATGTCCATTGTTCTATCTACACAGGTTATATATATATACCTGTAGTGTAGGGGAAAAAACATGTCCATTGTTCTATCTACACAGGTTATATATATATACCTGTAGTGTAGGGGAAAAAACATGTCCATTGTTCTATCTACACAGGTTATATATATACCTGTAGTGTAGGGGAAAAAACATGTCCATTGTTCTATCTACACAGGTTATATATATACCTGTAGTGTAGGGGAAAAAACATGTCCATTGTTCTATCTACACAGGTTATATATATATACCTGTAGTGTAGGGGAAAAAACATGTCCATTGTTCTATCTACACAGGTTATATATATATACCTGTAGTGTAGGGGAAAAAACATGTCCATTGTTCTATCTACACAGGTTATATATATATACCTGTAGTGTAGGGGAAAAAACATGTCCATTGTTCTATCTACACAGGTTATATATATATACCTGTAGTGTAGGGGAAAAAACATGTCCATTGTTCTATCTACACAGGTTATATATATACCTGTAGTGTAGGGGAAAAAACATGTCCATTGTTCTATCTACACAGGTTATATATATACCTGTAGTGTAGGGGAAAAAACATGTCCATTGTTCTATCTACACAGGTTATATATATACCTGTAGTGTAGGGGAAAAAACATGTCCATTGTTCTATCTACACAGGTTATATATATACCTGTAGTGTAGGGGAAAAAACATGTCCATTGTTCTATCTACACAGGTTATATATATACCTGTAGTGTAGGGGAAAAAACATGTCCATTGTTCTATCTACACAGGTTATATATATACCTGTAGTGTAGGGGAAAAAACATGTCCATTGTTCTATCTACACAGGTTATATATATACCTGTAGTGTAGGGGAAAAAACATGTCCATTGTTCTATCTACACAGGTTATATATATACCTGTAGTGTAGGGGAAAAAACATGTCCATTGTTCTATCTACACAGGTTATATATATACCTGTAGTGTAGGGGAAAAAACATGTCCATTGTTCTATCTACACAGGTTATATATATACCTGTAGTGTAGGGGAAAAAACATGTCCATTGTTCTATCTACACAGGTTATATATATACCTGTAGTGTAGGGGAAAAAACATGTCCATTGTTCTATCTATACACAGGTTATATATATATACCTGTAGTGTAGGGGAAAAAACATGTCCATTGTTCTATCTACACAGGTTATATATATACCTGTAGTGTAGGGGAAAAAACATGTCCATTGTTCTATCTACACAGGTTATATATATATACCTGTAGTGTAGGGGAAAAAACATGTCCATTGTTCTATCTACACAGGTTATATATATACCTGTAGTGTAGGGGAAAAAACATGTCCATTGTTCTATCTACACAGGTTATATATATACCTGTAGTGTAGGGGAAAAAACATGTCCATTGTTCTATCTACACAGGTTATATATATACCTGTAGTGTAGGGGAAAAAACATGTCCATTGTTCTATCTACACAGGTTATATATATACCTGTAGTGTAGGGGAAAAAACATGTCCATTGTTCTATCTACACAGGTTATATATATACCTGTAGTGTAGGGGAAAAAACATGTCCATTGTTCTATCTACACAGGTTATATATATACCTGTAGTGTAGGGGAAAAAACATGTCCATTGTTCTATCTACACAGGTTATATATATATACCTGTAGTGTAGGGGAAAAAACATGTCCATTGTTCTATCTACACAGGTTATATATATACCTGTAGTGTAGGGGAAAAAACATGTCCATTGTTCTATCTACACAGGTTATATATATACCTGTAGTGTAGGGGAAAAAACATGTCCATTGTTCTATCTACACAGGTTATATATATACCTGTAGTGTAGGGGAAAAAACATGTCCATTGTTCTATCTACACAGGTTATATATATACCTGTAGTGTAGGGGAAAAAACATGTCCATTGTTCTATCTACACAGGTTATATATATACCTGTAGTGTAGGGGAAAAAACATGTCCATTGTTCTATCTACACAGGTTATATATATACCTGTAGTGTAGGGGAAAAAACATGTCCATTGTTCTATCTACACAGGTTATATATATATACCTGTAGTGTAGGGGAAAAAACATGTCCATTGTTCTATCTACACAGGTTATATATATACCTGTAGTGTAGGGGAAAAAACATGTCCATTGTTCTATCTACACAGGTTATATATATACCTGTAGTGTAGGGGAAAAAACATGTCCATTGTTCTATCTACACAGGTTATATATATACCTGTAGTGTAGGGGAAAAAACATGTCCATTGTTCTATCTACACAGGTTATATATATACCTGTAGTGTAGGGGAAAAAACATGTCCATTGTTCTATCTACACAGGTTATATATATACCTGTAGTGTAGGGGAAAAAACATGTCCATTGTTCTATCTACACAGGTTATATATATACCTGTAGTGTAGGGGAAAAAACATGTCCATTGTTCTATCTACACAGGTTATATATACCTGTAGTGTAGGGGAAAAAACATGTCCATTGTTCTATCTACACAGGTTATATATATACCTGTAGTGTAGGGGAAAAAACATGTCCATTGTTCTATCTACACAGGTTATATATATACCTGTAGTGTAGGGGAAAAAACATGTCCATTGTTCTATCTACACAGGTTATATATATACCTGTAGTGTAGGGGAAAAAACATGTCCATTGTTCTATCTACACAGGTTATATATATACCTGTAGTGTAGGGGAAAAAACATGTCCATTGTTCTATCTACACAGGTTATATATATATACCTGTAGTGTAGGGGAAAAAACATGTCCATTGTTCTATCTACACAGGTTATATATATACCTGTAGTGTAGGGGAAAAAACATGTCCATTGTTCTATCTACACAGGTTATATATATACCTGTAGTGTAGGGGAAAAAACATGTCCATTGTTCTATCTACACAGGTTATATATATACCTGTAGTGTAGGGGAAAAAACATGTCCATTGTTCTATCTACACAGGTTATATATATACCTGTAGTGTAGGGGAAAAAACATGTCCATTGTTCTATCTACACAGGTTATATATATACCTGTAGTGTAGGGGAAAAAACATGTCCATTGTTCTATCTACACAGGTTATATATATACCTGTAGTGTAGGGGAAAAAACATGTCCATTGTTCTATCTACACAGGTTATATATATACCTGTAGTGTAGGGGAAAAAACATGTCCATTGTTCTATCTACACAGGTTATATATATACCTGTAGTGTAGGGGAAAAAACATGTCCATTGTTCTATCTACACAGGTTATATATATACCTGTAGTGTAGGGGAAAAAACATGTCCATTGTTCTATCTACACAGGTTATATATATACCTGTAGTGTAGGGGAAAAAACATGTCCATTGTTCTATCTACACAGGTTATATATATACCTGTAGTGTAGGGGAAAAAACATGTCCATTGTTCTATCTACACAGGTTATATATATACCTGTAGTGTAGGGGAAAAAACATGTCCATTGTTCTATCTACACAGGTTATATATATACCTGTAGTGTAGGGGAAAAAACATGTCCATTGTTCTATCTACACAGGTTATATATATACCTGTAGTGTAGGGGAAAAAACATGTCCATTGTTCTATCTACACAGGTTATATATATACCTGTAGTGTAGGGGAAAAAACATGTCCATTGTTCTATCTACACAGGTTATATATATACCTGTAGTGTAGGGGAAAAAACATGTCCATTGTTCTATCTACACAGGTTATATATATACCTGTAGTGTAGGGGAAAAAACATGTCCATTGTTCTATCTACACAGGTTATATATATACCTGTAGTGTAGGGGAAAAAACATGTCCATTGTTCTATCTACACAGGTTATATATATACCTGTAGTGTAGGGGAAAAAAAAAAAACATGTCCATTGTTCTATCTACACAGGTTATATATATATACCTGTAGTGTAGGGGAAAAAACATGTCCATTGTTCTATCTACACAGGTTATATATATATACCTGTAGTGTAGGGGAAAAAACATGTCCATTGTTCTATCTACACAGGTTATATATATACCTGTAGTGTAGGGGAAAAAACATGTCCATTGTTCTATCTACACAGGTTATATATATACCTGTAGTGTAGGGGAAAAAACATGTCCATTGTTCTATCTACACAGGTTATATATATATACCTGTAGTGTAGGGGAAAAAACATGTCCATTGTTCTATCTACACAGGTTATATATATACCTGTAGTGTAGGGGAAAAAACATGTCCATTGTTCTATCTACACAGGTTATATATATACCTGTAGTGTAGGGGAAAAAACATGTCCATTGTTCTATCTACACAGGTTATATATATATACCTGTAGTGTAGGGGAAAAAACATGTCCATTGTTCTATCTACACAGGTTATATATATATACCTGTAGTGTAGGGGAAAAAACATGTCCATTGTTCTATCTACACAGGTTATATATATATACCTGTAGTGTAGGGGAAAAAACATGTCCATTGTTCTATCTACACAGGTTATATATATACCTGTAGTGTAGGGGAAAAAACATGTCCATTGTTCTATCTACACAGGTTATATATATACCTGTAGTGTAGGGGAAAAAACATGTCCATTGTTCTATCTACACAGGTTATATATATATACCTGTAGTGTAGGGGAAAAAACATGTCCATTGTTCTATCTACACAGGTTATATATATATACCTGTAGTGTAGGGGAAAAAACATGTCCATTGTTCTATCTACACAGGTTATATATATATACCTGTAGTGTAGGGGAAAAAACATGTCCATTGTTCTATCTACACAGGTTATATATATATACCTGTAGTGTAGGGGAAAAAACATGTCCATTGTTCTATCTACACAGGTTATATATATACCTGTAGTGTAGGGGAAAAAACATGTCCATTGTTCTATCTACACAGGTTATATATATATACCTGTAGTGTAGGGGAAAAAACATGTCCATTGTTCTATCTACACAGGTTATATATATATACCTGTAGTGTAGGGGAAAAAACATGTCCATTGTTCTATCTACACAGGTTATATATATACCTGTAGTGTAGGGGAAAAAACATGTCCATTGTTCTATCTACACAGGTTATATATATACCTGTAGTGTAGGGGAAAAAACATGTCCATTGTTCTATCTACACAGGTTATATATATACCTGTAGTGTAGGGGAAAAAACATGTCCATTGTTCTATCTACACAGGTTATATATATACCTGTAGTGTAGGGGAAAAAACATGTCCATTGTTCTATCTACACAGGTTATATATATATACCTGTAGTGTAGGGGAAAAAACATGTCCATTGTTCTATCTACACAGGTTATATATATACCTGTAGTGTAGGGGAAAAAACATGTCCATTGTTCTATCTACACAGGTTATATATATATACCTGTAGTGTAGGGGAAAAAACATGTCCATTGTTCTATCTACACAGGTTATATATATATACCTGTAGTGTAGGGGAAAAAACATGTCCATTGTTCTATCTACACAGGTTATATATATATACCTGTAGTGTAGGGGAAAAAACATGTCCATTGTTCTATCTACACAGGTTATATATATACCTGTAGTGTAGGGGAAAAAACATGTCCATTGTTCTATCTACACAGGTTATATATATATACCTGTAGTGTAGGGGAAAAAACATGTCCATTGTTCTATCTACACAGGTTATATATATATACCTGTAGTGTAGGGGAAAAAACATGTCCATTGTTCTATCTACACAGGTTATATATATATACCTGTAGTGTAGGGGAAAAAACATGTCCATTGTTCTATCTACACAGGTTATATATATATACCTGTAGTGTAGGGGAAAAAACATGTCCATTGTTCTATCTACACAGGTTATATATATACCTGTAGTGTAGGGGAAAAAACATGTCCATTGTTCTATCTACACAGGTTATATATATATACCTGTAGTGTAGGGGAAAAAACATGTCCATTGTTCTATCTACACAGGTTATATATATACCTGTAGTGTAGGGGAAAAAACATGTCCATTGTTCTATCTACACAGGTTATATATATACCTGTAGTGTAGGGGAAAAAACATGTCCATTGTTCTATCTACACAGGTTATATATATATACCTGTAGTGTAGGGGAAAAAACATGTCCATTGTTCTATCTACACAGGTTATATATATATACCTGTAGTGTAGGGGAAAAAACATGTCCATTGTTCTATCTACACAGGTTATATATATATACCTGTAGTGTAGGGGAAAAAACATGTCCATTGTTCTATCTACACAGGTTATATATATACCTGTAGTGTAGGGGAAAAAACATGTCCATTGTTCTATCTACACAGGTTATATATATACCTGTAGTGTAGGGGAAAAAACATGTCCATTGTTCTATCTACACAGGTTATATATATATACCTGTAGTGTAGGGGAAAAAACATGTCCATTGTTCTATCTACACAGGTTATATATATAACCTGTAGTGTAGGGGAAAAAACATGTCCATTGTTCTATCTACACAGGTTATATATATATACCTGTAGTGTAGGGGAAAAAACATGTCCATTGTTCTATCTACACAGGTTATATATATATACCTGTAGTGTAGGGGAAAAAACATGTCCATTGTTCTATCTACACAGGTTATATATATACCTGTAGTGTAGGGGAAAAAACATGTCCATTGTTCTATCTACACAGGTTATATATATACCTGTAGTGTAGGGGAAAAAACATGTCCATTGTTCTATCTACACAGGTTATATATATATACCTGTAGTGTAGGGGAAAAAACATGTCCATTGTTCTATCTACACAGGTTATATATATATACCTGTAGTGTAGGGGAAAAAACATGTCCATTGTTCTATCTACACAGGTTATATATATATACCTGTAGTGTAGGGGAAAAAACATGTCCATTGTTCTATCTACACAGGTTATATATATACCTGTAGTGTAGGGGAAAAAACATGTCCATTGTTCTATCTACACAGGTTATATATATATACCTGTAGTGTAGGGGAAAAAACATGTCCATTGTTCTATCTACACAGGTTATATATATATACCTGTAGTGTAGGGGAAAAAACATGTCCATTGTTCTATCTACACAGGTTATATATATATACCTGTAGTGTAGGGGAAAAAACATGTCCATTGTTCTATCTACACAGGTTATATATATACCTGTAGTGTAGGGGAAAAAACATGTCCATTGTTCTATCTACACAGGTTATATATATATACCTGTAGTGTAGGGGAAAAAACATGTCCATTGTTCTATCTACACAGGTTATATATATATACCTGTAGTGTAGGGGAAAAAACATGTCCATTGTTCTATCTACACAGGTTATATATATATACCTGTAGTGTAGGGGAAAAAACATGTCCATTGTTCTATCTACACAGGTTATATATATACCTGTAGTGTAGGGGAAAAAACATGTCCATTGTTCTATCTACACAGGTTATATATATATACCTGTAGTGTAGGGGAAAAAACATGTCCATTGTTCTATCTACACAGGTTATATATATATACCTGTAGTGTAGGGGAAAAAACATGTCCATTGTTCTATCTACACAGGTTATATATATATACCTGTAGTGTAGGGGAAAAAACATGTCCATTGTTCTATCTACACAGGTTATATATATATACCTGTAGTGTAGGGGAAAAAACATGTCCATTGTTCTATCTACACAGGTTATATATATATACCTGTAGTGTAGGGGAAAAAACATGTCCATTGTTCTATCTACACAGGTTATATATATATACCTGTAGTGTAGGGGAAAAAACATGTCCATTGTTCTATCTACACAGGTTATATATATACCTGTAGTGTAGGGGAAAAAACATGTCCATTGTTCTATCTACACAGGTTATATATATACCTGTAGTGTAGCGGAAAAAACATGTCCATTGTTCTATCTACACAGGTTATATATATACCTGTAGTGTAGGGGAAAAAACATGTCCATTGTTCTATCTACACAGGTTATATATATATACCTGTAGTGTAGGGGAAAAAACATGTCCATTGTTCTATCTACACAGGTTATATATATATACCTGTAGTGTAGGGGAAAAAACATGTCCATTGTTCTATCTACACAGGTTATATACCTGTAGTGTAGGGGAAAAAACATGTCCATTGTTCTATCTACACAGGTTATATATATACCTGTAGTGTAGGGGAAAAAACATGTCCATTGTTCTATCTACACAGGTTATATATATACCTGTAGTGTAGGGGAAAAAACATGTCCATTGTTCTATCTACACAGGTTATATATATACCTGTAGTGTAGGGGAAAAAACATGTCCATTGTTCTATCTACACAGGTTATATATATACCTGTAGTGTAGGGGAAAAAACATGTCCATTGTTCTATCTACACAGGTTATATATATACCTGTAGTGTAGGGGAAAAAACATGTCCATTGTTCTATCTACACAGGTTATATATATACCTGTAGTGTAGGGGAAAAAACATGTCCATTGTTCTATCTACACAGGTTATATATATACCTGTAGTGTAGGGGAAAAAACATGTCCATTGTTCTATCTACACAGGTTATATATATACCTGTAGTGTAGGGGAAAAAACATGTCCATTGTTCTATCTACACAGGTTATATATATACCTGTAGTGTAGGGGAAAAAACATGTCCATTGTTCTATCTACACAGGTTATATATATACCTGTAGTGTAGGGGAAAAAACATGTCCATTGTTCTATCTACACAGGTTATATATATACCTGTAGTGTAGGGGAAAAAACATGTCCATTGTTCTAGCTTGTAGGAATACATTCTGTGAAACTCTGAGAATTCGATGAACTTACCATATGATACAATGTAGACTGTTTTTGATGTCTAAAGTATTGTTGTATATGTTTCATTAAAGTTTAAATTGTCATTGAAGTAGTTGTTATCAAAACTAGAGATCTAAACAAATATACCATGTTTATTGTTTTGAGACTGTTATTATCAAAAGTGAAAATGTCTATTGTATTGATTATTATAGGGAACAAATGTAGATAATACCTTATGCATCTGACTTTCATCTATCAATTTTAAAAGTGTTAAAAATAATGGGAGTTTGAGTGTATATGTACCCAGAGAATTTTAAAGAAGAGTTTTTATTTATCCATACCATTACTAAAATCAAACAAAGCAATGCACATTTTAAAGATATTTATGGATTCAATATCTATTGTGATTAGAAAAAGGCATGTTAAAATGTTGAAATAATAAAAAGATATGTTTAAATAGATTTGCTTGCTCCAAAAGACATTTAAATTATTTGTCTTTCCAATCTTTTGATTATGATCATACCAGATGGAGGTTATTCCAGAAACGTGTTGTGTGCACTAAATTCAATAGTGATTTTGTTTATTATAATATATATATATGCCTGAAAGTTGATTTGTTTGTTCAGCGTCATATTTATATGAAAAAGGAAAATTACATTAGGGGACTTTGGTCATGTGAGCTACTGTCATCACATTGTTTCTGTTGTCGTCTGTAAACTTTATCATTTTAACGTTTTTCTCTGAAACCACTGGGCCAGTTAAGACAAAACTTGGAAATAATGTTGATGGTCTTCTATAAAGTTAATGATTTTGTTCCATTTGGAAATCAAAGATTTAGAAGTAAGAAGTGCCAGTGCTAAAGATTTAGAAGTAAGAAGTGCCAGTGCTAAAGATTTAGAAGTAAGAAGTGCCAGTGCTAAAGATTTAGAAGTAAGAAGTGCCAGTGCTAAAGGGGGTGCTTTTTGTGTTTTACCTCTTGAAGCATTTATTTTTCAACTATTTTTCTTCATGTTCCTTATAAAATTCTCTTTATGTGATTTTGTATGAATTGTACCATTTTCAAGATACAAGAGGGTCAAAGTGATAATAATAGATAAACATCCCAGTCAAAGTGATAATAATAGATAAACATCCCAGTCAAAGTGATAATAATAGATAAACATCCCAGTCAAAGTGATAATAATAGATAAACATCCCAGTCAAAGTGATAATAATAGATAAACATCCCAGTAACATGTTATGTAACCTTTCATTCATCTTTGACTACCCAATCATATGCAATCATATGTACATTGTTTACAGTTTTGATTCCTACAGATTTAGTAGGCTCATTGCAGATTGGTAGGTTGAAAATTTGACCAAACAAGATACCACCAACATCTAATTTTTATGACATAGTCTGTTGATATACTATCAAAAGCTTTTAGCACAAAAATTGAAAGAAATAAAACATATCAAAATCGAATTTGTGCACCTTTTAGACCACTTTTCGAAATAGAATAGTTAATTGTCTTTAGTGACTCATTAATAACTCATTAACATGAACATTTTGCTAAATACCTACAAATGTACATTAGAATTTGATGAAAAATGAAAAAAAAATTAAAAGGTTCGAATTTAGGAAATTGTCTCTTCTTGGCCCCGTTCAGTCGAGTTTATCTCAGAAACTGTAAGAGATAGAAGAAATCTGTCAACAAACTCACACAATCGATTAGAGGACAAAAACCACATCAACATTGATTGAAAAGCAAAATTCTATGTACCTTCACAATATGCAAAATTTCAGATTTTAGACCCTTATTAGGATGAAATAGCAAATTTTTAATGGCCTATCAATAAGCTATAAATATAAACATTTTTCAAAAAAAAGAAAATTTGTAGAAAAATTAAAACTTTCAAATTTTGGAAATTGTGACTTTTTGGATCTTCTCAGTTTAGTTTATCTCTGAAATCATAAAAGATAGGGGAAATATATCAACATAAAGCTGAAAGTTCTCAACACACAAAAAAAAATCAAAGAAAATAAAACTGAAATATGGATGTAGAATGGATATTCTGCTGTATGAACCTTCTGAATATGTGAAATTTTGGAATTTGGGCATGTTATAGAAATAAAATAGCTATTTTTAATGGCCTATGAATAACCTATGACGATGAACATTTTTTTTTTAAATGCAAAAATAAAAAAAATGTTCAAATTTGAAATTCCCCTTTTTTGTTGCCCCTTTTATGTAAGAAATAGTAATAGTTGCATAATAATGATATGTATTATTCTGATAGGAATCTTCCAAAGGATTTTATTTAAAAAAAAACTCATCAAAAACAGATTAACAATAAATTGTTTATATCTATATATATTTGGACACACCCTTTTTGACCCTTTTGGGCCTCTTTTTTTCTATGATGGATTTCCTATCGGAAAAAAAAACTTTGTAGAGAACTCTTACAGTTCTACATATCAAGGGTGGTGTGAATTTGTCTGGTGGTATTAAAGAAGAGAATTAAAATGTAAAAATGTACAGACAAGGGCAAATGCAAAGTGATTACGATACTTCACATGATCCTTTACAGTCAGATGAGCTAATAAAAAAGAAAAGGTTTTTATTAATATAAGATAAAAATGTAATACAAAAAATACCAAACTGTCAGAACAATTCAATATCAAATATGAAAATCAGGTGGATTCCCTTAACACACAAATACATGACTGCCCACTTTCCTGGCTTTGTACAGACACTTCTATAAAATAGTTTGTTTGGCCCAAAATGACCATAAAATGTTAATATTGTGTCACTTTGGTTGATTTTATCACACAAGTCATCATGAAGTTTTAAGTGTTTAAAAATAAAATATTGTTATAAATGACTATAAATATAATTGATACTTAATGTTCATACCTTTTTGTTAGTCAAAAACAGAAATTTCTATAGCAGTTGGTGTACTAGTAACCAAAGGTATAGAACTATATTGTCCGGTTGAACCACTTCTACTAGATTTAAAAGTAAGCCTTGCTTTTGGTTGTTTTCTCCTTTGACAAAGTTTGCATATACATTTTTTGAACTGTATTCGGAATTTTTCCCCTGACAGACAATACAGGAAAAAGTTGACTGCATGATTCACATACATAAGTTGGAAACAGATCACCTGCCACATGAGAATATTAGCCCTGTCTTCATTTGATTTCGGTTGAGGTGCAAACATCCGAAATAGTGGTCTTGGTGTAGTAGTTATGATCCAAGTCAAGGATATAAGAATCAGGGTTATAGCCAATTTCCTGTGAGTGGTACGAACAAGACAGTCATCTTTAGTTATCATATTTGGAATGTGTTTTGTACGCATCAAGCAAATGATAATGAGAATGTTGAAAATCACGAGAATTAGGCATGGTAAAAATGAGTATAATACTAGATTAATCTTCGGAAATATTCTGCAAACAAAATTCTCGTAAGCATAAGAAGCACATATAAAGTTTGAATCGTCCATCGTTTGCTTAATTGGTAGTAATTCAGCTGTCCAAAATATATGAGAATTAACAAGCATAAATATAACAGCCACAATTAGAGTAATGAATTTAGCCCTTGATAAGTTGCACATAGTGCTTGCTTTCAAGGGAAACCATACTGCTAAAAAGCGTTCAATGGTGACTGCTACAATCAACCATGCAGAAAACTCTATACTAAAGTGTACTAGAAACATTGTTAACTTACAGCTAAATGCATTAATATGACTAAGCTCGTATCCAAAGATTATTCTCAACCATGTCTTAAAAGCGCTGACATAGAGAACGGCTGTGTCTGCAATAGCCAGCATTGCTAGATAAAAAAAAGTTGGAGTCTGTCGCATCTCTCTACGTATCATTATAATAAAGCTGAAGATATTTCCTATTGTTCCTGTAATTATTATAACAGGCATGACCCATTTTATAAGATCCATGGCAATATTGTAATTATTATAAGTCTTCAGTATTTCAGACAAACTGGGTTCATGAGTCGAATTTTTCGTTGTAATATCCATCTTTAATTCAAGTCTTGTATTTTTAGCCAAAGTAATGTCTGATGTAGAGTTTGAAAATAAACTGTTGTATTGAGTTGAATTCATTTTGATTTCCTGAGTTCTGCTGGGAGATTGCTGTATATGATGTAATTTCCTCATGTAATACTGAGTTCTGCTGGGAGATTGCTGTATATTGCTAATATCTCTGTCTTTTCTGCAGTATCAAAAGAAATGAGATGAATTGTTGTGCATGTTTTTCTTTTAAGATTTTATTATAAGGGAAAAAATTGACTTTTTTAATTTGATTGTTAAAAAAAACTTGAAGCAATTGATAAGTTTAACTATGACTAATGATTATAAAGAGAATTAAATACATTATCAGTATATCCTATTAATCATCAAATTATAACTATCTCTGATATAAATTCAAGTTAAAGTATTTAATGTATTTAAGATTTCATGGTTTTAAATAAGTGACTCTTCTTTTCCTCATTTAAAATACAAGAACTAGATGCTTACCTTTTAATTGTCCATTTAGAATTTCAATACTTCTACAACTGCACAGAAACTAAGAATGAATTTCACATCTACAATTCTAGATAGTCTTTGATTAAATTGTTTCTCCATTTAGCATACTGATTTAATGGAAAATTGACAAGAACGTCTTGTTCAAACAAATGAAAGTCCATAATTGTTGATGCAAATATCTATGAAAAAAATTGTGATTACTTAAATTATCCATTATTTATACCTGTAAAGTTTATGGTCAACACCATATAGATATTTGTCAACAACATAATGGATTGGTCTTGATTTATTTATTTTATAAATGGAAAATTAACAAAGGTTGTCCATTTCTGGACATAATTCATCTCTAACTTGTTAAAGGATTGGTTTTGTATTTGTTTTCCCAGCTTATTTTTAATATGTATTAATGGATACAAACATTTAAACCAGTCTCTTATGTATTAATGGATACAAACATTTAAACCAGTCTCTTATGGTATATTTTTTTTAATTTTTGTTTGGTTACTTTGTTTTTCTGATGTAAAATAAAGTGACAGTTCATCCACTTCTTTCTCTCCTCATTTCCTGATTTAAATAATATTCTGCCTTTCTCTGAACTTACAATCAATGTTCAGAAGTTTTCTTCAGTGATGTCAGGTTTTTCTAAGATGTGTATAACCCAAACAATGGACTCTTACACTCAAGTTAGTGTGTCCTTAGTTCCTATGTTAGAGAATTATTCTTTATTACTAATTGATAAGTGTATCTTTTCACTCTTATTTCTGCATGATGTGATGGTAATTTCAGATTTTATACAGTGTGTCTGGTAACCATAACATTGTCACCTATTTTATACAGATCTATAACTACTCTCTGCTTTATAGTCTTTATATGATAGAAAGTCACAAAACAGTTTTAAGAAGAATAGAAATAAGAGTGATATGACACCTTTAACTGGTCAATATTCTCTTACATAGTGGATAGTGAAAATGGCTGCACTCAAATGACCTCTGATGCAGAAAACCCTTTTGAAAAAGGAATTTAAGTATAATAAATATTAACCAATATATCAAATAAAGTGCTAACGAAGAAGATATTAATTGGGAACAAGTCTGGTCAAAATTAAAACAGACCCATGTGTCAAACAAAATTAAAGAAATCTAATGAAAATGTATCCATAACAATATTTATAGGAAAACAAACTTCAAAAAATCAAAATGTCAAATTGTAAATGCTATATCTATGTCAAGTAGATAACAATAATGAAACTCTGCAACAATGATGGACCCAGGTGATGACCATTTGGGTCACTCTAAAATTTTAAATATTATAATGATGTGTCGTTTATTTTGCAGATAATAGCAGCAGAACCTGTTAGATTTTGGGTGAAGATCAAAGTCCACTACAGTCAACTATGGAATGTTTGGGACAGTATTGCAATCCTATTTTTTTCTTTAGGAGTAGGGTTACGTTTCTTTAAGGACACATTACAAGCCTCAAGAATTGTATACACTGTAAACATAGTACTTTGGATTATGAGGATACTAGAGATTCTGTCAGTCAACAAATACATAGGACCTTATCTTAAAATTATAGGAAAACTGGTAAGTTTATAGGAAGCATGTGGGTGCCAATCCAGAAAAACAAGTCTCTATGTTATTGCAGGAAACTTCTTTTGTTATCTGTACAAAAACATCCATAAAATTGTTGAAATAAAATCTAACACTATGAAGATTAGCATATCACCATTTTTAAATTCATCCTGGATCAGTTACTCAATTTTCACTTCAATTTATGTTATATTGTTGGGCCTTTTTAGCTCACCTGACCCAGAGTCATGTGAGGTATTGCCCTCACTTGGTGTCCGTCGTCGTGGTGTGACGGCATCCGTAAACTTTTACATTTTAATCTCTTTTTTTTGGAACCACTGGGCCAATTGGAACCAATTATGCAATTTAGGCATGTTCCATTCAAGATGGCTTTTTATACATTGCTGCGTTATTATCAATCAAAATGAGCTCAAATTTTTAATTTAACTGCAGCTACATGGCAATGAGTAGTTTAATATATATTCCGGGTTTTTCTGGGATATTTTTTGTTCAGTCAATTTATACTGATTATGCAAATTGAGCATATTTTGAAAAAAGATCACATTCAAGTCTTCTCCTCTGAAACCATTGAACCAAATTACACCAAACCTGGTAGGAATGATCCTTGGATGGTCCCCTTTCAAAATTTTGTCCAACAGCCTCACCCTTTATTCAAAATGGTGGCCATTATTAAAAGTATAAATTTATTTAATTGTCTATTGTTGCTTTATTATAAGTCAAATTGAGCTCAAATGCAGCTACTTGGCATTGAGTAGTTCAACATACCTTCTGGGGTTTTTTCAGCAAAGGGGTAGGTTCATTAACTACAAAATGTCATGATTAAATAATATTAATGCTTTCAATATAAATAAGAGGCTATAACATTCTTGATGACAACAGTTGAAGGTTGTTGACATGGCAACGAATTGCCAGAACGTATGAAATATTTCAAATTGTCCTGATGACAACTCAACTAAGCATACACATAGTTTTTTATTCCTAATATAATATATAAGTTTTTTGAGCTGTTATTTATGTCTAAAAACCTTTATATCTTGTTAACTCCTAGTTTTTATGCAGTCTTATGTTTTTGTGGATTTTATTTGACTACTTAAAGTTTCTTCTCTTGTAATGTCCTAATGGCCTTCATCTTATTTAAGCTAAACCACTTGGTATCAGTTTTCTCTCTGTATTGATAATAAGGTGATGTTCAATACATGTAGCATTTTCTTTAAATTAAACAGTTATTCATTCATTTTTTATTTTTTTTTACGGACTACAGAGACCAAATGATTCATTTGACAGATTGAGGGGGCTTTTTAAAATCCTGGTCTATATACGAGGGCTCACACGCACCGGTTTATCACGTAGTTATTATCTATTGTCTATGAATAAATTAAAGTATTCAATGGTGATTTTTTTAAGCTGTAAAGGACATGGAGTTTTTTTTACATTAACATTTCAAAGGCAGAAAAAGTAAGATATTTTCATGATACATTGAGTGTATAAGGGATATGTATGATCATCCTTGCCTTATAAATGGTATTGCAGAGATCAATAATAATTATGGATTTTGACAGGGACTTTCTTATAGTATGTACGATCATAAATTGATAGTTGAATAAAATTCATATTAACTGTATACATGGTAATGTTTTGTGATTTAAAGTACAAACAATTATAGTTTTAAAGTAATATTCCAAATGCAAAAAAAATAAAAACAATTTAACTGAATAAAATTTCATTCCAAATTCATGGTTTGAACTAAAATGTTGTTACAATAGTTTATATTTGTAGTTTTTGTTGACATGCACATAGGTTAAAGGGGGTAATTATTGTTTTATATACAGTGGAACTTGTGCAATCCGACACCTGAGTTTTCCGACATCCTGTGACATCCGACAAAAATTTATGGTCCCAAAGTATTTCTGTTAACATGAATAAAACTCGAGTATTCCGACATCCTGTACAATCCGACACATTTCCCTGGTCCCTTGGTGTGTAAGATTAGACAGGTTCTGACATCCTGTACAATCAGACACATTTCCCAGGTCCCTTGGTGTGTAGGATTAGACAGGTTCTGACATCCTGTACAATCTAATTCATTTCCCAGGTCCCTTGGTGTGGAGGATTAGACAGGTTCTGACATCCTGTACAATCCGACACATTTCCCTGATACCTTGGTGTGTAGGATTAGACAGGTTCTGACATCCTGTACAATCCGACACATTTCCCTGGTCCCTTGGTATGCAGGATTAGACAGGTTCTGACATCCTGTACAATCTGACACATTTCCCTGGTCCTTTGGTATGTAGGATTAGACAGGTTCTGACATCCTGTACAATCGGACACATTTCCCTGGTCCCTTGGTGTGTAGGATTAGACAGGTTCTGACATCCTGTACAATCAGACACATTTCCCTGATCCCTTGGTGTGTAGGATTAGACAGGTTCTGACATCCTGTACAATCAGACACATTTCCCTGGTCCCTTGGTGTGTAGGATTAGACAGGTTCTGACATCCTGTACAATCCGACACATTTCCCAGGTCCCTTGCTGTGTAGGATTAGACAGGTTCTGACATCCTGTACAATCTGACACATTTCCCTGGTCCCTTGGTATGTAGGATTAGACAGGTTCTGACACCCTGTACAATCAGACACATTTCCCTGGTACCTTGGTGTGTAGGATTAGACAGGTTCTGACATCCTGTACAATCAGACACATTTCCCTGGTCCCTTGGTGTGTAGAATTAGACAGGTTCTGACATCCTGTACAATCCGACACATTTCATGGTCCCTTTGTATGTAGGATTAGACAGGTTCTGACATCCTGTACAATCCTACACATTTCCCTGGTCCCTTGGTGTGTAGGATTAGACAGGTTCTGACATCCTGTACAATCCGACACATTTCCCTGGTCCCTTGGTATGTAGGATTAGACAGGTTCTGACATCCTGTACAATCCGACACATTTCCCTGGTCCCTTGGTATGTAGGATTAGACAGGTTCTGACATCCTGTACAATCAGACACATTTCCCTGGTCCCTTGGTATGTAGGATTAGACAGGTTCTGACATCCTGTACAATCTGACACATTTCCCTGGTACCTTGGTGTGTAGGATTAGACAGGTTCTGACATCCTGTACAATCCGACACATTTCCCTGGTCCCTTGGTATGTAGGATTAGACAGGTTCTGACATCCTGTACAATCGGACACATTTCCCAGGTCCCTTGGTATGTAGGATTAGACAGGTTCTGACATCCTGTACAATCCGACACATTTCCCTGGTCCCTTGGTATGTAGGATTAGACAGGTTCTGAGATCCTGTACAATCGGACACATTTCCCTGGTCCCTTGGTATGTAGGATTAGACAGGTTCCACTGTATATATTTATATAGTATCATGTGTCAGATTTTTCATTTGTTTATTTCGTGTCTTGTAAGCGATAATTCATTAAAATTGGTATATTTGTTAAAAAAAACTCCATATTTCCCAGTGTAATCGGCTAGTATAGGAACCACTCATCGTCAAATACGCATCATCAGCAACACTAGCATTATTTTTTTTTATATGAGTGCAGTCCTCGAAAACTTAGATATTTAAATGCATTAAAGTACTACATTCTGGGGATATTATAGTTCACATATTATGATTGTCAATGACAGTGCTGATATTTATTGTTGGTAGAAATGACCAGAATTGATGAAATTATGTCATAACTCGTAGTACATAGGTGTGAATAAGTGGGAGTTCTATAAAACTTAAACAACGAGTAATACTATCATTTTAAGAAAGGCTGAGATGTATCCCAGTAAAATATCACACAAATTGTATATAAACAAAGTCTGTTTATTTTTCTTCAAAACGTGAGACCGATTTTGACCGATCAGTGAACATACCGCTTTATAATGATTTGGCATATTATGAAAAAAAATCACATCAAAATCTTCTGTTCCAAAATTTGATCTAAAATGATGAACGTTCAACATTATTTTTGACACTCCTATTTTATATCAACTTTAGAAGTCAAATTGAAAACCAGTTGAGTGATTACAGGCTCCTGGGAGCCTCTAGTTTTATAGGAGTTATGGGACTTTAACTTTTCATTATGTGAACACAACTCCTATAAGCTTGTTGCTTCGAAGAATTTTGAATATAGTTAGACTTTTAGAACACAACTATTAGCCTGTTTGTCCGATAGCTATCATATATGATACGATGATTGGTCACGATGTGTAGTTGATCATATTATTTGGCTGGGCATAGTGTTGGAAAATTAGGGTAATTATGGTATAGTTTTGGGGCTGGATAAACTGTTAACTAGAAGACAGCTGCACTATTAAAACTACTCAGTTTACTATATGTGTGGGGATTGGGTTCAGGACATATTGTCGTTATAACATTGCCTTGTTTAATTTTCACTTACGGGACATGTCATATATCATTATTATTGTAATGCTATTCTTTATAGATTTTGTTTACTTTTTAGGGAGGAGAAATTTCATATCTCATCACTATTATAACACTGCCACTTATAATGTTATATTTTATTTACTTATCAGTAGCTAAACTGTCATATGCGATCACTTGTCAATTTTGTTTAACCGCATCGGTTGTGTAATGGTTAGCATGCTTGCCTCAAGTGCAGTAAATCGTGGGTTCGGCTCGGAATCAGGATAATGTGTCAGAGTGTGGCGATATGTCTATCTGTGGACTGTTGTTTCAGTGAGCTAGCACCATAAAAGTCCAACTAAGTGTGTTGGTTTAGTACAAAGCGGACCTCATCATCATCTCATTGAAAATCAACTTGTTCTCGCATGATATAACTGAAAAATTACAGAGTTGGCGTTAAACAACACTCACTCACTCAATTTTGTTTACTTTTTAGTTACGAGACATGTCATATGTCACCACTTATCAATTTTGTTTGCTTTTCAGTTACGAGACATGTCATATTTCATCATTATTGTTACATTGGTACTTCTCAGTTTTGGTATAGTACGACAAGCTATACATTTCCAGGATAGGGAATTTCAGTGGCTTATGGTCAGAAATGTATTTTTTTATCCATATTGGATGATATATGGAGAATTGTTTGCAGATGAAATTGACAGTAAGTAAACTTTTTTTTCTTACACAATTCATGCATTTTACAGCAATTTTTTTATATTCATTTTTCCATTTTTCCATTTACAAGTTTTGAAGAAAGTTTAATACACACCCGAAAATTATTTTTGATGTAAATTTCTGTTGCTTATCCATCGCCTTGTCTGTTATAGCAGACCTCCGTCTATTGAATGAATACAATTGTCTTTGTTTACAGGTAAATTTTGTTGTTGGACATTTAAGCTTCTTATTGTAAGACTGGAAGAAAGAAGTCAATCACTCATTGATTAAAACTCCCCTAAAAAAATCAACTCGCATACATGTGTAGGATTTTGATCTTCTTTGGTGTAAAAAAAAGTTTATTCCCAATATATGTATATATAACAGATGTGGCCTAGTGGTCTAGGGCACTGGACATAAGGCTAAGCGATTGGTGCTGCAGTGTATCAATGGTGTGAGTTCAAATCCTGTCGAGGGAAGAACAAAAATTTGTCAGCTCAAAGATCTAATTCTAACACTGTTTGGTTTAATTGTCAGACGTGTGTATATACTATATATATAAACCAAACAGTGTTAGAATTAGATCTTTGAGCTGACAAATTTTTGTTCTTCCCTCGACGGGATTTGAACCCACACCATTGATACACTGCAGCACCATTCGCTTAGCCTTACGTCCAGCGCCCTAGACCACTCGACCACATCCACTCTTATCAGATTGAGACGCTGATGAAGCTTGTCAGTCAAGCGAAATATCCGTCAATTTGATTATAATTATAGTCTTTTTGTAGACTTATATTTATTTTTGTTATATTTTAACATCTTTATTGATGTTGTGCTACATTTTAGACATTTATTTATCATTTTTATTTGTTTGCACAGAATCGTTAACACTTGTTTCCGATCAGACATCCATATGTTGGCTACTTTTTCAGACGTTTATATATATATATATAATGTTAAAAAAAGACCCCCAAATGGGTAGTTCTGAATTTCTGAATAAAACAAAAATCATAAAATGTTGAGGACTACCCAAGTTACCAAATTTGGTTCTAAATTGGGCCACCACTTTATGAGAAATAGATTAATGCTAAAAGCTAATGGACACAGATTATGGCAACACTGATGGACACAAAGTCATGAAAATACCATATGGACATTTGGTCCAGGTGAGATTTAAAAAAATAAAGAAAATCATAATACAAAGGAAAAATTTGGTACAAATTTTAAACATAAAATGAAAAATGCAGATATACAAGGATGTACAACATAAACTCCCTACAATTCTTTAACTAGTCTCGAACCAGTTCCTTCGAAAGTTTTAGTTTCTCCTTTCACATTAGCTGCTCACATCATGGAGTCATAATGCTTAAAACCATGACAAGAGTAATTATATATAAATATATCATTTATTAATAAAAATGTTTAAAAAAAAAAGATAAGTCACTTTCAACAATATTTCTGTTATATTGTGGCAATTAGTTTTATTGGTGGAGGAAACCGGAGTACCAGGAGAAAACCACTGAACTGCCGCAAGTCACTGACAAACTTTTATCACATAATGTTGTATCGAGTACATCACGCCATGAGCAGGATTCTAACCTACAACTTTAGTGGTGATAGGCACTGATTGCACATGTAGTTGTAAATCCAACTACCATACGATCACAACCATGACGGCCCCTGTGCTAAAAAAGGACTATTCATTGATTACAAACAAAAGAATTAATACAAATGAGGATAATCTACACTGATCATTTTTTACATCTTTTTTATATATTGAAAATATATATGATGGACTCAGATCAGCGTCCATTCCTCAAATCGGCATCCACTGACGTCATTATCTCAAATCACGTCCGATTTAAGGGTATGTCTCAAATCAGCATCCTTCCCAAATCCTCACATCTATGGCCGATTTATTGGTTAGGGCATACGTCAGTGACGTCATTGGATATTGATAAGGCACAATGAATTGTTACTTTGAAGGAATGGTGTATTGGAGATCCTGTACACAAAATTTCCATATTTCGTGCTGACCGTACAGCTAATATGGTCGCCATAGGCAGTTCTTGTTTGTGATTGGCTAATTAATAAAAAAAAAATCTTTTCAGGTTGATTGATTTTTTTTTAATTCTCCTCTGGGACCGCTCAGTCAAATAAACAAAAACTTGGTAGGAAGCGGCCAAGAATAATTGTTTTCCATTTTTTATCAAGAAGATAACTTTTGACCAATATCATAGACAAGTTATTTATTATAGAATCCCTCCCCTCCTCCTTTTTCAAATTAAATGGTTGTTACCTTCAGTACTAAAATATAAAATGTATCTTTACTTATATATTTATTGACTCAATCAATTTCAAGAAATTAAAAAAGAAACAGTTGAAGTTTGCACATGTACATGTAAATAAAAGTTATTCCCCATAGACTTGTCATTCCTGATTTACTGAATTCAAAATAAATGACAGGTGAGCTCTAGTTTTTAATATTTATGTTTCATTTCTATGATAAAATTCTACAGATTATTTTTGCTAATTGTTCTAATTGTTCTGTCATAGAAACCTGTTATGGGTGTTAAATTATTTTGAAGTGCATTCTAATACGTTTGAAATAAAAGATAGTAAAATAATTTTCCCCCAAATAAAAAGTTATAAAATCAACTTTAATTTTGAGACACTAAAAGATAATTTAAAAAAAGATATGTGAAAATATTTTGTTTGTTTTCAGCATGCTATGATCCTGACAGACATCCGAACGGTTGTACATATGCTTCCTGGGTAGCACCATTACTTATGACACCATATCTTTTGGTTGCTAATATTCTACTTGTCAATCTGCTCATTGCTAGATTCAAGTGAGTATTGTTTTGGTTATCTGTAACTAAGTGAATGCAAATAAAACATTGTGTAAATAATAAACTGTATATAGAGAAGTTTTATTAATAATATTATTATAGTTGTGGATTATGCATTTGGTTCATGTCAACAATATAAATGTTTGTATGTTTGGCACCAGAAAAGGCATTGATGGACACAAATTATAAATTGTGTAAGCTTTAACTGGAATATCCCTTGAATGGACTTTCAGATATGTTGTTTTGATCAAAAAAGAATATCATCCACCACATGAATATTTAAAATAACAAAATTGAGAAACGTTAATATATCTTCTCAGAAACCACAATGTACATTAATGATTATTGAAAAATACATTGATTTATAACTGGGTGAATGATACAGTCTCAGATCAGCCTCTAGTTTGATTTATAACTGGGCGAGTGATACAGTGTCAGACCAGCCTCTAGTTTGATGTATAACTTGGTGAGTGATACAGTGTCAGACCAGCCTCTAGTTTGATGTATAACTTGGTGAGTGATACAGTGTCAGACCAGCCTCTAGTTTGATTTATAACTGGATGTGTGATACAGTGTCAGATCAGCCTCTAGTTTGATATATAACTGGGTACAGTGTCAGATCAGCCTCTAGTTTGATTTATAACTGGGTGAGTGATACAGTGTCAGATCAGCCTCTAGTTTGATTTATGACTGGGTGAGTGATGCAGTGTCAGATCAGCCTCTAGTTTGATATATAACATAGGTGTGTGATACAATGTCAGATCAGCCTCTAGTTTGATTTATAACTGGGTACAGTGTCAGATCAGCCTCTAGTTTGATTTATAACTGGGTGAGCGATACATTTTCAGATCAGCCTCTAGTTTGATGTATAACTGGGTGAGTGATACAGTGTCAGACCAGCCTCTAGTTTGATTTATTACTGAGTACAGTGTCAGATCAGCCTCTAGTTTGATTTATAACTGGGTGAGTGATACAGTTTCAGACCAGCTTCTAGTTTAATTTATAACTGGGCAAGTGATACAGTGTCAGATCAGCCTCTGGTTTGATTGATAACTGGGTGAGTGATACAGTGTCAGATCAGCCTCTAGTTTGATGTATAACTTGGTGAGTGATACAGTGTCAGACCAGCCTCTAGTTTGATTTATAACTGGGTACAGTGTCAGATCAGCCTCTAGTTTGATTTATTACTAGGTACAGTGTCAGATCAGCCTCTAATTTGATTTATAACTGAGTACAGTGTCAGATCAGCCTCTAGTTTGATTTATAACTGGGTGAGTGATACAGTTTCAGACCAGCTTCTAGTTTGATTTATAACTGGGCAAGTGATACAGTGTCAGATCAGCCTCTGGTTTGATTGATAACTGGGTGAGTGATACAGTGTCAGATCAGCCTCTAGTTTGATTTATAACTTGGTGAGTGATACATTGTCAGACCAGCCTCTAGTTTGATTTATAACTGGGTACAGTGTCAGACCAGCCTCTAGTTTGATTTATAACTGGGTACAGTGTCAGATCAGCCTCTAGTTTGATTTATTACTAGGTACAGTGTCAGATCAGCCTCTAGTTTGATTTATAACTGGGTGAGTGATACAGTTTCAGACCAGCTTTTAGTTTGATTTATTACTGGGCGAGTGATACAGTGTCAGATCAGCCTCTGGTTTGATTGATAACTGGGTGAGTGATACAGTGTCAGATCAGTCTCTGCTTTGATTTATATCTGGGTGAGTGATACAGTCTCAGATCAGCTTCTAGTTGGATTTATTCAGGGTTTAATTTTTGTCCATTTCATGATCTTCCAAATGTATTTTTCATCAAGTCTTGAGATTTAAAAAAAAAGAAGGAATATCGCTATTTTATTTTATTTTACAGTGCAACTTTCATTCGTAATAATGCTCATTCTGAGGCTATCTGGAAATTTCAACGATACCAATTGATTGTCAACTACGAACTCCGACCCCTATTGCCTCCACCAATGATCCTGTTCAGTCATGTTTTTCTTTCATTGAAATACATTTTCAGACG
Organism: Bathymodiolus septemdierum; assembly: GCA_963383655.1. Taxonomy (NCBI): domain Eukaryota; kingdom Metazoa; phylum Mollusca; class Bivalvia; order Mytilida; family Modiolidae; genus Bathymodiolus; species Bathymodiolus septemdierum. The sequence continues at coordinate 83,114,396 of OY726520.1, forward strand.
ATTTAAAGGAAAGAGAGATTTTTTTGACAATGGTCTCAGTAAGTATTTAGATATATGCAAAGGAGTAAAAACCAATTGTATATACAGTAGAAAATAAACAATTCATTAAAAAAAGATGTTATTGTTTGGGCAACTTCTACAATAATAATCAGAACAAAATCCACTTTTGAATTTCATTATTATAGATCAGTGCAAATCAGTGTTATTTTATCGAATTTGAAAATTAAAAATCTGAAATTATTTTATGAGCACGTACATCAGCAATTTCCATCAATATATATTAAATTTGTTTTTATGTTTTACAAATATTTAATCTCCATTTTATTTTCAATTTTTGTTTTTCACAACAAAAAAAAGAACAATAAAGTTTGTTCTTTCTCATTATTTTGATTCCAATGACAGAATGTACTTGTAAAATTAATCCAAAATGTTTGATATTTTATAACCCTTTATCTCGGATTGAAACCACTCGTAGTTGTGTCACAAGATTAATCCTGACCCAGGGCAAATGTAGAGTTAACTTATACTTAATTGAATTCTTTAAGGAAAGGTGATCAAATTTGTTAATTGAAGGGTGTAATAATTTAATAGAGAACTGTTTATACAACACATAGAAGTGTGTAACCATTAGTTTATGGTTTTGAAGTAAATTTTATTACCGGAAGTTGTTTAAATCTTTTCACAAATAAACATTTCTGTCGTTTTTACACATGCATTCAAAATCAAATCATTCACAAACATGTTCGTGGGGATTATATCCATTATACCCATTAAAAGGTATGCTCGTAGTAATTTCGTAATTAAAATTGTCAACTTTCCCCTATGCAGCTGGTCCAGAAAGTCGATGTCACTTGAGGACAGCATTACTATATATCGATGTCAAACTGCTTCCTAAGTTTCATTGATTCTTAATTTCGTGGAGCAGCCTACCCAAATTGGTACCCTACGAATAAAAGTGATTTCACAGTATGAAAGCGTCATAGCTTAAAATTAAACTGCTTTGTTTACTACTACCAATCTGATTTGTCGAAAAAGGTCATAACCCATATTTATCAAAACATTAGATATTCACAACTTAGAGTCACTCATACATAGCCCGAACCGCATCAGTGGCATAATGGTTAGCGTGCTCGCCTCGAGTGCGGTAGATCGTGGGTTTGACCCTCGGTGGGGTCAAACCAAAGACTTTAAAAATTGGTATTTGTTGCTTCTCTGCTAAACGTTAAGGAGAAAGAGCAAAGACTGGTTGACTTGTAATCAGAATAATACATGTATATCTGAGTGGAGCGACATGTCTATCTGCAGATGGTTGTTTCAGTGAGTTAGCACTATTAAAAAAGTCCAACGAAGCGTGTTGGTCTAGTACAAAGCAGACCTCATCGTCATCTCATTGAAAATAACTTATTCTCGCCATGATATAGCTGAAAAAATGCTGAATTGGCATTAAACAGCAATCACTCACTCACTCATACATAACCTGTAATATGGTTTTCTCTGATCTCCCACATAACAACATATTAGTAAGAGAAACAAGTGAGAGATATGATTTTAATCAGATTCAATAGACCATTTGCACATTTCCTACTTTAAATATAAAATTATACCTTTTACTGGAGTTATTTCCCTTTAATGAGGGGGGTAATTATGTCCCCTATCATGCAAAGTTCAATTCAAATAACAAATATTTCCTCCATAATATGTTCAAAATTTTTTGATAACTTGTGAATTTTCTTTTTGCTAAAAAAAAAATCATCTGATTTTTTTATACAAAGTTCAAATATCTACAAATTATGAGAAAATTGCTCTTGCTAGACCAGGTACTATTTATCCCATCATAAGGACAATAACTCATATAAAAAAAAGGTATAAAAACGTATAATTTTAGAATCAAAATCAGGAATGTGCCAAGGTGGGATAGTTTCACATTGCCATGGGTGTCTGATTAAATAGGATAGTTTCACATTGCCATGGGCATCTGATTAAATAGGATAGTTTCACATTGCCATGGGTGTCTGATTAAATAGGATAGTTTCACATTGCCATGGGCATCTGATTAAATAGGATAGTTTCACATTGCCATGGGTGTCTGATTAAATAGGATAGTTTCACATTGCCATGGGTGTCTGATTAAATAGGATAGTTTCACATTGCCATGGGCATCTGATTAAATAGGATAGTTTTGCATTGCCATGGGTATCTGATTAAATAGGATAGTTTCACAATGCCATGGGCATCTGATTAAATAGGATAGTTTCGCATTGCCATGGGTGTCTGATTAAATAGGATAGTTTCACATTGCCATGGGCATCTGATTAAATAGGATAGTTTCACATTGCCATGGGCATCTGATTAAATAGGATAGTTTCACATTGCCATGGGTGTCTGATTAAATAGGATAGTTTCACATTGCCATGGGTGTCTGATTAAATAGGATAGTTTCACATTGACATGGGCATCTGATTAAATAGGATAGTTTTGCATTGCCATGGGTATCTGATTAAATAGGATAGTTTCACAATGCCATGGGCATCTGATTAAATAGGATAGTTTTGCATTGCCATGGGTGTCTGATTAAATAGGATAGTTTCACATTGCCATGGGCATCTGATTAAATAGGATAGTTTCACATTGCCATGGGTGTCTGATTAAATAGGATAGTTTCACATTGCCATGGGTGTCTGATTAAATAGGATAGTTTCACATTGCCATGGGTGTCTGATTAAATAGGATAGTTTCACATTGCATGGGCGTCTGATTAAATAGGATAGTTTTGCATTGCCATGGGTGTCTGATTAAATAGGATAGTTTCACATTGCCATGGGCATCTGATTAAATAGGATAGTTTCACATTGCCATGGGCATCTGATTAAATAGGATAGTTTTGCATTGCCATGGGTGTCTGAATAAATAGGATAGTTTCACATTGCAATGGGCATCTGATTAAATAGGATAGTTTCACATTGCCATGGGTGTCTGATTAAATAGGATAGTTTCACATTGCCATGAGTGTCTGATTAACTAGGATAGTTTCACATTGCCATGGGTGTCTGATTAAATAGGATAGTTTCACATTGCCATGGGTGTCTGATTAAATAGGATAGTTTCACATTACCATGGATGTCTGATTAAATATGATAGTTTCACATTGCCATGGGTGTCTTGATTAAATAGGATAGTTTTACATTGCCATGGGTGTCTGAATAAATAGGATAGTTTCACATTGCAATGGGCATCTGATTAAATAGGATAGTTTCACATTGCCATGGGTGTCTGATTAAATAGGATAGTTTCACATTGCCATGGGTGTCTGATTAAATAGGATAGTTTCACATTGCCATGGGCATCTGATTAAATAGGATAGTTTCACATTGCCATGGGCATCTGAGTAAATATGATAGTTTCACATTGCCATGGGTGTCTGATTAAATAGAATAGTTTCACATTGCCATGGGTGTCTGATTAAATAGGATAGTTTCACATTGCCATGGGCATCTGATTAAATAGGATAGTTTCACATTGCCATGGGCGTCTTGATTAAATAGGATAGTTTCACATTGCCATGGGTGTCTGATTAAATAGGATAGTTTCACATTGCCATGGGCATCTGATTAAATAGGATAGTTTCGCATTGCCATGGGTGTCTGATTAAATAGGATATTTTCACATTGCCATGGGCATCTGATTAAATAGGATAGTTTCACATTGCCATGGGTGTCTGATTAAATAGGATAGTTTCACATTGCCATGGGTGTCTGATTAAATAGGATAGTTTCACATTGCCATGGGCATCTGATTAAATAGGATAGTTTTGCATTGCCATGGGTATCTGATTAAATAGGATAGTTTCACAATGCCATGGGCATCTGATTAAATAGGATAGTTTCGCATTGCCATGGGTGTCTGATTAAATAGGATAGTTTCACATTGCCATGGGCGTCTGATTAAATAGGATAGTTTCGCATTGCCATGGGTGTCCGATTAAATAGGATAGTTTCACATTGCCATGGGCATCTGATTAAATAGGATAGTTTCACATTGCCATGGGCATCTGATTAAATAGGATAGTTTCACATTGCCATGGGTGTCTGATTAAATAGGATAGTTTCACATTGCCATGGGTGTCTGATTAAATAGGATAGTTTCACATTGCCATGGGCATCTGATTAAATAGGATAGTTTTGCATTGCCATGGGTATCTGATTAAATAGGATAGTTTCACAATGCCATGGGCATCTGATTAAATAGGATAGTTTCGCATTGCCATGGGTGTCTGATTAAATAGGATAGTTTCACATTGCCATGGGCATCTGATTAAATAGGATAGTTTCACATTGCCATGGGTGTCTGATTAAATAGGATAGTTTCACATTGCCATGGGTGTCTGATTAAATAGGATAGTTTCACATTGCCATGGGTGTTTGATTAAATAGGATAGTTTCACATTGCAATGGGCATCTGATTAAATAGGATAGTTTCACATTGCCATGGGCATCTGATTAAATAGGATAGTTTCACATTGTCATGGGTGTCTGATTAAATAGGATAGTTTCACATTGCCATGGGCATCTGATTAAATAGGATAGTTTCACATTGCCATGGGCATCTGAGTAAATATGATAGTTTCACATTGCCATGGGTGTCTGATTAAATAGAATAGTTTCACATTGCCATGGGTGTCTGATTAAATAGGATAGTTTCACATTGCCATGGGCATCTGATTAAATAGGATAGTTTCACATTGCCATGGGCGTCTTGATTAAATAGGATAGTTTCACATTGCCATGGGTGTCTGATTAAATAGGATAGTTTCACATTGCCATGGGCGTCTGATTAAATAGGATAGTTTCGCATTGCCATGGGTGTCTGATTAAATAGGATATTTTCACATTGCCATGGGCATCTGATTAAATAGGATAGTTTCACATTGCCATGGGTGTCTGATTAAATAGGATAGTTTCACATTGCCATGGGTGTCTGATTAAATAGGATAGTTTCACATTGCCATGGGCATCTGATTAAATAGGATAGTTTCACATTGCCATGGGCATCTGAGTAAATATGATAGTTTCACATTGCCATGGGTGTCTGATTAAATAGAATAGTTTCACATTGCCATGGGTGTCTGATTAAATAGGATAGTTTCACATTGCCATGGGCATCTGATTAAATAGGATAGTTTCACATTGCCATGGGCGTCTTGATTAAATAGGATAGTTTCACATTGCCATGGGTGTCTGATTAAATAGGATAGTTTCACATTGCCATGGGCGTCTGATTAAATAGGATAGTTTCGCATTGCCATGGGTGTCTGATTAAATAGGATATTTTCACATTGCCATGGGCATCTGATTAAATAGGATAGTTTCACATTGCCATGGGTGTCTGATTAAATAGGATAGTTTCACATTGCCATGGGTGTCTGATTAAATAGGATAGTTTCACATTGCCATGGGCATCTGATTAAATAGGATAGTTTTGCATTGCCATGGGTATCTGATTAAATAGGATAGTTTCACAATGCCATGGGCATCTGATTAAATAGGATAGTTTCGCATTGCCATGGGTGTCTGATTAAATAGGATAGTTTCACATTGCCATGGGCGTCTGATTAAATAGGATAGTTTCGCATTGCCATGGGTGTCCGATTAAATAGGATAGTTTCACATTGCCATGGGCATCTGATTAAATAGGATAGTTTCACATTGCCATGGGCATCTGATTAAATAGGATAGTTTCACATTGCCATGGGTGTCTGATTAAATAGGATAGTTTCACATTGCCATGGGTGTCTGATTAAATAGGATAGTTTCACATTGCCATGGGCATCTGATTAAATAGGATAGTTTTGCATTGCCATGGGTATCTGATTAAATAGGATAGTTTCACAATGCCATGGGCATCTGATTAAATAGGATAGTTTCGCATTGCCATGGGTGTCTGATTAAATAGGATAGTTTCACATTGCCATGGGCATCTGATTAAATAGGATAGTTTCACATTGCCATGGGTGTCTGATTAAATAGGATAGTTTCACATTGCCATGGGTGTCTGATTAAATAGGATAGTTTCACATTGCCATGGGTGTTTGATTAAATAGGATAGTTTCACATTGCAATGGGCATCTGATTAAATAGGATAGTTTCACATTGCCATGGGTGTCTGATTAAATAGGATAGTTTCACATTGTCATGGGTGTCTGATTAAATAGGATAGTTTCACATTGCCATGGGCATCTGATTAAATAGGATAGTTTCACATTGCCATGGGCATCTGAGTAAATATGATAGTTTCACATTGCCATGGGTGTCTGATTAAATAGAATAGTTTCACATTGCCATGGGTGTCTGATTAAATAGGATAGTTTCACATTGCCATGGGCATCTGATTAAATAGGATAGTTTCACATTGCCATGGGCGTCTTGATTAAATAGGATAGTTTCACATTGCCATGGGTGTCTGATTAAATAGGATAGTTTCACATTGCCATGGGCGTCTGATTAAATAGGATAGTTTCGCATTGCCATGGGTGTCTGATTAAATAGGATATTTTCACATTGCCATGGGCATCTGATTAAATAGGATAGTTTCACATTGCCATGGGTGTCTGATTAAATAGGATAGTTTCACATTGCCATGGGTGTCTGATTAAATAGGATAGTTTCACATTGCCATGGGCATCTGATTAAATAGGATAGTTTTGCATTGCCATGGGTATCTGATTAAATAGGATAGTTTCACAATGCCATGGGCATCTGATTAAATAGGATAGTTTCGCATTGCCATGGGTGTCTGATTAAATAGGATAGTTTCACATTGCCATGGGCGTCTGATTAAATAGGATAGTTTCGCATTGCCATGGGTGTCCGATTAAATAGGATAGTTTCACATTGCCATGGGCATCTGATTAAATAGGATAGTTTCACATTGCCATGGGCATCTGATTAAATAGGATAGTTTCACATTGCCATGGGTGTCTGATTAAATAGGATAGTTTCACATTGCCATGGGTGTCTGATTAAATAGGATAGTTTCACATTGCCATGGGCATCTGATTAAATAGGATAGTTTTGCATTGCCATGGGTATCTGATTAAATAGGATAGTTTCACAATGCCATGGGCATCTGATTAAATAGGATAGTTTCGCATTGCCATGGGTGTCTGATTAAATAGGATAGTTTCACATTGCCATGGGCATCTGATTAAATAGGATAGTTTCACATTGCCATGGGCATCTGATTAAATAGGATAGTTTCACATTGCCATGGGTGTCTGATTAAATAGGATAGTTTCACATTGCCATGGGTGTCTGATTAAATAGGATAGTTTCACATTGCATGGGCGTCTGATTAAATAGGATAGTTTTGCATTGCCATGGGTGTCTGATTAAATAGGATAGTTTCACATTGCCATGGGCATCTGATTAAATAGGATAGTTTCACATTGCCATGGGCATCTGATTAAATAGGATAGTTTTGCATTGCCATGGGTGTCTGAATAAATAGGATAGTTTCACATTGCAATGGGCATCTGATTAAATAGGATAGTTTCACATTGCCATGGGTGTCTGATTAAATAGGATAGTTTCACATTGCCATGGGTGTCTGATTAAATATGATAGTTTCACATTGCCATGGGTGTCTGATTAAATAGGATAGTTTCACATTGCCATGGGTGTCTGATTAAATAGGATAGTTTCACATTACCATGGATGTCTGATTAAATATGATAGTTTCACATTGCCATGGGTGTCTTGATTAAATAGGATAGTTTCACATTGCCATGGGTGTCTGAATAAATAGGATAGTTTCACATTGCAATGGGCATCTGATTAAATAGGATAGTTTCACATTGCCATGGGTGTCTGATTAAATAGGATAGTTTCACATTGCCATGGGTGTCTGATTAAATAGGATAGTTTCACATTGCCATGGGTGTCTGATTAAATAGGATAGTTTCACATTGCCATGGGTGTCTGATTAAATAGCATAGTTTCACATTACCATGGATGTCTGATTAAATAGCATAGTTTCACATTACCATGGGTGTCTTGATTAAATAGGATAGTTTCACATTGCCATGGGTGTCTGATTAAATAGGATAGTTTCACATTGCCATGGGCGTCTGATTAAATAGGATAGTTTCGCATTGCCATGGGTGTCTGATTAAATAGGATAGTTTCACATTGCCATGGGTGTCTGATTAAATAGGATAGTTTCACAATGCCATGGGCGTCTGATTAAATAGGATAGTTTTGCATTGCCATGGGTGTCTGATTAAATAGGATAGTTTCACATTGCCATGGGCATCTGATTAAATAGGGTAGTTTCGCATTGCCATGGGTGTCTGATTAAATAGGATAGTTTCACATTGCCATGGGCATCTGATTAAATAGGATAGTTTCACATTGCCATGGGTGTCTGATTAAATAGGATAGTTTCACATTGCCATGGGTGTCTGATTAAATATTACCCCCAAAGAAAAGTTATGTCAATGACTAAATGTTCAGTTACAATGTACGTATTGTCCTAATAATAATAATGCAAATATGTATAAAATATCAATAGCATCTAATTTTTTAAAAGGACCATTCAAATATGGTAATATAATCAATTCAAGGAAGAACTGTAATAAGACTATGGAAGAATTATTTTAACATTCTTCCTTTCAGAAACCATTGAACTGTTTGAAAGCAAACTTGGCTGGAATGGTCTTTGAATGGTCATGTATCATTTTTGTGGGTTTTTTTTTAAGTCAGTCAGAGATCCAGGCTGGCCACCATGAAAGGACAGTTTTAACATAGCAACAAATGGGAAATATATATATTTTTTTTAGAAACTATCAATTTGCATGACTAATTATTTGCATGATCTTAACAAAGTTTTCATTTTCTTCTATTTGTGGATCACATATTCAAGATCCCCCATTACACGGTTCACTGTAAATTCACAATATTATAGAAGGAAGACTTATAAATCTTTCAATTTTTTTTTTAATAACTTGAATTGAGTTATTTTTATTAAATTTACTTATTTTGTATTTTTCAGAATTATTTTTATCACCAGAAGACACAGAAAAACTTCATGACTTTGAAGAAGAGTGTATTGAGGACTTCTTCAGGGAAAAAGAATCGAAATTCCATAATTCTTCTGAGGAAAGGGTTCGAGTCATTAATGAAAGGTAAATTATTTCTCCAAGAGAAAAAAAACAAATTACAGAATGTAACATGTTGATATGGGAGCATATATTAAGGGATGTTTACATTGTTGTAATCATGGGAGCATATATCAAAGGATATTTACATTATTGTAATCATGGGAGCATATATCAAGACCTTGAAGGGATCTTTACATTGTTGTAATCATGGGAGCATATATCAAAGGATATTTACATTATTGTAATCATGGGAGCATACATCAAGACCTTGAAGGGATCTTTACATTGTTGTAATCATGGGAGCATATATCAAAGGATATTTACATTGTTGTTATCATGGTAGCATATATCAGAGGATATTTACATTGTTGTAATAATGGGATCATATATTAAGGGATATTTACATTGTTATAATCATGGGAGCATATATCAAAGGATATTTACATTGTTGTAATCATGGGAGCATATATCAAGGGATATTTACATTGTTGTAATCATGAGAGCATATATCAAAGGATATTTACATTGTTGTAATCATGGGAGAATATATCAAGATATATTTACATTGTTGTAATCATGGGAGCATATATCAAGGGATATTTACATTGTTGTAATCATGGGAGCATATATCAAGGGATATTTACATTGTTGTAATCATGGGAGCATATATCAAGGGATATTTACATTGTTGTAATCATGGGAGCATATATCAAGGGATATTTACATTGTTGTAATCATGGGAGAATATATCAGAGGATATTTACATTGTTGTAATCATGGGAGCATATATCAAGGGATATTTACATTGTTGTAATCATGGGAGCATATATCAAAGGATATTTACATTGTTGTAATCATGGGAGCATATATCAAAGGATATTTACATTATTGTAATCATGGGAGCATATATCAAAGGATATTTACATTGTTGTAATCATGGGAGCATATATCAAGGGATATTTACATTGTTGTAATCATGGGAGCATATATCAGAGGATATTTACATTGTTGTAATAATGGGATCATATATCAAGGGATATTTACATTGTTGTAATCATGGGAGCATATATATATCAAAGGATATTTACATTGTTGTAATAATGGGATCATATATCAAGGGATATTTACATTGTTGTATTCATGGGAGCATATATATATCAAAGGATATTTACATTGTTGTAATCATGGGAGCATATATCAAAGGATATTTACATTATTGTAATCATGGGAGCATATATCAAAGGATATTTACATTGTTGTAATCATGGGAGCATATATCAAGGGATATTTACATTGTTGTAATCATGGGAGCATATATATATCAAAGGATATTTACATTGTTGTAATCATGGGAGCATATATCAAGGGATATTTACATTGTTGTAATCATGGGAGCATATATCAAGGAATATTTACATTGTTGTAATCATGGGAGCATATATCAAAGGATATTTACATTGTTGTTATCATGGGAGCATATATCAAAGGATATTTACATTGTTGTTATCATGGGAGCATATATCAAGGGATATTTACATTGTTGTAATCATGGGAGCATATATCAAGGAATATTTACATTGTTGTAATCATGGGAGCATATATCAAAGGATATTTACATTGTTGTTATCATGGGAGCATATATCAAGGGATATTTACATTGTTGTAATATTTACATTGTTGTAATCATGGGAGCATATATCAATAATAATTATAAAGAAATCATATAACAGTAAAACTTGTTTATAATTTTTTGTTTTTGTTTTTTTGTTTTTTTTTTGAGTTTCTTGTTTTTATCAACTTAATGCAATAAAGCAGTAGGTTTTCTGAAAACAAGCTTCACTATATCTTCAAGGAAAGGTAATAGAGAAAACAAAACATCACTTTCTCCCAAAGACTTTTAAATAATTTGGCTGTAAGTGGTCCCCTTTCAAAATTGAGTATGACGTCCCCACCCTCCATTCAAGATGATGGCTGTTACTAAAAATAGAAATCAAAGTGTCTATTTCTGCTTCAATATCTGCCAAAATGAGGTGAAATTTTATCAGCAACTACATGGCAATGAGTAGTTCAACATATATTCAGGTGTCATATGGTATTTTGAATCCTATGGTATATTGACCCAGTGGTCAATATTCATCAGTGGTATATTGAGCCTCCTAATTGAAAAATGACTCCACCATGCCCTCTATGGTAAATTGAACACCCATGGTACTTTGAACCCCTCGTTTCTAATGAAGAGACAGTTGCAGGTTCAATATTTCAATTTAACATTGGTAGAGAGTTCAGTATACCATGGAAGGGGGATCAATATTCCTTATCAGTTTTACATGTCTCACAAATTAAGGCAAGAGGGGATTTGATAGGAATTCATTATCTGAATAAAATTCCAACTTTATTGGACAAAGAGTAACATTTTACAATATTTGTGATTTGTATTGGATTACCAATTAGATAAGACATTTAAAATGGAAGTCTTTTATGTCTGTAATGAAAATGGATATTTTTGAATCTCAAGAAGAGATTTTATATGAATTATTGGGTTAAATATACTCACCAGGACTTACTATTATTAATTTAGAATATGTACCAGTACATGTAATAACATGTTCTCATCTCAAACATCTAGGTGATCAAAAATAAAGCATCCATAACATGTATTCACCTTACCTGTATTTACCTGTGTAAATACTTGTATATCTCTCTTTTGATTAGTTGTTTAATTGAAATAAGATTATACTAGGGGAGGGAGGTGGTGGGTTCTGGTAAGTATATTTAACCCTATAAATTCTTATGAAATTTCTTCTTGAGATTCAAAAATATTCATTTTATATGAATTTGATGAAATATACTTACCAGCCATGTTTCTGACACTGATATGATTACAACTTTGGTTTTGCCTGCAATAATATTTAAATCCAATATTTTTGGGAGTAATGATTTTACGTTTAGATGCATAAATGAATGTGCCTTTGTTTAGAGAGAGAAAATGATCTGAATCATCTAATGATGTTCCCAGATTAGTATTATTTTTTACAAAATACTGATGTTTGTCTACTTCTACTAGTAACTGGCATGATTTTTCTTAAGTCATATTTATTTATATTTTTTCCCTTTAATTCTTTGTACAGCCCATATATAATTGAAAAAAAAGATTTGATGTTATAGTCCGTTTGATTTCTATAAATCTTCAGAACAAAAATCTTAAAAATCCAGTTTTCAAATCAACAATTTTTTTTCTAGATCTCTATGTTAATTATATTTTCTAATGTGTAAAAATCTGGATGGAGTGAGTACAAATAGTATAATAGCCAAGCCATGAAAACAAAATAATAGACTTACTGTAAACATATTTTATTGTCAAACAAATACAGACAATGGATCAGACACAAGTTATAAACTTACGAGGTCTTCTCTGTTACATTAAAGTAGACAATATATTACAAAAACATAGCATTATTTCATTCAAAATTATTTGAGAAAAATGACATAATACTGCAAGATATATTGTGATTGATGTTGAGTGAGTTAGGAATACATAAACATTAGACAAATCTTTTAGTGTCTAGTATGTATCTGTGAACAGCTGCAAAAAGTAAGCAGTTGACATCATATGTAAGATCTGAATTTCCATACGATATATTGTTAAAGATAAATAATAGACTGTGCTTTCAATGTATATTTCATTGGTCATAGGACATTTAAATATTAAAAGGCTACTCATTAACTGACCATTAAGGTGATAGTCAATTGTTATTGATGTCCTTTAATATTTAAATGTTCTATGTCACATGGTACAGTCTGTTTATTGTACTCACTCCATCCAGATATTTGTACACAATTTACATGGCTGCCATAGGCAGTTCTTGTTTGTCATTGGCCAGATTAATTGAAATTTGGTAGGAAGCGCCTGTGGAAGGCTCTGTATAAAGTTTTCTTTGTGGTCATCTTTGTCATTTTCTGTCTCGATTAGTTCTTTTTTTTTTCTTACCAATTCTTCATACATTTTAACACAATGATCCTTTTCATTGAATAAAGGGATCATGTTAAATGTGGTGATTCTAGCCCTATGCATTTTCAAACAAGAGATTCAAAATGCCAAAAGTTAAGTCTTTATATTTTGGTTGTATGTGGCTGGCACTAGGCTTCATCTTTTAAGACAAGTCTTAAAGTTTTGACCCAGCAGTTCAAGCTTTCAAGTACATGTAAGAGAAAACTTTTGACTAAGATTAGTGCCCTTTTAGATGCCTGACAAATGTGTAAAAATTACAGCTTCACATCAGAAAGATATTGACATGTTTTATGTCTGTTTTTCAGGGTTGAAGGTATGGCATTAAGAATGGATGATTTTACACAGAAAGAGAATTCTATTAAATTATCTTTGCAAACAGTTGATTACAGACTGAGCACGTTGGAAGACTTATGTGTTCATACATCAGAGATGACATCTCAAATTCGTAATTATATAGCAAGAACTTCTAGAAATATCAGTGCTTCCAGTTCAGGAAGTCATGGTCGTCTAGAAAGTGAAGATGAATCGATACCAGAGTCAAATGATTGCATTTCATATGAAGATTTAACAGGACAGCATGACAAACCTCTGAATGCACTAGAAATATCACAAGCCATGCGCAATATTCCATCACCATTATTGGTTCATTCAAGAAAACCAATTAAAGATGATTTTCTACGTAAATATACAGATTATTCAATTCAATGTTCATCTAAAACTGTCTCTCCAAGACGATCAGTGGAGAGACAAATGAGTCAAAAAACAAGAAAAAGTTCCTTACCAAAAATCACCTTGACTAGTGATATACCACTTCATCTTCGTAGACATGTCCCTGAAAATCTCACTGTCAATGTAGAAAAAGCAAATATTGTTATTCCTTCTGAAGAGAAAGTAAAAAAGCAGAACGAAAATAGTACACAAGCTGAAACAGATGTTGCCATTAGTGAGGATTCAGAAGTAGGTATAGATAAGAATGCTTCACTTTATACAACAGCTCATCTCAGTTCCAGTGTTGTAATAAGTACAGGCAATGAAGACATTCCACGTTTAGAAGTAGAGCACACAGAAGTTCCATTACCAGAGCTACCAGATATGGTTGATAAAGTATGTCCCCCAACTACACCAGAAAAATTATTTGTTCATTCATCCTCAATTTTCACCTATCCAACTTCTGGGTCATATACAGCAACATCAGTTGTACCAATTCTGACATCTCTTAACACTGCAGAATATACAACAATAACAGATGAAATTGACACTTCATGCATGATTGATCGTAGTCCTCCAGGAAGTCCAATTTCAGGAGGTGCATTTGTTCCTGATGGATTTTTTGATCCAGATAAAAACCAAATGAATTGCAACAAAGAAGCCAGAAATAAGGAGTATAAGAAATTGAAACATGCTGAAGAAACAGAACATCGTAAAATGGAGAACGTTATACGACATAGATTACGTCAGATTTCATTGGATGAATCAGACAGCATTAGTGATATTGCCAAGTTAGTTGTTACTGAACTTAATTTGACTGAAGAAGAACATTGTGGTCACTATGAAGAAGACAATGATGAATTACACAGTTCAACAGAGAGTATGATGGAGAAATTACAAACACCATTTAATATTACTATAGGAGGCTCGTCTTCAGATGCTGAATCTCCACAATGTTAATACTATCGAACTTAGGTGCTACTTTTTAGCTCACCAGACCCAAAGGGTCAAGTGAGCTATTGCCATCAATTGGCGTCCGTCGTACGTCATATACTTTTTAAAAAATCTTCTCCTCTGAAAGTACTAGACCAATGGAAACCAAACTTGGTCTGAATCATCACTAGGGTGTCTAGTTTCAAAATTGTATCCGTTGATGCCGTGCACCAACCAACATGGCCACTGTTACTAAAAATAGAACATATGGTAAAATTGCAGGTTTTGGGTAATAACTCAAAAACTCTTAATGATATAAAAAATCTGACATGAGGTAAAAATGATCAGCACAGCAAGATCTACCTACCCTGCAATTTTGAAGTAAATCTAATTATCCATCTTCGAGTTATTGCCATTTTTTTATCAATTTTTTTTAATTTTAATACTTTTCGTCTTATATTTCAAAAACTATAAGAGATAAAGGTTAAGTTTAAATAGCAAAAATGTGCAGCATGTCAAGATCTACCCACGCTGCAATTTTGAAGTAAATCTTATCACCCATCTTGGAGTTATTGTCCTTTTTTCATCAAATTTGTAAAATGTTAATACTTTTCGTCTTATATTTCAAATACTATAAGAGATAAAGGTTAAGTTTAAATAGCAAAAATGTGCAGCATGTCACGATCTACCCACGCTGCAATTTTGAAGTAAATCTGATTACCTATCTTGGAGTTATTGCCCTTTTTTCATCAATTTATTTTAATTTTAATACTTTTCGTCTTATATTTCAAAAACTTTCATTTTATATCTCAAAAACTATTAGAGATAGAAGGAAAGTTTAAACTGCAAAAATGTTCAGCATGTCAAGATCTACAAAATATGACAATATGTGACAACTGTGTGAAGAGTTATTCCTCTTGAAATGCTTTTGGTTGCTCAAATAATCAAAGGGAAGCAACTCTATTACAAAATGTGAAGTAGCAAAAGCTAAATTTTGAGAATGATTGACATATGTTATTTTTTTACAGCAATTTTGATAACTTACATTAAAGAGGGAACCCCTGCCAAAATTTATTTGGAGAAGGGGTCTGCAATGACGAGGGCTACATTTGTTATTTTTTTACCGAAGTTATAAAGTTTTATTGACTGATGTTGTTATTATACCCAGGTGAGCTATGCAGGCTCCTGGGAGCCTCTAGTTTAGGTATAACTTTGCTATGTTTAGCAGTATCATCCATGGGGTAACAATGCATGTTATTTTCAGTCTTAGTGATGCTTTCAAAAAAAAAAATTTCTCTCCCAAAATTCAATTATAATCTATATTTGGGATCTAAAGGCCTGTTTACACAATAAATTTAATCATATACGACATATATTATGGTCTACTAATTAGTATTTCCAATAAACTAATTGTTAAACTTATTAAAAACAATTAAAATATCATGGGAACTTCGTGACTGAAAATATAACAGGGTGTATTCAAGCAGTTTTTTACTGTAATTTTAGAAGTATCCAATTTGAAGATTGGCATGTAAAGAGTTAAGCATTGACTTTATTATCCCCTCGCCAACGAAGTTGCGAAGGGATATATATACACTTGGCTATAAGTTAGGGACCACCAGTTTTTCACTGTAACTAAAATATTTTTCTCAAATGTGTGAAAAAATCTGCAGTTGTGCACAACAAAACTTTTTATGGATGAATACAATATAACTCAGACCACCAAAAACGATCAGGTATTTATTAAAAAATAAGTAACCGGAAGTACTATAGCTCGCAGAAGTGAGTATGCAAAATTGAACAAAAAATTAAGTGAAAAAAGTTTCAGTTTGGACTTCTGTTAAATAAACTTGCACAACCAAAACACGTGTAATCTGGTTGGAAGATGGAATCCAATCAATTTTCAACATTATTACTCATGATAAAGTCAATAACGAGTATAACCGCCTCGCATCCTGTACAGTTCATGAAAACGTCTCCCAATTCCGTGAATCAAGCGTCTCGGTCTGTGTTGAGGGTACTGTCGCCATCCCTGAACCAAAGCAGTCCCTAATTCCTGAATGTTTTGACACTTCGGGGTACGTGCGTTCACTTTTCGTCCTAGATAGTCCCATAAATGCTTTATCGGATTAATATCCGGTGACATGGCTGACCAAGGTAGTAGCTCTATTGCCTCCTGTTGCAGATAGTCTTGCACTATGCGGGTTATGTGGTCTAGCATTGACATCCATCAGAATTGGTCGACTTGCTAATGAATGACCATCAAAATGAGGTACAACTAATGAGTGCAGGATCTGATCACGATACTTTTGTCCTCTTAAAAGTCCCATCAATGACATACAAGTCAATCTTACAGTTTAGAGAAAAGCATCCTTAAACAGTAAAGCCTCCTCCACCAAATGCAGTTGTGCCCACAATATGTTCCTGTTGAAATGTTGTATTTCTCGGTCTCCATATATATATATACGCGGACGTGGCCATCAACTGGATTCGACAAAAGCGACTTTCATCCGACCAGTGCACTCTCTTCCACGACCTGATATTCCATCCCATATGGTCACGTGCCCATTGAAGCCTGGCAGTTTTGTGGCGTATTGTCAGTAGCGAACGTTTTATCGGTTTCCTAGCACGAAACCTTGCGCTGTTAAGACTTCTATTGACGGTCCGTCTGCTAATGCGCCCGTTGACAATCCATTGGCTTCGCAGCGTGTTTGTAGTGCTGAATGGTAGCTGTCTGGCGAGCCTTTTAAGGAGTCTATCTTCTCTTGGAGTCATTTTCAGAGAGCTTTCTGTCCTTTGGCGTTCTTTTACACTCCCTGCTTCAATCGAACACTGACCGAGTGGCTTACATTGAATCGTTCAGCAGTCTGTCTTGTAGGACATATCACCCCTTACCATTCCAATCGCTTGCCATCTCTCTGCATCTGACAGTTTTCGACGTGCCATGTTGAAATAAAGTTTAGAAAGTTTAAAGTTTCACCTGCACTACACGTGTAGATACCGGTTAGAAACCCCCGCCAAACTTGAGTTTTGCAAAGATACAGGTGAACTTATAAAAACCTGTTTCGTCGTTCTTTAACTGATCGATCGATAAAAAATTACAGGTACCAAGAAAGAATATATGTTTATGTATAAGACATATATATTCTAACAGGAAAAAAGCGTGATGTAAAAAATATTTTCCATTTCAAATTTGGTGGTCCCTAACTTATGGCCAAGTGTATAGTAACGCTACTGTCCGTCCGTCCGTCCTTCCGTAACATCCTTGTGAACACTCTAGAATCAACATCCTTCAATGGATTTTGACCAAACTTGGTACATACTTAGTCCTTAAGAGAATCTGGAACCCTATTGATTTTCAAGGTCAAGGTCACTGGGTCAAATTTTTACCGCATAACATCCGTGTGAACACTCTAGAATCAACATCCTTCAATGGATTTTGACCAAACTTGGTACATACTTAGTCCTTTTAAAGAGAATCTGGAACCCTGTTGATTTTCAATTTTTAGGCAAGGGGATACGCCATGCTTTGCGTTGCCCTTGTTTACATAGTTGTATGATTACTAAAATGATGTAGATAAAATGACTTTTAATATTCGCCAGGATACAGTAATCTATGTCCTTTTTTAGCTCACCTGTGTGAGCTATTGCCATCATTTGGCGTCCGTCTGTAAAATCTTCTCTGAAACCACTAGGCCAAATTAAACCAAACTTGACCTGAATCATCCTTAGGGGGTTCCCTTTAAAAGTTATGTCCAATGACCCTGCTGACCAACCATCATGGCCACCATGTCTATAAATAGAACATATGATAAAATTGCAGTTAGTAATATCAGAAATCTGACGGGGTAAAAATGATCAGCACAGCAAGATCTAACTACTCTGCAATTTTGAAGAAAATCTGATTACCCATCTTGGAGTTATTGCCCTTTTTAGCTCACCTGTGTGGGCTATTGCCATCACTAGGCGTCCGTCGTCTGTACGTCGTCCATCTAAACTTTTTCAAAAATCTTCTCCTCTGAAACCACTGGACCAATTTAAACCAAACTTGGCCTGAATCATCCTTAAGGGGTTCCCTTTAAAAGTTATGTGCGATAGCCACGCCCTCCATCCAAGATGACCGTCGCTACTAAAAATAGAAATTTCTTCAAATGGCCAAAACTGGTTTATTTTAAGCCAGAATGTGCCCAAATTTGAACTGTATAAGCATAATGATGAGCTTTTTAACATATATTACGGGATTTTTTATGAACTTTGAACTTTTGCCGATTTTGACCAAATATGCAAATTAGAAAAAAAGGGGAGCGAAATTAAAAAAAAATCTTCTCCTCTGAAACTACAAAGCCAATCTCAACCAAACTTTCAGACCTCCGACCAAGATGTCCGCCACAGCCGAACTTAATTTAACATAGGACCCTATGTGAAATTCCCATAAAAATCTTCTTGTCTGAAACCATTTGCTCAATAAGAACTAAATTTTGATGAAATAGTCATTGGATGGTTCTCTTCCAAAATGTGTCCGGCCTTTCGACCAAGATGGCCCCCACAGCCGAACTTAGCTTAACATAGGGACCCTATGGGAAATTCACATAAAAATCTTTTCCTCAGAAACCACTGGGCCAATTGCAACCAAATTTTGGTGGAATAGTCCTTGGATGGCCCCCTTTCAAATTGTGTCCGGTGATCTCGACTTCCAACCAAGATGGCCACCAAGCAGAATAGAAATAACGGGGGTATGGAATTTAAAAAAAATCTTCTCCTCTGAAACTACTGAGCCAATCTCAACCAAACTTTGTTGAAATGATCCTTGGGTGGTCCCCTTCCAAAATTGTGTCCGACATTTCAGACCTCCGAACAAGATGGCCGCCACAGCCGAACTTAATTTAACATTGGACCCTATGGGAAATTCCCATAAAAATCTTCTTGTCTGAAACCATTTGCTCAATAAGAACTAAATTTTGATGAAATAGTCATTGGATGGTTCTCTTCCAAAAATCTGTCCGGCGGTTCGGCCCTTCGACCAAGATGGTCCCAACAGCCGAACTTAGCTTAACATAGGACCCTATGGGAAATTCACATAAAAATCTCCTCAGAAACCACTGGGCCAATTGCAACCAAACTTTGGTGGAATGATCCTTGGATGGCCCCCTTCCGAAATTGTGTCCGGTGATCCCGACTTCCTAACAAAATGGCCGCCAGGCTAAAAATAGAAAAAGGGGGAATGAATTTTTTTTTAAATCTTCTCTGAAACTACTGAGCCAATCTCAACCAAACTTTGCTGAAATGATCCTTGGGTGGTCCCTTCCAAAATTGTGTCTGGCATTTCAGACCTCCGACCAATATGGCCACCACAGCCGAACTTAATTTAACATAGAACCCTATGGGAAATTCCCATAAAAATCTTCTTGTCTGAAACCATTTGCTCAATAAGAACTAAATTTTGATGAAATAGTCATTGGATGGTTCTCTTCCAAAAATGTGTCCGGCGGTTCGGCCCTTCGACCAAGATGGCCCCCACAGCCGAACTTAGTTTAACATAGAACCCTATGGGAAATTCACATAAAACCCATCTTGTCTGGAACCAGTAGCTCAATTAGAACCAAACTTTGATGGAATAGTCATTGGATGGTCATCTTCCAAAATTGTGTCCGGCAGTCACGCTCTCCCACCAAGATGGCCGCCACAGTGCAGTTGCGTTGTTATTGAAAGCAGCTTTGATCCAGGTGAGCGATTACAGGCTCCAGGAAGCCTCTGGTTAGGTTTTCATATTGTCTCTTAGAATTTGATGTGTTCAGATTTATTAAAAGAATAGTAGTGTTGTTTTATTATGAGATTGTTTGTTCACTACATTTTGTAGATTTAAATTGAATGCCTAGAACAAAGTTGTGATCATCATCATACCAAACGGAGAATCTCAATTAGATAAAAAAAAAAAAAAAAATCATTGCATAATACTTAAAAAAAATATTTTACTTTGTTATACATATTTTTACATATTTTATCATTATTTTCTCTCTAGAATTCACAATTTTGATTGGATAGTTGTCCTAAGTCAAAATTGTTTATGTTGATTTAAGTCATCATACTGTTTTAATGTTGACCTAAGTCATCAAAATGTTTTAATGTTATCCCAAGTCATCATAATGTTTTAATATTATCCCAAGTCATCATAATGTTTTAATGTTATCCCAAGCCATCATAATGTTTAAATGTTTACCCAAGTCATTATATACTGACCATCATTAGAAACGCATCACTTTATTTTTTAAATATTTATTTTAATGAGTAATTTGACAACATATATAAATACGTCAAACAATAACAACAATAAACACTCTAACAGATGAGAACAAGTTTGAAACACAGTTTATTTTTTGGGACGTCACTTTATGGTTGGAACACAGATACCCTCGATTTAAAAATTCAGTACTTCGTATGTCCACCTCTTGCGGTGATACAGGCAACACAACGGCGACGCATTGAGAGAATAATGTTTTGAATAATTCTCTGGGGCATATTGTTCCCCTCCTCTAATAATGCCTGACGTAAGGTGACCCCAGTAGTCGGCTTGACGGGACTGTTATCTACACATCTTCCTAATGCATCCCAAACATGCTTTATTGGTGCCATATGCGGTGATAGTGATGGCCAGTGCATACAGTTGACATTCTGTGCTTGCAAGAAGTTCATTGAGACCCTTGCTGTGTGTGGACGTGCGTTATCTTGCTGGAAGATCCTTAAATCTTGATGGGCTTGAAACATTGGAACAACATAAGGAGCCAGGATTTCATCTCTATAGCGTTGTCCGGTAAGAGATCAGTCACAGAAGTAAAGTGGAGACTTGTAACGGAATGATACAGCTGCCCAAATCATAGCATTTGCGCCACCCCATCGGTCTACCTCATTAATGCAGCAAGCGACAAGCCTTTCATTTTGACGTCTCCAAACCCTTATTCGACCGTCTGCATTCGAAATACAGAAACGGGATTCGTCCGAAAACAACACTTCCTGCCATCTTTGCCTTGTCCATTACAAATGGGTTCTAGCTCATGCTAAACGTTGTTGGTAATGTCGCGGTGTAAGCAGTGGTCCTCTGAATGGTCGTCTTGCATGTAGGCCATTTTCGCGCAGTCTGCGACGCACTGTTGCTAAGCTGATCCGGGGATTGTGTCTTCCTGGAGTTGTTTCCCTAGCGGTTGATGCAGCTATTATGAAACGGTTGCGTAAATGCTGTCCAACAATATATACACCATTCTAATAGATTTGAATGATACGAAATTATACCCTGTACTCGGGATGCTATCATTTATTTGCACTCAATCCCCTCCTTATTTCCCCCATTACTTCTGTTTATCAAATATATTCATGTATACATTTATTATATTATGTAACTTGCTGTCATTTTCTTATTTATGTATATAACATTATTGTATAAAGCGGATATACATGTACCCAGTTGATATAACTTGTTTCCAATCTAATTGTATATTTATAAGACAAAATATGTTTAAACTAAATGCTGTATCTGGATATGACGATCTTGTTGGTCGGTTGTTCTGGCCGAGGACGATCGGACACATTGTTCGTGGTTTGAAACAACAGTACTTTGATGGCAATTGAATAGTCGAGCAACTTCTCTGGTTGATATGCCTGTTATCAACATACCCAAACCTTGGTTGCGATCATTATTACTACGACATGACATTTTTGAAACCCAATAAAAACTTTACCATAGCAAACAGTGCTGATATCTGATTATCCTTTTCATAGGTGGACACAGTTCTTTCAAAAAGCGGGTTTAAAAAATTCATATCGCCCTTTCACGATTTGCACGTGGAAGAAATACTGTTTTTGAAATTCAATTGATACCTGTTTCAGGTGATAAGACACGTCAGAAAATGTACCTGTATTTTTTTAAGGAGGACATTATTAACAATTACATTTAATCGAGCATTAATTTTTTTTGAAATGTTAGCAAAAAAATAATAGTTTCTAGTGATGCATTTCTAATGATGGTCAGTATATGTATTAATATTTAATATACCAATAAAAATAACATGCAGATTTCATTAAATCTTTTTTCCATGCCATTTGTTCTGGGTCTATATGCATATACAGTCAAACCTGCTTTAGAGACAACCTCTACTAAGCAATAACTTGTATTATGTGACCTTAATTTGTATTAGCTCACCTTGCCAAAGGCAACGTGAGCTTTTGCCATCACTTGGCGTCCATCGTCTGTCGTGCGTTAACTTTTCACATTTTAATCTTCTCTGAAACAAATGAACTGAAACTTGGTAGGAAGCATCTATGGAAGGCTCTCTATAAAGATGCTCATTTCGTCCTGATCCGTTGACAAACATGGCCACCACCGACAATTCTAGTTTCTGATTGGCCGATTTTTTAAAATCTTCTCCTCTGAAGCCGCTTGGCCAAATGAACCGAAACATGGTAGGCAGCATCTATGGAAGGTCCTCTATAAAGAATGCTCATTTCGTCTCGATTCGTTAACAAACATGGCCGCCACAGGCCATTCTTGTTTCTGATTGGTTGATTTCTAAAAAAATCTTCTCTGAAACCGCTTGGCCAAATGAATCAAAACTTGGTAGGAAGCATCCTTGGAAGGTCCTTTATAACAATTGCTCATTTAGTGCCGATCCGTTAACAAACCTGGCCGCCACAGGCCATTCTTGTTTCTGATTGGTTGATTGGGAAGCACCTATGGAAGGTTCTGTATTAAGTTTCCTGAAAGGTGAGCGACACAGGATCGGGCCACTGAGCCTCTAGTTATTTACTTTCACAGTGCATTTCATATCAATTAAACCTGTATTAAACGACTTCCTGTCTTATGCGAGCATATTTCACTGTTCCCTTGGAAGGTCACATAAGACAGGTTTGACTGTATTTAAGTAATAAGACTTAAAATGATATACACAATTCTAAATTTAATAGAACACAATTATAAAAAAAAAAAATTTAGTGTATTTTTTAAATATTTATATTTTTGCTTTGAGTGTAAAAGAGAGATGGTAGTACATTTTTAGAAGGCAACATATCAGTGCTCCTTGTAAAATGAACTTTTTTCCTTCTCTTTTATTATCCAATTATACTACAAATGGGTTTCTTATCATCGCAACTTTTTCACATTACTTGTACATGCATTCTATAAATATAAGAACTGAATGTGCATACGTCTTTTTTTTTTATTTTTTTATTAGCTTCGTGCTATCTGAAACGTTGAGTATGTTCTAATTTGTAAAATCTGCTTAAAATTCAATTGTATGATAATATGTAAATACAGGTAGGTTAATTTTCCAGAAAAAAACAATTGAATGATTAAAGTGGGGAAAAAAATGAAATTCTCTTAGATCAAAATTATGTATTTTCTTTTTTTGGCGAAGGAATGTGTTCATATTTAATTTATATGTAGTCATATGTGAAGTACAATAAATACTATTCATGTATATCTAGTGTGACCATTTGTTAGTATTTCTGAGACATTAAATGATGCTTACAATCATTGTTGTTTTTTTTAAATAAATGACTATTTTTCTGTTTAAAAACCAAATTTGACAGTGTTTTTTATCTAATTTATTGTATATATTTTTTTGGCATATTTTTTCCCACAACTGAAACCTGATATTGTGGCTATTTAATAGTATGATGTAAAATAAAACTGATCGATTTTTTATTGAAGCATTTAACGATCTATTCTAAATGACTAGTCAGATTTTGTTGAACCAATTATGCACGATATTGTATAATGTAAATATTGATTATAAAAAGGGGTGGGAGCTACCTAGTTTTTATTTGTTGAGAACCTGTGATGAGAAATTTTTAGCATGGAATGAACTGTTTATGCAATATTTTTGATCAAATAATTATACTTTATACACAAACAAAACATTGAAATTAGCTATTAAAAGATTGAACCATTGATCTCTGAGTTGTTGATGTCTTGTGACTGAAAAATATAATCACACTGGTCTTATGTATGCCATGAAGACTTATTTCTATATTGTATCCGAGGATGAAAGGATTGAATGTTTTAGTGTGAGATCTGTAGTTCTAGTTGACCAATCCTGAATGTTTATATTCTTGACAAAGAATTAAAGTTGGTATTGTAGCCCTACCTGTTCCCAAGCAAGGAGTCTTAAGGTGCAAAAATGTGTGGGTTTTTTTGTACTTGGAGAGTTTATTCTTCATCTGATATTTTTAGCTCACTTGACCCAAAGCATCATGTCAGGCATTGCCATCACTTGGTGTCTGTCATCATTGTCGTCATCTCTAAACTTTTACATTTTAATCTTCTTCTCTGAAGCCACTAGAATCGAAAATGTTGTATGTCAATTTTTTATTTCAGAAATGCTAATGTTGTAAGATTTAGGAAGCTTATGACATCAAAAAACAAATCATTATTGATAAAACTTTGTAAATTTATTAAACTAATCAACAAAGGTGTATGTGATCTGGGCTAATATTTTATTTAATTACATGTATTTCTTAATGTAAATATTGTACATACATGTCTTCTCTATACCTATGTATATGGTTTAATGAGAATAAAGTCTTCGTGCCCAATCCCATTTGCTAATGGTTTGAGCAAATACAATATGATTAATTTGTAACCAAATTAAATAAAATTTGGCTGAGATGGTCCTTATGTAGCCCCCTTTCAATATTCCAGGTTTTTCTGTTAAATTTTTCATTCAGCAGATTTATACTGATTATGCAAGATAGGCATATTTTGATAAAAGATCACATTTATATTTTCTCTTCTGAAATCGTTGAACCAAATAAATGTTGGAGAAAACAGAAGGGGCAACCAGAGAAACTGGAAACATTGGGTACACAAAGACACAGGACGAAGACAAGCACAACTCAGGGGCAACCAGAGAAACTGGAAACAATGGGTACACAAGACACAGGACGAAGACAAGCACAACACGGACAACCAGAGAAACTGGAAACATTGGGTACACAAGACACAGGACGAAGACAAGCACTATACAGGGGCAACCAGAGAAACTGGAAACATTGGGTACACAAGACACAGGACGAAGACAAGCACAACACAGGGGCAACCAGAGAAACTGGAAACATTGGGTACACAAGACACAGGACGAAGACAAGCACAACACAGGGGCAACCAGAGAAACTGGAAACATTGGGTACACAAGACACAGGACGAAGACAAGCACAACACGGACAACCAGAGAAACTGGAAACATTGGGTACACAAGACACAGGACGAAGACAAGCACAACACAGGGACAACCAGAGAAACTGGAAACATTGGGTACACAAGACACAGGACGAAGACAAGCACAACACAGGGGCAACCAGAGAAACTGGAAACATTGGGTACACAAGACACAGGACGAAGACGAGCACAACACAGGGACAACCAGAGAAACTGGAAACATTGGGTACACAAGACATAGGACGAAGACAAGCACAACACAGGGGCAACCAGAGAAACTGGAAACAATGGGTACACAAGACACAGGACGAAGACAAGCAAAACACAGGGGCAACCAGAGAAACTGGAAACATTGGGTACACAAGACACAGGACGAAGACAAGCACAACACAGGGGCAACCAGAGAAACTGGAAACATTGGGTACACAAGACACAGGACGAAGACAAGCACAACACAGGGGCAACCAGAGAAACTGGAAACATTGGGTACACAAGACACAGGACGAAGACGAGCACAACACAGGGGCAGCCAGAGAAACTGGAAACATTGGGTACACAAGACATAGGACGAAGACAATCACAACACAGGGGCAACCAGAGAAACTGGAAACATTGGGTACACAAGACACAGGACGAAGACAATCACAACACAGGGGCAACCAGAGAAACTGGAAACATTGGGTACACAAGACACAGGACGAAGACAAGCACAACACAGGGGCAACCAGAGAAACTGGAAACATTGTATACACAAGACACAGGACGAAGACAAGCACAACACAGGGGCAACCAGAGAAACTGGAAACATTGGGTACACAAGACACAGGACGAAGACAAGCACAACACAGGGGCAACCAGAGAAACTGAAAACATTGGGTACACAAGACACAGGACGAAGACAAGCACAACACAGGGACAACCAGAGAAACTGGAAACATTGGGTACACAAGACATAGGACGAAGACAAACACAACACAGGGGCAACCAGAGAAACTGGAAACATTGGGTACACAAGACACAGGACGAAGACAATCACAACACAGGGGCAACCAGAGAAACTGGAAACATTGGGTACACAAGACAGGACGAAGACAAGCACAACACAGGGACAACCAAAGAAACTGGAAACATTGGGTACACAAGACACAGGACGAAGACAAGCACAACACGGGGGCAACCAGAGAAACTGGAAACATTGGGTACACAAGACACAGGACGAAGACAATCACAACACAGGGGCAACCAGAGAAACTGGAAACATTGGGTACACAAGACACAGGACGAAGACAATCACAACACAGGGGCAACCAGAGAAACTGGAAACATTGGGTACACAAGACACAGGACGAAGACAAGCACAACACAGGGGCAGCCAGAGAAACTGGAAACATTGGAAGACAAGCACAACACAGGGGCAACCAGAGAAACTGGAAACATTAGATACACAAGACACAGGACGAAGACAAGCACAACACAGGGGCAACCAGAGAAACTGGAAACATTGGGTACACAAGACACAGGACGAAGACAAGCACAACACAGGGGCAACCAGAGAAACTGGAAACATTGGGTACACAAGACACAGGACGAAGACAATCACAACACAGGGGCAACCAGAGAAACTGGAAACATTGGGTACACAAGACACAGGACGAAGACAAGCACAACAGAGGGACAACCAGAGAAACTGGAAACATTGGGTACACAAGACACAGGACGAAGACAAGCACAACACAGGGGCAACCAGAGAAACTGGAAACATTGGGTACACAAGACACAGGACGAAGACAAGCACAACACAGGGGCAACCAGAGAAACTGGAAACATTGGGTACACAGGACGAAGACAAGCACAGCACGGGGGCAACCAGAGAAACTGGAAACATTGGGTACACAAGACACAGGACGAAGACAATCACAACACAGGGGCAACCAGAGAAACTGGAAACATTGGGTACACAAGACACAGGACGAAGACAAACACAACACAGAAAGCTAAAAAGATGAGCAAAACAGACCCCACCAAAATCCAGGTGCCCTGACAGTATCCAAGGGTAAACAGTTCCTGGTAAGACGCTGCAATTGCCGGAAGTGTTGACCAGTTTGGTGTCCAATAAAATTCCACCTCCAGTCATCTGGGCTAGGTACATGTATGTATTGTGAAAAATTCAAATACTGACCACAAACATGACCATCATGATATGCTGCACTTTTTGTATGTTCGAGAAACGCTGTCCTGGTTGGTGGAATGGCATCATACTGGAATTGCTTCCAGGCAAACATTTCGAAATGTGCATTGTTCACGGCAAACTTTGTCGTAGTCCTGTCGTACTGGATGACTACAAAAAGCTTCAATACACTCCATGTCCTGATCACCGATGACAGCAGGTGTTTCGCTCAAACGAACAAATGTATCTGTCGCATCATCAAAGATTTGCCACGTTGTTCGCTCACCCTTTCCACGTTCAAGTTTCTCGAACATAGAAATAGCTAAAACAACAACATCTGTGTCAGACCTGATAACTAAAGATGTTTTCAATCTGCAAACGGCCGTGTTTTTTAAATGAACATCCTTGTATCCATGTCTTCGTGATTGGACAAAGACCTGATCCATCAATATTGTTATTGCAAAGAACGTTTTCTCCCAATGTAACATAAACCAATTTAGACAGACGTAAAGATGCAATCCGTTCTGCACGGAAGGAAAACAATTCTGTCTTGTTCTCCAAGCTGTGTAGAAATTTCAAGAACTCGATTGTACGAAATACATAAACATACTGGAAAAGAATATCAATGAGCTGCTTTTTTTTTTGGCAGTGACTATTCTTACAACAATTTTCAACAAATTGTAGTAAGAATAGCCGTGAATCTTATTCTTACAACAAATAATATTACGGATTAGATAATGAGAAACGAATAATTATTACCTGTAGATTAAATATGTTGTAAGAATAGCCTCTAGAGCCTATTCTTACAACAAAAAAGATAATGTTGTAATTAATCATATATATATTTATTGTATTATATAGATCTATATACATTTCTTCATATGCACAACATAATTTATCATCATATAATAAAATATTACATAAAAACAATAAAATACAATTTTGATAATCGTAAAAAGCATGATAAAAGGTTTTTTTTTTAATTTCTAAAAATCATTTAAAATGCTAGAAGTATGAAGTTTAAATTTTGATAAAACATCTGAAATATAAAAACAATTCAATGCAAAAAAGTGTTAAAGCAAAAGTCCACAAATGATCACAAATGAATTTTACATTTTGATGCATTGCCTACATCATCAATAGGTTGATTTTGGCTGTTTTCTAAGGTTGGTACATATATGTTTTCGTATTATTACAATACGTCCATTCTACAAATGTACTATCTTTTTTGTGATTAAGTATGACGTGATATGTGAGTATTGTTCAACTAGACATGACTAAAAACCAATTACCCTTTCTCTTTATTATTGAAATAAAACAAAATCCAACTAACTTATTTAATTATTTTATTTATAAATCATATAAAAATACGTCTATTATAAGGCTGTAATCATGAAATAATAATTTATATGAAAAAAGTTACAAATCGTAACGGAACCCAATGCAACTATAGATGATCGCTATTTTAAATAAAAAATCGTTTTCTCATTGAATGGATTCCGTAACATCATTTGTTGTAAGAAAAAGATACGCGGCTATTCTTACAACAATTTGTTGAAAATTGTTGTAAGAATAGACACTGCCTTTTTTTTCTAGTTTTGGCATAAATGAGCAATCCCAAATAAACACAAAATAGAGTTTCACATTCAAGAGAATGTCGCTGTTGCACTGTCCTTTTGGTGACATTTGGATGCTAGCTAAGCATTAACAACTGTGCAATGGTCAAGTCAGATTTGCATCTATCATTTTACAACTGGGACTTTATATCGGGACCATGTTCAATCATTTTCACAAGGCAAAGCAAAGACAATGGTATGCTTGATTGAATTTCGCCCGCTGAAAATGATCCCATGAACTTTGATTTATGCTTTTGCAAGTCTTCTCGTATTATTTCCGCTGTCTTTGGCATGTGCATAGTGTCCTTATAGTCACATGCTAACAAAATTGTCAGGCCGATATCTTTTTCAAACCAGGAATTGTATTAAGTAATTTTTCTTTCAGACGGGTAGTCAGGATTCCCACATATAGGGGAAAACAGTAAAAACCCGGGAATTTTATTCCACTTGCTGCCGGCCGGGTAATGCCCTTGAAAATCGAGAAAACGGCAAAAACCGGGAGAAAACCTTGAAATTTGTGTACCTTAAATCATTAAATAACATTGAATTACTTCCCTTTAATCATCGTTCTTTCGTTCCTTTACAACTTCGGACCAGCAAGTTCTGCAGCATATCAATAGTTTGATAGTAAGTTGGTACCAAGGACTTTGGGATGAGTATTGAAAGAGGCAAAACAGATCGTGAATTCTGTTTCATATGCACGTTTGTAAGATACAGCTTTTCAAGGGTATTTTGAATAACAACGATTACCAAAAACATGTGATACCGCGATGTCAGTGTTAACTAGTATTGCTCACAGCTCACTAAGATATACCCCCCGCTCCCCACATCTGTCCAACCTATTTCTATTACCAAAACATCACTGATTGTTCCGACCAAAAATGAAAGGGACCCTCCTCTCTTCACCGGTAAGTTGCTGATAAAATTTCAAAACATTCTGAGAAACACTACTCAAGTTATCATACGACATAGGGTAAAACTCCTATTTTCCGTCATATCAAGTCCAATAACTCTGGAACGGCAAAAGTGAAAATCGTCAAGAATGAAAGGGACCCTCCTCTCTTCACCGGTAAGCTGCTGATAAAATTTCAAAACATTCTGAGAAACGCTACTCAAGTTATCATACGACATAGGGTAAAACTCCTATTTTCCGTCATATCAAGTCCAATAACTCTGGAACGGCAAGTGAAAATCGTCAAAAATGAAAGGGATCCTCCCCTCTTCAATAGTAAACAGCTGATAAAATTTTAAAAGATTCTAAGAAACACAACTCAAGTTATCGTACGATATAGGATTTGTTTAGACAGACGGATGGACGGACATGGTGAAACCAGTATACCCCCCTACAACTTCGTTGCGGGGGGTATAATTATCTATTTCACAGGCAGACACATGTCAAACAATAATGTACCTGCAAACTTATAATGGACAATAATGTTTATCCTACTATAGAGGACATAGCATCGTTGAAACGGGTACAGGACGTTTCGGCCATATTACCAGTTCGGCCATAGTACCAGTTCGGCCACACTTTATAAAGACGTTTCGGCCATGGTTTTATTCATGTTGTTTTATGTGTTATTTATAACAATATTATACATTAATAATCATATTGAATACAAAAAGAAATAAAAAATTGAGAAAAACGATATATTTTAGCAAATATTATCACTATTCTTCTTTTCCCAATCGCAGCGATGTGCAGGTCCACATGAAGAGAAGAAAACAAAATCTACGTTTTACATAGTTTTAAGTCTTATAAATCTAGATTTAATAACCATTTTCAGTACTTTATTTCTAAAAAAAAATATTTAACAAATATTATCATTGTTCTTCTTTTCCCAATCGCTGCCATTTGCAGATCGACACGAAGAAAAGAAGTCATAATCTACGATTTACTTAGTTTTGACTTTATATTCGTCCTTGGTTTTGAATGTTACCTATATGAAAATCTGGAATTAATCATCAATTTCTGTACTTTATTACAAAAAAAAAAATATTTAAAACGATATATTTTAGCAAATATTATCATTGTTCTTCTTTTCTTTTCCCAATCGCGGCGATTTGCAGATCTGAAAATCGCGGTGATTGAGAGAAGAAGAATAATGGGGCCCTGATTTGGTTAATAAACTTATTTCTATTTCTATATAATATATTTTTTTTATATTAATCATGAAATTTCGGAATTTTAATTTTTTAAACCATGTTATTCCTCCAAGAATCCATACTAACTACGACTACAGACTACGACACTCAGTTTCTTCATACAAAAGTACGAAAATAACCAAGTAAATAAATGGTCAGTCATCTAGACGCCAATATGATATGTGTATGTGTAATTACCACGATTACTATCAAAATAATTCCCCTAAGAATCGACACTAACAAGTACAGACTACGACACTCGATTTTTTCATCCATACTTACGAAAATAACAAAGTAAATAAATGGTCAGTCCATCTCTACGCCAATCAATGAATATGTGATGTGTATTACCATGATTAATTAAAAAAAATCCCCTAATAATCCATACTAAAGTATAGACTACGACACTCAGTTTCTTCATCCATATTTATTAAATATAAACTATGGCCGAAACGACTATGGCCGAAACGTACTATGGCCGAACCGGAGTGTGGCCGAAACGTCTCGAAAGCGTTGAAAAACACTAATTTGATGGATCGGACCCCATTCTAAAGTAAAGAAAAGCGCCAATCTTTTTCTGAAATCACCCTTGTAAATTGAAAAAAATCTGGGAAATACCCTGGAATTTTATGTTAAAAATTGTGTGGGAACCCTGGGTAGTATGTACTGGCAAGGAATTCAAACCAAGTTGCAAAAGTCTTTCCTCATACACGGATATCAGGTCTGCAAGACGAAACACCACTGATTCCATAGAATTCCTTTGTGTCTCAAAAATATATGACACTAATTCGGCTATTGAGGCATCGTTAGTATTACTTTCATCTTCTTGTCTCATAGCCACTCTCTCTCTCCCTATTATATAGTGCCACCAAACAAGCTGGGTGGTATTTGAACTCTTGTGCAATAACATCTCCAGCATTTAACTTTGCTAGAAACTGTCTTGGAGAGTTGCAGCCACAATCTCGCAACCTTTGATAAAGTTTCATAGTCATTGCCTCCCTCAAATCAGACATTGGAGAATGTTTATCACTCAGGAACATTGAAACATGTCAACATGAGTACTTGTTGAGCTTTCTGGACGGTCCATACTTCCCCTGAAGAATTTGGGAAATTCTTCTATGCTTGTTTGGGCACTTGCGACGTTTTTATACTCGTAAAAGTTTGATGTTATTAAATTTTAATCGGCAACTGTTGTGGTATTTGGCATTGCTGCCAATCTGAGCTGCATCAATTCCTGTGCCATCTAAGTATCAAATATCCATTGGAATAGGCTATGCATTCACTTCATTGAATAATGGAATACTTTTTACTAACATGTGGTATCCTTCTGCAGATGATATAAAAGATTCAGTAGTGTCTCCCTGACACAAACAACATTTAAATTAATCAGTGTCCCAAACTACCTGTTGAGACAGATGAAAGACGAATTCTTTTCGCCATTTTGAAATAACAAATTAATATAATTCAAAATCCAAAGATGCTTCCTGTAAAATCTTGCTTTATTTGGCCAAGTGGTTTCAGAGAAGATTTTTATAATACAACCATCCAGAATTGCCTTATGGCGGCCATATTTGTCAACGGATTGGAACAAAATGAGCAATCTTTACAGAGGATCTGCCATAGATGCTGTCTACTCAGTTTCGGTTCATTTGACCAAGCGTTTTCTGAGGAGAATATTTCTAGAAGCAACCAACCAGAAACAAGAATTGCCAATGGTGGTCATATTTGTTAATGGATCGGGGTGAAATGAGCAATCTTTATAGAGGACCTTCCATAGATGCTTCCTGCCATGTTTTGGTACATTTGGCTTCGGGGTTTTAGAGAAGATTTTTAGAAATTGACCAAACAAAAATTGCCTATGGCAGCCATGTTTGTTAATGGATTAGGACAAAATGAGCAATCTTTATAGGGGACCTTTCATAGATGCTTCCTACCAATTTCGGTTCATTTGGCAAAGGGTTTCTGAGGAGAAGATTTTTAGAAATAGACCAACCAGAAACAAGAATTACATATGGTGGCCATGTTTGTTAATGGATCGGTATAAATAAACAATCTTTATAAAGGACCTTCCATAGATGCTTCCTACCCTGTATCAGTTCACTTGACCAAGCAGTTTCAGAGAAGAAGATTCAACTGTGAAAAGTTAAACAGACGACATACGCCAAGTGATGGCAAAAGCTCCCATGGCCTTAAGAATCACAGGAAAACCTGGAAAATATATTGAACTACGCATTGCCATGTAGTTGCAGCTAAAATTTGAGTTCATTTTGATGTATTATCAAGCAGCAAATGACAATTAAAGAATAATAATATAGCAACAATGGACAATGAGAGGAACCTCTATTTTTAATAACAGCTGCCATCTTGAATGGAGGACAGGACTATCAGACAATTTTGAAATGGGACAACCGAAGGACCATTCCAGCTAAATTTGGCCTAAAAATTGGATTTTTTTTAACTGTCTATTGCTGCTTTATTTTATGGTACATTGTAATTCAAAATGAGCTAAAAATTTAAAAATTTAAAAATTTGGTTCAGCCGTTTCAGAGGAGAAGATTTAATGTGATCTTTTATCAAAATATGCCTAATTTGCATATCAGTATAAATCAGAAAACCTCAGAACATACATTACACTACACATTACCATGTTGCTACAATTAAATTTTAGCTCATTTTGAATTACAATGTACCATAAAATAAAGCAGCAATAGACAGTTAAAAAAAATCCAATTTTTAGGCCATTGTAAAATTAATTATCTGGCTCTCAGATACCGCCAGGTCAGCAAAAAATCGGCCACTGACTTGTATTTATCACCAAATAAAAATAATTACAACGGTAAAAAAGTATGCATTCAAATTTTCGCGCCTTTTAACTTGAATTGATCAGAGACAACTCCAATTTCACGTTGAAGGAATTCGGAACACTCCTGTGTTTTCCTCTGATTGTACGATGTCGTTACTTCCTGTAATTCCGAATGGTAACAATCGATAAAATGGAACCAAAGTTGATTTCGGTGACCGTTTTTGACGGGATTTCATGTCATTACCCGTGGTTTATTGTGAAAATAACGGATGGAACTACTGTAAAGGATTTGTGCAACCTAAAGATTGGACCAATATGCATATAAATACAAAAATTAAATACCCTCCCTCCCTCATCTTTTTTTGAAAGTCAGTATCTGAGAACCAGATAATTAATTTTACATGGCCTTAGTAATGACAGCCATCTTGAATGGAGGGTAGGGCTGTCAGTCACAATATTGACCTATAGACCATTGAAGATAAGTTTAATGTGGTTCAGAGGAGAAGATTTTAATTTTAAACATGCTCACATGGCGTTAATCAAGAATCACTCGCCAACCTTAATGTGCAAAGTTTTAAAGGGACATAATTCACCAGCTATTTTCTTTTATACTTCTGGTTTATGAGAAATACATGCAAAACATTTTGTTTTTATTAGTTTATTGATATGCAATATTTTAACAAGATTAACAATGAAAATCAAAAATAAATATAATAACAACAATATATTTATAAAAACAAAAATAAACAAGAAAGATAAAGACGACAATGCAGTATAGCACAATTAGAATAAAAATTAACTAGAGGCCCACTACCATAAACAAGTACTGCCTATGTTGGCCATATTAGTTGTATGATTGGCATGAAATATGTCAACATTCATACAATATTTGTAAAGACTGTCTTTCCCATAACACTTGAATGAAAAATCTATATTTCACCAACAGCTGCACCATAAACACGAATTGGAATATTTATACAATTGAAAACAACATTTTTTGAGAAATCAGTAAAGACTATCAATTCCAATAACAGTACGAAGTTTGAAGTGAATTGGCGAAGGGGTTCTCAATTTACAGCGTGACATACAAAAAATTGCCTACAATTTGATGAATAAAGTCCCATAACTCTGGAATGAAAAAACGAAATTTCATCAAAAAGTATACAGACCGTAAGACTATCAATTCCAATAACTGTGCGAAGTTTGAAGTGAATTGGCCAAGGGGTTCTCAATTTACAGCACAACATACGAAAAATCGCCTACAATTTGATGAATAAAGTCCCATAACTCTGGAATGAAAATTCGAAATTTCACCATAAAGTATACAGTCTGTAAAACCATCAATTCCAATAACTCTGTGAAATTTGAAGTGAATTGGCCAGGGTTTTTTATGTTAGAGCGCGATATGTGAAACGGACGGACAGACGAACAGTTGGACATTGGTATACCATAATATGTCCTGTCTTAAAGACGGGCATATAATAATTTGTACATCCCATAACATTGTACATAAATGATACCAATGGTATGGAACAATGTATAGTTTTATACTAAATACAAATCTGACAAAAGTTACTTCCCCTGCATGACATAAGATATCACAAGGTAACTTTTAAAATAAAATGTGTATATTAAACAATTTTAAAAGAAACAATTAGACAATTAGAAGTTTCGTTCTTACAAAAAAGAAGGTATATAATATTTTCAGATGGAATATTTATTCATTTGTAATATACCAGTAAGACCTTTGTTAATTGTTGACCTATAAATTTGAGTGAGTGTTAATATGGTTGTGACATCACATGTTCTCTCTTTTTCTTATCAGAAGGTGAAGTTGACAAAATGTTTTCAATGTTCATTAGAGAGAGCAGTGACAGTAAAATCCCCTTCTTTTTTCTCATTTCTTTTACATGCAGTCATATTTTTTATAAACAATATTTCACTGATTTCTTTACATATCTTTTTCAATCAAGAGAGAAACAAACATATACATTTGTACACAGAAATCTCATCAACAAAATATTTCTTGTATAATATTTACAACAAAGCATAAATTATATAAATAACATAAACAATAAAAAAAAAAAACAAGCAACCATTCCTCTTCCCAAATAAAATCAATAATTAAAAATATTATTCATATCATATATATAACATTCTGAAACAAAATTAAGTTGATAGCCAACAATAAATATAGCCTCATGGTGTTACCAAAATGACGTGAGATTCTGTACAAAATATGATAGCAAACAATAAATATAGCCTTGTGGTGTTACCAAAATGACATGAGATTCTGTACAAAATATGATGGCAAACAATAAAAATAGCCTCATGGTGTTAGCAAAATGACATGAGATTCTGTACAAAATATGATGGCAAACAATAAAAATAGCCTCATGGTGTTAGCAAAATGACATGAGATTCTGTACAAAATATGATGGCAAACAATAAAAATAGCCTCATGGTGTTACCAAAATGACATGAGATTCTGTACAAAATATGATAGTAAACAATAAATATAGCCTTGTGGTGTTACCAAAATGACATGAGATTCTGTACAAAATATGATGGCAAACAATAAAAATAGCCTCATGGTGTTACCAAAAT
The DNA here is from genome assembly GCA_963383655.1 of Bathymodiolus septemdierum. NCBI lineage: Eukaryota > Metazoa > Mollusca > Bivalvia > Mytilida > Modiolidae > Bathymodiolus > Bathymodiolus septemdierum. Next base: position 83,151,741 of record OY726520.1, read on the forward strand.
GACATGAGATTCTGTACAAAATATGATAGTAAACAATAAATATAGCCTTGTGGTGTTACCAAAATGACATGAGATTCTGTACAAAATATGATGGCAAACAATAAAAATAGCCTCATGGTGTTACCAAAATGACATGAGATTCTGCACAAAATATGATAGCAAACAATAATTATAGCCTTGTGGTGTAACTTATAGTCATTAAAAAAGGATGCTTGGAGGTAGTTTTACTGTAGCTACACAATGTGTCTTTAAGGCTAGACATGAACTGTCAATTTCAACATTCATACATAGTGTGAATCATTTTTTACTTATGACATGATAGAAAAATTATGACTGCCATTTAAACAAGGACAACGCAAGCATGGCATATCCCCTCACCTGAAAATCAATAGGGTTCTAGATGATCTTAAGGACTAAGTATGTACCAAGTTTGGTCAAAATCCATTGAAGGATGTTGATTCTGGAGTGTTCACAAGGATGTTAAGCATTAAAAATTTGACCCGGTGACCTTGAAAATCAATAGGGTTCCAGATTCTCTTAAGGACTAAGTATGTACCAAGTTTGGTCAAAATCCATTGAAGGATGTTGATTCTAGTGTGTTCACAAGTATGTTACGTGGTAAAAATTTGACCCGGTGACCTTTGATCTTTGACCTATGACCTTGAAATCAATAGGGTTCCAGATTATCTTACGGACTAAGTATGTACCAAGTTTGGTCAAAATCCATTGAAGGATGTTGATTCTGGAGTGTTCACAAGGATGTTACGCATTAAAAATTTGACCTGGTGACATTGACCTTTGACCTTGAAAATCAATAGGGTTCCAGATTTTCTGAAGGACTAAGTATGTACCAAGTTTGGTCAAAATCCATTAAAGGATGTTGATTCTAGAGTGTACACAAGGATGTTATGGAAGGACGGACGGATTACGGTAGCGTTACTATATCTCTTCGCAACTTCGTTGGCGAGGGGATAAAAATCATTAAAAATTACAACATTGATGTGGCATTAATTATAAAAAATAAAACAGATATTTAATATATAAAAAAAAGTCACAAGCAAGATTCCACTCTTATATTTCCTGTTTTTGTTAATTTAGTTTTTGGGTTATCTCTGTTTTTTTCAGATATCTTATTCTTATCAAAATTAGACTACTGAGAATCTTTAGTACCTGGTTGAGACAACTTGTGTGGAACAATGCATGATGACTGACCAGTTTTGACCACAGAAAAAACAGTTTTTCTCTGTGTAGTAGATTGTAATGGTATAGTCATAGATGAAATGTAGGTTCCTGAACTTCTTTTCTCTGAATTAGCCAGCAACTGTTTTAACTGTTCATCTGGCAATGACTGTGTTCTATCTATTGTTCCTGTACTTGTATTAATATATTTTTCAATTAGTTCATTGTCTAAAGAATGAGACATAGAAGTAGATTTTGTGCTGCAATATTCTTCTTTTCCTCTATTTGAGGATGAATATACATTGATGTTTCCAGTATTTAAATTTGATACATTTTTTATGGAACAAGAATCATGTACACATGTCTTTTTTCTGTCTTTTCTGTCATTCATGACAGTTTGGACATGATCTCTAGAGTCATCTGTCCTTGACATATCTTCTGTTTCAATAGCATTCTCTATAATAGCAGAATATCTCACATTGTCAATATAATTTCTTTCAATAGAATTTGAGTTGTTTCCATTAAAGCTATTTTTACAATTAGTAGGTGTCACATGATTTGTTGAGCTCCTTTGATCTCCATACAAAGTTTGGTTTCCTTGTTGAATTATGTTATTTTTTGACAGTTGTTTTGGTAAATTGGTTTCCTTTACAGAACTACAATTGGTAACTTGTGATTCTAACCTCTGAAAGAAATAAAGAAATGTATCTATATTTATCTATACAAAACCTTGTATCATATATGTATGTAATACAACCCATCAGATATAAAACCTTGTATCATATATGTATGTAATACAACCCATCAGATATAAAACCTTGTATCCTATATGTATGTAATACAACCCATCACATAAAACCTTGCGTCATATATGTATGTAATACAACCCATCAGATATAAAATCTTGTATAATATATGTATGTAATACAACCCATCAGATATAAAACCTTGTATCATATATGTATGTAATATAACCCATCAGATATAAAACCTTGCATCCTATATGTATGTAATACAACCCATCAGATATAAAACCTTGTATCCTATATGTATGTAATACAACCCATCACATAAAACCTTGCGTCATATATGTATGTAATACAACCCATCAGATACAAAACCTTGTATCATATATGTATGTAATACAGCCCATCAGATGTAAAACCTTGTATCATATATGTATGTAATACAACCCATCAGATATAAAACCTTGTATTATATATGTATGTAATACAACCCATCAGATGTAAAACCTTATATCATATATGTATGTAATACAACCCATCACATAAAACCTTGCGTCATATATGTATGTAATACAACCCATCATATATAAAATCTTGTATCATATATGTATGTAATACAACCCATCAGATATAAAACCTTGTATCATATATGTATGTAATACAACCCATCACATAAAACCTTGCATCATATATGTATGTAATACAACCCATCAGATATAAAACCTTGTATCATATATGTATGTAATACAACCCATCAGATATAAAACCTTGTATCATATATGTATGTAATACAACCCATCAGATATAAAACCTTGTATCATATATGTATGTAATACAACCCATCAGATATAAAACCATGTATCATATATGTATGCAATACATCCCATCAGATATAAAACCTTGTATCATATATGTATGTAATACAACCCATCAGATATAAAACCTTGTATCATATATGTATGTAATACAACCCATCAGATATAAAATCTTCTATCATATATGTATGTAATACAACCCATCAGATATAAAACTGTGTATCCTATATGTATGTAATACAACCCATCAGATACAAAACCTTGTATCCTATATGTATGTAATACAACCCATCAGATATAAAACTGTGTATCCTATATGTATGTAATACAACCCATCAGATATAAAACCTTGTATCCTATATGTATGTAATACAACCCATCAGATATAAAACCTTGTATCCTATATGTATGTAATACAACCCATCAGATATAAAACCTTGTATCCTATATGTATGTAATACAACCCATCAGATATAAAACCTTGTATCCTATATGTATGTAATACAACCCATCAGATATAAAACCTTGTATCCTATATGTATGTAATACAACCCATCAGATATAAAACCTTGTATCCTATATGTATGTAATATAACCCATCAGATATAAAACCTTGTATCATATATGTATGTAATACAACCCATCAGATATAAAACCTTGTATCATATATGTATGTAATACAACCCATCAGATATAAAACCTTGTATCCTATATGTATGTAATACAACCCATCAGATATAAAACCTTGTATCCTATATGTATGTAATACAACCCATCAGATATAAAACCTTGTATCCTATATGTATGTAATACAACCCATCAGATATAAAACCTTGCATCCTATATGTATGTAATACAACCCATCAGATATAAAACCTTGTATCCTATATGTATGTAATACAACCCATCAGATATAAAACCTTGTATCCTATATGTATGTAATACAACCCATCAGATATAAAACCTTGTATCCTATATGTATGTAATACAACCCATCAGATGTAAAACCTTGTATCCTATATGTATGTAATACAACCCATCACATAAAACCTTACGTCATATATGTATGTAATACAACCCATCAGATATAAAATCTTGTATCATATATGTATGTAATACAACCCATCAGATATAAAACCTTGTATCCTATATGTATGTAATACAACCCATCAGATATAAAACCTTGTATCCTATATGTATGTAATACAACCCATCAGATATAAAACCTTGCATCCTATATGTATGTAATACAACCCATCAGATATAAAACCTTGTATCCTATATGTATGTAATACAACCCATCAGATATAAAACCTTGTATCCTATATGTATGTAATACAACCCATCACATAAAACCTTGCGTCATATATGTATGTAATACAACCCATCAGATATAAAATCTTGTATCATATATGTATGTAATACAACCCATCAGATATAAAACCTTGTATCATATATGTATGTAATACAACCCATCACATAAAACCTTGCATCATATATGTATGTAATACAACCCATCAGATATAAAACCTTGTATCATATATGTATGTAATACAACCCATCAGATATAAAACCTTGTATAATATATGTATGTAATACAACCCATCAGATATAAAACCTTGTATCATATATGTATGTAATACAGCCCATCAAATATAAAACCTTGTATCATATATGCATGTAATACAACCCATCAGATATAAAACCTTGTATTATATACATGTATGTATGTAATACAACCCATCATATATCTAAACCCCCCTCATAGAGGGTGTGCCAGGGGTAGAATAGGCACCAGGTTTCTCCGCCCTAGTCCTCTAAAAGGGGTCAACCCCACTGGAACCCTGGGGTATAGAAATGGGACCGAGAGCTTCTTCGGCTTGAAGGGGCGTCCGTCAGTTGTGCGGGATGTAGAAATTCACAACCAACCTGTCCTGCGGATGAGACGTAAATAAAACAGAGGTCCCGTGTTGAGAGATTGCCACCCTCTCTGCACGTTAAAGAACCCAGTGTAACAGCTCATTATGCTCATGATGAGTGGTCCATAAGAGACCTGTTGCACTGACCAAATTATCCGTCCCTATCCATGACCTTTCCTTGTTTAGAGTCCCGTGGCGTTTAAATTTTTAAATGTTCTCGTCCTGAATATAGTTGAAAAATTGCTCGCTGGACGTTAAACACCAATCAATCAATCAATCAATCAAACCCATCATATATAAAACCTTGCATCATATATGCATGTAATACAACCCATCAAAAATAAAACCTTGTATCATATATGTATGTAATACAACCCATCAGATATAAAACCTTGTATCATATATGTATGTAATACAACTCATCAGATATATAAAACCTTGTATCATATATGTATGTAATACAACCCATCAGATATAAAACCTTGTATCATATATGTATGTAATATAACCCATCAGATGTAAAACCTTGTATCATATATGTATGTAATACATCCCATCAGATATAAAACCTTGTATCATATATGTATGTAATATAACCCATCAGATGTAAAACCTTGTATCATATATGTATGTAATACAACCCATCAGATATAAAACCTTGTATCATATATGTATGTAATACAACCCATCAGATATAAAACCTTGTATCATATATGTATGTAATACAACCCATCAGATATATAAAACCTTGTATCATATATGTATGTAATACAACCCATCAGATATAAAACCTTGTATCATATATGTATGTAATACATCCCATCAGATATAAAACCTTGTATCATATATGTATGTAATACAACCCATCAGATATATAAAACCTTGTATCATATATGTATGTAATACAACCCATCAGATATAAAACCTTTTATCATATATGTATGTAATACAACCCATCAGATATAAAACCTTGTATCATATATGTATGTAATACAACCCATCAGATATATAAAACCTTGTATCATATATGTATGTAATACAACCCATCAGATATAAAACCTTGTATTATATATGTATGTAATATAGCCCATCAGATGTAAAACCTTGTATCATATATGTATGTAATACAACCCATCAGATATAAAACCTTGTATCATATATGTATGTAATACATCCCATCAGATATAAAACCTTGTATCATATATGTATGTAATACAACCCATCAGATATATAAAACCTTGTATCATATATGTATGTAATACAACCCATCAGATATAAAACCTTGTATCATATATGTATGTAATACAACCCATCAGATATAAAACCTTGTATTATATATGTATGTAATATAGCCCATCAGATGTAAAACCTTGTATCATATATGTATGTAATACAGCCCATCAGATGTAAAACCTTGTATCATATATGTATGTAATACAACCCATCAGATATAAAACCTTGTATCATATATGTATGTAATACAACCCATCAGATATAAAACCTTGTATCATATATGTATGTAATACAACCCATCAGATATATAAAACCTTGTATCATATATGTATGTAATACAACCCATCAGATATAAAACCTTGTATCATATATGTATGTAATACAACCCATCAGATATAAAACCTTGTATCATATATGTATGTAATACAACCCATCAGATATATAAAACCTTGTATCATATATGTATGTAATACAACCCATCAGATATAAAACCTTGTATTATATATGTATGTAATATAGCCCATCAGATGTAAAACCTTGTATCATATATGTATGTAATACAGCCCATCAGATGTAAAACCTTGTATCATATATGTATGTAATACAACCCATCAGATATAAAACCTTGTATCATATATGTATGTAATACAACCCATCAGATATAAAACCTTGTATTATATATGTATGTAATATAGCCCATCAGATGTAAAACCTTGTATCATATATGTATGTAATACATCCCATCAGATATAAAACCTTGTATCATATATGTATGTAATACAACCCATCAGATATATAAAACCTTGTATCATATATGTATGTAATACAACCCATCAGATATAAAACCTTGTATCATATATGTATGTAATACAACCCATCAGATATAAAACCTTGTATCATATATGTATGTAATACAACCCATCAGATATATAAAACCTTGTATCATATATGTATGTAATACAACCCATCAGATATAAAACCTTGTATTATATATGTATGTAATATAGCCCATCAGATGTAAAACCTTGTATCATATATGTATGTAATACAGCCCATCAGATGTAAAACCTTGTATCATATATGTATGTAATACAACCCATCAGATATAAAACCTTGTATCATATATGTATGTAATACAACCCATCAGATATAAAACCTTGTATCATATATGTATGTAATACAACCCATCAGATACAAAACCTTGTATCATATATGTATGTAATACAACCCATCAGATACAAAACCTGGTATCATATATGTATGTAATACAACCCATCAGATATAAAACCTTGTATCATATATGTATGTAATACAACCCATCAGATATAAAACCTTGTATCATATATGTATGTAATACAACCCATCATATATAAAAACTTGTATCATATATGTATGTAATACAACCCATCAGATGTAAAACATTGTATCATATATGTATGTAATACAACCCATCAGATATAAAACCTTGTATCATATATGTATGTAATACAACCCATCAGATACAAAACCTTGTATCATATATGTATGTAATACAACCCATCAGATGTAAAACCTTGTAACATATATGTATGTAATACAACCCATAACTAAAAAGGGGAGAGAACAAAACAGTCAAATATTAATGTTCCAATATCCTCAAACATTTCCCATTCTTGCAGATTACGAGTATAAGAAAAGGGATTTTTTTTCCAGAATTCATAAATGGCAACAAATTATATAAAATAACAAGTAAATGAGTTCAAACTTTTGTAACACCAGATCAGTCTATTATCAAGTAAGACATACATCTGCTCTAGATTGATAAAAGTGAAATAATAAATAGTATTGTTGAGATTGGTTCAGTAAGGAACTTGAATTCTCAAATGGTTTTAAATCTTGAAATAAGAATCCACAGTAGATATATCATCTCAGTGTCAGCCCCTAATAATGCATACTTGCCAGAGATGTAAAAAGGTGATTTCTTAAGTCTATCTGGAGCTATTTTACCTTATTTATTTCACACCTTTTAATATTTTCTTAATGGCTGTACACTATCCCATATATTCCACAATACCACTCTCTACTTCAGAAATTTGTTCTCTTTTCATTTATCACACAATGAGACAAAATATTTTCATTAGTTAACAATATGAAGACATAACAAACCTTAAATGCAATTCTTCTGAGAAATTCTAATTTAGCTTTCTTTGTAGCAATGGCTTCTGGAACATCGGGAATGGCATAGGCTATTAACAATTTTATTGCTAAAATAATATGCTGGAATAAAAATAAATATATCATTAATACATGTGATACTTTCTATTTAACAATAAGGAGATTCTTGAAATTTTTATCTGAATTTTGACATTTTAGCAGAGATTTTTTAAGAGCAAAATGCAGGATCATAGTTTCCATTTTTTCTATTTTGCCTGTCAATCTGTGTATCTATAATATGAAATAAAAGCAATCATTCTCTTTGATGATCACCATCTGTTGACTGAAATCATCACAGCGTGTTATTACCGGATTTCCTGTGATTTTGTTAATTACCAATAATTTTTAAATAAACATTAATTGGCAATTTATTCATTGTTAATATCAAATATTAATATAAAAATGTTGTATGAAATTAACTATCTTTCACATTGCTAGTCCTTTTTTACGATTAAACCATCATATAATGGTCTTAGTTCAACTTTTAAGGTCCTAGAGTTAGTGCACTAAGACGGGTCTTTGCAGTGTTTAGACGGACCCATTTTTCAGGGTTTCAAAATACAATATGACACCGGTTTGGAATGATTGCAGTAGATTTGAGAAATATGTTTATTTTTTTGAACATCTCATCTTAAAAGTTAATACATGTAGTATCATGTTTCATTTGCAATTTTTTAAATGTTGATAAAAAAAATTAAGACAAGTATATTTTTTAAATGTTTACAATAATTAATTTATGTTTTGACTGTTCTTATACTGTTTATTAGCCACTACACAATTTATGCTTAGACTGTTCTTATACTGTTTATTAGCCACTACACAATGTATGCTTAGACTGTTCTTGTACTGTTTATTAGCCACTACACAATTTATGCTTAGACTGTTCTTATACTGCTTATTAGCCACTACACAATTTATGCTTAGACTGTTCTTATACTGTTTATTAGCCACTACACAATTTATGCTTAGACTGTTCTTATACTGTTTATTAGCCACTACACAATTTATACTTAGACTGTTCTTGTACTGTTTATTAGCCACTACACAATTTATGTTTAGACTGTTCTTGTACTGTTTATTAGCCACTACACAATTTATGCTTAGACTGTTCTTATACTGTTTATTAGCCACTACACAATTTATGCTTAGACTGTTCTTATACTGTTTATTAGCCACTACACAATTTATGTTTAGACTGTTCTTATACTGTTTATTAGCCACTACACAATTTATGCTTAGACTGTTCTTATATTGTTTATTAGCCACTACACAATTTATGTTTAGACTGTTCTTATACTGTTTATTAGCCACTACACAATTTATGTTTAGACTGTTCTTATACTGTTTATTAGCCACTACACAATTTATGTTTAGACTGTTCTTATACTGTTTATTAGCCACTACACAATTTATGTTTAGCCTGTTCTTATACTGTTTATTAGCCTCTACACAATTTATGTTTAGACTGTTCTTATACTGTTTATTAGCCAATACACAATTTATGCTTAGACTGTTCTTATACTGTTTATTAGCCACTACACAATTTATGCTTAAGACTGTTCTTATACTGTTTATTAGCCACTACACAATTTATGCTTAGACTGTTCTTATACTGTTTATTAGCCACTACACACTTTATGTTTAGACTGTTCTTATACTGTTTATTAGCCACTACACAATTTATGTTTAGACTGTTCTTATACTGTTTATTAGCCACTACACAATTTATGTTTAGACTCTTCTTCTACTGTTTATTAGCCACTACACAATTTATGTTTAAACTGTTCTTATACTGTTTATTAGCCACTACACAATTTATGTTTAGACTGTTCTTATACTGTTTATTAGCCACTACACAATTTATGTTTAGACTGTTCTTATACTGTTTATTAGCCACTACACAATTTATGTTTAAACTGTTATTATACTGTTTATTAGCCACTACACAATTTATGCTTAGACTGTTCTTATACTGTTTATTAGCAGCCACTACACAATTTATGTTTAGACTGTTCTTATACTGTTTATTAGCCACTACACAATGTATACTTAGACTGTTCTTATACTGTTTATTAGCCACTACCCAATTTATGTTTAGACTGTTCTTATACTGTTTATTAGCCACTACACAATTTATGCTTAGCCTGTTCTTATACTGTTTATTAGCCACTACACAATTTATGCTTAAACTGTTCTTATACTGTTTATTAGCCACTACACAATTTATGTTTAGACTGTTCTTATACTGTTTATTAACCACTACACAATTTATGTTTAAACTTCTTATACTGTTTATTAGCCACTACACAATTTATGCTTAGACTGTTCTTATACTGTTTATTAGCCACTACACAATTTATGTTTAGACTGTTCTTATACTGTTTATTAACCACTACACAATTTATGTTTAGACTGTTCTTATACTGTTTATTAGCCACTACACAATTTATGTTTAAACTGTTATTATACTGTTTATTAGCCACTACACAATTTATGCTTAGACTGTTCTTATACTGTTTATTAGCAGCCACTACACAATTTATGTTTAGACTGTTCTTATACTGTTTATTAGCCACTACACAATGTATACTTAGACTGTTCTTATACTGTTTATTAGCCACTACCCAATTTATGTTTAGACTGTTCTTATACTGTTTATTAGCCACTACACAATTTATGCTTAGCCTGTTCTTATACTGTTTATTAGCCACTACACAATTTATGCTTAAACTGTTCTTATACTGTTTATTAGCCACTACACAATTTATGTTTAGACTGTTCTTATACTGTTTATTAACCACTACACAATTTATGTTTAAACTTCTTATACTGTTTATTAGCCACTACACAATTTATGCTTAGACTGTTCTTATACTGTTTATTAGCCACTACACAATTTATGTTTAGACTGTTCTTATACTGTTTATTAACCACTACACAATTTATGTTTAGACTGTTCTTATACTGTTTATTAGCCACTATACAATTTATGTTTAGACTGTTCTTATACTGTTTATTAGCCACTACACACTTTATGTTTAGACTGTTCTTATACTGTTTATTAGCCACTACACAATTTATGTTTAGACTGTTCTTATACTGTTTATTAGCCACTACACAATTTATGTTTAGACTCTTCTTCTACTGTTTATTAGCCACTACACAATTTATGTTTAAACTGTTCTTATACTGTTTATTAGCCACTACACAATTTATGTTTAGACTGTTCTTATACTGTTTATTAGCCACTACACAATTTATGTTTAGACTGTTCTTATACTGTTTATTAGCCACTACACAATTTATGTTTAAACTGTTATTATACTGTTTATTAGCCACTACACAATTTATGCTTAGACTGTTCTTATACTGTTTATTAGCAGCCACTACACAATTTATGTTTAGACTGTTCTTATACTGTTTATTAGCCACTACACAATGTATACTTAGACTGTTCTTATACTGTTTATTAGCCACTACCCAATTTATGTTTAGACTGTTCTTATACTGTTTATTAGCCACTACACAATTTATGCTTAGCCTGTTCTTATACTGTTTATTAGCCACTACACAATTTATGCTTAAACTGTTCTTATACTGTTTATTAGCCACTACACAATTTATGTTTAGACTGTTCTTATACTGTTTATTAACCACTACACAATTTATGTTTAAACTTCTTATACTGTTTATTAGCCACTACACAATTTATGCTTAGACTGTTCTTATACTGTTTATTAGCCACTACACAATTTATGTTTAGACTGTTCTTATACTGTTTATTAACCACTACACAATTTATGTTTAGACTGTTCTTATACTGTTTATTAGCCACTATACAATTTATGTTTAGACTGTTCTTATACTGTTTATTAGCCACTACACAAAGACTGTTCTGATATTGTTTATTAGCCACTACACAATTTATGCTTAGACTGTTCTTATACTGTTTATTAGCCACTACACAATTTATGTTTAGACTGTTCTTATACTGTTTATTAGCCACTACGCAATATAAGAGGGAGGTGTAACTCCATTGCTTACTTTCTTGTTTCATGCATATTTTCTATTTTTGACTTTTGAAATTCACTAGTAGAACATTTTTCAAGATTTTATTAAACAATGCTCAGACACATATGACACATATGTGTAAATGAGGTAAATATACAATATTAAACATGAAATATGACGAAATGAACAGGTTCAAAAGTTACAAAACAATAATGTTTCATATTATATGAATAACATAAAATATATTAGGAACAGAACATTTTTAATGTTATGCAGTTGGTTTTAGTTAAAATTAAGTGACATATTAAGTGAAAATATTTAATCCAAAAATTCCACGATATTTGCCTTTCATACATGTATTACCTTAAATAATTTAAATTTTTTAATTAACCCAATGTGAATTTAATGTAATCAGTTTCCAAGATATACTATATATATATAAATGATACAATATCCTTTTTTTACCTCCGTTATAGGAGATGTTACTTGTTGCAAGTCGTAAGTCCTAACTCGTAAGATCAGGACTAGTTTAGTGAGTGATCTTAGACTTACGATTTACGATCACTTTAGTGAAACGGTCGCTAGATTCTCAAGTTGTATGGAATTGTTATCAAACATTTTTCTATGAGCACATAAATGAAAATTTGTAATACATGTACATGTATCTAGTTAAATTCATTTTGGCCTGTAATAAAAGTCTAGTTAAGAAATAAATCATGGAAGCCAGAATGTGTTGGGAGTTTTAACATGGATTGGCAGATATTAGTATTTTATCCCGAGCCAGAAGCGAGGGATAAAATTTACTAATATCCGCCAATCCATGTTAAAACTCAAAACACATTCTGGCTTCCATGATTTATTTCAATTCTGATATGTCTAAGAGTACAAATACGGTAGCATACTTTGATTGGAAGATGGTAATTTATACATACGCTTGCGGAAAATGTCGCACACAATTTATGTAACTCGAATAATACTGTGCCCTCTATCGGCATTATTCGGGTCACAATTCATACTGCCAATGGAAACGTCAGTCACATTCATCGGCGCATGTGCTAATGAGACAATACGAAGAAATAATTCTGGTTTTTTTTAACAAAGGGAAAGAGTGAGGTCATGTTAGAATTATGAAATAAACAAAGTCAATGCCCTCAAGCTATTTACAATTATTAAATTACCAAAGGAGTTTTGAATGCAAACAATTAGACAGTTAGACACCAGGAAATTATGGGGTTTTTTTTTATTTAACACTGTTAGATATAACATGTATGGTCATTACTGATGGTTAAACTTTTTTAATTGAATGGAATAATATAACTGTAAAATCTTAGGACTACTAGCATAAGCAAATTTCTACCTGGACAAAAGTTTGCCAAGTGATTCACAAAATGTCAGTTTATTTGTTGTGAACTACATACAGGTTCATCTAAGCCTTCATCACTCATTTAGCTATAAATGATCTGTTTATTATATATAACTACTAGTATCAATTTATAATTTAAATATAACATGTACAGAGCCATCCATGGAACATTCAAGACAAGTATCCCTTTGAATGCTTCAATGGTTTAAATGAAAAAATATGTTTAAAAAAGCATTTCCTCCCATTGAGTCCTGTTAACTTGGTAGATTTCCAACTAACATAAAAACAATACACATTTTAAGATATTACCCAATGATCATTACTGTGCAGTACATGTTCAGTTTTTTTTTATTCATTTTCCCTTAGAATCATGTGCTCCTGTGCTAAACAATAACCTGTGACACACATGTTAAAGTTTGTACAAGCAGAAGAATTCACATATTCTAATGATGTCCATCAAATAAACATTCAAGAACCAGGTTAAATAACATGGATATTAACAGTATTTTAAACATTTTACTTGTGATTGGGAATACCCCCTTATTCTAACCCCCATTCACTTTAGACATACAAATCTTAACACAATCTATTTACCTCCAAAATAACAATGATAATAATGGTTGTTGATAATTGTGTAACTGGAAGCATACGCTTGATTTGACCACTTACACCAATCAGAGCACAGTTTACAACTACTGCTATCAAACCCATCAACTCTAAGGCATCCTTAAAAACATTGAAGGAACAAAGTGAAATTAAATTACAAAATATGAACATATGTGCAAGACAATTTTTATTTGAAGCCATAATTTTTATACAGCTGGGTTTTTTTTTTTTTGTAATTACACATCAAGATAAAAGAAACCTGCAATTTCTCAATAAATCAAAATTATATTAATAGAACCCTCAAATATTATTTTGATGCTTTACTATTAAAAATATTTACTAACAACTGTTGCCTATACGAGTATCTTTTTGCAATCCATTATACACCCTCCTAACCACAGGCACTTGTTTCATTCAAAAAATATATGCCCCCTCCTCTCCCTTACTTCAAGGTAAACATCTGCCCTTTACCCCTTCGCCTCAATATTTTTCGCTTATTTGTGATCCTTTCGCTGACCCAATTATATCGTTACACTCCCGAGATATTTCTCTTTTCGACTGCCACATTTAAATATAAATACCGGACCCCTCAGACGAATTGGACAAGAATATTCAGCGAGTTACATTTTCTATTTTTCTCGGGAGTGTAACGATATACATTTGTAATTGGGTCAGCGAAAGGATCACAAATAAGCAAAAAATATTGAGGCGAAGTGGGGAAGGGGTAAAGGGCAGATGTTTACCTTGAAGTAAGGAAGAGGAGGGGCATATATTTTTTGAATGAAACAAGTGCCTGTGCTCCTAACTATTACTGTTAGAAGAAAAGAGGAACAAAACATCATTAATTTTCTATGTGATATATTGATTTTTAAATTAAACATAAATGTCTATTGTCAGCAGAACAATTCAGGTTGTGTGTTTTACATTAAACCCGAATGCCAGCAGAAAGATTCATGTTGTGTTTACATTAAACCTGAAAGCCAGCAGAAGGATTCATGTTGTGTGTTTACATTAAACCTGAATGCCAGCAGAAGGATTCATTATGTGTTTACATTAAACCTGAATGCCAGCAGAAAGATTCATGTTGTGTTTACATTAAACCTGAATGCCAGCAGAAGGTTTCATGTTGTGTGTTTACATTAAATCTGAATGCCAGTAGAATGATTTATGTTGTGAGTTTACATTAAACCTGAATGCCAGTAGAATGATTCATGTTGTGTGTTTACATTAAACCTGAATGCCAGTAGAATGATTTATGTTGTGAGTCAACATTAAACCTGAATGCCAGTAGAATGATTTATGTTGTGAGTTTACATTAGGCCTGAATGCCAGCAGAAGGATTCATGTTGTGTGTTTACATTAAATCTGAATGCCAGTAGAATGATTTATGTTGTGAGTTTACATTAAACCTGAATGTCAGTAGAATGATTTATGTTGTGAGTTTACATTAAACCTGAATGCCAAGCAGAAAGATTCATGTTGTGTTTACATTAAACCTGAATGCCAGCAGAAGGATTCATGTTGTGTGCTTACATTAAACCTGAATGCCAGTAGAATAATTTATGTTGTGAGTTTACATTAAACCTGAATGCCAGCAGAAGGATTCATGTTGTGAGTTTACATTAAACCTGAATGCCAGCAGAAGGATTCATGTTGTGTGCTTACATTAAACCTGAATGCCAGTAGAATGATTTATGTTGTGAGTTTACATTAAACCTGAATGCCAGCAGAAAGATTCATGTTGTGAGTTTACATTAAACCTGAATGCCAGTAGAATGATTTATGTTGTGTGTTTACATTAAACCTGAATGCCAGCAGAAGGATTCATGTTGTGTGTTTACATTAAACCTGAATGTCAGCAGAATGATTCATGTTGTGAGTTTACATTAAACCTGAATGCCAGCAGAAGGATTCATGTTGTGAGTTTACATTAAACCTGAATGCCAGCAGAAGGATTCATGTTGTGTGCTTACATTAAACCTGAATGCCAGTAGAATGATTTATGTTGTGAGTTTACATTAAACCTGAATGCCAGCAGAAGGATTCATGTTGTGTGCTTACATTAAACCTGAATGCCAGTAGAATAATTTATGTTGTGAGTTTACATTAAACCTGAATGCCAGCAGAAGGATTCATGTTGTGAGTTTACATTAAACCTGAATGCCAGCAGAAGGATTCATGTTGTGAGTTTACATTAAACCTGAATGCCAGCAGAAGGATTCATGTTGTGTGCTTACATTAAACCTGAATGCCAGTAGAATAATTTATGTTGTGAGTTTACATTAAACCTGAATGCCAGCAGAAGGATTCATGTTGTGTGCTTACATTAAACCTGAATGCCAGTAGAATGATTTATGTTGTGAGTTTACATTAAACCTGAATGCCAGCAGAAGGATTCATGTTGTGAGTTTACATTAAACCTGAATGCCAGCAGAAGGATTCATGTTGTGTGCTTACATTAACCCTGAATGCCAGTAGAATAATTTATGTTGTGAGTTTACATTAAACCTGAATGCCAGCAGAAGGATTTATGTTGTGAGTTTACATTAAACCTGAATGCCAGTAGAATAATTTATGTTGTGAGTTTACATTAAACCTGAATGCCAGCAGAAGGTTTCATGTTGTGAGTTTACATTAAACCTGAATGCCAGTAGAATAATTTATGTTGTGAGTTTACATTAAACCTGAATGCCAGCAGAAGGATTCATGTTGTGTGTTTACATTAAACCTGAATGCCAGCAGAAGGATTCATGTTGTGTGTTTACATTAAACCTGAATGCCAGCAGAAGGATTCATGTTGTGTGCTTACATTAAATCTGAATGCCAGTAGAATAATTTATGTTGTGAGTTTACATTAAACCTGAATGCCAGCAGAAGGATTCATGTTGTGTGTTTACATTAAACCTGAATGCCAGTAGAATGATTTATGTTATGTGTTTACATTAAACCTGAATGCCAGCAGAAGGATTCATGTTGTGTGTTTACATTAAACCTGAATGCCAGCAGAAGGATTCATGTTGTGTGTTTACATTAAACCTGAATGCCAGTAAAAGGATTCATATTGTGTGTTTACATTAAACCTGAATGCCAGTAAAAGGATTCATATTGTGTGCTTACATTAAACCTGAATGCCAGTATAAGGATTCATTTTGTGTGTTTACATTCATATTTATACAGTTGTGAGCTTATCCTGTGCGATAGAGTATACTCCTAAAAATGTATATGACTAAGTGTAATGTTGGATAGTCTCTCATATTCATTTACTTCCATATCCATTCTTACTTATTGACTATCAGAGTTTGGCTCTTGTGCTGTGTGGAATTGATAAAAACATCATCTTGTACATAAAGTGTTTACTTTTTATTCAAACCTTTGTGGATGTATTTTGCATGATAGAGTGTTTAAACTTTACTCTTATTAAAATGTGTGGCTAAGTGTAATACTGGATAGTCTCTCATGTTCACTTACATCTATACCCTTTCTTACTAACATTTCTTTAACATCTATATCAGGTATAGGGCAAAAGCCCCCCCATAAATCCCCAGACAAAAGCCCCTTGACAAAAAGGCCCCAATAATGATAAAAAAATCTGTGTCTTTGACTGTTTGGATATGTAATATTTTCTTTGTATTTTTTAATAAGTTATTTTTGGAACATGAACATATCAGAAACAATTGAAGTCTTAAGAATTAAAACCTCACAAAAAAAGTAAAAACAAAAATAAAGTTGCTTTTTCTTAAAATATAAACAAAATCTTAATAGTATATCTAACAAGATGAGAAAATAACTCACTCATTGCTTTTAATAACTTCAAAGGTAATAAATGTAATTATCAATTGCTTATCAATAAAAACAATTTCTGATTAACTTTAACCGATTCATTTCAATTTAAACCATTAAGCAGTGGGTTTTTTTTAATTAACACTTTTTAAATGAACATAACAATGAACAAAACGTTCTTTAGGTATTTCATTTTTTGTTTTAATTTATTTTTTAATAGGGGTAAGTTTTGATCTTTCAGATATCTTTAATATCACCATCATTATAAAAAAGTAATAACATTGTATGATTATTTCACTATGGGTGGCTTTTTGTCTGGGGGCTTTTGTGCTGGGGCTTTTGTGCTGGGGCTTTTGTAAATATCCTGTCTTACTTCTATACCCTTTCTTACTAATCTTTTTTTTTTCTTAACATTTTTTTTAATCAAATTTAATGTATCAGAAGATTTCTAAAATATCATACCTGCCATGTACCAATACTTTCAACTCTTTTCCCAAATGGCCTCTGATGATTCATACAAAGTTTGAAGGCATCACTATGAATCTCTATAACATTATTAAACAAAGCACACAGAGCTGCCAAAGGAAAGGCAGAGGAAAATAATGTGACATAACCAAACTGTATCAACATCTCTAGATGGTCCTGTAATGTGTCTTCATACTGTAAGAGATGATGTATAACATTTGTTAAACAACTTTATTAAACAACTGCCTCTGTAGATTAAAAACATTCTTTCGATGGTTTAACTTGCCAGTCCCTGTAATCTTATATTTGTGAGCTGGTATTTCTCTGTTTACATCCATTTTGATATTCAATTTATTTCTCAAATTTTAATATTGTTCCATGGGTGGGAAAAGAGGTCTCTGCCTATTCCTCATGTACTTCTCTAGTTGAACTATTTTGGCTTACATTTTTCATTAGAAATCATTATTATAACAAAATACAGGTTAAGCTGAATTTTGACCATTACACCCTTAACAATTTCAGATTGATTGATATCTTGAATTAAAAATGTAGGTGTAACATACATATTTCTAATGTGGAATGATTGAAATTCAGCAACATAAAAATACAAGTTTGATTTTCACCACAGTGCCTTTTATAAATCTGATGTTTCTGTGCTATTTCATTATGAAATGAAAAAAAAACGTTATTAGAAAAATGAAATGCCTTCTGCTTTACCTCTTTCATTTCGCTTTCAACTTCCGCCTGTGTGAGTGACAAGCTCCTCTTAACATAAATACTGTCTCTTCTATACCCTTTTTTGTTTGTCTCAGGGTTATCATCTCTCTTTGGAATGGAAGTCTCCTCAAAAGATACTGTCCTGTGTCTCAATTCAGCACCATCTAGAGCTTCCTTGTAGCATTCTTTTTCAAAGCTATCATCTCCCTTAGGTGGTGTACCAGGAGATAAGTCACTAACCAACTCATACCCGACTTTACACAGCCTAGCCTGCCATTGGAGGTATGGAAGTATGGCCTCTTTGATGTTACCCAATATTTGTCTTGTTATTAAAATAGCTGCCAATTGCTATAAAATATATCAAATTGTTAAATGGCAAAGACATACTATGATATTGCAGTGAGCCAATAACAAGAGCACCGCCCACAGGTGCTGGATGCTGGACTTTTCCGTATCTGATAATAAACGGCAAGCAATTTACAAAGTTATGTGCATACTTCTAACTATGATGGTCATATAAGCAAATATGTTTGCAAGATTGGTAAATATAATCAGAGGGGTATAATCTTTTCTTGTAACACT
Source organism: Bathymodiolus septemdierum (assembly GCA_963383655.1). Taxonomy (NCBI): domain Eukaryota; kingdom Metazoa; phylum Mollusca; class Bivalvia; order Mytilida; family Modiolidae; genus Bathymodiolus; species Bathymodiolus septemdierum. Next base: position 83,171,350 of record OY726520.1, read on the forward strand.
ATTTTAGTGCATATGAAATAAAAATAAAAAAATAAAAAAAAAATTGGGGGATTGGGGGGTGGTGGGAGGGTTACCCTTCTGCAATGTATTCACCCTTTGTTACTGAACAGGTATGTTGGGTTTCATTTTAATGTCTATCATAGTTTATATTGAGAAAATTGTATTTTTAGAAAAAAAATGCAAGTAAAAAAAGGGAAATAACTCAAATAAAATTCTGGATAGAGTTGTCTTCTCTTGTCAACAGAACGAAGTCAACACTTTCTACAAGTGTATTGAGTTTCAAGTTAATAGCTTTGATAGTTATTGAGAAATTTTAATTATACTAAAACAATATCCCAAATTTCTATGTATTATGCCAAAACAAGGGCAGATAACTCTGGATATACAAATCACAGGGTCACTTGCCTTGTTGTAATGGATTCCCCATTTGATAGTGAACAGGTATGTTGAGTTTCATTTCAATGCCTATCATAAATATTGGTTACTGTAACGCAGAGCATCAGAAATGTCCCCCAAACGAACAATTTAAGTACTAGTGGTATGAATGAAGAATAGTGTGAGAACATAGCAAGAAATAATTAGAGCCCAGTTTTTGACTCTATCATGTCTATAGTAGTACCAAATTTCACCCAAATCGGAGGATTTTTGTATTTTGGCAGTGATTTTGGATTCAAAATGGCCACCATAGCAAACCAAAATGGTTGCAATATGGTGCAGCATGTCTTACTCCCTGTAAATATCCATTTCCATTGAAATCTTTTCATTTTTTAATTTTTAACAATTTTTTTAATTTTTATATTTGGTGGCCATTTTGAAAATTTTAAAAACAAAGAGCACAACTTTGAGTGATGATCTATTTTTGTGTCAAATTTCAAAAGGATCTGCTGTTTGGAGTGAATTTAACATTTTTTGCATCTTGGTTACCATGGCAATGGCCACCATTTTGAATTTTTTCAACCCCTCAAAAGCTGACACACACTACAGTGAATATTCCTACAAAGTTTAATGAAGTTTGATGAAAGAAATCAAAATTTTGTTTAAATTCCCCCTTTTTTGTTTCCATGGCAACTGTGGCAAAGTTTGTCCAACCGATTCCGATTTTTTTGGCTAATCTCGTTCCACTAGATGTGGATGTTGTTCATATCAAGTTTCATTAATTTCTGTTTGGCGAGTAACCTGCTATGATCATTTTTGTGTTTTTTTTATTTTTTAAGCATTTTGGCCGTTTCCAACGGCATCCATTTTGGAAAAATCAACCCTTAAAGGCACAACTTCACATGGCATATGATATTCCTACAAGGTTTCATAAAGTTTGATCAAGGCATCTCCGACAAATGTGTCGGACAAACTTTTGATGGAAGAAAGAAAGAAAGAAAGAAAGAAAGAAGAATAATAATAAGAATAATAAGAAACGGAGCAAACACAGTGTCTCCCAAACTTCGCTTGGGGGACATAATTATTGAGAAATTGTATTTTTTAAAGAAATTCTAAGTCAAAAAGGGGGAATAACTCAAATAAAATGCTGGATGGAGTTGTCTTCTCTTGTCAACAGATTGGGGTCAACACTTTCTACAAGTGTGTTGAGTTTCAAGTTAATAGCTTTCATAGTTATTGAGAAATTTTAATTATACTAAAAAAATATGTACTATGTTGAAACAAGGGCAGATAACTCTGGATATACAAATCACAGGATCATCTGCCTTGTTGTAATTGGTTCCTCTTTTGATAGTGAACAAGTATTCCAAGTTTCAAATGGATACCTTTGATAGTTTTTGAGAAATGGACTCTGACAAAAAAACTTAACCGAAAACTTCACCAACCCAGATGCTGACGCCGGAGTGACGACAATAGCTCAAACTTTTTTCTTTGAAAAGTCGAGCTAAAAATGACAAACAAAAAATACCACTCTGTCAGAACATTTAAAAAATCCACTATAAATAGAAAAATCATAAAAAGATGTTTATTACAGTGTTCTAAATATCATGTTTCATCAAAGTTGTTTATTACAGTGTCTTAAATATCATATTTCATTAGAAAAAAATTCTCAAAAATCCAGTTTTCAAACTAACATTTTTTTTTCTAGATGTATATTAATAATTATTATACTTTGTGTAAGTTTCTGTAGTGATATTTGGTACTGTAATATTTTGGCATATTACCTGGGTAATATTTTGGCTTATTACATACTTAGTTCAAATAAAGGCATTTTTGTATGACCAATATGACCGGAAGTAAACTGTCCATATTTTCACACCCCGGGAAAACAACCGGTTATTGGATTACTACAAGATCATTTCCATATCGAAGCCCATATTGGCCCGGGTCAATATGGGCCTCGACTTCGTCTCAGGCCAATATGGGTGTCTCTTTTCTAGATGTCGGAAGTATGTAATAAACAGTTTAATACATGGGCATTTCCATATTGTCCTGGTTATCATCCCTCGACCCATATATGGGGGTCTCGGGATGATAACCAGGCCAATATGGAAATGCCCATGTATTAATCTGTATATATTACCTGGACAATTAGACACTCAGTATAATAATGATATTAATGTGATCTTGTCCAGGTAATATGCCAAAATATTACCCAGGTCTGAGACATATTACCCTCCCCTTCAGTCTGGTAATATGTCTCTCAGACCTGGGTAATATTTTGGCATATTACCTGGACAAGACCACATTATTATATAAATGATATATACGAACTCTGACAATTAATTTGAAAAATGTTGGTCCATTATTAAAAAAAGTAACCCATTAGGTCTCTATGTTAATTATATTTTCTGAAGTGTAAAAATTTGCATGGAGTGAGTACAAATAGTGTAAGAGCCCAATCATCAAAACAAAATAACAGACATGTGCTTTCAATGTATATTTCATTTAAATATTAAAAGGCTACTCATTAACTGACCATTAAAGGGAAACTTCGCAAAAAAAATATTTTTTTTATATGTTTTTCCTGATGTATAAATATGGATGTTTATATGTATATTAGCATTTTATTATGTTGGATATGGGAATGAAATCGCATTGTCAAAATTATCCATTATATTTTTCAGCACATTAGCAGTAAAACAAAATGAACATAATTGTAAAAGGGATCCTACATATAGTGAATATAGGTGACTGTTGTAAAACACTCTTTCCGTTGTAAATATAAAGGAAATGAAACATTTTGTTCATTTAAAATAGTTGTTTGTCAAAAAGGTACGTAGCTGTTCACTTCAGTATTTAATTTTCCAACGGTTATTAGATTTAAATTACAGTCCTCCGAGCGCTTTAAATGAAGCAAATTTAACATCAGCGACCCAGACTTTAAATTTCAATCCCACAATGCAATTATCGGGCTAAAACGTCACAACCCATGAACAAATTAGAAATTAATATTACAAATTTGCGATTTGCTTCGTTATTTGTGGAAATATGTCGATAAAACTTTGTGAATATGTATTTTATATCACCAGGAACATATTTAGTTAACATGTAAAAAATCACGAACTTTCCCTTTAAGGTGATAGTCAATTGTTATTGATGTCCTTTAATATTTAAACGTCCTATGTCATATGGTACAGTCTGTTATTTGTACTCCCTCCATCCAGATTTTTACACTCCAGAAAGTATAATTAACATAGAGACCTAATGGATAACTTTTTTTAATAATGGACCAAAATTTTTGAAATTAATTGTCAGTGTGTATAGATCATATAATTAATATACATCTAGAACAAAAAATGTTGATTTCAAAACCGGATTTTTAATAAAAATTTTCTGGAGATTTATAGAAGTCAAACAGACTATAAATAAAGATATTCAACATATTCTCTACTGATACTTACATCACTGAGTCTGTCCATATCTTGTAGATAAAAAGCGATGTAAAACAGTGAAAGGAATGAATTCACAAACTGAAACTAAACAGTTGTTGAAGCATTATAAGATTTTAAACAGTTGTTGAAGCATTATAAGATTTTAAACAGTTGTTGAAGCACTACAGGTATGTATGTACTTTTGTATTTTCTTGACCATAGGTGTTATGTACTTTTGTATTTACTTGACTATAGATTTGCATGTACTTTTGTATTTTCTTGACTATAGGTTGGTATGTACTTTTGTATTTTCTTGTCTATAGGTATTAGGTATTTTTGTATTTTCTTGACTATAGGTATTATGTACTTTTGTATTTTCTTGACTATAGGTATTATGTACTTTTGTATTTTCTTGACTATAGGTATTATGTACTTTTGTATTTTCTTGACTATAGGTATTATGTACTTTTGTATTTTCTTGATTATAGGTATTATGTACTTTTGTATTTTCTTGACCATAGGTATTATGTACTTTTGTATTTTCTTGACCATAGGTATTATGTACTTTTGTATTTACTTGACTATAGGTTGGTATGTATTTTTGTATTTACTTGACTATAGGTTCGTATGTATTTTTCTATTTACTTGACTATAGGTATTATGTACTTTTGTATTTTCTTGACTATAGGTTTGTATGTATTTTTGTATTTTCTTGACTACAGGTATTATGTATTTTTGTTTTTTCTTGACTATAGGTATTATGTACTTTTGTTTTTTCTTGACTATAGGTATGTATGTATTTTTGTATTTTCTTGACTATAGGTATTATGTACTTTTGTATCATCTTGACCATAGGTATTATGTACTTTTGTATTTTCTTGACTATAGGTTTGTATGTATTTTTGTATTTTCTTGACTATAGGTATTATGTATTTTTGTTTTTTCTTGACTATAGGTATTATGTACTTTTGTTTTTTCTTGACTATAGGTTGGTATGTATTTTTGTATTTACTTGACTATAGGTTTGTATGTATTTTTGTATTTTCTTGACTATAGGTATTATGTACTTTTGTTTTTTCTTGACTATAGGTTGGTATGTATTTTTGTATTTACTTGACTATAGGTTTGTATGTACTTTTGTATCATCTTGACCATAGGTATTATGTACTTTTGTATTTTCTTGACTATAGGTTTGTATGTATTTTTGTATTTTCTTGACTATAGGTTTGTATGTATTTTTGTATTTACTTGACTATAGGTATTATGTACTTTTGTTTTTTCTTGACTATAGGTTGGTATGTATTTTTGTATTTACTTGACTATAGGTTTGTATGTATTTTTGTATTTTCTTGACTATAGGTATTATGTACTTTTGTTTTTTCTTGACTATAGGTTGGTATGTATTTTTGTATTTACTTGACTATAGGTTTGTATGTACTTTTGTATCATCTTGACCATAGGTATTATGTACTTTTGTATTTTCTTGACTATAGGTTTGTATGTATTTTTGTATTTTCTTGACTATAGGTTTGTATGTATTTTTGTATTTACTTGACTATAGGTATTATGTACTTTTGTTTTTTCTTGACTATAGGTTGGTATGTATTTTTGTATTTACTTGACTATAGGTTTGTATGTATTTTTGTATTTTCTTGACTATAGGTATTATGTATTTTTGTTTTTTCTTGACTATAGGTATTATGTACTTTTGTATTTTCTTGACTATAGGTTTGTATGTATTTTTGTATTTTCTTGACTATAGGTATTATGTACTTTTGTATTATCTTGACCATAGGTATTATGTACTTTTGTATTTTCTTGACTATAGGTATTATGTACTTTTGTATTTTCTTGACCATAGGTTTGTATGTATTTTTGTATTTTCTTGACTATAGGTATGTATGTACTTTTGTATTTACTTGACTATAGGTATTATGTACTTTTGTATTTTCTTGACTATAGGTTTGTATGTATTTTTGTATTTACTTGATTATAGGTTTGTATGTATTTCTGTATTTACTTGATTATAGGTATTATGTACTTTTGTATTTTCTTGACTATAGGTATTATGTACTTTTGTATTTACTTGACTATAGGTTTGTATGTACTTTTGTATTTTCTTGACTATAGGTTTGTATGTATTTTTGTATTTTCTTGACTATAGGTTTGTATGTATTTTTGTATTTTCTTGACTATAGGTATTATGTATTTTTGCATTTACTTGACTATAGGTTTGTATGTATTTTTGTATTTTCTTGACTATAGGTTTATATCTATTTTTGTATTTTCTTGACAATAGGTATTATGTACTTTTGTATTTACTTGACTATAGGTTTGTATGTATTTTTGTATTTACTTGACTATAGGTATTATGTATTTTTGTATTTACTTGACTATAGGTTTGTATGCATTTTTGTATTTTCTTGACTATAGGTATTATGTACTTTTCTATTTACCTGACTATAGGTTTGTATGTATTTTTGTATTTTCTTGACTATAGGTATGTATGTACTTTTCTATTTACTTGACTATAGGTTTGTATGTATTTTTGTATTTTCTTGACTATAGGTTTGTATGTACTTTTCTATTTACTTGACTATAGGTTTGTATGTATTTTTGTATTTTCTTGACTATAGGTTGGTATGTATTTTTGTATTTACTTGACTATAGGTTTGTATGTACTTTTGTATTTACTTGACTATAGGTATTATGTACTTTTCTATTTACTTGACTATAGGTTTGTATGTATTTTTGTATTTACTTGACTATAGGTATTATGTATTTTTTTATTTTCTTGACTATAGGTTTGTATGTATTTTTGTATTTTCTTGACTATAGGTATTATGTATTTTTGTATTTTCTTGACTATAGGTATTATGTACTTTTGTAATTATTTGACTATAGGTTTGTATGTACTTTTGTATTTACTTGACTATAGGTTTGTATGTATTTTTGTATTTTCTTGACTATAGGTTTGTATGTACTTTTGTATTTACTTGACTATAGGTTTGTATGTACTTTTGTATTTTCTTGACCATAGGTTTGTATGCATTTTTGTATTTTCTTGACCATAGGTATTATGTACTTTTCTATTTACTTGACTATAGGTTTGTATGTACTTTTCTATTTACTTGACTATAGGTTTGTATGTACTTTTCTATTTACTTGACTATAGGTTTGTATGTATTTTTGTATTTTCTTGACTATAGGTATTATGTACTTTTGTATTTTCTTGACTATAGGTATGTATGTACTTTTCTATTTACTTGACTATAGGTTTGTATGTACTTTTGTATTTACTTGACTATAGGTATTATGTACTTTTGTATTTTCTTGACCATAGGTTTGTATGTATTTTTGTATTTTCTTGACTATAGGTATGTATGTACTTTTGTATTTACTTGACTATAGGTATTATGTACTTTTGTATTTTCTTGACTATAGGTTTGTATGTATTTTTGTATTTACTTGATTATAGGTTTGTATGTATTTTTGTATTTACTTGATTATAGGTATTATGTACTTTTGTATTTTCTTGACTATAGGTATTATGTACTTTTGTATTTTCTTGACCATAGGTTTGTATGTACTTTTGTATTTACTTGACTATAGGTATTATGTACTTTTGTATTTTCTTGACTATAGGTTTGTATGTATTTTTGTATTTACTTGATTATAGGTTTGTATGTATTTTTGTATTTACTTGATTATAGGTATTATGTACTTTTGTATTTACTTGACCATAGGTATTATGTACTTTTGTATTTACTTGACAATAGGTTTGTATATACTTTTGTATTTACTTGACTATAGGTTTGTATGTATTTTTGTATTTTCTTGACTATAGGTTTGTATGTATTTTTGTATTTTCTTGACTATAGGTTGGTATGTATTTTTGTATTTACTTGACTATAGGTTTGTATGTATTTTTGTATTTACTTGACTATAGGTATTATGTATTTTTGTATTTACTTGACTATAGGTTTGTATGCATTTTTGTATTTTCTTGACTATAGGTATGTATGTACTTTTCTATTTACTTGACTATAGGTTTGTATGTATTTTTGTATTTTCTTGACTATAGGTATTATGTACTTTTGTATTTTCTTGACTATAGTTTTGTATGTACTTTTCTATTTACTTGACTATAGGTTTGTATGTATTTTTGTATTTTCTTGACTATAGGTATTATGTACTTTTCTATTTACTTGACTATAGGTTTGTATGTATTTTTGTATTTACTTGACTATAGGTATTATGTATTTTTGTATTTTCTTGACTATAGGTTTGTATGTATTTTTGTATTTTCTTGACTATAGGTATTATGTATTTTTGTATTTTCTTGACAATAGGTATTATGTACTTTTGTAATTATTTGACTATAGGTTTGTATGTACTTTTGTATTTTCTTGACTATAGGCTGGTATGTACTTTTGTATTTACTTGACTATAGGTTTGTATGTATTTTTGTATTTTCTTGACTATAGGTATGTATGTACTTTTCTATTTACCTGACTATAGGTTTGTATGCATTTTTGTATTTTCTTGACTATAGGTATGTATGTACTTTTCTATTTACTTGACTATAGGTTTGTATGTATTTTTGTATTTTCTTGACTATAGGTATTATGTACTTTTGTATTTTCTTGACTATAGGTATGTATGTACTTTTGTATTTACTTGACTATAGGTATTATGTACTTTTGTATTTTCTTGACTATAGGTATTATGTACTTTTCTATTTACTTGACTATAGGTTTGTATGTACTTTTCTATTTACTTGACTATAGGTTTGTATGTATTTTTGTATTTTCTTAACTATAGGTATTATGTATTTTTGTATTTTCTTGACTATAGGTATTATGTACTTTTGTATTTTCTTGACTATAGGTATTATGTACTTTTGTAATTATTTGACTATAGGTTTGTATGTACTTTTGTATTTTCTTGACTATAGGCTGGTATGTACTTTTGTATTTACTTGACTATAGGTTTGTATGTATTTTTGTATTTACTTGACTATAGGTATTATGTACTTTTGTATTTTCTTAACTATAGGTATTATGTATTTTTGTATTTTCTTGACTATAGGTATTATGTACTTTTGTATTTTCTTGACTATAGGTATTATGTACTTTTGTATTTACTTGACTATAGGTTTGTATGTACTTTTGTTTTTTCTTGACTATAGGTATTATGTACTTTTGTATTTACTTGACTATTGGTTTGTATGTATTTTTGTATTTACTTGACTATAGGTATTTAGTACATAACATACGAAAATGCTGTATTTTGATTGGATAATTAGTGTGTACTATTTTTGAACAATACATTTGACAACGGGAGACTATAAATAGTGACGTGAACTATACCAGTTTGAAACGATTTCCTGCGGGGACTCCTGTGGGATAGAATTTCCCGCGTAATTTTTATATATTTTTGTCAAGATTTATCTCCCTTGTTATAAACATATTTTATTGGTATAGCTGACATATATAAACAGAACAATAGCAATTCTACAATAGGATTCAGAAACAAGCAAATGCTTTTTTTAAATCTGTTTCCTATGAAAAACATACAAATATCACAAACAAATATATATGCATGCTGATTTAAATTTTAAACTTGTGAGAATTATTTATACATTGAGGGAGGAAAAAAAATATTTAAAGCATGTAGTTGAAAGTTACACAATTTACTTGAAAATAATAATACAAAGAGATTGAATAAGATTGAAAAGGTGAAAAATATTATGTAAGCATGTCAGTGTAAATCTTTTACTTTTTATGATAAAGGTTTGGACTGATTTAAATACTGCCTTGTTTTCTTTGTCATTTAGATTAACTGAGCCAAAAATAAGTAGATTCAGTGAAATTGTTTCAGGAATGTCCAAAAGTGAGAAGAAAAGTTGTTGTCTTAGAGTCGTGTGACGTAGACAATCTAATAAGAAATGAGATACAGTTTCAGTTATTCCACAGATACAATTTGGCGATTCAAAAAGGTTTCTAATAAAGAGGTGTGCATTTAAGGCACTACAATTCATATGTAGTCTCGCATGTAATATCTGACCTAACCTACATCCAACATAATAATGGGCTGGAACTTTTAGTGTTTTTAGTGTTGATAAGAGATTTAAATGAATTTAGCGATTCCAAATTATGGGTGGGAAGTGGTAAATCATTCCATGCTTTTACAGTTGAGGGCAGAAAGTATTCAAAATAAATACTAGTTCGACAGTTTATATTAACAATATTGTTATCTCCCTTAAAATATATTCGTACTGTCGTCTGCTGTCAACATGGCAAGGTTTGGCAATGCAAATATAATGTTACATTGTAAATTTTGTAATCATTATTATTATAATGTTGAATTTGAGTGTTTTTTCTTTTATGTCTAGAATGAGATGTTATGTACTAAATATATTATTGTCTTCTCCCTCGAGAACAGTTTTCCTATAGTGTTGTCTGGTGAGGTATAGTGCCCTCGCCATTGGCTCAGGCACTATATCGCACCAGACAACATTATAGGAGAGCTGTTCCATCATGAGTAGACAATAATAGAATAGTATGTATTTTTGTATTTTCTTGACTATAGGTATTATGTATTTTTATATTTTCTTGACTATAGGTTTGTATGTACTTTTGTATTTTCGTGACTATAGATATTATGTACTTTTGTATTTTCTTGACTATAGGTTTGTATGTAGTTAAACAATAAATGTGTCATACTATTATACAGAAGGTATATAAATAACTGCATTAGAACCAACTTTTCTTTCTTATATTTTATCATTAATAAAGCCTACTTACAATGGCTAATTTTGTGATTAGATGATTTTCATATGATTCATCCATTCTGTAATTTTCTGTAACGAAAAAGAAGTATTACAAAACAAAAAATATCCCTTTATACTGTTATATTGACAAAATTACAAAATGTATTGAAAAATGTCTTTAATTACACCAAAACATTTATCATATATTTAACATTTATCATAGTTTTTTCCAGAACACTTTAAGCAATTATAAATAATCACCTTGTACCTTTTTAATTGTTTAGCTTTAAAATTGTTGTGAGAAGATATGACCCAATGCTGTCTCAGAAGATTTCGGGGGCACTCGAGGGAATATTGTGTCTAAAACGTTCTGTCAGACCAAAATTATTTACAGAGTGGTATCATTGATTTTTGTTATCACATAATAAATAAGCTCCCTTTTGGCTATGAGTACTGATTTACTGTGATTGACGCAGTAAAATGCAAAAGCCGATTTTCTGTAAACCAGGATCCACATACATGTTTTAGAATTCCTGCTTTTTTCTTGTTTTGTGGATGGTAACAACAATGGAGGTTCCCATTGCAAAAAAACTTGATAACTGTTTGTGTTCGGTGCTGTTAAATATCATTTCTAATGAAAAATTTTAACAAATGAGCAGATCTATGATTTGATGCACTAGATGTTTCAAGAGTTTAATAAACTTATCAAAAGATAATGACACTTTAAACAAAAATCAGAAGGTCCATGTGTGCAGCCTATACCCAATGTAAAACTCTGAAGTTGATAGTGAAAGGTCACGGACCTCAGATCTACATAATTTTGAACCCATGGTATCATATGAAAAATAATTCTGTAAAATGTAGAATTTAAAATGCTGAGTTTGATCAGTGTCAAATTAATAAAAAAAATACATGTCTTACATGTGTATATACTATCAACAAACACTTCAGCACAAGTATAATGAGTGCCTTTAGTTTTACCTTACGTGACAATGTATCACCTCGGTTAATGCAGATATATATTTATATAGTGGATTTGTCATTATGCTAATCAGTGCTGCAGAATCGAATCCTGGTACTGGAAGAACAGTACATTATCTACGCTTTCCGTCGAAATTAAAGAAAGTCGCCTGTCTGATACAAGATGTTGTATCACCACACTGTGGTGATAAAAGAATGGTGGTACGTTGCACGAGACATTCTCTACCGAACTACTTTGACATGACGTCATATCATTGGAATGTGAGACAAAACACAGTAACCTGACATTGGTGAATGAACGGAAAAAATAACGTGATGTCATGCACAAAATGTAGTCTCCCTGAGAGTATTGTACAAATTTTAATTCAACCCTTGTTATTTGTTTACAATTCGTTTTTATTGAAATGTTAGATAATCGTATTACATACATAGTGTGTTGGTACAAGATTTTATATCGGGTCTTGCCTGTTGCGTGAACTAACCGCATCACAACAATACTGGTTCACACAACAGACTCGACCTGATACAAAGTCTTATACCACCACACTATGTATGTAATGGGTATGTATTATTTAGGATCTTGAGGTAGATACATTGTATGGTTGTCACTTGTGTGAGATGATTATAGACAATATTGTCGGAAAATATAAAATTTATTTGTACAAGTACAACCGGTAGAAAAGAGACCCTTTGGCAAGTTTTTCTGCCATGTTTCGCAGTGAGTGCAAATGAATTTTATATTTTCAGACAATGTATGTATATTGTATTTATCCTACGATGTTTCTTTACTATTGTGCAACATGAATCAGGAGTGTCGGCCCAATAGTTTGAAGGCCCAATAGTCCGAAGGCTCAATAGTCTGAAGGTCCAATAGTCCGAAGGCCCAATAGTTCGAAGGTCCGATATTCCAAAGGCCCAATAGTCCGAAAGTCAGATAGTCCGAAAGCCCAATAGTTACAATTTAATTTATTTAGAATGATTTTGAATCCGACTGCTTTCTTGTAATTAAAGATAACCCAGACAAATATGACGACCACCAGGGTTTTCTAACGATTGGATACTATCTAAAAAAAATCTTCAGATTGTTATATTGATAAAAAAAAATATAGCACATTGACCACATAAAGTATACACCCCCATTTAACAAGGAAATACTTATTGCAAATGGTATGCTTCCTTTTTACTAGCAGAAAGAGTTTTATTTACCCTGCCCGAATATTGGCATATAAGATTTAGCCATTATTTGTGGTTCTTCATATGTGTGTTAACTTTCACCTTTTAAACTTCTTGACAACCAATGAATAGAATTTTAGTCTGAACTTAGCTAAGATATTGTCTAGGAGTTACTGTACTGTACAACATCATAAGGGTTTTAAATGAATTTTTGTACCACATGTATCTACTAATGAAGGGACCGCATCGGTGGCATAATAGTTAACATGCTCGCTTCAAGTGCGGTAGATCGTGAGTTCGAACCCCGGTCTGGTCCAAACCAAAGACTATAAAATTGGTAGAGCAAAGACTGGTCGGCTCGGAATCAGAATAATGTGTCCGAGTGGAGCAACATGTCTACCCACGGACTGTTGTTTCAGTGAGCTAGCACTATAAAAATTCAACTCAGCGTGTTGGTCTAGAACAAAGCGCACCTCATAATCATCTCATTGAAAATTAACTTGTTCTCGCCATGATATAGCTGAACAATTGCTGAATTGGCGTTAAACAACAATTACTCACTCACTCCTATTAATGAGGGGATCCCTAATAATGTTCTACGGAAACAAACATGGAGGTGTGAAAATATATTTGGTTATATATCTGGAAAAAATTCAGAAACAAAGTCATATCGAAACAATTTTTGGTAGAAAAATCGTGCGCACAAGTTAATAGTTTATTGGGGGGTTATGGTATTTAACACCACTTCCAATAATATTTCAGCTATATCGCGGCGGTCAGTTTTATTAGTGGAGAAAACCACCAACTTGCTGCAAGTCACTTGCAAATTTATCACATACATGTATTATGATGCTTCACTATCCTTTTTCCTTTATAAAAACACGACAGTAGTTTTGCTATTGAATCCTAAAATCAACTACATTGTACATGACTATTCCCCCGGTGGTGCCAGTCAAAAATTTTAGGACTATTCCCCCTGTGCTAATTTCAGCAATCGTATTTCCCGGACTTTTCTAAATCATTCATCTCATTGGTTTAAATTAAATGACATCATGCAAGTCCTCGTACTTCTGCATTGCATGAGCTAAATTACCGAGACGGCAGACGACAAGTAAACAATAACTATCCCCCTTCCCCTCCCCCCACTGAGAAACCATATTACCCGGACTTTTCTAAATCATTCAACTCATTGATTTAAATTAAATGACGAATATAATGGAATGATCCTATCACCTTCTAATAGAGGACAAATGTACAAAAAGAACGGACTAATTAAAAAATGTGTTTTTTTTTAAATTAATTTCTACTTCAAATACACACACATGAAAATGTGTTAGTACTAATAAAGTAGACTAGAAATCCATCAGAAAAGGGCCTACAATTTAGAATTTTGAATTGCACAGTTGTTCAGTATAATAAAACACTTAAAGACTTGATATTTGGGTAATAGCACTTTTATTGTCCCCTCAGTACCAACTATTGTACTCGACGTTGCCTCGGACAATAGTTGGTACCTTGGGGACAATAAAAGTGTTATTACCCTCATACCCAGTGAATAAGTGTATAATGTTGTATCGAGTACACCTCGCCTGAGCGGGATTCAAACGTTTGTGGTGATAGGCACTGATTGCATACATGGTTATATATTCAACTACCATACGATCATGACGGCCCCAATAATAGTTTTGGTGTAGATCAGAATTTTAAAATGGCCATCAGCCACAGTCAAAGTTTACATTGCAGCTTTATGTGAAATTCATTATCATCTCTCGGAGAGGCACTAAAGAGAATGAATTCAATTATATTTGGCAGAGATGTTACCAGTCAAATCATGCACAAAGGATGCAACTTAATTACATATGGCAGCAAAGGAATCAATTGAAATTTCAGACAATTTCTCAAGAACTTAACCCAGATGAACTATTCGTAATCTTGTGAGACTCTCTGTGACTTTTTCCATCTATGTTATAATTATAAATGTATGTGTTTCAACTTATATATCAAATAGCGTAACCATGGCAAAATTGGATGCTTTCTATTGCAAAAAAAATATTCTGATTTTAAATTACTTTAAAAATAGATAAAATAATAAATAAAATTAACGGTAGAAATATATGTATATGTTTAAATGAAATTGTAGTTAGAGCCGATATACATTTGTAACTGTCACCACCTTGGTCAATAAAAATCGCTATTGTAGCTAAACTGTGGTTTTTTAATCTACTGTAGTACTGTGAAGTTAGATGTCTAATTTCTAACAATGGGAATCCATCTTTTATCAACCTTGATATTCAACGACGATTCACTGAAAATGCTTAAAAACGTGGTGTAAACCGTTTATCAAGCTCCTGTCAGAATAAAAATTCAAAAAAAATAAAATTTTCTATTTGGGTTTTGGACTATCAAACCATCAGACTATCGGACCTTCGGACTATCGGATCTTCGGACTATTGAACCCTTGGACTATCGGACCTTCAGACTATCGAAGCGTCACCGAATCAGGTACCAAAAAAACCCACTTTATCCTGCAATTGGGTTATTTTTTGTCATAATAAATGGGTTGAAATAAACTGTTGCTTTATTATGACAGTGTCATAATAACACTTTTCACATCAGCCTAATAAAGCTATTAAGCCACACCCCTGTCACAATAACACTTTTAACACCAGCCTAATAAAGCTATTAAGCCACACCCCTGTTATAATAACATTTTTCACATTAACCTAATAAAGCTATTAAGCCACACCCCTGTTATAATAACACTTTTCACATTAACCTAATAAAGCTATTAAGCCACACCCCTTACCTAAACTACTATTGAGGTCTCAATATCTTCTTATTTTTATTTTTAAATTAAATAACTTTTTTTTGCAGATTTTATTGCAGGATAAATACAATATTGGTGTATTGACAGTAAATATAGAATTTATGTGGCTCGGCACAAAACGTTTCTAAGCCTTGCCACATAAATTCTATATTTACCGTCAATACACCAATATTGTATATATCTTGGTCAGTGACCATATATTAACAAAAATTTATCCAGTCCATGCAATTTGACTGCTCATATAGAACCAGTGCAGGATAAATACATATTTGGACACTTTCATGAGTCAATATTTGATCAAGTGCCCATTTTGGTACCTGGAAGCAAAATGTAATATAAAATTAATATTAGTAATTTTTTTACCAGGATTTTAATTGAAATGTCAAAAGTATACTGTTGTTAGATAGAATAAACATTTTTGACTAAAAATTTGACCAGGGTCACATTTAAAATATGCCTTTTCATTCCTAAAATTATCTGGATTTGCCTCCATTTTGTTACATGGTTCTAGCAGGAGAATTGTCTGGAGTGTGAGAGTCTCATAAAGAATTCACTTGGATCAAATTTGAATATAATTGAGAGATGATATTAATGTTTTTATATTGAAGGACAAATGATTTGATTCCAGTAAGAATTTAATGCTTAAATTATAAATCAAAAGTTGGGGTGTCGGATGTAACTATATCTGTCCAACAAGAGAGGTCGACTAAATTGGAATTCGTTACACTACAAGTGATGGTACAAAAACAGGCATGATTGTATCTGGGAAAAAAAGATAACTGTACGTTAAAAATTATTGCAATAATCTGTACATAACATACATAGTATTAAAACTCGGCGAAAGCATGGGAATGTTAATTTCTGTCTGCATGTTACGAGCGACAATTGCGTCATATTATTTGCCCTTCTGAAGTTTGTATACCGTTTACGACATCAAGCTTTTACTACATCATGGTTTTGCGGTAATCCGGGCTGCCGAAAATCGGACTTAAATCTGTCATGGCGTCTGAAGGAACGGTATGTCTGCCGTCTGTCTCGGTAAGTTCTAAATGTCTGTGGCAAACTCAAGTTACAAGCAAACTGCATGAAATGAGAAATCATTCAAACTAATTCAAGTTGTATTGTTTGTGTGACACTCCTTGATTGTTGAACAGAAGGCTATATTCATAGGTTTTTCAAACGAGAAGTGTTGTTTTGTAATGTCACGAAATAACAGCAAATTTGCATACATTTACATCGTGGTCTGACAAATTTGGACAGAAACATTCAGTTCAGACGCACTAAAGGACAGTAAATTACAAAATTGGCAGAGGTTTATTGCTTATAACTTAAAGAAAGGTTAAATGAAATGGAACGTAAGTTCATCATTTGTCAGATAACATATAATTCTGTCTGCACAGGAAGTGTCTGTCTTTTGTTTGTCCCAACAAAGTTCATGTCTGTCTTTTGTTTGTCCCAACACAGACATGTCTGTCTACTGTTTGCCCAACACCAAAACCTGAAATTTATTTTCTTTTTTGCAACTTGTAAGCTTGTTCCTATCATTTAGCAAATTGAAATTTCATTTCCAATATTTGCAATCTACCAATTGATCTATCCAGGAATATGAAACAAAATCTGGTTTTGTTGCCTTGCCTTAAAAAGTCTGTCCTTGTTTGTCCAACCATTTTACTGTTTTTCCTTATTATAAAAAATCTGTCCTATTGTTTTGACTTTTTAAGATATGGGTAAGATTTTAGATGCTGAAACTCCACTTTACACCACAATTCTAACAAACATAAATCTTTGTCTTGCTTATTATTCATAAAATAGTCTGTCCCTGTTCATCCCAAACCTAATGCTACCACAATAAAGTTTAGAGGAAAGTTTTTATTTTGGTGTCTTTTATTTATATTTTCTTGGTTAAAAATGAAAAGTGGAAGGTCTTAACTTGTCAGAAATCATGTTTTAAACACAAATGGATGATATCTAAAAATTGACAGGCATGTAACACATCCATGGGCACCATATCAAATAAGGACTCGTATACATAATAAATTTGCTTCATATTTTTTATTAAATGTTTTCACTTATTTACCCATGTCATTTAACCAATATGCTATCTTCTTGTAAATCTCATCAAATATTCCAATACATATTGCTAATAGGATTTTTGGAAGGAAAGTAAGGAATCCTGGGTAATTATCAGCATCAACCTTCACATTGATCCACTCTTGGAACTGGAAGATGAGTAACATAACCACAAAGACAACAACCAAACAGAGAAGTACCACTGGAAGTGAGACAAAGTAACGAAATAAATTTCTCTTCCACTGGGGATAATAAGGCTCTAGTCTACCAGTAACAGGGCTTTCAACAAGGTCTCCCTGAAATAAAAACTAGTGCATGAACAAGAAACCTAATAACTAATTATTTACTATTAAGTTCATTACCTAGTTGTTCAAGGATACAAGAAAGTTTTCTTTCACAATAGTGTTAAGTTATGTATTAATATCTACATGTAAACAAAGAGAACACTCTAACTAATATATAAAGCAATAAACTATAAACAAAACAGGGGCCATCATGATCATGATCATATGGTAGCTGGATTGAAGACTTACCTATATGCAATCAGTGCCTATCACCACAGTTGTGAGTTCGAATCCTGTATACTCGATACAACATTATGTGATAAAGTTTGTCAATGACTTACTTGCAACATGCCAATGTTTTTTTTCGGATACTCTGGTTTCCTCTATAAAAAAAAACTGACCATCAAGATATAAACAAAACAGGCCTTAATTATCAGTGAGCTCTTTGCACTAGAGCAACACGTTTTAATTGGATTTTATAGGACTAGCTTTTATGAAACACCACTGAACAGTTCATATACTAGTAAGTAAAAGGTAAAGGTAAAAGGTCAAATATATTTAGGTTAAAAATATATCAACAATCCACATAATTCATTACAAAAGTATAACTCATCCAAAAATAAAACTTAAAAATCTAACTATTAATGGAAATTTTCATGCAACTTAATATGGTTGTTTCGAATCATTTCCATTCCATCAAAAGTTTGTTATTTTCGTCCGCCAGATCACGTGGTTTCGATGGAATTCCTGGCACTGAACTTCCGGTGTCAATGTACACAACAAAAATTCCAACTGATATGTGCTGTTTTAACGTTCGATCCTCAACTTAAAATAATCTTAACATTTTCTGTAAAAGACAGATATCAATTAAATTATTTTATTTGTATCAAAGACTTCAATGCAGAGACAAATACTTCTTTAAAATTAAATTTGTTTTCTTTCTTTATTTGCGGAGCTGTCAGCATCATCAAAGCAAAACAGTCTGCCTTTATGTATATATTTCTGATATCAGACAGATAGTGGGGTACCGAACACCAGTATTTATTCAGCGGTTTCCTTGGCGTCTCCATATTACAATTACTTATAATCTACAGCATCTACGACTATAATATGCTGACGTTGTCACAGTAATAGCGCAAACACCGGAAGTCACCTGCCGATTTGTTCAGACGTCAAGACAAGAAAAAGACAGAATGTGGTCGGAATTGACATGATTCAAAACAACCATATTAAATGTTGATAATTGTTATAACCCATGAAACCCTTTCAGCTTATTTCTAATGGAGTCCTTTACAAATAATAGCTTAAGTGGGTATTTAAGGTCATTCATCAATGAGCGGGAATGTGGGATTACTTAGATATCAAGAAAGGATAATGAATCATTTAAAATAATTACCATGTACATTTACATGTATATGAAATGACACATCTTTCCAATTCCTCACTGGTACATTTCAAGCAACATTTAACTTCTTTCTAAAACATTTGTGATGGATTTGATCGAATCAGATAGTAAATTGCAATCCTGAATCGTTGCCCCTAGGTTGAAGTCATCACTATCAAAATTCTACAGTCGTCATGACAATCTGATTGATCATTACGAAATATCCATATCTCAAATGATAATAGATCTTTTACTTTTTACGTAGATGTTTTCTTTCCTCTAGCACTGTCAAGACTTTTACCAGACTTGACTGTATATATGAGTAACACGGCGGGTGTCTTATAAGAAGCAGGAACTGCTTACCCTTCACAAGCACCTGAGTTTACCCCCGGATTTTTTTTTGGTGGGGTCTGTGTTGCTCATCTTTTTAGTTGTTTGTGTTGTCCTATTAGGTGTCTATATGTTTTGAGTTCCGTGTTGTGATGTCTGTTACGATTTCCACATAAAAACGAAGTTCGGTTCGTCTTTACCTCCAGTTGTTTGTAGGACACATGTCTTATATACGTTATTTGTGTTTGTTTGTGTATAGTGTTGTCCAACACATATTGTGTTTTGTTTTTCTTTGTCCTGTGTGCCCTATGTTGCAAGTTTCTAGGGATTGTCCTTTGATGATTGCCCCTTTGGTATTCTCTAACGTTTATTTGCATTGTGATAAAATGTTGTTGATTCAATGCCTTTAATTTTAGGTGTTACATACTGTACTTTTCTTCGTGGGCATTGTCATTGATTTTCGTGGATTGGTTAAAAATTGCATGTTCGTAGATTTGTAAATTCATGCATTTTGTGTTTGCACCCATAATAAAATTTTTGGATTTTATATTTTCAACATAATAAGTTTCATTGGGTAGCAAATCTTCTAGAAAGCTTCAAATACATTAGACAGATAAGCCATATAATTATGTAATAGAAAGTGGAACATGGATATTAAAGTGTTTATTTTGACAGTTGTAGAAAATTCCGGCATTTGTAAATTTAGCAGAATTTAATTTATCAAATTTGAAAATTAAAAAAAATCTACTGAAATTACATTATTAGCACGTACAATAGCAATTTCCTTTAATATATATTAAATTTGTTTTTATGTCTTACAAATATCTAATCTCCATTTTATTTTCCCTTTTTGTTTATCACAACCAAATAAAAGAACAATAAAGTTTTTTTTTCATTATTTTTCATACAATTACAGTTAAATTTGTCAATTGGTCCAGAAAGTTGAGGTGACTCGAGGACAGCACTTGATAATATATCAATGTCAAACTGCTTCACAAGTTTCATTGTACGTTGTATTCTTAATTTCGTGGATCAGCCTACCCACGAAAACCACAAAAATTGGTACCCCATGCATAAAAGTGATTTCACAGTAGTAAAACAAGGACTTGATCTTGTATTGTGTTTGTAATGTTCATCAATTTTTATATAATTTTTTTAAATAAGAGGGATATGTATTATTAAAGGTCTTGTGATCATAATTAATATCAAACTGTTTCACTCTATTTTCAACATTTAAAAATCCTAAACTAGATAGTTATGTTTGTGTTATACTTGTTCTTGGGCCCATACTTTCAATAATCAAATTAACTGTATTATTTTGTGCCACTGTAATTTGTTTTTCAAAGTTTGAGAAATACCCATAAAAATGGAGGAACGTGAATAATCAAAATGACATTGTTTGAGTGCAGGGCTCGAAATTAACGCTAGCAAGCAGACAAATTGCTAGTAAACTTTTTGATTTGCCTTAACTAGTGACTTACTTAGAGGTCAACTAGGCCTTTCACTATGCCATGTAGTCTGAGACAGTGACTTACTTAGAGATCAAGGAGGCCTTTCACTATGCCATATAGTCTGAGACAGTGACTTACTTAGAGGTCAAGGAGGCCTTTCACTATGCCATGTAGTCTGACAGTGACTTACTTAGAGGTCAAGGAGGCCTTTCACTATGCCATGTAGTCTGAGACAGTGACTTACTTAGAGGTCAAGGAAGCCTTTCACTATGCCATATAGTCTGAGACAGTGACTTACTTAGAGGTCAAGGAGGCCTTTCACTATGCCATATAGTCTGAGACAGTGACTTACTTAGAGATCAAGGAAGCCTTTCACTATGCCATATAGTCTGAGACAGTGACTTACTTAGAGGTCAAGGAGGCCTTTCACTATGCCATATAGTGCAAGACAGTGACTTACTCAGAGGTCAAGGAGGCCTTTCACTATGCCATGTAGTCTGAGACAGTGACTTACTTAGAGATCAAGGAAGCCTTTCACTATGCCATATAGTCTGAGACAGTGACTTACTTAGAGGTCAAGGAGGCCTTTCACTATGTCATATAGTGCAAGACAGTGACTTACTCAGAGGTCAAGGAGGCCTTTCACTATGCCATGTAGTCTGAGACAGTGACTTACTTAGAGGTCAAGGAGGCCTTTCACTATACCATGTAGTCTGACAGTGACTTACTTAGAGGTCAAGGAGGCCTTTCACTATGCCATGTAGTCTGAGACAGTGACATACTTAGAGGTCAAGGAGGCCTTTCACTATGCCATGTAATCTGACAGTGACTTACTTAGAGGTCAAGGAGGCCTTTCACTATGCCATGTAGTCTGACAGTGACTTACTTAGAGGTCAAGGAGGTCTTTCACTATGCCATATAGTCTGAGACAGTGACTTACTTAGAGATCAAGGAGGCCTTTCACTATGCCATATAGTGCGAGACAGTGACTTACTCAGAGGTCAAGGAGGCCTTTCATTATGCCATGTAGTCTGAGACAGTGACTTACTTAGAGGTCAAGGAGGCCTTTCACTATGCCATATAGTCTGAGACAGTGACTTACTTAGAGGTCAAGGAGGCCTTTCACTATGCCATATAGTCTGAGACAGTGACTTACTTAGAGGTCAAGGAGGCCTTTCACTATGCCATATAGTCTGAGAGTGACTTACTCAGAGGTCAAGGAGGCCTTTCACTATGCCATGTAGTCTGAGACAGTGACTTACTTAGAGGTCAAGGAGGCCTTTCACTATGCCATATAGTGTGAGACAGTGACTTATTCAGAGGTCAAGAAGGCCTTTCACTATGCCATGTAGTCTGAGACAGTGACTTACTTAGAGATCAAGGAGGTCTTTCACTATGCCATATAGTCTGAGACAGTGACTTACTTAGAGATCAAGGAGGTCTTTCACTATGCCATATAGTCTGAGACAGTGACTTACTTAGAGGTCAAAAGGCCTTTCACTATGCCACGTAGTCTGAGACAGTGACTTACTTAGAGATCAAGGAGGTCTTTCACTATGCCATATAGTCTGAGACAGTGACTTACTTAGAGATCAAGGAGGTCTTTCACTATGCCATATAGTCTGAGACAGTGACTTACTTAGAGATCAAGGAGGTCTTTCACTATGCCATATAGTCTGAGACAGTGAGTTACTTAGAGATCAAGGAGGTCTTTCACTATGCCATATAGTCTGAGACAGTGACTTACTTAGAGATCAAGGAGGCCTTTCACTATGCCATACAGTCTGAGACAGTGACTTACTTAGAGGTCAAAAGGCCTTTCACTATGCCATGTAGTCTGACAGTGACTTACTTAGAGGTCAAGGAGGCCTTTCACTATGCCATATAGTCTGAAACAGTGACTTACTTAGAGATCAAGGAGGCCTTTCACTATGCCATATAGTCCGAGACAGTGACTTACTTAGAGGTCAAGGAGGCCTTTCACTATGCCATATAGTCTGAGAGAGTGACTTACTTAGAGATCAAGGAGGCCTTTCACTATGCCATATAGTCCGAGACAGTGACTTACTTAGAGATCAAGGAGGCCTTTCACTATGCCATATAGTCCGAGACAGTGACTTACTTAGAGGTCAAGAAGGCCTTTCACTATGCCATGTAGTCCGAGACAGTGATTTACTTAAATCTCAAACAATAATTAACCTTTTTAATAATGGTGTTGGCTGTTCTTTCACCAGACAAATTTTGGTCTATATCAACGCCTAAATATTTAATACTACTTTTAGATTTTATTAGATGACCATTACAATTAATTTGAAAATCAGTTATGGTTTTTAATTTTCGCTTTTGCCAAAAAAAAATGCATTCAGTTTGACCCAGTGTAGAGAAAGCTTGCTGTCTCTAAGCCATTCACTACATGATTCCAGTGCTTTACCGTATTTTGAGAGATAAATTCTGGATTTTTATAGGTAAACATAATGTTACTGTCATCTGCATATAGTAAAAGTTAACAGTCTGAGTTTATGTAGACATGTTGCCCAACTCTGACAGAGTATCCTGACTCATAGGTTACCAGTCTTTGTTTTAACTCATTAATCCTGCAAACTTTGTTGAGAAACAGCAGATACCAATTAAACATGTTTGACCTCACCTATGATCTACTGCACTCAAAGTCAGCACACTTCACCATTACACCAAAAAAGGCAGTCAATCAGCTTTGATATTTCATCCTCTAGCCTATTGTAGAAATTACTACACATATATTTAAATTGTGTCTTCAAAATAATTTGAAATCAAATGAAACTATGTATTCATAAGTTTATACAAACTGTAAAAAGAGGTCTAGGATCCTCCAAAAGTTCATCCTTCTTGTCTAGTGTCCCCCACTCATATGCTAATTCAGAACTCTTTCTCTTCCAGTGTTCTAGATACAGTGTGGCCCACAATGCATTAAACAAAGCAAATATCACCAAATCAAAATCATCTGCTCCCTGAAAAAAATACCAATCAGTGTAATATACAGTAGAACTGCGCTGGCTCGAACTCGAAGGGACTGTCAAAATGTGTTAGAGCTATCGGAAGTTCGAGCCACCGAGGTTCCGTAAATTCAGAGAGAAAAAAATCTGGTTCTGACCCGGGACAGTTTCATTATGCTTTGATAACTGATACACAGTACCGTGGACCATTGTTGTAAGAAATATTTAATCCTTTAGAAAGTTCTCAAAGACTACAGCTTCTGATATCTTGGTATCTTCAAACGTTCCTTAGAAACGTTTTTTCACTTTGTTCGCGATCTATTTTATATACAGGAAATACGAGGTCGGGTATTAACAGTTGGATCGATATTGGTATAATGCTTGATAATTCGGATATATATTTTTAATGGCCAATTTTCAAATTTTAGCCAATGATCATTTTCGTTTTTCTTAATTTGAATTTGAAGCAATTATATTTGTTTCTTTTGGTATTATATAGACATAAAAACTCAGTTGACAGGACTTTCAAATCAGTTCGAGCCATCCATAGTATTCGACCCATCCGAGTTCGAGGGACCAAGGTTTGACAGTATGCATAACGTAACTCACAATGCATTAAATCAGACAAATATATCAAAATCAATTGTTACCTGAAAAATAAAAACATTGTATAAGAGAACAATATCATCTTATTCAAGAATGCACATAATTGATTATATTTCTGGGAGTACCCAGAGAAAACCACCGACCTGTCTGGTGACTTAGTATCCAGATTTTCTGGAAAAGAAGTCAAAAATGCTTTGGTCAATCAGAGGCCAAGGACATCCATCCTGGATTTTGATTCACTCCAAAAAGTAACAACACTTCTTCAAAACTACTAGAGGAACATTTCTGGCTAGTCTGGTGACTTCACATGCAGTAGTTCTGGAGAAGAAGTTGAAAATGTCTCAGCCAATAAAAAGCCAGAAGTGCGAACTTGGATTTCTAATCAATTCAAAAAGATACAACACTTCTTCTGCATAACCCCTAGAGGAACAAATGTGGTAAGTTTGGCGAGTGGGCATGAAGTGGTTCTGTAAAAGTTGAAAATATGAAAAGTATTACAACATACAGACGAACGGATGGACGGGCGGACATACTGAGGGCAAACACTTTTCAATTAGAAAAGTTCAGATCAACTAAAAACTTGAAATCTTGAAATTCAGACATCAATGACTATAATTTATTTCAGTACACCCTAAAAATAAAATATTTATTACAAATTAAAATAAAATGTTTTGCATATTAATAAATAGTAATACATGTGATAAGGTCTGTCCAACAAAAAATACAGGTCTCCCGATAAACAAACATAGCTATGGGGTACATTTTTATTGTATTCTTCACAAATTAAGTAATTTATACAACTGTACAGAGGTTTCTCATGAGCAATAATTACCAGATAAAAATAGGTTCATTCAACATATGAATTGTTTCATCCATCACCAATATATATTTCATTTGAACTCTTAAATTTATAACCAGATTTCTACATTTTAATAAGAGTCAATCAGAAATAAGAATTGCCCATGACTGCCATGTTGTTTGCAGGCTCAATACGAAATTAGCAATTATTTGTACCAACTAACAAATCATTTGGACATGTAGTTTAAATGGAAAAGATTTTAACATTTCATTTTGGCCACATCAAGATTCTGTTTCAGAGGAGATTTTTTTATTATTATTTGGCTAACTAGAAGCAAGAATTGCCTATGGTGACCATTATTTTTGTCCAACCATAAAACCATGTTTGTTCTAATTGGCTCAGTGGTTTCAGAGAGGAAGTTTGAAATGTGAAAAGTTCACAGCCAACAGATGGCAAAAACTCACATGATCCTTTTTGGGTCAAGTGAATTAAAACGTAATTTTTAGAATTAAAATTATTTTTTGTTTAATAAATACCTATCATAATAAAATTTAGATATACATCCACTAGCAGCTGACATGAGCCGGAAACACAAAAAACTGATGACCTCTACCCTAACTTGGAGCAAGCATATCATATTCCTTCATCACTTTTCCAATCCAAAACAGACTAGACTAGCATTACTGTGAGCACAGCTCAATAAGATAATACCCCCCGCTCCCCACATCTGTCCAACCTATTTCCATAACCAAAACATTACTGATTGTTCCGACCAAAAATGAAAGGGACCCTCCTCTCTTCACTGGTAAGCTGCTGATAAAATTTCAAAACATTCTGAGAAACACTACTCAAGTTATCATAAGACATAGGTTAAAAATCCTATTTTCCGTCATATCAAGTTCAATAACTCTGGAACGGCAAAAGTGAAAATCATTAAAAATGAAAGGGATCCTCCTCTCTTCACCGGAAAGCTGCTGATAAAATTTCAAAACATTCTGAGAAACACTACTCAAGTTATCATACGACATAGGGTAAAAATCCTATTTTCCGTCATATCAAGTCCAATAACTCTGGAACGGCAAAAGTGAAAATCGTCTAAAAAGAAAGGGATCCTCCTCTCTTCACCAGTAAGCAGCTGATAAAATTTTAAAAGATTCAAAGAAACACAACTCAAGTTATCGTACGACATATGATTTGTCTACAGACGGACATGGTGAAACCAGTATACCCCCTACAACTTCGTTGCGGGGGGTATAAAAAGGGGATGAAGGGGAGGGGGGTGGGACTTCTAATTTATTATGGTAGGTATTTATTTAACAAAAAAAAAAATTTTTTAATTCTAAAAATTACGTTTTTATAACAATAAATATGCTACCATAATAAAATTTAGATAACAGAATTTATCGTAGCGCTGAATCCCCTAAAAGTATTAACTAATAGGAGGAAAAATTACTTTTTGCGCTGAAACTAAAGGCCCCAAAGAATAGAGATTGTCAGTATGTGGCATAGAACGAAGGTAATGATAATAGAAAGTATTATCCGACCTCCAAAATCCTGCAGATAAAATTTCTGTTGAGGAGGCAGAATTAAAAATACTCCAAGAAGAGGCTATTGCCCTAACTACATGGGCTTTAACCTGGTTTCTAGGTAAAGTAATTCCTGAAGACTTATATGCCAACATGACAGCATTGCAAATCCATGAAGAAATGGCTTTTGCAGTAATGTCATTTTTTCCTTGTTTAATAGGAACAAAAAGCCTGTTTGAATCCTTAGACCTTACTCCAAAAGCTGTGTCCAAATAATTTAATAAAGTACGAACTGGACATAAATTTATTGGACCTGAATTGGGTAATGTTGGAATAACAATTACCCCAGAACCCTTTTCTGATAACTGGTTTTTAGCTAAAAAAGCTGGATCAGTCAAAACGGTAACTGAGGACTTATCTGCTGCAAAACGAATACAGGACTCAGAAACAGAAAGAGCGTGAAGTTCACTTCTTCTGCGACCTGTAGCCAAAGCTAAAAGAAAACAGCATTTATAAGTCAAAAGCTAATGCTCCCTTATGATACCCCCGCTCTTCGGCAAACAGGAAGTAGGAATCTGACGGGTCAAAAAATGCTTCCCATGATATGGGGTACCTATATGAAGTTTGTGACCAAATATCAGATTTCTGCCATCAATAGTTGCTGAGAAAAATGTGATGAAAAATGTGCATATACCTGTATGTTCAATGTGTATAAAAACCAACAAAGTCGGCAAACAGGAAGTAGGAATCTGACGGGTCCAGAAACGCTACCCACAATATGGTATACCTATATGACACTTGTGACCAAATATCAGATTTCTGCCATCAACAGTTACTGAGAAAAATGTGACGAAAAATATGTTGGACGGACGGAAGGACGGACGGACAGACGACCAGAGGTAAAACCGTACACCCCCCTCCCCCTTCGGGAAGCGGGGGTATAATAAGATCTAAGGGTTCAAACGGTGAAAGCTGTAAAGCCTTTAGAACAATTCCCAAATCCCAAGTGGGTACCAAACGTCTCTGTTTCGGACGTTCAATATAAAAGTTTTTAAACATGAGTGATAAAAACTCATCACTACCAAAATCAGGACCACCTGAGAGATGGATTGTCCTTTCAATAGCTGACCTGTAACCCTTAATGGTAGAAGGTGTATAACCTTTGTCTTCAAAAAGGTACAGAAAAAATTCAGCTAATTGCTGAACAGTGATACTGAGAGGATCAATTTGTTTTGACAGACACCAAGAACAAAAGATTAACCATTTTGAGTCATATATTGCCCCTTGCTGACTGTCTATAACTGCTCCAGAGATGCGTTTGGTTGCTTTTTCAGAAAAGCCTCTCTGTCTGATAGACGTCCTGACAGCAACCATGCGTGCAGATGGAGTTTCTCCAAGCCTTGATGAAGCTTCTTTCCCTTGAATTGAGACAAGAGGTCCCCTCTCAAGGGAAGACGAAGCGGTTTTGCACACGATAATAGTAGGAGATTCGGGAACCAAGATTGTCTTGGCCAAGCCGGAGCTATAAGAATGGTCTTGCAACCATCCTCTCTCATCTTGTGCAAAATCCTGTGGAGAAGACGAAATGGTGGGAAGATGTAATTGAACATCTCTTTCCAGGAGTCATTGCATCCACTGCCCAAGCTTTCTGGTCTGGGATTGGAGATACAAATGTCTCCAGTTTGTAATTCAAACTGGTGGCAAACAGATCTATCAGGGGGCAATCCCAAATCAGAGTGATTGCTTGAAAAATTGCTGGATGCAACTCCCATTCCGTATTCACTGGAACACGGGATCGAGATAACGCATCCGCTATTAGATTCTGATTGCCCGGGACATGTCTCTCTGTCAACACTGTCTGGAGACTGTCGCATAGCAACAGAATTTCTCTTCTTTAAAGATATAGAGAAAAGGAGTGAGTTCTCCCCTGATTCTGAATATAAGCCGCCACAGTCGTATTGTCTGTGGCTATCAACAGAGACAGTCTTTGAATCACTTCTTGGAAGTGTCTCCATGACAGTAGAACTGCCCTCATTTCCAGAAGATTTATGTGCTCTTCTAAATGACAATCTTCCCACACCCCTGACACTGTTCTCCCTTCTAGGAAGGCACCCCATCCTGTTAGGGAGGCATCTGTGTAAAGAGTCAGTGTGGATTCTGGGGCGTTCAGAGGTACACCTATCAAAAGGTTGGACCTCTGTAACCACCACTGAAGATGAGGCAGTAGTCTGGGAAGAACAGGAATACAGGTCTCCCACATTTGAGTAACTGGATGCCAGAACTCCCTCAGGTACCACTGAATTGGGCGTATATGTAGACGGCCGAGAGGAATAACATCCATCAGAGAAATCAGAAAACCTATCAGCTGTAAATATTGACGAGCTGTTACTGACGATACCTGAACAAATTTGTTCACCAGTAATTGTAGAGTTAAAATGTTTTCCTCTGGGGGAAAAACTAGCCCCAGATGTGTCCGATAATGTTCCCCTAGAAAAATGAGGTCTTGGCTGGGAACTAGCTCCGACTTCTTCCATGAAATTAGGAAACCCAGTTTGAGTAGTAAACCTATCACAAAATGGGTATGATCTCTCAGAAGAAATTGGGACATATTTTTCAATAAGGAATCTTCCAAATAAAAAAAAATGGATCAAAATTGACTGGCTGTGTAAATGTGCTACTACTTCCTGGAAAACTCTGGTAAATACTAGAGGGGCTGTAGATAGGCCAAAAGGCATTGCCTTGAAAGCGTATACCCTGTCTTCCCAAACAAATCTCAGGAACTTGCGGAACTTGGGGGAAATAGGAATATGGAAATAGGCGTCTGTCAAATCGAGAGACGTTGTCCACATACCTAAACGAATTGAACCTCTGATAGATCTGTTGGTCTCCATCTTGAAATGTGGCACTATTAAATGCTGATTCAGGACGGAGAGGTCTATCACAGGTCTCATTTTCCCATTTTTCTTTGGTACAAGAAAAAGGCGGGAATAGTAACCTGGAGTAAGAGGAGGGTTCACTAATTCTACAGTACCTTTCTGCAGAAGAGTGTGAACCTCTTCTTGAAGCAAGAGATTCCTGTCTGGGTTCCTCGTCACTGACATGTTCAGAAGAACTGAAGACAATGGAGGTTGACTCTGGAACTGAAATTCCAGACCCCCCCTCCGCAGTACTGAAAGAACCCACTTGTCTGAAGTGATCAGTTACCACTGATTCAGAAAGTGGACTAATCCGTCTCCCACTGGAATATGAGAAAAAATTCTTCTTCCTCGGGAGGTTGTACTGACGGAGGGGATGGACCATCACTTACTATACTTTTTCCCCTGTACCACTTTGACTTTTTTACCTGTGGTAGAGGAGAAATTTTTAGTAGCTGATCTCTTGCGATACCCTGAAGGTTCTCCCAAGCCCTTCTTCATAGGGCCAGTTTCTGAATGGGACTGAGAAGTAGTGACTCTTCTCTGCTCATTAGAAACTTGGACATCAACCTTCACGATCTGTGGTGTTTTACTAACTTCTTCTTGAAGTTTTCCCAATGGAAGACCAAATAACTTGTCCTTCACTAGAGGGGAAAACAACAGAATCTCCTTAAGAGGCTCAGGAATGGGTGATTTATCCAACATCTCTTGTCTCTTAGACAGAGTAAAGTTGGATAAAGCACCCATCAGAACGAGTTGTGAAACACCAAGGCTTTGGTCCACCTGTAGAAGAAGAGACTTGAGTTCATCAAACTCATCCCCTTTGTCCTTAAGTACAGAACCAGCAGCAGCCATAAAATGTTCTGCTATACCAAGGACACTAGACATAAGTCGAAGATTACTCTCTGACTTAGCCCAAGTGGGCTGGTTTAAAACCAATCCCTCTACAGGTTTTGTGCCCAAAGATGAAGGCGGACCACCCAAAGCACATGAAGGTTGTGGCCTTCTGCTAGAAACAGGAGAGCAAATTTCATCGTGGGATAAAAAATTACCCTCCTGACTTCTAGGCGCCAGAGCAAATGTGTCTTCCAAGTCAGAATCCATATTATCAACACCTTCACTGGTTTCGGCACTGATAATAGGGGAAATGTCTCTCTTCTCGAGCAAAGAAAGACGGTTACCCAGTTCCAGGTATTGGGCCTTGGTAATAGCCTGGAACTGGTTAACAGAATTTGTTAACGCCTTTATATCTTCACTAATTGAAGAGTCTAAAGGAGTCCTTTGGCCATACCTACCCGTACTAGGCCCATGTCAAAAAGGTGGCAAACTATACGGGTCAAAAGAAGACATAGTTTGATTTGATGGGTACAAATAACTTGTGGGCCACCTAGACCTATAAAATTCATTGCTCCTTATACCTGATGAAGAGCTAGGAATAGAGGTATCAATAGGCCTACTAAAGGTGTGTGTAGTCTTGGCCTGTGGACGAGTCGGCCTTAATTGAGACCCAGATGAATTATTGGGGCCAGTGACGGAGTTCGGTCGATTGGAAACAGAAGGTGTAAAAAACCTGTCTGGAACCATCCACAATTTCATCTATTGCCAGAGCAACAGATATGGGAGGTTGTGGATTATCTTCCAAACCCCTATCCCAAAACTCATCCGAGGTGGTAGTCCGAGATTCGTAGTTAAGTCCTTGTTCTTCTCTATTTTCCATAATAATTATCAATGAGTATCTTGTATTACCTGTTGCATAATACTTCTATATATATAAAAAAAAAAAAATCTTTTGTTTCACAAATGTAGGAAAAATGTTAAAATTTTTCCTCCAAAATCACGTCACACGTGCTGCATGCAGTAGTGGAACCGGAAAAGTGATGAAGAAATAGGGTGTGCTTGCTCCAAGTTAGGGTAGAGGTCATCAGTTTTTTGTGTTTCCGGTTCATGTCAGCTGCTAGTGGATGTATATCTAAATTTAATTATGGTAGCATATTTATTGTTATAAAAACAAATGAACTTGAACATGTATCTGCATTCATATTATGCTTGGTTAAATTATAATTCCCAGTTGATTTAAAGGGGTAAATACATTTGGGCAGATTTCCAACATTTGAGCGGAAATTTAGATTTCATTTGGGCTGAATGTTTTCAGATGTCAGATATGCCTCAAGACAGTAGATGTTAAGAGTTTGTTGATTACATTCTCTAATTTTATGTCACATCGGAATCTAGATTTCCGCCTTCGATATGGGTAGCAGTGTTGGCACTTAATTGTAACAGGATGAACAATGGTCCAGAATCTTTTCACTGCCATTTTAAGGAACAGTTTTATGCTGCATATTCATCCATTTTTATCTTTGCTGATTTTTTAAAGAAACTTCAATCCACACTGAATCGTGCATTGAATACTGAATTTACCTCATGGAGCGTAGATAGAGACAAGATCAGATTCTAACTGGAACAGTACAGAAACCTGACACCAGAAAACATCAACAGAAAAGATATTATCAAATGTGTTGGTTATAAATTCTCAGGAAAAACTGATATATAATTTTACGAAGAACATAAGTGACTTCTCAGTAAGTTATTCTATTTATGTTTTAATTGAATGGACACATTTTATTTAATTTAAAGCTGTGTTGGAACTTTTATAACCTAATTAATAAAGTTATTATTTTTAGAATTTTGGTTAAATGTATGAAGGGCCATGAATGTAAATCTACCAAAATCCACTCTTTTGATATATCTTATTTCCGCCCAAATGAAATACAATTTTTCGAGGGGTCGTTGTGGTCGTGATTGTATGGAGTTGGATGTACAACTACCTATGCAATCAGTGCCTATCACCACTAAGATTGTGAGTTCGAACCCCTCTCAGGCAAGGTGTACTCGATACAACATTATGTGATAGTCTGTCAGTGACTTGCAGCAGGTCGGTGGTTTACTCCGGCTTCAGATTCCTCCACCTATAAAACTGACCACCACGATATTAACAAAATATTGTTGAAAGTGACGTTAAGCACCATAAACCAAACCAAACCAATTTTCCGCTCAAGTGAAAGATTTTTTCCGCCCAAATGAAAAACACTGCTTAAATGAATTATGGTGTGTAAAGACTTACCTTATCTTCACCCTGAATGAACCAAATAAGAAAACCAATAAATGCAGGCACACACAAAGCTGTAGTGTAATGTCCAAGGTAGGCAAAGTACATGGCAATCTTAACACCAAAATAATCACAAATCTTATCTGTAAAAAAAAAAATAATCAAAGCATTTATATGTCAACCATCAAATTATCATTGATGTTTCAAATTTGCAATCAATTTGATGCTTAGAAGATTTTAATACATTTTCCTGTAGGGTCCTCACTGAAACTATGTACTGCAGTGTTGACTATCATAGATCTATACATTCTCCTGTAGGGTCCTCACTGAAACTATGTATTGCAGTGGTGACTATCATAGATCTATACATTCTCCTGTATGGTCCTACTGAAACTATGTACTGCAGTGGTGACTATCATAGATTTATACAATCTCCTGTAGGGTCCTCACTGAAACTATGTACTGCAGTGGTGACTATCATAGATTTATACAATCTCCTGTAGGGTCCTACTGAAATTATGTACTGCAGTGGTGACTATCATAGATTTATACATTCTCCTGTAGGGTCCTCACTGAAACTATGTACTGCAGTGGTGACTATCATAGATTTATACAATCTCCTGTAGGGTCCTACTGAAACTATGTACTGCAGTGGTGACTATCATAGATTTATACAATCTCCTGTAGGGTCCTCACTGAAACTATGTACTGCAGTGGTGACTATAATAGATTTATACATTCTCCTGTAGGGTCCTCACTGAAACTATGTACTGCAGTGGTGTCTATTATAGATTTATACATTCTTCTGTAGGGTCCTCACTGAAACTATGTACTGCAGTGGTGACTATCATAGATTTATACAATCTCCTGTAGGGTCCTACTGAAACTATGTACTGCAGTGGTGACTATCATAGATTTATACATTCGCGATGCTAGGTAAACTCAATTTGCGACAGTAAAACCAACACATTTACATCAGCAAAGCTTAAAATACAATACAGTTATCTCCTAATTCCTCTATCCAGTTTAATCTTATTTACTGTATACCATTTCTAATTCATTCTGAAAATATTATTTTTTTGTGCACCTGTTTTAGCCAGATATAACATTCAACTTAATTTATGTCAGGAAAAATCTAAAATATCATAAAATTCATTCAAGGTAACCCAAAATGTTACTGTTGTAATAAAATGAACAATGTGCAAACAAATTTTTTTGGTACATACTAAGTGGCTGTCTGCTGAAGAATTTCTGCATCCATCCCTCTCTTAGTTCTGTAAGATCTTCTGTACTGTGTAGAGGAAACACTTGAGATATAATATGTCTTGTTTCAAGCAGTGGTACTGAAAAAGATAAAGGCTAATACAGAGATATATGAAAAAGATATTACATTTAGGCTAAGCTTACTATTGTCAATAAAGATGAAAGTAACTTGTTTTTAGTGGGGTTCGTGTTACTCGATGTTTAGTTTTATATGTATGTTTTGTAGATCGTTGTTTGTCCTTTTCTACTTTTTCTTTTGGCCATTGTGTTGTCTGTTCTTCTTCAATATACGGATTCTGATTGCCCGTTTGGTATCTTCAAACTCTTCTTCTATCTTCTAATAACTGCTTTGCATACAGATAACATACAAATAACTGTCCTGTAAAAAGGCTGTATACAGATAACATACAAATAACTGTCCTGTAAAAAGGCTGTATACAGATAATATACTAATAACTGTCCTGTATACAGATAACATACCAATAACTGTCTATACAGATAACATACTAATAACTGTCCTGTATACAGATAACATACCAATAAACTGTTTATACAGATAACATACTAATAACTGTCCTGTATACAGATAATATACTAATAACTGTCCTGTATACAGATAACATACAAATAACTGTCCTGTATACAGATAATATACTAATAACTGTCCTGTATACAGATAACATGCCAATAACT
Organism: Bathymodiolus septemdierum; assembly: GCA_963383655.1. Classification (NCBI taxonomy): domain Eukaryota; kingdom Metazoa; phylum Mollusca; class Bivalvia; order Mytilida; family Modiolidae; genus Bathymodiolus; species Bathymodiolus septemdierum. The sequence goes on from OY726520.1 coordinate 83,206,314, forward strand.
GTCTATACAGATAACATACTAATAATTGTCCTGTATACAGATAACATACTAATAACTGTCCTGTACACTAATAACTGTCCTGTATACAGATAGCATACTAATAACTGTCATGTACACTAATAACTGTCCTGTATACAGATAACATACTAATATCTGTCCTGTATACATATAGCATACTAATAACTGTCCTGTATACAGATAACATACTAATAAATTAACTGTTCTGTATACTAATAACTGTCCTGTATACAGATAACATACTAATAAATGTCATGTATACTAGTAACTGTCCTGTATACAGATAACATAATAATAACTGTCCTGTATACTAATAACTGTCCTGCATACAGATAACATACTAATAACTGTCCTGTATATAGATAACATACTAATAACTGTCCTGTATACAGATAACATAATAATAACTGTCCTGTATACAGATAACATACTAATAACTGTCCTGTATACAGATAACATACTAATATCTGTCATGTATACATATAGCATACTAATAACTGTCCTGTATACAGATAACATACTAATAAGTTAACTGTCCTGTATACTAATGACTGTCCTGTATACAGATAACATACCCATAACTGTCTATACAGATAACATACTAATCACTGTTCTGTATACAGATAACATACTAATTACTGTCCTGTCTACAGATAACATACTAATAACTGTCCTGTATACAGATAACATACTAATAACTGTCCTGTATACTAATAACTGTCCTGCATACATATAACATACTAATAACTGTCCTGTATACAGATAACATACTAATAACTGTCCTGTATACATATAACATATTAATAACTATCCTGTATACAGATAATATACTAATAATTGTCCTGTATACAGATAACATACTCATAACTGTCCTGTATAGATAACATACTAATAACTGTCCTGCATACATATAACATACTAATAACTGTCCTGTATACAGATAACATACTAATAACTGTCCTGTATACAGATAACATACTAATAACTATCCTGTATACAGATAATATACTAATAACTGTCCTGTATACAGATAACATACTAATAACTGTCCTGTATACAGATAACATACTAATAACTGTCCTGCATACATATAACATACTAATAACTGTCCTGTATACAGATAACATACTAATAACTGTCCTGTATACAGATAACATACTAATAACTATCCTGTATACAGATAATATACTAATAACTGTCCTGTATACAGATAACATACTAATAACTGTCCTGTATACAGATAACATACTAATATCTGTCCTGTATACACATAGCATACTAATAACTGTCCTGTATACAAATAACATACTAATAAGTTAACTGTCCTGTATATTAATAACTGTCCTGTATACAGATAACATACCAATAACTGTCTATACAGATAACATACTAATCACTGTCCTGTATACAGATAACATACTAATTACTGTCCTGTCTACAGATAACATATTAATAACTGTCCTGTATACTAATAACTGTCATGTATACAGATAACATACTAATAAACGTCCTGTATACTAATAACTTCCTGCATACAGATAACATACTAATAACTGTCCTGTATACAGATAACATACTAATAACTGTCCTATATACAGATAACATACTAATAACTGTCCTGTATACAGATAACATACTAATAACTGTCCTGTATAGAGAACATACCTCTCGGTGGTGTCATGGTTAGAATGCTGGTTAGAAGAGGAAAACCAAGAAATGCCTGGAGGAGAGACTTTATTGTTGAGATGGAAATAGAGGATTATAGATGGCAAGATCTGGAACTTATGGCACAAAACAGAACAAGGTGGAGGACTGTCGTCAGTGGCTTATGCACCACCAAGGTGCAACATGTGTAATCAAGTAAGCAATACAGATAACATACTAATAACTGTCCTGTATACAGATAACATACTAATAACTGTCCTGTATACAGATAACATAATAATAACTGTACTGTATACTAATAACTGTCCTGTATACAGATAACATACTAATAACTGTCCTGTATACAGATAACATAATAATAACTGTACTGTATACTAATAACTGTCCTGTATACAGATAACATACTAACAACTGTTCTGTATACTAATAACTGTCTGGTATACAGATAGCATACTAATAACTGTCCTGTATACAGATAACATACTAATTACTGTCCTGTCTACAGATAACATACTAATAACTGTCTTGTATATTAATAACTGTCTTGCATACAGATAACATACTAATAACTGTTCTGTACAGAGATAACATACTAATAACTGTCCTGTATACAGATAACATACTTAACTGTCCAGCTGTATACACTAAACATACTAATAACTGTCCTGTATACAGATAACATACTAATAACTGTCCTGTATACAGATAACATACTAATAACTGTCCTGTATACAGATAACATACTTAACTGTCCAGCTGTATACACTAAACATACTAATAACTGTCCAGTATACAGAGAACATACTAATAACTGTCCTGTATACAGAGAACATACTAATAACTGTCCTGTATAGAGAACATACCTTTCGGTGGTGTCATGGTTAGAATGCTGGCTTCTAGTGTGGAAGATCAAGGCTTTGATTGCAGACAATGTCAAATCAGAGACTATACTAGAGGCTGTATCACTCATCATCTTGTTACTTATGCACTGTTTTAGTTCATATGGTTTCAGAGAAGAATACACAGTAATCTTTAATGATTTATTCATTTTCCCAAGGAGTCCTAAGATAAGATTTCTGACAATCTAATCATCATAATAATTTAGATCATTAATTGCTCTCCCTTTCCAGACATGTCGTATTAAAGATTAAACGAAACTCTAAGGGGTCACCTTTGGTGACCTTTTATGAAAAAATAAGCGCTGACCAATAGGGTGATGTGTTGCTTCAAAATATATTTAATTTGTCCTTGGTTAACTATAAACAGTCAGAGAGTTAAAAACAAGTTTTCTTTCTAATTTATCAGCATTTAAATCATAAATAAATATCAAACATACTGATTGCCTGCCCTTCCAAAAATCTGATTGTCCCAAGTATTTCTCCTTTAGTGGCCCTCAAATTGTTAAGCATATAATGAATAATACATTGTCTTTCTTGGCTACTAAAGAACTCTTCTGAATCATCAGTCCCAAAAAAACAGTCCTGATCTTCAAAATTAAACTCCTTCATTCCACCTCCATATTCTTCCTTCAAAGGTTTCCTAATGGCCAGCTCTTCTGCTACTTTTAATAGGCTAAAATGAAAAAAAAAGAATATTGTGCCTTAGAATGTAATTTGTGGCAAAAATGTGACTAGAGATTCAAGTGTGCTGAGACTGTGTCGCTCACCTTTCATTCTGTTTTGAGAAAACTTTATACAAAACTTTCAATAGGTGCTTCCTACCAAATTTCGGTTAATTTGGCTTCTCAGTATCAGAGGAGAAGATTTTTTAGAAATCAACCGATCAGAAACAACAATTGCCTGAGATGGCCATATTTGTCCACGGATCGGGACGAAAAGAGCAATCTTTATAGAGGACCTTCCATAGATATTACCTACCAAGTAAGTTTCGGTTCATTTGACCAAGCAGTTTTAGAGGAATTTTTTTTTTTAGAAATTGACCAATCAGAAACAAGAATTGCCTGTGGTGGCCATGTTTGTTAATGGATCAGGACAAAATGAGCATTCTTTATAGAGGGCCTTCCATAAATGCTTCATACCAAGTTTCGATTCATTTGGCCAAGCTATTTCAGAGAAGATATTTTAGAAATCAACCAATCAGAAATAAGAATTGTCTGTGACGGCCATGTTTGTTAACAGATCGGGACGAAATGTGCCATCTTTATAGAGGACCCTACATAGATATTACCTATCAAGTGTCGGTACATTTGGCCAAGCGGTTTCAGAGGAGAAGATTTTTTAGAAATCGACCAATCAGAAACAAGAATTGCCTCTGGTGGCCATGTTTGTTAACGGATCAGGACGAAATGAGCACTCTTTAAAGAGAACCATCCATAAATGCTTCCAACCATGTTTCAATTCATTTGGCTTCTCGGTTTCAGAGGAGACAAATTTTTAGAAATCGACCAATCAGAAACAAGAATTGTCTGTGTTAGCCATGTTTATTAACGGATCGGGACAAAATATGCAATCTTTATAGAGAACGTTCCATAGATATTACCTACCAAGTTTCGGTACATTTAGCCAAGCGGTTTCAGAGGAGAAGATTTTTTAGAAATCAACCAATCAGAAACAAGAATTGCCTGTGGTGGCCATGTTTGTTAACGGATCAGGACGAAATGAGCAATCTTTATAGAGGACCTTCCATAAATGATTCATACCAAGTTTCGATTCATTTAGCCAAGCAGTTTCAGAGGAGAAGATTTTTAAGAAATCGACCAATCAGAAACATGAATTGTCTGTGGCGGCCATGTTTATTAACAAATCGGGACAAAATGTGCAATCTTTATGGGACCTTACATATAGACTAGTCAAAATAGATGAAAAATATGGCAAACCTCAAAAAAATTGCAACTGAATTATTTTGGAAATTTTCCAGTCCTGAAAGGTTTTCTTTACATCATACCACATATCAGTTGGGGAAAATGTATTTTTTGGGTAAAAAAGAGCAAAATTTGTTAAAAATCGTGAAAAACTGGAAATTGCTCATAAAATGTTAGTTCTTGAACAAAACATCCCAAATAAAAAGTTTAACAACACTTTTTCAGGTGTTGAATTAAAAAGAAAATATTTTACACTTTTTTTGGGAGTATAAACATCAGATTTTTTGGGTAAAAACATCAAATTTTAGTGAAAAGTTGCGAAAAAATACTGTGACCATACTACAAAAGCAAACAACAAAAGCAAAAATAGTAACAGAAGCTCAAAGGTCATACCAATAAAGTAAAATAGCTTTATTTGAATCATTTTAAAACTTTATGGCTAAATGTTGATTGGGTAAATGTTGATTTGGGGTAAAAATAGCAAAATTAGCCCAAATTCGTTAAAAACTGAGAAAATCACATATGTTGGGTTTTTTGTGAAAAAATAACTCCAAGTTTAAAGTAATGCAAAGATTTCCACACATTTATGACATAAAACAATATTGAATACAAAATTTGAAAGAAATGTGATTTTGGGTGAAAAAAAATTAAATATGCCAAAAATTGCCAAAAACTGGGAAAAGCTATCATGGATCATATATGTATTCGAAAATCATTTGAAATGAGACCGAAAGATCAGTTTATGAGCTGTTGTGATAAGCAAAAGACCTTGGTTGAAAAGATTTAAGATTTGTGAAACATTATGTGTGGGTAGGAAGTCTAATTGACCAAAAAAGGACGATACCTCAAAAGATATGTTTATGATATTTCTATTGACATCTCTGTAGTATCATTTAGACTGTATTCCAATTAATATGCGGAAAGTTTGAAGTTCTAACTAAATGTTTCGATATATACTTTATATACAATATTTATCTGTACACTTGTACCTATTCGTCAGTGAAGTCAAGATTCTGCAATTGCAGCGGAATTGGAACAATTTAATCCACGACATTCACCGCATCCGACTGAACATTGAAGACCATGCTTCCTACACACCCATCGTTTGGTGTCACAATTTCCCATCCCCAATCAGTGGGATCAATATCAACTGTTTCCGACATCCACTTTTAACACTGATAATACACACGTAGACTATGGAATTTTGCTGAATCAGATGTAGGAGGTAAACTTTTCATGAATATATGTTAAACTACTCATTGCCATGTAGCTGCAGTTAAAATTTGAGCTCATTTTGACTTATACTAAAGCAGCAATGGACAATTGAAGAAATTTCTATTTTTAGTAACAGCAGCCATCTTGAATGGAGAGTGGGGCTGTTGGACACAATATTGAAAGGGATTCACCCAAGGACCATCCCAGCCAAATTTGTTTTAATTTGGTTCAGCGGTTTCAGAAGAGAAGATCTAAATGTGATCTTTTATCAAAATATGCCTAATTTGCATAATTGGTATAAATCGGTTGAAAGAAAAATATCACAAAATAAAAAGGAATATATGTTAAACTATTCCATGCCATGTAGCTGCAGTTAAAATTTGAGTTCATTTTGACTTAAACTAAAGCAGCAATGGACAACTGAATAAATTAATATTTTTAGTAACAACAGCCATCTTGAATGGAGGGGGGGGCTGTCGGACACAATTTTGAAAGGGACCCACCCAGGGACCATCCCTTCCACGTTTGGTTTAATTTGGCTCAGGGGTTTCAGAGGAGAAGATTTAAATGTGATCTGTTATCAAAATATGCCTAATTTGCATAATCGGCATAAATCGGCTGAAAGAAAAATTTCACAGAAAAAAAAAGGATTATATGTTAAACTGCTCCTTGCCATGTAGTGCAGTTAAAATTTGAGCTCATTTTGACTTATACTAAAGCAGCAATGGACAATTGAAGAAATTTATATTTTTAGTAACAGCAGCCATCTTGAATGGAGGGCGGGGCTGTCGGACACAATTTTGAAAGGGACCGACCCAGGGGTCTTCCCTGCCAGGCTTGGTTTAATTTGGTTCAGGGGTTTTAGAGGAGAAGATTTAAATGTGAAAGTTTACGATGTACGACAGACGCCAAGTGATGGCAAAAGCTCACATGGCCTTTGACCAGGTGAGCTAAAAAGGGCAATAACTCCAAAATGGGTAATGGGATTTCCTTAAAAATTGCAGGGTATGTAGATCTCGGCTTGCTGCACATTTTTGCAATTTAAACTTAACATCTAGGACAAAAAGTATTAAAATTTAGAAAATTTGATAAAAAAAAGGGCAATAACTCCAAAATGGGTAATGGGATTTACTTCAAAATTGGAGGGTAGCTATAGGTATATCTTGACATGCTGAACATGTTTGCAGTTTAAACTTAACATCTACCTCTTATAGTTTTTGAAATATAAGAAAAAAAGTATTAAAATTTTTAAAATTTGATGAAAAAAGGGCAATAACTCCAAGATGGGTGATCAGATTTACTTCAAAATTGCAGGGTAGGTAGATCTTGACATGTTGAACATGTTTGCAGTTTAAACTTAACATCTATTTCTTATAGTTTTTGAAATAAAGGACAAAAAGTATTAACATTTTGAAAATTTGAGGAAAAAAAGGAAATAACTCCAAAATGGGTAATGGGATTTACTTAAAAATTGCAGTGTAGGTAGATCTTAACATGCTGCATATTTTTACAATTTAAACTTAACATCTATCTCTTATAGTTTTTGAACCTCAAGACGAAAAGTATTAAAATTTTAAAAATTTGATGAAAAAATGGCAATAACTCCAAGATGGGTAATTAGATTTACTTAAAAATTGCAGAGTAGGTAAATCTTGCAGTGCTGATCATTTTAACCGCTTGTCAGATTTCTGATATTATTAACGGTTTTTGAGTTATTACCCAAAAACCTGCAATTTTACCATATGTTCTATTTTTAGTAACAGTGGCCATGTTGGTTGGTGCACAGCATCACTGGACACAATTTTGAAACTAAACACCCTAGTGATGATTCATACCAAGTTTGGTTTCAATTGGTCAAGTAGTTTCAGAGGAGAAGATTTTGAAAAAGTTTAGGACGTACGACGGACGGACGGACGATGGACGCTAAGTGATGGCAAAAGCTCACCTGGCCTTTGGCCAGGTGAGCTAAAAACTTGGAATGTCCTTTAGTTTGCACTGACATATGATCAATAATATTAACCAAACAATTACCAATATGTGATCCTGTGTGTCATGCACAGTGGTGTTAAGTCGAGTAATGTAGGTTATGTCAAGTAATGTAGAGTAATGACTAATGTCTTTTTGTGCAACATCCCTAATAAGCTATAGTTACTAAGAAAATCAACAATACAGTTTCCAAAAAGAATATTTCAATATTTGGTTCTAACCTAGTGAATTAATACAATGAAATAAATGCAATCTTGGTAGGTCATATAAATCACATGATAAAAAGAAGAGATAAATAGACTCAGTTTGATGTCCACAATAACAGTTAGGTGATTCTATTATATTGCACCTGAAAATGTCACCTTTTAGGCTACTGTATTTTTGACGAAATTTAGTATGTAAATAATTCCAATTTTGCATTGCCATTGCATGATATGAAGTGGTAATGACTAAATGGATAAATTTATTTACAAGCATATTTAAACCTGTTGTAACTGGCATATTCCTTAATGTTTGTGTCCAAGCTGTTCTAAATTAACATATTTGATGGAAAATATGAGATCTGAAAATAAAGTTAATCTAGAATGAGAAATAAAGTTAATCTAGAATGAGAAATAAAGTTAATCTAGAATGAGAAATAAAGTTAATCTAGAATGAGAAATAAAGTTAATCTAGAATGAGAAATAAAGTTAATCTAGAATGAGAAATAAAGTTAAACTAGAATGAGAAATAAAGTTAATCTAGATTGAGAAATAAAGTTAAACTAGAATGAGAAATAAAGTTAATCTAGAATGAAAAATAAAGTTAATCTAGAATGAGAAATAAAGTTAAACTAGAATGAGAAATAAAGTTAATCTAGAATGAGAAATAAAGTTAATCTAGAATGAAAAATAAAGTTAATCTATAATGAGAAATAGTAAAATTCCTAGAATTTCTAAGGTTATAATTATTTGTTTGTTTAATCATATTGGGAAAAAGATGACATAAGTATTTGGTACATCATCTTTTTTTATTATTATTAGAAGTTTTATTGTAGAACTTTTGGGGAAATTGCATACCTATTATGTGTAGCTGTCAGATGGAGTACTGGACCTTTGGTATTACTATGATGTCTTACATGCACAATAATATCAGGAGTTCTCTCCCTTAATCTGTCCAATAACCACATGAGAACATTGGTGTCTGGATAAGTGGGAAACGTAACTACCACATCACAATCATTGGTTGGTATGGCACTGTTAGTGAGAACTTGTGTAGATGCCACAAGGCGGCTGGTTTTCAGTAATCTTTTTCCAAAAAGTTTTGATGCTGAAATCAAAATAAATGTATGTGTATATAAAAGATTTGACTTGTATATTATAATATATATCAAGAAAATACTAAGGCCCATTAGATTTGTACATATCTAAATCTCCATACATTTTTGCATATATCCTAATGATGCTGCAAAACAAATATTGTAGCTTAAAAGGTTCTTCAAAAGATTTTTTATCATAAAGATTTACTAACTACCCCCTTATTAGCCCCTCCAATGGACGATAAACTTCATTTATTCAAATCTTCTTGCCAAGGTCAATCCCTGCCAACTTTAGATTCATTTGGTTGAACAGTTTTGTAAAAAAAGATAATATACAAAGGGGGAGCATCCAATGAGAAGTTTCATAGGCCTAAAAGATTTTTTTAACAAGGGCAACGCAAAGCGTGGCATATCCCCTCACCTAAAAATTAAACTCTGTGACCTTGACCTTTGGCCTTGAATATCAATAGGGTTCCAGATTCTCTTAAGGTCTAAGTATGTACCAAGTTTGGTCAAAATCCATTTAAGGATGTTGATTCTAGAGTGTTCACAAGGATGTTATGCAGTAAAAATTTGACCCGGTGACATTGACCTTTGACCTATGACCTTGAAAATCAATAGGGTTCCAGACTCTCCTAAGGACTAAGTATGTACCAAGTTTGGTCAAAATCCATTGAAGGATCTTGATTCTAGAGTGTTCACAAGGATGTTATGTGGTAACAATTTGACCCGGTGACCTTGACCTTTGACCTTGAAAATCAATAGGGTTCCACACTCTCCTAAGGACTAAGTATGTACCAGGTTTGGTCAAAATCCATTGAAGGATGTTGATTCTAGTGTTCACAAGGATGTTGTGGTAAAAATTTGACCCCTTGACCTTTGACCTTGAAAATCAATAGGGTTTCAGACTCTCATAAGGACTATGTATGTACCAAGTGTGGTCAAAATCCATTGAAGGATCTTGATCCTAGAGTGTTCACAAGGATGTGACGGACGGACGGTAGAGTTACTATATCCCTTCGCAACTTCGGTGGCGAGGGGATAATAATTGTTTTAATAAGCCATAATTCCATAATCAGCAAAAGTATATAAACCTAACCCAAAAAACCCAGAATATATTTGAAAGATTTCTTCATTATGCCCTTACATTTAAAATTTGAGCCAATTCTTGCTTCAAATAAAGCTGTTTTGGTCCATTTATGAATATTCTATATTTTGCAATGGTGGCGATTTTGGATAGAGTATGAACCTATCAGATATAATTTAGAATGGAGACCATCCATAGACTATCCCTATCAAGCCTGGTTTATATTGGTATATCTTGGTCAGAGGGTCGAACCGCCGGACACATTTTTGGAAGAGAACCATCCAATGACTATTTCATCAAAATTTTGTTCTTATTGAGCAAATGGTTTCAGACAAGAAGATTTTTATGGGAATTTCCCATAGGTTCCTATGTTAAATTAAGTTCGGCTGTGGTAGCCATCTTGGTTGGAGGTCTGAAATGCTGGACACAATTTTGAAAGGGGACCACCAAAGGATCATTTCAGCAAAGTTTGGTTGAGATTGGCTCAGTAGTTTCAGAAGTGAAGATTTTTTTTTAATTTCATCCCCCCTTTTTTCTATTTTTAGCTTGGCGGCCATCTTGGTTGGAAGTCGGGATCACCGGACACAATTTTCAAGGGGGGGCCACCCAAGGACCATTCCATCAAAGTTTGGTTGCAATTGAACCTGTGGTTTCTGAGGAGAAGATTAAAATGTGAAATGTTGACGGACGGACGATGGACGAAAAGTGATGGCAATAGCTCACATGGCCTAAAGGTCAAGTGAGCTAAAAACAGAATATATGTTAAACTACTCCTTGCCATGTAGCTGCAGTTAAAATTTTAGCTCAATTTGACTTATACTAAAGCAGCAATCGACAATTGAAGAAATTTCTATTTTTAGCAACAGCAGCCATCTTGAATGGAGGGCAGGGCTGTCAGACACAATTTTGAAAGGGACTCACCCAGGAACCATCCCTTCCTGGTTTGGTTTAATTTGGTTCTGCGGTTTCAGAGAAGAAGATTTAAATGTGATCTTTTATCAAAATATGCTTAATTTGGATAATCGGTATAAATCGGCTGAAAGAAAAATTTCACAGAAAAACCTGGAATATTTGTTAAATTACTCTTTGCCATGTAGCTGCAGTTACAATTTGAGCTCATTTTGACTTATACTAAAGCAGCAATGGACAATTAAAATTTCATCCCCCCTTTTTTCTATTTTTAGCTTGGCGGCCATCTTGGTTGGAAGTCGGGATCACCGGACACAATTTTGGAAGGGGGCCATCCAAGGAGCATTCCCCCACAGTTTGGTTGCAATTGGCCTAGTGGTTTCTGAGGAGAAGATTAAAATGTGAAATGTTGACGGACGGACAACGGACAAAAAGTGATGGCAATAGCTCACATGGCCTAAACGCCAGGTGAGCTAAAAAGGGCAATAACTCCACTAACTGCACTATGGGTAATTTCGCCACGTAACATACTTACATACAATCTATGTTAAATCTCCCGAGATTCATATCCTTCTTTAATCTTACTATTTAAATCCTTGGTTCTTGCAAAAAAAATTGAAAAATTTAGACTGACTAAGCTGATTTAACTAAGAAGTCAACACATTGCACAGTATTTAGAATTAAGATTGTAGCATTTGACGCATTCATACAAGGAAAAACATAATATTTGTTGTCACATATAGGAACATATAGTGTAATCCCAACATCTTGCATATGGGACAAAAGTTTTCATTTTTTATTTTGTTGTGGATTTCACTTGCATTTAATTTACACAGTAATGAAATGTATTCTTATTTTTAAGTTTTTTACTATTTTACAAATGTGACCGTTTATTTAGCCTATTTTTGACAAAACGGGAATATTTTGCTAAGTTTGGGAAGTAAGAGTAAAACACTCTTACATCTCTATAAACAACTTTTTGGATGGATATAAAGAGTTAACCTATGTTTATGTTGTCCTCAGTGTATTAGAGATGTAATGATGCAAAGAATGCAAGTCAGTAAAGGAATTGAAGGTTCATTTGGCCAAGTGGGTTCCAAGGAGAAGATTTTTATAAATTGGCCAATCAGAAACAAGAATTGCCTGTGGTGGATCAGGACAAAATGGGTAATATTTACAGAGGACCTTTCATAGATGCTTCCTATAAGGTTTCAGTTCATTTGGCTGAGGGGTTTCAGAGGAGAAGATGAAAATGTGAAAAGTTAACAGAAGACAGATGCCAAGTGATGGCAAAAGCTCACATTGCCTTTGACAAGGTGAGCTAAATAATATAATACGGTTTAACTTTACTTGCAAGAGAAATATATATATAATAATTAACTTTATTTACAAGAGAGAAAAATATAATAAGGTTTAACTTCACTTTAAAGAGAAAAAAATATAATATTTTGTTTGTTTTTATTCTGCGTAATGCCACTTTCAGCAATATTTCAGCTATATCATGGTGACTAGTTTTAGTGGTGGAAGAAGCCGAAGTACATGGAGAGAACCACCGACCATGGGCAAGCAACTGGTAAACTTTATCACTTGCAGCTGCGAGTCGAGTGCACCCTTTTTTGTAATTTACAAAGCCAGGCACAAACCCACACTGTATTGGTGATATGAGTTGTATGAGTTGTTAGGTAATCCAACTACCTAACTCATTGAGCCAACCGGGCCCTAAAAATATAATAAGGTTGAACTTTACTTACAAGAGGAAAAAATATAATAAGGTTTAACTTTACTTACAAGAGAAAAATATAATAAGGTTAACTTCACTTACTAGAGAAAAAAATATAATAAGGTTTAACTTTCCTTTATACAAGAGAAAAATATAATAAGGTTTAACTTTACTTACAAGAGAAAAATATAATAAGGTTAGCTTCACTTACTAGAGAAAAAAATATAATAAGGTTTAACTTTCCTTTATACAAGAGAAAAATATAATAAGGTTTAACTTTACTTACTAGAAAGAAAAATATAATAAGGTTGAACTTTACTTACAAGAGAAAAATATCATAAGGTTTAACTTTACTTACTAGAAAGAAAAATATAATAAGGTTTAACTTTACTTACAAGAGAAAAATATAATAAGGTTTAACTTTACTTACTAGAAAGAAAAATATAATAAGGTTTAACTTTACTTACTAGAAAGAAAAATATAATAAGGTTTAACTTTACTTACTAAACAGAAAAATATAATAAGGTTTAACTTTACTTACAAGAGAAAAATATAATAAGGTTAACTTCACTTACTAGAGAAAAAAATATGATAAGGTTTAACTTTCCTTTATACAAGAGAAAAATATAATAAGGTTTAACTTTACTTACTAGAAAGAAAAATATAATAAGGTTTAACTTTACTTACAAGAGAAAAATATAATAAGGTTTAATTTTACTTACAAGAGAAAAATATAATAAGGTTTAACTTTACTTAAAAGAGAAAAATATAATAAGGTTTAACTTTCCTTTATACAAGAGAAAAATATAATAAGGTTAACTTCACTTACTAGAGAAAAAAATATAATAAGGTTTAACTTTCCTTTATACAAGAGAAAAATATAATAAGGTTTAACTTTACTTACTAGAAAGAAAAATATAATAAGGTTTAACTTTACTTACAAGAGAAAAATATCATAAGGTTTAACTTTACTTACTAGAAAGAAAAATATAATAAGGTTTAACTTTACTTACTAGAAAGAAAAATATAATAAGGTTTAACTTTACTTACAAGAGAAAAATATAATAAGGTTTAACTTTACTTACAAGAGAAAAAAATATAATAAGGTTTAACTTTACTTACAAGAGAAAAAAATATAATAAGGTTTAACTTTACTTACATGAGAAAAACTAGATTTGTCAGAACGACACAAATGTCCCCGCCATGAATATTAAGGAGTCTCGCAAATGTTTCACCCTTTTTTAATTCCCTCAGTAATAGGCTAAGAATAACAAACTATTGTTTAAGATCTGTATCCTCAAACCTCCTTAAATTCAAAAGATTTATTCAAGGAAACAATATTGCCTGAACAAATCTTGATATGATCAGGAATCTACAACACTTGCATATCAATAAGAAGTCTTATACCTATAAAACATTATCTTTTAATACACTAATATTTCAAAAATCAAATCAAATATCTAAAATCACAGTTGCATTAATTGGGAACAACAATTTGAATACTATGTAAAATTCTAAAATTCAAGGACAGTAATTTGGCCAAAATTACTCAGTTGGAACAAAAGCTAAACTTGAGACGAATTTTTAGAAATGACCAACCAGAAACAAGAATTGCCTTTGGCGGCCATGTCTGTTAATGGATCAGGACGAAATGAGAATTTTTACAGAGAATCTTCCATAGATGCTTCCTACCAAGTTTCAGTTCATTTGGCTAAGGCCAAGAAAAAAAATACTTGTGTTTCCGCAAACATGCTCTAAAATATTAGGGTCAGTAGGTAGGAAAAAGATTTATTATTTTAGTTTTATCTAGTTTCTACAGGAGACACATTCCAACTTTAATAGTGCTTGTTCAAAAATGGCCAAAAACTTAGGGTCGATAGTGTAAGCAGAAACACATGTAATTTTATTTTTGGCTTAAGCAGTTTCACAGGAGAAAATTAAAATGTGGAAAGTTAACAGACAACGGATGCCAAGTGATGGCAAAAGCTAAAATTACCAAAGCATAAAAGGGAAAACTAATTTGTAGCTCACCTTGCCAATGGCAATGTGAGCTTTTGCCATCACTTGGCATCCATCGTCCGTTAACTTTTCACATTTTAATCTTCTCCTCTGAAACCCTTCAACCAAATGAAGTGAAACTTGGTAGGAAGCATCTATGGAAGGTCCTCTCTAAAGATTGCGTATTTGGTCCCGATCCGTTAACAAACATGGCTGCCACAGGCCATTCTTGTTTCTGATTGGTTGATTTCTAAACAATTCTTCTCCTCTGAAACCGCTTTGCCAAATGAACCGAAACTTGATAGGAAGCATCTATGGCAGGTCATCTATAAAGATTGCTCATTTCGTCCCGATCCGTTAACAAAATGGCTGCCACAGGCAATTCTTGTTTCTGATTGGTTGATTTCTAAAAAATCTTCTCATCTGAAACTGCCTGGCCAAATGAATCGAAACTTGGTAGGGAGCATCCTTGGAAGGTCCTCTATAAAGATTGCTCATTTCGTCCCGATTCATTAACAAACATGACCGTCACAGGCAATTCTTGTTTCTGATTGGTCGATTTCTAAAATTCTTCTCCTCTGAAACCGCTTGGCCAAATGAACCGAAACATGGTAGGAAGCATCTATGGAAGGTCCTCTATAAAGATTTCTCATTTTTTTCCCAATCGGTTAACAAATATGGCCACCACAGGCAATTCTTGTTTCTGATAGGTTGATTTCTAAAAATCTTCTCT
Organism: Bathymodiolus septemdierum; assembly: GCA_963383655.1. Taxonomy (NCBI): domain Eukaryota; kingdom Metazoa; phylum Mollusca; class Bivalvia; order Mytilida; family Modiolidae; genus Bathymodiolus; species Bathymodiolus septemdierum. Next base: position 83,221,763 of record OY726520.1, read on the forward strand.
TCTGTTAAAAGAAAGATAACTCTTGCCTAAACTGTTAATGAAAGATAACTCTTGCCATTATCTCCCTTAGAAATTAACTAATACTGATATAGTGTAACATGTTTATTCTATACAATACAAGTAGGTATTCACATTTTAATATTCTTTTTAGCAAACCTTGCCAGAGGCAATATGAGCTTTTGCCATCACTTGGTGTCCGTCGTCTGTCATCCGTTTACTTTTCACATTTTAATCTTCTCCTCTGAAAAACCTCTCAGATCTCTGCCAAATGAACTGAAACTTGGTAGGAAGCATCTATGGAAGGTCCTCTCTAAAGACTGCACATTTTGTTATGATCCATTACCAAATATGGCTGCCACAGGCAATTCTTGTTTCTGATTGGCTGATTTTTAAAAATCTTCTCCTCTGAAACCGCTTGGTCAAATGAACCGAAACTTGGTAGGAAACATCTATGGAATATCCTCTATGAAGATTGCTCATTTCGTCCCGATCAGTTAACAAACATGGCTACCACCGAAACTTGGTAGGAATCATCTATGGAATGTCCTCTATGAAGATTGCTCATATCGTCCCGATCGGTTAACAAACATGGCTACCACCGAAACTTGGTAGGAAGCATCTATGGATGTCCTCTATGAAGACTGCTCATTTCGTCCCGATCGGTTAGCAAACATGGCCACCACATGCAATTCTTGTTTCTGATTGGTCAATTTCTAAAAAATCTTCTCCTTTGAAACTACTTAGCCATATGAACCGAAACTTGATAGGAAGCATCTACAATGTACATGTATGGAAGATTCTGCATTAAGTTTCCTCAAAGCAGAATTAAAGGTGAGCAACACAGGCTCAGCCCACTGAGCCTCTAGTTATATTACACAAGACACTATTTGATTACCATTTACCATATGGATTTTTTTTATTGATAAAGTGTCTAGTGCCTGTGGCAATATTTACAGAAATGTTGTAGTTCTACATTCAAATGAATGAATCTCCTTATAAATACTTGTAGCAGATTCACAAATTTGTGTGAAAATAAATCAGTCTAAATTCTAGATATGAAAAATATCTATGAAACATTTATTTTTTTAAGAAGAGTTTGAAAATATAAAAAAATCTTACTTCCAAGTCTGCTGGTCATGACTGAAGAGAATGAGGAGATGAAAATCTTGGTTACGAAAAAACTTGTATTTTATATAATAACATAAATCATACCATGATTCATTGTTACTTGAGGTGCACAGCTGTCAGTAAATCAATTATTGACAATTTAAGGGATGTTACCAGCACATCTATTGAACTGAATATAACAAGCAATTGTACATGTATAATATCATATTATAGTGAAAAATTACAAATCCCAAAGACAAAAACTGAACTTTTTAAGAAAACTTTTACATACTCTGGACCAAAGCTATGTAATGAACTTCCGTTTTCGATATGGCAAGCTTCTTCTAATAATGCATTTAAAACAAAAGTTAAAAGTCTCATTTAAATTTTAAATTACCATTAAATGTTTACTAAATCGTTTTGTGTATACTTATTACAATGTATTGTGTAACTTTATATAGTGTACTTTACAATGTCTGTTTAAATATGTCTCAGGGAAGATTAGTTATTAACCCTCTATAAATAAAGAATTTATTATTATTATTATTATTATTATTATTATTATTATCATTATTATTATTATTATAAGTCTGACTAGAAATTGGCCATATATTAAAAAGGTACACATACATAAATCTTTTTCAAAATCAATAAAATTGTCTTTAACTACAATGATTTATGAATAAACATCAGGAAAATATATATTTATTCCCATCTCACAAATAATAACTAAATATATTCACATTTATCCATATATATATAACTTTATATCAGATGCTGAAATCTGATCAGAACATGAAGGCTTTGAATGTGAATTAGTTGGCTATATCAGGAAGATACATCTCCCTTTGTTTTATTGCTCCCAGTTGACACTATAGTATAGATCAGATCTGTATTTTGATATCCTTCAAATTATATTATATATACAACAGGTTTATTTTATTTTATAAATTAAACTTAAATTTTCCATTGCAATAGAGGTAAAACCGTGAGATGTTTTTTTTACACTAGCAACTGGCACCTCCTCAAGGTGGTGCCCCAAGGCAATGAATGAGAAGAGGAGATAATTTCATGTGAAAATTACATAATCCAACTTCCAATTTGAGAATCGAATCAGTATATGATTACAATCAAAATTACAGATTGAGAGTTACCTTTATTGATAATTAGTCTTAAAGGGTCAATATATCCCATTTTCACTTCAATAACAATATATATTATTCAGCTATCATATAATGTGACATTCCCAACTTATAATATATATTACCTGAGGACGTCCAGACGATTTCCCACTTGTTGAATTCTAAATATTAAATCCACGCTACCTTGTTTACAGTAGCAACTTATCAACTGGTTTTTTGATGGTGTAAATCCCTAAGGGGGATTTTTCCAAATGATCATGTAATATATACAGTCGAATCAATGATGGAAATTTAGGCCAAAAACAAATATATGTGTGTTTAGGGATTTTTTTTTTCAAAATATTTTTACACTAAGTTAATGGGGAAGAATTCCAAAGTTTAACGTGCTTAAGCCAAAATGACCATAAAAATGTTAGGGTAGGCATTTTTGAGAACAAAAAAATAGGGTAGGCGACCATTTTAGTATACAAAATTGAACCCTGATTACTTGATATACAAACTTGGACTCGTCACCACCTACAGAGACAACATCTGACTATTTGTTAGAAGAGCAGCAGTTCTACCACAGCACTGCCACTGGCATCCCGTTATCAAATTATTTAAAGTTACAAAAAGCGACTGGCACCTCCACTAGATGTCACCCCAATGCAATAAATGAAAAATTCAGAAAAGTTGACACCAAGTGACATGGTATTTTCGATGGGGTTATATAAAGAGACCTGTGTACAAATAGCTTCAAATATATGCAAATTATATTGTAGGGATGATCAAATCAAGCAAATATGGGCATTAAATAAAATTAGAAACACATTTTCTTCATGAAAACATAATTCGAAGTGGAAATTTAATTAAAAAATATGATGTAGGTTAGTGAGTATACGCTAAATCAATGTTTATTTTTAACAAATTCCACATCATTTTAACATAAATTAAAAGTTATTTCAATCATTTACCCCCGTTGACATAATTTATTTCACAAAAACAAAGGTGTGAAGACATCAAAGGGAGATAATTTCATGGAAAAATTAGATAATCTAACTTCTGATTTAAGAATATTTGATTGTTAACACTACAGACTGAGAGCTACCTTTGTTGGTAAATAGTCTCAAAGGGTCAATATATTACTTCATTAACAATATATGATATAAATATACAGGCATAACATAACAAAAAGACAAATATTTAAAGCCTGACAAAAATTATGAATTCACAGAAAACTGAAGATTGAGCAACACAAACATCACTAAAAATCTGGACTGACATAAACTCAGATGATCGTTATGAGTCTTCAGTTCGAACTCCACTAATACCACTTCATGGGCGAAGGAGCTGGAGGAAATTGCCCTCCCCACTTTAAAAAATTATTTTGTTCCCTGCCCCCTTTTTGGCATTAAATTTAAGAAAAAAGCTTTTTTACTTTAGTATGGAAGCATATATTGTCCAGCTAGCCATGGGTATAAGGATATTTGGATACTGGTGTGCTTTGAAACTATAGTGATGTTTTTTCTATTGCTGCAGTTTTGAAAATTTACCAGATAAATAAGGAATACATTTTTAGTACATTTTTCATCAAGATACATTTTTGAAAGTAATGACTAATGAGCATTTAAATTATTATAATTATTGAGGTTATTACACATGATTGTGTATTTATACTTCAAAGATTGAACGAATATTGAAAATTGAGAAAAAAAAATGTATTGTTCTTGTTAAAGATTTTATTTTAGTGTATTTTTCATAAAAATAAAAAAACCTATGAGGGTATAGACCTTTTTATTCTTAAAAACATGGGCGTGGCCATTATCGACTTCCGAGTGTGTCCGCCATTAGTAAAGTGTCAAAATCTTTTGTTCTCAAGGTTTATCGATACGCTAATGTATGGTTTCTCTAGTACAGGTGTCACAATATACTGTTATTTCGGCTTGAAATTCAATGATAACACCTGCTGTGAAGTGATTTGTAAATGGAGATATAATGACAATGATATAATGACAACAAATAAATTACCTGGTATGTATTTTTTTTTTAATTACCGTTATATTCCCCATACAAAATCAGTATAAATCCTACTTGATAAAAAACTGCATGCACTTTTTTTCCTTTTTTGTTTTTTTGTTGCTTTTCAAGCATAAGAAAAAAAGGGGTAATCAAATTAATATTTTGTATGAAATTGAAAAGTAAATATATAAATTATAATATACGCTTTTTGAAATTATTACTATACGATTTAAAGTGAAGTAATAATGATAAAAAGTGTGCCTAACTTATAAGAAAGAATTTAACTTTGAATGTGACATCTTAAGGTGTATTTTTCAATTCTGTTTTATTTTATTTATTTTTTGCTTGTTAAATTGTAAAACAAATTAAAACTTTTTGTCGGTCAATTTCTTTATAGGGATCTGTAGTGAAGATGAAAAGGAATTTAAGTTTTATCAAATTAAAACATCTGAATATCTGAATTTCTTTATCTGAAAAAAAAAAGTTTCATGAGGAACCTAATATAACTATTTGCTCCCATTTGTCTTCTTTTTTAAATTTCTTTGCTAGGATTTCATAGTTTTATATTGATTTATTCTTTAATTTTATATGTTTTTGATGGTTAATTAAAATTTAATATTGACGTGTTAAGGAAGTGGTAGCGCTTTCTAGACTTGTAGTCTGCTGAAGGTCGACCGTGTCAACAGCGATGTGATGCTTCCCGGCTTTGGCACTTAGGGGAATAAACAGTCGTGTCATTTTGCAACAAAGGTGTTAAATTCATATTGTAGAAAGATAATTATCATTATAACTGTTAGTTAACTGTGTTTGCATAACAAGTTACAGCAAAGACATCACTAAAACACAAAAATTTAATTTATGTATTGGGTTGATTCTTAAATGTATTTGAATTGCAATATGACAGTTAAACTCTACCCCCTTCCCACAAAGGGTTAAAAATGATAAAAATATATATAACTGAATTATAATGACAAAAAATTAAAAGAAAAAAAATCGCCGAATCTTATTGCAGGACATATGTCGTTCATTTTTACATGTATTTCTTACAGAATCAAGATTTATTTCAAGATTTATCTACAGAAATGTGATACCTCTTTGTAAATTGTTAATTATTTTATGCGGCTTCTACATGAAAAACAATAATTCCTACACTGCTCACTTTGTTCCCGTTTCCTTTGTTTATAGTATTTAAACTTTCATTTAAGACAACATTTAACTCAGGTTTTTTTCCTTTCTATGTTATCCTCTACTGCATACGGAAGGAACATTATTCCTCCACATATTTGCTACTCTATCATTGTGCTAATGATTGATTTTTTGGTCAATTGCATAAGTGCTCCCTACATCATAAAAATATGTGACTTTTTCGCATTGTGAAGTGAAGACAATATTCGAAGGGAACTTAGTTCTTTTGTACAAAATATATACCGTTAGTAAAAAATGTGTGTTGAGGGTTTCCATACCGACCGTTTTTTGTTGTTGCGTACCCCGTTTTGTATTGAAATTCTGCCACATAAGCAAGGTTAAAATCTGAATATCTACAGATCGATCTGTTAGCCCATATCTGGCAAAATGACTAGCTAATTCTTTAATTTTGATAATATTGATGACCGTATAGATTTGTCCGACCTGGTCCTGAACTTTGTGATTGTGAACAATTTAAACAATAACCGTTTAAGTTCAAGTTAATAATCCATATTTCGAAATATTCGGCCAAAATCACGGGAATAAGCCATAAAATATTAACTGAAGCGTGTTTATCTAATCCAATTATGAATACTGATTAATCGTAACTAGTGTAAACAACCGATTGTTACACTTTCGTAATGGCGGACGATAGTAACACTACCTAGTGCCCACGAACCATAACTAGGTAATCACCGATTTCTGAAAACGTCTATAGTACCCGTATTTACAGCCCTATAAAAAAATATTCCATTGAAAATATGCCCCATTTTTTCCTTAATCTGAATGTTAACATCTATATGATGCTTTTGGTATGTTGTTTTTTAATATTTAATAAAGAGAAAAGGTGCCTACCAACCTATGGCTATGAATATAACTGAAGATTACTTGCTGGTATATTAATTATGCCAGTTGCTTTTACAAACTTACTCAGTTTCCGCTCAGTTTTATTTTTTTCTGTCATGTTAATGTCGGGTGCTTATTCTAACCCCATTGATATGCGAGCGAAGCGAGCTCTTTCTGGATAAAAATGTGTACCTAGCCAGTAGGATTTTCTTCACATGGCTTCACTAGTTCACATACTGGATATATTTTGTCAGGGGATTATAATATAGGGGAAGGAAACACGTTATACGATCTGCGGAAGATTTTCGTTCGAGGTATTTCGCATTTTTCATTGTGAAGTATACAATAATTATTCTTTATAGGGTGGTGCATTCGGAATATATCTTCCAACTGAGAAATCACGCGAGGAACGGCGATTGTAGATCTCATTGGTCAACTACTGGGTTAATTTTGTACGGATGACCGAATAAGAACTTTGAACTGAATATTATTGATATGAGAAGGCGCGGCCTTTGAAGAGGACGGAAATATATTTGAAATTAAAATAGTGTTAAAAATAACTTTATAGAAAATTAAATGAAGTTTTGGAATAGTAAAAGAATGGAAAACTACGTATTTATTTTTTATTATATATTCAAAAATGTATTAAAAAAGAACCTTATCTAAAAATTGATAATTTTCAGTAAAAGGAAAAACAAATCTCAAAATATTACCTTTAAGTGCTCATTTAAGTAATGCAGAAGTTTAAAATTTCTGAATAAAGATAATAAATTAATTTTGTTATTCTCGTATGTGCAGAAAAGAAGTTTTCAAATGTGTGCACATGCAGATATTTTGAACCAAGATAACTATGTACAATAACCATTAATATTGAAATGATACTTTTTTTGGTTCTTTTTCTTTAGGCCATTGCGTTGTCTTTCCTTCGATTTACGGATTATGATAACCGCTTTTGTATCTTCAAACTCTTCTTACCTATGTTATGAATGCTATTTATTCATTATTGATGATCTTCTTTAGAAATGGGATAGTTTTAAATGTATACACGTTTTTCACTTCATATAAATGTCAAAAATAGTAATATTTGGTTGAAATAATATGCCACTTCTCCATGTTCTTAAAAATAAAACAGAAAAATATATTGTTATCTTCCAATGCTCTTTCGACACTTCGTTTATTTTTACTTTATTAAGTTGTTAGTTAAACGTTCTTAGTTTTAATTAAAAGTTGTTTCCTTTTCAGTTAAACATCCAAAATAGGTATTTTTATCACTTGCTTTTGGGTAACTCAAATTTTAGGAATATAGCGGTTTAGTGGGTTTGTTCTTTTACGCATTTATTCTTCATAATCACCAACAATGAAAAACGCTATTTTCAAGCATTGGCGATTTTTGAAAATCAGAAATCTGTAATATAGGTCTACCCTTGGAGAATGAGCGGATTAGCATTATATAGCGTCTTAATACCATGAAGGGGGTCTCAGCAAGGATACAGAGAATGTTTTGGTGTTCAAAACGTGATACATGATATTGAATTCTGTGTATAGGATAATGCATTTGGTTACAAATAATAATAATACTGAGGGAATACCCTCACCCGTCTTTAAAGGGATATTGTCTACCAGCTGCGTAATTTTTTCGTACCCAAAATTATTGTCGATTTCCGTACTGACCTTCATAAAATGAAGATTAAACACCGAATTATTGATGAATACGCTCCGAAACGTTATTTTTTCGACTAAAAAAGCTGACCATCGTTACCGGAAGCTAACTCTATTTATTTATCTATTTTTATGTCAGTAGCCCGGATGCTGCAGCATGGATATTGAGGCAAGTTTCTATAAAAGTTGAGGAAAAAAGCTATTTGCGAACTGATTGTATCTAAAAGACGTAGAATAAATAATTTCTGTATCAGGAATAGAAATCCAGCACTCGAATTCCTGACCCCCCCCCTTTTTTCCTCATTTGGTCCCTCCCGCGATTATGGTATGGATCTTTGTCTGGAAGTATATCTTTGAACCATTTATCCATATTTTACAACATTTCGTGTTACAACTCTCTCGTTCTACTAACTTTTGTTTCTAGGTCCAGCGGCCGTATTACTTATATATACATAAAGGTATGAAACAATCGTCAAAATACAAAGAGGGAATCCTCGCTTCGACTCGATATTTTACAATAACGCGCCAGTTTTAAAAAGGACCTTTGCTTGTCCTCGTCTCAAAAATGATTTCCCTTCATTCCTATCTAGTTTAAACGTAGAACAACACATATTCAGTTGAAGAGCAGACTCGCAAAAATTCTAATTTTCCGGTCCGTGGAATATTTAAAAATCCAAGGGAGATAATCGTAAATATTTTCCGCTAGATGGCGCTTCACAAACCCAAACAATTATACGTACTTGGAAAACTACGTTTTTCTTCTATTAAACCAATGAAAATGATTGAAATATGATTAAAAATCACATTTATATTTATTAATGGTCATGATTTTCAGTCTGGTATAAAATCGGTCTACGATGAATGTAAAAATAACGGTTTTTTTCTTTACCTCGGAAAATCGTAGGTTTTTTTTGTCGCGTATGTTTACACTTTTTGCATCTGACAGAATAAAGTTCCCGTGGAGGGAAAAATTAAAAAACTGGTTCCTTGGACAGAATAATATCTACACTTCATCGGGTAAAAGGGAATTTACATCACTCTTAACAGTTTAAGAAAAATAGTCAATTTGGCAGCATCATCCAAAACAGGCAAGATTGAACAATTTTCTCCTACCATTTTGCTCGTATAATCAATATTTACACCAAATTTTCTCGAAATTCGATGCATTTATCCCGTTCTGTCAATCGTGTAGGTTCATAACTACAACCCGAACAATGAAAGAATTTTTGACATGTGATATTAAGAATTTTTTAAAGCATAATGTATTGATGAAGTAGATGATGAAATTCATTTTTTCATTGTACTTCTACTTCTACTTGATTACTGCCTAGGGCTATCGCATCACACTCATTTTTTAGAAGCAAGAAAAACATTATTTGAACTGATCAAAAAGTCTAATGTTAATTTTCAATCCTTGTCTTCTTTTCAAAAAAATTTCTGGACTTTTAATTGTGAAAATATAGATATTTTGAATAATCTTTTTTTTTTCTTTTTTTTTCTCTTAAGAAACTTAAAAAAAACCAACCTTAAAATAACATGATGGTTTTGATTGTTTTGGTTTTTTTTATCATTGAATTGTTCATTTTTATTACTGTATATGTCATCGGATCATTTATTGTACTGTCTTTGTCCATTGAGGGCCCCTGAATGGTATATGCACCCCCCTTTTCTGAAATATGCCACCAACGTCAAACTGTCAACGGGTGCATGAAAGCAGACCACCAGGCCCTTGCATAAACTGTAAACGAGAAGAGGTGAATAAGGGCTACTGGCACCTCTCACAGAGGCGAGATCAACCACAGTTTTATACTTTTGTCAAAAATGCATATGCATTCAAAGATGATGACTGTATTTGTAGAATGTGTGAGGCACGATTTAGAAAATCACTCGAAATGTCCCACGATGCAGAAGAAACATCAAGCAAAAGAAAATATGATACAGCCATAGATACAAGCTGTGCATTTGAAACAAATGATTTAAATTTTACAACAGCAAACTTTGACAGCTATGGTAATTTGTCATTTGACCCATGTGAATTTACACTCCATACTGCAGTTAATGCAGAAAATAGTGACTAGTAAAAAACATGTATGCTTTTTGCAACACATGAACATGTGTGAAAAAAATGGTGACCATTCGACATCAGTTAATGTTGACTTATTCCAGTCATGCTTTCAGTTTTAGCTAGATCAGAATAACAATGAAGCATGTACATCTAATCAATTTTTTCTCTATTGATCACTACAAGAAATATAGAAATTTCAAACCCCAACTAGAATGTTGCTTTTGTGACAAAAGTATATACAGTCAAAGAAAGACCATTTAATTTAAGGGAAAGGATCTTCTAGAAAGAATAAAGTTAGTTTTAAATTCTGATACATTTGTGTATGCAAATTTTCTATGGTAATGGCATCAGCATATTCAGTTAGAATTTTAAATTAGAGCCCCATCCGGTTTTCTCCTATTATTCACATGTTTTATTATTTTTAATAAATAAATTTAGTTGAAGTTTTTGTGAATTTTATTTTGTAAAAAGTTATCAAATAATGGGTCTTAGTACAGTATGATCTGCTTTTGTTTAAAAACAAAAGGTTAAAAACATTACACCCCTCGCCCCTTTTTATAAAGAAACATCTATAAAATATAACACGAGTTCTGCTCAAGAGTCATTACGAGGATGTACCGGTACTATGCATGTGATAAAATTTTATATTTTTTTCATTATCATCATTTTCTTTCATTTGTCTTTTATAAGGTCATTTACATTGAAAAAAGTATCACTTGTATCAAGTACATTGACATCAACATGCTCATGGTGGGTTGCTAGGGGGCGCTATACATAATTTGTATGGTGAATCCACCAATAAAACCGGTGGACGTGTTTGAATAGCCTTATATGTTAAAAAACAGTTGAAAATAATTTTTAATATTCCAAGATTTACCATTGCATATGAAAATATGACTGTTTTTTTTTTCTCAAGTTCATTCGATAAATTTAGTAGACCATTACAGTCGATTCTTGTTTTGTTATACCTTCATGGAACAACTTTACATGTATTTCGACCGAAAAGTCAGCTTGCCAGGATTACTTTTACAGTAATATAATTGCTCCTTACTTAATACTGTTGTGGTTCCATAAAATCTCAAATTTGGACTCGTCTGTTAAATTATTTTGATCAATTTAATAGCTGTAGATATAATAAACAATTATTCTGACTAATTTCAACATTTTTAATACAAAATAATATTTGTTTTATTGAGAAAACGCATTTACTTACACTCGTTCTATAAATAGAATGATAAAAATTACGGAGTATGTGATGATTCTAGTTATCTCCCTTGAATCCAACCAAAATGTGACACGATCCATCTGACAGAAAAAAGTTCTATTGTATGTTTAATTACAGAAAATGTGTCTTTGAAATACTAATATAGAAATCTATGGAACTATATATATGATTTTCCATCACCCTTTCGGCAAATATTTTAATTTTTAATTTTTCGTGTTTTTTGAAACAACTTCCGCCATTTCCGTGTCGTTTTAATTTCTGCATTACTCCTTTGTTACAAGAAGTTCAAGCACGGGGCCTCAAATTTATATGAAAGAAACAATGTGCTATGTTTTTCTCGCTTCTTCTGTTATATTTGACGCTCGCAACGATTAAAACGAGTGAATTTTCAACACTTGGTCGATGTATTCTAAAACGTGTCCGATTCCGGTAAAAAATGTACGTGACAAATTAATTGAAATGACGCCATTATCGAGTCTGCTCTCCGACTGTATTTATTGACGAAATTTAAGTTTATTCTCGACGACACATCCAACTTTCCTCCACTCGTGCCCATTCAGGAGGTCAGCCGAACATATTTTGTTTCGCGCTATTTCATTGGTCGGAAAGATTTTCGGAACATTTTTAGCTTGTTCTTCGCTACGCACGGCCAATCCATTTCGTATCGAGAGGCCTATTAAGCGGGAGTTTTAAATAAGAATAAAAAAGAATATAAGTTTCAACAAAAATACTGTTATTTTGGCAAAACTTTCAAAGAACAAGCACGAGAAGTACACGTCAGAATAATCTAGGACTCTGTTGATGACCATTTGTTTTCTTCTTTTTTTTTTGGATGTTGTTAGGTATAGATTGGTTTATTGTTGAAGATTCAAGAAGAAAAGCAGCAATTAATGTGCTGTTCCTTTGTGAAATGGTTGTTTCCTTGTATGTTGTTGGATTTTGTTTTATGTACAATATACATGATGTACATTTACCCATATCCATTCTTTTTTTCAGGTAAATAACATAATTAGAACTTTTCATGAGTATCGCAACAAAGTTTGATCTTTAATTCGTTCTGTAGCTGAAAGAAATATTACAAAAAGTCTGGTTTGAACAACACACACCTAAAGTTGTGGATGTAAAAAAGGGGGGGGGGGTAATTAGTACTAATTACTCACAAAAATGTGTTTGTGCCTAGACACGTCGTATTATAATTGGGTCTAATGTACTAATTTTTTTTTTTGGGGGGGGGGGGGGGGGGGGGGGGGAGGCAACATTTGTGTTGTATTTTTTTATTGGTTTATTGAAACATGAAGTACTAAAAATGCACACCCACATGTATTACTTATTATAACTGCTTAAATCAAAACTGGGCATTAGAAATTGCATTAAGAGGTTTTTTTTTCCTGGATTTTTTTTGTGCGGGGAGGGGTGTCATTAATTATTTGTGTTGATCCTAGGTACTAAAATGTTGACATCCCCTTTTTGACAAACCTAAATAAAAAGGAGATTTTTTTGCTTTATGATAACTAGTGTCCGTGTCCCTTTCTTATGATCATTTCAGTGATCAAATGGTCATCCGTCAACATTTTTCCATTTCAGACATTATCCTTACCATGGCACTAGGTTCGTCATTTTTTTTCTGGTGCCTTTATAACACACTGGCTGAAAAGGTTTACTTTCCACTTTTATTCTTATTTAAAACTCCCGCTTAATAGGCCTCTCGATACGAAATGGATTGGCCGTGCGTAGCGAAGAACAAGCTAAAAAAGTTCCGAAAATCTTTCCGACCAATGAAATAGCGCGAAACAAAATATGTTCGGCTGACCTCCTGAATGGGCACGAGTGGAGGAAAGTTGGATGTGTCGTCGAGAATAAACTTGAATTTCGTCAATAAATATGTGTTGTTCGTACGTATAAACTAGATAGGAATGAAGGGAAATAATTTTTGAGACGAGGTCAAGCGAAGGTCCTTTTTAAAACTGGCGCGTTATTGTAAAATATCGAGTCGAAGCAAGGATTCTCACTTTGTATTTTGACGATTGTTTCATACCTTTATGTATAATAAGAATAAGAATAAGAATTTTTATTGCCAATTAAGGGCCCACAAGGGGCAAACAATTTAATACAATGATTGAAATGATTGGAGACATACATGTAAACACACACAAAAAACAGGAAAACATATTTATGTTCAGTGACTGCACGGTCAGATCAGAGCCTATCAAATACCACCATAAATCAATTCATATTTAATATTTAATATAATATAACATGTATAATAACTATAATAATTCACCTAACCTAATGATATCTATAGGTGTCCTCGCAGCAAAAAACATTCCTCTATAAAACTACCTATTTTTTTCAAAACTTGTTCATGTTCATTAGTAAATAGCCAGACAAATTTTGATGATGTGTCCATGTATCTAAAATTTGGACATAAGTCAATAACTTTATCAAAAAATGTTACTCTAATATTTTCATATAAGGGACAGTCGACAACAAAATGTTTCTCATCTTCAATATCTCCCTCAGAACAATTTGTGCATTTTCTTTCTGGTCTTATAATGTTCTTATATCTGCCAGTTTCAATATTTAATGGATGAGCACTGACTCTTATCTTACATATAGACTCTTCGAATTTTAAAATTATTAATTTGTAAATATTTCTCTTTCCCAAAATGGGTCTTTATGTAAAAGTATGTATCTAATTTACCTCTGTCAATGGCATCTACCCTTTCTCCATTCCAAAAATCAAGAAAACTATGTATATATATTAGTAATACGGCAGCTGAACCTAGAAACAAAAGTTAGTAGAACGAGAGAGTTGTAACACGAAATGTTGTAAAATATGGATAAATGGTTCAAAGATATACTTCCAGACAAAGATCCATACCATAATCGCGGGAGGGACCAAATGAAGAAAAAGGAGGGTCCGGAATTCGAGTGCCTACGGCAGCTGGACCTAGAAACAAAAGTTAGTAGAACGAGAGAATTGTAACACGAAATGTTATAAAATATGGATAAATGGTTCAAAGATATACTTCCAGACAAAGATCCATACCATAATCGCGGGAGGGACCAAATGAGGAAAAAGGGGGGTCCGGAATTCGAGTGCCTGTGATAGAAACCACCAAACCATGGCCCTAGAAAAGTACTATGTGTTTTTCCGAATACTATAATTCTATATTTTCTATGTTTGTCATTTTTCATCAATAAAACAATTTTGGGGGAAAAATTATGTGTAGGCACGTGCCTAAAGTGACTTACGGTAGCTACGCCCCTGATTAAGTTACCATATATGTGAATTACGTTATGAGTGTTCACGTCAATAACTGAGGAAATTGTTAGTGCACTCAGTGCGTCATTATTTTGATTATCTATTTACAATTTGGGGGATGTTTATTCTCTCTTTTTTCATGCCCGCCCCCCTCCCCCTCGTCATACACAAAAAATGTGGTATTTAAAATGTTTACCCCAAAACGCACTGGTCTTAATATTTCAATTAAATATCAAAATAAATGCAATTTTCAACTGCCATTCGTCTGCTATGGATATTTCCAGTAGAAAAACAGTGTGAAAGGAAAGATTTTAAGAATATTTTTTAAATAAAAGTAAATTTTGATTTGTCATAGTAGTTCATGTAACGTAATTCCCTTTATAACATTATAAATAATTAACTTGTTAAAAGAATATGTTTATGTATTAATAATCGGGACATAAACATCCTTATGTCACATGGATGGTTTTATAATTCTTGTGATGTAAGTATCAGTAATAGTAGACACGTAGGTATGATCACAAATTAATTTTGCAGGCTGTTCACGATTTTTGTTCTTTGTTAGAAGTTTTATTTTTTAATTTGTGTTATATAACGGGAAATCACCTTTTTTGCATAATACCATGTTGAATGTGTATTAAATAATGTGTACCTCAATTTCCTTGGAAAACATGTATATCACGGAACACGGCATTCATTAATTTAAAGTACAAAAATGTTCGTTGTGCATTTAAAAAGTCATGAATATTCCTTTCTTGTACTTGTACATTCCACCCACTTTTTTAAAATTCATTAGAGAAATCTAAAATTTCAAGTGGGAATAGCTGGAATTATTGTATAAACAATGAGTAAACATTCGGATTAGGGTATATAAACTTCAGGTAAACTTGTGTGTGTCTAGATTGCTTAAAGAATAGAGAACTAAAATATAGTAAATTATAATTGTTATTGTAATTTACTGTTTATAACTACTGGACAGTTGCTGGTGGAACATTTCCAGTATCCTCTAGCTCCCCTTCTGTTCTTAGCTTAAAACTTAAAACCATTGTGAAAAAGGTTACCTAGTCTGTTTGTTGTAAACTTTACTTATAGTTGAGTGTCAGCCATAACTGCAAAGGATTGATAACTGGAAAAATTTGACTATTGATATTTTTATCTTAGCTGGGAACTCACTTAGCTTGAAATACTCACTATTTAAAAGAAACTTAGAACAAGTGTATTGACTTAGATAATTAAAAATAAAACAAGCCATGATTATATTTGTTGCTTCTTTATTTGTATTATTCATTTTTTTAAATGAAATTCTTATGATTCATCTTTTTTTTTCAAAGGTACAAATATTTTATTAAACAAATATTTTACTATTTATTTCATACTTTATTTCAATTCATATGAAAAAATGTTTCATTCTAATATCTAATTCATTTGATTAATATTTGGCTTTTTCTACAATATTTGACATAAAATACAGGTAAATTACAGGTAATAATTAATTAGATACTACATTGTATTTGCAAAAGCAACAAATTAACTGTAACAACATCTAAGTGGGATTAGCTGGAATAGGTATTTTTAAAAAGTGGGATTAGATAGAAGACACCAAATAAATATGTAGCGGGTTTGAGACATCGGCCTCTTAAGTTAAATTCTCCGATTAAATTATGACATGTATTTTCATTCCTATATGAACGTGATGAATGTATTAATACTTCCAGATTTACCAACGAAAACCAGTTAAACAAATTAAGTAAATTACAACAAATTCATGATTTCCTTATTATTTATTCCTCTTGTTAATAGGTACAGTAGGCATATATTGCGATTTCCACTTGGATGGAGTCTACTATAGTATTATGTTTTATACTGTAATGACAGCATTTACCGACCAATATAGCCTGCCAAAGTTGTTTTGATATTGGTCAGTTATAAATAGAACATACAAATGTAAGCTCCGCCCACTCCGGAACTCATCGGGGCACATCGGGGGATTTGTTTTCAAATACATACACAAAATTATTTCAAATACTTTTATCATCGTCCAGTAAACGTTTATTTACGATTTAAAATTGCAGGATAAATACAATACAGTGCACTGTCGAAGCATATAGGTAAATATGTGTATTCGGCGCGAAACGCGGAAAAAGGCTCGGCGAAGCCACGCCTTTTCCCCCGTTTCTAAGCCTCATACACATATTACCTATATGCTTATATGCTTCAACAGTGCACAAGTATTGTATATATACTCTAGGTCATAAAAAAACCAACTAGAACGCAAATATCAATTTGCCGACGGGCCCGTCGAACGTGATAGACGCCGGATATAATTGTTCTTTACAAATTAAGCACACAAATACATCGGTATACAGGCGCGGATTCATGATTTTACGTTAGGGGGGCGCACTTCTTGGCGAGGGGTATGGGGACCGCCTAGGTAGCTCCCGGGAATTAGAAAATATAGGACCTCTTTTCTGAACCGAAATTGATTAAAATTGTACCATGTGCGGCATGATGCTTCACATCGAAGGTACGTACAATGAAGTATGATATTTTACTCATGACGTAAGGCCTTGTTACGACTTTAATATGAAGAACAGCAATCAAAGGCTTTTGGTTGTTCCAGGAAAATATGTGTGGTTTTGTTCAATGCACATTACCCTATATCCCTTCACTCAAAAGAGAAAGAACCAATTCGTATGTTTGAAATAGTATTAAGAAGGGGGAAATGGACATGTCTCAAACAGAATGGAAAAGAAAAGGCGAAAAATATTCACAACTTAACGCCGCATTGCAGGACTTTCAGAAAACTGTGACGTCTGCTTTAAAATTGATCAATAATTGGTAATCCTAGGGAAGATTTCTATATTACATGTACAAACAAATAGATCACGAAATAAATCCATGATTGCAAAAAGTGAAATGTAACCCATGCCGGTTTTTACATGATCCGGAACGGGGCAGCATAGACATGTAAGAATATTCATTGCAATGGAGAGGTGAGTTGAAAGAACAAAGTGTTAATATCACGTATTTAACATCAAGGGATTGTCAGTCCAGTCACGACAATCCTTTTTTTTTAGGGGGGGGGGGGGGGGGGGGGGGGGGGGGGGCGCCGGATACACCCGCTATATATAAATAAATCCAACATATACTCTATCATATTTTACCCCTCATCGATAGTCAAGACCGTCCAGGAAAAACCACAAGGTTTGGAAACCTGTATCCGAAGCCAATGCTCGTGTCTATCTCAGGATAAATGGTGTTGGACCTCGCCCACAAATATAACAATTTTGTCAACAACCCGCCATCCTGCATCAGACGAATCTGCGAGTTTTTATGAGTTTTTGTCGGTTTCTGATCAAATCCATACATTCGGTAATCTTTCTTTTGGCGTTGTTTATGTTGGCAGAACTGAGATTTTCACCTTCTATTTCGGCATTGACCGCTCGCATCTTCACGGACACTTTCTGGTTGTTTGTACTGTTCATCGTTGCCTCTTTTTCGAAATGTTCATGTCTCTGTCATTGTCTCGTCAATTTTTGCGAGTTGACTCTCCGACATGGCCTTTTAGGTTTCTTGTATCTTTCTCTGGAATTCATCTAATCTGGTATCTAACAATGTTGTCAAGCTATTCAATAACTGTTCTTGCGAGGCACTGGCTACGCCATGCACTTGAGACTGGATAGCTTCCTGAATATTGGCGTCCATCGAAGTTTACTTGTTGAACGACGGCTAGGAAGTGAACTATTCAAACACCCCCCAAGATATACACAATTATCAATCTATACTCTGATTGGTCGACTACCTTCGTCTACTGGGAATTAATGAGATACGTAAACGGCAATACAATATTTCCCCGCTATATATACTATTCGAAACGCGGGAAAATACTAATATTTTGACACTTCTTTATATATTGTATGACAGCAGGAAGCAATGGTGTTTTTAAACAATACTAACATACTGAAATGTTATTTTTGTTATCCTTATTCTCAAAATGACAATGCATAGCACATATACAGATGGATTACAATAGCAAACTACAGTGCATATACATATACAGGTATACGGTAGATAGACTGATGGATTTAGTCATGATCTATTGAGATTACAGACCTTGGTCGCGCCCATCTGCCCGACTACCTAATCTAATACACCCTTGTGTCTGTTTTGTAGGGTGTTTAAAACTATTACCAAGTGGCTTTCTCTTGCTAAAAATATCGGTCGATGTTTATGATCGGGGTCAGACCTATGATCCGACATCCCGATAGTCCGACGGTCCATTAGTCCGACAGACTAGATACATTTAATAGTTTTTCTATGAAAATAAAATATCTGTTCTTTATAAGAAATATTTGCTTAGTCAAGTTTGTGCACTGAAAGCAAGATCCTCCGTCAAACTGGCGTTACAAGATTCTTATGTGGTTTACTGGTGCATATATTAAAAAAACATGCGCTGAAAGATTCTTATGTGGTTTACTGAAGCATATATTAAAAATATTTTCGTCAAATTAATTTTCAAGACATTTACTTTCGAGAATTTAAAGAAAAAAGGTCCGAATATATTGCCTAGACCCGGAATACGTAGCCTTTGTCTATTGTTCTGGTCGGTTCATATATAGCCAATTCGCAAGACAGTCTTTTCAGTCTGGTACAAATTGCCTGCTACATCGGCTCTGTCGAAAAAAGTAATTAACTTGCGAAGAAGACGAAAAGATATAATTTGATCAAACAATAGTCGCCCCTCGAAAATCGTATGGTCGTCGCTTTGAGATTATCATCGATTTATAGAAGTTTACTATTACTTCATTTAAGTGAATGCAAATTCCGTCATACAAGTATACAAATTCAAACCAATATTCAGGAAAATTGGTCAAATTAAATAATATCTTTCTTATGTATTCCCGCGAATTTTCACTTTGTTGCTTTCTTACTTGAACGGTGAAAGGGAAAAACAAACACATCTCTGTCGGACTATCGGTCTGTCGGATTATAGCTACGCTGCCTTTATCATCTGCCTATCAACAGATTACATCACACATTTTTGACACCTGTTGTATGGTCTGAAAAGTTAATTACATGTGATCAAAGGCACAGGCGCTCGTGGCACGGACATACCACCCCCCTTTTTTCTAACTTTCTGTTTACATATTTATTTTCAATAAAAATTTCTTTATTATTTTATCTCTTTTTCCTTATTTTAACTTGTTCGTGTCAATATTCATACAACTTATGTTAACATCAAATTGCATGTGTCGACCCTATACTAATAATCCACAAGAGTCGACACATGCAATTTGATGTTAACATAAGATTGTATGAATATTGACACGAACAAGTTAAAATAAGGAAAAAGAGATGAAATAATAAAGAAATAAAGAAATGTTATTGAAAATAAATTTGTAAACAGAAAGTTAGAAAAAAGGGGGGTGGTAAGTCCGTGCCACGAGCGCCTGTGATGAAAGGCACTTAATCTTTTATTTTTAATGACATTAGAAATATTGTATGTTGTACATCAGGGTAACTAGGAAGTCAAAAATAACTTTTTATTGACTCTTGCATCTTAGAACAAAAGAAGATACAGTAACTGGAAATAAGTGTTCGTGACGTCCGATTTTCCTTTATATATTTCACGTAACTGCATCGGTGGTGTAATGGTTAGCGTGCTCGCCTCCAGTGTGGTTAATCGTGGGTTCGAGCCACGATTGGGTCAAACCAAAGACTATATAATTGGTATTTGTTGCTTCTCCGCTGTCTCGGAATCTTTTTAATTCCTAATCACATACTTAGCTAATGCAATGATTAAATTCTGTTGCAGAACTGTTTTTAATCAATGTATTAACTAATCATATTTAATCATTGCATTAGCTAATTATGTGATTATGAATTAATCATGTAATTATGGCTAATCATATGATTAGCTTAATCACAAGTTCAACAACGGACCCCAGGATAATGTGTCCGAGTGGAGCGACATGTCTATCAACGGACTGTTGTTTTTAGTGAGCTAGAACTATAAAAATCCAACTAAGCGTGTTGGTCTAAGACGAAGCGCACTTCATCATTATCTCATTGAAAATTAACTGGTACTCGACATGATATAGCTGAAAAATTTGCTGAGTTGGCGTTAAACAACAATCACTTCCTCACTCTATATTTCGGGTAAAACATACTTTAACAAAAGTATACCGAGGTAAAAAAATTTGGCAAATTTTGCCGAAAATATTTTGTTCACAAACTCTAAATGTGTTGAAATTTGTGTCATAATCTTCATATAATTGTCTGATTCACAGTTTTCAATTTTCTTGAAGATATTATTATAGTAGTTTGTCATTAACTTTGTAAAATTGCTCGGATCATTTATGCGTCTTTCATTTATATGCTTGGAAAAAAACAATTACAAACCAATACAATTTATAACAAAAGCGAAACAAATTAAACAGTTCTCTAAATGGTCTTTTTATCAATAAAAAAAATGGCCTGCCCTTTTGCTGACACCCTGCCCCTTTTAAATTCTAGCTGGAGCACCGGATGATATATAAACGAAGACAAACTATCTTATCAAAAAATATGCTATATTTATCAGCGATGACATTTCTGCAAATTTTGTTGTCCCTTTTCAGCAAATTTTAACAATTAATTATAATTGTGCCTAATCCACAAACTTAAAATATGAAATAAAGGTAAATATCTGTTGTCAATATTATAAAAGGAGGGGGTTTGGCATTTTTAGAGTACTGTTGTTTCAATTTGTATTTGAAGGTTCCTGGATTAAAAATTTGGAAGTTGATGTATTCTCAGTTCTATAAATTCCATAACTTGGTCGTCGACGGAAAAAATGACCGTTGGGATATCGATCATCTGTTTGTAGTTTGACTAATATTACGGGGAGTTCGTAAATTATAGTTATTAGTTTCTCCAACACTGGGAGGAATCAAATCACATAAAATTTCAGGAGAATTACCCAACATTTAATTTATAAAACATACATAATATTTTAACCTCTCGCCTAGTGCTAAGTTTCTCCCAACCCATATCCTTGTATATTGAATCTGGTTTCGGTTCATTTGTCAAAGTGGTTTCAGAGGAGAAGATTTTTAGAAATCGACCAATCAGAAACAAGAATTGCCTGTGGTGGCTATTGTTTGTTAACGGATCGGGACCAAATAAGCAATCTTTATAGAGGACATTCTATAGATGCTTTCTACCAAATTTCAGTTCATTTGGGAAAGTGGTTTTAAAGGGGAAGATTTTTTTAGAAATCAACCAATCAGAAACAAGAATTGTCTGTGGTGGCCATGTTTGTTAACGGATTGGATCTAAATGAGCAATCATTATAGAGGACCTTCCAAGGATGCTTCCTACCAAGTTTCGATTCATTTGTCCAAGTGGTTTTAGAGGACAAGATTTTTTAGGAATCAACCAATCAGAATCAAGAATGGTCTATGGCGGCCATGTTTGTTAACAGATCGGGAGGAAATGAGCAATCTTTATAGAGGACCTTCCATAGATGCTTCCTACCAAGTTTCGGTTTATTTGGCAAAGTGGTTTCAGAGGAGAAGATTTTTAGAAGTCGACCAATCAGAAACAAGAATGGCCTGTGGTGACCATGTTTCTTAGCGAAATGGGACGAAATGGTAATCGTAATAGGGGACCTTCCATAGATGCTTTCTACCAAATATTTCATTTCATTTGGGAAAGCAGTTATAGAGAAGATTTTTTAGAAATCAACCAATCAGAAACAAGAATGGCCTGTGGTGGCCATGTTGTTAACGGATCGGAACTAAATGAGCAAACTTTATAGAGGACCTTCCATAGATGCTTCCTAACAAGTTTCGGTTCATTTGGCCAAGCGGTTTCAGAGATGATTTTTAAAAATCGGCCAATCGGAAACAAAAATTGCCTGTGGTGGCCATGTTTGTCAATGGATTGGGACAAAATGAGCATTCTTTATAGAGGACCTTCCATAGAAGCTTCCTACCAAGTTTCAGTGGGTTTCAGAGGAGAAGATTAAAATGTGAAAAGTTAACAGACGACGGCGGCCAAGTGAAGACAAATGCTCACTTGGCCTTTGGCCAAGCGAGTCAAAAAAAAAGAAGAAATAATGGACAACATTTATACAAATGCTCTGTCTTAGGAAAAGACAAATCTTGTTTTGAAAATAAAATCACTCTAATTCTAACAAAAACTTCTCTGAAACTGACATCCTCAAAATGAAAATTTGCCATGTTGAATGGACACGTTAATCAATAGACAGTCGGCATTCCCATGGGGACTAACTTTACTTCTCTTTTCACTGACTTATTCTTTTATTCGTATAAAGCAGAAATCATGCAGTGGCTTCTCAATAAAATCGAAAAGAAGCTAGCCTGATCTTGTAATTTCACATTCCCTGATATAGGAGTAGACTGTCCTTTCACTAAATAATTATAAATTTAGTGATTATGTTGATCTCATCTAACCCATTTAGCTTAAAATTAAAGATACAGCTAGATTTGCTTTATACATTGACCTACACAGGTCTAGAAATTCAGAACGAAGCTTTTACGACAAAAGAGATGATTTCAATTTTCACGTTGTTAATTTTTCATTTATATTTAGCAACATTCCGGAGCTTGTGCTTCTCATCATGATTTCCTTGATATATGGTTGCTACTGAATCGGGCTTCTAAGTATCTAATTTAAGTCATCACTTCTAAAGTTTTACAGACACTATCATGACATGGTTAAACGTTACGGAACATCTATGTCCCAAATGATCACAGATATGTTCTCTTTGTCATAATAACAATCCAGTCCTTTCCTCATTTAGGACTTGCTACCAGATTTTTGACAAGAGTAACACGACAGTGCCACCAGTTGCAGTAGGAACTGCTTATCCTTCCGGAACACCTGAGTTAATCCCTCGATTTTTGTGGGGTTCGTGTTGCCCAAACTTTAGTTTTCTGTGTAGTGTTTTGCAGATCATTGTTTGTCCTTTTTCTTTAGGCCATTGTATCCTTTGTTCTTCGATTTACAGCTTCTGATTACCCCTTTAGTATCTTCAAACATTTCTTAACTCCTTCATCGCCATTGGAATGGCATATGTATCTCCTTTGCAGCGACATCCGCCACAGGCCACACAATCCCTGTCATGCTGTGTAAACCAGCTTAGGCCAAATAAAAAAATATGTGTGTTTACTGTCACCCGACCGACCCTAACCTTTTTTATCGGCAATTATTCGACCCTAATTTTTCCTAACGACCCTATCAATTTTTACACAGAATTCGGATAACCATATTTGTTGTTTAATCAGCAGCAATGTTTTATTTATTCAACCGCTAGCTTTTTGTCGAAATTGAGAGCAAAAAAGGTAGAAAAACTGCGAAATTCATCATAAAACAGCTTCAACAAACGACGGCTTACTGGAAATTTCGAAAATGAAATATCGGATTCCGGAACCGGTAACAACTATTTCCGGTTTTGCCGATAATAATAATAAAAAATTAAAAAATTATGCCGACCGACCGACCCTAGATTTTTTTGACATGTGACCGTAAACACACATATTTTTTTATTTGGCCTTACCAAGAGTAACACGACAGGTGACACTAGTGGAGTAGGAACTGCTTACCTTTTCAGAGCACCCTTGATTTTTGTGGGGTTCACGTTCAATCTTTAGTCTTCTGAGGCCAAAACAAAAATATGTGTGTTTACGGTCACCCGACCTATCCTAATTTTTGCTAGCGACCCAATGAATTTTTACACAGAATTCGGATAACCATTTTTGTTGTTTAACCTGCAGCAATGTTTTATTTATTCAACTGCTAGCTTTTTGTCGAAATTGAGAGCAAAGAATGTAGAAAAACTGCATAATTCGTCATTTTACCGAAAATTTAGAAAATGTTATACCGGGAACGACTATTTCCAGTTTTGCCGATAATAAAAAAAATATTAATCGCGACCGACCGACCCTAGATTTTTTTGACATGTGACAGTAAACACACATATATATTTTTTTGGCCTGAGAAGTATTTTGTAGATTTTTATTGGTTTTGTCCTTTTTCTTTTGCGACTTAGAGCTCTGATTACCCCTGAAGTATCTTCAAACTTTTTAAAGATACAGATAGGTCAAGACTAATTAATGAATTAAAGCAATCACTAACAAATCAAATAAAAAAAAAAACAACTTATAAGTATTAAATAGCTCAATAAATAGTCCTCAGTTTCCACAGAAACTGAACCTGGTTTTCTTTATTTGCAGATGTTTTACTCTTGTTGAATTGCCTCATGGTAAATTGAAAAATTGAAATAGTCCATTTGAAAGTGTGCAAGATATGTTGACCCAAACTTTCTTTATTTACAAGTTTCATTTCATTTATGAATGATAATTCTAAAGGGGTGAAACTATAATGTATTTAACAAAGAATTAGAAACAATATTTAATAATGTAAGTGAAACATCATTTGAGAAATCAAGCAGTCAATATTCAATAAAATGGTACTTCTGAATGTCAATTTGAGATTTACAGAATCCATGGTTGATGAGCTTCATATATAAACTGTAGTAATGTATCTGAAAAAGATCAGTACAAGAATAACAATAAGAAATGTTAATGAGCTAGTTTTATTATATTTGGCAACAGAAGAACTTAAGTTACAACACTACTTCTTATCTACTGTTACTTGCTCCCATTGCATTTAAAATTTTAGAATGAATAAAATTGACATGTTAGAAGTGATATAAATCTTGGTTGGTTTACTAAAGGTATAGTATCTACGAATTGGGTTATTTTTTTTTTTTTATATATATATTATATGTTATTCAGCTATCAGACAGGGTATATAATGTGACATTCCCGGCTTCGGATCTATATTCCCTGAGGTGCAATAACAGATATATTACGGATTTAACCATTGTTTTTTTTTAAATACAACATCCAACTGTATTAAATAAATTTGTGTCTTTTATTTTCATTTTTCTTATCTCTAGATGTCCGTTTCCGTACCTTTGACGTCATTCTTTAATGACGTCAAAATATGTGTCACGTCATATTTCATGTATGGGGTGTCTTATGAAGGAAAATACTGTACTAAATTTCTAAATCAATACAGTTTCATATGTAGTAAATCTTATAAACTTTATAAATATAACATTGATATATTACATAGCAAAACAACAGGTTTGCGAAACAGTTTAAATAATTTAAATGTTAACAACAATTTAAATAAAACCTTGGTGTGGCCCCATGACGTCGAAAGTTTTCAAGTCTCAACGTTTTGTTTATTTGTTATGGTACAGCCGTGGAACATAGGAGTTTGCTGAATCGATCAGGTATTTGTAACGGAATTAACCGTTGTAATATTTTTTTGTCATGCAGCCGTTTTGAGTATTAAAAACAGCATTTAATTTGGTAAAAATACATTTATTATTCCGTATTATACCATTGATTCAGTGAAGCATAATGTTTTGTCGTCCATGTTTTAATCGTTTTTGGGGACTGAAATATATACCCCATCTGTTTTCCGAATATATGCCGACATTCAGGGTTGAAGAACCAATGTGTAACAAACTAAATCCATAATATATATATATATATATATTTGAAAAAAAAACAAAAAATATAAAGTCTACTTTTTTCTTCTTATTTCGTGAAATCATCATCCAATTTTTTTTTTCGTGACAACATTTAATGCAAATTAAAGTCATGCTTCGATTGTCTCCCACTGCGTAGACATACAGTTTTGATGATCTAGAAAGTGGCAATGGCAACAAATGCAAAACTATTCACAGTTCCCATGAAAAAAATAAAAAGCATCAAAGACATGAATGGATATGATTACATACTAAGCAACAAAATACATGTTTGATCTTTTATATGAAAGGGAACCATTCCAGTGAAATTGGGTTTAATTTGATTCAGATGTCTCAAAGGAGAAGATTTAAATGTGATCTTTTATCAAAATTTGCCTAATTTGCATAATTGGTATAACTTAACTGAAAGAAAAATTTACAGAAAACCTGGAATATTTTGTTGAACTATTCATTACCATGTAGGCTAGCTGCAGTTTTGAGCTCATTTTGATTTATAATAAAGCAGCTACATAAACAATTGAAGAAATTTATATTTTTAGTAACAGTAGCCATCTTGAATGGAAGGGAGGGCTGTCTGACACAACTTTGAAAGGGGGCCACATAAGGACCATCCCTCCCCAAATTGGCTTAATTTGGACAAGCAGTTTCAGAGAAGATTTAAATGTGATCAAAATATGCCTAATTTGCATAATCAGTATAAATTGACTGAAAGAAATATTTTGCAGAAAAAAAACCAGAATATATTTTAAACTATTCATTGTTGTGTAGCTGCAGTAAAAAATTGAGCCAGTTTTGATTTATAATAAAGCAGCAATAGACAATTGTAGAAATTTCTATTTTTAGTAACAGCAGCAATCTTAAATGGAGGGTGGGACTATCAGACAATTTTGAAAGGGAACCACCCAAGTACCATCCCAGCAAAATTTGGTTCAGCGGTTTCAGAGGAGGAGAAATGAGTGTGATAGTTTACTATGTACGACGGACGCCAAGTGATGGCAAAGCTCATTTGACAAGGTGAACTAACTAGAGGGCTCAGTGGACTGAGCCTGTGTCGCTCACCTTTCATTCTGCTTTGAGGAAACTTAACAGAACCTTCCATAGGTGCTTCCCACCAAGTTTCGATTCATTTGGTTAAGCAGTTTCAGAGAAGAAGATTTTTAGAAATCGACCAACCTGAAATAAGAATTGCCTATGGCAGCCATGTTTGTTAACAGATCGGGATGAAATTTGAAACTTAAAATCCAAATGTTTGCCAACCTGATACTAGCCACCTTCTGTCTGATAATCATCTTTACGACTTCCAATTTTTCTAGAACACTTCTAATTTTCAAAACTTGTTCAAAGACAGATACTGTCCCAAATACTGTCAAATCTATATAACAAAGTTTATTAAGACCAATACATTGATATGCACTTGTCAATGTGGAATAATCATACAATCATGTAGCCATATTCAAATTCATGAAGGAAACTTCATAAGCATCCTTTGATAATGTTATGCTGTTGTCATAAAAATGCAGTTTGAAACAGTTCCACATCTTTTTACAATTTAGACGCTTGTGTATTATGGGACCTCAATTTACCAAAATAACATCTTTGGTTGAAAATGACATTTCAATAAAATTCTGATCAAAGGTATGTCATCTCAAATTTTGGAGTACAGATATAAGTTTCATAAATCCTTGATTTCTGAAATAGAGAATTCTGTTTCAGAATTTAATGAATCGCAAATAATTTGTTAATATTGAACTGATAAGAACCTATTTGTAAAAGATGAATTGTTTGCATCTGGACTTAAACATTGAAGACTGCTGAAGTACCTGATTACTATGATTTATTCTGAAGTACCTGATTACTATGATGTCTCCTGAAGTACCTGATTACTATGATTTCTTCTGAAGTACCTGATTACTATGATTTATTCTGAAGTACCTGATTACTATAATTTCTTCTGAAGTACCTGATTACTATGATTTCTTATGAAGTACCTGATTACTATAATTTCTTCTGAAGTACCTGATTACTATGATGTCTTCTGAAGTACCTGATTACTATAATTTCTTCTGAAGTACCTGATTACTATGATGTCTTCTGAAGTACCTGATTACTATGATTTCTTCTGAAGTACCTGATTACTATAATTTCTTCTGAAGTACCTGATTACTATGATTTATTCTGAAGTACCTGATTACTATAATTTCTTCTGAAGTACCCGATTACTATGATGTCTTCTGAAGTACCTGATTACTATGATTTATTCTGAAGTACCTGATTACTATGATTTATTCTGAAGTACCTGATTACTACGATGTCTTCTGAAGTACCTGATTACTATAATTTCTTCTGAAGTACCTGATTACTATGATTTCTCCTGAAGTACTTGATTACTATGATGTCTTCTGAAGTACCTGATTACTATGATTTCTCCTGAAGTACCTGATTACTATGATTTCTCCTGAAGTACCTGATTACTATGATGTCTTCTGAAGTACCTGATTACTATTTCTCCTGAAGTACCTGATTACTATGATTTCTCCTGAAGTACCTGATTACTATGATGTCTTCTGAAGTACCTGATTACTATTTCTCCTGAAGTACCTGATTACTATGATTTCTGCTGAAGTACCTGATTACTATGATTTCTCCTGAAGTACCTGATTACTATGATTTCTCATTAAGTACCTGATTACTATGATTTCTGCTGAAGTACCTGAATACTATGATTTCTTCTGAAGTACCTGATTAGGCTAAAAAAATATATATGTGTGCTTACTGTCACATGTCAAAAAAATCTAGGGTCGGACGGTCGGGATTAATATTTTTTCTTATTATCGGCAAAACCGGAAATAGTCGTTCCTGGTTTCGGAATCCGATATTTCATTTTCGAAATTTCCGTTAAAATGACAAATTATGCAGTTTTTCTACCTTCTTTGCTCTCAATTTCGACAAAAAGCTAGCAGTTGAATAAATAAAACATTGCTGCTGGTTAAACAACAAAAATGGTTATCCGAATTCTGTGTAAAAATTCATAGGGTCGCTAGCAAAAATTAGGGTAGGTCAGGTGACCGTAAACACACATATTTTTTTTTTTTTTTTACCTTACTATGATTTCTCCTGAAGTACCTGGTAACGATGATTTCTCTTAGAGTACCTGATTACTATGATTTCTCCTGAAGTACCTGATTATTATGATTTCTCCTGAAGTACCTGATTACTATAATTTCTCCTGAAATACCTGATTACTATGATTTCTCCTGAAGTACCTGATTACTATGATTTCTCCTGAAGTACCTGATTACTATGATTTCTCCTGAAGTACCTGATTACTATAATTTCTCCTGAAGTACCTGGTAACGATGATTTCTCCTAGAGTACCTGATTACTATGATTTCTCCTGAAGTACCTGATTACTATGATTTCTCCTGAAGTACCTGATTACTATGATTTCTCCTGAAGTACTTGATTACTATGATTTCTCCTGAAGTACCTGATTACTATGATTTCTCCTGAAGTACCTGATTACTATGATGTCTCCTGAAGTACCTGATTACTATGATTTCTCCTGAAGTCCTGATTACTATGATGTCTTCTGAAGTACCTGATTACTATGATTTCTCCTGAAGTACCTGATTACTATGATTTCTCCTGAAGTACCTGATTACTATGATGTCTCCTGAAGTACCTGATTACTATGATTTCTCCTGAAGTACCCGATTACTATGATGTCTTCTGAAGTACCTGATTACTATGATTTCTCCTGAAGTACCCAATTACTATGATTTCTCCTGAAGTACCTGATAACTATGATTTCTCCTAAAGTACCTGATTACTATGATGATTTCTTCTGAATGAATCGCAAATAATTTGTTAATATTGAACTGATAAGAAGCTATTTGTAAAAGATGAATTGTTTGCATCTGGACTTAAACAATGAAGACTGCTGAAGTACTTGATTACTATGATTTCTCCTGAAGTACCTGATTACTATGATTTATTCTGAAGTACCTGATTACTATGATTTATTCTGAAGTACCTGATTACTATGATTTATTCTGAAGTACCTGATTACTATGATTTATTCTGAAGTACCTGATTACTATGATTTCTTCTGCTGAAGTACCTGATAACTATGATTTCTTCTGCTGAAGTACCGGAAGACCATGATTTCTTCTGAAGTACCTGATTACAATGATTTCTCCTGAAGTACCTGAATACTATGATTTCTCCTGAAGTACCTGATTACTATGATTTTTCCTGAAGTACCTGAATACTTTGATTTCTTCTGAAGCACCTGAATACTATGATTTCTTCTGCTGAAGTACCGGAATACCATGATTTCTTCTGAAGTACCTGATTACAATGATTTCTCCTGAAGTACCTGAATACTATGATTTCTCCTGAAGTACCCGATTACTATGATTTCTCCTGAAGTACCTGAATACTATGATTTCTTCTGAAGCACCTGAATACTATGATTTCTCCTGAAGTACCTGAATACTATGATTTCTCCTGAAGTACCTGATTACTATGATTTCTTCTGAAGTACCTGATTACTGTGATTTCTTCTGAAGTGAAGTATCTGATTACTACGATTTCTCCTAAAGTACCTGATTACTATGATTTATCCAGAAGTATCTGATTACTATGATTTCTCCTAAAGTACCTGAATATTATGATTTCTTCTGAAGTACCTGATTACTATGATTTCTTCTGCAGTACCTGATTACTATGATTTCTCCCGGAATCCCTGATTACTATGATTTCTCCTGAAGTACCTGATTACTATGATTTCTCCAGATGTATCTGATAACTATGATTTGTCCTTTTTTTTCTCTGCCTCAACCTTGGCTTCCTCAGTCTCGTGTATTTTAATTAAGTCCTCTACTTGTGCTGCAGGCAAGATTGTTATCAATGTGCTGTTGTTCTCTCTCGTTAATGTTGCTATTTCAACTGTAATAACAGAAGGTAGTGTTCAGTAAAATAGTTTATATTTGTGAGAGGAAGGTGTATTATGTTTGCT
Source organism: Bathymodiolus septemdierum (assembly GCA_963383655.1). NCBI lineage: Eukaryota > Metazoa > Mollusca > Bivalvia > Mytilida > Modiolidae > Bathymodiolus > Bathymodiolus septemdierum. Next base: position 83,252,847 of record OY726520.1, read on the forward strand.
ACTACAGTATGAAACCTATCAAATCTAACATCCTTTGCACCAAATCCACCAATATAAATTCTTGGAATAGACAGGCGTTTTATTAGAGGCATACAGTCGCTCAAATTGATTTTTTTTGTTTATATTAAAAGTTGCCAATATTCGATGTTTTATACTAATTGCAGTTGAAATTTTTCATTATATCATACGTCGCTTTTTGATTTTCTTGTATCCATTAAAGAATTCAATGTTGACCCGTACAATATTCATATATTCCGTGACCTACAAAGTGAACCTATTCAGTAAAGCGTTTGTGCATGTGCGAAATTGTTTGTAGAAGGAAAAGCACATGTATGGCACAAACAAAAATATTGACAGATTTTACACGAAAACGACACAAATATGAGGATTTCGTTCAATTTAAAAAAAAAAAGTGTTATACCGACCTACTGCATTTTTCAACACGTATACAGTAAGCATAATTTAGTATCTTTTTACTGTTACTCTGTAGTTTTCTACACTGTGGGATAGTTTACCAGGTACCTATTGTTACTGTGTAGTTTTCTACACTATGTCTAGTAATTACCTTTCTCAGATGTCAATTTTGTCATATCTAAAGTTTTACCCAGGACTTTAATTGCTAAATTTAGAGCATCCTTTAACTTTACTTCTCCATCTTTATATTCTTGTTTTAACATTGATACAGCATTCTGAAAAGAAACAGAAGTAAGAAATCTAATGTATTTTGTCCCTTAAAACTATTGGTGGTGGAAACTAGAATACCAAGGGCAAATCACAGACTAGTCACTTATAAACTACATAACATACCATGAAACTAGAATACCAAGGGCAAATCACAGACTAGTCACTTATAAACTACATAACATACCATGAAACTAGAATACCAAGGACAAATCACAGACTAGTCACTTATAAACTACATATCATACCATGAAACTAGAATACCAAGGGCAAATCACAGACTAGTCACTTATAAACTACATAACATACCGTGAAACTAGAATACCAAGGGCAAATCACAGACTAGTCACTTATAAACTACATAACATACCATGAAACTAGAATACCAAGGGCAAATCACAGACTAGTCACTTATAAACTACATAACATACCATGAAACTAGAATACCAAGGGCAAATCACAGACTAGTCACTTATAAACTACATAACATACCGTGAAACTAGAATACCAAGGGCAAATCACAGACTAGTCACTTATAAACTATATATCATACCATGAAACTAGAATACCAAGGACAAATCACAGACTAGTCACTTATAAACTACATATCATACCATGAAACTAGAATACCAAGGACAAATCACAGACTAGTCACTTATAAACTACATATCATACCATGAAACTAAAATACCAAGGACAAATCACAGACTAGTCACTTATAAACTATATATCATACCATGAAACTAAAATACCAAGGACAAATCACAAACTAGTCACTTATAAACTACATATCATACCATGAAACTAAAATACCAAGGACAAATCACAGACTAGTCACTTATAAACTACATATCATACCATGAAACTAAAATACCAAGGACAAATCACAGACTAGTCACTTATAAACTATATATCATACCATGAAACTAGAATACCAAGGGCAAATCACAGACTAGTCACTTATAAACTACATATCATACCATGAAACTAGAATACCAAGGACAAATCACAGACTAGTCACTTATAAACTACATATCATACCATGAAACTAAAATACCAAGGACAAATCACAGACTAGTCACTTATAAACTACATATCATACCATGAAACTAGAATACCAAGGGCAAATCACAGACTAGTCACTTATAAACTACATATTTTACCATGAAACTAGAATACCAAGGACAAATCACAGACTAGTCACTTATAAACTACATATCATACCATGAAACTAAAATACCAAGGACAAATCACAGACTAGTCACTTATAAACTATATATCATACCATGAAACTAGAATACCAAGGGCAAATCACAGACTAGTCACTTATAAACTACATAACATACCATGAAACTAGAATACCAAGGGCAAATCACAGACTAGTCACTTATAAACTACATAACATACCATGAAACTAGAATACCAAGGGCAAATCACAGACTAGTCACTTATAAACTACATAACATACCATGAAACTAGAATACCAAGGGCAAATCACAGACTAGTCACTTATAAACTACATAACATACCGTGAAACTAGAATACCAAGGGCAAATCACAGACTAGTCACTTATAAACTATATATCATACCATGAAACTAGAATACCAAGGACAAATCACAGACTAGTCACTTATAAACTACATATCATACCATGAAACTAGAATACCAAGGGCAAATCACAGACTAGTCACTTATAAACTACATATTTTACCATGAAACTAGAATACCAAGGACAAATCACAGACTAGTCACTTATAAACTACATATCATACCATGAAACTAAAATACCAAGGACAAATCACAGACTAGTCACTTATAAACTATATATCATACCATGAAACTAGAATACCAAGGGCAAATCACAGACTAGTCACTTATAAACTACATATCATACCATGAAACTAGAATACCAAGGACAAATCACAGACTAGTCACTAATAAACTACATATCATACCATGAAACTAGAATACCAAGGGCAAATCACAGACTAGTCACTTATAAACTACATATCATACCATGAAACTAGAATACCAAGGACAAATCACAGACTAGTCACTTATAAACTACATATCATACCATGAAACTAGAATACCAAGGGCAAATCACAGACTAGTCACTTATAAACTACATAACATACCATGAAACTAGAATACCAAGGGCAAATCACAGACTAGTCACTTATAAACTACATATCATACCATGAAACTAGAATACCAAGGACAAATCACAGACTAGTCACTTATAAACTACATATCATACCATGAAACTAGAATACCAAGGGCAAATCACAGACTAGTCACTTACAAATGTATAAACTATATATCATACCATGAAACTAGAATACCAAGGGCAAATCACAGACTAGTCACTTACAAATGTATAAACTATATATCATACCATGAAACTAGAATACCAAGGTAAAATCACAGACTAGCCACTTATAAACTTCATAACACGTCATTAAACCAGAATACCAAGGGCAAATCACAGACTAGTCACTTACAGTAGAACTTCGTTGGCTCGAACTCGAAGGGACTGTCAAAATGTGTTCGAGCTATCGGAAGTTCAAGCCACCGAGGTCCCGTAATTTCAGAGAGAAAAAAATCTGATTCTGACCTGGGACAGTTTCATTACGCTATAACTGATGCACAGTAAAGTGGGCCTTTCTCGTAAAAAATATTTAATTCTTTAGAAAGTTCTCAAAGACTATGACTTCTGAATACCTCTTTGGTATCTTCTGTTCAAACGTTCCTTATAAACGTTTTTTCACTTTGTTCGCAATCTATTTTATATACAGGAAATACGAGGTCGAGTATTAACATTTGGTTCGATATCGGTATAATGTTTGATAATTCGGATATATATTTTTAATGGCCTATTTTTTAATTCTAGTCAATGATCATTTTCTTTTATTTTAATTTGTGCCTGGAATGAGGGCCAGTAAAATATTAGTCACCGGCCCAAATGGCATCCCATAAATTTTGTGACATTTTTGTAATGAAAAAAAGACATCAGATATCAATATATAAACAGTTTTCAGGTTATTTGTTTTTTTTATCAATAACATTAAAATTCATTCTTTTACTAGTCTCACAGGGGTTGGGGCTCTTCAAGGTAATTTTGTACAGTAACGGGTGTGCAGCTGAAATTGCGAAAACACCCCAATGCATATATTGCTATCAAATGAAACCTGAATTTACTTGTTATAACCTTTTCGACAACCTTGACGCCATTGGCTAGGGTGGTCTCAAGAAACGATGCTAGTCCGTCGGATGGGGACAATAAAAGGCTGGTTTGTGTAAGGGGAGATCAATGCCATGATTACATTAAAGACATCCGGAAAAGAGTAGGCTAATGCCACTACAAGGACTGCTCTTGTACTCCTCAGAGTGAAGAGTGACATCACTTGTTTCAATCCACTATGAAGAAGTGATTCTAAAGTAAAATAACCCCTCAGTTCGGGGTAATGTCAGTTGGTTATTCATTCCAAACAAGTATCTCACTTTGTTATTTTGTTGAAATAACAAACAGTGCTTTCATTTTCTGTTATATAAACAACTGTTAACTTTTCCTGTTATTTTTTAATTTGTAAACAAAAGTTCTGGTTCCAAAAAAGAAAACACTCCCAATTGTCATTAAAATGTAGCCGTGTATGTATAGAGATGAACTATATGTATGAAAAGTTTAAAAGAAGTGACAGGCCAGATCGTTTCCGTAGTTTGACATTACTGTCAACGATTTTCTCTCCGTTGTTGGGGAAAAGTTTTTCAATGATTACCTAAGGATTGACACAAAAAGGTTTCCGTTTCTGTAAAATGAAATTCGTACATGTACATTTTGCAGCAGATTGAATGAATAAATTTTCGAACCGTGGAAGATACCAGATCGCAAACATTATAAGTTGACAGAATTCTCTATTGTTCACAACTTTCCACTTCGTCCGTGTGAAAGTTAACAATTTTAATAATTAAATCATTAAGAAGCAAAAAAACACGTTTCTTTTCTAATATTTAGTGAATACTTGTGTATTACATGAAAACGTGTAGGAAACGTGTATTGATTGGCTCAATAAAAATAAATAATTGGGACGAACAGTAAATTACATTAGCTGTGTATTCATTGGCTACAGAAATGTATTTGGACCAATCACTGTGCTCGTAACAAACCGTTTTCGACTAGAACAGAAGAGTTATCTACCGTTGAAGTTAGTTTGTGTTCGGTTTTGGTAAAACAACAATTTTTAACGGTCTTTTAGGCAATCGCCCAGACATTTTTTGTTGGGCCAGTGACTACCTAATTTGGAGCAGCTTTTGGTCGCCCGAATAAGATATTAGTCGCATTCGGCGATTGGGCGACCGTCCATTTCAGGCACTGAATTATGTTTGTTTCTTGGTATTATATACACATATGCGCACACCGGAAAGTGGCAGAATAATCAACAATTTGATGGAGCCCACTCAGCGGTATATATTTAGTTTATTAATTTAGGGTTTCTCAAAAAGTATTTATCCAAAAAGAATAAACTATACATATTATTAATCCTTGAGACATAATATTTAAAATGATGTAACATTTAGTTCACAGACATTTACCACCGAAGAAGCAAAGATTACTAAATTTGCCAGGACAAAAGACATTATTTAACTTTTCGTTTAGTAATAGTAAAGATGATAATAACAATCCAGTTGATACAAATACAAATACTGCCATTGACAACCCTGACAAAAAGTACCGATCATGGTGATGACATTAACCCGGGCATTGACCCTGAAAGTGAAACTCAAAATGAAAGTCAAATGTCAGAATCGAACAATATAACTACTGAAACCAAAAGTGAAAGGTCCGAACACCGTAAATATAGACAGGTTTCGGAAAAACTTTGGCCCTGGCTTTACTTAAATGAAAATAAAATGTTATGTAAAGTGGTGTGTATGAAAGCTGGCAAGAAAAATGATTTCCTTTATTTGTGACAACTAGATGCAAAATTGATGAGCAACAAAAAGAAATAAAAAGTTAAGTTTTAGTATAAACATATTTTATTAATTAATTCAATATTACACATTATGATAATACACATATAAATTAATCAATAGGATTCGGAAACAAGTGGTTAAACTTATATTAATCCGTATCCCTGTTGTTATCTGGTGTTCAAGGTTTAATTAGTATCGAAAGGTAGAAGTGTATTGAGAATTATCAAGTGTTAATCAGTCGTTGTCAATGTTATTTGGTGTGCTTTAGTAAGAAAAAAATAAATAAATAAAAAGAAACAAACAAATGAAGTGTAAAAGTGCAAGTGCTTTTTTTTTTTAACATGTTTAAGTTGTGTGAATATGGTTAGGAGGTGAATCGTTTACTACTCATGATGAACTTCTGCACGTTTAAGAATATATCTGTATTTAGGGTATTCGTTAAGTCTGTAGAACCAAACAATAATAAATCCGTATTTAAGTTAATCGGTAAATTAATGGTGTGAATATATCTCAGTCTTGTTGCAATGTGACGGGGACAATGTAGCAGAAAATGGGCCGTGGTTTCTGTTGCCTCACATTGACAAAATGGGGAATTTACAATGTTTTTACGAAATAAGTGATGATTGAGAGAGCTGCATTGCATACGCAACCTAGCGTGTAAAATTTGTCCCAGTCGAGTACCAATATAATAATAAATGGGTTTAGTATTGTTTTGGGGTTGAAGATTTGATTTAATTATCTCAACAGATCTGCTTGATTTAATATTTTCTGGCTGTTGGTTCCATAGTTGTACACTGGAGGGTATGAAATAGCTTGCATAGAGCGATGTTCGAGTGCGTACTGGAGGAATACGTGAGGTATGACGAGTATTGTGATCATGGATCATGCCGAAATTTTGCGGAATTAAGTTACTAAGATATTGAGGAGTTAGATTATTTGACATCTTATAAAATTGAATCGTTCTATGCCTTTCCCTTCTATCTTTCAATTTTTCCTACCCGGTTTCAATATATAGATTACTTAAGGATACAAGTCTGGTACCCCCAGTCACGATTCTAGCAGCCTCAACCTGAACATTTTCTAGTTTGTTAATTAGTATTTGAGTCTTGGTATCCCAAACAACATCCACATATTCTAGTAATGGTCTTACAAAAGTAATATAAATTGTTTCTAGAGTTTTCCGATCCAGTATAAATTTGAATTTCCTTAAAATGTTAACACGTGAGAATGCTTTTTTAGTTATCATGTCAATATGTTTATTCCAATTACCATCATCAGAAAGTTGTAGTCCAAGGTGTTTATGTTCAGTAACAGTACTATTCATAATAAGGTTAGGTTGATGGGGTTTATTTAATTTTCGAGAGATAGTCATGGTTTCAGTTTTCTGTGGATTAAAATTTACCAGCCATTTTGTAGACCATGCATGTAATTTCACTAGGTCATCATTGAGTGTTTGTGCTGTTTCTTGTGGGTCGTCTACAATTAAGTACAGACTAGTGTCATCGGCAAATAATTTTATAGTCGCTTTAATATCGGTCAGTATGTCATTTATGAAAACAATGAACAAAAGAGGCCTAGAATCAATCCCTGGGGTACACCAGCATTTATGTCACGCCAACCAGAAGTTGAATTATTAATTACGACACGTTGTTTTCTTTCAGACAAGTAGTTTTTCACCCACGATAATAATGATCCTCTAATCCCTATTGATTCAAGCTTACGAAGTAATCCCTTATGCCAAACTCGGTCAAATGCTTTACTTATATCGCAAAAGACAACTCTCACTTCCTTACCTTCGTCCAACGCTCTACCAAATTCATTTGTGATGTACAGGAGTTGATTAACGGCAGAATCTCCATTAAGTTTTAATACATGTATGTTCACTTACAAATGTATTCTATGTTTCAACTTACTGTCAATAGAAATTAAAATTTCCTGAAGTGGCCCTCCCTCACCCTCCCATAGAATAATTAATGTATAATTCTGGAATGCCTGATATGTTGTTAACTTGGCACTTTTCAACTGTTTTGTTGTATATGTGTGTTCATCCCGAACACCGTGCTGAATGGACAAGTCTTGTTTGCAATATTTGCAATAAGCATAATGTTCCCGTGTCGATTTCATAAGGCAAGAGAACTCAATACAATATTCGGGACGAAATTGTTGTCCCAATTTCCTTTTTTTCGCTGCAGAAGCTTCACTTGTTTCCTCAGACATCGTGAAATTGACAAAAACGTGCTGTGTTCATTAACTACTCGGGATCAAACAAGAAATGGATAGATCGTTTTCTACTATAGATAGTCCCGAGAATCCCAAAAGTATTAAATAATTGAAATCCCTCAAGCGCTTATCTTTACGCAATTTTAGCAGACAATGAAGCATCTAAATGATCACAATGATATTTAAATGGGGAACGGTTCCGGGCCGGCAATAATCGGAAATCCGTAACAAGTAGACTGTTGACCGTAACACCGTAATTTTGGCCCGAAATTCGTAACAATTACGGAAAAATCATAATGGTTGGCATCTATGCTATATCAGCATTAGTTAATTTCTAAGGGAGATAATGGCAAGAGTTAAAAAAATCGGCCAATCAGAAACAAGAATTGCCTGTGGCGGCCATGCTTGTTAATGGATCGGGACAAAATGTGCAATCTTTAGAGAGGACCTTCCATAGATGCTGCCTACCAAGTTTCAGTTCATTTGGCTGAGGGGATTCAGAGGAGAAGATTAAAATGTGAAAAGTTAACGGACCACAGACGACAGACAACAGACGCCAAGTGATGGCAAAAGCTCACCTTGCCTTTGGCAAGGTGAGCTAAAAAGTTGCAGCAGATTCTTTTTGTGGGCCAACCGATGATCATTTCAGCTCAAATTTCTGAGCATAAGATTTTAATGTGATTTTTTTCCTCAATATGCATAATCGGTATAAATTGGCTGAAAACATTTCACAGAAAAACTTTGAAGACATGTTGAGCTACTCAATGCCATGTAGCTGTAGTTAAAATTTGACCTCATTTTGACATATAATAAAGCAGCAATAGACTTTAAAAGAAATTTATATTTTAAGTAATGGCCACCATTTTGAGGGTGGAGCTATCCGACATAATTTTGAAAGGGAACCCCCCAAGGACACTATCAGCTAAACATGGTTTGACTTGGTTACACGGTTTGAGAGGAGAAGATTTAAATGTGATCTTTTATTAAGATATGGCTTATTTGCACAATCGGTAAAAATCAGCTGAATGGAAAATGTCACTTGACTTTGACTGTAAAGGTAATATGCTACCATTAATATTAAACATAGGTCTTATGTTAAATAAAAAGCCCAATTAAAAAATATATGCAAAGGCAATGTCATGCAGCTTTTAAATCTATTTTTGCTGTCGAGTATCAGTAGATATTTCTCATTTTCAATCTTCCTACTGTCATATTTTTACTCAATTTTCTCAATAACTAAATGAATGATTACTAATGAAATGATAAAACTTACAGCACTATTGTTTCCTATACATGTAGCTTTCCATCCACCATAGTTACCACTAGGATCACTCTGATACAACTGGAATCCATAATGTTTGTCCCAACCAACATACAATAAAGATACCCCAAAAGGCCTTTTACCTGCAAATCAGTATTATTTAGTAGGCAATTACTTATGTTCATGCATTTTTTTATCACATTTATAATATTAATTCTAACATGACGTCCTTTTTTCGCTTTGTAAACAAACGAGTGATTTATCGATTGGGTATAATCTCATTAGTACATGCACTGGTGCATGTGACTGACTTTCCCATCGTAAATGTACATGTTTATGAATTATCGTCTGCTCGAATTTGGCAGCATAAATTGTGTGCGACATTTTCCGCAAACGTAAATATAAATAATCGTTTTCCAATCAAAGTATACTACCGTATTTGTACTCTTAGACATATCAGAATCAAAATAAATCATGAAAGCCACCTTCCAGCTCGGGATAAAATACTAATATCCGCCCACCCATGTTAAAACTCAAAACACATTCTGGCTTCCATGATTTATTTCTTAAATAAACATTTCCTGGACAGAGCTCAGCTGCTGACGCAAAAGCTATTCAAACAAGGCTACGCTGCTCCTAGGTTAGTCATTGCTAGAAAAATTCTACCGTCCTCATCATAATTTGATTGACCATTATGAAATATCCATATCTCAAATGACAATGGATCTTTTACTTTTTACGTAGATGTTTTCCTTCCTCTATCACTGTCAAGACTTTTACCAGACTTTACATATGAGTAATGCTAAGGGTGTTAGAAAAGCAGAGGCAGATACAAATAGAAAAAAAACATGATATGCATAAACAATTTTACACAGACAAAAGACATTTAATTTATCTGCACACACATTTTGCAGCACTGCACTGAAATTTCAAACACCCAAGGACAGTTTCAAATGGCAATCACTTTTTACATAGACGGTATATTCATTTTGTGTACAGGATAAAATATTTATGGTTGTCTTTTCTATTTCAATAAAAATATTTCAGGCATTTTAGACCACCATTTACACTGGGTATATCACCCAAACATCTACATTTATGTAAATAATACTTTAAAATCAAAATTTGCTTACAAGTGTTATCTGGATCTAAAGGATTTGTTATACACAATATAATATTAGGTGCATATATATATATACTGCATCTCAAGAATACAATTTTCCAAAACATTAACTAATGAAAACCCAAATTTGTTACCGAGCCAAAGATTTTGGGGTGGGTTTTTTTTTTTATACATAATATGCCTAATCGGTATAAATTGGCTTAAAGAAAAATTTCACAGAAAATCTGGAATATATGTTAAACTACTTCTTGTCATGTCTTTGGTCAGGTGAGCTAAAAAATATTTAAATTTCAATTTTGAACAAAACTTAAGCTTGCTGATAATAACATGATCAAGGTCAGCTTTTCATCATTTACTATGTCTGTCATTCTCTATTCCAAAAGTGCTTGATTAGACTCAACACATGTCACATGTCATTAATGTGAGGACTATGCAGTGATCAGCTTCAGTTTCAGACTGGTTTAAATAGCCAAAATATAACCGAGTTTATTGTTGTCAAATAATGACCAAGCACACAATCAACAGTTCACAGAATGTTTTTTTTATTATTATTAAATAATAATAATAAACAAGAAATGTGTGCATCACAAAATACGCCCGTCTATATAAATTATCAAACGGTATAATGGTAATGACCCCAAAATAAATAGGGTTCTTCCCCTTCCACAGGGGAATCGTGTGGCCAAGTTTGGTAAAGATCCGATATACAGAACTAAAGTTATTGTGCGGACGCCAGCCTGCCATACCCAATCACATAATACGGCCTGTCTCGAGACGGGCGTATAAAAAGTCTTTTGAGTATACTGTTATTACAATTAGATTCATCAATGTTTTATTTAGTTCAGAGAAATGAACTTTATAAAAAGTAAATGACATCGTAGATCATGGTTTTTCGACAATAAACGGTTTAATTATCGGTGCAGTTTATGCATGCAAAAATAAAAATGGTTTTAAACCGCCCTTTCTTATTGTGAGTTCACATCAGTTACAAATTCCTAATGACTAATTTCATTTTGAATCCTGCAACATACTACAAACCTCAACTGACCATGTAAATATATAAATCACATGATTTACATCAATTATAAGAATTCATAAATAGCTACAACATATAGAAATAAATTAACAAGGACATGATTGGAATTCTTGATTTGAAAATGCAACAAACTGTACATGAATCACATCAACATATGTTAATATTTTACTTAATAATACATAAAAATTAATACTGAAAAACATGGCGACTGTCTGCGTTTTTATTCGATTCAGAGAGGAATTCCATCATGTTCCCACCACAACAAAGCAGGGTTTGTTGGTGTTAGTTGGTGAAACACTGTGAATTGTCAGTGGAATATGTCTGACCAAAGTGTTTTTCTACTGAAGCACCTTGTTAGTACTGTACTTTGTAGTTTATATCTAACTCAAGCATGTATTACTTAAGAACTGAGTATGGGGTAAGAAAACATCAACAACTAGTCAATATTTGTTTGGCATCTGTAAGTAAAAGCTTGAATGGCGAGTGTACCAGTCAATATTTGTTTGGCATCTGTAAGTAAAAGCTTGAATGGCGAGTGTACCAGTCAATATTTGTTTGGCATCTGTAAGTAAAAGCTTGAATGGTGAGTGTACCAGTCAATATTTTGCTTTTGTAATAAAATGCCTGCATGGTTAATGCACCAATACTATCATATTCACATAAGAAATGACACATGCAAGCAAATTAGTTTTAAAGAACATGTTTATTATTGATGTCACAAAACATTTGTGGAGTATGTGATATGATACTATTGATATTCTGCATAATTTACCTCCAAACTGTGTATAAGCTTGTTTGATATCACATAATGTACTGACAAGTTGTTCACATGGAATAGGTTCTTGGTATTGTAGTAAGAACCTGCAAGAAAACATTACAACTTCATTTAATGAAAATGAAACAATGAAGACCATAGTATTACTGATTTTTATTTCAATAATCACAAACTAAACTGAAAATATATTTGTAATTTAATCTAATACAAAGGAACATAAAAGCTACGGTCCCAAAATTTTAACTTGTTTTTGACATACATTTTCAAATGCAATAATGAACATTTAAATACATTTTACATTAAATTTCACTTGTTCTGTGAAAGGTTTGGTTTTCAAGTTAAAAATCTTAATTAAAAAAAAAATCAAGATTTTGCATAGATGGCTTAAAATTGTTAATTTTAAAAGAAGACTGAATTGACATAAAAGCTAAAAAAAAAAAAAAATAATGTGTTCCGACTTCAATAAGTCAGAGATTAACATTATATAATATATATGTGCATAATTTATATATATACTGTACCCATCACCAAGTAAATTTGTGAGCTTGATTCCTGTATTGACTTGGAGCAGATCTTAGATAGCTACGATATAACTAAAATGTTGCTAAAAGTGTCATACCCATAACTGTAACATTGATTTCTCTATTGACTTGGAGCAGACCTTAGACAGCTACGATATAACTAAAATGTTGCTAAAAGTGTCATACCCATAACTGTAAGACCCAAAAAAAAATATGTGTGTTTACGGTCACCCGACCGCCCCTAATTTTTGCTAGCGACCCTATGAATTTTTACACAGAATTCGGATAACCATTTTTGTTGCTTAACCAGCAGCAATGTTTTATTTTTTCAACTGCAAGCTTTTTGTCGAAATTGAAAGCAAAGAAGGTAGAAAAACTGCATAATTCGTCATTTTACCGGAAATTTCGAAAATGAAATACCGGAATCGGATTCCGGAACGACTATTTCCGGTTTTGCCAATAATAAAAAAATTAATAAAAAATTAATCCCGACCGACCCTAGATTTTTTTGACATGTGACAGTAAACACACATATATTTTTTTTTGGCCTACCATTGATTCCTGTATTGACTTGGAGCAGACCTTAGACAGCTACGATATAACTATAAAAATGTTGCTAAAAGTGTCATACCCATAACTGTAACATTGATTCCTGTACTGACTTGGAGCAGACCTTAGACAGCTACGATATAACTAAAATGTTGCTAAGTGTCATACCCATAACTGTAACATTGATTCCTGTACTGACTTGGAGCAGACCTTAAGACAGCTATGATATAACTAAAATGTTGCTAAGTGTCATACCCATAACTGTAACATTGATTTATGTATGTGACTTGGGGCAGATCTGTGTCAACTACGATATAACTAAAATGTTGCTGAAAGTAGTGGTACACCGTTCATCGAAAACATCACCTAATCAGTCGGACATCAGCATCCGATCCGATGATTCGGATTGATTCTAAAATCATATGGTCAATTCTGATTCCTAATGCTAAAAAAAATATATGTATAAAGGAGCATTAGCTACGATTTTGACCAAAAAAATTATATGTTTTGGAAATTGGTAAATAGCTTTAAAATGATGAAATAAAGGTAAATATTTCACATTAAACAGCTTATCGTCCCACTTTTCGCATTTTGAGAACGAAAATTACCATCGATTTATTATTTCCTTGCAAGCAAATAATTTGACCTCGCTTTCTCCGTATGCAACTGACCTTACTAGTGACAGGTATAAACTAATAATTTGTATTTTGTCGCTTATTAACTGCAAACTTGCATGGTTCTTTGTCCGTAATTAATGCCGAATAAAAGCAGATTCACAGAAAATAAGAAATAAGTGCATTGTTGTACTGATTTAATGACGATTCGGCAAACTCTGTAAGCAATGCCGATAATTAATAAGATGGCGTCCATTTCTTGAGTTGATCGATCTCAAAACACAGCAGTTGCACCTTTTTCCCCCGATGCACATACATTTCATAACATTTATAAGTTACAGAAACACGTTTTATTAAGGCATCAATCATATCTGATAGTTTTTATGGGTAACAAAAATTTACGATTTAGGCAGATAATGTCCCTTTAACTTTATCCTTTGTTTTTGTCTTCATACTGACAAAATCTTGCAGTTTATCCCAGCATACTTCTGACACATTTTTGGACTTAATTAATTATCTACTGCCCAGACTAGTCCATTTTATGTCAGTGTTACACAATACACATATGAAAATCGATGTCTTGTTAATGTGTATAAATCATAACAGTCCATTCTGATGAAAATCATCAATAATAAAATCTCAATATTCTTGAATAACAGAAATGTTTCAACAATTACGTTTTCTAAGATTTGTAGTGTTCCAGTCAGTATATTTCAAAATCATCAGTGACCACAGCAAATGAAGAAAAAGTAGTGCGTGTTCTTATACGATAAGTAGTATGTGTTCTCATTCTTCTCTTTAACAGTAACATTGATTCCTGTATGTGACTTGGAGCATGTCTGTGACAGCTACAATATAACTAAAATGTTGTTGAAAGTGTCATACCCATAATTGTAACAGTTATATTTTACCTCTGTGCAATCAACCTAAGTTCATTAGTGAGAACATTAGCATCTGATGTTATTCCAGCTACACTGCAAGCCATGTCACTATTAAAATAAAACTAAAGTCAATTAGAAAATGTTTTCAATCAATAGTCACATGACAATGTCACTACTTTAACTCTATCATGTTTAAAACTTACATTCATGTTTTTGGATTGATTTGATTGATTGATTATTGCTTAACTTTCAGTGAGCAGTATTGCAGCTATATTCAGGATGAGAACAAGTTCAACAATATATAATAAAGGGCTGCCCCAGGAACAAGTTCAACAATGTATAATAAAGGGCTGCCCCAGGAACAAGTTCAACAATGTATAATAAAGGGCTGCCCCAGGAACAAGTTCAACAATGTATAATAAAGGGCTGCCCCAGGAACAAGTTCAACAATGTATAATAAAGGGCTGCCCCAGGAACAAGTTCAACGATGTATAATAAAGGGCTGCCCCAGGAACAAGTTCAACAATGTATAATAAAGGGCTGCCCCAGGAACAAGTTCAACAATGTATAATAAAGGGCTGCCCCAGGAACAAGTTCAACAATGTATAATAAAGGGCTGCCCCAGGAACAAGTTCAACAATATATAATAAAGGGCTGCCCCAGGAACAAGTTCAACAATGTATAATAAAGGGCTGCCCCAGGAACAAGTTCAACAATGTATAATAAAGGGCTGCCCCAGGAACAAGTTCAACAATATATAATAAAGGGCTGCCCCAGGAACAAGTTCAACAATGTATAATAAAGGGCTGCCCCAGGAACAAGTTCAACAATATATAATAAAGGGCTGCCCCAGGAACAAGTTCAACAATGTATAATAAAGGGCTGCCCCAGGAACAAGTTCAACGATGTATAATAAAGGGCTGCCCCAGGAACAAGTTCAACGATGTATAATAAAGGGCTGCCCCAGGAACAAGTTCAACAATGTATAATAAAGGGCTGCCCCAGGAACAAGTTCAACAATATATAATAAAGGGCTGCCCCAGGAACAAGTTCAACAATGTATAATAAAGGGCTGCCCCAGGAACAAGTTCAACAATATATAATAAAGGGCTGCCCCAGGAACAAGTTCAACAATGTATAATAAAGGGCTGCCCCAGGAACAAGTTCAACAATATATAATAAAGGGCTGCCCCAGGAACAAGTTCAACAATGTATAATAAAGCGCTGCCCCAGGAACAAGTTCAACAATGTATAATAAAGGGCTGCCCCAGGAACAAGTTCAACAATGTATAATAAAGGGCTGCCCCAGGAACAAGTTCAACAATGTATAATAAAGGGCTGCCCCAGGAACAAGTTCAACAATGTATAATAAAGGGCTGCCCCAGGAACAAGTTCAACAATATATAATAAAGGGCTGCCCCAGGAACAAGTTCAACAATGTATAATAAAGGGCTGCCCCAGGAACAAGTTCAACAATGTATAATAAAGGGCTGCCCCAGGAACAAGTTCAACAATATATAATAAAGGGCTGCCCCAGGAACAAGTTCAACAATGTATAATAAAGGGCTGCCCCAGGAACAAGTTCAACAATATATAATAAAGGGCTGCCCCAGGAACAAGTTCAACAATGTATAATAAAGGGCTGCCCCAGGAACAAGTTCAACAATATATAATAAAGGGCTGCCCCAGGAACAAGTTCAACAATGTATAATAAAGGGCTGCCCCAGGAACAAGTTCAACAATGTATAATAAAGGGCTGCCCCAGGAACAAGTTCAACAATGTATAATAAAGGGCTGCCCCAGGAACAAGTTCAACAATGTATAATAAAGGGCTGCCCCAGGAACAAGTTCAACAATATATAATAAAGGGCTGCCCCAGGAACAAGTTCAACAATGTATAATAAAGGGCTGCCCCAGGAACAAGTTCAACAATGTATAATAAAGGGCTGCCCCAGGAACAAGTTCAACGATGTATAATAAAGGGCTGCCCCAGGAACAAGTTCAACAATGTATAATAAAGGGCTGCCCCAGGAACAAGTTCAACAATATATAATAAAGGGCTGCCCCAGGAACAAGTTCAACAATGTATAATAAAGGGCTGCCCCAGGAACAAGTTCAACAATATATAATAAAGGGCTGCCCCAGGAACAAGTTCAACAATGTATAATAAAGGGCTGCCCCAGGAACAAGTTCAACAATATATAATAAAGGGCTGCCCCAGGAACAAGTTCAACAATGTATAATAAAGGGCTGCCCCAGGAACAAGTTCAACAATGTATAATAAAGGGCTGCCCCAGGAACAAGTTCAACAATGTATAATAAAGGGCTGCCCCAGGAACAAGTTCAACAATGTATAATAAAGGGCTTCCCCAGGAACAAGTTCAACAATGTATAATAAAGGGCTGCCCCAGGAACAAGTTCAACAATATATAATAAAGGGCTGCCCCAGGAACAAGTTCAACAATGTATAATAAAGGGCTGCCCCAGGAACAAGTTCAACAATGTATAATAAAGGGCTGCCCCAGGAACAAGTTCAACAATATATAATAAAGGGCTGCCCCAGGAACAAGTTCAACAATATATAATAAAGGGCTGCCCCAGGAACAAGTTCAACAATATATAATAAAGGGCTGCCCCAGGAACAAGTTCAACAATGTATAATAAAGGGCTGCCCCAGGAACAAGTTCAACAATGTATAATAAAGGGCTGCCCCAGGAACAAGTTCAACAATGTATAATAAAGGGCTGCCCCAGGAACAAGTTCAACAATGTATAATAAAGGGCTTCCCCAGGAACAAGTTCAACAATGTATAATAAAGGGCTGCCCCAGGAACAAGTTCAACAATGTATAATAAAGGGCTGCCCCAGGAACAAGTTCAACAATGTATAATAAAGGGCTGCCCCAGGAACAAGTTCAACAATGTATAATAAAGGGCTGCCCCAGGAACAAGTTCAACAATGTATAATAAAGGGCTGCCCCAGGAACAAGTTCAACAATGTATAATAAAGGGCTGCCCCAGGAACAAGTTCAACAATGTATAATAAAGGGCTGCCCCAGGAACAAGTTCAACAATGTATAATAAAGGGCTGCCCCAGGAACAAGTTCAACAATATATAATAAAGGGCTTCCCCAGGAACAAGTTCAACAATGTATAATAAAGGGCTGCCCCAGGAACAAGTTCAACAATGTATAATAAAGGGCTGCCCCAGGAACAAGTTCAACAATATATAATAAAGGGCTGCCCCAGGAACAAGTTCAACAATGTATAATAAAGGGCTGCCCCAGGAACAAGTTCAACAATGTATAATAAAGGGCTGCCCCAGGAACAAGTTCAACAATGTATAATAAAGGGCTGCCCCAGGAACAAGTTCAACAATGTATAATAAAGGGCTGCCCCAGGAACAAGTTCAACAATATATAATAAAGGGCTGCCCCAGGAACAAGTTCAACAATGTATAATAAAGGGCTGCCCCAGGAACAAGTTCAACAATATATAATAAAGGGCTGCCCCAGGAACAAGTTCAACAATGTATAATAAAGGGCTGCCCCAGGAACAAGTTCAACAATGTATAATAAAGGGCTGCCCCAGGAACAAGTTCAACGATGTATAATAAAGGGCTGCCCCAGGAACAAGTTCAACAATGTATAATAAAGGGCTTCCCAAGGAACAAGTTCAACAATGTATAATAAAGGGCTTCCCCAGGAACAAGTTCAACAATGTATAATAAAGGGCTGCACCCAGTGCAGGATGTATTGTATTTTGGATTATTAGAATAAAGATCGGTATAAAGCTGAAATACAGACGCTGGACACATTTTGATCATAAAAGCTAAAAAAAAACTCTCTATGTACATCCACTTTTGCACCTTAGGGCCTAGATTTTTGGAACAGGTAGAGTTTACAATACCACATGTCCATACCAACCTTTATTCAGTGCCAAGGATAATTGTGTCCAAATTCAGTAGGATCATTTAACTAGAACTTAAGTATATATTACAATTGATTGGACTATTCACCATCACAATTACCCCTTCCTACTAAGAACATTCAATTGCAATTAATTGGACTGTTGACCAGCACTGTTACCCTTTCCTGCTAAGAACATTCAATTGCAATTGATTGGACTGTTGACCATCACAATTACCCTTTCCTACTAAGAACATTCAATTGCAATTGATTGGACTGTTGACCAGCACTGTTACCCTTTCCTGCTACATGTAAGAACATTCAATTGCAATTGATTGGACTGTTGACCATCAGGATTACCCTTTCCTACTAAGAAAATTCAATTGCAATTGATTGGACTGTTGACCATCACAATTACCCTTTCCTCCTAAGAACATTCAATTGCAATTGATTGGACTGTTGACCAGCACTTTTACTCTTTCCTGCCAGGAACATTCAATTGCAATTGATTGGACTGTTGACCATCACTATAACCCTTTCCTACTAATATCAATTGCAATTGATTGCACTATTGACCAGCACTATTACCCTTTCCTACTAAGAACTTTCAATTACAATTGATTGGACTGTTGACCATCACTATAACCCTTTTTAAGTTTTCTACTAAGAACATTCAATTGCAATTGATTGGACTGTTGACCAGCACTGTTACCCTTTCCTACTGAGAACTTTCAATTACAATTGATTGGACTATTGACCAGCATTGTTAAGTGTTACCCTTTCCTACTACGAACTTTCAATTACAATTGATTGGACTGTTGACCAGCACTATTACCCTTTCCTGCTAAGAACTTCAATTACAATTGATTGGACTGTTGACCATCACCATTATCCTTTCCTGCTAAGAACTTCAATTACAATTGATTGGACTGTTGACCAGCACTGTTACCCTTTCCTACTAAAAACCTCAATTACAATTGGTTGGACTGTTGACCAGCACTGCTGCCCTTTCCAACTAAGAACTTCAATTACAATTTGTTGGACTGTTGACCAGCATTGTTATCCTTTCCTACATACTAAGAACTTCAATTACAATTGATTGGACTGTTGACCAGCACTGTTACCCTTTCCTACATACTAAGAACTTCAATTACAATTGATTGGACTGTTGATCAGCACTGTTACACTTTCCAACTTGGGAACTTTTAATTAAAATTCATTGAACTATTGACCTTTTCCTACTTCACACTTTCCATTACACTGTATAGACGTTTTCAGAAATCGGTGATTACCTAGTTATCGTTCGAGGACGCTAGGTGGCGCTACTTTCGTCCGCCATTAAGAAAGTGTAACAATCGGTTGTTTACACTAGTTATGATTAATCAGTATTCATAATTGGATTAGATAAACACGCTTCAGTTGATATTCTATGGCTTATTCCCGTGGTTCAAAATTAAAGAATTAGCCATTTTGCCAGATGTGGGCTATTCAGATTTTAACCTTGCTTATGTGGCAGAATTTCAATACAAAACAGGGTACGCAAAAAACAAAAAAACAAAAAAACAAAAAACAAAAAAAAACGGTCAGTATGGAAACCCTCAACACACATTTTTTACTAACGGTATATATTTTGTACAAAAGAACTAAGTTCCCTTCGAATATTGTCTTCACTTCACAAAGTCGCATATTTCTATGATGTAGGGAGCACTTATGCAATTGACCAAAAAATCAATCATTTGCACAATGATAGAGTATAGCAAATATGTGTAGGAATAATGTTCCTTCCGTATGCAGTAGAGGATAACATAGAAAAAAAAACTGACTTAAATAAATGTTGTCTTAAATGAAAGTTTAAATACTATAAACAAAGGAAACGGGAACAAAGTGAGCAGTGTAGGAATTATTGTTTTTCATGTAGAAGCCGCATGAAATAATTAACAATTTACAAAGAGGTATCACATTTCTGTAGATAAATCTTGATTCTGTAAGAAGTTAAAATGAACGACATGATGTCATGCAACAAAATTCGGCGATTTTTTTTTCTTTTAGTTTTTTGTCATTATAATTCAGTTATATATATTTTTATCATTTTTAACCCTTTGTGGGAAGGGGGTAGAGTTTAACTGTCATATTGCAAATCAAATACATTTAAGAATCAACCCAATACATAAATTAATTTTTTGTGTTTTAGTGATGTCTTTGCTATAACTTGTTATGCAATACACAGTTAACTATCAGTTGTAATGATAATTATCTTTCTACACTATGAATTTAACACCTTTGTTGCAAAATGACACGACTGTTTACTCCCCTAATTGCCAAACCCGGGAAGCATCGCATCGCTGTTGACACGGTCGACCTTCAGCAGACTACAAGTCTAGAAAGCGCTACCACTTCCTTAACACGTCGATATCAAATTTTAATTAATCTTCAAAAACATATAAAATTAAAGAATAAATCAATATAAAACTATGAAATCCTATTAAAGAAATTTAAAGAAGAAGAAAAATGGGGTGAAAAATGCCCGTCCGGTTCACGTATCTGAAACCTGGGAGCAAATAGTTATATTAGGTTCCTCATGAAACTTTTTTTTCAGATATTCAGATGTTTTAATTTGATAAAACTTAAAATTCCTTTTCATCTTCACTACAGATCCCTATAAAGAAATTGACTGACAAAAAGTTTTAATTTGTTTTACAATTTAACAAGCAAAAAATAAATAAAATAAAACAGAATTGAAAAATGCACCTTAAGATGTCACATTCAAAGTTAAGTTCTTTCTTATAAGTTAGGCACACTTTTTATCATTATTACTTCATTTTCAATCGTATAGTAATAATTTCAAAAAGCATATATTATAATTTATATATTTACTTTTTAATTTCATACAAAATATTAATTTGATTACCCCTTTTTTCTTATGCTGATTTTGTATGGGGAAAATAACGGTAATTAAAAAAAAAATACATACCAGGTAATTTATTTGTTGTCATTATATCATTGTCATTATATCTCTGTTTACAAATCACTTCACAGCAGGTGTTATCATTGAATTTCAAGCCGAAATAACAGTATATTGTGACACATGTACTAGAAAAAAACCCGAGAACATAAGATTTTTACACTTTACTAATGGCGGAAACACTCGAAAGTCGATAATGGCTGCGCCCATGTTTTTAAGAATAAAAAGGTCTAGGATTGTTGACTATCGTATCTCAGTCTCCCTCTTCCATATTTTTTTAATTTTTAATTTTTGATTTTTTTTAGGTTACAACATAAATCTTTGTATTAAACTTATTTTTTTTTAAAGTTTCAGCTCAATTTTTTCAATATTTAATACATTAAAGATCTGGTGTTTGTACATTTCTTTCGCACTCACAGATGCTTTCTGTCTACCTTTTGTTCACTCCCTCTTCAATCTATAATTTTCTGTATTTTTGTGTTTTGATAAATGTTATTTTCAAGTATTAAATACAATATCTGCCTACTGTAAACTTAATTAGGTGAAATATGATTGTTATCTGTCTACTACCAAACATCAACAGTGGGCAAGTGAAAAGCACAAAACACATGTTTTCCAATATATGTGATACTGGAGGTATACAGTCAGACTTGTATATATTCAACAAACACCAGAGTTCGCGAAATGTGTCAGTCCTGTCAGACATGACCAGCAAAATTTGGGCAGATTTTGCTAAGGACTGACACAAGATTGGTATTTTGCAATAGAAAATTAATGATGACTGACATTTTTTTCACTAGGACCACCAAACCCATATGCAATTTCGCGAACTCTGAAACACCCTTGGGACAAAGGAAAAACGACAGCAATAAAACTGTATACATATTTACAGAGTATATATTATTAGTATCATCAACATCAATCCATGCACATTCATCTTAAATATCATGCTTTATACATGTCTTGTATTTATCATACTTTGAAATGACCTGGTTTGGGTTAAATGTCTGAATACAGCTATGTTTTTCCTTGATTAACTAAAATTAGTTCAGCTTACAGTCATATATGTTTCTAAATTTTCAAACACTTCTCTTCATAAATATCTGTAATGAATACTGCAGAAAACATAATACACAAAGCAATTTTAAATACTTTTCATCAGTATATCAAGAAGGTTTACTGCTACATGTATATTCTGAGGACATAATGGTGTATAATCCTTATTCATTGCTTATTAAAAACCTACTCATTAAGGTTGTATATCTTTTCTGAATAAGATACTTCATCGAGTAATTTGTTTGTATTCCGCCTCTCAGCAGCCAATACAACTCCATCACTAGCTAGAATTCCTAAGCAAGTACCAGCATGTCCAATTGCTTCCATGGCATACTCCACTTGATACAATCTCCCTATAACAAACATTATTATACATTACATCATTTTTTAATATGTATATAAAAGTAATTAGACATTATCAATGTATTATTGTTAACTGACAAGGGAGACTATCTGATGGACAACCACAGCAAATATAATGTAGAGACAGATAATTGACAACTGGAAGTGTGTTGAAAGTCCAGTTCTGTACTATCAGTACTTTTATTACAGGATATTATTTTGTTGTCCTCTACAAAACAAAAAATCCTAAAATGATCTGTTAACAGGTATAGAATTATGGAGGCAAATCGAATGTAAAATTCAGATGTGCTGACAAGTTTTAAACATGTCTTTCTCAGCATGGTGTCAGTATAATAAAACAATTATATGAGGTGAACATTAAGTTATACACCATTAAGAGGTTGTTCTCTCTCTGGCTATATCCCTGAGGAAAATATTGAACTCCAAATTAAACTTGATCTTTTTACCTGTCTAAAGTAAGATTTAAAATTTGAAGTTAATTGATATCAAAAATTTAATATCATACCAAGAAACCAAAAGTTGTTACTGCTTACATCATTATACCACTAGCTGACTTTTCTCTGCTAATAATCAATTCTACTGTTTGTATCAATGGTAAACACTTATTAGTTATCTACCTCCACAAAGTCCAATGCCCTTTAGTGCCTTAATTATATAAGGGAGATGTATGTAAATGTAGTAGTCATAATATAGCATTCCAACATTCATTAATGCCTTGGGGGGAATCCCTTATAAATGTTTCTATTGTTTTGTAAAATATTTTGAACAAAAATAAAAAACAATGTTTACAAAAAATATATTTCATTTTTAATGATATTAAAATTAAATTTGTTACCTTCAGGAGAAAAAATTGTTGTTCTGGAATCATATCTTCTTGACTGAAAATATAAAGTTAATCTTACTATAATTAAATAACCTACACTGTAAGTGAACCAATGATTG
The DNA here is from genome assembly GCA_963383655.1 of Bathymodiolus septemdierum. Classification (NCBI taxonomy): domain Eukaryota; kingdom Metazoa; phylum Mollusca; class Bivalvia; order Mytilida; family Modiolidae; genus Bathymodiolus; species Bathymodiolus septemdierum. The sequence continues at coordinate 83,276,712 of OY726520.1, forward strand.
ACATCGTTCAGTAAAAACCATCCTCAAAGTGGATACCTATGCCATAATTAATGACAATACCATACAAATTTTTAATATGAAAATAGTCTAGACAGTAACACCTACATGTAACATATTCTTTAATTATAATATACGAACATAAACAATATTAAAATAGAATACCAACTAAGCCTTCTTGAAAAATAATACATATTTTGTTACAATTTGTTTATATTTAGATATAAATGATAATCTTTAATCATTAAAATAAACTGAATTTTAGAATAACATATTTTTGTAACATGCTGTATCTCCAACCTAGTCTTGTCACAAGCAATATCAAATGTATTCTGGAACTGGGAGTAAGATTTTAAATTTCCAGAATACCTTTGATAGTGCTTGTGACGAGATTAGGCTGGAGATACCGAGCAGAAAATTTCTTCTGAATCCTAATCTCAACGAGATTGTGGTGGAAATAACTGGAAATCAATTCCAAGTTATTCACTACTCTGTTACCAATCTATTTGAATTGATCATATTCCTTCTGAAGGAGACCCATCTTTACTGGTCAGTGAGTAGATCTCGCCAACTTTCTCATTTAGTGCGAGCGCTCAGGAATTTTAGTCCGATTTATTCACCATCATTAAAGGATACGTATCAATCCTTCGTATAAATTTTTTTCCAATTTCATTTTGAAATATCGATAAAATCGTGCTGTAATGGAGTGTAACACCACTTTCTGAGGGTAAGATGGTTATGAATGAATAGAAAAATGATTGGTGAAGCGATTTATATAAGGGTTTCTGATAGCCACAAAACGTGGAAATGTGCCGACCAAGAGTTGGAGAGGCAAATCCACTGTTTACTTATGTAGAACTCTCTGACGTCCCACGGCTCTAGCAAAAAAAAAAGCTGTCGGGCGGTAGAGGAATCTCGGACTATACAAAGACGTGCGCATCTCATACGATCAAAGAAGGACCTCATTGACCAGGGCTTTCATTTGAAGCCGGTTGCTGCCAAAATTCAACGTCTACACTTTACTCTGCCGCCAGCTACTTTTTTATTCTCTATCCAGAGTTGTCGTTCCTGCTATGCTACGCAGCATCTCTGTCGACGCTCATTTTACAAGATTTTTGTAAAATTTAGAAACAGTAAAAAAAATGTACTTAAAATTGTTTTAATTATTGTAAATATCAATAAAGATGAAAATAAATCACTCATTTCAAATCAATTCTCTCTTAAAAATGTAGCGTAGCAGGAACGACAACTCTGGATAGAGAATGCTACTTTTTATGTATCAAGGATAAAAAATAGGTAATCCCATAATAATCTGGGTTTGTTGTATAAGAGCCCTTTTGATCTCCAATTTGTCCATAATTTATTTTGATTAAAACTAAAGTGAAACGCCAGATCAAAACTCTTTTATTGTATTATTTATCGTTCTTCCATGATATGATGAAGTTCAAGGACATTGACAAAATTGAAGTTGCAATCTCAAAAACGCTTTAACAAGAAATGGAAAATTGGTAGCCCTTGGTTGAAAGCAACCACTGCAGGAAAAGCTTGATATTTTTGTGACAGAATAGCTGCTAATTGATATAATAATAAACATGTGAAATTATTTTTGTTTTTATTTGGGTCAGTAAATTTGCATTCGGACTCCTGAATTCTACAACTCAAGAAGTCCGAATGGCTTGTGGGTCAAAAAGTTTTTCGTGAAGACTGGTGACAACGACAGCGTTTTTTTTCCCCCATTACCAATCGCTTATTATCGTCACGACTATTGACCTCTCAATTGTAAACAATGCAAGCCAAACAGGTAAAAGAGTCACCGTTTTTCATTGGCCAGCGAAAGTCTGGTACCTGTGTATGGCATGAACAAATTTTATAAACAGACCAAAAACCAGTCGACCTTGACTATTTAACCAAGCACCACAAAATGTTGAAACGAAAATTGAGTTTCCCGATCAGAGTTCCATCGCCAAATGGCTAATAAATAAAAAAGAAAGATATTTTTGAAACATTATCTGTTCCATTATTGGATGATATAAAGTTAAAGTCACAGATTATTAATCTGTAAAGCAGAAAAGTCAAAATTTTGCATCAAAATTTGAAATATTTCACATTATCAACAGGCATTCCGAATGATGCAATGATTTATCTTTAGGTATTTGGCATGAAGCTTTTGTTTGTGTAAAATGAAACAGCAATAAAATTTAATATGATTATAATTAAATATCTGACAATAAGCTCAGAGCAATTTGAAATTGATGCAAAATTCCAAACAACTTTACATTTTGAAAGAAAAGGAGGCTAAAGTAAAACAAAAAATAAATATATGAAATATAAGAATCTTAGGAAGTTAAAATATGTGTCGGGAAACCCCCAGAATGGATACAGCCACTTCCGGTTTGCACTGGATTTTTCATATGCATTCGGAATTCTCTAGACCGGCCATGTGTAACAATGCCACATGATCATCTCCTCTCAAATGTAAAGTAAGTCTTTAAAATACAGATAATTGTTCCAATGCAGATTATAAAAATATGTTCAACTCCAAATTACTGACATTCGATTTTTAAAGCACCTTTTTTTTATTTTCTAAATCAATTTAAACCGGACCGGAAGTGGTTGTATCCGTTTCAATGACTTAAATTTCCACTAAGCCAAGTTCGCCGACTATTCTTGTCCAATTCGTCTGAGGGGGCCCCGGTAGGTATATTTAAATGTGGCAGTCGAAAAGAGAAATATCTCGGGAGTGTAACGATATAATTGGGTCAGCGAAAGGATCACAAATAAGCGAAAAGTATTGAGGCAAAGTGGGGAAGGGAAAAAGAGTAGATGCTTACCTTGAAGTAAGGAAGAGGAGGGGGCATATATTTTTGGAATGAAACAAGTGCCTGTGGCTGTGTGAATGGTGCTATAACAAAATATTAAGGTAAGAAAGTTCATGTTTTACATTTTTATTGTTAAAAATTACAGTGGAATTTTGTTGAGTTATGAAATTGTGAAATCGCAGCAGCCATTTTGATCACTGACTATGTCCATGGACTGTATCTAAATCTCCATTGACATTGTGAAAATATATTTCGTATGTAAATCGTTGATGTTATGGGTTATACAAGAATATAATAATGGGGTATAGCAAAGGCTTCTCATCTACTTCTTAAAATATTGGATAAAAAAAGGTAAAAAAAAATGGTGAAAACTACTCGCTGACCAGTAATATCAATGAATAAAACTTAGTAATTTAACTGCCCCCCCCCCCTTTTTTTGGTTCAATTAATGCATTCCTCCTACACGATACATGCAATTCACTGGAAACAGATAATTACCACAACTTAAGCTGTTGAAAAATGGCTTGTGTGTTTGTTAAGAACGTTTAAAGATATACGAATAGCATTTTCTTTTAACTTTACACAATGATACAGCAGACTTACCATTTTCAGTATATTCAGAGCTAAACAGGATAGTTTCGTATCATAGCTTAATATAGTGTTGATCAATGTACGTTGAAGTGTAAATTGTCATAATCTTTTGAAAATCCCACCAGCAACAGAAGCAGAAGTAAAACAAGCTATCCGAAAACTGAATAATGGGAACGCTTCTGAAGAAAATGGAATACAAGCAGAACACTTTAAATTTGCAAATGCTGAATTGACAACAGAAATCTGTAGTATCATCAACCAGGGAATTATAATTCCCTGCATCAACCAAATATTTGACGGAAGAGCTTAATATTCCAGATAATTTGAAAAGTGGCATCTTAACACCAGTATTGAAAAAGAAAAAGGACAAAACTTTACCAGGAAATTATAAAGGCATAGTCAGGGTTTTCAAAGTGGGCCGGTACCCGGTACTTTTACCCGCCTGAGATCGTGTATAGTACCGGCAGAAATTACTGAACCCCCCAAAATTAGCGGTGGTCAAAACCACAAGTACGATGGTCGATAGGCTAGTGGAATATTTTTCATAAAAAATTAATGATCACGTCAATTGCTGAATTCTCGCATTCAAATCGAACAACTGCGTCACGACCAAGTTGATGGGATATTCCCTGTTTTAAAAATAACTTTACCTTAGTATCGTAAATAGCAGTTTGCGCATGCAGTAAATAGATATGTTTTCGCCCCAATATCTTTTCATCCTTGTGTAAGATTCGGACCGGAACAAAGCTGACATCATTTCAAAATAAAAAAAATGACAGATTACAAATTATGTTCAAACACAATTTAGTGTAATCTCCAGTAATATAAGTATGATCATTATGTATTATGAATATATGACTACACAATATTTTGTGCGATATTTTTAATCCATTTAAAACCCAGGGTCGAATCATTCTGGGGCGTACTGTCTTGTTGCTTAACTCCGTCCATATTGTTTAACTTCCGGTATATAAAAATAAAAACCTACATGTATGGCTAATTTATTTACATATTTTGACGGGGCCCTACCGTGGTTGTTCACGGAAATGAAAGTGTGCTGAAAAACATTTTTAAAAGGGGGTACGAGGAGATAAGGGATAGAAAATTACTAGAAATCTTGAAAAAGGACCGGACATGGCTCAAATGTCAAAACGCCGGTCCCCCTTTTTTTCCAAAATAATTTAACTTTTGTGATTCAAATGTTAATAAATGTCTTCCCGCGAATCGTTTTTGTTCGAACATTGTTTTTGCACATAAGTCGTGAAAGTAACAATATATAATGTTTTTGTTTAATTATATTTGTATTGATCTATTAAAATTATAAATTTTATTAAAGATTGATGATTGCATTATGCATGGTCTTCACTCTTGGTGAAATCTGAACTCTAAAGTTAATGGGAGTTTTCTTTCAAAAACACTTAATGTTTTGCAGTCTCTGAAGTACATTTTTTGATCCACAAAATGCTAGATTTTAAGGAGCTTCCGCCCCCTGGACCCCTTACGGCCCCCAGCCTAATTTTTTAGGTACCTCCTAAAATTTAAGAAGTACCTCCTATTATAAAAAAACTTTGAAACCCCTGCATAGTCGTTACAAACACGTTCTCAAAAATTATTGAGTCAGTCATCAAAGAGCTATTAGAAAAACAACTATCTCCGACGCAAAATCCCTCATAGCCAGAAATGATAGGTGATTTGCTCATTTACATATTCAAAATGGCGGCTCAAAGAGAATTTGGATTTTAACATATAGTTGAACGGGAAACTTTCTGTTAGCTTGGGCCGGACAATTTTCCGGGATAAAAAATCAAACTATGCACCGGTTTGAACAATATCTCAAAATATTACAGCTGTACCATGAAAACTCAAGGTTCCCACCCAGTTTCAAATTTTGAAGCGTAAACACCATTCAAAAGCATTGAAAAGAAGTGAAAAAATGCATCCTGTACGGTTTTCAAGACCTAAAAGCACTTTTCTTACAATCCCCATTCTAGTTGCCGGGACAAATTCGGTCAGTTCCGGTAACATTGTTGAGGAATCTTTCTTTGATCAATATTTTGCTGAAAAATTAAAGGTTCCCACGATAATTTAAAAGAGGGCTTCACAAATTTTGTTTTACCTTTCTAGTAGAGATTCAATAGGGGTTCACGCAAAAAAATCTACTATTTCGTAAAACTGCTTCTGCTAGACATAGCATTATTTGAGTAAGCACCGCATTCCATTGTAAATGTAAATAAACAATTGCATTTCGACAAAACAACAGAAGGTGTCAAACCACCAATTAATTTCTTTAAGGTTTTCTACTAAATTTGGGTTTTTTCGAGCCTACCTGGTCATTTTATCTTAAGTTTAACCTTTCGAAGACCATATATTTTCTGAAACGTACATGATTCCTCTACGTTCTGTGAAAATATCAGGGCATGTTTAAAATCTTGCAGTGAAATGCCATGCTACGGAAAGCACCTACTCTAAAAATAGCTCGGTCATCCCCAAGAAATTCACTATTTATAGGTCATGCATCAAATCCTCCATAGAGGTATTAAAATACAACTAAATCCATCAAATTTGGGCTCAAAATGATCCCTATTTATTTAACTTCAATTATCAATTTTAATTAGTCCATTCCATTCAGTAGTTTTCACAATACTACAAAGTGAAAGGAACTTTTTTCTTGAAAAGGGCCTACTTTCGTATATGTTCCAAGCTCTGATTGGTGAATTAGTGGTTTGACACCAGAACAAGTAACTAGATCTAGACTATAATACAATTGGTAACAATACTGCTGATATATAAAGTTAAAAAAATTTAACAATATATATACTAAACGATTTCAATGACAAACTAATATTTATGTGGGGCAGAAATTGAAAAAAAAAATGCACAATATATTTTTTATTTACATAATTTTATTTTCGTAGAAAAAAAAGGGGGGGCGATCTTTTACACACATCATCGGATTCCTAATAAACATATGATGACAATTAATTTTGATACGATCACAAATAATTATGAAGTTATTTATGTGATCAAAACTGTGATGAAATATTATTTTTTTTAAAAATAGATAAGAGTTTTCATCAGCGTCTTCCAAATATGGTTCAACGTTTATTTGCTGACGTCATACATGACGCGATTTGGTTTATGAATATTCATGAGCAAAATCACCCATGATTTCTGGCTATGTTGCAGAGAGGTTTCACTGAACATGCATCTAGTAAATTTACAGCATGTATTGCATCAGAAACTATATTAATTATATACAAAAAGTTTAATCAGGATTTAGAACTTCTGGCTGTAGACGCAGAAAAAGCATTTGATACCGTCAACCATGACATAATGCTAAATAAGTTATACCACGATGGGATTACTGGTGATATGTGGCTATTACTAAGGAACATTTATGATGGGCTAATCCTGAAAGTTAAATGGGGAGACCAGACCACAGAAAGTATAGATATTAAACAAGGGATACGCCAAGGTGAAAAACTGTCAACCTTACTCTACAAGAGGTATAACAACACAATTTTGGATAGTATTACAAAAAGCACGTTGGGAGCTACTATCGGAAATATTACTGTATCAGGGCCTGCCTGTGCAGATGACATTGCTCTGCTGGGAGAGAGTAAAGACATCCAAGCCATGTTAAATCTCCTAGAATATAACACCAAAAGAGATTTAGTGAAACTAAACCCGGAAATAACAGAAATAATAAATATATAAAAGCTCTACAAACACATCCGAAAAAATACATATTAGGAGGCCAGGAAATAAACAGAGTACAATCAATTAAGCACCTTGGAATAACTTACCAAGAAAACGGGAAAATAAACATTGAAGAGAGATTGAGTATAGGCAGACGAACAATATATGCCTTACTAGGACCTGGACTGCACGCAAGATCAGGAATGTCCCCAGTAGTTCTATTGAAAGTCTGGAATACATACGCTGTCCCACGGTATCTATATGGGCTAGAAATCCAGGCATAAGACACGAATAAATTAGAACAGCTTCAAAGGGCAACCTGCAGACAATTTCAATGCCTTCCAGAGCGAACCGCAGCAGTAGCTATCTACACAATAATAGGGGCAGAACCAATAGAGACAACGCTGGACAAAAATGCAACGATCTTGTTTACCACCTTAGCCAGGCTAGACTCATCCATTGAAAAAGAAATATTCATATGGGTAATGGAAAACTCAAAAGAAGAAGACAAATTATTCATCTGTAGAATTAGGAAGACGCTCCAAAAATATACTCTGCCATCTCCAGAAGAAATACTAGAAAATCCTCCAAAGAAACAGCAGTAGAAAAATGCAATGAAAAGGCCATTGACAGCTTTTGGTACGATAAATGGACAAACGAAAAGCAAACAAAATCTACATTAGAATATCTAGAAATTCAGCAATATCCAATAGGAACCCCACATAACATATTACGAAGTGTGAAAAATCGAAAGTACGACATACAAAAAGCAGAAATCAAATTACGTTTAATTACTGATACTTATATGCTACAATACCACCATGCTAAGTTCAACCGTAATAAAAATATCTCCGATCTGTAAACAATGTGGGGAAGAAGAAGAAGACAGAGAGCATTTTTTACTAGAATGTAAAATTCTAGAAGAAAACAGAAAAACACAAATGGTGAAACTATATGAAGCTCTGGAAGAGGCAAGGGTACACGGACTCTAGAACAAAATGGGCTGCTTATGCAAATCATCTTGGACTGCACCTCATGTAAAATTAACCAACTGATTCCATATACGAACCAGGATTTAGTACAAATTGAAAGAGCTACGCAACACTACTGCTTTGTGTTACATCAAAAGAGAGCTGAAATATCGAAGAACATTATGTAGAAGGGCAGATAGTCAATAGCTAATAGTACATTTCTAGAACTGTCTTTTCGGAATTTATCAAACTTATATAGTCAGCCAATAGCATAGTTTTCTTACTGTGTCCAGCCCCCGATCCGTTCATTGCAGAGATCGTTTTACATTTTAAACTGTTTATACGCATACTTAAATGATGATTTTACCTTTTATGAGTCAATTTGTTTTAACAACGAAAGAATTGTTGTATTCGAAGAGTGCGTGAAGGAAAGAACATTTGTATAAATCACGACAGCGCTTTTATCTTTTAGTGCTGTGTGTATATACGTTTTTACTAATATGAATAACTAAACAGCGGAATGGCCTTTTAACAACGCTATTAATTGTAATACTTCTGTGAAACGACTATTTTAAATACAATACACGTTTTATACTTTTTAGTATTGGATCGGTAAAATACGTTTTTATGCCACTAACCGAACTTACATAACATGGAAATGATGAACTTTTTAACTACTACGTATATTTTGTCATAACTGTAAATACGTATCTTTTTAAGTATGTGCCCGTTAAGCTAGGTTTTATAATTTTATCCATAATTGGAGTGCTCCGAATTCCGGAGGAATTTTACCTGTACAAAGACAAATATACGATTCTATATCATTTACATCTCCACTAACATGAATAGCCTCGGTTTTCCATTGGTATATCTTGCTTGATAGATGGTTTATCTGCTGAGCTGGTGTCCATGAGACTGTAGACGAACTGCCGAAAACTAATATGGAAATAGGTCTGTATTTCTATTATGCAAAAAATATGAATATGCATATTTTTCTGACTTTCGAAATGTATGAATACGGGAAGGCAGTGCCGGATTTACGGGTCATACTTAAATACGCCTGCGTGAAAAAGTGTACGCCCTCAACTATATATTAATCAAAATACTTTAAAACAAATCTTTTAAAAGTGTCTGTAAGATTTTGCATTTCGTCTGCTTCCTCTTGTGTAATGAAACAGCTACTCCTTTTAACTAGTGTTCTTGTCACAAAAACAATACTACCGATGTCATTTTGTTTATCTTTTTCGATGATATCAACTAAGATCTTTGCGATAAGTTCGCTTCTTGATATGTCAATTAATTTTGTAAATAAGACATATGTATTGTCTGTGTCAAACAAACATTCGTTTTTAAAACATTCATTCAATTTTTGTCTGGCTAATATAGTTGGCAAGTTGGATTTTATTCCAATTTCTCTTTTAAATATTCCCAAGCATGTAGACATTCTGCAAAGAAAAACATTCCGACTATATACTTGAGCATACAGGAGTGTACGGTTAGATCTGTTTTACGTTTTACTAATTGGTTTTTTTTTGTGGCAGTAAAATCTTGCATAGGCATATGCATTCTGTAGAAAAAAATAGCGGTAGGGTTACTTTATTTAACGCCACTTTCAGCAATATTCTAAATGTATTTTTATCGTGGCGGTCCGTTTTATTTGTGGAGGAAACCGGAACACCAGGAAAAACCGCCGACCTATCGCAAGTCACTGACAAACTTTATCACATTATGTTGTATCGCATACACGTATTCTAAACACCAAAATTACTGAGCTGTTCAGTATACGACTCTGAAATTTACTACATGTACATATATTTTCAGTTTTGTTTTGTAAAATCATCCAGTCACAAATTGATTTATTCTCAAATAAACATAATGTACATAGATCTAATAGTAATTGTACATGAAACACTTATTTACGCATCATTTATAAGCAACGTATTGCTTTGACAATTCGTTTTATATGGTGTCCGTATTTCAGCTACCTTATAAATATCGGTAGTTCAAATGCGGACATTATGTTTTTGAGTTTTTCAAAGAAAAATGTGAAGAATAATGTTAAATGAGCAAAAATTTTGATTTCCGTAGTAATAATCTAAAAGATGATAACTTTCTATGTAAAAAAAAGCATCATTACTTACCTATAAAAGTTGTAAAATCCTGCAGGTCGTCGATCTTGTAATTTTCAAAAATTTCCCGGGTTTGCCACTTTGTGAAGAATGCTACCGGACGTACTTCATATTTGATCACATGACACGGGTACATATATATTTGATTTGATATTTTATTAGAATAATTACAAAATACATACAACTGACAACAAGACACACTGATTTAAAGTAAACTTTAATTAATTTTTTTATTAAGAAAAGTCAATAAAAAGTAGAGACTTCCTATTCCGTCCGCAATTGAGCACCGTCCGCATTTGGGCGAATATTATCACTGTTCTTCTTTTCCCAATCTTCTTCTTCTTTCGGTATACAGCTATCCATCCACTGGATGATCACTAGCTGTTGCGCATGCGTGGGAATAAGAAATAATAATAAATTCAGTCAGTTTATAACATATTTACAAGTGGTGCCAACAGAAATAAATTTTGTGGTTAAAACTATTTACAATTTCATTTTTATTTAAATTTGTGATTGTAGATGGCTGAGAACAGTTGGTGTTAGCTGTTCTCTAAACGTGGTGACTGTTGGGCATAGAACTATAGTTTGAGGTAGTAAATTCCAGTGAATGATTGTGTTCGGAAAGAATGAGTACTTGTACGGATCTTTGAATGCATGAAGATGTCTGTATGTAAATGGATGAAATTGTCTGATTCTTGGGTCTGTAGGTATTAATATTGTTGTAGGAACTGCAACTATATGGTGAACAATCTTGTAGAACATGATAAGTTTTGTTTTGAGTCGACGTTGTTGTAATGAAGTCCAGGTGAGAGTTTGTAGCATGTCTGTGACGCTGCTAGTATTATGGTATCTGTTGCAGGCATACCTAGCTGGCCGTCGTTGGACCATCTCAATTTTATTGCAATGTTCTGCAGTGTGAGGGTTCCAAACTGAGCATGCATAATCTAGTTTTGAACGGACACGAGATAGGTATGCCTGCGACTTTATATTTGTGTTGGAGGTTTTAAGGTTTCTTTTCAAGAATCCAAGACTTTTATTTGCATTGGCTACTATGTTGTTAGCATGCTGTGTCCATTTTAAGTCGGATTGAAGAGTGATTCCAAGATATTTTGCTGAAGAAACTGATTCCAAAGTATGATTGTGTAGCAAGTAGTTATGTTTTACAGGATTTTTCTTGTTTGTTATTGTAAGGACTGAACATTTGTCTGGGTGGAAAGTCATCAGCCAGTCACTTTCCCATCTTGCGGCAGCATCAAGGTCTTCTTGGAGACTATCACAATCTTTTTGGGATTTGATAGTTTTGTAGATGATGCTGTCATCGGCGAACAGTCTGAGTTGGCTGGATTTCATATATTCTGATAAGTCATTAATATATACCAGAAAAAGAAAAGGACCCAGAACTGTTCCCTGAGGGACACCAGAAGTGACCGGAGCAATATCTGATGACTCTCCATCCAGAACCACTGTTTGTGTACGGTTTGATAAAAAGGCAGAGATCCAGGTTAATGTTTGATTCTTGATTCCATACAATTTGAGTTTGTATAGAAGTCGTTGATGTGGAACTTTGTCAAAGGCTTTGGCAAAGTCCATGATAATGAGATCAGTTTGAATATTTTTATCTGAATTTGCAGCAAGTTCTTGAACAAAGGACAGTAGTTGGGTTTCACAGGATCTAGAATGTCTGAAGCCATGTTGAAGATCATATAATAAACTGTTGCTTTCCAGATGGTTAAGTACGTGTTTTGTAATGACATGTTCCATAATTTTACAGCTGATACAAGTGAGAGAGATTGGTCTGTAATTTGCTGCATTGTATTTTTCACCTTTTTTGTATGCTGGTGCAACATTTGCATGTTTCCAGTCAGTTGGTATGCAGCCAGTCTGAAGGGATTTTTGAAAAATAATGGTTAAGATTGGAGCTGTAAAAATTTGAAGATCTTTTAGTATTCTGCCGCTGATGTTGTCTGGGCCACTGGCTTTATGCGGATTGATGTTGTCAAGTAGTTTTCGGATGCCAGGTGTTGTGGTGGTATATCTGGATGTGGACTCACACCCTTGTTAGGAATGTTATCTATTGATTCAGTGGTAAATACAGATTTAAATTGTTCGTTTAAGATGTTTGCCTTTTGTTTAGTGTCAGCAACTAGTTGTCCCTCTTTTTTCAAGGGAGCAACTCCACTGTTGTCAGTTCTGAGTGACTTTATGAAGGAGAAGAGTTGTTTTGATTTCGATTGATTATTAAAACTTTGATCTGGATCATTTGTTGGAAGGTCTAGGATTAATTTTTCGATATAGGTGTTGTAAGCATATCTTTGTTCTTTCTGGACCTGATGTTTCAGCTGTTTATATTTCTCTTTATATTTTTTGTCCTTTTTCATTTTGAAGTGTAATTTGTTCTTTTTATTAATCATCTTTCTTAGTTTATTATGGATCCAGGATAGTCGATGTTTGTATGTTAGCATTTTATGTGGGATGTTTTTATTAATTGATTTTGTAAGATTGTTCTTAAATAAGTTCCACATTTCATTTACAGTACTTTTTGCATCATTGTTTATGTTTATTATCTTTTTAAGTGCGTCTTCTAAATCAGATTTGATGTTATCCCAGTTTGCTTTGTCATACCTAAGGATTTTTCTAGGTTGTTGACGTACTTTACGCAGCCATATGTCTGCTTCTATGTAAACAACATCATGGTCACTAAGCCCAAGAGGTGGTAATGTATGAACTTTATTGATGATAGATGGATTGGTTACTGGGATGAGATCAAGAGTTCGCTCTTTTCTAGTTGGAACATTTACTAATTGATGGAGATTGTATTCATCGATGATATCTAAGAGTTTGATGTTAAGTTCTGTGTCTGGTTTACCTGGTATAACTTGTGGTATAGACCAGTCGATGTGACCCAGATTAAAGTCTCCTCCTAAAATAATATTGGTATTGGATGCATGATTTATTCTACTGAGGGATAATTCAAGCTGTTGTAGAGATGTTCCCTTATCAGATGGTGGTCTATAGTATGCACCTATTAGTAAGTTCTTACTTCCAGACATGTTTATTTGAGACCAAACTATTTCGCAATCAGTTTTGAGTTCGCTTACTTCAGTACTAATAAATTCTTTTTTGATGGCAATAAGCACTCCTCCATAACTTTGGCTGTTTTTATTTGGTTTCCTGTCTGACCTGTAGACATTGAATAATTCTGATATTCAGTTTGTCAAATGGATTTGGTGACACAAACGAATAATTATTAAAAATTGACGTTGGACATTCCACATTGTATGCACTCCCAGCTGATGTTACTAGCATTCATACATTCATAGATATGAGGGTGTACATTTTGACAGTCTATGTGATACCAGGTGTTACAGCTATCACAACATATAGCTTTATTTGTTGTTGTTACTGATTTTTGGCATGTACCACATGGCCATTTAGGAGTTCTAGGGCCAGGATTTGTTTCAGTGTCTGAAGAGTTTGCAATAAGTAATAGGCACAGATATAAGTGTACCTTTCCATTAGGACTATATTTGAGGTATTTGGTAGCATTCTTCACAAAGTGGCAAACCCGGGAAAATTTTGAAAATTACAAGATCGACGACCTGCAGGATTTTACAACTTTTATAGGTAAGTAATGATGCTTTTTTTTTATATAGAAAGTTATCATCTTTTAGATTATTACTACGGAAATCAAAATTTTTGCTCATTTAACATTATTCTTCACATTTTTCTTTGAAAAACTCAAAAACATAATGTCCGCATTTGAACTACCGATATTTATAAGGTAGCTGAAATACGGACACCATATAAAACGAATTGTCAAAGCAATACGTTGCTTATAAATGATGCGTAAATAAGTGTTTCATGTACAATTACTATTAGATCTATGTACATTATGTTTATTTGAGAATAAATCAATTTGTGACTGGATGATTTTACAAAACAAAACTGAAAATACATGTACATGTAGTAAATTTCAGAGTCGTATACTGAACAGCTCAGTAATTTTGGTGTTTAGAATACGTGTATGCGATACAACATAATGTGATAAAGTTTGTCAGTGACTTGCGATAGGTCGGCGGTTTTTCCTGGTGCTCCGGTTTCCTCCACAAATAAAACGGACCGCCACGATAAAAATACATTTAGAATATTGCTGAAAGTGGCGTTAAACACAGTAACTCTACCGCTATTTTTTTTTTACAGAATGCATATGCCTATGCAAGATTTTACTGCCACAAAAAAAAAAAAAAAGTAGTAAAACGTAAAACAGATCTAACCGTACACTCCTGTATGCTCAAGTATATAGTCGGAATGTTTTTCTTTGCAGAATGTCTACATGCTTGGGAATATTTTAAAGAGAAATTGGAATAAAATCCAATTTGCCAACTATATTAGCCAGACAAAAATTGAATGAATGTTTTAAAAACGAATGTTTGTTTGACACAGACAATACATATGTCTTATTTACAAAATTAATTGACATATCAAGAAGCGAACTTATCGCAAAGATCTTAGTTGATATCATCGAAGAAGATAAACAAAATGACATCGGTAGTATTGTTTTTGTGACAAGAACACTAGTTAAAAGGAGTAGCTGTTTCATTACACAAGAGGAAGCAGACGAAATGCAAAATCTTACAGAGACACTTTTAAAAGATTTGTTTTAAAGTATTTTGATTAATATGTGCATTCAATAAATTAATTTTTTTTCTTACTGAAATTCATTTTTATTTATTAGGCTTGTTTTTTTTCCCCAGAATGTTAAGGGTAAAAAAGCCCAAAATATTACAATATGATCTGTCATCATTGGACAATGCTGTGAAATGTGTAAAAGCAGGAGAGATGTCCGTTAGGAAAGCAGCAGAACATGTTAAAGTACCAAAATCTACTGTAGGAGACCGTGTCACGGGAAAGAGAGAAATTGTGGTCGAAAACCAGCACTACCTCTAGAGTTGGAGAACTTTATTGTGCAGTCTGTAAAGAGGGCATCCCAATTAGGCGTTGGTGTTTCCAGAAGACAACTTCTTACTAGAACCGGTACCTTGGTAAAAAGGTTGAAATTGAAAACCCCTTTTAAAAATTCAACCCCTGGTAAAGACTGGTGGCAAAAACTTAAACAAAGGCATACCGATTTAACCATGAGAAAACCAGAAAAGACGGGAACTTTAAGATGCAGAATGATGAATCACCAAAAGGTTGAGGAGTATCTTAAAGATTTAGAGGCAATATTAACAGAGAGAAATCTTTTAGACAAACCTAAGTTAGTTTGGAACATGGACGAAACAGGGAAATCTTTCGAACATGACCCTGTGAAAGTCATAGCTGAGAAGGGAGCAAGAAATGTTCCTGGACGTACGAGCGCTATGAGCACACACGTGACAATAGTTGCTTCCGTTAATACTGCAGGCGAAAGGATGAGCCCTCTGTTAGTCGTTAAAGGTAAAACAGAGCGATCGGTGTTTGGTTTCAATACAAGAGAGGCACCAAGCGGGACTATGTGGGATTTCCAGGAAAATGGGTGGATGGATGACAGAATCGTCGAGCGCTGGTTTAAAGAAATCTTTCTTAAACAGTGTGGTACTGATCGACCTCAGGTGTTAATATTAGATGGACACTCGTCTCACGGGTCTTTAGCTCTAATACAAGAAGGAATCGGAGAAAATATAGCTATATTATCACTACCACCACACACAACTCACTATTTACAGCCTCTGGACAGAACTGTATTTGGACCATTCGATAAGCAATACGACCGAGCTTGTTCAGAGTTTTTGCAGGAAAACACCCTACACAAAGTTGATAAATGGACATTTCCAACTTTGTTCAAAACTGCGTGGCATGCCTCCATGACTGCCGAAAACATCAAAAGTGGTTTTAGAGCTTGTGGCATAATCCCTTTTAGTCCACTGGCTATTCCCGAGTATGCATACCTCCCAAGTGAGCCTACAGAAAATTTTAATCAGGCAAACTCATCCGCCGTCACAATCACCGAACTATCAATGCAGAACTCATCTGGATCGTCAGCTACGGACACTGAGAATATCGCCCCATCTGGAGATGCAGCTGTTTCAAGTCTGGACCAACAGTCAACATGGTCCTCCATTGTAGAGCTAGCATCATTGAAAACACACTACTTTGTATACAACAACGGCCAGTACCAGTATGTAGATTTAAAAGACGGTATTTACTCAAAGACTGTTTCCTACAAGAGAGTTTCAATAGATCCACAACCAGACCCATCTTCCATACTGACATTAAGACGCATGTACAACCCACTAAAGCGTCAACCAGATTACAAATGGCGCATCTGTTGGGCGGAAATCGTTCCTACGTCACTCACCACAACAGGAAAACAGGTTGCAGTAGTCGAGTATATTGGGTCATATCCAGACAACATAAGTATTCATGGTAACGCCAAGTCAGCAAACAGCGAATACGTCAGAACCACTCCCACTGTTATGACTAATATAAAAGACAAGATTGAAGTTCAACAACCTCGGGAGGTTTACACAACGTTGACATTGGATGGCTCAACTTGTGCACCAAGAGACCTGAAACAGGTACAAAACGCAAAATACCAACAGAAGAAAGAAACCAAACCTACAAACCAGAAATCTGCAAACAACTCCGACGACTTACAACATCTTTTGTCAATTCTTGGTGACCATCCTTACATGCAGGAAGTTATACAGTTAAAGGGAAAACATCCATGCATAATTGCGTACACGTCCGACCAACTACAAGACTTAAAAACTTCTGTTCCGCAGATGCCATGCATACCAGTGTCATAGGAGTAGACCGCACATTCAATCTGGGTGCCGTCTATGTTACCATCACCGTATTTCACAACAATTTGATACGGAAGACATCACATGCAGCACCTATCATGATGGGTCCAGTTTATTTGCACTGGGATGGCCACTACCAGACATATCATAGATTGTTCAGTCACATACAGAGCCATCTCCACGACATCAAAGGTACCGAAATTAGCGGCAAACAACTTGTCTTTGGTTCCGACGAAGAGAAAGCTATGACAAAAGCGCTACACCATTGTTTCCCAGACTCCAAACACATATTATGAACACGCCATATGGAAGAAAACGCGAGACGTAAACTAAGACACGACATTGGTGCTAACGATTCGAGCGTCCAAGCAGTGATAAATGACATTTTTGGTAAAAGTAGATTGAAATCAGCCGAGAACGAATGTGATTTCGACCCGCAGGCAATGGAGTTGGCAGAAAAGTATGCAGACAAAATTCCCAGATTTGCAGCTTACTTCAGCAACCAGTGCTTACCCAACATCAAGAACTACGCGTCGAAGCCAGCAACAGAACAATTTTCAACACTGAACTGGACTAACAACGCTTGTGAATCCGACGATATGCCCGTGCCTTGTGCAGGATAATTTAATAGTAGTTTAACTTTTGATAAAATATAAATAATTTGTTTTCGCGGACTACGACGATATGCCCGTGCCTTGTGCAGGATATCATAGTAGTTTAACTTTTGATAAAATATAAATAATTTGTTTTCGCGGACTACGACAGATATGCCCGTGCCTTGTGCAGGATGTCTTAGTAGTTTTAATACGGGTTGCTTTCTGTAAATTTCTGTATATATTTTGGGAAAATTTAACTTACAACGAAATTATAAAGGGGGGGGGGGGGGGGGGGGGGGCTTTAAAAATGAATGGTTGTTTAGTAATTAAATATGTAAACATTTTCATTTAAAATCCCTTTGGGAGGGGAGCCCACCCTCACATTGTTCATGGCCTTGGGGGCCCACCCTAACATTGTTCATGGCCTTGACGTGGCGTTAGGGCTCTTCCATTATAACATAATGGAAGCCAACTATGAACAGTAAACGGGGTTTTTGTTTAAAATGTATTATTTTTTTCATGCATTTGCATGCATGCGTGTAATGTCATAACCGAGGCACGTGTTGGTAATTCATTTGCTAATTATCCAATACACATACAGATTTTATACAACACTTTATTTAAAACAATTATATATTATAATTTCGACAACAATTCGATTTAAACAATATTCCAATACCCGGGCTGCTCCGGGCGCTTTTTAGTATCATCGGACTCACTAGTTTAGATGCTCTGTCTTCTGCGATAGCTCAACCGATCTCTCGGTGGCTTTCAATTCGGGAAGCGCTAAAACTGGATGATTATTCAAGGAATATGATAATACATGTACTAAAAATTTTATATGGCTTCTGGATTGTTGAAAATTAAAATACAGGTCGGAGTGATAATCAGAAATTATCTAAGCGACATGAAATATTAGGGGCTCGACATTATGCTTTTCAAAATAATGTGTAGGCAAATACACTGGTTACGATCATCTGTTTAACACTTGGGAATCTTGTAAAAAAAAATCAGAGGATGTTTTTAAAGCAAATAGAAAATTCACAAGTTGTTACAACACTAAAATTTGGAACAGATTATGAAACTAGAGGCTTAGTGGCGAGCCTGTCTCGCTCACCTTTCATTCTATTTTGAGGAAACTTTATACAGAACCTTCCATAGGTGCTTCCTACCAAATTTCGGTTCATTTGGCTACTCGGTTTCAGAGGAGAAGATTTTTTTAAAATCAACCAATCAGCAAAAGAATTGCCTGTGGTGGTCATGTTTATTAACAGATCTAACTGAACAATTCTCGATTTTGTGATTATCTACACCGCATCTATCCAATTGAGCTTGAAGTTAAGGATACTACTGATACTCAAAAGTATCCTTCTTACATTGACCTTCACATTGAAATTGACAAAGGAGGAAGATTAAACACAAAACTCTACCACAAATGCCATGACTTCACTTTTCCAAAAGTCAATTTCCCCTTGATCAGTAGTAATATTGCAGCATCACTAGTTTATGGAGTTTACATTTCACAACTCATACATTATTCTAGAGCTTGTGCCCAGTACGGTGATTTTCTGGACAGAGCTCAGCTGTTGACGCAAAAGCTACTCAAACAAGAACACATTGCTCCTAGGTTGAAGTCATCCCTACAAAAATTCTACGATCGTCATCACAATCTGGTTGACTGTTACGAAATACTCATATCTCAAATGACAATGGATCTTTTACTTTTTACATAGATGTTTTCTCTCCTCTATCACTGCAAAGACTTTAACCGGACTTGACTGTATAAACGAGTTACAGGGTGGGTGTCTTATAAGAAGCAGGAACTGCTTACCATTTGCGGGCACATGAGTTCACCACAGCTTTTTGGTGGGGTCCGTGTTGCTCATAGTTTTAGTTTTTTGTATTGTCCTATTATGTGTCCTTACATTTTTTAGTTCTGTGTTGTGTTGTCCATTACGATTTCCGCATAAAAACGATGTTCAGTTCATCTTTACCTCTACTTGTTTGTAGGACTCGTGTCTTATTTATGTTATTTGTCCAACACAATTGACTGTATATATGAGTAACACGGCAGGTGTCTTATAAGAGGCAGGAACCCCTTATCCTTCATTGACCAACAGGAAACAATAAATACCTATGGCAGCCATGTTTGTAAACGGATCCGGACAAAATCAGCAATATTTATCCTACCAATTTCGGTTCATTTGGCCAAGAGGTTTCAGAGGAGAAGATTTTTTAAGAAATTGACCGACCAGAAACAATATTTGCCTATGGTGGCCATGTTTGTTAACAGATCAGAACGATATGAGCAATCTTAATAGAGGACCTTCCATAGATGCTTCCAACCAAGTTTCATTTGACATAGCAGTTTTAGAGGAAAAGAATTTTAGAAATCAACCAACCAGAAACAAGAATTTCCTATGGTGGCCAAGTTTCTTGATTGATTGAGAGGAAATAAGCAAACTTTATAGAGGACCTTCCATAGCTGCTTCCTACCAAGTTATGGTTCATTTGGCCAAGTGGTTTCAGAGGAGAAGATTCAAATGTGAAAAGATAACAGACGACAGATTGCAAGCGCAGTACATGAAGTGATGGCAAAAGCTCACATGGTCTTTCGGCCAGCTGAGCTAAAAAAATCAAATAAAATGAAGACAATATTTGCTACCTTGATTTATAATATTTTCGAATGTAATATTTAAATATCCGAGAATTAGCTATACCAATAAATCCAAGTATTAATATATACAAAAACATCATGACAACAAATTTATGTCTATGTAACCATGACATCCAGCAACTTGTCAATGACCTGAAAAATATTTAAGAAAAATATGAGTGATTTTAATTCTTAAAATACAAATGTACAGAGAGAAAAATCAAAGCCTTTGTATGCTTCCAGAAGCAAACTTTCAACAATTACCTTTTGTTCCAATAAGATAGATTAAAGCAGTATAAGAATGTCTAAAAAGCAACAAGTTTAATGTATTTAAAAAGATCATAATGTGACATGAGAGATTTAAAGACAATACCCATATGAATAGCTAAAGCTGTGTTCATTACAAAAATAATGGTAGTTTTTTGTAATCTTTATCCAAATGGATTATGGAAGCAGGTCCCATTTCTTCAAGAACTCTTTACAAATTTTGAAGAAAGGATATAAAATGAAAAAGAAAAAATATCACACCATCAGAACAGTTCCTAAATCAAATAGGAAAATTGTAGAAAACGATAAAATTGAAACTTTCCTGGCTTGGTACAGACACTTCAATAGCACAGTGAGGAATGGCACAGGAATTTTTGTTTTTTTTGAAGAGTTTCCTGATTAAGCGGGTTCGGCAATGGACTCCGACTGTTCAGTATATTTTAATGAAACCAAGAAGGTAGGTGTTTAACAATACTTTGAAACTGGTGTTTTACTTCTTTTTTTCCACAAATGTTTTACCCATTGGAATTTAAGTGTTTTTTGTTTATATATTAATAAACACAATTTCTTAAGTGTGTATATTCTTTTAGAAATCATCTCCACAAATCTCTTGAGTGAAAATACGGATCCTGTTTGGCTAAAACACATAATTTGTAGTAAATACAAAATGTACTTCAATATATTAGTATTTTTTTTTTTTAGCTGTGTGAACGGAGAAACATTTTTATCACTTAGTGCTATCTTAACTATACTTCTGTATAATAACAATATTCTACGATTTTTATGGCACCGTATTAACGGGTTAATTGCACCAGAAAAATCGTGTTTACTTTAAAATTTCACGTAAAAATATCTGACTGATGTGAAATGACATTTTAATAAAAACCGACAACACCCTTGTTGACATCATGTTTCTTTTGAGTACAGTCAAACCTGTATCTCAAGGGAACCTGAAAATGTGCCCTCTATATACAGGTTAAAATTATTCTATATTAAATAATGGGAAAAATGAGACTGTCCTTTATAGACAGTGATTTGCTATATATAGGTGCCCTTTAAGGCAGGTTTGACTGCACTTCCGATCAACAAATAACTGTTAATAGCTATTCTGAATAACACTATGTTTTATTTGATTAAATATACAAGAGGAGGTTGGTATCATAAGTAATTTTCAAAGAATATTAAAGCATGATATCATCCATGAGCAAGGTCTTAAAACTGACATTTATTATATCTTCATTTAGTATCAGATAACTAACTCTAAAACAGTAAAACATGTTAAAATATTTAAATACAATCAGGAGCAAAGTTGTTTTTGTTCAGAATAGACACTTGTCTGGATTAGATTGGAAAAATTTGCAAAAGTATTCAATAAATTAAGCTTAAACAGGATTTTAATTCAGTTTCTTGATTATACAGGTTTTACTAAATTACTACTATAAATACTGGAGAGCTGAGATTTGATGTACAATAAAACACAATGAGTTATCTCCCATTGTACACCAATATTTTGTTTCTACAATTAATAAGGTAAGGTGAACATGTAAAATTGTAAGCTTTCTACCAGAATTTGATGAAAAATATCAGATGTTATACCTTGATGGAGAAGATTTCTGTACATAAACTAGTAAATATTTAATACGGATGACTTCGTTGTTTTGTACTACATAATATTTATCAGGGACATCTCCAGCCATACTTCCTGTGGCTCTTGATCTGTTCTGATTATTGTCTGAAAAAACAGTAAAGTGATGATTCAAATTCACAAAAATGTCCTTGGTGAGGTAGTGGTTAGCATACTCACCTCGAGTGTAGTAAATCTTGGGTTTTTATTCAGTAAGATGTCTTCATACATTATCTCCCTTGTCAGTGGGGGGTCACAATATTAAAAAGTTCTTGTTTCAACAGACAATGACAGAAGACCAAAGATTAAAGAAAATTAAATACATTGTACTTCATTGACATTTCAATTTAATTTAAATTAGATCTCTTTACTTGCTCCCCCTCATTTTCTTGGTCGCTAACGTTGTCAGTAATATCTATGAAAATAATGTTACTCAAGATAAAATTAATTAAAAAATAAAATAATTATTTGATAAAATATGGTTTTAACCGTTTTATATTAGAATATTTATATTTAAATAAAAAAAAGCATTTTGATAAATAATGAAATAAATTAGCATGTTGTAAATAAATAAATACATAACATGCATAGTTTTTATATACAATTCATTTTAATAGTTTTGTTTTCTGTAAACTATGGTTTCATACCAGAATATTTATATTTAAATGTACTATTAGAAATAACAACAATGCAATGTTGTAATTAAGAGCATGCCCCGACCTCTATATTTTAAACTGAGCAATGTGCCGTCATGGCTGTGATGGTATGGTAGTTGGATTTACAACTACCTATGCAACCAGTGTCTATTGTCACTGATATTGTGAGTTCGAATCTCGATCAGGGCGAGGTGTACAATATTATGTGATAAAGTTTGTCCGTGACTTGCTACAGGTTGGTGGTTTTCACCGGGTTCTCCAGTTTTCCTCCACCAATAAAACTGACCGCCACGATATAACTGACATATTGTTGAAAGTGACATTAAACACCATCAAACAAACAAACATAAACTGAGCAGTTTTGATAGTGCAGCTGTCATTAAAGTTAACAATTTATAAACCATATAACACTCTCTGTAAGAAATGATTATCCATCCCCAAAACCTGTAATAACCCTAATTTTTCGACAAACATTTACCATGTCAAAAGGACACTATGCCTTAACTCATGCAAAAAATAGTTGAATTAAAATAGTAGTAAAGTGATCAACTAAAGTACATATGACTTATTATCCTACTAAATGTGAAAGCTATAGAACAAACAATCCCAGAAGAGTTGCTAGGCCCTCTTGTTTGGAAATTGGTACGGTTACAATATCCCTTCTACTTCTACCAAATACTGACCCGCCTTCAACAAATTGAAGATTATGTCAGAGGTTGCACATAACAATTGAAAAGGGTTAAAACTATTTACAAGGTTGATTAATGAGTATTTCATTGAAGAGACAGCAGCTTCGAATGTTTCAACTGAGCAACTCATAACTATGGGAGGTGGCAGAGGGTTCCAGTCAAATATTGTACCAGGGAAAAACCATTCTTGTCATTGTTGAGTCTTACAAGGAGGGATAATGAAAGATGAGAAGCAGGGGCGGATCCAGGATTTCAAGTTAGGGGGGAGGGCACACCTAAAAGAATTGCGCTGAGTGGAGGGAGGCGCGAAAATGTTTGGGGTATTTCGTGTGAAAAATCATGATTTTACGCCAAAAAATCATATTTTTTCCAATTTTAGAGGGGGGGGGGGGGCACACCAGGTGCACCCCGCCCCTGAGAAGTGCATGTTCCGTGATTGTCTCAACGGTGGCTTAAGTCTGTCTGTTTGAGTAATACATTGTACCTGTATCAATACATCCGAAAGGATAATTTTGATCAAAATTCAGAAAGATTCATCCTCTAGAACTTAAATTGTTGCACAGAAACCATTCTCTCTGCAGACAGACGATGACAACAATTTTTTGATTGTGTTAAAACATAAACACTGGTAGAGAATCATACAAGGAATATTTAAGCCAAGTTTGCCATCAAATGGTTCTATAATTTCAAAGAGGAAGATAATTCCTATAAAGGTCCTTCAGTGATGGCTATTTTGGATTACTTATCCACATAAAAAAAAGGTCTATGCGGAGCGAAGCATGATACGGCCACAGAATGTTGACAAGGGAAAGTTGAACAAGTGTACATTGAAGGCAACTGTGGATACAGTTATTTGTTTGACACAGTAATTTACTGGATTCACTGTATTCTGTACATATGTCTTGTTTTACTATTTCAAGTGTTAAAAATGCCTTCCAACTATGTGAAATTTAAGAATTGGGCCCCTTTCTAGATCCCTTTGCAAAATAAAAAAGCAAAAAAAAATCTATGGTCCATCCATAACCCATAAAGATGATCAGTTTGTGAAAAACTGTATTAAAATTAGATGAAAAATAAGAAAGTTAAAATTTTGGAATTCAGCTTTTGCTGAGCTCTTTTGGTTAAGTTTATCTTCGAAATCGTAAGAGATAGAGGAAATCTGTCGACATACTACCGGAAGCCAATGTACAGAACATTGTGTTCAGAAAGATAATTAGATCCGTCAACTAGAACTGATGTCATTGCATGGAAACCATTCTGTCTACAGATGGACAACGATGACAGCACCATAACATAATACTTTGTACTGAAGCCATTCAATGATCATTAATGAACCGTTTTGAGATCAATCAAGTTTATTTATTTTCCCATTGAACTAAGTTCTGTGATGGACCAACCCAGGATAACTCACATCACATTAAATTTCATAAAAGAGCTTTGTAGATCAGCCAATAAAATCACATAATTTGCTCTAGTGGTCATATTGAATTTAGATCAATACCAAAATCATAAATTCTCATAATTTCTGATAAGTTTCAGAGAAGATGTTTAAGTATGATGACGAAGGACTCAAAATGATGACAATTGAGCACATGATCTAGTGAGCTAATAATGGTGTCACATTTTTATTTGATTAATGCAACATCTATCATACCTGTTTTTGCTTGACATTTAACAGCTGGATCATCAATCATCTCACATAAGGCCACACAACTTATCATTTTACCCAACAAACTCTGGTCCCAACCTAGACCCACTGGACTGTAATGCAATGATAATGACAACTCACTTGAGAGGTAGGTTCCTTCACCAAAAACAGATATCTGAAAAATGATGACAATCAATTAAAAAAAATGAAACATACTAGTAGCACCAGTATCAGAGTATCTTGTTTTATCCTGCATTTGTTCTATTTTAACAGGCAAATTGCCAATTGATAAAATTTTCCTATATACTGTTTCTGACCGAAATATAGCTTTTTCTGGTATCCCTGTCACATGTTACCTGTTGAGCTCTTGGAACCTAGTTACAAATCCAGTTCACTTCCTGTTGACAGAAAATATAAACTAGAGGCTCAGTGGGCTGAGCCTGTGTCACTCACTTTTCATTCTGCTTTGAGGAAACTTAATACAGAACCTCCCATAGGTGCTTCCCACCAAGTTTTAGTCATTTGGCTAAGCAGTTACAGAGAAGAAGATATTTAGAAGTTAATCAATCAGAAACAAGAATGGCCTGTGGCGGCCATGTTTATTAACGGATCGGAACTAAATGAGCAATCTTTATAGATGACCTTCCAAGGATGCTTCCTACCAAGCTTCGATTCATTTGGCAAAGTGGTTTCAGAGAAGAAGATTTTTTAGAAATCAACCAATCAGAAACAAGAATTGCCTTTGGCAGCCATGTTTGTTAACGGATCGGAACTAAATGAGCAATCTTTATAAAGGACCTTCCAAGGGTGCTTCCTACCAAGGTTTCGATCCATTTGGCCAAGCGGTTTCAGAGGAGACGATTTTTGAGAAATTAACCAATCAGAAACAAGAATTGCTGTGGTGGCCATGTTTGTTAACAGATCGGAACTAAATGAGCATTCTTTATAAAGGACCTTCCAAGGACGATTCCTACCAAATTTCGATTCATTTGGCCAAGCGGTTACAGAGAAGATTTTTTAGAAATCAACCAATTAGAAACAAGAATGGTCTGTGGCGGCCATGTTTGATAACGTATTGGAACTAAATGAGCAATCTTTATAGAGGACCTTCCAAGGATGCTTCCTACCAAGTTTCGATTCATTTGGCAAAGCGGTTTCAGAGGAGAAGATTTTTTAGAAATCAACCAATCAGAAACAAGAATTGCCTGTGGTGGCCATGTTTGTTAACGGATCGGGACAAAATGAGCAATCTTTATAGAGAACATGATATAGATGCTTCCTACCAAGTTTCGGTTCATTTGGCCAAGCGGTTTCAGAGGAGAAGATTTAAACAAATCGGCCAATCAGAAACAATAATTGCCTATGGCAGCCATGTTTGTTAATGGATCGGGACAAAATGAGCAGTCTTTAGGGAGGACCTTCCATAGATGCTTCCTACCAAAATTCACTTCATTTGGCTGAGGGGTTTCAGAGGAGAAGATTCAAATGTGAAAAATTAACAGACGACAGACAACGGATGCCAAGTAATGGCAAAAGCTCACATTGCCTTTGGCAAGGTGAGCTAAAAAGAGCAATCAAGGGATAATTATATAATTTTATTAATTAATTCAAAATATAAACGTCGATGGATGAATGTGGTTTTTCTGCAGGATAAACACAATATTAATGCAATGTCTTAAAATATAAAGTTTATGTGTATTCGGTGCAAATCTTGAGAAAGGTTCGGTGAACTTCACCTTTATCCTAATTTTTATACACATAAACTTTATATTTTAAGACACTGCACTTATATTAGTCTATATAGCTAAAAGGAACTATGTCATTGTGAAATGAACAATTCATTTTCTGCAAAATATGGATTTAAAGGCATATAATATTATGGTCTATCAAAATTGGTTCTTGAAAGCCATGTAATATTGTTTACATTTATGCATGACTTTTAATACATTATACATGTATATAGTAAATCTACATCAAATCTGTGTTATTTATATTGAAATAAATGGTTATTTATAGGTTTGTTATTAAACTAGGAATTATATATAATGTTAATGTTTTATGAAAGTATTTATAGCTTGTACCCAATTCAAGTTATCATTTTAACATAACTGCTGAAATTTCTTTTTCAACAAGAATCTGCTAAAGTTTGTCTGTGTCTTCGATTCTAACTGGGCATGCAGTAGAATTTTGTCATCCTTGGCATTAAATAAAAAAACAACTATTCTTAAAGCTAAATCTTACAAAAAGCAACTGCCAAGAAATCATTTCTTAATTATTTTTTGCTTATGGACAGAATTTTTATTTTTATTTTTAAAACAAATTCTAAGACAATGTGCCTTTGAGTTTGATGCTATCCCCCATGCCCCTCCCATTGTTTAGTTGGAGGAGAACAAGTTAATAATTCTACTAAGGTTATACTCATTACCTTATTCATATGTGAAATTAAACCATTATGTAGAATAGAATGAAAATTTTCAAAGCGGCTTCCATGATAAGCGTACAAAAGTTCTCTCCCTTGTCTCTTCTCTTCAAAATTTGTATAAGTTAGCTCATTTGGCACAACTTCAAAAATATAGTTTGGCTTTGTAGAATTTCCACATTCCTTCGTCAATTTCTTTACATCTTCAAACTGAAAAAAATACAATAAATCTCTATTCACCTGTATGTATCATCGTGCTAGCTAATTCTTATCATTAGTTTCCTTCCAGTAGAGGAGAGGATCAGGTCATAAGATCTGCACAGTGAATATGCTACATACAATTTACATGAACATATTTCAGCTATTAACTAGCCTGTATCACTCACTCACCTGGCTATTCATTCACAGTTTGCATTAATCAACTCTAGATTTTGAGAGAAAACAAATTCATTTGAGAAGAAGAACAAGACGAAAAAAAAGAATTCAAGGTAAAATTATATATTATATGTCTACCTTCGTTCAAGGGGGGGGGGGACATAATTATAATATCCATTTACACAAAGGGTCCTACCAAGTATGTTAAATTCTAACCCATTAAAATAAGACTTTAAATAAGAAGTGTAGGCAGATCTATGTCTTGCCTTTCCCCTGCAAAAGAATATGCACATGCACCCTCCACCATCAAGAGAATGTTAAAGAAATACTTTGGGACAAGAACTTTTTGTCATATGTCACAGGATGTCAGAATAATCAGGTGTCAGATTGCACAAGTTCCACTGTAAAACATTTTATTTTCATGAGGTAATTGTATGCTAAAAAAAATCTAATACAGCTTGTGTTAATGTCTAATATAATATACACTTTGACAAAAGTTAATCGCCACTTGATTTATTTCATAATATCCTTTGAAAATTAACTTTTTCAACATGTGATTGCTGTAAAGAGTATATGTACATAAGCTGTAATTAAATATGTAGCACATCATTGACCGATAAAGTCTTTTCCTATTAAATCCGGTGAACAATTGGTGTCATACCTAATTACACACAGTATGTTTGAAAGTTGAGGTCGTAGAGTTTTACGTATAGAGTGTTTTCATTGCAGAACGCACATATTATATCCCTTTTTGATAATCATCCATTGGCTGACAGGTTGATCTTCAGGGACTATAACTCCAGACCTCACAGAGTTCTCACTGCAGCAAGAGATGATTGACACACTTCAGTGGCCTGTCATGTCCCCTGATATGAACCCAATCGAGCACGCATGGAACTTTGTTGGCCGTAAAGTGACCAACGTAATCCACCATGTCAAAATATTTCTGAATGAACAAACGCATTTTTGGAAAAATGGCAGCGATTCTCACAAGAGAGGCTTCGTTGCCTATTTCGTGGAATTAATAGGCGAGTGCTAGAGTTTTGGCGTCAACGTAGCAGTTATATTAGCTAATGAGTAAATGTGCGTGATAAGGCTTCTCCATACATTCATTCAAAAGTTCTGACAAAATATGACTTGTTCATTTTCTTAAATTGTGGAATAACAATAACCAAATAAAACTTTTTCAAATTTTCAAAATGTTCAGGTTATCTCCCTTTTTCCACTTGTAATAACAAACAATCTGATTTCATAATCAGCTTCAAATATGACTCAAATTGTAGCCCTTGATATAATACATAATGAAATATTACCCAAAAAGCATTTCAGGTTCAACTTCTTTCATCCTTAAAAAAAGAAAAAAAACAATTTTGAAAAAATACTGTGTGGCACTTAACTTTTGTCGAAGTGTATATATATATGTTACAGTACAAATTGGAATCCAGTAGGATCCAGAATCCTACTAGTACAAATTGAAATTCCAATTTCTACTAGTAGAAATTGGAATTCTGATTTGTACTGGATTTTAACCAGTATAAATCAGAATTCCAATATCTACTAGGACAAATCAGGATATCCAGATTGGCCTTTGGTGAGGGGGGCCGTAAGAGAGGGGGACTACTGTAATGTCGTAATTAATGAAAAGAATTAGAATATCTGTTGGTGGAATCGCCATTAACACGACCTCATTATAAGTCGGTTGCTGTTCCGAAGTTTGCCGAACACCGGTAACTGCTATAAATAACCAGGAAGCATGTTGGAACAGTTGCATGTAAATTCGTTAGAATTAATATAATTTAAGAAATATATCTGAAATTGGATCCCGGGGTAAATCAGTTAATATTATATAATGGTATTTAGTAAGAATGACACTTAAAATCGAACATACGTGATGAAATTAATAAAAACCAACCCAAACTCTGCAAAGGGGCCTTATAAAGGGAAAATTGTTAACAAAATTGTATTGCATATTATTGACAACACTTGAGTTGGCTTGATTATATTTTTTTTTAGGAAAAAACAGACATGAAGTTCATTATTTTAGTCTCCAATTTAAGAGATATCACCTAGCATTTTCTCCTGAAAAAAAAAAAAGGATATATAAAAAAAACTACGATGCAATTCTACTGTCAAAATACGATTCGGCCGAAAAAAGATACTACATTATGCTTACCGTATGGTCGGTATAACATCTTTTTTAAATTTTTACACAAAGCTTGTTAAATCCTCCTTTTTGTGTGGTTTTCGTGTAGAATCCGTCAATGTTTTGGTTCTTCCACGATTTGATTTGAGCACGTTTTCTTCATCAACAAACAATTTCGCTCATGTGCAAATGCTTTCCTGAATGAGTTCACTATCAGGTCATATGAATATTGTGCGGGTCAACATTGAAATTTTACTGGATACAAGAAAATCAAACAGCGACATATTTCCTTCGTTCTAAGCTATTTACGTATGATATTAAGTAAAATTTCAACTGCAAGTAGTATAAAACATCTTATATTGGCAACTTTTAATAAAAAAAAAATTCAATTCTGACAGCCTTTAAACATATTTAATTACTTACTCTTATAGCTTTTCTTAAATATATTTAATTACTTACTCTTATATCCTTTCTTAAACATATTTAATTACTTACTCTTATATCCTTTCTTAAACATATTTAATTACTTACTCTTATATCCTTTCTTAGACATATTTAATTACTTACTCTTATATCCTTTCTTAAACATATTTAATTACTTACTCTTATATCCTTTCTTAAACATATTTAATTACTTACTCTTATATCCTTTCTTAGACATATTTAATTACTTACTCTTATATCCCTTCTTTAACATATCTAATTACTTACTGTTATATCCTTTCTTAAACATATTTAATTACTTACTCTTATATCCTTTCTTAGACATATTTAATTACTTACTCTTATATCCTTTCTTGACCATATTTAATTACTTACTCTTATATCCTTTCTTTAACATATTTAATTACTTACTCTTATATCCTTTCTTAGACATATTTAATTACTTACTCTTATATCTTTTCTTAAATATATTTAATTACTTACTCTTATATCCTTTCTTAGACATACATGTATTTAATTACTACTCAGTGTCTTATATCTTTTCTTAAATATATTTAATTACTTACTCTTATATCCTTTCTTAGACATATTTAATTACTTACTCTTATATCCTTTCTTAGACATATTTAATTACTTACTCTTATATCCTTTCTTAGACATATTTAATTACTTACTCAGTCTCTTATATCCTTTCTTAGACATATTTAATTACTTACTCTTATATCCTTTCTTAAACATATTTAATTACTTACTCAGTGTCTTATATCTTTTCTTAAATATATTTAATTACTTACTCTTATATCCTTTCTTAGACATATTTAATTACTTACTCTTATATCCTTTCTTTAACATATTTAATTACTTACTCTTATATCCTTTCTTAGACATATTTAATTACTTACTCTTATATCCTTTCTTAAACATATTTAATTACTTACTCAGTGTCTTATATCTTTTCTTAAATATATTTAATTACTTACTCTTATATCCTTTCTTAGACATATTTAAATACTTACTCTGATATCCTTTCTTAAACATATTTAATTACTTACTCTTATATCTTTTCTTAAACATATTTACTTACTTACTCTTATATCCTTTCTTAAACATATTTAATTACTTACTCTTATATCCTTTCTTAAACATATTTGGAAAGGCTTGTCCAACACCCATGTAACAAGGTCCACAATTTCTTCTGAGATATCAGATTGGGTCATTAGTTCCTGTAGATTCTGAACTTTATCAACACATCTCTCCTGAAAAAAAAATAAACAATTGTTCATATGACCAATATGTATCAATATTTGAAGACATCTTCATTCTTAAACACAAACATATGTATAAATGTACTTTTACATCAAATATATATCATTTTACTTAAATACTTAAAATAATTTCCTAAATGTCAAATATCAACACTGAATTCAATTTACTGTCTATGGCTAATCATAATGAAGGTATCCAGGAATCATTGATTGTTGTGTCAAGTCAGCAGTATTTCAGCTCTTTTACTTGAGAACAAACTTACAAATCATGTATGTAACTAGAGGCTAGAGCCAGTGTCGTGTACTCATTCTGATTTGAAGAAACTTTATACAGAACCTTCCTACCAAATTTCGGTTCATTTGGCTATTCAGTTCCAGAGAAGATGTTTTAGAAATCGACCAACCAGAAACAAGAATTTGGCCAAGCAGTTTCAGAGGAAGAGATTTTTTAGAAATCGACCAATCAGAAACAAGAATTGCCAGTGGAGGCCATGTTTGTTAACGAATTGGGACTGACCAAATGAGCAATCTTTTCAGAGGACCTTCCATAGATGCTTCCTACCAAGTTTCAGTTCATTTGGCCAAGAGGTTTCAGAGGAGAAGATTTTTCAGAAATTGACCAACCAGAAACAATAATTGCCTATGGTGGCCATGTTTGTTAACGGATCGAAACGATATGAGTAATCTTAATAGAGGACCTTCCATAGATGCTTCCAACCAGGTTTCATTCCATTTGACATAGCGGTTTTAGAGGAAAAGATTTTTAGAAATTGACCAACCAGCAACAAGAATTGTCTGTTAGTGGATCGGGATAAAATGAGCAAAGTTTATCACAGACCTTCAATAGATGCTTCCTACCAAGTTTCGGTTCATTTGGACAAGTAGCTTTAAAGGAGAACACTTTTAGAAATTAACCATTCAGAAACAAGAATTGCCTGTGGCGGCCATGCTTGTTAACGAATGGGGACAAAATAAACAATCTTTAAAGAAGACCTTCCATAGATGCTTCCAACCATGTTTCATTTGACATAACGGTTTAAGAGGAAAAGAATTTTAGAAATCGACCAATCAGAAACAAGAATTGCCTCTGGTGACCATATTTATTATCAGATCGAGATGAAATGAGGACTTTCCATAGATGCTTCCTACCAAGTTTCAGTTCATTTGGCAAGGGCGGGTTCAGAGGAGAAGACGAAAATGTGAAAAGATAAAGGACGGCAGACGACAGACGACAGACGCCAAGTGAGTTAATACTAGAGGCTCACTGAGCTGAGCCTGTGTCGCTCACCTTTCATTCTGCTCAGAGGAAACTTAATACAGAACCTTCCATAGCCTATAGGTACTTCCCACCAAATTTTGGTTCGTTTTGGCAAAGCAGTTTCAGAGAAAAAGATTTTTAGATCTAAAACAAGAATTGCCTGTGGCAGTCATATTTGTTAATGGATCAAAACGAAATGAGCAATCTCTATAGAGGACCTTCCATAGATGCTTCTTACCAAGTTTCATATCATTTGGCCATGCGGTTTCAGAGGAAAAGCTGTTTTAGAAATCAAACAATAAGAAACAAGAATTGTCTATGACGTCCATGTTTGTTAACGGATCAAAACGGAATGAGCAATTCCCATAGAGGACCTTCCATAGATGTGTCAGAGAAGAAGATTTTTAGAAATTGACCAATCTGAAAAAAGAATTGTCTGTGGTGGCCATGTTTGTTAACAGATTGGGACAAAATGAGCAATCTTTATAAGAGGACTTTCCATAGATGCTTCCTACCAAGCTGCGGATCATTTGGCCATGCAGTTTCAGAGGAGAATATTTTTAGAAATAGACCAATTAGAAACAAGAATCCCTGTGGTGGCCATGTTTGTTAATGGATATGGGACAGAATGAGCAATCTTTATAGAGGACCTTCCATAGATGCTTCCTACCAAGTTTCGGTTCATTTGGCCATGTGGTTTCAGAGAAGAAGATTTTTAGAAATAGACCAATCAGAAACAGGAATTGCCTGTGGCGGCCATGTTTGTTAATGGATCGGGACAAAATGAGCAATATTTATAGAGGACCTTCCATATATGTTTCCTGCCAAGTTTCAGTTCATATGGTTGAGGGGTTTCAGAGGAGAAGATTAAAATGTGAAAAGTTAACGGACGACAGACGATGAACGACAGACGACGGACACCAAGTGATGGCAAAAGCTCACATTGCATTTGGCAAGGTGAGCTGAAAAAGGTGACATTGAGATGGGCCTGTGGACAAAAGTTTGGATAGCCACAAAGAAAAGGGGAGATAAATTTAAGAGTCTGGAACAAACTGTTACTAATCAGAAGCTGCAATACATTTTCTTTTACATGTAAGGAGCATAGCATTCTCCAAACACACACTCATGTTCTTCCCATCCATAAGGTGAGTTATGTATTAATTCTTCCTGTAATCCAGCAGTAGATAAACTATGTCCTATGTAAGGGGAATGGTATATCCAGCAGTGGATTAACAAGGTCCTATGTAAGGGTGAAGAGTGTACCCAGCAGTGGATATACTAGGTCTGATGTAAGAGGGAAGGGTGTATTCAGCAGTGGATAAACTAGGTCCTATTAAAGGGGAAGGGTGTATCCAGCAGTGGATTAACAAGGCCCTATGTAAGGGGGAAGGGTGTATCCAGCAGTGGATACACTATAGGTTCTATGTAAGGGGGAAGGGTGTATCACAGCCATGATAAAGTATGTTCTTTTTAAAGGGGAAGGGTGTTTCCAGCAATAGATAAACTAGGTCCTATTTAAGGGCAATGGTGTATCCAGCAGTGGATAAACAAGGCCCTATGTAAGGGGGAGGGATGTATCCAGCAGTGGATAACTAGGACCTATTTAAGGGGAATGGCATATCTAGCAGTGGAAAATCTAGGTCCTATTTAAGGGGGAAGGGTGTATCCAGCAGTAGATAAGCAAGGTCCTATGTAAGGGGGAAGGGTGTATCCAGCAGTATATAACTATGACCTATTTCAGGGGGAAGGGTGTATCCAGCAGTAAATAAACTAGGTTATATTTAAGGGAGAATGGTGTATCCAGCAGTGGATAAACTAGGTCCTATGCAAGGGGGAAGGATGTATCCAGCGGTGGATAAACTAGGTCCTATGTAAGGGTGAAGGGTTTACCTGGCAGTGAATAAACTAGGTCCTATGTAAGAGGGAATGGTGTATCAAGCAGTAGATAAACTAGGTCCTATTTAAGGGGAATGTTGTATCCAGCAGTGGATACAAAAGTTCCTATGTAAGGGGGAAGGATGTATCCAGCAGTAGATAAACTAGGTCCCATGTAAGGGGAAAGTGTGTATCCAGCAGTGACTAAACAAGGTCATATGTAAGGGGGAAGGGTGTATCCAGCAGTAGATAAACTACGTCTTATTTCTATAGCATTAGCATGTGGTTAACTGTAGGGTATGATGGTGATTATTCAAAAACAAAGTCAAAGGAGGATTGGAGAGGGAAGAAACTAGAAGCTCAGTCCACTGAGCCTGTGTCGCTCACCTTTCATTTTGCTTTTAGGAAACTTAATACAGAACCTTCCATAGGTGCTTCCCACCAAGTTTCGGTTCATTTGGCCAAGAATATTTTTAGAAATCGACCAATCAGAAACAAGAATGGCCTGTGGCGGCCAAGTTTATTAACGGATGGGAACTAAATGCACAATCTTTATAGATGACCTTCCAAGGATGCTTCCTACCAAGATTTGATTCATTTGGCAAAGCGGTTTCAGAGAAGAAGATTAAAAAAAATCAACCAATCAGAAACAAGAATTGCCTGTGGTGGCCATGTTTGTCAACGGATACAAACTAAATGAGCAATCTCTATAGAGGATCTCCCACGGATGCTTCCTATCAAGTTTCGATTCATTTGGTCAAGCGGTTTCAGAGGATACAATTCTTTAGATATCAACCAATCAGAAACAAGAATTGCCTGTGGTGGCCATGTTTGTTAACAGATCGGGACGAAATGAGCAATCTTTATAGAGGACCTTCCACAGATGCTTCCTACCAAGTTTCGGTTCATTTTGTCAAGCGGTTTCAGAGGTGAAGATTTTTAAAAATCGGCCAACCAGAAACAAGAATTGCCTATGGTGGCCATGTCTGTTGACGGATCGGAACTGAATGAGCAGTCTTTATAGAGGACCTTCCAAGGATGCTTCCTACCAAGTTTCGATTCATTTGACAAAGCGGTTTTAGAGGAGACGATTTTTTAGAAATCAGCCAATCAGAAACAAGAATTGTCTGTGGTGGCCATGTTTATTAACGGATCGGGACGAAATGAGCAATCTTTATAGCGGACCTACCAAAGATGCTTCATAACAAGTTTTGATTCATTTGGCCAAGCGGTTTTAGAGGAGAAGATTTTTTTTTAAATTAACCAATCAGAAACAAGAATTGCCTGTGGCGGCCATGTTTGTCAATGGATCAGGACGAAATGAGCAATCTTTATAGAGGACCTGGCATAGATGCTTCCTACTAAGTTTCGGTTCATTTGGCCAAGCGATTTCACAATATATTTCAAAAGTAGAATTCATATCAATATTTTCTTTGCATAATTAAAAAAAATTTCTTATAGAGTACAAATAAAATAAAAAATCCTACTGCAGTATTATGTTAATAATAGGGTTGCTTCATTAACAATGCCTTTATATTAAGTTTTCTGTTTAGTTATATCAGATTTTTATTTCTGCTTTGAGAGGAAACTTCACAGAACCTACAGAACCTTCCATAGGTGCTTCCCACCAAGTTTCAATTCATTTGGCCAAGCAGTTTCAGAGAAGAAGATTTTTAGAAATCGACCAACCAGAAACAAGAATTGCCTATGGCAGCCATGTTTGTTAACAGAACGGGACGAAATGAGCAATCTTTATAGAGGACCTTCCATAGATGCTTCCTACCAAGTTTCGGTTCAATTGGCTATGCAGTTTCAGGGAAGAAGATTTTTAGAAATCGACCAATCTGAAACAAGAATTGCCTGCCGTGGCCATATTTGTTAATGAATCGGGACGAAATGAGCAATCTTTATAGAAGACCTTCTATAGATGCTTCCTACCAAGTTTCAGTTCATTTGGCAAAGTGATTTCAGAGGAGAAGATTTTTTAGAAATCGACCAATCAGAACCAAGAATTGCCTGTGGTGGCCATGTTTATTAACGGATCGGGACGAAATTAGCAATTTTCATAGAAGACATTCCATAGATGCTTTCTACCAAATTGCAGTTCATTTGGGAAAGCGGTTATAGAGGAGAAGACTTTTTAGAAATCAACCAATCAGAAACAAGAATTGCCTGTGACGGCCATGTTTGTTAACTGATCAGAACTAAATGAGCAATCTTTTTAGAGGGCCTTCCAAGGATGCTTTCTACCAAGTTTTGATTCATTTGGCCAAGCAGTTTCAGGGAAGAAGATTTTTAGAAATCGACCAATCTGAAACAAAAATTGCCTGCCGTGGCCATATTTGTTAATGAATCGGGACGAAATAAGCAATCTTTATAGAAGACCTTCTATAGATGCTTCCTACCAAGTTTCAGTTCATTTGGCAAAGTGATTTCAGAGGAGATTTTTTAGAAATCGACCAATCAGAACCAAGAATTGCCTGTGGTGGCCATGTTTATTAACGGATCGGGACGAAATTAGCAATTTTTATAGAAGACATTCCATAGATGCTTTCTACCAAATTGCAGTTCATTTGGGAAAGCGGTTATAGAGGAGAAGAATTTTTAGAAATCAACCAATCAGAAACAAGAATTGCCTGTGATGGCCATGTTTGTTAACTGATCAGAACTAAATGAGCAATCTCTTTAGAGGGCCTTCCAAGGATGCTTCCTACCAAGTTTCGATTCATTTGGCCAAGCAGTTTCAGAGGAGAAGATTTTTAAGAAATCAACCAATCTGAAACAAGAATGGCCTGTGGTGGCCATGTTTGTTAACGGATCAGAACTAAATGAGCAATGTTTTTAGAGGACCTTCCAAGGATGCTTCCTACCAAGTTTCGATTTATTTGGCAAAGTGGTTTCAGAGGAGAAGATTTTTAGAAGTCAACCAATCAGAAACAAGAATTGCCTGTGGTGGCAATGTTTTTACGAATCTGGACGAAATGAGCAATCTTTATAGAGGACATTCTAACGATGCTTCCTACCTAGTTTCGATTCATTTTTCTCAGCGGTTTCAGAGGAAAAGATTTTTTAGAAATCAACCAATCAGAAACAAGAATGGCCTGTGGGAATACATGTCAAACCGCTCCCTACCAAAATGCCCTCACTTTTACCAAAACGCCCCCACTTTTTACCAAAATACCCCCACTATTTTTTTCAGAATAAAAATTATTTTACCAAAACGCCCCCACTTTTTTATTGCAAAAAACGGCACGTTTTTTTTTATTTTTCTACTCAAAATGATGATATCATGTGTGATGTCTTGTAATTCAAGATTTGTCCAGTAAATTTATATATTGTATATACATGTTTATTTTACATCAGATGACAATGAACCTATATACACTCCTGTAATTGTGTTGATAAGTATATAAAACTTACTTATATTCTAGGCAATATATGTATTGTTCTGTTATGGTTATCTTCAA
The DNA here is from genome assembly GCA_963383655.1 of Bathymodiolus septemdierum. Lineage (NCBI taxonomy): Eukaryota > Metazoa > Mollusca > Bivalvia > Mytilida > Modiolidae > Bathymodiolus > Bathymodiolus septemdierum. The sequence continues at coordinate 83,315,085 of OY726520.1, forward strand.
TTTTTGCAGACAACTTCATAAGTTTACAACTTGTGTCTTAACCATTTGTCTTTATTTTTTGTGACAATAAAATATATACTCATTCTCACGGAAACACGACAATTGCTGTCGCTGATAATACAGGGCATCCCAGTACCGACTAGTTTACTCCATTGATTACTTTTTCCTTATCTGCTTGGAATAACAATTTTCTCACGAATACCAACTTCCTGGAGACCAGAAATGACTACATGAATAGAAATTAGACACGTTTGTGTACAAGGGAGTACGAAATGTCGAAACATTTATAATCAACGGGACTTTTAGTTACATTCTTATTAAAGTCGAAAGTAGTATTGCATTGTTACATAGGATGCAAAATAACACACAAGAGGTCCAAAGGTGTACTTTTTAACCCATAAATATTTAGTAACAATTTAAATAACTTCAAATTGACATATAAAGTTAACCAAAAATATAAGAATTCTAATTTACTGGACCTAATTTACGTGACAAAATATAAAAAATTTGCGGTATTCACAAAATATTAAGCCATACGGCCACATCAAGCCATTGTTATCAAAGCTTAAACTTCTCAAAATTCTTTTGTTGGCTTTGTACATTTGTTTTTTCACAATACCTTGGCTTGTGTGTGTTTTTACTTTCTTTCCGGTAATTAAGCTCATCAAAGACAATCGGCACGGTTAATTATTCTATATATAATAATTAATGAAACATATGCAATCATCATTAATTAAATTTATAACTTTAATAAATAGATTAATAAAAATATAATAGAACAAAAACAAAATATTTGAACAAAAACGCATCGCCGGAAAAAATTTATAAACATTTGAATCACAAAAATATTAAATATTTTTTTTATAATGAATTATTTTGGAAAAAAGTGGGGCGCTTTGATAAAAAAATGGGGTGTCTTGGTAAAAGTGGCGTTTTTATATTGGGGCGTTTTGACCTGTTACCGCCTGTGGCGGACATGTTTATTAACGGATCGAGACGAAATGAGCATTCTTTATAGAGGACCTTCCATAGATGCTTCCTACCAAGTTTCGGTTCATTTGGACAAGCGGTTTCAGAGGAGAAGATTTTTTTAAATCGGCCAACCAGAAACAATAATTGCCTGTGGTGGCCATGTTTATTAATGGATCGTGACGAAATGAGCATTCTTTATAGAAGACCTTCCATAGATGTTTCCTGCCAAGTTTCAGATCATTTGGCTTTGTGGCTTCAGAGGAGAAGATTAAAATGTGTAAAGTTAACAGACGACGGATGCCAAGTGATGGCAAAAGCTCACATTGCAATTCATTTAGGAAAGCGGTTATAGAGGAAAAGATTTTTTAGAAATCAACCAATCAGAGATAAGAATGGCCTGTGGTGGCCATGCTTGTTAACGGATCGGCACGAAATGAGCAATACCGAGTACCGAGATGTCCAAGTCAGTACCGAAATGTCCAGGTACTGAGTTGTCCAGGTACCGAGATGTCTAGGATTCAACGAGGAGGGCTGGCATAACATCTGGAACTCCAGAGTCAGCAGCAGGGGTCCAGTACCGTTTTATCTACTAGTAAACAGAAGAAAAAAAATCAATTTATCATGAAAAACTCACGAGACACTGGTATCTGAAGCAAAGGTCAAAATAATGAAAATAAAAATCAATACAAAAACAACGATCTCAGGGATCGATCTACACTGGAACTATCAAAAACACATATCCATCCACTTTTGGGTCATATATTAAAGAACTACTAGTACAAACATATTGACAATTAATATTATAATAAGTACCAAACAATTGTGGCCAGTGGATGGCAGTACCGAATTGTCTCATCCAAGTCCCAAACTGTCCAATTCAGTACCGACTTGTCCAAGTCAGTACCGAAATGTCCAGGTACCGAGATGTCTAGGATTCTTCACTACGACACTGTTATATATACTTAATCTCGTTGAGATTAGGATTCCGAAGAAATGTTCTGTCTGTTCTTCATGATGAAGAACAGACAGAAAATTTCTTCGGAATCCTAATCTCAACGAGATTAATATATACTATATATGATGCTCAAATTATTTCTTTCTGTTTAAGAAAATTATCAAAACTAATCACCAATCGCTTGACATCCTTTTCTCCGTTTTCAAAGCAAAATGACGGGGGGAATGGACGTAGAACAGTGTCGCATCTGTAACTTTGAAGCGCACCAACGAATAAACTCCATTGCAAATCTGCTGACAATGGGTCGTTCTTTATTTTGCTTTGTACAAGCGAATACTTTGCGTCTCTGTCAGTTGACATTTTATCTTCTTTCGTAATCCAAACATGAAGCAACTTTTCTGTGATCTACATCCGTTGTCCTATAATTATTAGCTACTTTTTGACGTTCGGAACTAGATTTTCGTAAACCACAAAGGTGTTCCAAATGATAGCCATGAAAATTAGCTACCTTAATAATACATTAAAAATACTATTCCAGTTATTCCCCTTTTACCATGTTTTGATAGATTCTTGGTAATTAGTATTTTTGAACGAAAAAAGGGAGGTGGATGTAGGCGAGGAAATCTATTTAAAGGGAAACTTCGCGATTTTTTACATGTTAGCTAAATATGTTCCTGGTGATAAGGGTAATAACAAAATTACCGAACTCCTAACAATCTCACAAAGGGAAAGTCAAAACTCATAATTATATAAACAGACAAAATCAGTCAACAACCGGAAAACTGTGAAAACCGTAATGACCCTGACTTGGTACAGGCATTTCTAAAGAAATGGTGGGTTGAATCAAATTTTATGGCGCCAAACCTCCCGCTCACAAAGTTTTATCGACATATTTCCACAAATAACGAAGCAAATCGCAAATTTGTAATTTTAATTTCTAATTTTTCAACTAGTTTGTGACGTTTTAAACTAAAAATGCATTGTGGGATTGAAATTTAAAGTCTGGGTCGCTGATGTTAAATTCGCTTCATCTAAAGCGCTCAGAGGACTGTAATTTAAATATAATAACCGTTGGAAAATTAAATACTGAAGTGAACAGCTACGTACCTTTTTGACAAACAACTATTTTAAATGAACAAAATGTTTCATTTCCTTTATATTTACAACGGAAAGAGTGTTTTATAACAGTCACCTATATTCGCTATATATCGGATCCCTTTTACAATTATGTTCATTTTGTTTTACTGCTAATGTGCTGAAAAATATAATGGATAATTTTGACAACGCGTAACTTGTGTATTGATTTCTAGATTCTGTTTTAATCCCTTTTTATAATCATTATTCGGCATGCTGTTTACTGTTATTTTGATCTCCGCATGTAGATGTCCGCTTGTGTGTTTTCTAGCCGGAGGGTAAAATTATACAAGTGTAAAATTCAAGGTGACCGGATTAATAAATTGGGATTTTGAATACACACTATTTGCTTTCCAAGACGAGTTGGTAGATCGTTTATTATCTATTAAAGATAAAATATTCTTAAAACATTAGAATAAATATAATGTTGAAATAACAGGAACAATTTATGTTTTAGATGATAAAAAAGTATACACCATCCTTGAAATTATAAGTTTTCATTATGAGAGGCGCCAAATTGGCCTAACTATATATAGCTGTCTCATCATAATAATTTAACGATCGATGTTCATAAAAAATGTTTTAATTTTAATATTAAATAAAATGATTTAGGCCTAAATGTTTAGAAATGAATTTTTCTTTTTAACAATAAAAAAAAATGATTATGATTTTACTCAATCATCATTTTAACAGTCGGTGTTCATAAAAGATGCTTTAATTAATTTAATTTTAATCAAAGGATTATGATTTTACTCAATCATTATTTTAACAGTCGGTGTTCATAAAAGATGTTTTAATTAATTTAATTTAATCAAATGATTATGATTTTACTCGATCAATATTTCTTTACTTTTCTTTTGTTCAACGCGTGTTGTTTGTTTGGGAACATTTCTATATAAAGCACCGAAATTAACGTTTTAGTTATAGCTTAAATATGTCGAGTTCAGGTACGGAAAGTGACTCTAGCGCCTCAAGTGATATAGATTTCGACGACTACGGAGAGTTCGGTTATCAACTTGAACCAGAATATACGGAAGAAGAACTCAGACAAATGGAAGAGGCAGCGAGTGCCCAACATCGGGAAATAGAGAACAACCCACGTCAGAACGACAGTTCGGAAGAGATCATGATCATGAGCGGTATAAACAGATGAAAGGCAGTCAAAAATTAAAAAGAGATTAGGCCACACCACATTTACTTCTTGTTCTTCGGATTTTGTGCTAAAAACGTTGGCTAGAGCGAGCAAGTGATTTAAAAATGTTAATTTCTTTTCCTTTTTTTGCTTGTCATTTTTGATGAGCGAAACGTAAAATATTATTTTCAGAAGCGAGAGACCATATTTTAATTTTAAATATTTTATTCTTCAATAAATTAAGGCAAATAATTCCTGAAGTAAGAAATGAAATGCGGGATTTACTTATTTTTATCCTCATTCTGAAAACGACAGGTACATTCACACCGGTTCACTCAGCAGGGTAACCCGAATAATCCAGTGGTTATATTACGCTTTGCTATATTAACGCCTGAACGACTTTCTCGATAAAACGCGTCATTCGGAAGCTTCAAATTAGCGATGCATTCTGGGTATAAACTGCGCGTGGTGACTTTTGGCACTAAAAGAAGGGGGAGCTTAGGAAATGTTTGTAAACATAGGTCAATGGGGCGTTCAGGTGTCAAATGTTTTTATTGTACCCACGTGTTTGACCTTACTAATCTAAAAGGCGAAAAGAGAACAAATGTAGGAAAACTTAATAATGAATTAAACATCGTTAATCAACCTTGTCGATCTCCATGTCTTGTTGTTTGTAAACATTACCGGAAATTGAAAGAACCGCCTTGCGCATACTCGGCAAATAATCATCGCTGATTGGCTCTCTTTCAGAGAGCAGCTGACGCGTTTTTATCACAAGGAGAGTTCAAGCCCTCATCCAGCGATAGTGCCGATAGAGGGCGCAGTATTATTCGAGTTATCAGCAGGGTACCTAATATTGCGTAATGAGCTTAGGTCCACACGGGAAATCGCCAGGCAGAATATACAAGTGTCATTTTACATCCGGTCGACGGGCCTCTGACCGAATACCTGAATACATGTGTCACAATATTTGGCAATAATCAGAAACACAATGCACATTTTGTGACCCGTTAACTAACTAAAATGTTACCCCTAAGGGTTGAAGGCATGTACAAGGAATATATACAAACAACGTACACAAGTCAAATAGACAAACATAATAAGAACAGAAAATAAAATGAAAACAAATTACGCTACCCGTGACTAGAATAGTAGATGCAATACACATTTTAAAGGTTCTAATAGGTGATCAAAATACACGATCCTGATCACGTTGAAGTATACATTAGGAATGGGTGCATATTAATGCACACTGTCGGATCGAGGGGGTGTTCGACAATTTAGTAAAATTCGTGTATAAATTGGATAAAAATTGGCAAACAAGAGCCTGGTACCCCGTTTTCAAAACTGCTGGATCCGCACCTAATGCAACAATGATTCATGGGCTATTTTCACAAAAAAATCTTAAGATTACCATTGATCGTAAGCTATATTGAATTGTTCATTTTTAATCTTGATTTTTTTTGTGCCCAATCAGAATGATGTAGCAACAACTAAAATTATGAAATAAAGCAGGGTGAACAGGGCAGGGTAGAAATTCTTCTTGCAAAATAGATAAAAAAAAAACATTCGTATGCAATTTTTCCTTATAGAAATAGAAATTAAAATAAGTTTATTAACCAAATCAGGGCCCCAGGAGGGCATATACAAATAACAATTATGATTGATACACAACAATACATCAAACTAAATATTCGCGGTGAAATATCAATAATTGTGATGAACAAATTTTTTAGGACTATTCTGAGATTAATCAGAAGGGTCCACCAGTTCGAAAGACGTGATTAAAATAAACAAAATTTGTTACGCAGAGACAAATTATATGTTGCGCTTTGTTTTTGTATAATAAACTTATTTATAATACTCATCGTCTGTAATTGTCAAATGAAATCTATTACAAATTATATGTTTACATAATCCTCTCAATTGTATGGCTTCATACCCTGTAACTTTCTGTGCTTTTAGCTGATGTGTATTTTTATTGCAGTGCATGCACGATCGATTACAAAGTGCGATCTTACTGGATAATGTCATTAAAACAATTTTGCCCCGTAGTATAGGCCTTTTTGGATATTTTTTTTAACGAATTCAGGGCATTGTTCCGATGTCCGTTCTTTTTTTATCTTAATTTCGTAGTTCTTCAATTTTGGAAAAAAATCTTTTGTAAATGTGTCTCATTAAATACGAACCTTTCCCCCGATTCATTTGTTTTGCCATAATCTATTGAAGCAAAACGTAAATCTGCAAAAAGTGATTGTGTAATAAATTCATATATTTAGAATAATAAGAAAAATAAAAAGAATTACCATCAAGTTAAACAACCGTACGCCTGACAAGCCATATCGACACTGAATGAGGACCCTGGTTTGTCACGCTTGTTTTGGGACGTGGTGGTATTTAGACGTCACGTGATATTGAGATGCTATCAAAATGGCGACTTCCATGTATCGTTGACAGAATTTTAAAATCGATTTCATTCCTTTATCCAACATAATAAAATGTTAATATACATATAAACATCCATATTTATACATCAGGAAAAACATATAAAAAAATATTTTTTTTATGAAGTTTCCCTTTAATTAGATAGATTTATCCCAGAAATGGATATCAAACTCCTAATTTACACCAAGGATTTATATATACACGTACGTATATATATAAATCCTTGTTTACATGGAGCAAAATCTGGATGAAAATAAGTTATTTCAATATAAAATATAAATAAATTCAAGTCTAATAATATTTAAAAAAAAATATATCTACGGTATATGACATGATCAAGTTTCTATATATCAATCACCAAAAATGTGTATATCTATTCCAAAGAAATAAGACGCTTAAGTTATAACAAGCAATAACGCTCCTGTGGTGAAATAGTTAAGAGTACTCGCATCATGTGCGGTAGATCGTGGTTTCGATCAACGATCTGATCAAACCAAAGAATATAAAATTTATATTGGCACATGGCGTAAAAGAATAAAAGCAAAGACTAGTTGACTCGTAGTCAGCATAATTTCTTCATTGCATGGGATAGAAGTCGTGAAGTTTTCCATGAATATAAGCTACCTTGCATCTGTCCAGTGTATGACATAGGTTTCAAAGTGTTATCCATGAAAATAAACTACCTTGCACTGTTCAAACATAAGCATAAGCATCTGATGCTTGTCCATGAAAATTAGCTACTCGATCTTTCTTCATTGCATGGAATAGGAGTCATGAAGTTTTCCATGAAAATATGCTACCTTACATCTGTTCATTGTATGACACAGGTTTCAAAGTGTTATCCATGAAAATAAACTACTTTGCACCATTCAAACATAAGCATAAGCATCAGAAGTTTGCCCATGAAAATTAGCTACCTCACATTCCATCATTGCATGGGATGGGAGTCATCACGTTTTCCATGAAAATAAGCTACCTGACATCTGTTCAATGTATGACACAGGTTTCAAAGTGTCATCCATGAAAATAAACTACCTTGCACCATTCAAACATAAGCATAAACATCAGAAGTTTGCCCATGAAAATTAGCTACCTCCCATTTCTTCATTGCATGGGATAGGAGTCAGGACGTTTTCCATGAAAATAAGCTACCTTACATCTGTTCAATGTATGACACAGGTTTCAAAGTGTTCCATGAAAATAAACTACCTTGCACCATTCAAACATAAGCATAAACATCAGAAGTTTGCCCATGAAAATTAGCTACCTCGCATTCCTTCGTTGCATGGTCCATGAAAATTAGCTACCTGATCTTTCTTCGTTGCATGGAATAAGAGTCATGAAGTGTTCCATGAAAATAAGCTACCTTACATCTGTTCAATGTATGACACATGTTTCAAAGTGTTATCCATGAAAATAAACTACCTTGCACCATTCAAACATGAGCATAAGCATCAGAAGCTTGCCCATGAAAATTAGCCACCTCGCATTCCTTCATTCCATTTCTCTGACAATATCTATGACTTTTTTATTTTCCAAAACCTGATTTTATTTGTACGTTTATTCTGATAATAGGGGCAAGGATTACTGTAGTAGAACAAGTCAAACATCTCCGAAATTGGACAACATTATAATTCTGAAATTCTAAAATTTGACAGTCCTGCTCTAGTTCATAGTAGGGATACTAATGGTAATACTTCTGGTTTTTTTTTAAATTCTTTTTATGAACCAAAGGAACGTAAATAAAATGGAAGGGAGATTGAATTGAAATTATTAGAATTGAATGAAGGATCTTTCTAAGTTAGGGAGATGTGGACATAAAACTGTGATCACTCATAATACATTGAAGAGATCTCTAATTAAAATTAAAATAAAGATATCTAAATTGAATTGTCGAGCTCTTTAATCCTTATAGGAATCAGAATCAATTAGAATCTAAAATTGAGCTCAAACAATGAGCACTGTAATTTACTGCTTAACCCCCTCCCCATATGTCTAGCGATAGTTTATTTTTAGCTCCCCTAACGCCTATGATCACCCGACATCAATGTGAATGAAAATGACGTTGTATAAAGATAATAACAACTCAAATAAAATCAAATGTTTATTATTTTTAAAATTGGTTTTTATCTTATATACTATTGTGACAAATTGTGACAAATGCTACGTATGAAAAGATTTACAAATAACATGGTCACTTCAAAGAAAACAAAATAAAAATAAAATAAAACTGACAGAATCACTGAAAGGAAATAAAGTTGAGAAAAATTATACGAGACTTTGGATAGTAAATTATTCAAGAAATAATATAAAATAAAGGGCTACGCAGATAGAAGCATGTCGGCAAGGGAAAGTTGAAAAAGTGTATACGTATGTCAAAACAAAAACACATGTCGACACGGTAAATTGCTGGAAACAGTAATTTACTGGACCCACAGGCAGTTCTTGATGCTGATTGGCAGATATTGTAATTGATTGCATTTTATCATGTAATCGAATGTAATCTGTAATAAGATTTTTTTTTTTATATTACATGTAATCGTAATGTAATCGATTACATTCATTTTGACCCTGTAATCACGATTACTTTCTGATTACATTTAGATTACTTTTCATCATTTTGACTTATTTTGTATTAGCTGAAACATATATCTCCTTAGATATTTAATGTTTGATTTATGCAAATGAATTTTCTTCATGAAATTTATTAAACAAGTTTACTAGAAAAATATTTAGTTTATTGACATCTGAATAAAAAAATACATAATGAAATTCCGTTCATTCCACCTAATCCCACTTTTTAAAAATTCATTAAAAAATCTAAAATTTCAAGTTATTTGTAAGTGGGAATAGGTAGTTTTATAAAGTGGTATTAGATAGAAGACACCTGAAATTCAATTGTTAAAAACTCCCCAAAAATATATTAAAGTAAAGTGGCATTCACTACATGATCAAAAGATATTATTCTATGTTTAATTGCAATCAAAACAATCACAGCTACCAAAAAAGTATTAAATATTATTTATGGCTTCAAAGACAACAAACAAATAATATCTCAATTGCAATTTCTTTTGGGTTTCAAAATTTCAGTGAAAACAGTTTGTCTGCTTGTGTAAAGCAAAACAAGCTCTAAAATTTATAAATGATCTGACATAACTTTCAAGATTTCATATATGAAACTGCTTCTATGAAAGACTCACAATGTCCTCATGATTCCCATAAGATAAAGAAATATTTTATATAAACCAAAACATAGGTACGTCATGAAGATTTCTTAAACAAGTTTAACAAAGAGATATAAATTTCAATAAAGATATTATATAAAATGCAAAATGTAAATTATAATTTTTAGAAACATTGTATGATGCTGGTACTAGAATAACAAAATATTTTCAATTATACATATTACAAATTAACTGACAAATTGCAAGTTGTAATATTTGTAAAATTTTGGATTTGTTTGTGTGAAATTTAGCAATGGCGATTGTTACATAATTTGGTGTCATAAGACCTTAATTACACATTTTATCTGTGACACAGGTTATATTAACTGCTAGTTTATTATATATCCACAATAGACTTTGACAGGATGTTTGAAATTATTTGATATATATATTATTAAAATGTGCAAATGTATGTTATAATATTTACTAATAGTATAAGATCATGATGGATTGAATATTGACACAACATATTTTATGAAAAAAAAAGGAAATTGAGAATTGCTGTTTATAATTTACAATGTGCTGTATGTTATTGTAATGATCACATTAAAACTAAATTGTAGTTCATAGTTCTGAGTAAGGAATACAGATCCATAATTTCTTTTTAGAGTAATTGGTCGATTCCTACAAAAATCTTCTCCTCTGAAACCGCTTGGCCAAATGAACCTAGCCTCTGTAGGAGGCATATATGGCAGGCTCTCTATAAAGATTGCTCATTTAGTCCTGATCCCTTAGCAAACATGGTCGGCATAGGCAATTCTTGTTGCTGATTGGTAGATTCCCAACAAATCTTATACTCCGAAACCGCTTGGCCAAATGAACCGAAACGTGGTAGGTAGCATCTATGGAAGGCCCTCTATAAAGATTGCTAATTTTGGATCTGTTAACAAACATGGCCAGAACAGGCAATTCGTGTTGCTGATTGGTCGATTGATAAACAATTTTCTCCTCTGAAACCGCTTGGCCAAATGAACCGAAACGTGATAGGTAGCAGCTATGGAAGGCCCTCTATAAAGATTGCTCATTTAGTCCCGATCCGTTAACAAACATGTCCACCACAGGCAATTCTTGTTGCTGATTGGTTGATTTCTAAAAAAATATTCTCAACCTACTGAGTCTCTAGTCTATATATTGTATTGTATTATATGTATGCTAATGTTCCACCATGCCTGTCTGAGTTTTTCAATAAAATCTTTAAGAAATAACTTGTGTTATGATACTTTGTGTGCGAGATATTATCATGTATATATGGCTGTTATTTAATTATTAAATTGACAAGTATGTGTGATACAAGTATCTGTACTTACAAAACATACCAACATGATGCAAAATATTTATTTGAGCTATATGCAATGACATTACAGACATTTTCATAATTTATCTTGTACCAGCGTCTGGCAATCTACTTTCCAAAGGCTGAGTACATCATCCAAGTGATGAACAGTACAGTGAAAGATACATGAGGTGTAGGCAGCTCCTTAAACCTCTCTCCCATCAAAGCGCCGATTCAATACAAACGCAAATCTCTAAACATTTATTGATAAAGAATAGAGATACATGTACATAAGAAATTAGGATGCAGGCACCCTAAAGTACTACTGTTATTCCAAGATGTATACATTTGAAGGCCCTTCTGAAGTTATATCCTCAAAACAGAAAAAAACCAGAAATAAAATTAGATATTAATCTGTTATCAAAAACAAACAAATACAAAACAAAACAAACCAATCAAAGATATCAAACAGAAAGAAAAAAAAACAACATGAATGCACCTTTTATCAATCTGACTTAGTTCTGTACACATAATTTTCATAAGAGATACAGGTAACTAATTTACCTGGAAATTTTACAAACATTTTGTATCTATCATATTAAACAATGAGTGTATCTTGTTTTCAAAGAAAACGTTCAGATAGCTACATTGCTAAAAAGAGGTAATAAAAACGTAGATATCAAAATTAGTGCACATGAACGTTTCTGGAATAACCTTCATCAGGTAGCTCAAGATCAAAAGATTGGAAAGCCAAATAATTTAATAGTTTTGAGAGCACAAAATCTATGGGCATTGATGTTATGTAGGAGTTTCTTTTACACCTGGTAGAGATATTGGGAGTGCTGTTTTTATGATGTGGGTTTTGGTGCAGTCGGGGATGTTGTCTTGTGATTCTACGGTGAATACGGACTGACACTGTTGGGGATGTTGGATTTTTGCTTTGTGTCAGCTGTGATCTGTCCATCGCTCCTCATTGGTGTGACATCTGTTTTGTCTGTACCTAAGGATTTTATATATAACAGCTTCTTTCATCACATATTGCTTAAGATTTTGACCAAGATATAGTTTTTTCTGGTAACTGATTCATGTCGAGCGACGTCTAAAACGCTTAGAACGATGTCTGTTTCTGCTCTTTTTAGAAAATTTGCCCGTTGGTTTGTTTTTAACTATAAGACATTGCAGAATAAACACAATATACGTACATTGTCGGGGAAATATAAAAACTGTACGTAACAGCTTTAGTGAGTGAGCGATTGTTGTTTAACGCTAACTCATAAATTTTATAGCTATATCATGGCGAGACCAAGTTAATGAGATGATGATGATGTCCGTTTTTTTCTAGACCAACACGCTTAGGTTTTTTTATAGTGTTAGCTAACGGAAACAACAGTCCGCGGATATACATGTCGCTCCACTCTGACACATTATCCTGATTCCGAAGCAACCAGTCTTTGCTCTTTCTCCTTAATTCTGCGTGCTTTGCATTATAAGCAACAAATACCAGTTGATAATCTTTGGTTTGAAATATGACTTTGTTTATACATTGCTAAAAAGTCGCTTTTTATGTGTCTTCTGCCGAAGGATTGTGAAAGCGCGAAAAGTTGACCGTGCGTTGCACAATGTATTTTGTATTGTTACGTTATCTATTGTCATTTATGTAGACAACAGTGGGGGTTCCAGGGGGGGGGGGGGCGCATCCGGCGCGCCCACCACCCCTAAAATTTGAAAAAATATGATTTTTTTGGCGTAAAATTGTGATTTTTCACACGAAATACCCCAACATTTTTCGCGCCTACCTTCGCTCGGCGCAATTTTTTTAACTTCGACCCCCCTAACTTGTAATCCTGGATCCGCCCCTGGACAATATATGTATTCGCTGGGAAACAGACCAGAAATGCTAACAAAAGACTCAACGGTAGTGTAATCGTTAGCGTGCTCGCCTCGAGTGCGGTAGATCGTGGGTTCGAGTCCCGATCGGGTCAAACCATGTTCTGTACACATATTTTGCCATCTTCCACATTCTGTTGGAAATTTATGATTTAGGGTTCTATTTTTACAAAATCCAAATAAGAAATTGTCATCAGGAGTGTGCAAATAGTTTCAGTTTCGAATTGAAATTAATCTAATAGCTACCAGTTCTTTAATATTGTAATAAATAAAGTTCCCAACTTTCATTATTAAATATATATGGAACATAATTTTATTTATTTCTTGAATTCAGAAGATAGTGTCAATAAGTAAGTAAATGAGTTAATTTCTTTATTTCAAGAGGGTAACACGGTTAGCAATAATAAAAGTGTGATTAATAATTATCAAATATGATCTTATTAAGTTAAAGAATAATTTGCATAGTTTGAACATCACATAAATATTAAATATTTGGGGTACTTCGTGTGAAAAATCACGATTTTACGCCAATTTTAAGGGGGCCACCCCCCCCCCCCCCCCCCTCCCCCCCTGAGATCTATATGTCTCTCTTTGTCAAACAGTAACTCTTTTCCTGTTTATGTACATGCAGTTTTTCATTTTGTCTCTCCATTGGAAATACACAATCTGTATTTTGGTAAACATAATAAGGGAGACAAATCCTATAAGTTTATGCTACAAGTAGCTAATTTTCATAGGTAGCTAATTATTATGCTCCGCCGTATGAAATTAGCTACCGGAAGTTGGAGGTAGCTAATTTTCATTGGTAGCTAAAAATTTTAGGACATCTTTCAATATTTGTTTACGTTGAGAAAATATAGAGTACTCTCCCTTGTTATGTAACTAACGTAAATAAAAACAATTACCTCCCTTTGACCAACGTCAAATAATTTTTTTTACAGGCATTAATCGCTGTTGTAGTAGCATTTATAATATATTTATAAATAAAATACATTGTATTTTATTGTATTTTATTGTGAAATACATTTAAAATACTGTCAAGACACTATAAATCGACAATTTAATTCAACAATGGAAAACAATTTGCGGGAAAAACGGCGTGTAGCTTGTCTTACCCTGGAGCCGGGGTAAGATAGAAAAATCTTTTTCACCTAAACTAACGGACTACTTTATCCAAGGGGTGAGAAGTACATTTCCGTACCTTTGACGTCATTCTTCAATGATGTCAAAATATGTGTCACGTCATATTTCATGTATGGGGTGTCTCATGAAGGAAAATACTGTACTAAATTTGTAAATCAATACAGTTTCATATGTAGTAAATATTATAAACTTTATAAATATAACATTACAAAACAACGGGTTTGCGAAACAGTTTCAATAATTTAAATGTTAACAAAATGTAAATAAAACCTTGGTGTGGCCCCATGACGTCAAAAGTTTTCAAGGCTCAACGTTTTGTTTATTTGTTATGGTACAGCAGTGGAACATAGGAGTTTGCTGAATCCGTCAGGTATATTTGAGACGGAATTAACCGTTGTAATATTTTTTGTTCATGCAGCCGTTTCGATTCTAATAGGACAAATACGGTAATTTTAAAATTCGAGGCGGTCAAGGTGATTTATCTTCTACGGAATTATAAAAATGGTAAAATTGGGAATTAAGAGATGGATAGCGAAATTGTGTTTGAAACTGTGCCTTAAAATACCGAAAAGAAATTTATTGACAAGGTTCAATATAAATTCTATTACAAATAAACAACTTTAAATGATTAACAACGAAATTACCAGTTGAACGCAGATAAACATGGAGACAGTGACGAAAGGTAAACAAAGCCGTGTTTATAAGAGTTTAATTATGATAAGACTTGATTAGGATTTATTTAATTTTAACTTCATTTATTTCAACAATTTTTAGATAAACAATAATAGAAAATCGCTAACCATGGAAAATTTTCTGAAAATAGTCTGCTTTTTCTTAGCGCAGCGCACATGTGTAACCTATATTTGATTGTTATTCAAATATGCCTTTATTTGTATACCGAATACGGGACGTCATATTAGAATTTGATATTCAAAATCTACGATTAGTTATACTATATGTATTATTAGGAATATCAGTAATTATGGTGGCACATGCCAGATTTTAGGGGCATTTGGGAGCCCCTGCTAATATATTTCAAACTTTGAAATCATGTTATGTCCGAAATATGTTCTTTTTTGGTAAACAAAATATATGAAAAGGCTGCTGGTAATTAATCGCTCTTAAAATTTTGTCCCTGTTCTACTCGTTTACTGCCTATAAAATATAAGTTAACTTAAACCGTTTGTAGTACTAACTCCATAAATGGCCATATATTGTCGATTTGTAGGCCTAAAGCTGCAAACAAGGCGTATCGCAGAAAAATGCAACGTTTTTTGCACGGAAGGGCGCTTGATAGGTAGATTTAGAATTAAAGAGAAAATCATAGATATGCTGTTAAGATAGCAATTACCTTTAACGCTTTCACTGATTTAAAGCAGTTTTCTTTTATATTTTTTTTTCGCTCTTTTCGTCATTGTGTCTTGTAAAGCTAGATCATAGCAAACGATATTTCTGCATCACACAAACGACAAGACTTTGAATTTTGTTTTCTGTCTCATGTGTACAAAAATGTATTTAAGCGGGTTGCATGGCAACTGAATCAATATTGTTTTTAAAAAAATCATCTTTATATTCCTTTTTTTTCTTTGAAACCATGAGCGACATGATCAGCTTTAGGGGAGAAACAAGAAGGTCTAACGATTGTTCATTTTTTAAAATAAATTAATCGTTTCATGTAAAGAAGCTGTACGGTTTCCTTTCTATTTGGGGGGGATGGTATTATTAAACTGGATAGTTATTTTTTATTCAAATTAAAAGGATGTTTCCTGTACTTCACTCTGTAATGATCATTTATCTAACCTTAAGTATGTATTCTATAGAAATACATCTATTTTGCTAATAGATACAACCCATGTGATACAAGTTGTACTTTAGTCGGAACTAACTTTCGTGACGTCATAGGTTAGGAATGCGAGAAAACCCCAGGTTTGATTGAATAGTGTTTCACTCCCAGGTTTGGTTGACTAGTGCTTCACTCCCAGGTTTCGTTGAATAGTGTTTCACACCCAGGTCTGGTTGAATAGTGCTTCACCCCCAGGTTTGGTTGACTAGTGTTTCACTCCCAGGTTTGGTTGACTAGTGTTTCACTCCCAGGTATGGTTGACTAGTGTTTTACACCCAGGTATGGTTGAATAGTGCTTAACTCACAGGTTTGGTTGACTAGTGTTTCACTCCCATGTTTGGTTGACTAGTGTTTCACTCCCATGTTTGGTTGACTAGTGTTTCACGTCCACGAGAAAACCCCAGATTTATCTTACTAATTTTAAACATTGCGGAATCTCCGTTAGGAAAATCGCAACGTACTCAAGATTTATCTTACTAATTTTAAATATTAAAGACTTTCTTTTCACATTGCTGGGAACTGCACCGTTCAATACATAAACAATTATTCGGCAACCAACTGTAAATCGCCACCAACTTGAGAAACGCAGGGCAATGATTGTTTACTCTGACAGTGACAACGATCATCAATGAATGAGGTGATAGTCCAGTCAATAGACCCATAGACCCAAAACAAATTGCAACAGGAATTATAAATACGCCAGCATTTTCACTTTAACCCATAGAGTAACCAATAAAAAATCGCCATGAAAATTTTATGTATTAAAGACAGAAATTAAGATAAAAAATTAGTACTTTTTACTTCTATCGTTTTGTCACTACGGATCCTCCATAGCCGAATCAGAGATTTTCCGGAAAATACAACTCGGACAGAAAGCAATGAAAATAGGAATTATCATCCATATCTAGGTAAGCGTAATAATAATATAATATATTTCTATGAAGTTACTACAACAAGTATGTTCAATTTTACCAAAACGCCCATGAAAAGTGAACAAACAGGTCAATATCTATGACATTCAAATTGAGCAGACGTAATTCCCATAATTCACCATTCTCAACCCAAGCAGAGCTTTGTAAAGCCTTTTTAAGTTACGTTCTGCTAAATTTTGTGTAAAAATGTGTTATTATATATTAGACAGAGATATTTATTCAAGTGTTTGATCGAATTAGCACTTAAATTCGCGGATTTCCATAATAGGTAGATGCGGACGAAAAAAAATTCTATGGAACGCCAGTTTACCTTACCTTGCCTTACCTCACCTCTGTATCTTTACCCCCTTCAAAGGAGAACCATACTGTGTCGTATGTTAAACGTGTGTTGGGTGGCGGTGCGCTGTATAGTGCTGTGTGAGTGAAAATCCCATCACCTCCGTATCCATGAATAAAATTTATGTACACTATAAATCGGGCTTATTCACACGGGATATAAAAGTTTATCAAATCAAGTTAAAACAATCCACAACGATTGCCCCGACATTACGTTTAAAATATGCATGTTGCATGTATTGGAAAAATTTAAGAAGATGCATCACTGTTTAAAATCTAAAAGTCTTTGTTCGTATGGTTAAAATCTAAAACTAAATCTATTTGTTACGGTTTGGTTCGAGGTTTAAAAAGTAATTGTCACATCCTAAAATCTAAAACGAATCGTATCTACAGTTTAAGATCTAAAACGTCATCTTTCAAAGTCTAAAATCTAAAACAATTATCTCAGTTTATTGTAATGGATTCTTGGGCAATCCCCGGACGGCTCTAGATCTCCCCTCCCCCTTTTCGCAATGTTAGTTCCGTTTCTTCATTGTTGTCTGTATTTTGTCTCTATCACTCTCCAGAAGCTTCGTTCTCTTAATATGCAATTTGAACATTAATCTCCTTGATAGACCTTCGAGTCTGGCTACGCTGGCTGAGTTTTTCTTGGTAGGTTTCACCTTGATTGTATTGTCCATTAGCAGTTGTAGTTGGTCAACTTCGCTCAAGTCCGTAAAATTTTCATTATTTTGGAACTCATTTTGACATATAGCGTTGATCTCGGACAGTAAAGCTACTCTCTCCGACTGTAGTTTTTCACATTGGAGAATGAAGTGTAGTACATTCTCTTCAGCTGCTCTGCATAGCAGGCATGTTGGGTCAGTTTCATTTCTGTAGTACTTAATGCGTTTTGTTTGCAGCACGTATGTCCCGGTGACGAGTCTTAATTTTACTGGAATTCTACTGATGTCTAATGATGAGTAGCATCTGTGCTTCAAAATAGTATGTATTTTGCACTTGCTCAGGTTGTGGTTACTAAGATATTGCAGCCCTTTGTAGAGTTGTGCTAGAGTTGTTAGCTGGGTACACCAGTGGTCATTCACTCTTGATTTCACCAATGAGATCCATCGTGATTTTTTGATAGGATTGTCCAAATAGTTGTTCGCCTCTTTCAGGTCGTATTTTCGTAGTATTTTGTTGACACATATAAACCAGTTGTTACTAGATTCCTCCTTCACGGTTAGTTGTCTTCTTGCAAACCTTTTCTCAGTGTTTTTTTCGCCCTGATGACAGACGTTATTGAAGAATGTGAGGGCTTTTATATGAATTTGTGCTTCTATTGGTAGAATTCCAGTTAGTATATAAACGGCTGGGTCCAGACAGCTCGTCTGTAATGACAGGATTTGTTTTAGTATCCTTTTCTGGAGGAGTTCTAGTTGTTCAAGAGGTTTTGAGGACGGTAATAATAGCTCCATACCGTAAAGCAATACTGGTGTTATGTAGGTTTTGTAGATGTGTAGTAGGGACTCGGGATCCAGGCCGTTGTGTCCATGAAATCCACAATGGCACATCCGAATAGACTATTCACTACCTCTTGCTTTAGTTATATTTTCATCAACATTGGTTTGGATATTGTGTTTCATTGTTGTTGTTCTGATGATAACTAAATGAGTAGCTTGCTCCACCTCGGGCATGGTGATATTCCCCATATTAAGTTTCTCGTTGGTTGTTTCGCACTGTTTGTTGTTTCCTCTAATGTGGATTGCTACACTTTTCTTTGGTTGTAATTCATATCCCTCGAGGTTCGCAAAGTCAAGAGCCATGTTGACCATGATCTGTGCGTATGTAGTGCGATGTTGTCTGCACATCCTGTGTTGTTAACGTTGATGTTTTCTATTTTCAGTCCAATACCTACATCTTGCAAACGGTCTAATAGTGGGTTGATATATAGTTTATAGAGATCAGTGCTAAGGACACCTCCTTGTCGGATTCCCATACCGACCTTAAAACAATCGGACGTGCTTCCTGCCCATTTTATGCAGCTTTCCGCATTGTGGTGCAAGCTTTTAATAATAGTCCACGTTTTGTCCTGAATTCCCGCGTGATACATACGCCGGAACAGATGTGAATGTATAACTTTGTCGAATGCAGCTTTTGCATCGAGAAGTACAAGATGTCCATATTGCTTTTCGTCGGTTAATATTCTGTATGCTTCTTCGACAGGTAGAGCAGCATTCATGGGGGACGATCCTTTCGTAAACCCTCTTTGCGTTGGATTTTGCATATTATGGATCAATGGTTGTATTTTATCTCTGATCACTGCTTCGACGATCTTACTAATTACAGGCAGAACTGTTATTCCTCGATAGTTGATGACATCGTTTTTGCTTCCGACATCAAACGCTGCACACTTTCATATTTTGCGAGTGTTGCATTAAGTGAAACAATGGATCGGTGAGGCTGACAATATGGAAGCAAAAGATTGGGGATGGTCTATTGAACACAACATGTGCGTTCCAATCAGATCGAGTTTGCCACCCGCTCCAGATGAACTTCTAAAAACGATATATTGCAGATGTAAGACAAACTGCGATTCAAAACGCTGTAACTGTAGAAAGCATGGTCTGGAATGTTCTGTCGCTTGCACTGAATGCCGAGGGAATACATGTAGCAACATGTCTGCATGCGAAGATCAGGACTCTGATTCAGACGAATAGTTGATGCCTAATGTTGATATTTGAAAGATACATGTATTGCTAACTTATGCGATATCAGAACTTTCATTTAATTTTTTTGGTGGGGATCTTTGGTGAATTTTGAAATTTTCCATTTTCGTTCATCTATGTATGTATGTATGCTTATGGTGTTTAGCCCCACTTTCAACAATATTTCAGTTATATAGTCGCTGTCAGTTTTATTGATGGAGGAAACCGGAGTACCCGGAGAAAACCACCGACCTGTCACAAGTCACTGACAAACTTTATCACATAATGTCGTTAATCTAGGGAAGGAAAATAAGATGTTTCTATATTTTTTTCATTAAACAAACACCAACTGATTGTTAACAATTGACATTTAATTATATTTCAAAACATTCTTTATTAATCTGTACCGAAACAGTCATGATTTAATTTATTCTGCCACGTAAAATATAATTTTTTCAAAATTTCAGTTTTCAGCATATTTTTTTTTTTTTATGAAATTTTACCAAAAAAATAGCCACCTGGGGAGAATATGGATAGATTTTTTTTATTTTGTTTGAAAGAATATTCAGTAATAGCAAGATATTTTTAGAGAAATTGGTAATATTCTGCAAAGTAGAGTGAACATGTGAAATTTTCAGTTTTTAGCGATTTTTCTTCAAAATCCCTTGTTTTTACCACAAAAATTGCAAGAAGGCAACTTGGGATTTTCGGCGACTTTTAATATGTTAATGAGGACACTCCCAGCTTCAAGATGAGCCCAAAAAACCTTCTGTTGCAATTTGTTCTAGGTCACACCTTTTCTGGCGTATATAGACTGGACTATGACGTAACAATACTTGTGTGATGTAAACTATAGAAATCGTGTGACGACAGCTTTTTTAGGGGCGAAACAAGAAGGTCTAGCGATTGTCAATTTTTTAAATAAATTAATCGTTTCATGTAAAGAAGTTGTACGGATTCCTATTTTTTTTGGGTTATTTTTAAACTGGATAGTTATTTTTTATTCTAATTAATAGGCTATTTCCGGTGATTCACTCCGATTGTACATTCTGTGCTGAAACTTAAAAACCACTTCCGGTTGGTATTGTTCGTATACATTTTGTATATTCATCTCCTTACACACATGTTGCTGTTTAGCTCGCATCATGCGATGCTCGCTATTATGTTTACCAAAATACAGATTGTGTATTTCCAATGGAGAGACAAAATGAAAAACTGCATGTACATAAACAGGAAAAGAGTTACTGATTGACAAAGAGAAACATATAGATCTCAGGGGCGGATCCAGGGGGAGGGGGAGGGGAAGGGGGGGCGCACCCCCCTAAAATTGGCGTAAAATCGTGATTTTTCACACGAAATACCCCAAATATTTTCGTGCCCCCCCCCCTCCGCTCGGCGCAATTTTCTTAAATGCGCCCCCCTAGCTTGAAATCTTGGATCTGTACACAATATAAAATAAAATAAACAATAGATATTAGTGGTGTTCATAGTTGAAAAACAAAATACTACCTGTATGGCTGTATAGCATGTGATTAAGTTACAAACTATCTTTTTTCAATTTACCATCGCGATGTATCATTTTTACAGCTATTAACAAATAGATTGGTGGACTATTTATGGTAGAATTTAATATTTATGTGATGTTCAAACTATGCAAATTATTCTTTAACTTAATAAGATCATATTTGATAATTATTAATCACACTTTTATTATTGCTAACCGTGTTACCCTCTTGAAATAAAGAAATTAACTCATTTACTTACTTATTGACACTATCTTCTGAATTCAAGAAATAAATAAAATTATGTTCCATATATATTTAATAATGAAAGTTGGGAACTTTATTTATTACAATATTAAAGAACTGGTAGCTATTAGATTAATTTCAATTCGAAACTGAAACTATTTGCACACTCCTGATGACAATTCCTTATTTGGTTTTGTAAAAATAGAACCCTAAATCATAAATTTCCAACAGAATGTGGAAGATGGCAAAATATGTGTACAGAACATGGTTTGACCCGATCGGGACTCGAACCCACGATCTACCGCACTCGAGGCGAGCACGCTAACGATTACACTACCGATGAGAGTCTTTGGTGAGCATTTCTGGTCTGTTTCCCAGCGAATACATATATTGTCATGGGGCGGATCCAGGATTACAAGTTAGGGGGGTCGAAGTTAAAAAAATTGCGCCGAGCGGAGGGAGGCGCGAAAAATGTTGGGGTATTTCGTGTGAAAAATCACAATTTTACGCCAAAAAAATCATATTTTTTCAAATTTTAGGGGTGGTGGGCGCGCCGGATGCGCCCCCCCCCCCGGATCCCCCACTGTTGTCTACATAAATGACAATAGATAACGTAACAATACAAAATACATTGTGCAACGCACGGTCAACTTTTCGCGCTTTCACAATCCTTCGGCAGAAGACACATAAAAAGCGACTTTTTAGCAATGTATAAACAAAGTCATATTTCAAACCAAAGATTATCAACTGGTATTTGTTGCTTATAATGCAAAGCACGCAGAATTAAGGAGAAAGAGCAAAAACTGGTTGCTTCGGAATCAGGATAATGTGTCAGAGTGGAGCGACATGTATATCCGCGGACTGTTGTTTCCGTTAGCTAACACTATAAAAAAAACCTAAGCGTGTTGGTCTAGAAAAAAACGGACATCATCATCATCTCATTAACTTGGTCTCGCCATGATATAGCTATAAAATTGCTGAGTTAGCGTTAAGCAACAATCGCTCACTCACTAAAGCTGTTACGTACAGTTTTTATATTTCCCCGACAATGTACGTATATTGTGTTTATTCTGCAATGTCTTATAGTTAAAAACAAACCAACGGGCAAATTTTCTAAAAAGAGCAGAAACAGACATCGTTCTAAGCGTTTTAGACGTCGCTCGACATGAATCAGTTACCAGAAAAAACTATATCTTGGTCAAAATCTTAAGCAATATGTGATGAAAGAAGCTGTTATATATAAAATCCTTAGGTACAGACAAAACAGATGTCACACCAATGAGGAGCGATGGACAGATTACAGCTGACACAAAGCAAAAATCCAACATCCCCAACAGTGTCAGTCCGTATTCACCGTAGAATCACAAGACAACATCCCCGACTGCACCAAAACCCACATCATAAAAACAGCACTCCCAATATCTCTACCAGGTGTAAAAGAAACTCCTACATAGCATCAATACCCATAGATTTTGTGCTCTCAAAACTATTAAATTATTTGGCTTTCCAATCTTTTGATCTTGAGCTACCTGATGAAGGTTATTCCAGAAACGTTCATGTGCACTAAATTTGATATATACGTTTTTATTACCTCTTTTTAGCAATGTAGCTATCTGAATGTTTTCTTTGAAAACAAGATACACTCATTGTTTAATATGATAGATACAAAATGTTTGTAAAATTTCCAGGTAAATTAGTTACCTGTATCTCTTATGAAAATTATGTGTACAGAACTAAGTCAGATTGATAAAAGGTGCATTCATGTTGTTTTTTTTTCTTTCTGTTTGATATTTTTGATTG
Source organism: Bathymodiolus septemdierum (assembly GCA_963383655.1). Lineage (NCBI taxonomy): Eukaryota > Metazoa > Mollusca > Bivalvia > Mytilida > Modiolidae > Bathymodiolus > Bathymodiolus septemdierum. The sequence goes on from OY726520.1 coordinate 83,338,596, forward strand.
GTTTGTTTTGTTTTGTATTTGTTTGTTTTTTATAACAGATTAATATCTAATTTTATTTCTGTTTTTTCTGTTTTGAGGATATAACTTCAGAAGGGCCTACACATGTATACATCTTGGAATAACAGTAGTACTTTAGGGTGCCTGCATCCTAATTTCTTATGTACATGTATCTCTATTCTTTATCAATAAATGTTTAGAGATTTGCGTTTGTATTGAATCGGCGCCTTGATGGGAGAGAGGTTTAAGGAGCTGCCTACACCTCATGTATCTTTCACTGTACTGTTCATCACTTGGATGATGTACTCAGCCTTTGGAAAGTAGATTGCCAGACGCTGGTACAAGATAAATTATGAAAATGTCTGTAATGTCATTGCATATAGCTCAAATAAATATTTTGCATCATGTTGGTATGTTTTGTAAGTACAGATACTTGTATCACACATACTTGTCAATTTAATAATTAAATAACAGCCATATATACATGATAGTATCTCGCACACAAAGTATCTTAACACAAGTTATTTCTTAAAGATTTTATTGAAAAACTCAGACAGGCATGGTGGAACATTAGCATACATATAATACAATACAATATATAGACTAGAGGCTCAGTAGGTTGAGAATATTTTTTAGAAATCAACCAATCAGCAACAAGAATTGCCTGTGGTGGACATGTTTGTTAACGGATCGGGACTAAATGAGCAATCTTTATAGAGAGCCTTCCATAGCTGCTACCTATCAAGTTTCGGTTCATTTGACCAAGCGGTTTCAGAGGAGAAAATTGTTTATCAATCGACCAATCAGCAACACGAATTGCCTGTTCTGGCCATGTTTGTTAACAGATCCAAAATTAGCAATCTTTATAGAGGGCCTTCCATAGATGCTACCTACCACGTTTCGGTTCATTTGGCCAAGTGGTTTCGGAGTATAAGATTTGTTGGGAATCTACCAATCAGCAACAAGAATTGCCTATGCCGACCATGTTTGCTAAGGGATCAGGACTAAATGAGCAATCTTTATAGAGAGCCTGCCATATATGCCTCCTACAGAGGCTAGGTTCATTTGGCCAAGCGGTTTCAGAGGAGAAGATTTTTGTAGGAATCGACCAATTACTCTAAAAAGAAATTATGGATCTGTATTCCTTACTCAGAACTATGAACTACAATTTAGTTTTAATGTGATCATTACAATAACATACAACACATTGTAAATTATAAACAGAAATTCTCAATTTTCTTTTTTTTTCATAAAATATGTTGTGTCAATATTCAATCCATCATGATCTTATGCTATTAGTAAATATTATAACATACATTTGCACATTTTAATAATATATATATCAAATAATTTCAAACATCCTGTCAAAGTCTATTGTGGATATATAATAAACTAGCAGTTAATATAACCTGTGTCACAGATAAAATGTGTAATTAAGGTCTTATGACACCAAATTATGTAACAATCGCCATTGCTAAATATCACACAAACAAATCCAAAATTTTACAAATATTACAACTTGCAATTTGTCAGTTAATTTGTAATATGTATGATTGAAAATATTTTGTTATTCTAGTACCAGTATCATACAATGTTTCTGAAAATTATAATTTACATTTTGCTTTTTATATAATATCTTTATTGAAATTTATATCTCTTTGTTAAACTTGTTTAAGAAATCTTCATGACGTACCTATGTTTTGGTTTATATTAAATATTTCTTTATCTTATGGGAATCATGAGGACATTGTGAGTCTTTCATAGAAGCAGTTTCATACATGAAATCTTGAAAGTTATGTCAGATCATTTATAAATTTTAGAGCTTGGTTTGCTTTACACAAGCAGACAAACTGTTTTCACTGAAATTTTGAAACCCAAAAGAAATTGCAATTGATATATTATTTGTTTGTTGTCTTTGAAGCCATAAATAATATTTAATACTTTTTTGGTAGCTGTGATTGTTTTGATTGCAATTAAACATAGAATAATATTTTTTGATCATGTAGTGAATGCCACTTTACTTTAATATATTTTTGGGGAGTTTTTAACAATTGAATTTCAGGTGTCTTCTATCTAATACCACTTTATAAAACTACCTATTCCCACTTACAAATAACTTGAAATTTTAGATTTTTTAATGAATTTTTAAAAAGTGGGATTAGGTGGAATGAACGGAATTTCATTATGTATTTTTTTATTCAGATGTCAATAAACTAAATATTTTTCTAGTAAACTTGTTTAATAAATTTCATGAAGAAAATTCATTTACATAAATCAAACATTAAATATCTAAGGAGATATATGTTTCAGCTAATACAAAATAAGTCAAAATGATGAAAAGTAATCTAAATGTAATCAGAAAGTAATCGTGATTACAGGGTCAAAATGAATGTAATCGATTACATTACGATTACATGTAATATAAAAAAAAATGTCTTATTACAGATTACATTCGATTACATGATAAAATGCAATCAATTACAACTGATTACGATTACAAATTACGATGACCCCATGTCTGCCAATCAGCATCAAGAACTGCCTGTGGGTCCAGTAAATTACTGTTTCCAGCAATTTACCGTGTCGACATGTGTTTTTGTTTTGACATACGTATACTCTTTTTCAACTTTCCCTTGCCGACATGCTTCTATCTGCGTAGCCCTTTATTTTATATTATTTCTTGAATAATTTACTATCCAAAGTCTCGTATAATTTTTCTCAACTTTATTTCCTTTCAGTGATTCTGTCAGTTTTATTTTATTTTTATTTTGTTTTCTTTGAAGTGACCATGTTATTTGTAAATCTTTTCATACGTAGCATTTGTCACAATTTGTCACAATAGTATATAAGATAAAAACCAATTTTAAAAATAATAAACATTTGATTTTATTTGAGTTGTTATTATCTTTATACAACGTCATTTTCATTCACATTGATGTCGGGTGACCATAGGCGTTAGGGGAGCTAAAAATAAACTATCGCTAGACATATGGGGAGGGGGTTAAGCAGTAAATTACAGTCAGTTATGTGATGTGCTCATTGTTTGAGCTCAATTTTAGATTCTAATTGATTCTGATTCCTATAAGGATTAAAGAGCTCGACAATTCAATTTAGATATCTTTATTTTAATTTTAATTAGAGATCTCTTCAATGTATTATGAGTGATCACAGTTTTATGTCCACATCTCCCTAACTTAGAAAGATCCTTCATTCAATTCTAATAATTTCAATTCAATCTCCCTTCCATTTTATTTACGTTCCTTTTGTCCATAAAAAGAATTAAAAAAACCCCAGAAGTATTACCATTAGTATCCCTACTATTAGTCCGAGATTCCTCTGTCGTTTAACGGCTTTTATAAAGTTGCTGTAGCCGTTCAACGTCAGAGCGTGATATATACGGATTACAGCGGGTTTGCCTCTCCAGCTCTGGATCGGCACATTTCCACGTTTCGTGGCTATCGGATTTTATTTTCTATCAGAAACCCTTATATAAATCGCTTCACCAATCATTTTTCTATTTATTCATAGCCATCTTACCCTCAGAAAGGGGTTTTACACTCCATTACAGCTCGATTTTGCCTTAGATCCTATTATTCCGCCATTTGACTTCCATTTTCGAATATACACACGTGATCTCGCGATACTAACTGAATGATGACAGCAACGCATTGCATGATGGGAGCTAATTAATGCAGCGTGCCAAATTATTTGGAGCATTATTTGCATACGTAAACAACATTCAAATCACATGGAAGACGATACATTTAAGCGTATTCTGCAGGACAAACAGTCCATCTACAGATCAAAGCAGAGCAGAAGGAAATAATACAGAATTCAATGGCAGAGTGTTACCAACGGGCTTCGGAAAGAGCATGTGTTACGTTTCCCCTTTTTGGACAAGGTACTACAACATTTTTTTTTCTTATGGTTATCTGTAATTCACTAAATTTGCTGTTAAAATCATTACCAATCAATATAATCAACTGTATTAAATTTTATGTTAATTGTTCTGCCTTAACAGACACCTATGATTGGCAATAAAAATATTTGTTTGTTTGTTTATATGCAAATCATCTCCCATGATACATTGCGGTAATCGTAGTTTTCTCGTAGTCACGTGACAAATGTTTGAAAAATGGAAGACAAATGTCGAAATCATAGGTTCTAAGGCAAAATCGTGCTGTAATGGAGTGTAACACCACTTTCTGAGGGTAAGATGTTTATGAATGAATAGAAAAATGATTGGTGAAGCGATTTATATAAGGGTTTCTGATAGAAAATAAAATGCGATAGCCACGAAACGTGGAAATGTGCTGACCCAGAGTTGGAGAAGCAAATCCGCTGCTTTCCGTATGTATCACGCTCTGACGTTGAACGGCTACAGCAATTTTATAAAAGCCGTTAAACGACAGAGGAATCTCGGACTACCCTACTATGAACTAGAGCAGGACTGTCAAATTTTAGAATTTCAGAATTATAATGTTGTCCAATTTCGGAGATGTTTGACTTGTTCTACTACAGTAATCCTTGCCCCTATTATCAGAATAAACGTACAAATAAAATCAGGTTTTGGAAAATAAAAAAGTCATAGATATTGTCAGAGAAATGGAATGAAGGAATGCGAGGTAGCTAATTTTCATGGGCAAGCTTCTGATGCTTATGCTCATGTTTGAATGGTGCAAGGTAGTTTATTTTCATGGATAACACTTTGAAACCTCTGTCATACATTGAACAGATGTAAGGTAGCTTATTTTCATGGAAAACGTCATGACTCCTATCCCATGCAATGAAGAAATGGGAGGTAGCTAATTTTCATGGGCAAGCTTCTGATGTTTATGCTTATGTTTGAATGGTGCAAGGTAGTTTATTTTCATGGATAACACTTTGAAACCTCTGTCATACATTGAACAGATGTAAGGTAGCTTATTTTTATGGAAAACGTCATGACTCCTATCCCATGCAATGAAGAAATGGGAGGTAGCTAATTTTCATGGGCAAACTTCTGATGTTTATGCTTATGTTTGAATGGTGCAAGGTAGTTTATTTTCATGGATGACACTTTGAAACATGTGTCATACATTGAACAGATGTAAGGTAGCTTATTTTCATGGAACACTTCATGACTCCTATTCCATGCAATGAAGAAAGGTCAGGTAGCTAATTTTCATGGACCATGCAACGAAGGAATGCGAGGTAGCTAATTTTCATGGGCAAGCGACTGATACTTATGCTTATGTTTGAATGGTGCCAGGTAGTTTATTTTCATGGATAACACTTTGAAACCTGTGTCAGACATTGAACAGATGTAAGGTAGCTTATTTTTATGGAAAACGTCATGACTCCTATCCCATGCAATGAAGAAATGGGAGGTAGCTAATTTTCATGGGCAAACTTCTGATGTTTATGCTTATGTTTGAATGGTGCAAGGTAGTTTATTTTCATGGATGACACTTTGAAACATGTGTCATACATTCAACAGATGTAAGGTAGCTTATTTTCATGGAAAACGTCCTGACTCCTATCCCATGCAATGAAGAAATGGGAGGTAGCTAATTTTCATGGGCAAACTTCTGATGTTTATGCTTATGTTTGAATGGTGCAAAGTAGTTTATTTTCATGGATGACACTTTGAAACCTGTGTCATACAATGAACAGATGTAAGGTAGCATATTTTCATGGAAAACTTCATGACTCCTATTCCATGCAATGAAGAAAGATCGAGTAGCTAATTTTCATGGACAAGCATCAGATGCTTATGCTTATGTTTGAACAGTGCAAGGTAGTTTATTTTCATGGATAACACTTTGAAACCTATGTCATACACTGGACAGATGCAAGGTAGCTTATATTCATGGAAAACTTCACGACTTCTATCCTATGCAATGAAGAAATTATGCTGACTACGAGTCAACTAGTCTTTGCTTTTATTCTTTTACGCCATGTGTCAATATAAATTTTATATTCTTTGGTTTGATCAGATCGTTGATCGAAACCACGATCTACCGCACATGATGCGAGTACTCTTTTACTATTTCACCACAGGAGCGTTATTGCTTGTTATAACTAAGCGTCTTATTTCTTTGGAATAGATATACACATTTTTGGTGATTGATATATAGAAACTTGATCATGTCATATAGATATATTTTTTTTTTAAATATTATTAGACTTGAATTTATTTACATTTTATATTGAAATAACTTATTTTCATCCAGATTTTGCTCCATGTAAACAAGGATTTATATATATACGTACGTGTATATATAAATCCTTGATGTAAATGAATGAATAATGAATAGGAGTTTGATATCCATTTCTGGGATAAATCTATCTAATTAAATAGATTTCCTCGCCTACATCCACCCCCCTTTTTTCGTTCAAAAATACTAATTACCAAGAATCTATCAAAACATGGTAAAAGGGGAATAACTGGAATAGTATTTTTAATGTATTATTAAGGTAGCTAATTTTCATGGCTATCATTTGGAACACCTTTGTGGTTTACGAAAATCTAGTTTCGAACGTCAAAAAGTAGCTAATAATTATGGTAGCTAATAATTATAGGACACCGGGAATGTCACATTATATACCCTGTCTGATAGTTGAATAACAGATATATTACGGATTTAACCATTTTTTTTTTTAAATACAACTTCCAACTGTATTAAATAAATTTGCCTCTTTTATTTTCATTTTTCATTTTTCGTATCTCTAGATGTCCGTTTCCGTACCTTTGACGTCATTCTTCAATGACGTCAAAATATGTGTCACATCATATTTCATGTATAGGGTGTCTCATGAAGGAAAATACTGTACTAAATTTGTAAATCAATACAGTTTCATATGTAATAAATTTTATAAACTTTATAAATATAACATTACAATATCACATAACAAAACAACGGGTTTGCGAAACAGCTTCAATAATTTAAATGTTAACAACATGTAAATAAAACCTTGGTGTGGCCTCATGACGTCGAAAGTTTTCAAGGCTCAACGTTTTGTTTATTTGTTATGGTACAGCCGTGGAACATAGGAGTTTGCTGAATCGATCAGGTATTTGTGACGGAATTAACTGTTGTAATATTTTTTTGTTCATGCAGCCGTTTTGAGTATAAAACATCATTTAATTTAGTAAAAAATACATTTATTATTCCGTATTATACCATTGATTCGGTGAAGCGTAATGTTTTGTCGTCCATGTTTTAATCGTTTTTGGAGAATGAAATATATACCCCGTCTGTTTTCCGAATATATGCTGACATTCAGGGTTGAAGAACCAATGAAAATATGTGTAACAAACTAAATTCGTAATATTTAAGAATTGAATGCATTCTTTTGAAGTTTCATTGGGGCATGAAAGCGTTGATCGAACTACATTTTCAATGTAGCGCTTCATGTTGAAAATGTAGTTCGATCAACGCTTTCATGCCCCAATGAAACTTCAAAAGAATGCATTCAATTCTTATAATTATATTTAAATCACACCAAAATTTAATATAGTTGAATTTTTCGTTGTGAATTTTATTTGTGTTAGATTATTTGCTGTTGGAAATTATTACGCCATTGATTGTTTACATCTGACGTCGCCATGGAGGCACGTGCAAGTTCGGATTTGAGTTTCATTTGGATATGAAACATCACTTTTATAATCATGTGACCACTTCATAACCAATCATATTGTAACATTTCAATGAAAAACTGAAGTAATGTAATTATTATATGTTATTCAGCTATCAGACAGGGTATATAATGTGACATTCCCGGCTTAGGATCTATATTCCCGGAGGCGCATGTCGAATCGGAAACAAGTGTTAACGATTCTGTGCAAACAAACAAAATGATAAATAAACGTCTAAAATGTAGCACAACGACACATATATATCTGTATATATATGTACATGTAGATGGCTTAATCATGCAAAAAAAAAAAATCAGTCAATCAAAGTTTTATTTAAAGTCGGTACATTTTATAACAATACAACATAAGCTCTCAAGAGTTTTTCAAACGGACATGCATAACAAAATTACATAAATTAAATACAGCACAACATGCAGTTTTATAATTATTGCATTCAAGTTTAAATCAAAATATATACATGTAGCTATTTCAGAAAACAAATTCTACAAGTACATGCATGATGAAGTTAGCCATCTCTTTGATCTGCAGTGTTATATTCCTTTTTTCCATGATCATCTTAAGTTAGTGTTATTTTTAGTCAAAATAATTAATTTTCCAGGCTCCAGAGATTTGTATTTTTTTAGGTCGCATTAATTTCTGTATTAACAGGAGGAAGCTGATCTAAAAATTGCTAATGCAAATTATAGCTTCCTGGAGTTATTTGGACTATGAGTGATATTACAGGCAGCTAATGACCAAGTGTTATTGGTGATATGGATATATACATTTATGCATATCATTAACCTTTCAACCAAAAATTGTGGCTATTTTTAACCAGAAGCATTATGAGTCATGTGACATGTTGGTTTGTAAACAAATGCAATTTAAGCATTATTTTTATTTAAAAAAATAATAATCAAATTAAACAAAGTTAAAACGTCTAAATTATATAATAAATTAAGCAATCGGTCATTTTAAAATCCTTGTAATGACACCTTCATTTTTTTTTATTCTGGACAAATCGTTCTCCATAACATATAGCGTTGATCAATGAAGGCGAACTTGCATGTGAAATTTTGAACTGATTTTACATCGAAACTTACCAATTTTGAAATAAATAAATATAAAATCATAATTTAAATCCAACTACTGAATTTCAAGTTAATAATTTCACTAGATCATGTTCAATTCAGCGATACAAAAATATCTGACGAATATGAAATAAATATAAGTAAAACGTCGCCATCTTATTAGTGTCTGTTGAGTTAAATTCCCCTATCTAGATATACCCCTGAAAAACAAAACAATGGAAGAATTCAGGCCATGTGGTCCAAACATATTGATAACAGGTACACGTTATAGAAAATAACAGCTTTCTTAGTCTAGTTTTATGTTGATATCATATATAACGGTCTCATGAATTAGGGAAAATAAAATAAAATAAGACTAAGAGCAGATCACGAGATCCAGGGGTTTCAAAGTTTTTTATAACAGGAGGTACTTCTTAAATTTTAAGAGGTACCTAAAAAAGTAGACCAGGGGTCTGGGGCCTGCATGAGGGCCATAAAGGGTCCAGGGGAGCAAAGCCCCCCGGAAGCTCCTGAAATCTAGCATTTTGTGGACAAAAAAATATACTTCAGAGACTGCAAACATTAAGTTTTTGAAAGAAAAAATCCCTTTAGAGTTCAGATTTCACCAAGGCCATGCATAATGGACTTGTGTGTTTTTTTTACTTTATTACCAGTAATTAAACTCATCAAAGACCATTGGCACCAATCAAGACTTATAAGTGTCATAATTAATGAAGCATAAATTTAATTTGCAATCATCATTAATAAAAATTTCTAATTTTAATAAATAGATCAATACAAATATAATTAAACAAAAGCAATATATATTGTTACTTTCACGACTTAAGTGCAAAAAAAAATGTTCGAACAAAAACGATTCGCGGGAAGACATTTATTAGGGGAGAGTGGTAAAATTTCGACCACCCAAAACCTGGACGTATCCAAAAGCCCCCGATTGCATCACTGGTTGCCTGCACCGCTGTACGTTATAAAAACCAGTCACGAGGACATTCGGAATTAAATGTTTCACTTGAATATTGGAAAAAATCTGAAGTATTGCGGGTAATACACATAAAAACAGCCAATCGGCCAGTTTGGGGGAACTTCGACCCCATCCTGGGTATTTTCCACCGCACCATTTTTTCCTATTTCAGCAAATACCAGTGTTTACCGAAAACCGTCAAAAGCTTTATTTTACATCTGCACTTCTTTTATCAGTATTATTCAGTCCGTTTTCTTTTCTTTTTAAAGAAAGGGGCCCGTTAATGTTTAGGAACAACATCAAAATTTTCGTTTCTTAACTAAGCCACCACCTCTTCCCCCTTAAATGTAACTAAATGAATGCATAGTAATAGGAAAATCGATGTAGGATAGACAATATTCGTTAATTTTGTTTATCCTACATTGAACTATTGATGTCATCGTTTAATTATAACTTCAATCAAAACATAAAGTAGGTGGTCGAAAATTACACAGGATACAATTTATCTGTATAGGTATCTTCGACCACTGTTAACTTTATAAATATTCTGGAGTTGTAATGATATTTTATTAAATATTTGCATAAAATACATCTCAATGAAATAACATTTCAGTGTTTTGTAATTTCCTTTAAATGAAGCAAATTGAATCATGAGGATTTAATGGATACATAACACTTCTCTATTCAGCTTATTTGGAATTGACCGTCGCTGTAACTTTATAACCGAGAATACCGCAAAATCACGCGATATTATATTCCGAATAAATTTGGAAAGTCGGTATTAGGTTCGAGTATTATTTACTCTTTAATTGGATCAGTAAAACGTTTATTTTGGTAAGAAAGACAACAACTAGTTTATGTATATTAATGACAAACAATCTACCGGTCGAATTTCCCGTGTGGTCGAAATAACACCACTCTCCCCTAACATTTGAATCACAAAAGTTAAATTATTTTGAAAAAAAAAGTGGGCCGGCGTTTGGACATTACAATGTAATTCGTATTTGAGCCATGTCCGGTCCTTTTTCAAGATTCCTAGAAATTTTCTATCCCTTATCTCCTCGTACCCCCTTTTAAAAATGCTTTTTCAGCACACTTTCATTTCTGTGAACAACGCGGTAGGGCCCCGTCAAAATATGTAAATAAATAGCCATGTAGGTTTTTATTTTTTTATACCGGAAGTTAAACAATATGGATGGAGTTCAGCAACAAGACAGTACGCCCCAAAATGATTCGACCCTGGGTTTTAAATGGATAAAAAAAAATCGCACAAAATATTGTGTAGTCATATATTCATATTTACATAAATGATCATACTTAAATTACTGAAGATTACACTAGTTTGTGTTTGAACATAATTTGTAATCGGGTCATTTTTTATTTTGAAATGATGTCAGCTTTGTTCCGGTCCGAGTTTTACACAAGGATGAAAAGATATTGGGGTGAAAATATATCTATTTACTGCATGCGCAAACTGCTATTTACGATTCTAAGGTAAAGCTATTTTTAAAACAGGGAATATCCCGTCAACTTGGTCGTGGCTGAACGCAGTTGTTCGATTTGAATGCGAGAATTCAGCAATTGACGTGATCATTAATTTTTTATGAAAAATATTCCACAATCCAATCGTACTTGTGGTTTTGACCACCGCTAATTTTGGGGGGTTCAGTAATTTCTGCCGGTACTATACACGATCTCAGACGGGTAAAAGTACCGGGTACCGGCCCACTTTGAAACCCCTGGAGATCAGGCCTCTACAATAACTTTTTTTCAAACTTGTCCCTTTGGCTTTGCTTTGGCTTGCCTTTGGGCAAGTAACTTTATAGATTGACTTGTCTGAATTAAAACATCACTTGTCCAAAAATTTTGACTCGGAGATCCAAAAAATGAAAGAGTTTTAGTTATTTGGTAGACATAGGCTTTTCATGAAATTCTCGAAAATGTTCGAAAAGTAGCCCGGGGTTCTATGGTACCGCGGTACTTAATGTTTAACGTCTGTGTAACGTATCTAGTTTTCGAAATTAATCCAAAAATGTTATCTTTTATTCCCCGGTATAGAAACCTATTTTCCCCCACAATTCATTTTTTTTTTAATTTGTTTAAAAATACGTCGCCACTTTTCCCTATGACAACGAACCCCCCTCATAGAGGGTGTGCCGGGGGTAGAATAGGCACCAGGTTTCTCCGCCCTAGAGGCACTAGTCCTCTAAAAGGGGTCAACCCCGGGGTATAGAAATGGGACCGAGAGCTTCTTCGGCTTGAAGGGGCATCCGTCGGTTGTGCGGGATGTAGAAATTCACAGCCAACCCGTCCTGCGGAAGAGACGTAAATAAAACCGAGGTCCCGTGTTGAGAGATTGCCACCCTCTCCGCACGTTAAAGAACCCAGTGTAACAGCTCATGATGAGCATGCTCATGATGAGTGTTCCATAAGAGACCTGTTGCATTGGCAAAATTATCCGTCCCTACCCATCACCTTTCCTTGTTTCGAGTCCTGTGGCGTTTAAATTTTTAAATGTTCTCGTCCTGAATATAGCTGAAAAATTGCTCACTGGACGTTAAACACCAATCAATCAATCAATCAATCAACCTATGACAACACCGATGTACAAATGTACCTCCCAGAAATGGTTTCCTATGATATCACGGTAATTGCAAAATTAATGTTATGGGACACAATGTTTGACAAATCAAGACATCATCTATAAATACTAAATCAAGGTGAATATCTGGCAAACTTATACCATAAAGAAAATCTTGATAATTTATCACATTTAATAAAGTAAAGTTTCTTTGAAATAACAAATGTAACGAAGTTGAGTCAATTTGATGTTGGTTAATATGTTTTCATAGCTTAATTTTTCCATCAACTTTGTCGGTCTAGAAAGTAACTAAAAATAGCACCAAAAATCCCAAATTGGGTTGAAGTGAAACGTAAACAAACGGACGACATTTCTAAAAAATAGCAGACGAATTATGACAACTATGGTTTAATTATTGGACATTTTACAAAGCATGGTATCAGGGTAAAAAAAAAATGTCTGCTATTTCTAAGGAAAACATAAAAATGCGTGTACTAAAATTCAAGACATTTGGACAGAATGACCAGACGTTCTGATAAATGTGACTTGTGTTTATGAATATATAAATAGAAAAACCTGCGGGTGGCGCTGCAGTGCATAGGAACAGACAAAATAAATACCGCGGTACCATAGGAAGGGAGTATACTCACAACTTTGGTTTCTTCATAAATATGAATCAAAAGACTATAAAATAATTAGTACCCTGGTATTTTAAACAAAATTTGAAAGCATCTATAGATCCAGTGACCACCCAGGACTGAGGTATTCTGGAATTTACTCATTAAGCAATTTGTTATATATATGTTATTAATAAAGATCAGTTATTTCATATTAATAAAGATATATACTGAAGATCAGGCCATCCTTAAAAATATTTCAGTTTGCCCAAATACTTTTGGGTATGGGTAGATAGGCAGGCAAATTCTTTTTTTTTTCTTTCTTTTTTGGAGCACCAGATTCTTCCATGTCGGGCTCAAGTGTTTGTCCAGCTCTGTCCGAGACTCACTAAAATTTGATTCATCTTTTTCAAGTCCACTTCTTCGGGGTCTGTCGCCTTGTCGAAGACATTATCCCATGTTTTTTTTTTGGTTAAATCTGTAGAGTCTGTTTGACACAATCGGTTTCACTTTATTGTCAGTTTTGACTACAACAGACGAAGACAGAGTAAGATAACTGTCTGCCATTTCCGATTTCACGTGGTTTCAATATATAATGATAAATGCTGAGGATATCGAAAAAAATCTCATCAGTATCACTTAAGCGCTTCCCGGCAAGGATTTTGTAGTGTTGTTGTAAGCGTCAAAGTGATTTAACCTGTAAAACTAATATTTTATACGGAACCCGCGGACATGTTGAAAATCCGGAAATAAAAAAAAATCGAAATTTTACAGGAAAAAAAGAATTTGACTCGGTAGGATTTTTTGGGGTTGGTCGTGTTTGGGCAAACAAACTATATTTTTATTTTGGCCTAAGCAATTAGTTTTTATTAGATAGGCTTTCCTAGTCTGGCCTAAAATGACTTTCGGCAGTTTCGGTGTTGATTCATCTATGTTTCCCTCCTCGTCAAGTGATACTGCATGCCTAGTTCTAATAATAAAACCCTAAATGCTCGCTTACTCGCAAAGGTTTTAACGGGATGCCATTACACGTAATGGAGTAGCGGTGAAATTTTTTGCACTCGCTTTATGCAGAGTTTCTGACACCTGCATTTATCAATAATAAGACATAACCTTTCCTTTTGTCCACTATTATAACAAGTTTGTATCACCTACCAGTATTTTAGAATGTAATTCCCAAAAAATAAAAATCCATGTTTACTTTCTCTGGACATTTTGAATTTCGTCATTTCCGGCCTGACTTTGGTATTTTCCTTATTTGGATGTCGATACCATATTTGGCGATTTGAGGCGTGAATGTTTACATCAGCCGTAGTAAGCATCGTAGTAAGAAATACCATATTTAGACAAGCTCCGCCTTCCGTAGTTTCCGGTTATGGCGAACGATCGATAAATTTGAACAAGATTGTTGCTACCTTTGTAAAGCATACATTTCTCAGCCAAACCGATTTAAAGCGTAAATAGTGAGTTTTTATGTTTCAACTGCAATTATTTTTTTCTCCATTGTGATGAATGGGACCGCTTTCTAGCTCCGCCGAGACACAAGTTTGTCACAGGAGCTACATTATTGCAGCTACTGCATGCCTAACACCTGGGAACTCGTCTGCTCAATTTTTCTGGAAGTTTCTCTCCTGCTTTGTTTCATATTGTCTTTTCTTTTCTTTCTTTTCATCGTCATGATCGTCAGTCATTTTAGCTCACCTGACCCAAAGGGTCATGTGAGGTATTACCATCACTTGGCGTCCGTCGTCCGTACGTTAACTTTTCATATTTTAATCTACTCCTCTGAAACAACTGGACCAAATGAAACCAAGCTTGGCAGAAAGCATCTATATAAGGTCCTCTATAAAGTTTCTTCATTTCGTCCCATTCGCCGACAAATATGGCTGCCAAGGGCAATTCTTGTTTCTGATTGGCTAATGCTAAAAAAATCTTCTTCTCTGAAACTACTTGGCCAAATGGAGCCAAACTTGGCAGGAATCATCTATGTAAGATCCTCTATAAAACTTCTTCATTTGGTTCCATTCGGCCAACAAACATGGCCGCTGTTACTAAAAATAGAACATATGGTAAAATTGCACGTTTTTGGTAATAACTCAAAAATCGTTAATAATATCAGAAATCTGATGGGGTTAAAATGATCAGCACAGCAAGATCTAACTACCCTGCAATTTTAATGTAAATCTGATTACCCATTTTGAAGTTATTGCCCTTTTTTCATCAAATTTTTAAAATGTTGATACTTTTCATCCTTTATTTCAAAAACTATAAGAGATAGATGTTAAGTGTAAACTGAAAACATGTTCAGCTTGTCAAGATCTACATGCCTGCAATTTTGAAGTAAATCTGATTACCCGTCTAGGAGTTGTTGCCCTTTTTTCATAATTCTTTAGCTCACCTGGCCGCCAGGTGAGGTATTGCCATCACTTGTCGTCCATTCGTTAACTTTTACATATTTTAATCTTCTCCTCTGAAACAACTTGGCCAAATGGAACCAAACTTGGCAGTAAGCATCTATGTAAGGTCCTCTATAAAGTTTCTCCATTTCGTTCCATTCCACCAACAAATATGGCCGCCAAGGGCAATTCTTGTTTCTGATTGGCTACTGTTTAAAAAAATCTTCTCCTCTGAAACTGCTTGGCAAAATGGAGCCAAACTTGGCAGGAAGCATCTATGTAAGATCCTCTATAAAGCTTCTTCATTTGGTTCCATTCGGCCAACAAACATGGCCGCCAAGATTGATTCTTTTTTCTGATTGGCTAATGTTAAAAAAAATCTTCTCCTCTGAAACAGCTTGGCCAAATGGAGCCAAACTTGGCAGGAAGCATCTATGTAAGGTCCAAACCTGGCATAGATGGTCCCTTGGTGTGTCCCTTTCAAAATTGTGTCCGACAGCCCCACCCTCCATTCAAGATGGCTGCTATTTTTTAAGGTAAGGATTATCTCCCTTTGAAATTTACTTCAGTATCATTCTATTGTCAGGTGAGCGATACAGGCTCAGTGGGCTGAGCCTCTAGTTTTTCTTGGACGTCGTAAATCCAAATTTCGTAAGATCCATGGTTTGTTTATGTCTGGATGTCAAATTAATTGTAAATGTATAGCGAGAAGGTTCCGTTTCTCCAAGCGTTTTCTTGATCAGGAATCAGATTGTACTGGCCCCGTCACAGTCAACCTACAGGTATGTCTACCATACGTAGTATCGAGGAAATATAACCAGTAATACAAACATGTACCTAATTTGCATACGTTATCGGCAATGAAAAAACCAGATTTTGGAACTATTTAATATGAAATTAAGTAAAACTATTGACCAAACTCGCATTTGCAAGAAAAGCTACGATGATCCTTTAGGGTATTTCTGTATGTATGGGCTTATTTTTTTTACTTGTCCCAACGAACAAGTGACCAACAAATTTCACTTGTACCACGGACGTTTCTACTTGTCCCGTACAATCAGACAAACGTTATTGTCGAGGCCTTTATAAAGATTGCTCATTTTGTCCCGATCCATTAACAAACATGGCCGCTACAGGCAATTCTTATTTCTGATTGGCCGATTTTTAAAAATCTTCTCCTCTGAAACCGCTTGGCCAAATGAACCGAAACTGGTTAGGAAGCATCTATGGAAGCTCCTCTATAAAGATTGCTCATTTCGTCCCGATCCGGTAACAAACATAGCCACCACAGGTCATTCTTGTTTCTGATTGGTTGATTTCTAAAAAATCTTCTCCTCTGAAACCGCCTGGCCAAATGAATCAAAGCGTGGTGGAAAGCAGCCTTAGAAGGTTCTCTTTAAAGATTGCTCATTTAATTCGGATCTGTTAACAAACATGGCCATCACAGGCCATTCTTGTTTTTGATTGGTTGATTTCTAAAAAAATCTTCTCCTCTGAAAACGCTTTCCCAAATGAACTGAAATTTGGTAGGAAGCATCTATGGAAGGTCCTCTATAAAGATTGCTCATTTTGTCCCGATCCAATGACAAACATGGCTGCCACACAATTCTTGTTTCTGATTGGCCGATTTAAAAAAATCTTCGCCTCTGAAACCGCTTGGCCAAATGAGCCGAAACTTGGTAGGAAGCATCTATGGAAGGTCCTCTATAAAGATTGCTCATTTCGTCCCGATCCGTTAACAAACATGGCCACCACAAGCCATTCTTGCATCTGATTGGTTGATTTCTAAAAAATCTTCCCCTCTGAACCGCTTTCCGGAATGAACTGAAATTTGGTAGAAAGCATGTATGGAAGGTCCTCTATAAAGATTGGTCATTTCGTCCCGATTCGTTAACAAACTTGGCCGCCACAGGCAATTCTTGTTTCTTATTGGTCGATTTCTAAAAATCTTCTCCTCTGAAACTACTTTACTAAATGAACCGAAACTTGGTAGGAAGCATCTATGGAAGATCCTCTATAAAGATTGCTCATTTCATCCCGATTCGTTCGCAAACATGGCTGCCACAGGCAATTCTTGTTTCAGATTGGTTGATTTCTAAAAATCTTCTTCCCTTAAACTGCATAGCCAATTGAACCGAAACTTGGTAGGAAGCATCTCTGGAAGGTCCTCTATAAAGATTGCTATTTTCATCCAGATCTGTTAACAAACATGGCTGCTATAGGCAATTCTTGTTTCTGGTTGGTTGATTTCTAAAAATTTTCTCTGAAACTGCTTGGCCAAATGAACCGATATTTGGTGGGAAGCACCTATGGAAGGTTCTGTATTAAACTTCCTCAAAGCAGAATGAAAGGTGAGTGACACAGACTCAGCCCACTGAGCCTCTAGTTTTAGCTCACCTTGCCAAAGGCAGTGTGAGCTTTTGCCATCACTTGTCGTCCGTTAACTTTTCGCATTGTAATCTTCTCATCTGAAACCTCTCAGCCAAATGAACTGAAACTTGGTAGGAAGGATCTGTGGAAGGTCCTCTCTAAAGATGCTCATTTTGTCCCAATCTGTTAACAAACATGGCCACCACAGCAGGCCTCTACATTAACATATTTTTCAACTTGTCCCTTCGGACAACTAACTAAAAAAAGTATTTGTCCGACTCAATCTTTTAGTTGTCCGAAAAAAATAATGAAAATTACAAAAACTAGAGAATGATTATCCAGGGCTCCCACTACTTTCAAATTAGAGGGAGAAGTAACTTCTCTTTTAGAGAGCTCACAGGGAGAAGTGGGGAGACTTCTGGGAGAAGTCAATTGCGATTAATCGAAACATTGTTTCGCGACCCCTCTGACCTTACCCTGCCCAAATTTAGTAAATAGTTAAAGCTGCCTGAACTGATTTGTTCTGGGTTTTTTTTTATTCATAACTACCTTAAGGACATATATTCAATGTCACATTTTTATTTCTGTCTACCTTGATTGGAGTCTTGCATACTAGTGATTTTTATATGTACCCCCCCCCCTTTTTTTCCTTTTGAAATATTACTGTGTTGTGATCCAATACCACACAAATTGTAATAACTCATATTTGTGTTATATAAATCCTTGTTTCTGGTAAAAAAAAATATACCTAGACAGAACTCCAGATAAGCTGTGTATTTGCGTTTTTTACGCTATGAAAACGAGTAAAAACGCATGTATTATCAGATCAGAGTGTACATTTACGCATACATATTGCTGTGTAAGCAAACTTTCCAAATTCGGAGCGTACTTGTATGCTGTTGACGATAATACATCGTGTACATAAACAATACATTTTTGACTTTGAGAAATTCCCCGTAATTACTTCTCTTTATACTTTTCGAAAGAGAAAGTGTATACATCCGAGGGGTACCGAATGTTTGTCTTTCTAAGCATCGATGTCAAAAGAGATCTGATTGGATGTTTAGGATAAATCATCCAATCGCGGTCAATATTACAAATAAATGCGGTTTAGTTAAGAACTGAAACGAAAGTGAATTTGGGAACACGTTGTTCGTTGAAAATGAGCAAGAACATGAATAAGCGCTCTACGGAAAATTATATACTTTTTTAAAAGTTCCAGACAGTTTCATCTGTGTCTAGTGACAGTATAGTTAAAGGAATCATTGATGACATTATCAACACGGCTGTGAAAACTGCCAAAGTCGACGAGCAAAAAACTAAATATTTACAACATTTTATTAATAAACATGACACAATCGTGTCAAATTAAACAGAGATATACATTTCACTTGCATCTTGTGTTTATTGAATAACACTTGTGTCCAACATAATTTTAAAAGTGTACATGTAAGCAATCGTTTCTGAAGTAGAGAGTACAATAGTGCAAAGGAAATATGCAAATATGCATCATTTTCAAAAGTAGAGGGTAATTACCCTTTGGATTTGAAAATTATCTGGAGCTCTGCCTAGATACTATATATACCAGTATCTAGGTATATTTTTTTTACCAGAAACAAGTGCCTGTGATATAAATAAAGCAAAGTATTTTATTTAAATTCACAGAGAAATAAAAAATTTAGTGGATCTTTTCAACCAGATCAGGAAAAAGCTTGTAATATTTGTCCATTTCAATATTTCCCAAAAGCCTAAATCAAGTCCTCTATCGTATTTTGCACAAAAGATAAGTTTAAATTTGGCGCCAAATTGATATCCGATAATTTTTACGTGTCCGTTCCGGAGTCATTCTTGTTCTTATATTTCAAATATTAATATTTCTGTTCATTAAAGCGTTTCTGAGATTGCGATTTTAATTTTGTCAATGTCCTTGAACTTCATCGAAGCATGGAGGAACGATAAATGCATAGATGCCAACCATTACGATTTTTCCGTATTTGTTACGAATTTCGGGCCAAAATTACGGTGTTACGGTCAACAGTCTACTTGTTACGGATTTCCGATTATTGCTGGCCCGAAACCGTTCCCCATTTAAATATCATTGTGATCATTTAGACGCTTCATTGTATGTTAAAATCGCGTAATGATAAGCGCTGGAGGGATTTCGATTATTTAATCCTTTAGGGATTCTCAGGACTATCTATAGTAGAAAACGATCTATCCATTTCTTGTTTGATCCCGAGTTGTCAATTTCGCGATGTCTTGAGGGAACAAGTGAAGCTTCTGCAACGGAGAAAAGAAAATTGGGACAACGATTTCGTCCCGAATATTCTTCTCTTGCCTTATGAAATCGATACGGGAACATTATGCCTGTTGCAAATATTGCAAACAAGACTTGTCCATTCAGCACGGTGGTCGGGATGAACACACATATATTCTCCCTTCCTATGGTACCGCGGGTTCTATGATACCGCGGTATTTATTTTGTCTGTTCCTATGCACTGCAGTGCCACCCGCCGGTTTTTCTATTTATATATTCATAAACACAACAGTCACATTTATCGGAACGTCTGGTCATTCTGTCCAAATGTCTTGAATTTTTGTAAGTACACGCATTTTTATCTTTTCCTTAGAAATAGCAGACATTTTTATTTTACCCTGATACCATGCTTTGTAAAATGTCCAATAATTAAACCATAGTTGTCATAATTCGTCTGCTATTTCTTTAGAAATGTCGTCCGTTTGTTTACGTTTCATTTCAACCCGATTTGGGATTTTTGGTGCTATTTTTAGTTACTTTCTAGACCGACAAAGTTGATGGAAAAATTAAGCTATGAAAACATATTAACCAATATAACGTTACATCAAATTGACTCAACTTCATTACATTTGTTATTTCAAAGAAACTTTACTTTATTAAATGTGATAAATTATCAAGATTTTCTTTATGGTATAAGTTTGCCAGATATTCACCTTGATTTAGTATTTATAAACGATGTCTTGATTTATCAAATATTGTGTCCCATAACATTAATTTTGCAATTACCGCGATATCATAGGAAACCATTTCTGGTAGGTACATCAGCGTTGTCATAGAGAAAAGTGGCGACGTATTTTTAAGCAAATTCAAAGAATAAAATGAATTGTGGGGGAAAATAGGTTTCTATATCGGGGAATAAAATATAACATTTTTGGATTCATTCCGAAAACTAGTTACGTTACACAGACGTTAAACATTAAGTATCGCGGTACCATAGAACCCCGGGCTACAACAAAACAGTTCAAAAGTGCCACGTCAACAACATATCAGACACTCCAGAATTAGACATTAATTATTCCATGGGAGGGTGAGGGAGGGCCACTTCAGGAAATTTTCATTTCTATGGACAGTAAGTTGAAACATAGAATACATTTGTAAGTGAACATACATGTATTAATACTTAACTTTTTATTTCTTTTTGTTGCTCATCAATTTTACATCTAGTTGTCACAAATAAAGGAAATCATTTGCTCATCACTTTGTGCTTAGTCTGTAGTACGATTATGGTAAAATTTTATAAAAAATTATGATTACTGAAAAAAATCACAAATTACTGACATCTCAACTTTTTGTTACTGATTGCACCAAAAAGGGGTTGGCATCTATGTAAATGATACAATAAAATAGTTTTCATCTGGCATTTCACTTTAGTTTTAATCAAAATAAATTATGGACGAATTGGAGATCAAAGAGGGCTCTTTCATACAACAAACCCAATATTTTATACCAGTGGAAATAGATTTGCCCGTCGTACCGGCACATTTGGGAATCTCGTCGGACAACCGGAATACAAGATTTACTTGTCCGACGTCAGTTTTCACTGGTATCGGACAAACGTTAATGTCGAGGCCTGCACAGGCAATTCTTGTTTCTGATTGGCCGATATCTAAAAAATCTTCTCCTCTGAAACTGCCAAGCCAAATGAACCGAAACTTGGTAGGAAGCATCTACCGACCAATCAAATCACACGTAGGAATTCGGCCCGGTATTGACATGTAAACATAATGGAGAAGATTGTAGGGTGCTGCAAATTCTGTTAAAAATTGCTTTAAAGTTGCAGATAGGTAAAGATTATGGCAAAAAGGAATAGGAATATTAAAAATATATTTATTATGCTTCAAATGGGTACCAATATTATGGCGAATCAGGTCAAGACACCGATACAAAACTATTTTGAAAACGTGTTGTATGTATGGCAATTTGGCATTTGAGATTCCTCCCTTGTGGTTTTTTAGAGTAGAGTGAGAAAAAAAATTGTAACAAGCCCCTGTGATTATACCTGTATATTTATATCATATATTGTTATTGAAGTAATAGATTAACCCTTTACGACTATTATAAAGGTAGCTCTTAGTCTGTAGTGTAAACAATTGAAGATTCTCAAATCAGAAGTTGGATTATTTAATTTTCCTGCAAAATTATCTCCCTTTGATTTCTACACACCTTTATTTTTGTTAAATGAATTATGTCAATGTGGATAAATAATTGAAGTAACTGGTAATTTATGTTAATTTCTACATATAACCCTGTTCAAGGCGTAGTTGAAAATACCATTCATTGCATCGGGGCGACACCTAGCGGAGGTGTAAGTCGCTACAATAAATGTATGTCACCCTTCGATAATGAATTTCCGCATTTTATGCACAATCTTTCCTAATGATTTTATAATTATTGATCTTGTTCATTTCAGGGACCCCTGGTACTGGAAAATCCACTCTTGCAGAAGAATTAGGACAAAGAACATCCATGAATTGTATAAATATTGGTGACTTAGCTAAGGAAGGAGACTTGTATGATGGATTTGATGCAGAATATAGCTGTCCAATCATAGATGAGGACAGGGTAATTCACTATGCATATTTTAATATATGAAGACCTTACCAGTATATTATGATAATTGTTTTGATTCAAGTTTTAGTGGAAAGAAACCACATGTATGTTGTATTTTTGAAATCAACTTGACAATATTATTTCTTTCTGATGCCATTTACTAACAGAAGAATGAAGAAAATATTTATTATGTGTAATTAACCAGGAACTCACTAAAATTTGAATTGTTCTGCAGCTTTTCATGAACATTTGTATCATTTGATAATGTGAACAGTGTTATATAAATATTGTACAAAAATACTCCCAGCATTGCTATTACCTCTGGTCTTGTTATAGGCCACTGTACTAATGAACTAGTTTTAAAGTAATTTGATCCATTTTTGTGACACGGTTAATATGTGTAACCTAGCTAGTCATAATAAAAGGGACAATTACATAAACTCACTCACATTTACAAAAATTACCATTTCTCACATATTGGATCGCCATCAAAAGATATATATGCACTTGTGCATAGATATTGATCTGTGTTTACAAATGACCAATTCAAATGACTGAAAAAAGCTTGTAAATCCATATTTGATATCAGTTCGTCCTTTTATGAAATGTTCATCAAGCATTATTAACTATCTATTTCTACATATAGTCACTATTAGTGACCTGAAATAAAAATAGAACACATCAAGATGTATATTAATCCAAATTATTAAACAATCAAAAAAAATAAAGAGTGTAAAAATGAAACTAGAAGTATTATCAATTTATGTCATTCATGTATTTGGCTGTTAGTTATTACAATGAGCTAGTTCTACAACAGTCAGGTGGCTGTAAGTTATTACAATGAGCTAGTTCTACAACATTCAGGTGGCTGTAAGTTATTACAATGAGTTAGTTCTATAACATTCAGGTGGCTGTAAGTTATTACAATGAGCTAGTTCTACAACATTCAGGTGGCTGTAAGTTATTACAATGAGCTAGTTCTACAACATTCAGGTGGCTGTTAGTTATTTCAATGAGCTAGTTCTATAACATTCAAGTGGCTGTTAGTTATTTCAATGAGCTAGTTCTATAACATTCAAGTGGCTGTAAGTTATTACAATGAGCTAGTTCTACAACATTCAGGTGGCTGTTAGTTATTTCAATGAGCTAGTTCTATAACATTCAGGTGGCTGTAAGTTATTACAATGAGTTAGTTCTATAACATTCAAGTGGCTGTAAGTTATTACAATGAGTTAGTTCTACAACATTCAAGTGGCAGTTAGTTATTACAATGAGCTAGTTCTACAACATTCAGGTGGCTGTAAGTTATTACAATGAGCTAGTTCTATAACATTCAGGTGGCTGTAAGTTATTACAATGAGCTAGTTCTACAACATTCAGGTGGCTGTTAGTTATTACAATGAGCTAGTTCTATAACATTCAAGTGGCTGTAAGTTATTACAATGAGTTAGTTCTACAACATTCAAGTGGCAGTTAGTTATTACAATGAGCTAGTTCTACAACATTCAGGTGGCTGTAAGTTATTACAATGAGCTAGTTCTACAACATTCAAGTGGCTGTAAGTTATTACAATGAGTTAGTTCTACAACATTCAAGTGGCAGTTAGTTATTACAATGAGCTAGTTCTACAACATTCAGGTGGCTGTAAGTTATTACAATGAGCTAGTTCTATAACATTCAGGTGGCTGTAAGTTATTACAATGAGCTAGTTCTACAACATTCAGGTGGCTGTAAGTTATTACAATGAGCTAGTTCTACAACATTCAGGTGGCTGTAAGTTATTACAATGAGCTAGTTCTATAACATTCAGGTGGCTGTAAGTTATTACAATGAGCTAGTTCTATAACATTCAGGTGGCTGTAAGTTATTACAATGAGCTAGTTCTACAACATTCAGGTGGCTGTAAGTTATTACAATGAGCTAGTTCTATAACATTCAGGTGGCAGTTAGTTATTACAATGAGCTAGTTCTACAACATTCAGGTGGCTGTAAGTTATTACAATGAGCTAGTTCTATAACATTCAGGTGGCTGTAAGTTATTACAATGAGCTAGTTCTACAACATTCAAGTGGCAGTTAGTTATTACAATGAGCTAGTTCTACAACATTCAGGTGGCTGTAAGTTATTACAATGAGCTAGTTCTACAACATTCAGGTGGCTGTAAGTTATTACAATGAGTTAGTTCTATAACATTCAGGTGGCTGTAAGTTATTACAATGAGCTAGTTCTATAACATTCAGGTGGCTGTAAGTTATTACAATGAGCTAGTTCTACAACATTCAGGTGGCTGTTAGTTATTTCAATGAGCTAGTTCTATAACATTCAAGTGGCTGTTAGTTATTTCAATGAGCTAGTTCTATAACATTCAAGTGGCTGTAAGTTATTACAATGAGCTAGTTCTACAACATTCAGGTGGCTGTTAGTTATTTCAATGAGCTAGTTCTATAACATTCAGGTGGCTGTAAGTTATTACAATGAGTTAGTTCTATAACATTCAAGTGGCTGTAAGTTATTACAATGAGTTAGTTCTACAACATTCAAGTGGCAGTTAGTTATTACAATGAGCTAGTTCTACAACATTCAGGTGGCTGTAAGTTATTACAATGAGCTAGTTCTATAACATTCAGGTGGCTGTAAGTTATTACAATGAGCTAGTTCTACAACATTCAGGTGGCTGTTAGTTATTACAATGAGCTAGTTCTATAACATTCAAGTGGCTGTAAGTTATTACAATGAGTTAGTTCTACAACATTCAAGTGGCAGTTAGTTATTACAATGAGCTAGTTCTACAACATTCAGGTGGCTGTAAGTTATTACAATGAGCTAGTTCTACAACATTCAAGTGGCTGTAAGTTATTACAATGAGTTAGTTCTACAACATTCAAGTGGCAGTTAGTTATTACAATGAGCTAGTTCTACAACATTCAGGTGGCTGTAAGTTATTACAATGAGCTAGTTCTATAACATTCAGGTGGCTGTAAGTTATTACAATGAGCTAGTTCTACAACATTCAGGTGGCTGTAAGTTATTACAATGAGCTAGTTCTACAACATTCAGGTGGCTGTAAGTTATTACAATGAGCTAGTTCTATAACATTCAGGTGGCTGTAAGTTATTACAATGAGCTAGTTCTATAACATTCAGGTGGCTGTAAGTTATTACAATGAGCTAGTTCTACAACATTCAGGTGGCTGTAAGTTATTACAATGAGCTAGTTCTATAACATTCAGGTGGCAGTTAGTTATTACAATGAGCTAGTTCTACAACATTCAGGTGGCTGTAAGTTATTACAATGAGCTAGTTCTACAACATTCAGGTGGCTGTTAGTTATTTCAATGAGCTAGTTCTATAACATTCAAGTGGCTGTTAGTTATTTCAATGAGCTAGTTCTATAACATTCAAGTGGCTGTAAGTTATTACAATGAGCTAGTTCTACAACATTCAGGTGGCTGTTAGTTATTTCAATGAGCTAGTTCTATAACATTCAGGTGGCTGTAAGTTATTACAATGAGTTAGTTCTATAACATTCAAGTGGCTGTAAGTTATTACAATGAGTTAGTTCTACAACATTCAAGTGGCAGTTAGTTATTACAATGAGCTAGTTCTACAACATTCAGGTGGCTGTAAGTTATTACAATGAGCTAGTTCTATAACATTCAGGTGGCTGTAAGTTATTACAATGAGCTAGTTCTACAACATTCAGGTGGCTGTTAGTTATTACAATGAGCTAGTTCTATAACATTCAAGTGGCTGTAAGTTATTACAATGAGTTAGTTCTACAACATTCAAGTGGCAGTTAGTTATTACAATGAGCTAGTTCTACAACATTCAGGTGGCTGTAAGTTATTACAATGAGCTAGTTCTACAACATTCAAGTGGCTGTAAGTTATTACAATGAGTTAGTTCTACAACATTCAAGTGGCAGTTAGTTATTACAATGAGCTAGTTCTACAACATTCAGGTGGCTGTAAGTTATTACAATGAGCTAGTTCTATAACATTCAGGTGGCTGTAAGTTATTACAATGAGCTAGTTCTACAACATTCAGGTGGCTGTTAGTTATTACAATGAGCTAGTTCTATAACATTCAGGTGGCTGTAAGTTATTACAACGAGCTAGTTCTACAACATTCAGGTGGCTGTAAGTTATTACAATGAGCTAGTTCTATAACATTCAGGTGGCTGTAAGTTATTACAATGAGCTAGTTCTATAACATTCAGGTGGCTGTAAGTTATTACAATGAGCTAGTTCTATAACATTCAGGTGGCTGTAAGTTATTACAATGAGCTAGTTCTACAACATTCAGGTGGCTGTAAGTTATTACAATGAGCTAGTTCTATAACATTCAGGTGGCTGTAAGTTATTACAATGAGCTAGTTCTACAACATTTAGGTGGCTGTTAGTTATTACAATGAGCTAGTTCTATAACATTCAAGTGGCTGTAAGTTATTACAATGAGCTAGTTCTATAACATTCAGGTGGCTGTAAGTTATTACAATGAGCTAGTTCTACAACATTCAGGTGGCTGTTAGTTATTACAATGAGCTAGTTCTACAACATTCAAGTGGCTGTAAGTTATTACAATGAGCTAGTTCTACAACATTCAGGTGGCTGTAAGTTATTACAATGAGTTAGTTCTACAACATTCAGGTGGCTGTAAGTTATTACAATGAGCTAGTTCTATAACATTCAGGTGGCTGTAAGTTATTACAATGAGCTAGTTCTATAACATTCAGGTGGCTGTAAGTTATTACAATGAGCTAGTTCTACAACATTCAGGTGGCTGTTAGTTATTACAATGAGCTAGTTCTACAACATTCAAGTGGCTGTAAGTTATTACAATGAGCTAGTTCTATAACATTCAGGTGGCTGTAAGTTATTACAATGAGCTAGTTCTACAACATTCAAGTGGCTGTAAGTTATTACAATGAGCTAGTTCTACAACATTCAGGTGGCTGTAAGTTATTACAATGAGCTAGTTCTATAACATTCAGGTGGCTGTAAGTTATTACAATGAGCTAGTTCTACAACATTCAGGTGGCTGTAAGTTATTACAATGAGCTAGTTCTATAACATTCAGGTGGCTGTAAGTTATTACAATGAGCTAGTTCTACAACATTCAAGTGGCTGTAAATTATTACAATGAGCTAGTTCTATAACATTCAGGTGGCTGTAAGTTATTACAATGAGCTAGTTCTACAACATTCAGGTGGCTGTTAGTTATTACAATGAGCTAGTTCTACAACATTCAAGTGGCTGTAAGTTATTTCAATGAGCTAGTTCTATAACATTCAGGTGGCTGTAAGTTATTACAATGAGTTAGTTCTATAACATTCAAGTGGCTGTAAGTTATTACAATGAGCTAGTTCTACAACATTCAGGTGGCTGTAAGTTATTACAATCAGCTAGTTCTATAACATTCAGGTGGCTGTAAGTTATTACAATGAGCTAGTTCTACAACATTCAGGTGGCTGTAAGTTATTTCAATGAGCTAGTTCTATAACATTCAGGTGGCTGTTAGTTATTAAATTGAATTAGTTCTACAACATTCAGGTGGCTGTAAGTTATTATAATGAGTTAGTTCTACAACATTCAAGTGGCTGTTAGTTATTACAATGAGTTAGTTCTACAACATTCAGGTGGCTGTAATTTATTACAATGAGTTAGTTATACAACAGTCAGGTGGCTGTAAGTTATTTCAATGAGCTAGTTCTATAACATTCAGGTGGCTGTTAGTTATTACAATGAGTTAGTTCTACAACAGTCAGGTGGCTGTAAGTTATTTCAATGAGTTAGTTCTATAACATTCAAGTGGCTGTTAGTTATTACAATGAGTTAGTTCTACAACATTCAGGTGGCTGTAAGTTATTACAATGAGTTAGTTCTATAACATTCAGGTGGCTGTTAGTTATTACAATGAGTTAGTTATACAACAGTCAGGTGGCTGTAAGTTATTACAATGAGTTAGATCTACAACATTCAAGTGGCAGTTAGTTATTACAATGAGTTACTTCTACAACATTCAGGTGGCTGTAAGTTATTACAATGAGTTAGTTCTACAACATTCAGGTGGCTGTAAGTTATTACAATGAGTTAGTTCTACAACATTCAAGTGGCGGTTAGTTATTACAATGAGATAGTTCTACAACATTCAGATGGCGGTTAGTTATTACAAGGAGTTAGTTCTACAGCAGTCAGGTGGCTGTAATTTATTACAATGAGTTAGATCTACAACATTTAGGTGGCTGTAATTTATTAGTTAGTTATTACAATTAGTTAGTTCTACAACATTCAGGTGGCTGTTAGTTATTACAATTAGTTCTACAACATTCAGGTGGCTGTTAGTTATTACAATTAGTTCTACAACATTCATGTGGCTGTTAGTTATTACAATTAGTTCTACAACATTCAGGTGGCTGTTAGTTATTACAGTTAGTTCGACAACATTCAGGTGGCTGTTAGTTATTACAATTAGTTCTACAACATTCATGTGGCTGTTAGTTATTACAATTAGTTCTACAACATTCAGGTGGCTGTTAGTTATTACAATTAGTTCTACAACATTCAGGTGGCTGTTAGTTATTACAATGAGTTAGATCTACAACATTCATGTAGCTGTTAGTTATTACAATTAGTTCTACAACATTCAGGTGGCTGTTAGTTATTACAATTAGTTCTACAACATTCAGGTGGCTGTTAGTTATTACAATTAGTTCTACAACATTCAGGTGGCTGTTAGTTATTACAATGAGTTAGTTCTACAACATTCAGGTGGCTGTAAGTTATTACAATTAGTTTTACAACATTCAGGTGGCTGTTAGTTATTACAATTAGTTCTACAACATTCAGGTGGCTGTTAGTTATTACAATTAGTTCTACAACATTCAGGTGGCTGTTAGTTATTACAATTAGTTCTACAACATTCAGGTGGCTGTTAGTTATTACAATTAGTTCTACAACATTCATGTAGCTGTTAGTTATTACAATTAGTTCTACAACATTCAGGTGGCTGTTAGTTATTACAATTAGTTCTACAACATTCATGTGGCTGTTAGTTATTACAATTAGTTCTACAACATTCAGGTGGCTGTTAGTTATTACAATGAGTTAGATCTACAACATTCATGTAGCTGTTAGTTATTACAATTAGTTCTACAACATTCAGGTGACTGTTAGTTATTACAGTTAGTTCTACAACATTCAGGTGGCTGTTAGTTATTACACTTAGTTCTACAACATTCAGGTGGCTGTTAGTTATTACAATTAGTTCTACAACATTCATGTGGCTGTTAGTTATTACAATTAGTTCTACAACATTCAGGTGGCTGTTAGTTATTACAATGAGTTAGATCTACAACATTCATGTAGCTGTTAGTTATTACAATTAGTTCTACAACATTCAGGTGGCTGTTAGTTATTACAATTAGTTCTACAACATTCAGGTGGCTGTTAGTTATTACAATTAGTTCTACAACATTCAGGTGGCTGTTAGTTATTACAATGAGTTAGTTCTACAACATTCAGTTGGCTGTTAATTATTACAATTAGTTTTACAACATTCAGGTGGCTGTTAGTTAGTACAATTAGTTCTACAACATTCATGTGGCTGTTAGTTATTACAATTAGTTCTACAACATTCAGGTGGCTGTTAGTTATTACAATGAGTTAGTTCTACAACATTCAGGTGGCTGTTAGTTATTACAATTAGTTTTACAACATTCAGGTGGCTATTAGTTATTACAATTAGTTCTACAACATTCATGTGGCTGTTAGTTATTACAATTAGTTCTACAACATTCAGGTGGCTGTTAGTTATTACAATTAGTTCTACAACATTCAGGTGACTGTTAGTTATTACAATTAGTTCTACAACATTCATGTGGCTGTTAGTTATTACAATTAGTTCTACAACATTCAGGTGGCTGTTAGTTATTACAATTAGTTCTACAATATTCAGGGGGCTGTTAGTTATTACAATTAGTTCTACAACATTCAGGTGGCTGTTAGTTATTACAGTTAGTTCTACAACATTCAGATGGCTGTTAGTTATTACAATTAGTTCTACAACATTCAGGTGGCTGTTAGTTATTACAATTAGTTCTACAACGTTCAGGTGGCTGTTAGTTATTACAATTAGTTTTACAACATTCAGGTGGCTGTTAGTTATTACAGTTAGTTCTACAACATCAGGTGGCTGTTAGTTATTACAATTAGTTCTACAACATTCAGGTGGCTGTTAGTTATTACAATTAGTTCTACAACATTCAGGTGGCTGTTAGTTATTACAATTAGTTCTACAACATTCATGTGGCTGTTAGTTATTACAATTAGTTCTACAACATTCAGATGGCTGTTAGTTAGTACAATTAGTTCTACAACCTTCAGGTGGCTGTTAGTTATTACAATTAGTTCTACAACATTCATGTGGCTGTTAGTTATTACAATTAGTTCTACAACATTCAGGTGGCTGTTAGTTATTACAATTAGTTCTACAACATTCAGGTGGCTGTTAGTTATTACAGTTAGTTCGACAACATTCAGGTGGCTGTTAGTTATTACAATTAGTTCTACAACATTCATGTGGCTGTTAGTTATTACAATTAGTTCTACAACATTCAGGTGGCTGTTAGTTATTACAATTAGTTCTACAACATTCAGGTGGCTGTTAGTTATTACAATGAGTTAGATCTACAACATTCATGTAGCTGTTAGTTATTACAATTAGTTCTACAACATTCAGGTGGCTGTTAGTTATTACAATTAGTTCTACAACATTCAGGTGGCTGTTAGTTATTACAATTAGTTCTACAACATTCAGGTGGCTGTTAGTTATTACAATGAGTTAGTTCTACAACATTCAGGTGGCTGTAAGTTATTACAATTAGTTTTACAACATTCAGGTGGCTGTTAGTTATTACAATTAGTTCTACAACATTCAGGTGGCTGTTAGTTATTACAATTAGTTCTACAACATTCAGGTGGCTGTTAGTTATTACAATTAGTTCTACAACATTCAGGTGGCTGTTAGTTATTACAATTAGTTCTACAACATTCATGTAGCTGTTAGTTATTACAATTAGTTCTACAACATTCAGGTGGCTGTTAGTTATTACAATTAGTTCTACAACATTCATGTGGCTGTTAGTTATTACAATTAGTTCTACAACATTCAGGTGGCTGTTAGTTATTACAATGAGTTAGATCTACAACATTCATGTAGCTGTTAGTTATTACAATTAGTTCTACAACATTCAGGTGACTGTTAGTTATTACAGTTAGTTCTACAACATTCAGGTGGCTGTTAGTTATTACACTTAGTTCTACAACATTCAGGTGGCTGTTAGTTATTACAATTAGTTCTACAACATTCATGTGGCTGTTAGTTATTACAATTAGTTCTACAACATTCAGGTGGCTGTTAGTTATTACAATGAGTTAGATCTACAACATTCATGTAGCTGTTAGTTATTACAATTAGTTCTACAACATTCAGGTGGCTGTTAGTTATTACAATTAGTTCTACAACATTCAGGTGGCTGTTAGTTATTACAATTAGTTCTACAACATTCAGGTGGCTGTTAGTTATTACAATGAGTTAGTTCTACAACATTCAGTTGGCTGTTAATTATTACAATTAGTTTTACAACATTCAGGTGGCTGTTAGTTATTACAATTAGTTCTACAACATTCATGTGGCTGTTAGTTATTACAATTAGTTCTACAACATTCAGGTGGCTGTTAGTTATTACAATGAGTTAGTTCTACAACATTCAGGTGGCTGTTAGTTATTACAATTAGTTTTACAACATTCAGGTGGCTATTAGTTATTACAATTAGTTCTACAACATTCATGTGGCTGTTAGTTATTACAATTAGTTCTACAACATTCAGGTGGCTGTTAGTTATTACAATTAGTTCTACAACATTCAGGTGACTGTTAGTTATTACAATTAGTTCTACAACATTCATGTGGCTGTTAGTTATTACAATTAGTTCTACAACATTCAGGTGGCTGTTAGTTATTACAATTAGTTCTACAATATTCAGGGGGCTGTTAGTTATTACAATTAGTTCTACAACATTCAGGTGGCTGTTAGTTATTACAGTTAGTTCTACAACATTCAGATGGCTGTTAGTTATTACAATTAGTTCTACAACATTCAGGTGGCTGTTAGTTATTACAATTAGTTCTACAACGTTCAGGTGGCTGTTAGTTATTACAATTAGTTTTACAACATTCAGGTGGCTGTTAGTTATTACAGTTAGTTCTACAACATCAGGTGGCTGTTAGTTATTACAATTAGTTCTACAACATTCAGGTGGCTGTTAGTTATTACAATTAGTTCTACAACATTCAGGTGGCTGTTAGTTATTACAATTAGTTCTACAACATTCATGTGGCTGTTAGTTATTACAATTAGTTCTACAACATTCAGATGGCTGTTAGTTAGTACAATTAGTTCTACAACCTTCAGGTGGCTGTTAGTTATTACAATTAGTTCTACAACATTCATGTGGCTGTTAGTTATTACAATTAGTTCTACAACATTCAGGTGGCTGTTAGTTATTACAATTAGTTCTACAACATTCAGGTGGCTGTTAGTTATTACAATTAGTTCTACAACATTCAGGTGGCTGTTAGTTATTACAATTAGTTCTACAACATTCATGTGGCTGTTAGTTATTACAATTAGTTCTACAACATTCAGGTGGCTGTTAGTTATTACAATGAGTTAGATCTACAACATTCATGTAGCTGTTAGTTATTACAATTAGTTCTACAACATTCAGGTGGCTGTTAGTTATTACAATTAGTTCTACAACATTCAGGTGGCTGTTAGTTATTACAATTAGTTCTACAACATTCAGGTGGCTGTTAGTTATTACAATGAGTTAGTTCTACAACATTCAGGTGGCTGTTAGTTATTACAATTAGTTTTACAACATTCAGGTGGCTGTTAGTTATTACAATTAGTTCTACAACATTCATGTGGCTGTTAGTTATTACAATTAGTTCTACAACATTCAGGTGGCTGTTAGTTATTACAATGAGTTAGTTCTACAACATTCAGGTGGCTGTTAGTTATTACAATTAGTTTTACAACATTCAGGTGGCTATTAGTTATTACAATTAGTTCTACAACATTCATGTGGCTGTTAGTTATAACAATTAGTTCTACAACATTCAGGTGGCTGTTAGTTATTACAATTAGTTCTACAACATTCAGGTGACTGTTAGTTATTACAATTAGTTCTACAACATTCATGTGGCTGTTAGTTATTACAATTAGTTCTACAACATTCCGGTGGCTGTTAGTTATTACAATTAGTTCTACAATATTCAGGGGGCTGTTAGTTATTACAATTAGTTCTACAACATTCAGGTGGCTGTTAGTTATTACAGTTAGTTCTACAACATTCAGATGGCTGTTAGTTATTACAATTAGTTCTACAACATTCAGGTGGCTGTTAGTTATTACAATTAGTTCTACAACATTCAGGTGGCTGTTAGTTATTACAATGAGTTAGATCTACAACATTCATGTAGCTGTTAGTTATTACAATTAGTTCTACAACATTCAGGTGGCTGTTAGTTATTACAATTAGTTCTACAACATTCAGGTGGCTGTTAGTTATTACAATTAGTTCTACAACATTCAGGTGGCTGTTAGTTATTACAATGAGTTAGTTCTACAACATTCAGGTGGCTGTTAGTTATTACAATTAGTTTTACAACATTCAGGTGGCTGTTAGTTATTACAATTAGTTCTACAACATTCATGTGGCTGTTAGTTATTACAATTAGTTCTACAACATTCAGGTGGCTGTTAGTTATTACAATTAGTTCTACAACATTCATGTAGCTGTTAGTTATTACAATTAGTTCTACAACATTCATGTGGCTGTTAGTTATTACAATTAGTTCTACAACATTCAGGTGGCTGTTAGTTATTACAATTAGTTCTACAATATTCAGGTGGCTGTTAGTTATTACAATTAGTTCTACAACATTCAGGTGGCTGTTAGCTATTACAATGAGTTAGAACTAGTGATATAAACTTCATCATGTTGGTCTTTCAAACATTTAAAAGCAGACAGCAGAATATACGCTACATTGATTACAAATATAATTTGTTCTTGACAAATCTGAAGTATTGTTAGTGTGGATGTTAGAACAATATTCTATCATTTGTAATTGTGCAGATACTGTACATTGTACAGCATTATATTTCAAAGAATATGATATTTCAATGGTTTTTTTTTGCATTATAGGTGATTGACGAGTTAGAAGATAAAATGGGACAAGGTGGTAACATTGTTGATTACCATGGGTGTGAATTCTTCCCAGAACGTTGGTTTGACATAGTTTTTGTTCTCAGAACAGATAACACAATTCTTTATGACAGACTTGAAAATAGGTGAGATTTAAAAACATGGTGTTTACTACCGGTACATTATACACACAATGAATTAATAGTCTAGTCAGAGTTTTCACTACGTACCTAATTTTGATGCTTCTTTTTCTTACGGTTTCCGAGATAAACTTGGTCCAAAAGGGTTCACAAGAGCAAATATCCAAAATGTGAACTTTATTATTTTCACCCAATTCTAATGAATAGATTTTTGCAAAATACCCATCTTTATAAGTTATTTATGAGACCAGTACAGAAAAAGAGCTATTTTTATTGATGGAAAAGGGGCTAAATGGGACACAAATTGAAATTTTCGCATATTTGGAATATAACAAAATAAACATTTTTCATCAAATTTTGACATGATTGGTAATATTCCAGCAGATTTTTTTCTACCAATTATGGTTTTCGAGTTGAATTTGATTGAAGTAAAAAAACTGGTACAGGAAGTAGCCCTTGTAAACTTGCTGTGGTTGTATTATTGTGTGCTCAATGTCAATGTGTATTTTGAACCCCTGAACAATTTACTCCGGGTTCAATATACCATATAGTACAGGGCTAGAAATTAACTTTTTTCACCACAAGCAAAACTTTGCTAGTTGAATAAAAGTCTACTAGCAAATAGACTGACCTTACTAGCAACCAAATTTGATTAAAAAATGTATGCTTTACAAATAACAATGTATTATTAAAATTATGTTACAATAAACAGTAAAGTCTTAGTAGATATGTCTCTCCACTTGGACACATTATCCTAATTCAGATCCAACAAGTCTTTGATCTTATTCTTATATGTACACCCTAGTGCTTAGTGGAAAACAACAATACCAATTTATAGTCTTGGTTTGATTCGACCACAGCTTGAATCCATCATCTACCACATTCAAGGTTTATAGCACGATAACAATTACAACACTGATAGCCCGGCAGATTAGTGAAACAATCGTTCACATTGTGGTACAAGCACCAAAATTGGCATAGAGACTCCTTAGGGGCCACTTAATTCGGAAAATTCCGTTAGCCACGTGAAATTCAAAATGTCGGCCATATTTTTCAAGATTGCCACCATTCCAGGTAATCATAGCTGTTTTTATTATATAACTTGTCGTGCATGACCAAACTAAATGGATTTTGGTCAGAAATTATACATATTTGTTGTACATATACTTATAATAATAAAAAAAAACTTTTTGTTTTTGTTTTTCGGATTTTGGATTTCGTTAATTTACCGATTTTTTACAGAGTCAGGCAAAAATTAGGAATAGATCTTAGCCGTCGCAATTGCAGCTACACAAAGCTATGCAAGGAAGACTAAAGCGATATCACTTGCACCTGACACGGCATTCAATCTTGCAGCCACACTTCTTAAGCTGTTGGCAACTCTGAGCAATTGGCAGAAGTACTGTCCAAAACATTTGCCACATGTCATCTTGCTTCTCCCAACCCCAGTACGCAGGGCTTTTGGTTTCCATTTGACATATAGTAGTTTCTTGTCCCCATATGCACACTGATTGGTGTGCAGCACGCTTATAATTAATATGTTGAATGAGAGCTGCTTGCATTGTGGTGAGTCATATGACCTGTTTTCGGGCAAACATTTCCAGTCTTGCTTCATCAATACTATCAGTGGCACTAAACATGTCATACATAATGACTACAAACTTCTCAAGATTACTTTGATCGTCTTCGCCAA
Organism: Bathymodiolus septemdierum; assembly: GCA_963383655.1. Classification (NCBI taxonomy): domain Eukaryota; kingdom Metazoa; phylum Mollusca; class Bivalvia; order Mytilida; family Modiolidae; genus Bathymodiolus; species Bathymodiolus septemdierum. Next base: position 83,375,201 of record OY726520.1, read on the forward strand.
GTACTGGTGGGTATTGACTGAGGTTTCTAAAAACAGTAGACGCCTCAGGCCATACATTCTATGTTTGCCATGCACTGTTATCCCCTTTGTCATGGAAAACAGATATGACATCACAGCCAGTAAACAGACCAGTATACGTCAAACACAAGATCTTCTCATGCAAGTACAACTGTATGCTTGAACTTTTGGGACTACCTCTAGTACTGCATATTCTTCAAACGTTTTCGAAATCCTTGCAGGCAATGCATGATGTATTAACGCTGATCCGTCCAAAATGATGAAGCTAGCTTCTGGCTCAGTATCAGGAGGAGTAACGTGTGTCTCCAGAATTGTTACAAGCTGCGATTTCTGACAACTGCGGAGATTACCATTATCACTCAGTGCAGCGGGAAAAGACCGATGCTCATGCTGAAAAATCCCATCAGGTCATATTCTCTAGTCTGGCAGGATGTGAAAATCGTAGAAAACAGACGACAGTCGTCCTTTAATGTTTTTTGCTTTGAATCACCCGCGTTTGGTTCTGGCTTTTGCTGAAAGAAATCTGGCTTGGTTGTTAAAATGAACACTCATTGGTATCTAGCCCTTTCAAGAACTCATTGAATCGAGTTTTACCATTATCATAAGGAGAAGCAACCATTTCAGCAACACTAGGATGGGCAATAATGTTTGTATCTAGTGTAAAAAGACCTCCATTCTCTTCCATAAACAGATTTCTCATATCTTTCATTACAGTGTACAGCTTCTGTACTTTATCGAAGATAGCCTTGGCATCATGAGTTTTCATTTCTACATGTTCAAATCGCTGTTTGGAGAGACTGACTATATCTGTAAGGTGGAATACAACAGGATTATCACTAATTCTTTTTATCCCCAATATATAGGTGAAGAGCTCTGAAAACAGGAGAGCATATACTTCCCTTTCTCGAGACAGTTTGATGTCATCCTGATTATCAATTGTCAGTAAGTACGCCCTCTCCTTGTTATACAGAGCTGTCAGGCAGAAATAATGATACTTCAGCTCCTGTGCAACCACATCACCTCCACTAAGCACAGCCATAAGCTTTCCATCATATAGTTTTCGGACACATTCAATTAACCATTTATCAAGCTGCTTTGTCATTGCTTGCCGAAGTTCAGATGTTGGATTTTCTTTCTCGCAGAAAAACACACATGACCTTAAATGCTAGTTCTTCTAATCTTGCTTGTTCCATCGTCTGAAGAGATATTACTACTAGCTGCTGTCTTCCTTGTCCTTTCTAGCTTGGTGTTATTGTACAGATATTTGGCATTGTTCCGTATCAATGTTTCTTCAATGCCACCATCTTCATCTAATCTGATGGTTTATTCCTTGAAAGAGTGGAATATTTGTTGCAATCATGTAGTATCCATCATTGTCCTTGATACATGAGTAGTGAGTTGGTGGAGATTTTAAATCTTCACCTTTCTTTTCTGTTCGACAATGGCAACATTTGTTCCAATCAGTTTGAGATTTAGATTTCAATGAGGTTGCACCTGACATCTTGATAATATGTATCTACACAATTTCAGTAGATTACTATACATATTTTCAATGATTTAAGGCCAAGGGAATATCTTTTTACCACCTTAAACTATAAATAAAGCACATTCAGATATGGGATACAACTACGTTGGAGAATAAACTAACTGTTCTACACCTAGTCCGATCGTTCATCCAGTGCCATTTATGTCCCGTGCGATCTCTAGTACACCATCCGGATAACTAATGCCCCATTATCCTCGGCTGGGCTCTCCCGGGATGCCTCATCCTGTAAATTTAGGTGTGGCTATCTAACTGGTCCTGCTTTTAACAGGACTCTAGGTAAGTGTATATAGAGCTTGTTAGATAGCATTTGAGACACTAAACAATACTAACATGAATATGTAGCTGACACTGTACCCTATGTTGAGGTTCACAGCAGTGCTGTCATCAGTGTGCCCTGATTGTGCTCCGACTCACTCTAGTAAATGATGGTGGGAGCTTAATTTTTTTTTATATTTTATATACATTTATGTATTTGCTTTCTTTGTTAAAGGAAATGTTTTATTTGACATTTAGATGGAACTACGAAGTCAATTTTTATACTCAGAATTGTTTTTTCAACCGTGATTGGCAGTCATCTTGAAAATAGCCGCCATTTTGAATAAAAACAGGTGGCTAACGGGTTTGTTCAAACAAGTGTCCTAAGAGGAGTACCCATGCCAACTTTTATGCTTGTACCACAAACTGAACGATTTTGTCTACATATTGACTTAATCTGCCGGGCTATGATGCGGTTGCGAATTATTGAAAAATTACAGTGGTAAATGTATTGGGTATGTGCATCACTACATGTACTGAAATTTTTTCAACCTTTTCACTCGAATATTTATATAATTATTACCAAAATACCGGTAATAACTAATGACTGACTTGTTTGTTTTATCTTTCATGGTGTAATGGGACAGAATAATTAGTATAAATGAAATATGCCTAACTATTGCTTTTTTGTGGGTTTTCGTGAGAAAAATGTATAAAAGAGCTGAGTTAAAAGTTACACAAGCTTGAAACAGGGTGAAAATAACTATTTCAATAAAGTTATGAGAATGGTCATGATTTCTGTTAAAATGCAACTCAATTCATTTATTGATTTCACATGTGATCTGAATATGTTTAAGTTATTTCAGGACTCATTTTTTTTTCAAAATAGTATGGTTCATATTTCTCGGACAAAGATGTAAATATACCACCCTTGTCTCTGGGTTTTTCATAGTGTCAATGTGTATACTCGGGTTTTTCATAATTCATTACCAAGCGCGATCTGACAAGAAAACAAAATTACACGATTTGTCACAGTTCATATACGATTCTGAACACATATTTTTTTTTTTTCAACTAGCAATATTCTGCTATATATATATAGTTCTAATTTTGATCTCTAGCAAAATTAAGGCAAATCGAAATTTCAACTAGCAATTTGCCTGCTTGCTAGCATTAATTTTGAGCCATGTAGTATTTTGACCCTTTATTTAGTATGAAACATAATATTGACACGTAATCTTTCTAGTGTTCAAGTTAACTGGTAATGAAGTAGGGGACGGGTGGGGCAATTAACAAATCAAACATAGAGTGAAATAATTTATGAATCTGAGTAGGGATGGTGCAATTAATGAATCATTGATAAGGGGGGGGGGGGGGTATTAATGAATCATGGGTAGACCTAGGGTGGAGCAATTAATGAATTAGAAGTACAGTGTGCTAGTAAGGGAATCAGAATTGGGATGGTGCAATTAATGAATCGTTGATAATGTGGGGGCTTTTAATGAATCGTGGGTAGGCCTAGGGCCTAGGATGGAGTAATTAATGAATTAGAAGTACAGTGTGCTGCTAGTTAGGGAATCTGCAATTAATCAGGTTTTTCTCTATATGAACTAATTTGGGTTTTTTTTGTAGGGGATATAAATCGAAAAAATTAGATGACAACATACAGTGTGAAATTTTCCAGACAATTTTAGAAGAGGCCAGAGAATCATACAAACTAGATATTATCCATGAACTACAAAGTAATACACCAGATGATATGGAAGACAATTTAGATAAAATTGTATCCTGGATACAACAGTGGAAAGCTACACACTAGCGTATAATGTAGTGTGAATTTATTTATGTTGTTTTGCAAATTTTTATTAATACAAGAATTAGTAAATACTAGAAGATTGTATGGAATTTGCTGGTACACCTTAAGAAATATGGGTGCATATCATATTAGGCTAGCCTCATCCTGAAAATTAGTTTTTAGCAAAGTGAAATAAATGCACAGTATTGTAGTATGATTGAGAGGGAGGAGTGAGTGGGTGATTGTTGTTTAATGCCAATTCAGCAATTTTTCAGCTATATCATGGCAATAACAAGTTAATTATCAATGAGATGATGATGAGGTCCGCCGCTCTGTTCTAGACCAACATGCTGAGTTGAATTTTTATAGCACTAGCTCACTGAAACAACAGTCCGCGGGTAGACATGTTGCTCCACTCGGACACATTATTCTGATTCCGAGCCATTCAGCCATTGCTCTTTCTCCTGAATGCTGCGTGCTTAGCGGAGAAGCAACAAATACCAATTTTGACCCGACCGGGGCTCGAACCCACGATCTACCGTACTCGAGACAAGCACTAACCATTAGAGAGGGAGGAAGGTGATGATTGTGTTCTGTATTGAAGTGTGATTGAGAGGTAGAGAGGGAGGAACGTGATGATTGTGTTCTGTATTGAAGTGTGATTAAGAGGTAGAGAGGGAGGAAGGTGATGATTGTGTTCTGTATTGAAGTGTGATTAAGAGGTAGAGAGGGAGGAAGGTGATGATTGTGTTCTGTATTGAAGTGTGATTAAGAGGTAGAGAGGGAGGAAGGTGATGATTGTGTTCTGTATTGAAGTGTGATTGAGAGGTAGAGAGAGGAAGGTGATGATTGTGTTCTGTATTGAAGTGTGATTAAGAGGTAGAGAGGGAGGAAGGTGATGATTGTGTTCTGTATTGAAGTGTGATTAAGAGGTAGAGAGGGAGGAAGGTGATGATTGTGTTCTGTATTGAAGTGTGATTAAGAGGTAGAGAGAGGAAGGTGATGATTGTGTTCTGTATTGAAGTGTGATTAAGAGGTAGAGAGGGAGGAAGGTGATGATTGTGTTCTGTATTGAAGTGTGATTGAGAGGTAGAGAGAGGAAGGTGATGATTGTGTTCTGTATTGAAGTGTGATTAAGAGGTAGAGGGAGGAAGGTGATGTTTGTGTTCTGTATTGAAGTGTGATTGAGAGGTAGAGAGGGAGGAAGGTGATGATTGTGTTCTGTATTGAAGTGTGATTGAGAGGTAGAGAGAGGAAGGTGATGATTGTGTTCTGTATTGAAGTGTGATTGAGAGGTAGAGAGAGGAAGGTGATGATTGTGTTCTGTATTGAAGTGTGATTAAGAGGTAGAGAGAGGAAGGTGATGATTGTGTTCTGTATTGAAGTGTGATTAAGAGGTAGAGAGAGGAAGGTGATGATTGTGTTCTGTATTGAAGTGTGATTAAGAGGTAGAGAGAGGAAGGTGATGATTGTGTTCTGTATTGAAGTGTGATTAAGAGGTAGAGAGGGAGGAAGGTGATGATTGTGTTCTGTATTGAAGTGTGATTAAGAGGTAGAGAGAGGAAGGTGATGATTGTGTTCTGTATTGAAGTGTGATTAAGAGGTAGAGGGAGGAAGGTGATGATTGTGTTCTGTATTGAAGTGTGATTAAGAGGTAGAGAGAGGAAGGTGATGATTGTGTTCTGTATTGAAGTGTGATTAAGAGGTAGAGAGGGAGGAAGGTGAAGCTTGTGTTCTGTATTGAAGTGTGATTGAGAGGTAGAGAGGGAGGAAGGTGATGATTGTGTTCTGTATTGAAGTGTGATTAAGAGGTAGAGAGGGAGGAAGGTGATGATTGTGTTCTGTATTGAAGTGTGATTAAGAGGTAGAGAGAGGAAGGTGATGATTGTGTTCTGTATTGAAGTGTGATTGAGAGGTAGAGAGGGGGGAACGTGATGATTGTGTTCTGTATTGAAGTGTGATTGAGAGGTAGAGAGGGAGGAAGGTGATGATTGTGTTCTATATTGAAGTGTGATTAAGAGGTAGAGAGGGAGGAAGGTGATGATTGTGTTCTGTATTGAAGTGTGATTGAGAGGTAGAGGGAGGAAGGTGATGATTGTGTTCTGTATTGAAGTGTGATTAAGAGGTAGAGAGGGAGGAAGGTGAAGCTTGTGTTCTGTATTGAAGTGTGATTGAGAGGTAGAGAGAGGAAGGTGTTGATTGTGTTCTGTATTGAAGTGTGATTGAGAGGTAGAGAGAGGAAGGTGTTGATTGTGTTCTGTATTGAAGTGTGATTGAGAGGTAGAGGGAGGAAGGTGATGATTGTGTTCTGTATTGAAGTGTGATTGAGAGGTAGAGAGGGAGGAAGGTGATGATTGTGTTCTGTATTGAAGTGTGATTGAGAGGTAGAGAGAGGAAGGTGATGATTGTGTTCTGTATTGAAGTGTGATTGAGAGGTAGAGAGAGGAAGGTGATGATTGTGTTCTGTATTGAAGTGTGATGGAGAGGGAGGAAGGTGATGATTGTGTTCTGTATTGAAGTGTCATTGAGAGGTAGAGAGGGAGGAAGGTGATGATTGTGTTCTGTATTGAAGTGTGATTGAGAGGTAGAGAGGGAGGAAGGTGATGATTGTGTTCTGTATTGAAGTGTGATTGAGAGGTAGAGAGGGAGGAAGGTGAAGCTTGTGTTCTGTATTGAAGTGTGATTAAGAGGTAGAGAGGGAGGAAGGTGATGATTGTGTTCTGTATTGAAGTGTGATTGAGAGGTAGAGAGGGAGGAAGATGTTGATTGTGTTCTATATTGAAGTGTGATTAAGAGGTAGAGAGGGAGGAAGGTGAAGCTTGTGTTCTGTATTGAAGTGTGATTGAGAGGTAGAGAGAGGAAGGTGTTGATTGTGTTCTGTATTGAAGTGTGATTAAGAGGTAGAGAGGGAGGAAGGTGATGATTGTGTTCTGTATTGAAGTGTGATTAAGAGGTAGAGAGGGAGGAAGGTGAAGCTTGTGTTCTGTATTGAAGTGTGATTGAGAGGTAGAGAGAGGAAGGTGTTGATTGTGTTCTGTATTGAAGTGTGATTGAGAGGTAGAGAGAGGAAGGTGATGATTGTGTTCTGTATTGAAGTGTGATTAAGAGATAGAGAGGGAGGAAGGTGATGATTGTGTTCTATATTGAAGTGTGATTAAGAGGTAGAGAGGGAGGAAGGTGATGATTGTGTTCTATATTGAAGGTGATTGAGAGGTAGAGAGGGAGGAAGGTGAAGCTTGTGTTCTGTATTGAAGTGTGATTAAGAGGTAGAGAGGGAGGAAGGTGATGATTGTCTTCTGTATTGAAGTGTGATTGAGAGGTAGAGAGGAAGGTGATGATTGTGTTCTGTATTGAAGTGTGATTGAGAGGTAGAGAGAGGAAGGTGATGATTGTGTTCTGTATTGAAGTGTGATTGAGAGGTAGAGAGGGAGGAAGGTGATGATTGTGTTCTGTATTGAAGTGTGATTGAGAGGTAGAGAGGGAGGAAGGTGATGATTGTGTTCTGTATTGAAGTGTGATTGAGAGGTAGAGAGGGAGGAAGGTGATGATTGTGTTCTGTATTGAAGTGTGATTAAGAGGTAGAGAGGGAGGAAGGTGAAGCTTGTGTTCTGTATTGAAGTGTGATTAAGAGGTAGAGAGGGAGGAAGGTGAAGCTTGTGTTCTGTATTGAAGTGTGATTAAGAGGTAGAGAGAGGAAGGTGTTGATTGTGTTCTGTATTGAAGTGTGATTGAGAGGTAGAGAGGGAGGAAGGTGATGATTGTGTTCTGTATTGAAGTGTGATTGAGAGGTAGAGAGGGAGGAAGGTGATGATTGTGTTCTGTATTGAAGTGTGATTAAGAGGTAGAGAGGGAGGAAGGTGAAGCTTGTGTTCTGTATTGAAGTGTGATTAAGAGGTAGAGAGAGGAAGGTGTTGATTGTGTTCTGTATTGAAGTGTGATTGAGAGGTAGAGAGGGAGGAAGGTGATGATTGTGTTCTGTATTGAAGTGTGATTAAGAGGTAGAGAGGGAGGAAGGTGAAGCTTGTGTTCTGTATTGAAGTGTGATTAAGAGGTAGAGAGAGGAAGGTGTTGATTGTGTTCTGTATTGAAGTGTGATTGAGAGGTAGAGAGGGAGGAAGGTGATGATTGTGTTCTGTATTGAAGTGTGATTGAGAGGTAGAGAGGGAGGAAGGTGATGATTGTGTTCTGTATTGAAGTGTGATTAAGAGGTAGAGAGGGAGGAAGGTGAAGCTTGTGTTCTGTATTGAAGTGTGATTAAGAGGTAGAGAGAGGAAGGTGTTGATTGTGTTCTGTATTGAAGTGTGATTGAGAGGTAGAGAGGGAGGAAGGTGATGATTGTGTTCTGTATTGAAGTGTGATTAAGAGGTAGAGAGGGAGGAAGGTGAAGCTTGTGTTCTGTATTGAAGTGTGATTAAGAGGTAGAGAGGGAGGAAGGTGAAGCTTGTGTTCTGTATTGAAGTGTGATTAAGAGGTAGAGAGAGGAAGGTGTTGATTGTGTTCTGTATTGAAGTGTGATTGAGAGGTAGAGAGGGAGGAAGGTGATGATTGTGTTCTGTATTGAAGTGTGATTGAGAGGTAGAGAGGGAGGAAGGTGATGATTGTGTTCTGTATTGAAGTGTGATTAAGAGGTAGAGAGGGAGGAAGGTGAAGCTTGTGTTCTGTATTGAAGTGTGATTAAGAGGTAGAGAGAGGAAGGTGTTGATTGTGTTCTGTATTGAAGTGTGATTGAGAGGTAGAGAGGGAGGAAGGTGATGATTGTGTTCTGTATTGAAGTGTGATTAAGAGGTAGAGAGGGAGGAAGGTGAAGCTTGTGTTCTGTATTGAAGTGTGATTAAGAGGTAGAGAGGGAGGAAGGTGATGATTGTGTTCTGTATTGAAGTGTGATTGAGAGGTAGAGAGAGGAAGGTGATGATTGTGTTCTGTATTGAAGTGTGATTAAGAGGTAGAGAGGGAGGAAGGTGATGATTGTGTTCTGTATTGAAGTGTGATTAAGAGGTAGAGAGGGAGGAAGGTGATGATTGTGTTCTGTATTGAAGTGTGATTAAGAGGTAGAGAGGGAGGAAGGTGATGATTGTGTTCTGTATTGAAGTGTCATTGAGAGGTAGAGAGGGAGGAAGGTGATGATTGTGTTCTGTATTGAAGTGTGATTAAGAGGTAGAGAGGGAGGAAGGTGATGATTGTGTTCTGTATTGAAGTGTGATTGAGAGGTAGAGAGAGGAAGGTGTTGATTGTGTTCTGTATTGAAGTGTGATTGAGAGGTAGAGAGGGAGGAAGGTGATGATTGTGTTCTGTATTGAAGTGTGATTAAGAGGTAGAGAGAGGAAGGTGATGATTGTGTTCTGTATTGAAGTGTGATTAAGAGGTAGAGAGAGGAAGGTGATGATTGTGTTCTGTATTGAAGTGTGATTAAGAGGTAGAGAGGGAGGAAGGTGATGATTGTGTTCTGTATTGAAGTGTGATTAAGAGGTAGAGAGGGAGGAAGGTGATGATTGTGTTCTGTATTGAAGTGTGATTGAGAGGTAGAGAGGGAGGAAGGTGATGATTGTGTTCTGTATTGAAGTGTGATTAAGAGGAGAGGGAGGAAGGTGATGATTGTGTTCTGTATTGAAGTGTGATTGAGAGGTAGAGAGGGAGGAAGGTGATGATTGTGTTCTGTATTGAAGTGTGATTAAGAGGTAGAGAGGGAGGAAGGTGATGATTGTGTTCTGTATTGAAGTGTCATTGAGAGGTAGAGAGGGAGGAAGGTGATGATTGTGTTCTGTATTGAAGTGTGATGGAGATGGAGGAAGGTGATGATTGTGTTCTGTATCTATTCTTACGGTTGAAATCTGAGGTGCTTTTTGTATACATTACATTTTGTGTTTGAAATTATTTGAATTTTATAACATTGAATGAAAAGAACTCTGTTCTATTGTGGTACATTTTATTTGGAGGGATTCGCATTACAATTGCATTGAAAAAAAATCTCACATTTGCAAAGATTACTTTTTCTTTTAAAATATATTTGGGATTTTTATAATATTTTATGCTTTCTATACCTACTGATACTAGAACTTATTTACCTCTAATGTCAGCCAGAAATTTGTTAATTTATCACACAATTTCTGTTACCCGTGCCCACTGGAAAGGTGGAGTAGGATTTTCGGCAGGATCTATATTTTAATTTTATTTAACACTTGATGTACTTTCTCCACACAAATGTAATAGCTGTTAATCCCCAAATATACACAAATATAATGGGCTCTTCTCTTATATCCCCAAACAGTACCATGATAGTGGTAGTATGGCCTCTATTTAAAACAAAAAAGCATTTAAATTGTACATGTATATGGATATCTTGAGTAAACAGTGCATTTATTGTTTATTATGTGACTGTTAGGTCTACAAATAGAATAAAATGGTCTTATTATGTTGAAAATTATCATTTTGTGAAAAGAGTGGTTACATATTATAGTAAACCTGCTTTTATGTAGAGTCACTCTGGTGAAATGGTGGTCTTATTAGAGGATATACAGGTGTCTCTAATTTGGAGTTAATGTTGGGTTTTTTTTTAGAAAGAAAAGTTATGGAGCAATATTTTCAATAATTGATGGAACCAACTGGCGTGTAGGTCGGTAAACCTTGTTTTCATTTCATTTAGCATACAGTAGAGAAGAGGTACAGTTATTGACTTCCTAAAGTAGTCTTCCTGACTCTCTGCTTCAACATTATCTCTCATTATTTGTCTCCCGCATATTCTAGGTTTTTTATCCTCTATGTCTAGCGGTTCACATATTTTAGCACTCCTCTCAAAACACTGGTGGTTGAATTGTTCAACATTTGTTCTGCAGTCTAGTGAGCTCTGAATTAAATTTACGCTTTTTAAGGCTCTGCCTATGTCAAGTGATCTCTCTTGTAGTGATCTTGTAAAGGACCTTTGTAAGTTGGAATAACTTGTGTCCGATCCAAATGTTATATAGTTAACAATAAAATTTATTTAATCTAAATCTAGTGATCTGCTGAGCCCTTTCTTAAAAGCCAGGCACATTTGAACAATAACAATGGTTACGACAAAATCAAAGTTGCAAATGGAATTCAACAAAGAAGTTACATCAGCTTCTTCTGGTCTGGTGTATGTGTGTTTTGGCAGTTTTGTAAAGTGCTCAAGGGTTTGAGCAATAGCAGGGAAAAAATCTAATTTAAGTCTATTTTATTTCTAATTAATTTTAAATATTTTTTATGTATTTATATTTTCATTTAGAGTTTAAAATATGCTGTATTCATATATTTTCAAAACGGAAACTCGTGTATTTTTTGTAATACAGCAACATATGCCTTTAATTTTTTTGGTAAAAATAAATGATATTTAAAAAAGAATTTCCTTGAAAGATCCTAAATTTACAGGTGTTGGTGGTTATACCTATATAAAATTGTGACACTAGACATGTTTATATAACCGTTTAGACAATACCTGATTAATTGGTATTTTGACAATACATTCATAAAAACTTCAAATAAACTTGAAAATTTGATTGAGCATAATTACTTATAATTACTTCTTTGAAGATTAATTCAATACAAAGAAATTAATTTGTATTTTCTTTTACTTTCATCACACAGATCGAGACCATTCGATTAAAAGCCATATCGTGACGTTAACTAACCTTGAAAAGCGTATGCTAATATATGTGCTTGACTTATTCGACGGGGGCTGGAGCCCCCCTTGAATCCGCCACTGGTGAACTCCCATCAGGTTCTCGGCAATGTATTATGTTATATATATATATATATATATAGCTATATATCCAAAGGATAAAACCACACTGCTTTAGCCCTATCCTTGCTTAATAGAATAAAGAAATTCGATGATTGACACAATCCACATGGTATTAAACCATATTATGTACGAATAGCTTTGGTAAACACGAACCTCCTTCCAATTGTTATTACGGAATATGCCGAGGGTGTCCTTATTTCACCAGTCTGCTTTCATTGGCTGTTCCAGTTATCAATCCCTTTAAGCATAAGTCCACTTCAGACGTGACACCGTCACCATATTTATGGATGAATAGCTGTGGTAATCGGCCGACCTCATAGATTTGGTTATTACGGAATATGCCGTTGCCCTTCTTTCAGTAGTCGGTTTGTATTCGCTGTTTCAGTTCCGGCCACTTTAGAGTTCTTGTTATTAGCAGACAATTTGCCAGTCTGAAAACTGTATTAATCACTGGCGTTAAACTGATCGTGGTAATTGCAGTTACGACGATCACAACATGGCGGAGGTAGAAATAGGTAAGATCGTTTTCTGCTAATTTCTCCATTCTAACGTGTTGTCAAGAATTAATCAGCCGCAAGGTTGATCTGTACGATTTTGTTGTATGTGTGTGTTCTTGATACCATATATGGTCTCGTTACCAAGAAAATAGCCGTCGGATTTAAGGAAGATAATCGTAACTCCATAAATTATAATCAAGGACGTAAAAATAGATTATCTTCTTTTGGAGTTACGATTATCTTCCTTAAATTTCCGAAATTTTGTAATTGGTTATGTAGAGCGAAGTATAATACGACTGCAGCATGTCAACACAGGAGAGTTGAACAAGTGCATATTAAATGCAAGTGTATGTGGCAGTGGCGTATGTAGGGTACGTGCCCTGGGCGCCACTGAGAGGTTTTAGCGACTAATGTTCCCATGTGGGAACGTCCTAAAAAAAATTGTTTAAATAATTTTCTTGAAGTAATTTTGCAAAAACCATGTAATACACATAGCCATGACTACCTGGAGAAATTGTCAATAAATAATATATGTAAAACGCAATTTTAGTGCTTGTCATAGGCGCTATTTTCCGTAGATACGCCCTGGTATGTGGACATTGTATTTTGCTTGACACAATAATCTGCTGGACACAGTAATACGCTATACTCGTATTTTGGACATTTGTCTTATTTTACTATTTCAAAATTTAAATATACCTATTGGATAACTGTTTTAATAATGGACCTAAAATTTTTAAATAAATTGTCAGAGTTCGTATATATTATATATTAATATATATCTAGAAAAAAAAATGGTCCGTCAATGACCCATAAAGATGACAATTCCCCCCACACCCCCCAAAAAAAGTACCGTAAAACTAGATGAAAAATAAGAATTTTCAAATTTTGGAATTTCGGATATTATTGACATTTTTCTCCGTAACCAAGACTGAGGAGAGATAGAGGAAATTTGTCGACATACTACCATTTGCTCTCTGCACAATCAATCGAAATTTTGGAAGTTCGGCCCATTTTAGACCCCTTTTCGAAATAAAATAGCAAACAATTTGTATGATCAATAATTAAAGGTAATAACAAAATTACCGAACTCCGAACAATCTTACAAAGGGAAAGTCAAAACTCATAATTATATAAACAGACAAAATCAGTCAACAACCAGAAAACTGTGAAAACCGTAATGACCCTGACTTGGTACAGGCATTTCTAAAGAAATGGTGGGTTGAATCAGATTTTAAGGCGCCAAACCTCCCGCTCTCATTACGGTTCAAAGGTTCCGGCTGTCACTGTAACAGTATTTAAATACAGGAACAAAATAGGTAAAATAGTTGTCAAAGCAGTACCATATTCGGTGACGTAAATGTCAAAAATATTTTTACGTCACACATTGACAAAAAAAATTCTTGACATTTTTGACTTCTTTATCTTTATACATTTTCACTATATGAAAATGCATCGCTTATAATTTTTTCTGCAGAGACGGAATATATTTCGACAAGATATTGGTATCGGAATATAAACTTTTTAAGATATCGAATAAGGCGAATCTGTTTATAGCCCTGGTCCAGTAGCCTGTTTCTCAGATGAAGATGACGTTTCAGGAAATCAGAATAATTGCTACTGGCCCTTGCATAGCGAATCAATTGCGAGATGTAAACACCATATGCAGGAGAAGCTGGTATATTGCTGCACATGTTTGGAAAAATTTATGATTTTAATATTGAAGTCGTCCCGCTTATCAAAAATTTTAGTACTGAGTTGACCACTGTCGTCAAATTCGAGGTATAAGTCCAAAAATGATGCGGACGAAGCTGTATCGGTGGTCTCTTTAACTTCCAGCTCTGGAGGATAACCCATAAAATTGATAATTTTGTAAAAAAAAACAAGCAAAAAAAAAACCAACAACATTAAAATTGGATGAAAAATAAAAGAATTCAAATTTTGGAATATGACCCCTTTCAGTTGTGTTTATTTCCAAAATCGTAAGAGATAGAGGAAATCCTTCCACATACTAACGGTAGTGGACGAAAAATGAAAAATTTTATATGCACTCCAAATATACGAAATTTCAGAGTCCGAGCTATTTCCAAAATCGTAAGAGATACAGGAAATCCGTCCACATACTACCGGAAGTGGACGAAAAATGAAAAATTCTATATGCACTCCAAATATGCGAAATTTCAGAATCCGAGCCCCTTTTAGGCTCCCTTTAGAAATAAAATACCCCAAAAATGTTTATGGTCCATCAATTAGACTGGTTTACGCGATCAAAGTTTTCCATCAAATCTTGGTCAAAGTTTTCTGTGATCGTGTAAACCTACATAAAAAAAAATTGTCAAAGAACTATGATATACTTTGACGGAATAGAAACCCATGATATTTTTCCAAAACATCTTTCGTAAAGAAGATCCACATTCTTGAAGGTCTTCATCTGTCAACTCTGTCGCAACTGTAGACAAAGCATTGTCGGGTATTTCTCGAATTCAGCCATTTTGTTTGTCTTTGAATTTACCACCGAAAGATAACTTGGGATAAAAACATTGATCAAACTTTGATCGTGTAAACGGGATAGCATTGTCAAAGTTTTCTTTGAGTAAATTTTCCGTCTAAAGCTTTGACCAATTTTTTGACGAAAACTTTGATCGTGTAAACGGGCTTTAACCCATTAAGATGAAGAAAAAAAACTGCATTAAAATTGGATGGAAAATAAAAAAAGCAAAACATGAAATTTTCCCCTTTCAGAAAGATATTTTCTTCGTAAGGAATTAATTCAAAAACACCTCATAAAAATCGGTTCATTCAACCTATGTCAACATTTTGAAAAATAGGTATAAAAGGGTAAGAACAAATGTTGGCATAGGTTGAATAGCTTAATTGTTATATAAACATGACTGGTGTTGTTTAATTCGACGTTTTACATTTGGGTGAAACAGCAATACATTTGGGCGAAGAAAAATTCATACATTTGGGAGAAAGAAAGATAGTTCCAGGTAATATTTCATATTGATATTTGTAACATTTATTTACTATTTTTAATTGCACCTCTTCCGTTCGCCAGACAATATTCTGCCCCCTGCTCACTACGGGGAGGTGGAAGTAGGATTTCGAGCAGGATATGTCTATGATACATGATACAAATTTTATTTAAAGTCGGAGTATAAAAACATACAACATAAGCTCCGAAGAGCTTTTAAAGCCGACATACATGTAAATAACAAAACAAGCATAAGGACAGACATGCATAAAAAGCAGAGCACATACATATTATAAAACATAAAAGCACAGTAGTTGAACTAAATTAAAAATAAGCATAGTTGATGAACTAAACTAAAAATATCTAGTAAAACATAAAAGCACAGTAGTTGAACTAAATTAAAAATAAGCACAGTTGATGAACTAAACTAAAAATATCTAGCATACTAAGGGAAGGAAATCAAACTGAAGCCTTGCATGCAAAGCAATGACATGAGCTGCCTGACCATGTATTAATCAAATTAATATAAGTTCTTTAATTGTTCTAACATAAAAAGCACTAAAAACCAATATCAATGGTAAAATACTAAAACTATGTACATGTACATCAAACTTATGGAATGTCTGTTCTTGCCCTAAGAGGGTAACTGACTGATTTGACGAAATTGAATCTTGTACAATTCCCGGATTGTTTTCGGTTGAACATGTCAATCAGAAAATCTATTTTCTGCTTTTCCTTTCGGTTGACAATTGCTACGTTGTCAATAGCTCTGATCTTGATGTAAGTTGTTGCTTGAATTTTTGCAAGTACATCAATGAATATGAAAATTGTCGGATGATGGATATAGAACTGTTCATTGAAGTGGGCATGGAGAGATTCAGCACCGTTATTTGTTCTTTTGATCTCCGAAGGTTGGTGGAAAACGTATATCTGTAATGTATGTATTCAGTACGTAATCTGCAAATTGTTCACAGCTGGAGTCTTGAGGTGCTTCGCTAAATAGATCCTCTACAAAACAATCCTCAATCTCGTCTGGTTTCAAGAATGGTAGCCCGAAGAAGTTTGTAGCCATTTACCAATGTCACTTTCAGCATTACAATACTCACTACGCAATCCCAGACTCTGTATTTTCCGCCACCACGCCTGACCTATGTGAAATCTGCAACACTTTACTACAGTCTGGGAAATATTCCTGGATGACAGTGTGAACAGAAAATTCAAAATCTACATGAAAATTCTTACTTTTTCTAATTTAGAACAAATGTCAATAATATGAGACCACATAACTCGGTACACATTTTCCGACTTTCCTGGTAGTAAACGACATATCAGTGGTACAGTGTCTATTTTTGAAGCCATGTAAAGTGTAGAGTTGTTCAAAGTATTTGGGGCAGCATTTGAAGGTACCATCCATGAAAATATCAGATATGTCGCTGAATAAAAAGTTCAAATTGGTCATAGTCGTAAAAATTACAAATCCATGATCAGAGTCAATGACCTGCAGTAAGTTCTCACCTTTACTAGACTTTACACTTAGACCTCTCACAGCTTCAAACACATCATTTCGACTTTTGGGATTACTTGGATGTCTTTTGCGCCTTTTTCTGTACATGGCTTGGCTTGTACTTCTGAGATCCTTTGGTTGCAGATGGTCTTCCTGAATATCACACAGTACACTTCTGATGACCTTTGACGGGCGTTGTGATATATCCTCGGTTGCTTTTCGCTTTGCTGTCACTCTTAATATTCTCCTGAAATATAAAAAAGGCACTTTTATTCATATGATTAAATATATGGCAAAATCGTAAAACGATGCCGGATTAAGTTTCAATATTTGAAGCAAGACAAGGGAGGTCATATTGTTAAAAACTTCATATGCAAAATAATAGTAGTTGGGGGAAAATCAACGTACTCCAAGTCCACAATTAATATTTAATGTAGAAGTTAAAGTAATATGAAATGTCAAAATCATTATTTTCAGTTTTCTAAAAATTTCTGATATATGTAAAGAACGTAAACCATTCACTTTTTGAGAGCTACGATGTATAATTCAAGAGAAAACGTCATTTTATTCTGTCTTCGATAACTCTTGCTACCCGGACAATAATGCAAATCATATGCTATTGACCTCAGATTTGAACTCATTCGGTAGAGATTGTGTGCATGCTCCGTTATAGTGTTGATGAAGAAAATGTCGGAGGCAAAGAAATTGAAGCCAGGTCCGAAGCGTAAATTGAGCGATTCTGCCAGAAAAAGAAACAAAAAAGCAGCGAATACTAAGTTAAACAAAAACAGAATATATATTGGAGATGAATATGACCGTTGGATGGAAATAAAGACCGCTCTTCGTCTGGAAACTAACTCTGAAGTGGCCAAGATTCTTCTTGACAGGTGACATCATTTTCGTTTCGATTTACATTCCATTATTTTCCATTCAATCTACGATTAAAAATAATTTTCCCTTAGCGAAACGTTAAACAAGGATCTTTTTACATGGAAAATACATTGCTGTACAAATATGCTATACGAATAAATTTTTGCTTTATTCGTACTAGACGAATAAACTTTTCAGCCTACGAATAAACTTTCCTGGTACCCCGTAGCTATGTACAGCGGAGGGCGCAGACAAGTATGAAACTGGTACTAATGTAACGCGGACCACGAAGAAGATACCCTTGACAACATTTATGAAAGGCGAGGAATGACGCTTCTTTCTGTCCTTTTTGTTTAAATCTGACAAGTTTTCCGACTTTTTTGACATTGCAGGATAAACACAATATACGTACATTGTCGTTAAATATAAAATTCATTTGTACTCGCTGCGAAACGGGCCTGAAAAGCTCACCGAAGGCTCGCTATTCTGCCTGTTTCTAAAGCTCGTACAAATAAATTTTATATTTACCGACAATGTACGTATATTGTATATATCACCATCTATGATCTAAACCGCCGTAAATGTCTTTTAACGGCATTATGTGTATAATTCAGTAAATTTGGCGGGGACCCAGTAAGGGGCCACTGCATACGCAACTTGTTGTTTTTTTTTAATTTTATTAAAAATGAATACTACTTTGTTTCAAATCCTTCAAATTATACAGCTAAAAGTAATTTCCTATTTAGACACGGACCATTTGCCTTTCCTGGAAAAGGGGGAGGGGGGTGGATGGGTGACATGATATGCATAGATTCCCCTTCAGGTAATATAAAAGGACTGGGAGCTATAAGGGCCAAAATCGGCCCCACATCAGATGTCGATAAATTTCACCCAAAATGTATTCACAATATGTGCTTTTCAGAAATAAATACAGTTACTTAATATGTGTATCTAATTCCTGACAGCGGATCGACAAATTCAGGTAACGAAAAGCAGTGAACGTCATTTTTTTTTATTATACAGAACATACGTATCATTGTATTATAATGCACAGCATATCATTAAAAAACAAAAACAAAAACAAAGCATAATAAAACTCAATAAACACAGCATAAATTTGACATAATATGCAATGTGGATGATTTCAGGAATAAAAACATGTTCCGAAACTGTATTATGAAATTAAAGTGAACGAACAGTAATGTCACAACGTCACCCATTTTCGACGGTCTCCTGTTTTCGACGGTTTGTTTCACGTGATAAAATTTCTCATTATTTTGATCGCTTAATTTGTCAGAGGTTATATTATGGTGCTGAAATTGCATGAATGATCTCATGAAATCTGATCTAAAAATGTCATCTTTAAATATAAGAACTACGTACCACATCTATTATTTCACATTCAAATTGTAGTTTTTCGTAATTCACTTTTTCTTCACCTTAAATCTCATACAGACCAATTTTGGATTCATCGTCTGCTATGACATTGATAATGTACATATTGAGGTTAATATCAGGGGCGGATCCAGGATTTCAAGTTAGGGGGGCGAACTTAAAAAAATTGTGCCGAGCGGAGGGAGGCGCGAACATTTTTGGGCTATTTCGTGTGAAAAATCACGATTTTACGCCAAAAATTATATTTTTTCCAAGATTTATTTGGACAATAGAACTTTGTCATATTTGAAATTTTTTTTAACCGTACTTTACTCTTAACGACAACCAATGCGATGATATATTCCAGTACATTTTTACAGACAACCATCACAAATCTATATAAAAAAAAATGTCCAATATTTAAAAACCGCATTTTATATAATATGGAAATATTTTGGGAAATGGTGTGAAGCAAAATGTTTAATGTGTAACGATTTTAGCAAGGACCCTGTGAGAATTATTTTTGTTTTCTTGATACACTGATAACAAGCCTTGGAATCAGATATCCCATGGAAAGTGGTTGTCGATAGATAATTGTTTTACAATCAAGTATTTCATATATATTTATGATGAGAACAAGTTTACAACCATATGATTAATCGTGTAGGTAAAATGTGTGTCGCTGCCATGAGTCTATGTATGATTGTTTTGATTGTCACTAGAAAAAGAGGAGATGGTAGATAGTATTTTGCTTTGTGACAAACCAACAACAACACTCCTAATAAACTGTTGCTATCAGAATCTGCTGAAAGTTGTCTTTTACGTGTAAGGAGTGTGTCCTTTACATCCCGCGCTAAGGGATGTATTAAAGTCGTTCCTCATAGCTGCCTGGTGTCCCTTTCACTTAAAGTCGGCGTTTTCCTAGTGAAAGCCATTTGTTATTTTATTTATGTCAAATTCGCAGTCATGTTAGGATTCTAATAATAATAGGATATGATACATTATTATACAGCTATAATTTTAATCCAATCAAAAACAATATGGTTGTGATCGTCTTCCGTAATTAGAATCGTCAAAATGAAATACAACCGAATTAATATCAAATGGTGACTTGTTTCAACCTCATTTAAAATATACCTGGACATTCTTTAATACTTGTACATCACGTTCACGATCTTTTATTACAATACTATTTCACTCAAGTGAACATTTTGTTCCTGTTCTAGTTAAAGGACTTTATCAAACAGAATCATACAGTTTACATGTAATGCAGTTAATACGCATTTAAACCACAGAAGAATATTTCTATTTTCCACACCTTGTGGTGTGGGGTCGCTATTGTGCATGCGAAATATTAATTGCAAACCCCATTGACTGGCTATTTGCTGCCTGTCTAGAATTTTTTTTTTTTTTCTCGATCGACAGTTCAGAAGCTAGAAAACAATATGATGAATATTGTCTGTCAATCATGCAAACAATAACTAATGCACGTGACAGAACGCATTTTCAATGCACTACATACACAAACTTGTGATCCATCATTTGTCCATTGGAGGTTGATTTAAGAGAATGGAACTGATAGAAGCTAAAAGTTTAATTTGGGCGCAAAAGGGGAAACTTTATATAATTTATGAAAATGTTATGTGAATTCAGTGGCCAACCATCCCAGTCTAATGGCAAAAGAAAAGGTATTGTTCTGATATGCCTAACGTGTCTGCAATCGACGGAACGTCACATGAGATACAAATTCCATCCAATGAACCCCAACGAAAAACCTACTTTCAGCAAACCAATTCTTTTCATTGATTGATATGAAAAGAAATTTTATAAATCATAAATTCCATCAATATCAATAAAACAATTACATTTCATCTTAACTGAACTTGAGCCGTCGTGGTCGTATGGTAGTTGAATTTACAACTACCTTTGCAATCATTGCTCATCACCACTTAAGTTGAGAGTTTGAACACCATTCATGGCGAGGTGTACTCGATAAAACATTATGTGATAAAGTTTGTCAGTGACTTGCGACAGGTTTGTGGATTTCTCTGGGTACTCCAATTTCCGTCACAAAAGTAGTAAATGAAATATTTTTGAAAGTGGTGTTAAACACCTAACCTCCAATGGACAAATGATGGATCAAACGTTTGTGTATGTAGTGCATAACATAAAACACCTTTGGGTCATAATGTGAGAGCTATCTGTTGGATTGTGCCCATATCTACTCCGTTTGGATCAAACTATTTTACTTCATTTTAGAAGTAGCATCGATAGACCATTAAACGGCTACCTCCGTATCCCTGTAGTAATAACTATTTCAGTATCCCGGAAGAAAATATATAATCAATCATTGGGGGCTTATGAAAAAAAACTATTTTGGATGAAGTGGTGTTTATTTTATTTTTATCTTACATTTGTATATGACTGTTACGTGCCGACATACCATCGTTTTTTACGGCAAAGATTGCTTCTCAAATATCAAAACGTCATCTAAGCGCTTGGAATATTTGAACATTTTTCCGTCGTTTTTCAAGAAATTTAACACCTCGTGAAACCAAAAAAAAATACTTTAACAGTATTTGTGTTTTATTTATTTTAATAATTTGGTAAAATATTTTTCTGGTGCACGACTGGTGCTTAATTTCTTCGAAAACCGTCGAAATATCGCGGGCAAAATTCCACGAAATACAGAAAACAAATAACGCTCATGGCGTCACAATGACGTCAAATACGTATCGAGTTTGTTGGAAACAAGTTTTAACATCAAAAGTATGATCTCGTCTATAATACATCAAATTTTAATCAAGTATTTTCTAAGATAATGATTCATTAAATATGGGGCCATATATGGCACTTATAGTCCCCAATTCTTTTTATGGCATTGACGCCGGAATGCATGCACTGAGTTTTTCTCTTGGTTTCAATGTACACAAACTGTATTTAAAATAAATACAATTATTTACAGAAACATAAGTTATTTACTGATGAATTTCATTACTTGAAATGAATCATGAAATGTACAGATTGTGTATATAATGGTCTCATATATACAATCAGAAGAGTGAAAATATTGATTTTAAGGGTCTGGCTGCGGTTATAAATAAATTAATATTTAACAACCTCCACAATCCTCCACCAACAAAATATTATGATATAATCATTAACCCTCTATACTCAAAACAGCTGCTCAATTTGGTGTTGGTGGAAGACTGTGGAGGTATATAAAATAACTAAAATGTACATTAAATATGTCGTTTGTAGTCCATTTTTAGCATTATCCGTCTAATTATGATGTCATTATGACGTCATAACGCACCCAATTTCACGGAAAGTTACATTTTTTGAAAATTTGTTTATCTATCAATTAAATTAGTAAATTGTTTTTATTCTATGTCGAGCATTATTTTTTAATATAATGTGGGGCCAATTTTGCACCTTAACGCCTCTCCCTCTTTAATTAATCCCAAATCTGGTTTACAGGTATGCAGAAACTGCAGCATGTTCAATATCATTGCCAATCAAACTCCTGAAAAAGTTGCAACTAAATACATTTTGTTTGTCAATCTACAGATTTTTTTCTGTTAATTTGTGAGAAAGATTTTTCTCTCTCAAATATATCCCAGGCTAAAGTTGTGTTCTATGTGGCAGTGGTGTTTTTTTAGTTAATTTCATAAGGCCACACAATTAATTTTTAGATTCTCATCCTCCTGTCAGTAAAAATATGGTGAGGGAGGGAGGCATATATAATTTATTTTTTGACAATTTTCATAAAAATCACTAGGAATTTTAAAGAAATATCTGAGAATGTAAAATAAATTATGAAATTAAAGCAAAAAACAATGGGAAGGGAGGGGATGAGAATCTAAATATAAAATTTATTTGGCCTAAGAGATAAGAATGTGAAAGAAAGCACACTGTCACATTTTTTATCTCATAATAATATATAGGCAAATAATTTTCAGAAATAATTTGATTCTGAGGGGGCCTGGCAAGTTTAGTCAGGTTAGAATATTTGACAGAAAATTCATTCGGCACATAGTGCAGGACAGGTTATAACATTGTTTACTCAGTTCAGGCCAGATTTATTTTAAAATTCTCTGGAGCAAAGGCCAGAATTTTTTTTTCCAACTTTGGGTGGCCAGATTATTTATTTTATTTACAAAAACTGCCAGACCCTCCCACCCGCGGAATCAATTGGTTTTCCCCAAAATAAACCAGGAAATAAACGAACCAAGTTATGAAATGGTTGGTGTCAAAATAACGGTGACAAATTATGGACAAAATAATCGTATTTTTGGCATTTCTTTCCTTGATTTTTTATTTTCTTCTCCGGCAACTCCAAATGTTTTCATCGTAATGGTTTTAAAATGTACATACTAATAATAATTTACACAGTTTGTACATTCGATACGTTAGTTCCGACGAGGATTTTAAATTCGGAGATTTCTTGGTTCTGTTTCGATTTCCCCAAATGGGGCCCCGTGTCATTCATTATTACCGATTTCAATGTTTTTGTCCAGTTTTTCGAATAAACTGATTAAAGTCAGAAGGAAATTCATTGCAGTTGATAATCTTTAAGGTAAAACATACATGAATGAATTTCTTTGCAAGGCAAAAAATGCAAGAAATTTAACTTCTTTCAAAACCAGAATGATACATGTGCTCACCTTGTTTACGTTGGTGATGAAATTTCATGATCGGCAATCATCGGAACAGTGCATCCGAAAGTTAATTAGCCGCCATTGCCTTGAAAAAACACTATGAGATGGAATGATTTTCTGTTCTTAATCACAGATGATCGCGATTTTCGTCCTCAAACATGCACGAATGGTTTAGTTTTTAGGGAATGTAAACATATCGAGAATATTTTTGAAAATGTTTAGTTCACCAAAAACTCGTTTCATATTACTTTAATATCTGGTCGACTTCGATTTAATTAACTCGGGTTACTCGTTGATATGGTCGTGAAAACGTTTTGCAAAAATGCGCATGCGTACATAAAAGCCAAATCGAACGGAAACTCTCCAGTCGGGTTAAGTCTCAAAATGGAGTACTTCATTCAAGAATTGATGAATGACAATGGCACTATATTATATTTTATTAAAAGAAACGTAGATCTGTCAATTATCCCTCTTAACTCTATTAAAAAAAGACACGTGCCACGTGTTTCTAACTTTGCCGAGACAATTGTACCAGAGTTTTCATCCACGGACTTCCGCATGCACTTCACTTGTCTTCAGGACTGACCGGGCAACATTTGAAATCATTCTGCAGACAATTGCACCACATTTAACCTCCAATAATGTTAGTGGTAAAGAACAAATCCCACCAGAAAAACAATTGTTATTGTTTATATGGTACATTTCAAACCAGGAGTCCATGCGAGAAGCAGCCAATTTATTTAGCATTTCGATCTCGACTGTTCATGGGACAGTATTGAAGGTTTGCCATGTATTCAACCAGACATTTAAAAACGTAAGTTAACAAAACATTGGAAATAAGTTAATTCCTCCCAGACAGGATCGAATCGCTGTTTATATGTTCCTTTACATACACAAGCATATAAAAGACCATGGTCCTTTTATCTGTGTCGCAGACAGTTCAATAATTATCCACAATTTGTACACCAAGAATATACAATCAAACTTCGGGGCAGGAAGTGTACTTTGACTATACTATGTATATGCCGAATGAACATGTTACCAATTACAGATTAAATATTTTATCAGCCAACTATTACTCAAATTCCAACATAACATCAACAAACCGACATACCAGTCGGAAACAACAGCTAATCCCCCTGCCCGTCCGAAAGCTTAGAGTACTTCAAGTCTGTCGTGTGGAAAAGTAGGTTGAAATGACTCAATTATCAGCTTAGTTTGCATTACTCTCCGACGTATCTACTGACCAAGTATCAATGATCAATGACATGTAGAATCCTAGGTCTGGACCTGAAACTATTTTGTCTTGTCTCAGGACTTTGATATTTCGAACATTCCCTCAAATTTGTTCCTGTTGTATTCTACTGCCGATGTTTTATACCAAAATTTAATCAGAGTCAGTCATGCAGAAAATGTAGGTCAAACTGACCAAACTATCAGCTGATGCTGCAGTACTCTTCAAGACGCTTTCACTGAAAATATATCATGTAAATATTCTAGATATGTATCTTAACGCAAAACTTAACATAAGTGTGACGAACGGACGGACAAACGTACGGCAAGCTATATCCCGTACTCAACTTCATTGGGCGACGGGATAACAATTTTTTGTTAAAGTACAATTCATTCAAAAATTTGGACACAACAATTTGAACATTAAATTAATGTGGGAAACCCTGTTTGCATTTTGCACATCTGAAATTTTTGAAACCTCTGCCGTCACTCGCATATTTTATTGTGAATAGCCGAATACGACCATGCGGTATCAAAATCTGCGTTATAAATTTTTTATTTCCGACACAAACAACGGTTAAATTGTGTATTTTTGATTACATATTAATTTATCATTTGTATTACAATATATAAAGAGTACTCATTTCGTTCCAATTCCATTAACAAACATGGCCGCCACAGGCGATTCTTGTTTCTGATTGGTCTATTTCTAAAAATCTTCTTCTCTGAAACTACATGGCCAAATGAACCGAAACTTGGTAGGAAGCATCTATGGAAGGTCCTCTATAAAGATTGCTCATTCTCTCCCGATCCATTAACAAACATGGCCACCACAGGCGATTCTTGCTACTGATTGGTCTACTTCTAAAAATCTCCTCTGAAACCGCATGGTCAAATGATCCAAACTTGGTAGGAAGCATCTATGGAAAGTCCTCTTATAAAGATTGCTCATTTTGTCCCAATCTGTTAACAAACATGGCCGCCACAGACAATTCTTTTTTCTGATTGATCAATTTCTAAAAATCTTCTACTCTGACACAGCTTGACCAAATAGACCGAAACTTGGTAGGAAGCATCTATGGAAGGTCTTCTTTGGAAAGTGCTCATTCCGGTTTGATCCGTTAACAAACATGGCCATCATAGGCAATTCTTGTTTCTTATTGTTCGATTTCTAAAACAGCTTTTCCTCTGAAACCACTTTGCCAAATGATATGAAACTTGGTAAGAAGCATCTATGGAAGGTCCTCTATAGAAAGTGCTCATTTCGTTTTGATCCATTTACAAACATGGCTGCCACAGGCAATTCTTGTTTTAGATTGGTCTCTTTCTAAAAATCTTCTACTATGAAACTGCTTTGCCAAAGCGAACCGAAATTTGGTGGGAGCACCTATAGGCTATGGAAGGTTCTGTATTAAGTTTCCTCAGAGCAGAATGAAAGGTGAGCGACACAGGCTCAGCTCAGTGCTGAGCCTCTAGGTTTTTTTTGTCATATCTTTTACATTTTTTGGGGTTAATTTCAATATTTTAATATTTCACTTTTGAGACCTGTATTTCCAAATTTACTTCCCTGTAATTATCATTAATTGTTATATAAACACCTGTAGTAATATGTTTGTTGGCATTCCTTGAAAATAATATTTCAAAATGTTGGCATAGGTTGAAGACACCATAAAAATCAGATGAAAAATAAATTCTTAAAAATCCAGTTTCCAGATCAACATTTTTTTTAGTTGTTTATTAATATCTGATATTTACGAACTCTGACAATTAATTTCAAAATTGTTGGTCCATTATTAAAAAAATTACCATTTAGGTCTCTATGTTAATTATATTTTCCTAAGTGTAAAAATCTGGATGGAGTGAGTACAAATAACAGACTCGACCACGTGACACAGGTCATTAATAACAATTGACTATCACCTACGGTGAGTTAATGAGTAGTCTTTTAATATTTAAATGTCCTAGGTCACATGGTACAATGAAATAGACATTGAGAGCACATGTCTGTCATTTTGAATTTCATGGCTTGGCTATTACATTATTTGTACTTACTCCATCCAGATTTTTACACTTTAGAAAATATAATTAACATAGAGACCTAATGGGGTATAACATTTTTAATAATGGACCAAAAATTTTGAAATTAATTGTCAGAGTTCGTATATATCATATAGTAATAAACATCTAGAAAAAAAATTGTTGATTTGAAAACTGAATTTTTAAGATTTTTTTTCTGAAGATTTATAGAAGTCAAACAGACAATACAAAAAACAGAAACACCTTATGGCTTTTTGTTTGGGAATGGACAGGGTGGGGTTACAATACACCAAAATCAATAGCAACTTTTATTTAGTGTCTAGGATCACTTTCCAAAATTCAGAAGGATCCGTCAACTACAACTTAAATTATCGCACGGAAACCATTTTGTCCACATATGGGCGACGACAACGCCACACCATACAAAAATGTAATACGACCGCAAATCTTAGTGTTTGCAGTCGTATATAACGAAACAAAAGTACCACTCCGTCGTAACAGTTCCATTATGCATCGCAATAGCGCATTTACATGAGTTGAAAATAGTCTAAGGGGCCGTCATGGTCGTAATCGTATGGTAGTTGGATTTACAATTACCTATGCAATCAATACCTATCACCACTAACGTTGCGAGTTCGAATCCCGCTCAGACGAGGTGTACTCGATACAACATTATGTGTTAAAGTTTGTCAGTGACTTACGGCAGGTCGGTGGTTTTCTCCGGGTACTCCGGTTTCCTTACCAATAAAACTGACCGCCACGATATAACTGAAATATTGTTGAAAGTAGCGTTAAAACACCATAAACCCTAACCTAAATCTTGAAAATAGTTTCAAGTTACAAGGTTTCCTTCTACATGAATTGTTTTGTTAATATGTGTTTCCAAGATGTAACCTGAGATGGCATGCGTAATTTTAACGTATGGGTCATTATCAAAAAACACACACTTTTCTGTTATTACGCAATTAAAAGACAAATATCAACCAAACTGATTGAAGAAAACATGTTTTGCATGAAAGCACATCAGCTTTCTATAGTTTTACCATCTAAATCCAGATTGGTCCAATTGCGAATTTATACTAGCTACACGAAGACCTGTTTTTTCCTTGGTGTTACGTGTTATTTTTCAAGAATGACTTACTTTTGGTCATTTGTACTATTCAGATGTTATGATTTTATTCGATCTTTATATTATTTTTGAACTATTCCTAAAACTCTAATAGCACAACATTATGTTTGCTTGATATATATTGTAATTTAAAAAGAAAATTAGCAAAAAGCTGCTGTTATAGATTTTCATGTCTGTGGTGTTACCCTTCCTGGTAAAAGTTATCTGTCTTGTCATATTTGAAGCAAAAATAATTTCTCCCATTGCTTATTTCCTGTTTCATGACAGGTGCAGACGACAAAAACAAAAGTGATCCATAAACTAATATAGAGCCGAAAAGGTACGTGCGATTGGTATAGTATATACATTTTATGTCTGTGGTGTACTTCTCACTACTTCTTTTTGTTAGAATTGAACAAAATGTAAAAATATACAATACATTACATTTGGTATTCCTCACAGGATATACATATAAAATATAGTTAAGAAGAAATTATTTTCCTTTTATCCTGAAAATACTTGCCTGTTTTCTGTGGTGTTACTGTCAGTGGTGTTACCATAAAGATTGTGTAACACCACAGACATTTAGCATTACAATTGTGAATAAACACATTATTCCATAAACAGTAATACAGAGAACAAAATATTGCTCTTTAACCTATGCAGAAAAATTGTTCAAACATCGTCATTTACGTGTAAGATATAGTTTAACAAGCTGATGCGAGTATACTTTTTAGACCTGGTAACACCAGGGACATATCTTCATAACACCATGGACATATCTTCATAACATCATGGACAAAACTGATATTGCTCATGCATCAAACCAATATGTTGAAAAACTGAATATTGTACTGAAAACATTAAGAAAACAACACATATAGGTTGATAGTTGTGTTTTTTCTTGAATTAAATGTTTACATTCATGAAGATGTCCCTGGTGTTACTTTTGTCATCTGTGGTGTTACCTCTTGTCAATGGTGTTACCTCATGTAAATTGTTTCTTAAAAAGGATAAATGACATAATTGAAGTAAATTATATTATAGTTGAATAAAGTTGACTTTGATAACTGTATAAGTCATCTTTTCTTTATATAAAGTGAAACAAAATACAATCATGGAAACTTGTTTGTTTCATAATGCAGCTTAAATGAAATTCCACAACTACATATCCAAATATTGTGAAAAAAACTAGTGCTCCAAAGAAAATATTACATTATGCATAATTTCCCTGTATATTATGTATGTAACCACTTTTTACATAAAAATTATTTTTCATTTTCCTGAAAAGAATAATTTTATGTTGGTAACTCCACGGACTGAAAGGTATTAGGGGGTGCTACATATCTAGAATTTTTTTTTTCATGGTGGTTTTCCCGACTGCATATTATGTAAATATGTCATTGTAATGTAGGAAAAACGAATAGGCTAAAGCAAAACGGGAACGAAAATATTTGATGTCACCAAAATATGAACAGGAAAAAGTGCGTGTATTTTGATAATGACCCGTATAGTTTCTTCCAAATAACGTGAGTCGGGGAAAATATACTGAATTCTGATGACGCCCTTTAAAAGATTAAATTCCTCTTATATTTTTATCATCTTTCTGATGGTCCCCGCATGTAGGAGATATGCTTTGTTGTCTTTGAATAAAAGCTCGGCGTATTGTTCATCTGTATACTGGGGCTGTCTAACAAATGTGCGCTTGCTTGCGAGAACTTCGATGGACCTGTCGGGTGAAGAACAGTAATTAAAAACGTGATTCCTGAACTTTGGAATATCCGATGATATTGTAATCCATGCAAGATTACTCTTATCTTTAACTACCGGATGCTTAATATAAAACGTGTACATTTTGTACAGATTTGTAATCCAATATGACTTCCACCGACGAACGTATGATAAGGTACATATATAAATTCCTTCTCGGACACGAACTTCATGCATGCTTGAACATTGACGAACTTTTTGTCTGCAATGGATATTAATGCGTATGATTACAATGACTGCTGCATAAAAATTGAACTATTTTTTTTATTCATATTTTATTTGCATCTGGTTTAACAGTCTTCAATACAGCAGTCTTTATTTCCATTAATTACACTGAAAAACAAAACGTGCACCCTATAAAGTAACCAGTGAGAGATGGTCTTAAATCATTATTATTTTCCCAGTAAAATTAGAACAATCTGCCATGCAACAGTAATATTTTCCCATTAGTGTGTTGTTTTGTTGTTGGGAAACGTTAAGCAGGAAGTAACATATACCTACCCGCAAGGGCGGATAACTCTTACTTGACTTTCATATGCAAATCCGGAATGCAGTTGATAAAGTAAACAAAGGATACTTAGTCCTCAATGACATGGCGACAAACAATCTAATTAAAACTATAAAGTTTGTTGTATCTTTTGTTTTTCATTTTTTTTCTTTGACAAATGTTGGTGAAATCAAAATAATAATATGAAACCGGCACGGCCGTGAATGCTCGCGCATCTGAAAATTTTCTGGCAATTGCACGCAGTGCATCAAAAAGTGTCGAGATTTTTTGGGCCGAGATATATTGGGGACGACTTTTTTTTGGGCCGAATCTAGTCTCATTCAATCGAACTGTCGTTCCTTTATTCGAGTTATCGTTCCTTACGAAATCTCATAAGTTAACATCCGCGTAGAAACAAAAATTCTTGTCAGTATGTCAGAAGAGATTTAATAAATTAAAAAATATCAATATAAGTAAAACAAGCTAACAAAATGACTTTTATTACACACGGGTTCCGGGTTTCAGTGGTATCGGACGTACGAGAGAGGCTACGAGACTTCAGGATCACCTTTGCGCTTTATGTTAAGAAGATCTTCATTAGTTGAGTGTGTTAGTGTGTTACACGGAACCGGTGTTTACAAAGCGTCGATTCTTTTTTATTCGTCACTATGTTCAGCCATGTTTGTCAAAAAATCCTAAGTACACATTTTATACCATAAAGAGCTCGCTAACGCTCGCATATAAAATGGCAATTGCAGTCTAAGTAACATTATATATATATATATATATATATATATATATATATATATATATATATATATATACGTCTGAAAATTAAACCAAACAGTGTTAGAATGAGATTTTAGAGCTGTCAAATATTTGTTCTTCCCTCGACGGGATTTGAACTCACACCATTGATACACTGCAGCACCATTCGCTTAGCCTTACGTTCAGCGCCCTAGGCCACTCGACCACATCCAAAAATCACCCTCTGTATTAACTTTATACAGCGGGAATATTTTGAAATGTCCTCCAGAACAATCATGGAAATGTTCATTAGCTCTTATTATAGTAAAGTCCTGGTGCCTTGTTTGTTGTCTATGAACAGTCATTCGAGTCCGCAATTCAGTTTTGGTTTCACCTACATAGAATTCTCCACAATTAGAGCAAATAATTGCGTATACAAGATTCATAGTTTTGCATGATATATCTTGCATAACTGTAAAAGTCCGTCCATTCTTAAATGTAAACGAGGTTCCTTCTATTAAACTCGGACATGTCATACATCTCTTTTCGGTACATTTCTTCACAGATGGTGATGATTCATGAAAATCTAATTTTGATGATGATAAGAAGCCTTTCAGATTTTTCGGCTGCCTTTTGCTGTTAAAACTTTATTAATTAATATTCTTAAACCTACGTTAAATGATAAATGACTTTAAAGATTTTTGTTAATCTTACAATGACTTTAAAGATTTTTATTAATCTTATAACAACTTTAAAGATGTTCATTAATTTTATAGGTAATATATTTTACCGCGAAAACGTAACATCATAGTCTCCCTTTATATTGTTAACGTCACACTATTGTTAACGTCATATATATACACTTATAAACATTGTACCTGAAGATCTGCAACAGCAGTGGTTAGTACAAGAATGTTGTGAAAAATCCGTTTTGTTCTTCTTTTTTTTTTTTTACTAATTTCTTTTATATTAACTTCTACTTGGACTTCATCAGGTTTTGAAAGTTTGTTTCAATTTGTTTAAACTCTATTGTCCACGGTAGTAACTACTTTCATAATCAGATTCAAGAGATTTGTAATGTCATCCGATTCTTTTCCTTGTTCTGCGATTCTCCTACTTTCGCTAAGTAGCTTTGCTGTTTCTTTTAAAAGTAATAATTTTTTGATTAGAATAACGGAAATTTGAAATATCTTTTGAACTGTAGATTTTAAAGTAGAAGTGTAAACGAGAGTTGTGTAGAGAATCAAGGGTGCTAATTTAATTTGGAAGTTTGCAGACCAGAAAGTGAACGTATTTGGCCCTGCTCATATAGAAAAATCGCATTTTTAAGGAGTTTTTGGGTGTATATTTTTGACAAAGTTTTCATATGAATCCATCTTAATTTTCTTTTTCTTTCTGTTTGTGAATATTTAGCATTGATTCGTTATTAGTGCTACATATAGTAATGCATGCCTTTTATGTACTTCTTTATTTTAGCAAATTGCAATTTGGAGAAGACTTCATAAGTTTGTTTAACTTGTGTCTAATCCATTTTGTCTGTTTAATTGAGCACTGTCATTTGTTGAGCTATTTTTTACCAAGCCTTCAACTTAACATTGGTAAAAAATACCTAAAAACTGCAAAAATTATTGATGAATCATTGATACTTGCAATTGTTTTACGTAACTATTCTACTAAACCAAGTTATATCTTTCAACTCAAACGTGAGCTAAAAGTTTGGAAATATATATTTAACCTATTCCACTTCGAAATGCTTATCCAAAAAAGGAATCCGAAGTTTCGACCTTTGTGTTTGTTTATTTTGACTTTTCATGAATACGAGGCCCATTTTGTGTTTGGTTTTCGGTTGGATTATAAACTGTCCCTGTTTATCTTTTTTGTTTGTTTGTGTCAAGTTGTTTTGTGTATTATTTATGTGCTATGATCAATATAAGTTAAATAATTCATCTGACCCCAGATAGTTTCAACAGTTACAACTGTTCTTAAACCTTAATGAATTGGCAGACACATGTTCCAAATTTTTTCGGCATTGGCTTTAACGTGACATTTATTCGATTTTTACATTTGTTCTCTGTCTATTATACTTAATATGATTATTCTTCAACCCGTGTCGTCATCCGAGTCATCATCACAAAAATCAATGATAATAGGTTCTATGACATTTCTATCTATACAGTTTTCTTTGCAGTATTCTTTTTCAATTTTGTTCTTCTGCTTTTGTCCACACATCTTTTGTAATTTTTCCGAAAGCGGCGTACGTGAGTTCTTTAACATCTTTTAATCGGAAGGTGGTATTATTTTTAGCCACGAAACCTTTGACTGGCGCCCATATTAATTCTATCGGGTTAAGTTCACAGTGTCGAACGAGGGATCTTAATACTTCATTTTCGTGTAAATTAGCAATTTTATCTGTTTTATAAACTACTTGGGTCTTTTTTTGTTTTATTTTTTCATATAATACTTTTTTAGTATCAGTAGCAGAAAAAGGAATGTTGTGTTGTGCAAGATAGTTTTGGAGAACAGCTTTTTTCTGACTAAAATTTGGGCACACCGTATCTTCTGTTTTAACATTGTGATAACTTGCATGATCTAACACAACCAAGCTAGGATTTTTCAGAGCAGGCATCAATTGATTTTCAAACCACTCAAGAAAGACAACACTATTCATCTCCTGGTGATAGTCGCCATCCTTTGATTTGGCCAGAAACACTAAATCGCAGCCGTCAATCAAACCCTCACTTCGCGTACCTGCATGCACAACAATCAAACGTTTGCCTTTACCCGAGGGTATTTTTGGGGCATCAGATCCATCATTCGGAAGTCACATATAATCTGTGCAGTGATTTTGATTAACCCATGTTTCATCCATGTACACGATATCATACCCTGCTTCCCTAAAAGATTTGATCTTTCTCAGATAATTACACCTATTATTGATAATAGACACTTGATCGAACAGAACTCTTCGATTATCACCTATTTTTTAATAAGTATATCCAAGATAAATGAGAGTTAGAGTAAGTTTAGACTTTGATATTTTAATAGAATCTTTTATTTCCTTATGTATTATTGAGACGGTCGGAGCAATTTTCCGTGAATATAAACCGTGGATTGTTCTTTTAATAACACAATGATCAAAGTCGTCCAAAATGTTAGCTCTTTCTTTGGGTCTATTTAACTTACAAGGCCTCTTATCATTCATAATACGGTGCACTGAAGTGTAAGACACTCAAAGCTTTAGATGTCTTTTGATATACCCTATCAAATGTGACAATTGGCTTCTTCGTTGCCTTTTCCTTACTAAAAAAGGCAAACAACTTTTTTACAAACTTTTGGCATTCCGGAGATAAGTCAGACTTTTTACCCATTTTACAAAAAATGCAAAATATAACAATAATTTATGAGAGAAATGCTTGTCAGGTTCGTCTAAAGTACAAGTGGCTGAGAGAAAGATTTTACAGGTAAGATACCTGACGTACGGATGGCTCTTATAATAAAGTACATCTACTCCCACCCAGAAAATGACAACAAAATAGGACCAAAAGACAAAATTTCATCTGAGTGCAGCCTCAGCCAAAACAATAAGAAGCATTACTGTAGCATTTTTAGTTAGCACTCCTAATTCTAAATAAAACTCGCTTATTTTGCTGTTTAAAAATCTATAGTTTAAAAGATATTTGGATTTTTCGTTATTCTAATAAAAAAATTATTACTTTAGTGACATATTTCTTACTTTATTTGCATATCATGACAAGTCGTGCATATTAATTAAAGTCCAAAGTCCAACTTGAAACAGACGATCAAACTTCTCCCCTGTTTATTGTTTGCTAATCAACGTCTTCAAAGAGCTCCGATCGAAAATGTCTGGTCAACATCCGGGATATTTTAAAGCGGTATTTTTAAAGAAGACACAGATAATTATCGTAAGTATTTATGAATATAATGTGTATATAATGTTTTGAATTATGATGCTTTATGATTGTTATTATTATTAATTTCATTTTTTGTCCAAATATCATTTATTTTTGTAGTGTAAAATTAGATTTTTCTATAAATTATAAGGAATCCGGCATCAAAATCATTACAATCAACTGAAATATCGCTATATCTTGCATTTACGAATGAATTACATGTTGCCAAAAAAAGAAAAAAAAGTATTGATGAATGATTGATTTTACTTAGAAATATTATTTTGTTGAGGAAAAGTCAGTTAGTAACTAGTTATGCCCTAAAACATGATGTCAACAGATGTTTTTGAAATCCGGCTTGGTCAAAATGTAAACATTCATAGAAACCGGCTGTGTCATTTATTAAGAAGCGGATTTGTCAGTATGTAAATACGACTGATCGTATTATTATTGAGCATTATATTGCAATTTAACAATAGTTATTATTAGGAAATATCTCAAAAGCGATAAATACTGATTCATAGTATGAATATTCGCCATGGCTGCTAATTTCAGCTACTTTGTACAATAAAAAAATCGTTATTTCTATGTTAAATTGCTACTGTCGCGAACACGTGATTTTTTTCATGCTTTTTGTGGCACTGGCATCACGGTTGGTGCTCCATACGCTACACTCACTTTAAGTCGCTGTCCAGGAGCATTAATTGAGTAGTGGGAGATTCTTTTTATAATACAATATTTTAATTTTATACTCGTTGATAACGAAGTAAGTCACTCTGTGGAAATAACTTCGTGGATACGATATTTACATTTCTTCACAGTATAATGTTTACATTAACATTACAGATAAGCAAATTAAGAAAGGCTGTAGTATTGAATTCCTTTCCGCACGGACGATTTTGGAAGTTTGTATATAAAGAAAATGTTAGGTGTACTCAATTAATGCAACGTTCGTTACAAGTTGTATAAATACGACAAAAGTTCGTGCTTTGGATGTTATAGTCCCCCGCCCATCCACCAATAGTAATGCCAAAAGAATTTCAATCACTCGTATATATTTTGCATTTTTTTGGGGAGTAGAAATGACAGACTGAATGAATTTGTTATGTTGATATATAGCAAATAGTTCATGGCACTGAGGGTCATATGGCAGTATATGGACCAAAAAAATATTATATGGACCGAAGCTTCTAAAATAATGCAGGTACCTGGCCGGTCCATATACGAAAATAGTGACCGGCTGCGCTAACAAAGATAAATAGGGAAAATAAAAACGTAAAGTGTAATATATATTTATATTATACTTTACTTATTTATTTTCCCTATTTGTCTTTGTTAGCGCAGCCGGTCAATAGTTCGCCTCGGTCAATAGTCAGTGTCCCGGGGACAACAAACTTGCTATTCCCTCATACACAGTCAATAAGTATTTTATTATACCGAAAAACATTAGACTCATTTTTGAATGATCACCTCAAAATGATAAAGACCAATAAAATCACGCATCTTTTGCCAGTATTTTGCATTATAAATCTGAATATTGTCTCATGGACATTGTTATGCTATTTCCCCAGTCATTCATAAGAGTTTGATTCTTTTGATAAAGTAGATTTCAACATAAATGTACATGGTGACTACAAGTTTTATGAAAATTTTGAACTAATTTTTTTTTTTTTTTAGAATTTTGAAATTTTTTGAATTTTTTTTAATTTTATGAAATTTCAGAGTTTTCGTTAATAGACGATGAAGTTCAAGTGTTCCGAATAAATATAAAACTTTTATCCAATCCGGTCGCGGAACTAAAAATCCACGAAAACGATTCACATTGCCGGTTCATAGTCTTAAAAACTATGGACCGCTCAATAGTCAAACAACTGGAAATGGAGAAAAATGTAGAAAATTTTGTAGTGATGTTCATATACTGAGGTACAATAAAACGTTATATGAACCGGGACTGGACTGCCTCGTTTTCTTTTCGGTTCCGGAACGGTACCTGCATTATTATTTTTGATAAAAAGTATAATATAGCAAATAGTTCATGTCACTTCGGGTCATATGGCAGTATATGGACCGATCCGTCACCAAACAAATATTATATGGACCTCAGAAGCTTCGGTCCATATAATATTTTTTTGGTGACGGACCGGTCCATATACTGCCAAATATTATATGGACCTCAGAAGCTTCGGTCCATATAATATTTTTTTGGTGACGGACCGGTCCATATACTGCCATATGACCCTCTGTGCCATGAACTATTTGCTATATAATAATGCTATGCGATCTTGTAGCGAACGCACAACCCTATACTGTGTCGAATCTTATTTATATTACATTATTTTAGTTAATTAAAAAATATTTTCGGAGGAGTGAAACGAGGGAGGAAAAAAATAGACAATATACCGGTATATATATTGTCGAAAATATAAAATTTATATATACGAGTTTTGACGAGTTTTTCTTACCTGTTTCGCAACGAGTGGAAATGAATTATAAATTTTCCGACAATGTACGTATATTGTATCTATCGTGTTATTTCAAAAGCCCCAAAGAAACTGTCAAATTGTCTAAAAAGAGCAGAAACAAGCGTTGTTCTTATCGTTTTTGATTGTGTCCTCTATGAAGTCCGCGCTTATAAGCTTATAAGCATAAATGCTGTTACTGTTTCTTACCGTCGCTCAACATGAATCAGGTACCAGAAAAAGATATCTTGGTCAGAAATCAAATACAAATGTATAACAAAAAATATCCGGTCAATACCATGTGACTACTCGAATAGAACAAGTGCAGGATAAAAAAAACTTTAACTGGGCAGCGAAGAAATACTATTAAAGCATCTTATGTTTCAATCTTGCGATTACCCTCATTTTATTTGTATAAGCTTCAGACAATTTGATTGCTACATTTATATTATATTGTGAGCTCCATACAGATGTTTGTGTATCTTTACATTCAACATTCACTTACTAAGTATCTGCTACTTTACAGATGAATCCTATCAGTGTAACAGCCGTTGAGGAGTCGTTTCATGAAATGCGGGACAAGACATATTTGTGTTCAGTTTGTGGAATCGGGATGAAATGAGCAATCTTTATAGAAGACTTTCCATAGTTGCTTCCTACCAAGTTTCGGTTCATTTGGCTATGAAGTTTTAGAGGAGAAGATTAAAAAAATCTGCCAATCAGAAACAAGAATCGCCTGTGGCGACCATGTTTGTTAACGGATCGGGATGAAATCAGTAATCGTTACAGACAACCTTCCATAGATGCTTCCTACTAAGTTTCACTTCATTTGGCTGAGGCGTTTCAGAGGAGAAGATTAAAATGTGAAAAGTAAACAGATGACATACGACGGACGACAGGCGCCAAGTGATAGTAAAAGTTGGCAAGGTGAGCTAACAACAGTCAGCGGGTAGATATGTCGCTCCACTCTTTCTCCTTAATGATGCGTTCTTGGCGGAGAAGCAACAAATACCAATTTTATATTCTTTTGTTTGACCCGACCGGGGCTCGTACCCACAATCTATCGCACTCGAGGCGAGCCCGCTAACCATTACGCTACCGATGCGGTGCCCTATTTTTATTTTATTTTTATTAATTTTTTTAATCAATATTTCTTATTGTCCTTCAATATATTATTTGAAAACAAAAATTAATCCAAAACAATAAGAGTTACTTGATATCTATATAAACAGTGAGAGTTCCTACTTTTGATGAAACACTCTTTGAATATTGCAATAATCCAACTGCATAGCAAATAAAGAAAAAAAGTTACAAGCTCTATGCAAAATCATGACCATTCTGTCGAAGGTGACTTGGCGAATGCCAATTCTGCACAAACCGTTTTGTATTTCTTTCTTTTAATGTTCTACAAAACATCCACGTGTAAAATATTTTGACTATGTGCTGTTGTTTTTTTTTTCACAACTTTTATTCATTTAAGACAATTTTTTCTTTTTTTTTCCTTTTTATTAATTTGCAAGTCCAACATACCCTTGACAAGTGTTATAATGAACCTTAAATGAATTACAAAAAGGAAACATAATTGTGATATTGAGCTGTTTTCGCTATTCTTTCAATATTTTACAATTTTTGGGACTCAACGGGAAAGTAGTGGCTGACAGAGTCGGAACGAATGTACGTAAATAAGCATTGTGTTTTTCACTGTAGTAAGTCTAAAACTATTCATGGTGGCACGCCAGTGCAAACTATCATGTATATAAGCATTACAAAGGGTTTGTGTACTTTAATTACACATATAGACTACCTTTTATAGCTTTATTTGATGATTTCAATCTCATTATTAGCATTTGTCATTGTTTATGTCCATCATTTTATCCATATCTGAGTAATCGATGAAGTTAACCACAGTAACATATAGGTAAAAACAAACAAAAATAATCGACAGATAACGACATCTTCTGGATTCAAGATATAATAATACTATATGATCATAATACTTACTTTTTGTCGTGGCCTGTATGTCAATCATGCCTAAGTGACTTGTACCGGAAGCTGACAGAACATTTTCGACCGGAGCTCTTTGACGACAGTGGTGTAGAACCCAGTGAGTAGTTCTCGTGTTTTCGTAGTGTTTGTTTACGTGCCTGTATAAGTTGAAAAAGTGAGATATTTACAAAAATCGTAAAGTCCAATATTTGTACATCACCAAATGCATGTTACTATAATCCTATACATATACATGATAGTGGAATACTCAGTCAAACATGATTTATATCCATTGTTCGAGAGAATGTTTTAGGATTCAATTATACTTGTTACATGTCTCTTTCTTGTTAATAATCTTATTAAAGAAATACTACTATGAAAGTTTGACTGACCCGTAGTATTTACTAACAACATATCTTTACTGATTACATGTGGAAAGTGGTCAGTCAAGATTTCAAATTTCAAAGCAACAATTTATTTAAAGGGGTTTTTAATAAGATAGGGATTTATAGTTAATCTAGTATCCAATTTGATCTGTGGTTTGTGAGAAATAGGTTGATACGTTAAAAGCTGAAGGACGCATATGACAACGACGGACGCAAAGTGCTGACAATACATCACATGAACCAATGGTGAAGGTTACCTAAATATCTTTAAAATATCTTCTCTGCTAGATCATTAAACAACAAATAAACCAAACATGACAGTTGTGGTCTGAACACTGAACACTGGTAATTAAAAGTACAACACATATGCTTTGTGTATTGTGTATGTTTTACGCTCCATGTGACGTTAACCAAAATTATTTTTTCTGGGTGTGTGGGACAGTTTGGATGCGTTTACCTTGTATGGCCAAACGTGCATGGGATCTACACGTCCACACTGTATCTAATTTTCAGTTTGTATAATATAAGTATCTATACGATACTTACAATTTATTAAACAACTTCACATGTAGTTATCTTTGTCTATTATATCCTTCTTAAACATGTATGTCTTTTACCATGTCTGTATCTGTATGTGTTTGTTTGTTATACTTTTGCTGTTTTGTTTTAAAATATTAGTCGGTCAAACAGCTCCTCAGAGCTCATGTTTGTCATGTTGATTTGTATATACTTTTGCCGACTTTAAATAAAATTTACTAAATTTACTAAAATTTACAACGTGCATTATTCTGATTGAATTCTCGACTGGCACGGAGACAATAAGGTGTTAATGTGTCAACTATTACACGTTTAATGTGGCGTTTAAATCTTAATTTGAACTTGAATATAGACGTACTATATATACGAGAGACAATGCATTACGATTTAAAGGGTATTCAAGATACCATCGGCCTGAGATACTACAATACAATTAGTATCAAGTCATTCACCGTAAATTTTAATATACTGATAATCACTATAAACTAAAGCAATGTTTCAAATGCGAGAAGTTGACAAATGTTTAGTTGTAATAATTCCAAGGTAAGATTTTTCAGAAAATATTTGGGTTTACAAGATGCACATTTCTTAATATCGTGGTATATTCGTTGTCTTTCAAGGATATTACAATAACTATTTTCATAGATTAACTAGATCAGACAGACGGTCATGTTTGTTGAAGATCTCTCCATTCTATTCCTCATGCACGAATGTAATTTGTATCTAAGTATGGTGTAATTTAGCACTATGCCAGAATCGATAAACATTTCAATGGGGGGCATTATTGTCATATGTAGAAAATGATGAAAAGCTGCCAACTCTCATAACCTTTTGAAGAAATCTTAGTTGACCATACAAACCGTGCAAAGCAAGTCTTGGAGACTGGAACAATAAAAGGTAGATATATTATTTATTTGTTACTATACAATCATGAGAGAGCTTCGAAGCTCGGCATATACTGGTAAGATTTCATGAGAGAGCTTCGAAGCTCAGCATATACTGGTAAGATTTCATGAGAAAGCTTCGAAGCTCAGCATAAACTGGTAAGATTTATCTATAGTACTGAGATTGATACTCCCGGGTTTTAGTGAGGAAGGTATTGCTCAATCTTTGGTTTTCCGTGTCATGTTTATCCGACAACATTCTTCTATAGAAAAAAAAAATGTTGTCACTATGTCACCCAGAATGATTAGCAAATCTATCTGTTTTCTTTAAAAAGAACCGGTATATTTTTGTAGAAAAATTTGTAACCCCAAGATTTCTCACCCACAAACATTTACATGTATAAATTATATATATGTTTTGTATTTATATTGTTTATTGTGAACCCCCCCCCCCTCCGATGTAGAAATTCACAACCAACCCGTCCTGCGGATGAGACGTGCCACCCTCTCCGCACATTAAAGAACCCAGTGTAACAGCTCAGTATGAGCATTATGCTCATGATGAGTGGTCCATAAGAGACCTGTTGCACTGGCAAAATTATCCCTCCCTACCCATCACCTTTCCTTGTTTCGAGTCCCGTGGCGTTTAAATTTTTAAATGTACTCGTCCTGAATATAGCTGAAAAATTGCTCGCTGGACGTTAAACACCAACCAACCAACAAAAATAGGGATTAAATGAGATCAAAGGTGATCAAGAACAAAGGACACTTAATTAAAGCTTCGTTTGTGTGACAGGTGAATAAGTGGACTAAAATTTGGACCAGAACAATGTATACAACATTGAATATTTATTTCCATATGTTTCATTTAAAAAAGAAAACAAAGAAAAAATATTATTGCTACTTTTAACTGAAATCAGAATTTAATTGGATGTGATATTTCTTTATGTTCCTTCACTCTAGAATTATGTGATATTTCTTTATGTTCCTTCACTCTAGAATTATGTGATATTTCTTTATGTTCCTTCACTCTAGAATTATGTGATATTTCTTTATGTTCCTTCACTCTAGAATTATGTGATATTTTTTTATGTTCCTTCACTTTAGAATTATGTGATATTTCTTTATGTTCCTTCACTCTAGAATTATGTGATATTTCTTTGTGTTCCTTCACTCTAGAATTATGTGATATTTATTTATGTTCCTTCACTCTAGAATTATGTGATATTTCTTTATGTTCCTTCACTCTAGAATTATGTGATATTTCTTTATGTTCCTTCACTCTAGAATTATGTGATATTTCTTTATGTTCCTTCACTCTAGAATTATGTGATATTTCTTTATGTTCCTTCACTCTAGAATTATGTGATATTTCTTTGTGTTCCTTCACTCTAGAATTATGTGATATTTCTTTGTGCTCCTTCACTCTAGAATTATGTGATATTTCTTTGTGTTCCTTCACTCTAGAATTATGTGATATTTCTTTGTGTTCCTTCACTCTAGAATTATGTGATATTTCTTTGTGTTCCTTCACTCTAGAATTATGTGATATTTCTTTGTGTTCCTTCACTCTAGAATTATGTGATATTTCTTTGTGTTCCTTCACTCTAGAATTATGTGATATTTCTTTGTGTTCCTTCACTCTAGAATTATGTGTTATTTCTTTGTGTTCCTTCACTCTAGAATTATGTGATATTTCTTTGTGTTCCTTCACTCTAGAATTATGTGATATTTCTTTGTGTTCCTTCACTCTAGCATTATGTGATATTTCTTTGTGTTCCTTCACTCTAGAATTATGTGATATTTCTTTGTGTTCCTTCACTCTAGAATTATGTGATATTTCTTTGTGTTCCTTCACTCTAGAATTATGTTATATTTCTTTGTGTTCCTTCACTCTAGAATTATGTGATATTTCTTTGTGTTCCTTCACTCTAGAATGATGTGATATTTCTTTGTGTTCCTTCACTCTAGAATGATGTGTTATTTCTTTGTGTTCCTTCACTCTAGAATTATGTGATATTTCTTTGTGTTCCTTCACTCTAGAATTATGTGATATTTCTTTGTGTTCCTTCACTCTAGAATTATGTGATATTTCTTTGTGTTCCTTCACTCTAGAATTATGTGATATTTCTTTGTGTTCCTTCACTCTAGAATTATGTGATATTTCTTTGTGTTCCTTCACTCTAGAATTATGTGATATTTCTTTGTGTTCCTTCACTCTAGAATTATGTGATATTTCTTTGTGTTCCTTCACTCTAGAATTATGTGATATTTCTTTGTGTTCCTTCACTCTAGAATTATGTGATATTTCTTTGTGTTCCTTCACTCTAGAATTATGTGATATTTCTTTATGTTCCTTCACTCTAGAATTATGTGATATTTCTTTATGTTCCTTCACTCTAGAATTATGTGATATTTCTTTATGTTCCTTCACTCTAGAATTATGTGATATTTCTTTATGTTCCTTCACTCTAGAATTATGTGATATTTCTTTATGTTCTTTCACTCTAGAATTATGTGATATTTCTTTATGTTCCTTCACTCTAGAATTATGTGATATTTCTTTATGTTCCTTCACTCTAGAATTATGTGATATTTCTTTATGTTCCTTCACTCTAGAATTATGTGATATTTCTTTATGTTCCTTCACTCTAGAATTATGTGATATTTCTTTATGTTCCTTCACTCTAGAATTATGTTATGAATATGTTTTACATTTATATTGTTTGTTGGATTCTGTTTTTATTGTTTTCTTATATTACACTCACGGCTGCCTAAGTTTAATTAATAAAAATGTCTCTTGAATTTCTTTCTCTTGTTCGAATTAATGTATTTTATTTATTGTGTCAATTTATGAGAAAACCATGGAAAACAGTCCGGATGCAAGGTTGGCCAATCCTTTTCAAAATTTGTTGGTGGGTAAACCACCACACAACATTTGCAAATGCATCAACTGTTTTGTTTTCAAATTTTCGAATATCAAGACCACCTATATTTCTACAATTTTCCCATATGACAAGAAACTAGCCAAAAAAGGTCAGTTTTGAAACATATTTTATTACTTATATCACAACATCATTAATTAAAACTTAGTGGTAATGAAATATATGCATAAGGAACTTTATATGGTCAATACTTAAATGGATCTATTTTTTTAACATCCAAGGACAGATAACTCCGAAAACTTGGCAAATTTCAAAATTTTCAATATTGCAAAAATAGGCTATGTTCTGAGGGCTATATCTCTGAAGGTAACACTTTAATGGGTGATACTATTTCGTGTAATGGAACGGAACGAAACGAAACGAAATGGAATGATTTCGTTTCTTGTTTTAGTAATTACTATAGGGATGTCACTATTTTAAGAAACGAAACTGTTTCGTTTCGTTCCGTTTCTGAATTTTTACGCTTCGTTTCGTGTTTTAGTAATTTCTTATAGGTGTACTATATCTACTTACTTTGTTCCGACCAAGACACGACCGACCTACATTTGTACACGGTGTAGTCGCGCTATTTGAGCGTTCGGCGGATGAGTTGTTTATTGTACGACACACGGCAGATTTTCTGCTTCTTTTCACCTAAAATTTGCAATATACTTTCTAATTAAAGCTGAAATTATAGATAATTGATATGGGAATCCAACAAGCCATGTAA
This sequence comes from Bathymodiolus septemdierum, assembly GCA_963383655.1. Classification (NCBI taxonomy): domain Eukaryota; kingdom Metazoa; phylum Mollusca; class Bivalvia; order Mytilida; family Modiolidae; genus Bathymodiolus; species Bathymodiolus septemdierum. The sequence continues at coordinate 83,419,647 of OY726520.1, forward strand.
AAACTTTCAGTAGTTCTTCAAAAAGTCATCATAGAATAGCACCTCTTTTGTCGAAAATTGTGTGACGAAACATTTGTGGTCTAGAGTCATGCCAGTTTTCATCTGTTTGTCTTCAAACTTGTAAATACGATCCAGCGTATCATACTCTTCAAAATGTGGGTTTTTTTTCGTTTGAAGAGCAGTACTCATTTTGAGCGAAATCTTCCAGAAACTTTACATATGAAACTACATATCTTGATCTTTTTGAGAGTTATCTATTTTTATAAACATTGATAAAAGCTGTTGAGCCGAAAGTTCCTTCCAGTAAGGCAGAATGTATCCCTCCGAAATTTTTATGGCCGAATTACGACTTTGTAGGCCATTAATACATTTCCTTGGTCTTGATTTCGAATTTTTCTCTGGTCGAAACTTTTAATCGAGACGGGTGCCACATGTGGACCAGGAACTGCTTATCCTTCCGGAACATCCTAGTTTTTTGGCAATTAAGAAACTTTTTAGTTTCTCATGGACTTTTCCTCAAAATTCAAGGCGGCCAGACGGTTTTTATTTTTATATGATGTTCATGATACTTGAAGTTTTGGTAAATTTTGCGATAAAAAATTTGCTGAAGATGTTGTGACAAAGGCGGTCAAAATCAATAAAATGTATTAATTCATTGATCTTAAAACGTCGAAAAAGTTTGAGATGAAGGCAATTTTGGGGCGGGATGAGAAACTAAGGTATTTTGATGGGTCTTAAGTGAGTTTTTTTTTCCGTTTTCAGTGCATTTGGATTGTGTGCATGGCGTATGGTTCTTTTGGGAATGATATTGACTACCTTTCCTCTTGAATTATCGGTATATGTCTGTGTTGGCATTATATAGAGCAAAGTATGTAGGAAATGATAATGATCGGTATTTTCTAGTCTTGATATTATAAAAGAATCGCAGCCACATGGGCTTGTCTTTAGGATATACACAATTTTATTCAAAAATACCAACCCCTGTATACTAACCTAGGGGGGGGGGGGGGGGGGGGGGGGTAGTATTTTTAAATAAAAGTTATATAATATCCTAAAGACAAGTCTCTGTGATTGCAGCTTAGGTCTAATGTGTACTAATGGTTAAATAAATATAGAAAGTAGTGTGTGTATTTTTACTAATTAAAGAAACGAAACGGAACAGGAACGAGACGAAACAGTTCCTTGAATTAGTAATTATACGCAGATAAATAATAAAACAAGAAACGAAACAATTTCGTTTCGTTCCGTTTCGTTTCGTTTCTATTTCGTTTCGTTCCGTTACACGTTTTAGATTTGCCCCACTTTAATTTGTTTTATTTTGGTTGTTAAGCAATATTCTTAGAATAAATATATAGCAGATAAAATGTTTTGCTTTGCTTTTGAATATCATCTGCAATATGAACTATTGAAATACTCCCTTTTGGTAATATTGTCTAATTTACAAAAATAGGATATGTTCTGAGGGTTATATCTACTAAGGTAACACTTTAATTTGTTTTATTTTGGTTGTTAAGCAATAATCATAGACTAAATATATAGCAGATAAAATGTTTTGCATTGCTTTTGAATATCATCTGCAATATGAGCTACCGAAACCACCCCCCTTTTTGTGATATTGTCTAATTTGCAAAAATAGGCTATGTTCTGAGGGCTATATCTCTGAAGGTAACACTTTAATTTGTTTTATTTTGGCTGTTAAGCAATATTCTTAGACTAAATATATAGCAGATAAAATGTTTTGCATTGCTTTTGAAAATCATCTGCAATATGAGCTACCGAAACCACCCCCCTTTTTGTGATATTGTCTAATTTGCAAAAATAGGCTATGTTCTGAGCGCTATATCTCTGAAGGTAACACTTTAATTTATTTTATTTTGGTTGTTAAGCAATATTCTTAGACTAAATATATAGCAGATAAAATGTTTTGCATTGCTTTTGAATATCATCTGCAATATGAGCTACCGAAACCACCCCCCTTTTTGTGATATTGTCTAATTTGCAAAAATAGGCTATGTTCTGAGGGCTATATCTCTGAAGGTAACACTTTAATTTGTTTTATTTTGGTTGTTGAGCAATATTCTTAGACTAAATATATAGCAGATAAAATGTTTTGCTTTGCTTTTGAATATCATCTGCAATATGAACTATTGAAATACCCCCCTTTTGGTAATATTGTCTAATTTACAAAAATAGGGTATGTTCTGAGGGTTATATCTACTAAGGTAACACTTTAATTTGTTTTATTTTGGTTGTTGAGCAATAATCATAGACTAAATATATAGCAGATAAAATGTTTTGCTTTTGAATATCATCTGTAATATGAGCTACCGAAACCACCCCCCCTTTTTTGTAATATTTAATAATCATAGACTAAATATATAGCATATAAAATAAATAGTATATAGTTATTTAAATAGTATATTCTCTTGGAGTTTTACCGTTGACTGTGTGCCAAAGTGTAAAGTTTGCAGGGGTGCTCTGACCACAGGGGCTTGTTACGATCCTCCCCCCCCCCCCCTCCCCCGCCTCGAGTACTCTAAAAAACCACAAGGGAGGAATCAAAAATGTCAAATTTTCATACAACACTTTTTCAAAATAGTTTTGTATTGGTGTCTTGACCTCACTCGTCATAATATTGGTACCCAATTGAAGCTTAATAAATATATTTTTGATATTTCGATTCCTTTTTGTCATGATCTTCACCTATCTGCAACTTTAAAGCTTTGCTTCACAGAATTTGCAATATCCTAAGCCATTCTCCATCATGTTTACATGTCAGTACGAGGTCGATTTCCTACGTGCGATTTGATTGGTCGTTTATTTTTAGAGTCAGGATTGCAATGACTAGCTCTCAAATGATAGGAATTCTAAAGAAACATTTTGCGCGTTATGGAATACCGTCTATCGAACTAGAAAGTTAATCATGCGACATCCTCGCCGGGACATTACAGTCAAATGGAAAAGCCGAAGCTGCCGTGAAAATCGCTAAGACTTTGATGAAGAAAACAGTCAAGGATGGGCGTGATCAGTTCGAAGCGTTATTAGAGCAACGGAATACTCCCGAGACAAGATACCGGTCTAAGTCCTGTCGAAATGATGTTTGGTAGAAAAACGCGGACGATGCTACCGTTTCTAAATAAATGTAACGAAGCCAATCGTGGACGTGAAAACCGCAAATTAACTGTCAAAAAACATCATGATAAACGAGCACGTGATCTACCGAAACTAAAAGAAGGACAATCTGTATTCTTCGAGCAGAAAGAAATGAAAACTGGAAACTCGGGCAAGTAATCGATCAATATAATCCAAGGTTTTACATTGTGTAAAATGAAGATGGTGTTAAATATCGCCGAAATCGTGTCAAAATTAGACCCACTGACATTACCGCTAACATACGTGACCGATCACCACCTCGAAGTGTTACTACTGAAAAACCTGTGAACACCGAGAACCATGAGAGAAATGACATTTGCCGAAATAGTGATGACATTAACATTCAACCACCCGAAGTCCGACCAAAACGTGCGACTAAACCGCCGAAGTATCTTGATGACTATATCAAATATTAACTGTAAATAATGTTTTCATTTTATTTTAGTATAGACTAGCATACTAGTAGTTAAATTTTTCATTTGTGTTGCCATTCCAATAGTTTATAGTAACTGAATGAACAGTGATTTCAAAGTTTCAGTGAATTATCTGATTGACTTTAAAGTTAATATTTCTTCTTTGATGTTTGTCTGAAATTAATAGATTTAATTTTGAGCTTTAATTCATTTGATGCGAAATTAATTTCCTTAAAGAAAAGGGGATGTTGATGAATTCATTTGTTTAAATCTATTCTAGAATGTATAATGATCCTCACGTGCAACACACGCGCACATATTAATTATACATTCCGGATGTTGTGTCTGTCCTAATTATATATAGTTAAGAATACAGGTAGATAGTTTTCTGTGTTATGTTATTTCTGCCTGATGCAGTTATCTAAAGTCTCCTGCAAGTAGACAACCATCACAATTAACAATTTGCCTCTTCAATCGACAATACGGTGGTATTCAAAGAGAGCAATTTTACACTTGAATATGCTTTCTCTGGTAGTTGAATTTGTTCTAAAAATAGAAATGGTTATTTCTAAAAATAGAACGACCCATTTGCACTTTTGATGGTATTTATGGAGTCACTACATGTTGCCCTTCAGGACACATATGATATAAAACTGATTTTCGAAACTTGCTTTTGGACGAAATTTTAAATTTTGCATGGTTTTCTTTGAGCCGTAATGAAAGCGGGAGGTTTGGCGCTTTAAAATCTGATTCAACCCACCATTTCTTTAGAAATGCCTGTACCAAGTCAGGGTCATTACGGTTTTCACAGTTTTCCGGTTGTTGACTGATTTTGTCTGTTTATATACTTATGAGTTTTGACTTTCCCTTTGTAAGATTGTTCGGAGTTCAGTAATTTTGTTATTACCCTTATTTCTCATAGACAAGCTCTTAATTGTATTTACTCTTTTCTGCAAGTCCTGTCATGTACAAAATTAGGATATAAATGATTTGATTGTGTTTTAGTTGAGAAAAGTAAGTTTAAAACCGACAAGCACTTTAAACGGTTGTATATTTAGTGACATTGTTTTGCTTTAAGGAACATTTTAACGAATAACCGTATTTTTGGTATTATTCGGATTATACGGTATTTATGTACTTATTTTCTTACTTTACAATACTATATTATTAATACAAGTTGTACAGTAACATTTCATATTTTATTGAGCTTTAGTTTGTGAGTTTTCACCGAACATTAATAATAACGGAGTCCTCCAAAGCGGTTTGTTACTTTCTTCACTGTAAAGAACAACAAAATTGGTCGAGAGCTCTTTACTATGTTCTAAAATGTTCTGACAATCGATTCGTTTATATAGTGTGATTATTGATTCGTTTATATAGTGTGATTATTGATTCGTTTATATAGTGTGATTATTGATTCGTTTATATTGTTGCCGTTTAGCCCCCTTAAGCCGAATTTACTAAAGGAAATATTAGAAGGCTGAAAGAGGAACAATAATTTGCATGGATCCTTTGAAGTGGTTATAGGTTGATAAATAAATAAGTTTAATTCTACTTTATGTAGATATATATTAGATAGTAATATACTATAATTATTGCACATTAATATTTGTTGAACAAATACGTACTGTAATCCCTCTAAACATATGAAGGCTGATTTGTACAAAATTGGATGAAGGCTGATTTTTAAAAATATTTATTAAGTAATTTAAACACAAAGTTTCTTAAACTTTGCAAAAATATGACTTTCCGTCAAACTTTACTATAGCTTTACTATATATATGCCAAATAGAGCGTAAATAGGTTTTTAGGTCGAAGGCTGATTATTAGCGAATCAGGAAGGCTGACCTCAAGAGCAGATAATCAAGCACATGGCTAATTTAAATATCGGCATCAATTTCGCCGGTTTAAACAATTACCATTCCCAACTGGTTTCTCATTTTCTCAACTCCTTTATGAGCCATGTTTATGAAGGCTGACGAAGGCTGATTTATATTGCTAATATTGCTAAGAATTAACGTCTGCTCTTGAACAGCAATGAGAAAAGGTTCTGCCGAAGGCTGATCAAGACCCCTATTTATTGGTCCACCCCCTGGTCTCAGCCAATCAAACGTCTGCTCTATAAAATAACGTCTCGCGAGAATTCCCGGCAATACACAAATTTGTATACATTAAATTATTAATGGCTGACGTAGTAAACAACAAAGTATCTAACTGGAATGTGAGGGATTACAGATGAATAAATGCATTATACAGTTAGCAATTAAGTAATAAATACACATAATTAAATAAATAAACCTCAAATATTCACGATAACTGTCAATCAGTGGTCAAATGGCTCTGCTTGCACAAAACACGTGAAAATTCCCGAATTATTTCAAAAAGTAAACAAACGTGATTACGAGTAACCGCAAACTCGTAACAATATAGTGTGTAATTATTGTTTAATGCCAAATGAGCAATTTTCCATGGCCAGAACAAGTTACATTTGATGAAATGATGATGATGATGTCCACTTTGTTCTAGATTAACACGCTGAATTTGGATTTTTCTAGTGCTAACTCGCTGAAACAACAGTAGACATGTCGCTCCACTCGAACGCACTATTCGGATTCAGAGCCAATCAAGTCTTTGTTCTTACTCGTAAGTGTTGCGGAGAAGTAACAGATACTAATTTGATAGTCATTGGTATGACTCGACCGCGGTACTCGAACCCACGAGCTAAGGTTTTCGACAAAGTGTCACATAAACATCTCATGTACAAAATCAGCTACTATGGTATAAACTGTAACGCTTTTCACTGGATAAAAGACTTTCTTACAGACATAACACAAACGGTTATCCTTGAGGGAGAAACATCTAACAAAATACCTGTAGCATCTGGTGTCCCTCAAGGAACAGTACTTGGTCCTATATTATTTCTCATATTCATAAACGATCTAGCATAATACATCCAACACAGCACTCTCCGTTTATTTGCAGACGACAGCATCATATACAAACAAATAAAAAACAAAGAAGATGCACTAAAACTCCAACAAGACCTCGATGCTGCAGGTAAATGGGAACAAGACTGGCTCATGCACTTCCACCCAGACAAATGCACAGTAGTAAGTGTAACACAAAAGCGGAAAACAATATCGCATACATATCAATTGCATGGGCACACACTAGAGAAAGCTGACTCTGCAAAATATTTAGGCATTACCATTCAGAATAACTTAAAGTGGGACAAACATATCAACACCATAACAGCTAAAGCTAATCAGTCACTAGGATTCATTAAAAGAAATTTAAAAGTACATTCACCAGCCATCAAAGAACATGCATTCAAAGCTTTAGTCCGACCGAAATTGGAATATTGTAACACCATTTGGGACCCACACACACAACAGCAAAAACTTCAAATTGAAAAAATTCAACGGAGAGCAGCCCGCTATGTCAGTAACAGGTACCACAATACAAGCTCTGTAACAGATATGATGTCTGACTTAAATTGGGTCCCACTTGAGGTGCACCGCATAAGGTACATACTCATATTCTTTTACAAAGTCATACACCACTTAGTTGCCATACCATATTCAAACCTATTAATTCCAGTTGACACCAGAACCAGACACACAAATCCAAATTCATTCAGGCACATACAGACATCAAAAGACTGCTACAAATACTCGTACTTCCCCAGGTCTATCACACTTTGGAATCAACTGCCAACAACATTTACCACTGCAGACACAGTTGACGGTTTCAAGAACATGATCTCAGTATCTGCCTTGATTCCAATTTTCACACCATAATCACTCATATTCATAGTAGTTATCAAATGTATATAGTTTTAACCTTTGATTCATTGTTTATTGTACATATGTTAACTTATGTATTATCTAAATTTAATACGGCGCTCGGCCAATAATCTTCAGTAGTGAAGGACGGCCAGAAAATGTGAAGAAGAGAAGAAGAAGACCACACTCGAGGCGAGCACGCTAACCACTTCACCACCGATGCGGTTATCGTACATATAGTTGTAATAATATGTATATTGCTATTTGACTAGCAGATGCTCCCATCACACAAACACAAGTTCCTTTAATATTAAAAGGATAAAATCGATGAAATTCTTGGCCAACTTTCTTCGTTCTCAAACCGTTCGACTATGCGAAATATGATTAAACAAATTTCCCACCTTGAATACCAAAGAACCGCATCGATGGTGTTATGGTTAATGGGTTCGCCTCGAGTGCGGCAGACCGTGGAATCGGATCAATTCAAAGACTTTAAAATTAGTATTTGTTGCTTAGTACTCCGCTAAGCACACATCATTAAAGAGTAAGAGCAAAGACTGGTTGGTTCGGAATCAGAATAGTGTTTTCGAGAGGAATGTTTACCCGCAGGCTGTTGTTTTAGTGAGTTAGCATTATAAAAATCCAATCCTGCGCGTTGGTCTAGTACAAGGCGTGTTGGTTAAGTACAAAGCGTGTTGGTCAAGTACAAGGCGTGTTGGTCTAGTACAAGGCGTGTTGGTCTAGTACAAAGCGTGTTGGTCTAGTACAAGGCGTGTTGGTCTAGTACAAAGCGTGTTGGTCTAGTACAAGGCGTGTTGGTCTAGTACAAGGCGTGTTGGTCTAGTACAAAGCGTGTTGGTCTAGTACAAGGCGTGTTGGTCTAGTACATGGCGTGTTGGTCAAGTACAACGCGTGTTGGTCTAGTACAAAGCATGTTGGTCTAGTACAAGGCGTGTTGGTCTAGTACAAGGCGTGTTGGTCTAGTATAAGGCGTGTTGGTCTAGTACAAGGCGTGTTGGTCTAATACAAGGCGGATATCATCATCATCATCATCATCTCATCAAAGTGTAACTTATTCTCGCCATGATATAGTTGAAAAAAATGCTCATTTCCGAATGTTTTGGTGTAACATTTGTTAAAATCTATCCAGAAATGACTTCATAATATTTTTTTGAAAAAATATGGTTTTGGTTGATTATATAGGGATTTTTTACCCTTCCGAATACTTTTGACAGATGTACATGTTACATATGTTTACGGTACAGTCAGGTATTCTTTTCTTTACGTTAATCACGGTAATACATGTACATTGAAAAAGATGTAAATCTAGGAATGGCTCGTCATTACGCTGTCTAAACAGGTGCGTGGTCCCACAACTTTAGGAGATTCTTTTATAATATAAAATAAATTATTATGTGCATTTTATTTGTGACATTGTGATGAAGATTTTAAACATTTACCACAATGTCATTATTTACTGTATACTGTAGTTTAACGTAATCTAGACCTTTGTTTTCAACTGGGCTTCGGTTGTCTTTCCCTTACTAGACCACATTCCAGACACACACAATCATGACAATGTTTCTTTCAAATGAACAATAAACTCTAACCGAAAAAAAAATATGAAAATATGAATTCTGGAACATTAATATTTTTAAATTCCTTGAGATACGGGCAATGAAGCTCCGGTTGATATTTATTTTGACGGAATATCGCATTCAGTTGAATCCTTGCGTATACCCATATTTGTACCCCAACGCAGATAGCGGCATTGTAACGTCAAACAATCGTTTCTATGCGCGGCGTCACTGAACGATCGATGTAAACGTTTCTTCAAAAATCGCTTGGCACTCTCCAGGAAAAATACGTGGCACTCAAAGGGTTAAACAATGATAACTTTTTATTTATTTATTTATTTATTTAATTACATTTTACCCCCACAAGGGTCAAGCAATACAGTAATACTAACAATAATAACACAATACAACATTTTTTTACAAAAGAAAGAGTCTTTGACCGACATGGATCCTTGACCTTAATTCTAAAGGTACAAATATCAGATGAAAGATCTGGATTTGGATTAAGAATATATTTCGATTTGTTTACTTACTCACTTTACTTGAATACCAACGGAAAAGACTAAATATATATAATATAGAACAAATACTGTACACTACCAAGACCATGGGGGTATAATAACATTTGTTTTTATTTAGGCCACAGAAGTCATCGATTCAATATCCAGTCGAATATCATTAAAAGAAAATTTCATTTGCAACGACAACGCCTCAGAGGAAAATGAAGATGTGACATCATTGATATCTGAATGTCTGTTGAAAAGGAAATATAAAAGGTACAAGATATAAAGAAAACATAGTGTATCTATCCAGTCGCTGATTTGTTTGTGTCTTCGTATTATCAAAATTATAAAGTTTAAGTAAAATCTTGGATTTCTGACCACTGTCATTGACACATTATGAAAAGAAAGTTTAAACAGTAATGGTCATCAATTCCACCAATATCAACAAAACGAACACTCACCTCTCACCTTAACTCATTGAACACAAAAAGACTATGTCATATGACATTGGAATTCCAGGTCATGGATTGCGACAGACACAAAAAATTGTCAGGTTCAAACCGGTTAATTGAATCAAATCTTGATAACTGGATCTCCAACGGTAATACATACCGGTATATAAACAAACGATAAAAAAAACCCCGGCTCATGTTCGCTTCCACTTAAAAAGATCACATACTATCAGAAAAATATGAATTGCAGCATAAACATGGAGAGCACAATAGCAGGGTCAATGAATGCCCATAATTAACTGATAAATAGCCAAATTATCGGAATCATATATTAAACATAGTTAATTGATATAGAATGATATATATATATATATATATATATATATATATATATATATACTAATTCAATTGCTAGTTGTATCTATTTTGTATATATTCTTGACAAAGTAAACCTCCCTCAAAGATTGAGTGAACTACACTTGTATTGTTGCTAAGTCTTAATTAATAAGATTTGTCAAGGATTTTACAAGTTAAGATGTGTCAGATTTGAACATTTTAGCTTAACAAATTGCGTTTCCGTGAAAACGTGGATGGGAAATACCCTTCTTGATCGGTTTTCTTTATGTAGAATTGTATTTATATTACACAATTTTTATATAACGGTTATGTAAAGTTTTATAAACAAAGTTATAATAAGAGTTTATATTTATATCCTACTGCTGTTCAACTTAAGTTTGTAACTGTGAGGAAAGACTCCAAACCTCCCTCCATTACCGTGTACGAATAAACAAGTTTTAAAACAATTGATTTCTGAGCAGAATACAACCATAACTTTCGTCACTGCGTTGGTTAAAGTCGACTTTTAAGGAGACATTTTACTCCCTTGTAGCATAAAGGCATACAGGCTGTCAGAATTGAATTTTTTTGGTTTATATTAAAAGTTGCCAATATTCCATGTTTTATACTAATAAAATGTTCTGAACAAAAAGCCAGGTTTAAAAAATATGCTATGATGTCGTAATTAGTGAAAAGAATTCGAATGTCTGTTGGTGGAATCGCCATTAACAGACCTAATTATAAGTCGGTTGCAGTTCCGAAGTTTGCGAACACTGATGACTGCTACAAATAACCGAGAAACCATGTTGGATGTAAATTCGTTAGAATTAATATAATTTAAGAAATATATCAATGAAATTGGACCCCGGGGTAATCAGTTAATATTATACAATGGTATTTAGTAAGAATGACACTTAAAATCGGAAATACGTGATGAAATCAATAAAAACAAACCCAAACTCTGCAAAAAGGGACCCGATAAAGGGGAAATTGAAAACAAATTGTATTGCATATTACTGACAAGACATGAAGCTCTTTATTTTAGTCTCTAATTTAAGAGATATCACCTAGCGTTTTCTCCTGAAAAAAAAAAGGATATATAAAAAACTACGATGCAATTCTATTGTCGAAATACGATTCGGCCGAAAAAAGATACTAAATTATGCATACGTGTTGAAAAATGGAGTAGGTCGGTATAACATCTTTTTTTAATTTTTACACAAAGCTTACTGAATTCTCCTTTTTGTGTCGTTTTCGTGTAGAATCCGTCAATGTTTTTGTTCTTCCACGATTCGATTTGTGCCATGTGCACATTTTCGTCATCAACAAACAATTTCGCACATGCGCAGACACTTTCCCGAATAAGTTCACTGTTAGGTCGTATGAATATTGCGCGGGTCAAAATTGAATTCTTTACTGGATGCAAGAAAATCAAACAGCGACGTATTTCCTTCGTTCTAGGCTATTTACGGTATGATATTATGAAAAATTTCAACTGCAATCAATATAAAATATCGAATATTGGCAACTTTTAATATAAAAAAAAATCAATTCCGACAGCCTGTATGCCTTTAACATATCTAGTACTGTACATGTTCACGGATATTTATATAAATTTGTATCATACACGTTCTATTGAAATCAAAAATACTTTATTTCTGAATAGCTAGTGTCATTTAAATTTACAGTATAGTTAACTATGCCAGTTGTAAAGAAAATTGCACAACTATAAAAATAAATTGCCGTTATGTGACACATGGTTTAAAAAAAAGGATTTAATAAATTGTATTTAAGTACATGCGCAAACAACTTTTCAATCGATCGTCGTTTAAATCAACTTTTTTTTGGCTTGCGTCGGTTGTATGACAGGTGGATAAGAAGAAAGAGTGGGATTTTGTCGTTTTTTAACATTTTTTTTTCAATACAGGATTAACTACGAATGATTTAACTTAAGGTAATATATACTACTTTACAAAGTTTTCCCCACTACTTTTTTTTCACGTTTAAACGAGTTTCTTTAAAGTATAGGGACAAGAATAACATAATTTTCCTTACGAATTGAAATAATTACATTAGTTTGTTTTACTATTTCATAAATATCGTATTAAACTTTACATGTAACGAATTCGTTAAAATGTTTACAGTTGCTAGGAAATGCAACAAATGCAACAAGCAAATACAGTAAAAACAAACAGTATATATATCACACCACGTCAGATATTATTTACAAACAAATCAATGTATTTCTGACAGAGTGTTATTTAATAGTTGTAAATGTCTTATCAGTTCATCGAACTGAAGAAATTGTATGGAATTAATGAACCCAAGTAATGTTGTTCTTTATCACGAAAACGAGAGGACATCGATTTCAAATCAATTTTAATAAACAGTCAAATCGCATTAAGAAAATTAATTTAAACTCTTGCAGCTTTATATGTGATTAATTATTATTGAAATGGTAAATAAAGGGATCTACAGGTAGAATCGGATTACCAACTGTTCAAGCAGAAAATAAGTAATAATATATAGGATCTAACGGCATAGTTTTCTGTTAGTTTTTCTTGAAAGGTTTGATGTATGGTAAATTGCTTTAGATATGAACATTTTACTTTCTTTCTGTTGTGCTTCTGCGATGCAATATAACACTTAGAGTTTGTCAGTTAAAGTAATGGTTCGAAATGTTATTAGCAACTATTTGTAACTTCCAATTAACACAAAGCAATATGCTAAGAGTAAAGACGAGATTTACGTTAAATCAATGCCATGGCAAATAATTCATATCTCGACAAAAACTTGTTTCGAATTTCTGGGAAAAATGCTCGGTCGTTCAGGAGCTGTACCATCAAATTAAACGGTGGCAAAAATGAACAAATTCCTTAATTTCATGTTCGTCAATAAAAATGGAAAAGATAGAAAATATTTGAATAACGGACATATTTTGTATTCTATAATGGATATCGACCTTCTTTTCACTTGTTATAGAATTAAGTTTGTTATATTGTATTTTCAGAACGTCCACAATGTCTTCCATGCGATCATCAGTTCGCCCACCTAAGGCAAAAATGCCGTGGGGAACCATACTGAAACCAGAATTTGGAATGGGTTACCAGAAAATGACAGACTATGAAATAGAACAAACAGTAGATAGATTAAATAAAATAAAAGAATACAAGGAGCAATATTATGAACGTGTGGGAAAGAAGTTATCAGACGATGAAATAGCGGAGATGGTTAGTATACAGTATGTCTTAATGTCAAATCTCATTGTGTCAAGTGAACAGTGAAGATGATCTTAATCTTTAACCAGTGTTCTAGCTGAAAAGTAATCAAGTCTTATACATTCGTTTTGTTGATATTAGTGGAATTGATGATCACTGTTTAAACTGTATTTCCTTGGGCTATGGACATTTGAGGGACAAAATAAATTAACAGTGGACATTTGAGGGAAAAAATAAATTGATACTGTGGACATTTGAGGGAAAAAATAAATTGACATTGTGGACATTTGAGGGAAAAAATAAATTGACACTGTGGGCATTTGAGCGACACAATTGCAATTGGCCCTAAATTCTATTTGGACAATTGAGCGAAGATCACAACCTTTACCTGTACTCCCAATATTTATACTTTTATTGACGCGTTATTAAAACTTTTTACCTATATATTAAAATAAGAGTATGGGCACTGTACTTCCACAAGGATAAAGATAACCACTTGGATTAAATGATTAAAAAGTAGTGAATTTGTTTGTGAACAGTACATCCGTACTCTTGTGTTTAAACACCAAGCAAGAACGGAATTATGAGACTATCACCTTATCTACATGTATATTTGTTTTAAACATTTGAAAATAGTGCTTATCTTTTATAAATAAAACAAGAAAACATCTTGCTAAAAAACCTACTTCCATTTCCCCGTGATGAGCAGGGGGAAACGGACTTAATGTCTGGCTAACACAAGAGGTTTTTTTCCCTCAAATATGTTATTAAATATTCGCTCAAAAGGGTTACAACACTCATTCTCAACAAATCGGGACAATTAGAAAAAAATATACTTTGCAAAAAAAAAATTGTGCAATCCGACTTAACTTGAATTATGCGCAGATATTTTATAAATATATGATGTAAAAGGAACTTAAATGGTTGATCTTAACCCTGCCTGTAAAAAAGTACCACCATTCAGAACTAAGGGTCCCCTTTTTCGACAAAACTGTCATTATTGCAAATAGCATCAACAAAACTGTGTTGTTACCATTCTGTGATAATAAATGTGATTGAAATAAACAGAAATCAGTCATTAATTGTTTTACAAAAGTATGATAGTATGTAGTCCGTCTAATATATTGTATTGACAAAAACAAAAAACATCAAATTCACTGGATTAAATATTTTATTATATGCAAGTTCAATGTTTGCATCAAATAATTAATTTTTAATACTTCAGTTTCAAACTATTTAAAAAAAAACATCTTTTGAAATTCTTCAGACAAAACAATTATACAGAAAAAGCTAAAATACTGTACTTTCTGAATCTGGTTTACTTTTTAAATTTGGTTTACCTATGACAAAATCATGTGATTTATTTATCTCTGACCGGCCTTATGTCACGTTATACGACGCCATTTACAAAAAGGATAGTAAACAAATATGGGTCAGTGTGTCATTGTTATCGATATTTTTTCTGTGGAACTTTACACATGTGAGCAAGAATAGATGAGGAACATAATTATAAAGAAAAAATGTTTACTTTTCAAACATGAAAAAAATTAATCAAACATTATCCAATGACTGGCCGACTTATTGTCACACAGGGAAATATAAAACTGTACCACTGCACACTGTTTTATACTCTAAAAGGTGTCCAATGGATACAGACGCAAAATAATTGAGCAGATTACGGACAAGAGGAACAAATCTATAAGAAGGTGTATGTTTAACATAAAAAAAATTCAGTTTAATATTACTTCTCCGATAGGAACGACATATTGCAATTTTGTACAGGACTTCTCATACATCATTCCTACAAAGTAACTGTTCATCGTGCCTCCTAGTTTCACAGGTAAAGAATTTTTTTAAGTTGAGCCAATCAGAAACAAGAATTGTCCATGGCGACAATGTTTTTTGTCCAATCGGGATAAAATAAGGAAATATTATAGAGGATCTTCCGTAGTTGCTTCTTGTAAAATTTAGCTTTATTTGGCAATGCGGTTTCAGGGGAGAAGATTTTTTCGAAATCTACCAACCAGAAACAATAATTGCCTATGACGGTCATGTTTGTCAACGGATCGGACGAAATCAGCAATATCTATATTTATTAAGAAACTACCCCTTTACAACGGGGACAAACATCAGCAGGGTATAGGTTAGGTTGTTCTTTCGCATACTTCCGACCAACATAAAAACATTTTTTATAGAACCACCCAATGAGCATTCCTTCCAAGTTTGGTTCCAATTGGCCCAGTGGTTTCACAGAAGAAAATCAAAAATAGACAACACCTTTTTTGACATATTTGGGCCTCTTGTTTCTTTTGTACACTTCCGATCAAGAAACAATACATAAGAAGACTATTCAATTGAACATCACTACCAATTGTAGTTCCAACTAGCCTAGTAGTTTCAAAGAAGATTACAATTTAAAAGTTTATAGAGGACTATCTAATAAACATTCCTACCAAGCTTGGTTCCAATAGGCACCAGCGGCTTCAGAGAGGAACATTAAAATGTAAAAGCTGTCAGATAAGAAGGTGAACGACGACGGACGCCAAATGATGACAATACCTCACAGGACTCTTTGGGCCATGTGAGCTAAAAACTGCATACAAATCCGACTTGAATTTAGAAAAGTTATATTTTGGGTATTGGTATCTTTTTCCTTTAACCCCTTTTATCTCGCAAACCGACAGAGATAGGTAAATATGTTTGGAAAAATAAATAGCTGAAAAATGGCTCATTTAGTGTTAAACAACAATCACTCACTCTAATTTTAATTAGATTGTCAAGATTCTAACATGAAATCAATTTTTATTGAACTTTGTAAACACATAGTTACTTTTTATTCCAGCTTGGCAGAATGACAAGAGTTGACAAAGATAAAATTGTGGACAGTGACCGTCGTGTGAATTCATCATCTTATAGTGACATGGGAATTGTTTCTTCATATGCATGGAAAGGATATAATTAATTGTCACCAAGCTACCAAAATCACGATCTTCCAACTATAAATTATTTTTAATGAGGGAGGAATTAAATTTATTGCAATACAGACACAAGACAAATATCTAGAAGATTTGAAAGAAAACAAGTTATTTTCTCATTCTGACAAGAATAGAAAAATGGATGAAATTGATATTGTTTAAAGATAGAAGATTAATATAAAATAATGATAATGTTTATTTATTACCGGTAGTTA
Organism: Bathymodiolus septemdierum; assembly: GCA_963383655.1. Taxonomy (NCBI): domain Eukaryota; kingdom Metazoa; phylum Mollusca; class Bivalvia; order Mytilida; family Modiolidae; genus Bathymodiolus; species Bathymodiolus septemdierum. The sequence continues at coordinate 83,436,274 of OY726520.1, forward strand.
TTGGTGAAAATAAAATTACATTGACTGGTTTGTTGTACTCTTTTGAATATGAATGCAATGTATATCAAAACATTTCGAGACATGACTCATCTTGGAAAAAAAACCAAAAAAAAAACAGAAAAGAACAAAAAAAAAAAAAAAAAAAAACTAAAAGCAACCTCATGATCATCATTGTTCCATGGCGAAGGCTATACTAGTTTTGATTATAAAGAATTAATAATGGAAATAGCTCTTTTTTAATATAAGGTTAGGGTTATGGTGTTTAACGCCAATTTCAACAATATTTCAGATATATAGTGGCGCGGTCAGTTTTATTATTGGAGGTAACCGGAGCACCGACCTGCAGTAAGTCACTGACAAACTCATCACATATTGTTGTAGGAGTATCAAGTAGTCAGACCTGCTCATTCGATCACCACTATTAAGCAGCCACAACTTTTTCTTGTCCTGTCATATCAAGCCACTTTTTCTTTGTCGTGAAGGTGTCCTCCGAATACACGATCGACGAAGAGGAGGATTCAAGCTGTAGCTTTAGTAGTGATAGGCACTGATTGTATATATAAATACAACTATCATATGATTGCACGACCAAGAGCCCCTTAATATCAATATGGAAACTAGTTCAATATCATATAGTGTTTCAAACACAATATAGTCCTATAACAAAACCTATTGCCTGGTTGTTAACTAGTTTTGATGATTGGTTGATTGATTATTGCTTTAAGGGCCAGAGACATTATTTCAGCTATTTTCATGATGAAAACTAGCTGCGGAACCGTAGTCCTTATGGTCCTTGACCAGTTTTCTGATATTTGCGGACCATAGGGCTACGGATTTCACCCTATCAAAAACTTTCGAAACTGCGCAGTGAAAATGTTGCGCCGCTTTTTTGCAAATTTTTGTCATGAAATCGGGTGCAAGAACGATCAAACATATATATTTCATTCCGTTAAATATTTATCTACATTCTTCTATAATTACTTACCTGTTAATATTCATTTCCAGCTCATTATCATAACAAATGTCTCGATATTAGCTGATCCCGCCTACTTCGTTCCGCCATCTTGTCATTGTGGTATTCTCGCTTTGAGGTCACGTGACTTTTGAGAGATCACTCAAAGAGAAAAACACGTGTTCGGTTTGTTTACGTTTTACCGGAGGTTTTGCACGGCGATTTTTTTTATCTGAAATAAAATATTTTAGTCAACCTAGTGAAATATTTCACAAATATTAACCAGAAATTTTCTTTTCTTTTATGGTTATTCCAATTGAGGTGAACTCTCATTCAACATTTTCAAGTTTTTCATGTAAACAAACCGAACACATGTTTTGCTGTTAAAGTGATCTCTCAAAAGTCACGTGACCTCAAAGCGAGAATACCACAAGGGCTACGGTTCCGCAGCTAGATGAGAACAAGTTCAACAATATATTTCAAATGGTAATGTCCACAAGGGAAAGTTGAAAAAGTGTATATTAAAAGGAAGTATTTTACTTGACACAGTACAAAAAATATATATTGCTAGACGAAACAATTTGCTTCTCCTAATGTATTTAAGGGGGTAGGCCTGGGGTATGGGAGATAACTCTATTGTAATTAAGACACTTGTCTGATTTTTGGCTCACCTGACCCAAAGGGACATGTATCTCTTTATTTCTAATAACCTTTGTTAATACAATGGTATTCAGATAGCATATTTACTTACAACAATACATAATAACAAAACAGCTATATACAATATTTACAACATGAGAGAGAGAGTTTCATTTTTTCAGCCATGAGGGCAGACATTTTTATTAATAAATCTAATAAAAGTGCATAATTTTTTTATTTTTTATTTTAAAAAGTACAAAATTTCAGAGTATTAGAATTTTAAAATTTTTTTTTTAATCTATGCAAGTCTTTCTATTTCCATTGAAGTAGTTACATTTTAATAGGTAATGGAACTCATCTCCAAGATCTTCTGTGTTACATACAAATGTACTTATCGAGTTAGTGAGCAAAATTGGATCAAGTAAAGAATAATTATTTGAGGGATTATCAAAATGTGTTAGTTTATTAATAATGTTAACTTTACATTGATGAAGATAATATCCCATATGTTTGTAGGAATATTAGGCCATACAATTTATGTTCAAATCACCCAAGCATATCCTATTACTATTCTCTTCGAGAGCTCTTTTTAGCATAAAATCAAAATACTGCCAATAATATGCAGGTGCTTGTCTCACTGACCAGTAATTTATATATTGACTGAAATTTATTTTTAAGTTCAAACTACATACACTCTAATAAATTGCAGTGTTCTAAATCCTGTCTACCTACAACATTAACCAAACTTTTATAGTAAAAAGTAATACCACCTCCACTAAATCTCCTGTCCCTCCTAATGGGAACCTCAAATCCTCACAATCTTACCTCAGTATCATTTAGACATCTAAATGTGTTTCAGTAAAAAATACAATATCAAAATCTTCTACTCTATCTCTAATATAATTTAGTTTATTTCACAAGACTTCATATATTTGCATGAAAAATAGATGTGTTTTCGTGAGAAACTGGTGTGCCCTGTGAACCTTGGTTTAAATCAATATCCCCTCAAACAATCAATAAACTAAATAATAATAGGTAAAATAATATCATATAATAATTAGACTTGTGTTTCACTAAATACCATGACTTAGCATATCTTAGGTATAACAGAAGCATAATTAAATAACTCAAACACACCGTCACCTTTGTAGCTTTTCTTAGACAAATCATACTAATTTTATTATAGAACAGCTCTATTGCTACCCTGGATGATACAACATCAATAATTGTCAAAAGAAATAACAGATAGTTTAATATCCTTTCCAGTAATCAATTTCGCCCAATAAGAGATATTTCGCAGTTTTATGTCTATATCTAGAGGATAACGACCAAGCTCTACGTATATCATACAGCTTGGAGTTGTAGCTTTTAAAGGAAGAATAATTTTGCAAAATTTCAAATGTACCTTTTCCAAAATGTCATTATTTACGAAACCCCAAATCTCACAGCCGTACAATAATATGGGTTTTATCATTTAATCAAAAAGATCAAATTGACAGCTGATAGAAAGATTACGTTTTCTCCCCTTTTTTTTATTACATCATGCATAGCCTTAATAGCTTTTTCAGAAAAATGCTTTTTACAAACTTTGAAACTTCCAGTCTGAGAAAAATAAATTCCCAAATACAATGTAATTGAAATCTTTAATTATCTCAATATTAGTAGTATATCTGAATATTTTATGTGGATCTAAATATAGTTTTGCAAGGATTTAAATAGCTGTTTACTTAACAAATCTTTAATTTTTAATTTTTTATGAATTGGATGGTGTCTGGTGAACATTTATTCCACATTTCAGTATTTTCCATTGTAAAACTACTTTTCACACCTGTTATGTACCAACTATATTGCATTTTTTTGTATCTGTTACTGGGAAATTCAAATATTTTTTGCCTCATCAACCTGATCAAAAGCCAGTCGCCTTATGACATATGACTTACTGATAAACAATAACCATGAGTTAGCATGTAATTAGAAAACTGACAGGTCATATTGGGCCTTGCTGGTATTCAAAGGGATTCTTATGCTATTAACTTAATAGTACAAGTCAACATAGGTGTGAGTGGGTGGATGGACTAAGGCAGACAGTGATCTAAAAATTGAAAATTATTATTTTTGGTTCTTACATGTATCCATGAAATGATATTGTATGACTAATTTGAGTATAGCAAGATCTTTTTATTACTTTCAAAACGGTGAAATTACTTTGTTTACTCCTCAACAATATTGACATCAAGAACTGCATGATAGTCTCCGACAGATAAAACTGAAAAAATGCTTACTGCATTTTACACAATCAAATACTTTGGATATTGTTTACAAGTTGTTGGCTTCTTATATAGCCTAGAGAATGTGTGTAATATGGAATTGCTATTTTATAATGGATGAAAATTTTAAAATGTATACTGTACAATGGTGGATCCAGCAGGAATCAGGAGGTTCAGACACTCTCAACCAAACCTAGAATTTTCAATGTATATGTTGAAAGTGGTAAAAAAAGACATTGAATTGGTTTGATTTAGTCCGGACCCCCTTAAACTTCCACCTCCCCCTTCCCTGCCAGAGACAATTAGGGATCTGACCCAGCTGTCTGCAGTAGAAAAATTAAAACTAAAAGTGTCTGTAATATCTGGTAGTTCATATTTGTCACATTTATCAACTATCATTTTTATTGTCATATATCAATAAACTGGAATGTGTTATCTTCTACTATTACATTTGAAACTTTTTATTTATCTTAATTCTCAGCAGTCCTAAATGTCACTCTCTTTTCTTTATATTTATATATGCTATAATTTTACATTTGATGACTACAAATATTGTTGTGTCCAAGTCCATGACCAACTTGTTCCATGTGAAATCATTGTGAGTTCTTTAAACTAATGTTTGTGTTTTATGATCCTATGCAATTTGATTACACTGAATCACAACCAACAACATTAACTTTCAGAAGTGGCATTTAAAACTCTTCATGATCTACTGAGATGACATGGTCAAACCTGTAGAATAAAAAAACACTAAGTTATAGAGAAAGAAAATGAAGAACTAAAATAATAACTATCTTTTCCAGAAATAGTTTATCATGTACTTGTGCAAAAAGTTTAAATAAAATGCAATTTAAAAATTATCTTTATACATATATGTTTTGGTGGCAACTATATGAAAAAATAGCATTATTCCAGAAATGTTTGCTGCATGTATCATAAATGTCATACCAAACAAGTGTGCACACAATAATGATGTAATGAAAAAAATTAATTAATAAAACATAACATATCACAGATATGTACAGGTATGTTACATTACACCAGAATGTTAATACATGTTCATACTGTAATGTATGCATTACACATATATTTTGTAAAACTTCCCTGATAGCACTAAAACATGATAATATATATTTTATAACAAATTGTTTCAAAAATGTTGCATGGAAATTCATGTTAAAATAGACATGTACATTTTATTTGTACAAAATACACTGGGACTTAATAAAAAAAATGTATATTCATTATCTCAGTTTTCATGAAGAAAATTTCATTAAAGGAACAAAATAAAACTAGAGGCTCCTAGGAGCCTGTAATCGCTCACCTGGTTTTCAATTTGACATCTAAAGCACTGGCACTTGGGTCCAGGATTTAATTTTTTTTTATCAATAAAATGTGCTTCTACAACGTATATGAACCCGTTTGACATGCTTCGTTATGAAATAAACGCCTTTATGAATTATGCCCCATTTTCCTAATATTTACTCTATGTACCTAATATCTAGTAATCGTTATCGCTCGGGGTAAAATTCGAATATAAAGGCCCAGCCCATGTGTAAATTTGCACAACTCTATGTCTGCCATGAATTATTTCTTAAACGAAGTATGCCCCCGCACTTGATAATTATGGACAAAGTTGTTTTGTTAGGAGTGATTTTTTAAAAATGAAGTGTGTCTGTAAGACACAAATGATGCCACCGCCCCGCCTGACCATCAAAATGCTGTGGACATGCACACCTCCATTATGTGTATAAACATCATACAAAATATTAAAGCTGTAGCTTCAAAACTGTAGGAGGAGGTAGCCGGACAAACCATGTATCTATATCCGGACGGACGAACAAAATGACTAAGTCCAACTACCTGTCATATTGAGAATATTTGATGAAAATCCTGTGGACATGCACACCTCCATTATGTGTATAAACATCCTGCAAAATATTAAAGCTGTAGCTCCAAAACTGTAGGAGGAGGTAGCCGGACAAACCATGTATCTATATCCGGACGGACGAACAAAATGACTAAGTCCAACTACCTGTCATATTGAGAATATTTGATGAAAATCCTGTGGACATGCACACCTCCATTATGTGTATAAACATCCTGCAAAATATTAAAGCTGTAGCTCCAAAACTGTAAAAGGAGATAGCCAAACAAACCATGTATCTATATCCGGACGGACAAACGGACGGACGAACGGACGGACAGGGGTAAATTAATATCCTCCCCCGACTCGTCGCGGGGGCATAAAAAATGTGACCATACTGATTTAATTTGGGTATAATAGCAAAAATAGCATAAATAAACACTTGTCTTTGAATATAGATTTATTTTTACTTAAAATATGTCATATAACAAAATAGTGAGTGAATTGATGACATAAGGTAAATCACTTTTTCTTTATTTTGCATGATTCTTAGGTGGAGCCATACTTAACAAAATTACTCTTATTATTTACAGGAAACCAAACAGTTAAATCAGAAAGCGACTTGTCATTGTCATGCGTCCCACGCGGTACCCATAATATTTCGTCGGTGTCGATGAACTTCGCCTCTGTCGTTTTGGTGGTCTACGATCGGCACGATTAGTGTATCGATATGGTATAAAGTCATCTTCCAAATTCCCCTGACCAATCTCAAACGCATCTTCTTGCATCTCATTAATATCGTTTTCCTCCAGTACGATATATAGTTCGTAATTTATATACAAACGATCCCGTACAAGAGTCACTCTCTTTCCCTCTCGCTGTATGAAGTATAGTTGTTTCCTCCTATTTTTAGCTCTACTTTTCGAAGAAAAAAAGTCGAGCTATTGTCGTCATTCCGGCGTCAGTGTCAGCGTCTGGGTCGGTTAAGTTTTTTGTCAGAGTCCATTTATCAAAAACTATCAAAGGTATCCATTTAAAACTTGGAATACTTGTTCACTATCAAAAGAGGAACCAATTACAACAAGGGAGGTGACCCTGTGATTTGTATATCCAGAGTTATCTTCCCTTGTTTCGACATAGTACATAGAAATTTGGGATATTTTTTTAGTATAATTAAAATTTCTCAATAACTATCAAAGCTATTAACTTGAAACTCAATACACTTGTAGAAAGTGTTGACTCCAATCTGTTGACAAGAGAGGACAACTCCACCCAGCATTTTATTTGAGTTATTCCCCCTTTTTACTTAGACTTTCTTCAAAAAATGCAATTTCTCAATAATTATGATAGGCATTGAAATGAAACTCAACATATCTGTTCACTATCAAGTGGGGAACCCATTACATCAAGGCAGGTGACGCTGTGATTTGTAAATCCATAGTTATCTGTCCTTGTTTCGACATAGTACATAGAAATTTGGGATATTTTTATAGTATAATTAAAATTTCTCAATAACTATCAAAGCTATTAACTTGAAACTCAATACACTTGTAGAAAGTGTTGACCCCAATCTGTTGACAAGAGAGGACAACTCCATCCAGCATTTTATTTGAGTTATTCCCCCTTTTTGACTTTGAATTTCTTCAAAAAATACAATTTCTCAATAAATATGAGACATTGAAATGAAACTCAATATACCTGTTCATTATCAAATGGGGAACCCATTACAAGGCAGGTGACCCTGTGATTTGTATATCCAGAGTTGTCTGCCCTTGCTTCGACATAGTACATAGAAATTTGGGATATTTTTTTAGTATAATTAAAATTTCTCAATAACTATCAAAGCTATTAACTTGAAACTCAATACACTTGTAGAAAGTGTTGACCCCAATCTGTTGACAAGAGAAGAAAACTCCATTCAGCATTTTATTTGAGTTATTTCCCCTTTTTGACTTAGAATTTCTTCAAAAAATGTAATTTCTCAATAATTATGATAGGCATTGAAATGAAACTCAACATACCTGTTCACTATCAAATGAGGAACCCATTACAACAAGGCAGGTGACCCTGTGATTTGTATATGCAGAGTTATCTGCCCTTGTTTCGACATAGTACATAGAAGTTTGGGATATTTTTTTAGTATAATTAACATTTCTCAATAACTACCAAAGCTATTAACTTGAAACTCAATACACTTGTAGAAAGTGTTGACTCCAATCTGTTGAAAATAGAAGACCAAATGTATGATGTTCTACCAACAAACCTGTGCAGAGATATGTTTTGCTTTGAAAAAAGTTGACAGACAGCAATTGATATTTCATTTGGTCCACATATAACATAATTCGATTGTCACTTGAAGACAGATTGGTACAAGCAAAATAAATGTATTTAATACCGTGGATGATCTTGGAAACTGAAATTGTCTTCTTAATCAAGTCTACACCTACAACTATCAGCATGGACCACAGATCATTTGGGCACCACTGAACAGCCAAAGTCTATACCTACAACTATCAGCATGGACCACAGTTCATTTGGGCACCACTGAACAGCCAAAGTCTACACCTACAACTATCAGCATGGACCACAGATCATTTGGGCACCACTGAACAGCCAAAGTCTACACCTACAACTATCAGCATGGACCACAGATCATTTGGGCACCACTGAACAGCCAAAGTCTACACCTACAACTATCAGCATGGACCACAGATCATTTGGGCACCACTGAACAGCCAAAGTCTACACCTACAAATATCAGCATGGACCACAGATCATTTGGGCACCACTGAACAGCCAAAGTCTACACCTACAAATATCAGCATGGACCACAGTTCATTTGGGCACCATTGAACAACCAAAGTCTACACCTACAAATATCAGCATGGACCACAGATCATTTGGGCACCACTGAACAGCCAAAGTCTACACCTACAAATGAAATTTAATGTCCTTTTAGTGAGACACACTTCTGATTATATTTACCAATCTTGCAAACATATTTGCTTATATGATCATCATAGTTAGAAGTATGTATAACTTTGTAAATTGCTTGCAGTTTAATATCAGATACGAAAAAGTCGAGTGTCCAGCACCCGTGGGCAGTGCTCTTGTCAATCTCCCAGGGGAACTGCTGTCTAATGCCAAATGGCCTGTTTCTTAGTTTATATGCGTTATCTAGTACGTATTGTAGATCAGCAAAATAAAGGAATCGGGCTACGGCCAAAACAATGAACATTACCGAATTCAATTTTGTAGTCTATTCCCAGTTCCATATAGAGAAAATCTCTTGAGTAGATCTTCTATGTGCTCATTCTTAACCTCGTGAAGATCGGTAAAAATTAGATTGTTCTTCAACGATCGACATTGAAGATCCAAGATAGTACATTTCAAGTTCTCAATGTCTTCTTCACAGCTACACGAATTTGTACTTATATCTGTCGGCGGATCTCTTTTATCTGTTACCATTTCCAAGAAATATGGTATCTAATAGGAGCCGTCGTGGTCTTGATCACATGGTAGTTGGATTTACCACTACCTATGCCATCAGTTCCTATTACCACTAAAGTTGTGAGTTCGAACCCAGTTCATGGAGAGGTGATGAAGTTTCTCAGTGACTTGAGACAGATAGGTGGTTTTATCCGGTTTCCTCCACCAATAAAACCGACTGCCAAGATATAACTGAAATATTGTTGAAAGTGGCATTAAACACCATAAACTAACCAGGATCTTACACGGGGAGCACTGCAAGATTGTAAAATCTTAGATACCCGAGTGTGTCTCAGGATGTACAGTGTTGTACCTTTCAGTGTTTGACTATTTTGTCGCCCTTTTCCAAATCATGTGATCAGTCCATCACTAAAAATATTTTTCATGAACTATGAAAACCACCTATTCCACTGTCAAGTGATGACCCCCTATTACCCAATCTTTACTCTTTAGATCTATTTGCTGACGTTAATGAATTTGGAACCAATTAGAATTGATAATTCATGTTTTTTGTCTCTCAAAGTTGGAGTACAAAATTGTTTTCATTTTGTGTGTGTTCTTTTTTTTTTGGCAACAGTTAAAAATATAAACGTGATTCAGTGTACGCGTAAAACATGAATCTACACATTCCCGACACACAACACAAGAAAACCCTGATGGTCCAAAAATGTCCCTTTCAGCCTCACCCACTTCAATTGATTTCAGTGCAGGGCTCACCAAACAAGGTGAAGTGGGCGACTTTTTCGTCTTGGTTTCAATGAAATCGCCCAATTTCTGTCAAAAGCGAAGCTTTAGTCGCCCTTATCAGTCTTTTCAAGTCAGTATTTTTTTCACCAATAATCATACTTTTTCTTCAATATTCGTGTAAATGCCTTAAAGGAGCTCCCATGTTCCTGAAATTTGACCCATACAGGGTTTGATGTTCAATATTTGATTCCAAACTCGTTAATTGCATCCTTTTTAAGATCATTGTGCAGCACGTTTGTTTTGTGAAAGGTAGGGGGACATGCGGTAGTGGGGAAAGAAACATTAAAATTTTGATCGATTTTCGGAAGTCTCCCAGATTTTCCCTCACAAGTCAACTGAGAGAGAAGTCAAGTCACCCTGTTTTTACTATGTGTGGTTAGCCCTGCAGTGTCTTCAAGAACAATTTGGATTACATTACATCATTATGTATTGAGTAGAATAATTCAGCTAGATCATAATCAAATATTGTCCACTAAAGAAAATTTGTTTAATAAATGTGTAAGTAAAACTTAACAGAAAAAAATTCTTTGATTAGTCACAATTTGTCTCGAAAATTGTTTTTATTACGATTTGTTGTGAAAAAAAATTCTATATCAAGACACCGTTTTGTCTAGCTAGCCAATCAATGTCTTTGCCTTTGAAAAACCAATTTTATCCACTGGCTGACTGTCTGCTAGAGAAGGATTTGTCCAATGAACAACTTTATGCAGTATTTTGAACAAGACTCTGAAGGCCATTTAAATTCACTAGTGATAGTGGAAAAAAACTTGTTTTTAGCAACATAATACTACCCATGTTAAACTATGTCATGTAGTAATGTATTGGCATTGACCCATGATTAAAACTTTGTCATGGACCATCCAATAATTATTAATGCACAGCTTGGATTCAATCAGTTTCCTAGTGTCTGAGAAAATTCATTTCTTAAATATCCCATATGGCCCTCAACAGGTAAAAACAATGTTAGGGTCAATTGGTGCTGATTTCCATAAAATTTAGATACTCATATGCCAGTTATTATATAGTGACATGAAAGTCTAACAGTTTTACACAGAACTACATTAAAAGATATATTGTGGTCAAGTTTTTGTGACTGCTGATAGATTCAACGCCCATATTTTGAAGTGATGTTTATTCTTTATATATTTTTCATGTCTTTTTATTGCTTTGTCACTTTTAGAAAAAAATAATTCTACATTAATCATGCACTTTCTGTTGAAAGATATTTAATAATGATTCTGTTCTCAATATTGTGGAAGGGCTTTTAATACATCAAATCTTTCACTGTTAAGAAATCTGCAGACAATGTTCAATGTCATTTTTCACTTTCATAAAAATGTCTTCTGTAGTTAAACCTTCTTCTATAAAAACTGAAATAAACAAAATACAATGATTTATTAGACAGACAATCAGTTGAACAGTGAATATCACTTTACAACACAGTGATTTATTTAGACAGTCAGTTGAACAGTGAATATCACTTTACAACACAATGATTTATTAGACAGACAGTGAGTTGAACAGTGAATATCACTTTACAACACAATGATTTATTAAACAGACAGTAAGTTGAACAGTGAATATCACTTTACAACACAATGATTTAGTAAACAGACAGTGAGTTGAACAGTGAATATCACTTTACAACACAGTGATTTATTTAGACAGTCAGTTGAACAGTGAATATCACTTTACAACACAATGATTTATTAGACAGACAGTGAGTTGAACAGTGAATATCACTTTATAACACAATGATTTATTAAACAGACAGTCAGTTGAACCGTGAATATCACTTTACAACACAATGATTTATTAGACAGACAGTGAGTTGAACAGTGAATATCACTTTACAACACAGTGATTTATTAAGACAGTCAGTTGAACAGTGAATATCACTTTACAACACAATGATTTATTAAACAGACAGTCAGTTGAACCGTGAATATCACTTTATAACACAATGATTTATTAAACAGACAGTCAGTTGAACCGTGAATATCACTTTAAAACACAATGATTTATTAGACAGACAGTGAGTTGAACAGTGAATATCACTTTACAACACAATGATTTATCAGACAGACAGTCAGCTGAACAGTGAATATCACTTTACAACACAGTGATTTATTTAGACAGTCAGTTGAACAGTGAATATCACTTTACAACACAATGATTTATTAAACAGACAGTCAGTTGAACCGTGAATATCACTTTACAACACAATGATTTATTAGACAGACAGTGAGTTGAACAGTGAATATCACTTTACAACACAATGATTTATCAGACAGACAATCAGTTGAACAGTGAATATCACTTTACAACACAGTAATTTATTAGACAGACAGTCAGTTGAACAGTGAATATCACTTTACAACACAATGATTTATTAGACAGACAGTGAGTATTACTTTACAACACAGTGATTTATTAGACAGACAGTGAGTTGAACAGTGAATATCACTTTACAACACAATGATTTATCAGACAGACAATCAGTTGAACAGTGAATATCACTTTACAACACAGTGATTTATTAGACAGACAGTCAGTTGAACAGTGAATATCACTTTACAACACAATGATTTATTAGACAGACAGTGAGTATCACTTTACAACACAGTGATTTATTAGACAGACAGTCAGTTGAACAGTGAATATCACTTTACAACACTATACAACTATAGTCTTTTGTTGAGGTCAATACGAGTTGCTATGGACCTTCAGAACGATATTCACCGAAGCCTCTAGGCTGAGGTGAATATCGTTTCTAAGGTCCATAAAAATCGTATTTAAACCGATACAAAAGACTGTAATTGTTTTATTACATTAAAATAAAAAGTGAAAGTGAAACCAAGTCATTATGAAATTAATCACTTCATTATGACGTCATACATAATGCAATGGAAAGTGAAAGTGAAAGCGAGTCAATACGAGTTTTAATCAAACAATATCAAATTTTACGGAATGTCAGGTGACAGTATGATAGCCAATGAAATTGTTTAAATAAAACCATTATGTAATAAAGTGATTTATTAGACAGACAGTCAGTTGAACAGTGAATATCACTTTACAACACAGTGATTTATTAGACAGACAGTCAGTTGAACAGTGAATATCACTTTACAACACAGTGATTTATTAGACAGACAGACAGTTGAACAGTGAACATCACTTTACAACACAATGATTTATTAGACAGACAGTCAGTTGAACAGTGAATATCACTTTACAACAGGATGATTTATTAGACAGACAGTCAGTTGAACCGTGAATATCACTTTACAACACAATGATTTATTAGACAGACAGTCAGTTGAACAGTGAATATCACTTTACAACACAATGATTTATTAGACAGACAATCACTTGAACAGTGAATATCACTTTACAACACAATGATTTATTAAACAGACAGTCAGTTGAACAGTGAATATCACTTTACAACACGATAGTTTATTAGACAGACAGTGAGTTGAACAGTGAATATCACTTTACAACACGATAGTTTATTAGACAGACAATGATTTGAACAGTGAATATCACTTTACAACACAATGATTTATTAGACAGACAGTGAGTTGAACAGTGAATATCACTTTACAACACAATGATTTATCAGACAGACAATCAGTTGAACAGTGAATATCACTTTACAACACAATGATTTATTAGACAGACAGTCAGTTGAACAGTGAATATCACTTTACAACATAATGATTTATCAGACAGACAATCAGTTGAACAGTGAATATCACTTTACAACACAATGATTTATTAGACAGTCAGTTGAACATCACTTTACAACACAATGATTTATTAGACAGACAATCAGTTGAACAGTGAATATCACTTTACAACACAGTGATTTATTAGACAGACAGTCAGTTGAACAGTGAGCATCACTTTACAACACAGTGATTTATTAGACAGACAGTCAGTTGAACAGTGAATATCACTTTACAACACTATACAATTATAGTCTTTTGTTGAGGTCAATACGAGTTGTTATGGACCTTAAAAACGATATTCACCTCAGCCTATGGACCTTCAAAACGATATTCACCGAAGCCTCTAGGCTGAGGTGAATATCGTTTTTAAGGTCCATAAAAACTCGTATTAACCGATACAAAAGACTGTAATTGTTTTATTACACTAAAATAAAAAGTGAAAGTGAAACCAAGTCATTATGAAATTAATCACTTCATTATGACGTCATACATAATGCAATGGAAAGTGAAAGTGAAAGCGAGTCAATATGAGTTTTAATCAAACAATATCAAATTTTACGGAATGTCAGGTGACAGTATGATAGCCAATAAAATTGTTTAAATAAAACCATTATGTAATAAAGTGATTTATTAGACAGACAGTCAGTTGAACAGTGAATATCATTTTACAACACAGTGATTTATTAGACAGACAGTCAGTTGAACAGTGAATATCACTTTACAACACAGTGATTTATTAGACAGACAGTCAGTTGAACAGTGAATATCACTTTACAACACAATGATTTATTAGACAGACAGTCAGTTGAACAGTGAATATCACTTTACAACACGATGATTTATTAGACAGACAGTCAGTTGAACAGTGAATATCACTTTACAACACGATGATTTATTAAACAGACAGTCAGTTGAACCGTGAATATCACTTTACAACACAATGATTTATTAGACAGACAGTGAGTTGAACAGTGAATATCACTTTACAACACAATGATTTATTAGACAGACAGTGAGTTGAACAGTGAATATCACTTTACAACACAACGATTTATTAAACAGACAGTCAGTTGAACAGTGAATATCACTTTACAACACAATGGTTTATTAGACAGACAGTCAGTTGAACAGTGAATATCACTTTACAACACGATGGTTTATTAGACAGACAGTCAGTTGAACAGTGAATATCACTTTACAACACAATGATTTATCAGACAGACAATCAGTTGAACAGTGAATATCACTTTACAACACAATGATTTATCAGACAGAACATTGAATATCACTTTACAATACTATACAATTACTGTCTTTTGATGAAGTAAATGTATGGATTAATTGTCTTATGAAGACATAAATGATATTCACTCAGCCCGCAGGGCAAAATGAATACATTTTTTTTTTTAAAAGTCAATAAAACTTTAAATAAAAAAAAGTAAACATTTTCATACTAGATCTTTTTTGGCTCCTTTTGACCCTTTTTATCTCAAAAACCATAACTGTTCAGTCAAATCATGCTTTTTGAATTTTGGAAATTGGCACTTATTTCAATGGCCCACCAAGATGAACAATGAAAAAAAACAAACTTTCAAATTTTGGATATTAACACTTTTCGGCCTCTTTTGGCTATTACAAACAGACTTGATAAAAAAAAACCATACACTTTCTAGAGAACCACCCGATGAACATTTCTACCAAATTTGGTAAGAATGTTCATTGGAAGTTCCTCTACAAAGTATATGTTTTTTTAGTTGATCAGATGTTTTATTTGAAACAAAGAGGCCCAAATGTGTCAAAAAGGATGTTGTCTTGTTTTTAATCTTCTCTGAAACCACTGGACAATTGGAATCAAACTTGGTAAGAATGTTCATCGGATGGCCCTCTAGAAAGGTTATGTTTTTATTTGTTGATCAGAAGTCCCAAAGGTGTCAAAAAGTGGATTGTCTGATTTTCATCTTTTTCTATGAAGCCACTGGGCCAATTGGAACCAAACTTGGTAGGAATGTTCATTGGATGTTTTTTTTTTTCAACCAATCTTGATGGTTTTTTTCATAATGTTCCAGATTTTCAGGGCTTTTACCATTTCCAAGATATAAGGTGTCAAAATGAGGCCAACACCCAAAATTTAGAAAGTTTATTTCAAGTCCAACTTTTTAGTCGATTCTAAATCGTTTGTGTCGCTATTGATGAATAGACCATATGTACATTGCTGACTTTGAATCTAATATTATACTTTTACAAGAGTTATCTCCTTTTCAGGTGGCCAAAAAGGCTCCCATTTCAAGTTCAATGAAAGTCAAATACATTTTTTTCCCATAATCTGTTCAACATTTTAGTAAATTTTCTATTTGCTATAAAATTATTCTTATATTTTTTACAAGGTTCAATAATCTACAAATTATGAGGAAATTATATTCAACAAGTGGTTGTCTCTTCTAGAGCTCTTGCTATACTATATATATATATAGATCTAGGTACGAACTTGTATAAAAACATATCATTTTAGAATAAAATCAGTAATGTGCAAAACGTCTATTTACATTTAGATAGAAAAGGAAAATGTTTGTTTTGTGTATTGATTTTTACAAGACCCTTCCTATCCCATAAAAACAACCCTAACCCTATCCCATAATATTACTCGATGGGATAGCTCTTATACATAAAAAAACATCTTCAAAATAAAAAGGATAACTCATGTTCATGTCTGCCAGGGGTTACCATAAACTAGGATATTTTGTAACTATGTCAGCATACATGTAAGGGTTACTGCAAACTTGGATGTTTCTGCTATAATCATACTTTGCATTATTTGGCATTTGTGATGAAAGAGAAAAAATTAAAGACAAAAACAAAGCTCAAGCTAATATATATTACATATATTTTTTTTCAAATATGTTCAGTTAACACACTTGTAAAAGATAAGTGCTTAATATAAAGACAAAATTCTTTAATCCACTACACCAAAATATCCTAATTTATAGTATTACACTTAATCCACTACACCAAAATATCCTAATTTATAGTATTACACTTAATCCACTACACCAAAATATCCTAATTTATAGTATTACACTTAATCCACTACACCAAAATATCCTAATTTATAGTATTACACTTAATCCACTACACCAAAATATCCTAATTTATAGTATTACACTTAATCCACTACACCAAAATATCCTAATTTATAGTATTACACTTAATCCACTACACCAAAATATCCTAATTTATAGTATTACACTTAATCCACTACACCAAAATATCCTAATTTATAGTATTACACTTAATCCACTACACCAAAATATCCTAATTTATAGTATTACACTTAATCCACTACACCAAAATATCCTAATTTATAGTATTACACTTAATCCACTACACCAAAATATCCTAATTTATAGTATTACACAAGTCAAAACAATGAGAACCAAATGTATTAGGAATACAAATCATTTAATCTAGGGTCTGGTAATTGAGAACTGCTATAATGATTAAATCAAATTGTTTATTTCCAGATTAACCAAGATAAACCTACCTATATTGGGATTATCTCTAATATCATTATATGTTTGGACATAATGTGGCCAAACAACCTTATCAAAGTATCCTGCCACATCTGGTGGATCGTAATGTCTTGTTCTGTTGAGAAAAAAAAACATGTTAGTTAAAAATAAATACATGTAATATAAATATACATGCAAAAGAATAAATATTTGGTTACTTATTAAGTATGTACTGCATAGTAAGTAAACATTTAACCCATCAATACAGTTGTGACAAAATAAATGAGGTAGAGTAGTACCCAAGCCTGATGATGGTTATTCCAGAAATGAGTGTGCCCACAAAATAAATAGAGGTAGAGTGGTACCCAAGCCTGATGAAGGTTATTCCAGAAATGTGTGTGTCCACAAAATAAATAGAGGTAGAGTGGTACCCAAGCCTGATGAAGGTTATTCCAGAAACATTTGTGCCCACTAATTTGATATCTATGTTTTTATCAATACAGTACATTTTTTATTACTGGGTTGATACCTCTGCTGGTACTCTATTAGTCCCCCAGGGTATCATCCACTGATACCTCTGCTGGTGGTCTATTAGTCCTCCAGGGTATCATCCACTGATACCTCTGCTGGTGGTCTATTAGTCCTCCAGGGTATCATCCACTGATACCTCTGCTGGTGGTCTATTAGTCCTCCAGGGTATCATCCATTGATACCTCTGCTGGTGGTCTATTACCCCCCCCAGGGTATCATCCACTGATACCTCTGCTGGTGGTCTATTAGTCCCCCAGGGTATCATCCACTGATACCTCTGCTGGTGGTCTATTAGTCCTCCAGGGTATCATCCACTGATACTTCTGCTGGTGGTCTATTAGTCCTCCAGGGTATCATCCACTGATACCTCTGCTGGTGGTCTATTAGTCCCCCAGGGTATCATCCACTGATACCTCTGCTGGTGGTCTATTAGTCTCCCAGGGTATCATCCACTGATACCTCTGCTGGTGGTCTATTAGTCCCCCAGGGTATGATGAATTTGTTTTGTCTATGATATTCTAATATTAAATGTGATCTTGTAACAAATGTACAACCATACACTGACACTGTGCTTAGTTTTACTTATTTTACATTATTTTAGTTAAGAAAAAAAATATTTCCGGAGGAGTGAACGAGGCAGAAAATCACAGAAACATGCATTTTTGCACCTTAGGGTCTCTTGTTTGGAAACTGGCAGGGTTGCAATACCCTAAATCAATACCAACCCTTATTCAATGCCAAAGATCATTGTATTACAAATTCAGAAGGATTCGCCAACTATAATTTAAGTTATCACAGGGAAATCATTCTGTATATAAACAGACAATGCCATTGACGACCACTATGATAGAGCCATAACATAATATAACAGAATGCTGTCCTATAAAAGGAAAACATTAACAAATAATCAGAGAAAACAGGCTCTGACCATTCTGTAATACAACTGAAAGATGAAAAACATCACTTAGAGATAATAACATTGATATTCAAAGATTTTTCTATTAATTATAATAATTTAGATGAAAATGAAAAAATAAAATATATTTTGAGTACATCAACATCCATACAAGTAGGAAATATATGTACGATGTCTATGACAGTGCCATAACATAATACGACTACAAAAATATTGCGGTCATATAAAAAATTCTTCATTTGGTGCTTAACAATAACCAATAAATAATCCAAGTAATTATTCTATCTTTGGGAACTTGTTCAATTTTACCAGGTGAATAAAAAATATAATAAACTGATCCTGACCTCATATGTGTTACCATAGAAAAAAGTCAAAAAAAAACATATAACAATATAGGGTTATTGCATGAACATTGGTGATTATTATACTTCGTGCAAGTTTCTGTAGTGTTATTTGGTACTGTAATATTTTGGCATATTACCTGGACAATTAGACACTCAGTATAATAATTTCGGTCAGGTAATATGTCTCTCAGACCTGGATAATATTTTGGCATATTACCGGGACAAGACCACATTATTATACAAATATTGTCCAGAGCAATATGATATATTGCAAGGGACAATATTCACCAATATTCATGCAATAAACCTTTTATTATATAAATATTGTGTATTTTATTATAATTAAGTGGAATATTGAACTACTTCAAATATTCATATTTGAACTAGTGCAATATACATACTTAGCGTGCAAATACAAGGATTTATTAATTAACTTTGATTTATTAGCCTTTATATGATCAAATCTGTCAGTACAATATAAAAACTTTCATTGGGCCAATACGGCAAAAACCAGTCCAATACGGATATTTCCCGTATTGGCCCAATTCCAATCAGTCCAATAACAACTAGATTGGAATCCTCTAGACATTTCGACAATTGCAAGGAAAAATCCAGAGAGATATTGGACTGGTTAATTAATAAAGGTATCATTACGTGATGTTTTTCATATTGGCCTAGTTATGGGTCCTCGATCTGCTGTATTGGACCTATAACTAGGCCAATATGAAAAACATCATGTAATAATACTATAATATTGCACGATTATTTTCCATTGAAATCAATTGGAAAATATTTATTACTACATGTATATAACAAGATATGATTATAATCTAACGATTATGAAGTCTCCCAAACCGGCCACTGACACTATCTACCCACATATCAAATTTTGATGATATCGGACAATGTTGAATTTTTACCCCCCATTTTTATGCCATGAAAATGCAGAATTGCTCCTCTAATGGTGACCTATCACTATGTCAAATTTTATGTCTCTATCATTATCCAGTTAGAAGTTATCAACATTAATGTACAAAATTTCAAGTTTCCCATAGGATTCTATAGTTAGTAACCCCAACCCTCTTTGAACCCCCAAAAATATGGCTTTGACCCCCTTTACCACAAATCTTAAAACTTTAGGATCAACTAGAAACATATATCTATAACTCCACCAAGTTTCATGAAATTCTGTCCTGTAGTTCCTGAGATCTGCCGTGGACAAGTTCATGGTGCACGGAAAGAAAGAAGAATAAGAATAATAATAATAAGAAACGGAGCAAAAACAATAAGTCCCCCAAACTTTGTTTGGGAGACTTAATAAAATCAGTAGCACCAAAGGTGCGAAAGCCGAGTTGCGAACATATGGATGGACAATGCCTTTGACCTACAAACCTCAATATCAATAGGCTTCCTCCTCTCACCATCAGGCATGTGTGTACCAAGATTCATTTAGATCCGACATTTCGTTCTTAAGATATCGTGTGGAAACAAAAAAAGTATCTAATTTTTCTTCTATTTTTAGAAGTTGTGACCTTGACCTTTGTCCTACAAACCTCAATATCAATAGGCTTCCTCCTCTCACCACTTGGCATGTGTGTACCAAGTTTCATTTAGATCAGACATTTCATTCTTAAGATATTGTGCGGAAATGATTGCGCATCCCGGACGCCATTCATCATATTATAAGCCGAGTTCGACTTCGCCGCAACTCGGCTAAAAATACAATATATCTTTCAATAAAACTTTTCAAGGTTACATATAATTTCAGGTTACATACATATACCCAAACTCATTACCCAAATTTTCTGCACGTCCTGTACGAATGGATTGTGTACATATAGTGAAGTTATCTCTCCTTCCCGATGGGAGTGAGGGCTTCAAAATGAAAATTGTTCTACAAATGATGAGCAATCATGTGAGACCAGCAAGGTATAAAAAGAGAAATAAAAAGAGGAAAAGGAACTGAAAAAGAGAAAATATGATAAGAGAATGTGAAGTGTAATATTTTAAAAAAGATGACTACCAGTAGTTATGCATAGTTTGGAGTACAGAACAAATCATTTCTAGTATGAGCACAACTGAGCCTGGAGCTTAGCTCTGAGGTCATGACCAAGATAGTTCAGTTTAATAAATAAAATGCTGAAAGATGCCAAAAGTTTGATGCATGAAATAGGACTAAGCACAAAATTCTATTTCAAGATTTTAAGTCTTTAAGATATGAACATTCAATTTGCATTCAACAAATTTAGAATACAGAATTCAGGCACAATCACTGCATTTTATTCACATATACAGTGGAACTTGTGCAATCCGATAGTCCCGAGTTTTCCGACAACCTGAGATATCTGACCCAAATTTATGGTCACAAAGTATTTCTGTTAACTAAAACAAAGCCGGAGTATTCCAACATCCTGTACAATCTGACACATTTCCCTGTGTCAAATTTGACACTGTACAATGTATCTGCAAACACAGTCTGATTTTTTCCATTTTTATCTCCACTGACTAATCTTCAAAAGCACAAGATACATTTATATTATAGGGGTCAATTGCTACATTGAATCAAACATCAATGTTCAGAGTCTCTGAAATTCAACAACTATCAAAGGTTTATTAAAAGATTTGTTGGATTATCAGACTGTCAAACTAACAGAGAGTGGGATTACAGGACCGTAGACTATCAGGGCGTCGGATTATAGGTCGGACCACAATATATCTAATGAACCATGTCAATGCTGAAACATTAAATAACTACTGGGAAGATGATACCCTCTGGGACTAATAGTCCACCAGCAGTGGTATCGACCCAGTGATAAGAAATAAACAAATATATTTTATTTAGTTTGCACGACATGTTTATGTAATAACTGTTATCAGGTATGCAAAAGATTGGAAAGCCAAATAATCTAAAAGTCTGTGGGATCATGAAAACCAGAGGGCCTAAACAGGATAGCCATACTCTGTGGGATCATGAAAATCAGAGGGCCTAAACAGGATAGCTATACTCGTCTAAGGTCATATACCCCGGTATGTCTGAATGAACCTTTGTTTAAATATATTATTTAGGAACTGTAAATTTCAATAAATAAATATATTTAATGAACCATGTTAATGCCGAAACACTTACTACTGGCAGGATGGATACCCTTGGAGAATAATAGTCCAAACAGCAATGATATCGACCCAGTGATAGCAATATAAACATAGATATCTAATTCAGTGTGCACAACACCTTTATAGAATAACTTTCATCAGGTACACACAAAATCGAAAGATTGGAAAGCCAAAAGTTGTGGGAGTATGAAAACCAAAGGCCCTAAACAGGATAGCCAAAATCATCTACGGTCACCTATGCCTGAAAGAAAAGTTTGAAGATACCAAAGAAGCTGTAAATCGAAGGACAGACAATACAATGGCCAAAAGAAAAAAGGCATAAGGACAAACAACAATCTACAAAACATTACAGAGAAAATTAAAGATCCAGCAACAAGAACCTCATTAAAAACCGGGGGTGAACTCGGAAGCTTAAGCAGGTCCTGCTGCTACAAATGTGGCACCTGTCGTGTTACTCTTGTAACAAACCCAGTGATAGGTCATGATCGAGGAAAGGACTGGATTGTGATTATGATAAACGCAACATATCTATGGTCATTTTTGACACAGATGACGGTTAACAAAGTCATGACGGCCACTGTAAAACTTTTGAAGTGATGACTTCAACTTAACCACTAGGAACCTTTGGTTCAGTAGTTTCCTTGTTAGCAGCAACCCTCTATCAAGGAAATCATGCTGCTGGAATGTTACTACATATAAATGGAAAGTTCATAATTGGAAAATTGAAATCATCTCTTTTGTCGTAAAGTTTCGTTCTTAACCTTTGTTTTAATAATAAATACATTACATAGGAACTGCAAATTTCAATAACAAATCTATCTAATAAGCCATGTCAATGCCGAAACACTGACAAATGGCATATGATACCCTTCATCATTTCTACAAAGTAACAATTCATTGTGCCTCCCAATTTCAGAGGATAAGATTTTTAGAAATCAACTACTAGTAATCAGAAACAGAAATTGTCTATGGCAGCTATATTTGTTAATAGATCGAAACGAAATGAGCAATCTTTATAGAGGACCTTCCATAGATGCTTCCTACCAAGTTTCGGTTCATTTGGTCAAGCAGTTTCAAAAGAGAAGATTTTTTTAGAAATTGACCAACCAGAAACAAGATTTGCCTATGGCGATCATGTTTGTTAACAGATTGGAACGAAATGGTCAATCTTAATAGAGGGCCTTCCATGGATTCTTCCTACCAAGTTTCAGTTCATTTTGCTAAGCAGTTTCCGAGGAGAAGATTTTTTTAGAAATTGACCAACCAGAAACAAGATTTGCCTATGGCGATCATGTTTGTTAACAGATTGGAACGAAATGGTCAATCTTAATAGAGGGCCTTCAATAGACGCTTCCTACCCTGTTTTGGTTCATTTGAATCAGCTGTTTCAGAGGAAAAGATTTTCAGAAATCGACCAACCAGAAACAAGAATTGCCTATGGCGGCCATGTTTGTTAACGGATCGGAATGAAATGAGCAGTCTTTATAGAGGACCTTCCATAGATGCTTCCTACCAAGCTTTGGTTCATTTGGCTAGGCAGTTTCCAAGGAGAAGATTAAAATGTGAAAAGTTAACGGACGACAGACAACAAACGACGGATGCCATGTGATGGTAAAAGCTTTGGCAATGTGAGCTAAAAATTAAATTATAATGTAGTGTGCAAGACATGTTTATGTAATAACTTTTATCAGGTAAACACAAAATCAAAAGGTTGGAAAGTCAAATAACCTAAAAGTCTGTGGGATCATGAAAACCAGAGGGCCTAAACACGATAGCCATACTCATCTAAGGTCACCTATGCCTAAATGAACCTTTGTTTTAATAATAATTACATTATTTAGGAACTGTGAATTTCAATAATACATATATCTAATGAACCAATTTCAGTGCCAAAACACTGACTACTGGGCAGATGATATCCTCTGGGACTAATAGTTCGCCATCAGAGGTATCAACCCAGTGACAATAACATTTCTGGAATTACCTTCATCAGGTATGCTCAAAATTGAAAGATTGGAAAGCCAAAGAACTTAAACCTTTTGGGGAGAATGAAAACCAAAAGGCCAAAACAGGATAGTCAAAATCAGCTAAGGTCATCTATTAGTCAAATCTGTCAAAAATAGGAGGTGCACATATTTAATGTGGGTTCAATCACTGTGCAAAATTTGAATAATGTTGAATGAAAACTGATGCAGTTACAACAGATTAAAACAAACTAGGTATCCTTTCAGTAATCTAGACAGATAGAGGAACAAAGAAAACATTTCCTAGATCTTCACTCAATGCTGGTTTCTGTAATCTAGACAGATAGAGGAACAAAGAAAACATTTCCCAGATCTGCACTCAATGCTGGTTTCTGTAATCTAGACAGACATAGGAACAAAGAAAACGTTTCCTAGATCTTCACTCAATGCTGGTTTCTGTAATCTAGACAGATAGAGGAACAAAGAAAACGTTTCCCAGATCTGCACTCAATGCTGGTTTCTGTAATCTAGACAGACATAGGAACAAAGAAAACGTTTCCCAGATCTTCACTCAATGCTGGTTTCTGTAATCTAGACAAACAGAGGAACAAAGAAAACGTTTCCCAGATCTGCACTCAATGCTGGTTTCTGTAATCTAGACAGACAGAGGAACAAAGAAAACGTTTCCTAGATCTTCACTCAATGCTGGTTTCTGTAATCTAGACAAACAGAGGAACAAAGAAAACGTTTCCTAGATCTTCACTCAATGCTGGTTTCTGTAATCTAGACAGATAGAGGAACAAAGAAAACATTTCCTAGATCTTCACTCAATGCTGGTTTCTGTAATCTAGACAAACAGAGGAACAAAGAAAACGTTTCCCAGATCTTCACTCAATGCTGGTTTCTGTAATCTAGACAAACAGAGGAACAAAGAAAACGTTTCCCAGATCTGCACTCAATGCTGGTTTCTGTAATCTAGACAGACAGAGGAACAAAGAAAACGTTTCCCAGATCTGCACTCAATGCTGGTTTCTGTAATCTAGACAGACAGAGGAACAAAGAAAACGTTTCCCAGATCTTCACTCAATGCTGGTTTCTGTAATCTAGACAGATAGAGGAACAAAGAAAACATTTCCTAGATCTTCACTCAATGCTGGTTTCTGTAATCTAGACAAACAGAGGAACAAAGAAAACGTTTCCCAGATCTTCACTCAATGCTGGTTTCTGTAATCTAGACAAACAGAGGAACAAAGAAAACGTTTCCCAGATCTGCACTCAATGCTGGTTTCTGTAATCTAGACAGACAGAGGAACAAAGAAAACGTTTCCCAGATCTGCACTCAATGCTGGTTTCTGTAATCTAGACAAACAGAGGAACAAAGAAAACGTTTCCCAGATCTTCACTCAATGCTGGTTTCTGTAATCTAGACAGATAGAGGAACAAAGAAAACATTTCCTAGATCTTCACTCAATGCTGGTTTCTGTAATCTAGACAAACAGAGGAACAAAGAAAACGTTTCCCAGATCTTCACTCAATGCTGGTTTCTGTAATCTAGACAAACAGAGGAACAAAGAAAACGTTTCCCAGATCTGCACTCAATGCTGGTTTCTGTAATCTAGACAGACAGAGGAACAAAGAAAACGTTTCCCAGATCTGCACTCAATGCTGGTTTCTGTAATCTAGACAAACAGAGGAACAAAGAAAACGTTTCCCAGATCTGCACTCAATGCTGGTTTCTGTAATCTAGACAGGCAGAGGAACAAAGAAAACGTTCCCCAGATCTGCACTCAATGCTGGTTTCTGTAATCTAGACAGAGGAACAAAGAAAACGTTTCCCAGATCTTCACTCAATGCTGGTTTCTGTAATCTAGACAGACAGAGGAACAAAGAAAACGTTCCCCAGATCTGCACTCAATGCTGGTTTCTGTAATCTAGACAAACAGAGGAACAAAGAAAACGTTTCCCAGATCTTCACTCAATGCTGGTTTCTGTAATCTAGACAGACAGAGGATCAAAGAAAACGTTTCCCAAATCTTCACTCAATGCTGGTTTCTGTAATCTAGACAGGCAGAGGAACAAAGAAAACGTTCCCCAGATCTTCACTCAATGCTGGTTTCTGTAATCTAGACAGACAGAGGAACAAAGAAAACGTTTCCTAGATCTTCACTCAATGCTGGTTTCTGTAATCTAGACAGACAGAGGATCAAAGAAAACGTTTCCCAAATCTTCACTCAATGCTGGTTTCTGTAATCTAGACAGGCAGAGGAACAAAGAAAACGTTCCCCAGATCTTCACTCAATGCTGGTTTCTGTAATCTAGACAGACAGAGGAACAAAGAAAACGTTTCCTAGATCTTCACTCAATGCTGGTTTCTGTAATCTAGACAAACAGAGGAACAAAGAAAACGTTTCCCAGATCTTCACTCAATGCTGGTTTCTGTAATCTAGTTAGACAGACATTGTTTTCCAGATCTTCACTCAAAGCTGGAAAACATTTCCCAGATCTGCACTCAATACTGGTTTCTGTAATCTAGACAGACAGAGGAACAAAGAAAACATTTCCTAGATCTTCACTCAATGCTGGTTTCTGTAATCTAGACAGACAGAGGATCAAAGAAAACGTTTCCCAAATCTTCACTCAATGCTGGTTTCTGTAATCTAGACAGACAGAGGAACAAAGAAAACGTTTCCTAGATCTTCACTCAATGCTGGTTTCTGTAATCTAGACAGACAGAGGATCAAAGAAAACGTTTCCCATATCTTCACTCAATGTTGGTTTCTGTAGATTATTAGTTAAGCACCATATGCATAACTAGTGCAGTACAGTGGATTTATACATATTTTTTCAGTACTGTATTATGATTATTTTTATTAACCATTTATTTTTATTAATTAAAAGATTATTATTAGCTGATGAAATACATTTGTATTTAATCCCTAATAGATTTATATACCAGTATATGATTCAGTAACATATACTTATTTTTATTAGTATTTATAGTTTAGATATTTATACATTTAGTGATTATGTTAAATGAATGCTCCCTAAAGTTTTGTCCTTTACAATGTCATTCTTATTGGTCATGTGCACTTTAGGAGGGAAACTTTCTCTAATGCTTTTGTTATAGACTTTTCTTGATTATTGTTTACTAGCTTGAGATAGGAAATTTCTTGTCCGATAGCAATATGGAATGTCATTATTATTCTTATCTTCACATCTTAATCACATGAAGGTTTTCAACTGAGTTGCCCAAATTTGCATTATCCTATATTTATACAAAGATCTTTACACCTCATGTGAGGGTCAAAAACTAATTGTTCATAAATCATTATTACTGCTGATTGTTGAACAACCACCCACAAATAAAATCTACAACCTCAGAGTGAATTATTTATTTATTTATCCACTCAACAAAAACACCAAGATTACACTAGACTTTACTTTATAATGTTAAACAAAAACACCAAGATTACATTAGACTTTACTTTATAATGTTAAACAAAAACACCAAGATTACACTAGATTTTACTTTATAATGTTAAAAAAAACCACCAAGATTACATTAGACTTTACTTTATAATGTTAAACAAAAACACCAAGATTACACTAGACTTTACTTTATAATGTTAAACAAAAACACCAAGATTACACTAGACTTTACTTTATAATGCTAAACAAAAACACCAAGATTACAATAGACTTTATTTTATACTGTTAAATAAAACACCAAGATTACACTAGACTTTACTTTATAATGTTAAACAAAAACACCAAGATTACATTAGACTTTACTTTATAATGTTAAACAAAAACACCAAGATTACACTAGACTTTACTTTATAATGCTAAACAAAAACACCAAGATTACACTAGACTTTACTTTATACTGTTAAATAAAACACCAAGATTACACTAGACTTTACTTTACAATGTTAAATAAAACACCAAGATTACATTAGACTTTACTTTATAATGTTAAACAAAAACACCAAGGTTACACTAGACTTTACTTTATTATGTTAAATAAAACACCAAGATTACACTAGACTTTACTTTATAATGTTAAATAAAACACCAAGATTGCACTAGACTTTACTTATAATGTTAAACAAAAACACCAAGATTACACTAGACTTTACTTTATAATGTTAAATAAAATACCAAGATTACACTAGACTTTACTTTATAATGTTAAACAAAAACACCAAGATTACATTAGACTTTACTTTATAATGTTAAATAAAACACCAAGATTACACTAGACTTTACTTATAATGTTAAATAAAACACCAAGATTACACTAGACTTTACTTTATAATGTTACATTTAACTTACAGTCTTCTCATTTCACATACTTCTTTTGATGCCATAAGAAAATATCTTTTATCTAAAAGTTCTGTCAATGATCTGAAATAAGAACAAAAATTTACAAATAAAACCATATTAAATCTTCTTATCTCTGGTATAAACATAGGAATCAACTTGCAGATATTATCTCCTCAGTTGTCACAAGTGACAAACATTATAATTAGTGTGTAATAATATAAATAATTTACTTCTTTAATACTTTTTTCTGGTAATCAAAGGCTTTTTATAAAAATGAAGATAATAATTGTCTTTGGTAGTTATTTCATTGTTTTACTCTCTTTGTACTAGAAGACTACTCTAGAACGATATAAGTTAGATACCTCTAAATCAAACATCACCTATATTTTATCAATTTAAATGTTATTAGAAAGTAATCGTCAAATAAAAAAAAAAAAAAAACCAACCCATTTTGCACATACTTAAGGGGCATAACTCTGGAAATATTAAAGTCAGATACCTCAAAATCAAGATTCACCTTTATTTATCAGTCTTAATGTAATTAAATCAAAGCATTGAAGAGACGAATGGAAAACAACAAAATACATGTATGATATTGTGAAATATTAAAGAACTGTCAAGATAGAAAAAATGATGGGACCTTTATGTGCATGCATAATTGTGATTAAGCACAAGAGTTTGAAGATACCAAAGGGGTAATCAGAATCCGTAAATCGAAGAAGAACAGACAACGATCTAACAAACATACACATAAAACTAAAGATCGAGCAACACGAACCCAAATAAAACCCGGGGTGAACTCAGGTGCTCCGGAAGGGTAAGCAGTTCCTGTTCCACTAGTGGCATCCATTGTATTAATCTAGTTACAAACCTGGTGATAAGTCATGAATGGGGAGACGACCTACTGTTGTCCCATTGGTCAAACAAAACTTCATAAAGAGTTTTTCTAGGATCCACATATGTAAATTATATTGTGCAGTCAAAACTATTTCAAGCAAATTACTGTTCAAGGTTATTCGTTGAATTTATGTTGTCATTCCCCCCCCCCACTAAATATATCCCTTAGAGGTCATCTCCCTTAAAAATTAAAAGCCACTTGAAAATGCTATTTTATGTTAGTTGGTAATTGATAAAAGAAATTGCACCAGAATTTTTCAATTGATACACAAAATAATAAAATATACAAGTAAAAAGAGAATATTGATTGGATGATGATCAATTATCAGTGATTATACAGTTACTGTTTGAAATATCTGTATTTTGGGCTGTTTATTAAGATTACAAATCTACTGTTGGAATTTCACTTGGGCACAGCTAAGTGTGTATGGCATTATTTTAGGTTCGCAACAAAGTTCATTCTAGTTTGAGAATATCAAATTGTTTTTTTTTCTAAATTTAATAGAAACTAGGTTGTGACCAGCTTTGACAGGTACAGTCAAACCCCGGTCCCTCGAACTCGGATGGGTCGAATACCATGGATGGCTCGAATTGAATATAAGGAAAAATGACAGGACTTTTTAATCAGTCTAAGTAAAAATAACCCCTTTCGCTCGAACACCGATACCTCGAACAGTTGAACTCAATAAATGGTCCAGTCAATAATAAAATCAGGAGTTTTATCATGCCAAACTCGAACATCCCAATTCAATTGACAGATGTTTGTCACGGTTGAATGTGCTTACTGCAAGGTGTGATAAATGTCAGATTACCAACAAATAATTGTTTACTTAACAATTACAGGTAGAGGGAAAAATTTATCATCATTTGTTTTAATTAGTCATTATTTCAGCTGTGGCTTGATTATTAACCATTAATTACGATTAATAAAAAACGATTATTGAATCCGAGACTCGTGTCGCTGATTGTACCAAGCTGAGTCTACACTATAAATAATAAATAAATAAATAAATAAAGTTTTATTTAGAGTCGATACATATCACAACATACACTCGACAACAATTAAAACAATCAAATGTTTACAATCGTAATAAAGTTTATTAAAACAATATTTAAGATTGTTATTACATGAATTATTATTTTTGAGTGTTTTTAAAAAAAAAAAAATTTTAATTTGTATAGTTGCTGGGATCGAATAATATCAAACTGCGTGGTCTCAGGGTTCATCTAAATACCAAATAAATAGAAATGTACTCATACTGAAATTCTGATTAACCTGAGTCTTTATGTGTATATAATACCATAAGAAACAAATATAATTGCCTCAAAATCAAATTAAACTAGAGAAAGTTGATCTGGTGATCACAGATATCCCCGCATTCCAAATTTTGAATGAGGCAATGAAAGGAATGAAACATGTTGTGATTTATCTTACAACTTATTCATTTCATGGCCATCAAAAATTTACAAATTCTTGTAAACTTTTTATTGCTTGCCAAATTAATATAAATCAGATTACCTGTAATCATTTCCTTTTTTTTAACTATTTACTGTACATCAAAACACGGATTATAAGACATATGATGGAAACACACTTGTAATGAAGGAATGCTAAGAAAAGTGAACTGGTGTAATAATTACTTATGAAAGGTAAATGTGAAATACACCATAATCAAACTTAACCTGTATTTTATGGTATACAGCATTGTATTAAAGTTTGAAAAGATTTGGTTGAGTGGTACTTTAAATATCATTCGGAAACCTAAAAAGTCCCTATTTTCTAAGAGAAAAAGGGCCATAACTCAGGAACGGTAAATGTGAAATACACCGTAATCGAACTTAACCTGTATTTAAATGTCCACAGCATTGTGTTAAAGTTTGAAAAGATTTGGTTGAGCCATACTTTAATTATTATCCGCAAACCTAAAAAGTCCCTATTTTCTAAGAGAAAAGGGACCACAACTCGTGAACGGTAAATGTGAAATACACCGTAATCAAACTTAACCTGTATTTTATGGTACACAGCAATATGTGAAAGTTTGAAAAGATTTGGTTGTGCAGTACTTTAATCATTATCCGGAAACCAAAAGTGTTACAGACGGACGAACAGACAATTCAACCTTGAGAAATAAAAAACATTACTCAATTTTTATGTGATGGCAATGGTTCTGATGACTCTTCAGGTCAGTTGAGCTAAAAAGAACATGACTTTATTAGTGTCTGATGTGGATGCTAAGACAATACAGCCCAACAAATATGGTGCACTAAATACAAGTTGTGATACAGACCTAATTACACAAACACAAGCAAATTCCCAGGCAAGATCAATTAATTGGAGTGTGTAACCTCTGTCTACTCTAGTCCCAATATTGAAAGTTCAAAATAAAATTTACTCATAATTAAATATTGTGAAATCACTTTTATTCGTGGGGTACCAATTTTTTGGGTTTTTGTGAGTAGGTTGATCCATAAAATTAAGAATCCAACGAACAATGAAACTTGGGAAGCAATTTGACATCGATATATTGGCAAATGCTGTCCTCGAATGACCTCAACTTTCTGGACCAACTGCATAGGGTACAATTGACAATTTTAATGACAAAATAAGTACGAGCGGATCACTTGTACTTGGCGACAACAATACTCGTATAAAATTATATACGAGTATTGTACAATACTCGTATACCAGTATTGTCAATACATAATCAAATTGTATTTAAGTATTGTCAATTATTATTGATCTCGGGTAAACTATTGGAAATTAAAGTGTAAAAATTAAATTGATTTTACTCAAAATTTAACTTTGATTGATTTTTGTTAAATATAATAATTATAATGAAATGATTGTGTAAATGGACAATTTTGTAAAAAAGGCTTTGATGTGTTTTGTTGATTATATATGAAAATTAATCAAATAAAGGAAGCTGTTTCATGTTGAAGACCTAGTTTCAGCTGAATCTGTCTGTACGCACGCCATTTGTCGGAGTAAACCACTTTCTCGATGATTGGTAGTAGGGTTGCTGCATCTCTTTTCTTGACAGTCTGCATGTAGGTGATTGCCGGTTTGGTAGATGTATCGGCGATGCCAAAGACCCACATCTCTTTGTCTGCTCGGCGACCTCGTTGGTATTATACTTACTTTTAATTGATGGCTCCAAGCTGTCATTGTTGATTGAAGTCAGACGTGTCAACCACAATAAACAATTACATTTTGAAAAAAATCAACAATACTCGTATATAATTTTATACGAGTATTGTGAACAAAAAGTATTGTTGTCGCCAAGTACAAGTGATCCGTACGAGCATACCTTTTAATGGGTCATAATCCACGTGAACATCTTTGTGAATGATTTGATTTTGAATGCATGCGTAAAAAGGACAGAAATTTTTATATGTGAAAAGATTTTAACAATTTCCGGTTATGGAAATCAAATATACTTCCAAACCATACACTGATGGTGACACGCTTCTAAGTGTTGTATAAACATTTCTCTATTAAAGTATAACACCTTTCAATAAATATATTTTATCACCTTTCTTTAAACAATTAATGATCAACTCTGCATGAGTTAACTGTGCATTTGCCACAGGGCCAGGATTAATCTTGTGACACAACTATGAGTGGTTTAATAAAGGATAGAAAATTTTGAAATAATTATACAAAAACAAACTATAATTGTATGAAAAATAAGGAAAAAAAAACCGACTTTATTGTTCTTTTTTTAGTTGTGATAAACAAAAATTGAAAATAAAGTAAATATTTGTAAGACATAAAAACGAATTTAATATATATTAAAGGAAATTGCTAGTGTACGTGCTAATAAAGTAATTTCAGTAGAATTTAAAAAAATTTCAAATTTGATAAAATAAATTCTGCTAAATTTATAAATGCCGGAATTTTCAACAACTATCAAAATGAACACTTTAATATCCATGTTCCACTTTCTATTACATAATTATATGGCTCATCTGTCTAAGGTATTGAAGCTTTCTCGAAGATTCGCTACCCAATGAAACTTATTATATATTATGTTGAAAATATAAAATCCACCAAATTTTATTTTGGGTACAAACACAAAATCCACGAACTTGTAATATTTAACCAAACCACGAAAATTGACGCCCACAAAGAAAAGTACTTTCACGGTATTGTGAAGTCCTGAGAATATTCAAAATAGAATTTACCCATAATTAAATA
The DNA here is from genome assembly GCA_963383655.1 of Bathymodiolus septemdierum. Lineage (NCBI taxonomy): Eukaryota > Metazoa > Mollusca > Bivalvia > Mytilida > Modiolidae > Bathymodiolus > Bathymodiolus septemdierum. The sequence continues at coordinate 83,469,765 of OY726520.1, forward strand.
TTGTAAAGCCCTCTATTAATAATATGGATGGTTTATCTTGGTCCTGTTGTTTGTATTTCCATCTTTTTACATCTGTAACCATAGCATCCATATCTAAGGCAGAAAACACTGAAAAATACAATAAATCTATTAACATTAGAAATATGTCCTAACATAATACGTTCATCTGCATGTTATGGTAAGCTAGCATGCAGACATTCTTAGAAGCTGTGGGTTTCAACGGTCAGTTTGTTATAACTATAATTGTCCTGGCTTTCCTCCTCAATTAAGTCTTCTAGTCACAATAGTGCTGAACAAAGGGCTAAACCTGTCGCAGCATGATACAACTGCAGTATGTCTGCATCAGTTTTACTGAAAATGAATATTGTCCAACAAAAGTCATCACAAGATAGAATCAAAAGTGAAGGAAGGAATTTCATAAGGAATTCAGAGAAAACAAATCTATTAAAATCAGACATAAAACAAAATAAAAAATATTGGTCCTTGTCTCTTTTATCCAGCCTTATTTCTGAATTGGAAAGAGTTAAAGCAAATCTGCTGGAATACTTCAGACAGGAATTTTTCTGAGGAATTCAATGGAAAAAAGCTGCATACAAATCTGACTAATAAAAATATATGAGAAAAGAATTAACACATAACCTTTTCTATATCATTTTGTATATAGAAAAGGTCATGTATTAATCTCTATATATCATTTTGTATATAGAAAAGGTCATGTATTAATCTCTATATATCATTTTGTATATAGAAAAGGTCATATATTAATCTCTATATATTATCTTTTATTTTATTTTATCATGTCTTTTTGATGAGAAGCAATACTTTCCATTTCTATAGTTTTTATTTCCCCAACAAAACAATGAACTTATCAGAATTCTTCCCTTTGCCCTTGCATTTTCTGCATCTGCACTGATCCAAATTCACAAAACTGTCGCATCCATTCAGCTATGTGAAATTTTTAGTGACATTGTTTACAAACTAGAGGCTCTCAGGAGCCTGTAATCGCTCACCAGGTTTTAATTTTGACATCTAAAGTTAATAGAAAATTGGGGTGTTACACATAATTTTGAAAGTGGGCCACCCAAAGATCATTTCAACTCAAATTTCTGAGTAAAACATTTAAATGTGATTTTTATCCCATAATATTCCTAAACGGAATAAACTGGCTGAAAAAATTTCACAGAAAAACCCAGAATATATGTTAAACTACTCATTGCCATGTAGCTGCAGTTACAATATGAGCTCATTTTGACTTATATTAAAGCAGCAATGGACAATTGAAGAAATTTCTATTTTTAGTAACAGCAGCCATCTTGAATGGAGGGCAGGGCTGACAGACACAATATTGAAAGGGACCCCCCCCCCCCCCCCTCAAATTTGCCTTAATTTGGTTCAGCGGTTTCAGAGGATAAGATCTAAATATGATCTTTTATCAAAATATGCCTAATTTGCATAATCGGTATAAATCAGCTGAAAGAATAATTTCACAGAAAAAAAACCCGGAATATATGTTAAACTACTCCTTGCCATGTAGCTGCAGTTATAATTTGAGCTCATTTTGACTTATACTAAAGCAGCAATGGACAATTGAAGAAATTTCTATTTTTAGCAACAGCAGCCATCTTGAATGGAGGGCGGGGCTGTCGGACACAAATTTGAAAGGAACCCACCCAGGGACCATCCCTACCAGGTTTGGTTTAATTTGGATCAGCAGTTTCAGAGGAGAAAATTTAAATGTGATCTTTTATCAAAATATGCCTAATTTGCATAATCGGTATAAATCGGCTGAAAGACAAAATTTCACAGAAAAAAACCGGAATATATGTTAAACTACTCATTGCCATGTAGCTGCAGTTAAAATTTGAGCTCATTTTGGTTTATACTTTAGCAGCAATGGACAATTGAAGAAATTTCTATTTTCAGTAACAGCAGCCATCTTGAATGGTGGGCGGGGCTGTCGGACACATTTTTGAAAGGGACCCACCCAGGGACCATCCCTGCCAGGTTTGGTTTAATTTGGTTCAGCGGTTTCAGAGGAGAAGATTTAAATGTGATCGTTTATCAAAATATGCCTAATTTGTATAATCGGTATAAATCGGCTGAAAGAAAAATTTCACAGAAAGCTGTAGTTAAAATTTGAGCTCATTTTGACTTATACTATAGCAGCAATGGACAATTAAAATTTCATCTCCCCTTTTTTCTATCTTTAGCTTGGTGGCCATCTTGGTAGGAAGTCGGGATCAACGGACACAATTTTGGAAGAGGGCCATACAAATACCATTCCACCAAAGTCTGGCTGCAATTGGACCAGTGGTTTCTGAGGAGAAGATTAAAGTTTACGACGTACGACGGATGCCAAATGATGGCAAAAGCTCACATGGCCTTTGGCCAGGTGAGCTAAAAAACCGATGAAAAATGTACAACTTTTCCATTTGTAAATACAAGCACAAAGGAGAACCAAAAATTGCAGTAAAATATTACTAATTAAATTCAAAAGTATCAAGTTGATTCTCAACTGCACTCAAACTAAACTTCACGGTTGACTAGTGAAAATGTCATCAAAATCACAAATTTTAATGAAATTAGACCATTTCAATGTTAAAAAAGGTATGCTTATCATTACTTTAAATAAGAAATTAATACATAAAATACCAACTTCAGACATTATAGATCATAGAAAACATGTTGCTTTTAAGAATAACAGTACTTGAATTTTCAGCTCTGCTGCAACACTGCATTGCCCTTTATTGTGTTTTACCCGTAATGTCTGTGATCAAATGACAGATGCTAATTACTAATGTCTGTGATCAAATGACAGATGCCATAACCCACCAACCTTAATTACTAATGTCTGTGATCAAATGACAGATGTCATAACCCACCAACCTTAATTACTAATGTCTGTGATCAAATGACAGATGCTAATTACTAATGTCTGTGATCAAATGACAGATGCCATAACCCACCAACCTTAGTTACTAATGTCTGTGATCAAATGACAGATGTCATAACCCACCAACCGTAATTACTAATGTCTGTGATCAAATGACAGATGTCATAACCCACCAACCTTAATTACTAATGTCTGTGATCAAATGACAGATGCCATAACCCACTAACCTTAATTACTAATGTCTGTGATCAAATGACAGATGCCATAACCCACTAACCTTAATTACTAATGTCTGTGATCAAATGACAGATGTCATAACCCACCAACCTTAATTACTAATGTCTGTGATCAAATGACAGATGTCATAACCCACCAACCTTAGTTACTAATGTCTGTGATCAAATGACAGATGTCATAACCCACCAACCTTAATTACTAATGTCTGTGATCAAATGACAGATGTCATAACCCACCAACCTTAATTACTAATGTCTGTGATCAAATGACAGATGTCATAACTCACCAACCTTAATTACTAATGTCTGTGATCAAATGACAGATGTCATAACCCAACAACCTTAGTTACTAATGTCTGTGATCAAATGACAGATGTCATAACCCACCAACCTTAGTTACTAATGTCTGTGATCAAATGACAGATGCCATAACCCACTAACCTTAATTACTAATGTCTGTGATCAAATGATAGATGCTAATTTGAAGAGGCATTACTGTATTTTAAAATCCACCTGTGATGTAAATCTATTGTCTAAACTCTCCATTACTTTTAAGGAATGGAGAGTTATGAACAATGTGGACAGGGGCGGAGTTATTGTTCTCTTTGTACTTTAGATACTATACACATAATTTTTTTGCTACAAGATTAATAATTAATAAAATTAATGAAGTACAATGGGTGGATTTTAAGTTGGAGAATGTCCTCGTATCTCTCCATTCCTTAAAAACAATGGGCCTCTGCTCCATTATTTTTAAGGAATGGAGAGTTACTCTGACATTCTCCTATAATTCTTCCGATCTCATTTAATGTCTCTTCATTCTATTTAGGTTTTCATAGTTAAATCATATCATTTCATGTTTTCCAACACTGGTTTTCTTCAGGAATCATTAATAAGAATATGTTCATCTGGTATTGTACTTACATTCCCAATTATGATGTTGAACCTCTGGCACCCAGGTCAAGCGGTCATCTCCTGGTGACTAAAACATAAAAGTATTTTCTTAGTTTCACTTGTATTTACACATTTAAATTGCATAGAGTTATATAAAGTGTTGCTAGAAAAGATGTATCAATGTATTATTAGTAATATTTAAATCAAAGTGTTCACCACACCAATGGATCTACTGTCATATCAAAGAAGAAAGCATCGGCTTTTTCATACTGGAAAAATGGTTATGTAGAGCAAAGTATGATACAACCACAGCATGTCAACAGGGAAAAGTTGAACTAGTGGCAGTGTATATTAAAAGCATGTCTGAACACAGTATTTTGCTTGACACAGTAAATTTCTGGACACAATAATGTGTTTGACATAGTAATATACTGCAAACAACAATTTGCTGGAACCAGTGTATTTTGGTTATTTGTCTTGTTTTAATATTTTGATTGTTAAATATGACTTCCAAATATGGGCCCCTTTTAGACCCCCTTTTGAAATAAAGTATACATTTTTTTCATAGTCTATCAACAACCAATAAAGATGTTCATTTTGCAAAAACCAGCATTAAAAATGGATGAAAAATATTAAAGAAAAAAAAGCACCTTTATGACCCCTTTTCGAAATAATATAGCACAACTTTTAAATGGTCCATCAATAACCCAAGAAGATGATCATTTAGTAAAAAAACAGCATTCAAATTGGATGAAAAAGAAGCAAGTTCAAATTTTGGAGTTCAGCTTTTGTTGGTCTCCTTTGGTTGAGTTTATCATCGAAAATTTGTCTACATAATATTGGAAACTCTCAGCTCAATAAATTCAAAGAAAAAAACTAAATAAAAATTTCGGAATTGGCGTCCCTTTTAGAAAAATAAAATAGCAATTTTTTTTATGGCCCATCAATAACCCATTAAGATAAACATTTCGCAAAAACTACATGGGAAATAAAAACTTTCAAATTGTGGAAATTGGCACTTCTTGGTCTCTTTTGGTTAAAGTTTATCTCAAAAATGGTAAAAGATAGAGGAAATCCACCGACACACTATGGAAAGCTCTAAATACGTTCCATTCACACAAAAAAAAAACCCCATCAAAATTGGATGAAAAATAAAAATCCTATATACCTTTCAAATATGTGAAATTTTGGAATTTGGGTTCCTTTTCGAAATAAGACAGCAAATGATTTTAATGGCCCATCAACAGCCCATTATGATGAACACTTTACAAAAAACTGCATTAATAGTGGATGAAAAATAAAAATTTGGAAATTGGCACTTTTCGGCCTCTTTCATTCAAGTTTATCTCGGAAGCGATAAAAGATTGCATACTACCATAAGCTCTCAACACAATCCATTAACAATCAAAATTGGATGAAAAATACAAATTCTATATACATTTCAAATATGCGAAATTTCGGAATTTGGGCCCCTTTTTGAAATAAAATAGCAATATTTTTTTTTTATGTCACTTCGATAACTCATAAAGATAAACACTTTGCAAAAACTGCATTACAATTGGATGAAAATTTTAAAAGTTCAAATTTTTTAACCCCCTCTCTTTTGGCCCCATATATATCAAAAACAGTTTTTACAGTTCCATACTAAGGTTATGCATGTTTTTGAAAGAGATTTTACTTAAGGAATGCATTCAAAATTGTCATCAAAAACAATTGAACAATAAATAATTTATATCCATATATATATATATATATAGGGAGTGGATGTGGTCGAGTGGTCTAGGGCGCTGGACGTAAGGCTAAGCGAATGGTGCTGCAGTGTATCAATGGTGAGTTCAAATCCCGTCGAGGGAAGAACAAAAATTTGACAGCTCTAAAATCTAATTCTAACACTGTTTGGTTTAATTTTCAGATGTATATTAAACCAAACAGTGTTAAAATTAGATTTTAGAGCTGTCAAATTTTTTTTCTTCCCTCGACGGGATTTGAACCCACGCCATTGATACACTGCAGCACCATTCATTTAGCCTTACGTCCAGCACCCTAGACCACTCGACCACATCCACTCCCTAAAAAAGGAGCTTCAATAATCGTAGTGTTACCTTTTCTCGTAAGGCAAATCTAGGGATAGACGTAAGACATGTGTATAAGCGTGTGTAGATGGTACATATATACTTAATATTATAATTTGACAGCAATCTAACTCAGCAATTTTTAATATATTGTATAGGATAATGAAGAATTCATTATACAGTCACAGGAAATAAAGCATATTATACAAACTTCTAGAAGCAAGTGACCATACAATATATCTGTCCCACTGGATCTCAAAGTTACTAAGGATATTAAATATTATATACGTCTGAAAATTAAACCAAACAGTGTTAAAATTAGATTTTAGAGCTGTCAAATTTTTGTTCTTCCCTCGACGGGATATATATATATGGACACACCTTTTTGACACCTTTGGGCATCTTCTTTCTTGGGGGGCCCGGGGGGCTCAATGAGTTAGGTCGTTGGATCTAACAACTCATACAAGCCTACCACCAATATGGTGTGGGTTCGCGCCCGACTTTGTAAATGACAAAAAAGGGTGCACTTGACTTGCAGCCGCAAGTGATAAAGTTTACCAGTTGCTTGCCCATGGTCGGTGGTTCTCTCCGGGTACTTCGGCTTCCTCCTGCGCTAAAACAGGTTGTCATGATATAGCTGAAATATTGTTGAAAGTGGCATTAAAACACCAAAAATCAAATCAAATCAATCTTCTTTCTTGTATAAACTTTGGGTCAGGTCAGCTAAAAATTCGATATGCCTTCCAAATTTCAAAATTTGGACCCCCTTTAGAAATAAAATACCAAACAAAATATTTATTCCCATCAATATAGGGCTACAATACCCCCAAAGCAATACCAACGTATATTCAGCGTCAAGTATCAATTGTTTAAAATTCAGAAAGATCATTCAACTAGAATTTAAGTTATCACATGGAAACCATTCTGTCTACAGACGGATGATGACAACGACAGCACGATAACATAATAGGTTCTATAAAATAGTCAGGTGGTGCTTAATCTTGGTCAAGGTATATATTTATGCAACATGATAGGTGTTGCTTGCTGTATTTAAAATTTCCCTGTAAACTACATATATTTCAAAATTTGATGTCAGTAAACTACATAATAACTAGGAAACATAATCTATCCAATCAATATTAGTGATAACTGTAATTTCAATACATGTACATGTACATTGTACGATAACTGCTTAATGTAATTCATACATGGAAATAAGTGTCTTGACATATGTGAGAAGAACCAGGTAATGATTTCTGTAATCTTGAAGTAAGTGATGTCTTTCCACTGTTAGATGGTCTGAAACATACATGCATGCTATGCTATAAATCATGCTAGTGTCCAAAAAAATGTATTATGCTATATGTATGACAAAACTTAATAAAAACAGATTGCAGATTTATTACCCACAAATGCTAGCAACACAATTTATCATTGAACCGGTAATCAAAGAATTCTGACTACAGTGACTTTTAGCAGACATCCTCACCCATATTAAAGTTATACAAGAAATTATCAACAAGTATTTAGTTTTTGTGCAATTTTCACTTTTTGCATTTTTGGTAATCAAAAATAATACACTTTGGGGCATCTGTAGTCGTTCATCACAAATGTTAACAAATCATTTCAACATTTGTTTGACGCAGTACATTGCATTGTAGTGAGTAGCATAACGGTTTCTCACTGTCAATCAATCAAACCCCATTCTGCCTTCTGATTGGTCGCTTATAAAGAACACCACACCACCAGTGTCCAAACCACTTGCACGCAATAGACCAACAATGCGATCATAACTATTATGAAACTACAAATACCCCCTTTCGTGTTACAGATTAAAATATGACAAATGTAATCCTCATTATATGTAAAACGATATTATACCCTATTGTATTACAGAAATACAAATGTATATATGAAAGAATGTAATCCCTCATTATATGTAAAAAGATATTATACCCTATTGTATTACAGAAATACAAATGTATATATGAAAGAATGTAATCCCTCATTATATGTAAAACGATATTATACCCTATTGTATTACAGAAATACAAATGTATATATGAAAGAATGTAATCCCTCATTATATGTAAAACGATAGTATACCCTATTGTATTACAGAAATACAAATGTATATATGAAAGAATGTAATCCCTCATTATATGTAAAACGATATTATACCCTATTGTATTACAGAAATACAAATGTATATATGAAAGAATGTAATCCCTCATTATTTGTAAAACGATATTATACCCTATTGTATTACAGAAATACAAATGTATATATGAAAGAATGTAATCCCTCAAAAGAGGCACTTCAATGCCATTCAATAACTAGTGGTTCAGTGAGCTGAGCCTGTGTCATAACCTGACATTTTGTTTTGAGGAAACTTTATACAGAACCTTCAGAAGCATTCAAATCCTCCCCTTGAATCTGCCACTGGATAGGAAGAAAAATTTCACAGCTGCAGTTTAAATTTGAGATCATTTTGACTTATAAATAATAATATTAGCTGTCATCTTGAGCCGAGGGCATGACTGTCAGATATATTTTTGAAAAGGGACCACCCCAGCCAAATTTTGCATAATTTGGTTCAGCTGTTTAAGAGGAGATTTAAATGCACTCTTTTATCAAAATATGCTTTTAAATGCGATCTGTTATCAAAATATGCCTTTAAATGCCATCTTTTATCAAAATATGCCTATTTTGCATAACCAGTATAAATCAGTTGAACGATGCATAAAATTGTTGTACCTACAAGAGTAAATTTTTGAGGTACATTTTTAGATCGAAAATATAAACAGTTTGATTTTGTTTAATTTTCGATGTATGTAAAGATACAATGTACATGTGATAGAAATTTCAGGGTTTGTAATTTGCAAAGTAAAATTTTGATCCATGCCTTTGTTCAAAAGATGCATAGGCCAGGAAACAGCACTATAAGTAACCATGAAATGCATCAATTCTAATGAACCAATCACAATGAAGATAGTAAAGTACTTTTAAATTTCTAAACAACCAGCTGGATGTACATTGTAAGATAACATACAGAAACACATACATGTTTCTATGGCTTGCCTGACCCCTGCAGATCATGTGTGTGAAATTTTGTCACAAAATAAACCATATCAAAGTATCATGAACTGAAATTAAGTTAAGGTGACATATGCATAAATATGTACCCTCCTTCATCAATGTGTGGAGTACTGTGGACCATATATGAAGTAGATCAAACTTTGAAAAGTTAAGGGATGACAGACACTGGACGACAAGTGATAGAAAAAACTCACTTGAGCCAGACTCTTGTGAGCTACAAACTGTCTGGTTCTGGAATTAAGTAACAGTAGCATTCTTCTGATTATTCTGTGTATGATGGATGAATGTGTAAATCTCAAAGGTTGACTTATCTATACCCAACCCCTCTGAGATATGTCCCCCACCCCTCTCTCCCATTTTAGTCACTTTACATATTTGTGATATAAGTTCTGTACTTACTCCGTAAAGACAGTATATATCATTGCATATAAAATGCTTTGCCTAAATATTGATACATGTCTCTTGGTTAATTCATTCCATTACTGTTATATTTTCTGTATACATTATGTATTGACATTACATTCCTACATATTGTTTTGTGAGTATTTCTAGTACATGTACATTACCCTGAGATACCAATAATTAAAGTCTTTCCACAATTCATTGATGTTATCAATTCTCGTTTGACCTGAAACAAATAAAAAAAATTAGTGTACATAAAATTTTATTTTCATTTTGTGAACTTTTTCTTCAAACATTTGTACAGAACAGACAGATTCACTTTTACAAAAATTGGCTAAAAATAACAATGAAATTAATCAATTTTCATTTATTGAAAGCTTACATATTTATTTTGATAGAAAATAAGTTCACATATTTATTTTGTAAACATATTTTAGGAACTTAGAAAACATCATCCATGTATCTGGTGGTACGATGTGAACTAAATTTGTTTGTGTACTTGTATTACATATTTGTAACATCATACTTAACTGTTCTTATTAAATTTCTTGTACTCATTTATTTGCATATATCACATTTATTATTTTTTATTACCTTAGTTTAATTTGAATGAATAATATCTATATAAATACTTGTATATTTATTTATAAAATGCTATATTACTTGGTTTTTTATATGAATATTTCCTTTATTCTTATTTATGTAGTGCATTTAACTTATTTAACATATTAGTGCTTTTTAATGAAATATAATAATAAATATTTGCTTCCTTTTTCAAACATGAGTTTTATTTATACTGTAAGCCTAATTACAGGTAAATTTCTTTAATCCCTTTTACACATTATTCACGTTTCTCCCACAAATTTCGTTCTACCTGTATACCAAAAAATCAAAAGTGGGAGAAACGTGAACACACCCTTACACTAGTTAACCAGATTAAACATTGTTTGTTACTATATTCAACAACCGAAAATGACATCACAAAGTAGTGCTCGATTGAACAAGAACAACAAAAACAAATAGGTCGAATTCACAAAACTGTCAAAAACACAATACACGAAAACATATTATATATATATCAAGGTTCTATACTACTGTGTTAGTTAAATTAAAAAAATGGAGGCGAAAATTGGCTGAAATAGTACATGGATACACAGTATCATAGAACCATGGTACCATAGTATCGGATAATCACGTTGAATTTAGGATTCCGAAGAAATTTTCTGTCTGTATCTACATCTTAATCTCTTCGCAAGCCCTATCAATGGTATTCTGGAAATTTAAAATTTGACCCCCCCGGTGCATTCCGATAGATATTTTGGCATGGCGGATTGTGTCAGATCAAGTGCAGGTAAGATTTCATATACATGTATAGACATATTTTCTGGTTCAAATTTGCAAAAATATAGATATTTTCTTACCTTTTACAGCATCTATCAGATAAAATAATCCAACATCCACTTCGAACTGTAAGCCATTTGATAAAACTCATAAACTACACCACATGATCAAAATCATCACATATTTTGTTATAGTCTGTTTCTAGATTAAAGGTCGATGTCAAATATTTATTGTATATGTAGGGATGGCAACTGAATTTTATGCTGAATGATGAGCACAATTTATTGAAATCAGATGTTATCTATAGCATTTCTGAAGTGAAATGCAATTTATTTGAACAAGATATCTGTTAGATTGATGAAGTTATGGCTATTTAAACACATGTACCCCCTAGATACGTTTTTCCACATTTTATCAAGAAAAATGTCAAATCCACAAATTAAGTAGAAAAAATCATATAAAATCTAAATATCCATATTTTTTCTTGCACATAGTCTTGATACATTGCTTGAACATGAAGACAACTTTTTAGCAAGAAATCTTCACAGAAATTCCACTTATTTACATTTTTTAAATAAAAAATAAATGTAAGACAACAATCGTTTTTTGAATAACTAATGTATAATGACTGAAACAGTCTAATATTTCAATATTAAGCATAACAAATGCACTTAAGTCTTTTGCCTCTCTTCCATCTTGAATCATGAAATGGTATGTTCAATTTATAAGTAAATTAAAGTAAATTATATTAACTGTCATTATTAGTTTATATATTATTGTACAATCTAAAACAATATCAATAGAAATTTCAGACAGGATTTTGGTCACAAATGATTGGAAAACTATGGTAAGCATAGTTACAGTAAATAGCTGAAAGATGTTTTTCCAAAGTGACAAATAATTTAAAACATTCTAAAATAAAAAAGTGAACAGGTGACGTGTACCGAAATTGTGTGGAATATTCCTAAAGCAGAAACCTGGATTTAAGACAATACAAACACAAAATAAATTAAAAAAAACCCCAGAAAAAAGTAATTAGTGTTTTCATTCAACAATGATGCCCATACCATAATATGACCCGCAAATTGTTTTTGCAGTCATATATAAAAACAGGATTAATAGGAGGTATATATAAACCTTGTTTTCCCAAGCACAATTTCCAATGTATTTTAATTCATTGATTAACAAAATCAAGTACAGATTAGTTGTAAGTGTTAGAAAACATTATATTATAAATTTGGACAACTATCTCAATGTCTGGCAATTATCATCCTTTACACCAGGCCACATGTTAATGCATTCCTATTATAACTCTGTACTGCATGGTGTCCAAATATATGATACAACTACAAATGTAGGTAGAATACTGCTTTACTGATTTTATAATAAACACTGTCTGTCATTTTGCCTTGAAGTGACCAATTCTTTATAACTTGTAACCATACCCTCCCACTTTTTTCCTCTTTGGCTGGATTTGGTTACAATTGACTTCATGATTTAGTTAAACTTTATGTATTGAAGGTGTCAATCAAACAAAAAATATTCTAAGCAATCAATAAACTGTAAAATTTATTTAGTGGTGTCACTCACTCACTAAACTGACTTCATTGCATTCACTCAATACAAATTACAATTGACGGATTGTGTCCGTGAGTGACCTCATTTTTTAACTTTCCATAAAATTAATTATTTTAGTACTAAAGTGAATGACTCAATTCAAGAAGTGCATATTTTATTACATTTGGGATATATCTGGCATATTTTGCCATAAAACATGTTCTGTCATCAATTATTTACATTCAATAAAGTCAAATATGGGCGTGGACATATTGGATTGAAAACGAGGCTAAAATTTGAGGCCAACATTGACACGGAAAAACTACAATTACAGGTACAATACACAGGGGTTTCAAAGTTTTTTATAATAGGAGGTACTTCTTAAATTTTAGGAGGTACCTAAAAAAATTAGGCTGAGGGTCGTAAGGGGTCCAGGGGGGCGGAAGCTCCTGAAATCTAGCATTTTGTGGACCAAAAAATGTACTTCAGAGATTGCAAAACAGAAAAATCCCATTAGCTTTAGAGTTCTGATTTCACCAAGAGTGAAGACCATGCATAATGCCTGGATTTCCCCCCCCCCCCCCCCCCCCCCAATTTCTTTATTGAATATTTCAGTTTACAGACTTCAGCCAAGATTATTCATAGATAGTCTGCCATATCTTAAAAAAAACCAAAAGAACCATAAAGAGCTACGGTTCCGCAGCTAGGCTTGACCAAGCCATTGTTATCAAAGCTTAAACTTCTCAAAATTCTTTTGTTGGCTTTGTCCTTTTCTTTTTCACAATACCTTGGCTTGTGTGTTTTTTTTACTTTATTACCAGTAATTAAACTCATCAAAGACCATTGGCAGGATCAAGACATATAAGTGTCATAAATTAATGAAACCAAGGACGTATATAGAATACGTCCTTGATGAAACATATAAATTTAATTTGCAATCATCAATCTTTAATAAAATTTATAATTTTTTAATAGATGAATACAAATATAATTAAACAAAAACAATATATATTGTTACTTTCACGACTTATGTGCAAAAAAAATGTTCGAACAAAAACGATTCGCGGGAAGACATTTATTAACATTTGAATCACAAAAGTTAAATTATTTTGGAAAAAAAGGGGGGCCGGCGTTTTGACATTACAATGTAATTCGTATTTGAGCCATGTCCGGTCCTTTTTCAAGATTTCTAATAATTTTCTATCCCTTATCTCCTCGTACCCCATTTTTAAAATGTTTTTCAGCACACTTTCATTTCTGTGAACAACCGCGGTAGGGCCCCGTCGAAATATGTAAATAAATTAGCCATTGGTTTTTATTTTTTTATACCGGAAGTTAAACAATATGGACGGAGTTAAGCAACAAGACAGTACGCCCCAGAATGATTCGACCCTGGGTTTTAAATGGATAAAAAAAATCGCACAAAATATTGTGTAGTCATATGTTCATAATACATAATGATCATACTTATATTACTGGAGATTACACTAAATTGTGCTTGCACATAATTTGTAATCGGTCATTTTTTTATTTTGAAATGATGTCAGCTTTGTTCCGGTCCGAGTTTTACACAAGGATGAAAAGATATTGGGGCGAAAACATATTTATTTACCGCATGCGCAAACTGCTATTTACGATTCTAAGGTAAAGTTATTTTTAAAACAGGGAATATCCCATCAACTTGGTCGTGACGCAGTTGTTCGATTTGAATGCGAGAATTCAGCAATGATTGACGTGATCATTAATTTTTTATGAAAAATATTCCACAAGCCTATCGACCATCGTACTTGTGGTTTTGACCACCGCTAATTTTGGGGGGTTCAGTAATTTCTGCCGGTACTATACACGGTCTCAGGCGGGTAAAAGTACCGGGTACCGGCCCACTTTGAAACCCCTGCAATACATGTAAAATATGGGGAGAAATTAGTATGTTTTAAAAATAATTTATTTACCATTAAAATCATGAAAGGAGAGCATAATCGTCCCTAAAAAAAGTTGTCATATTTTGACCGCTTTGATTCCACTTCGTTTTACCCTTTGTCTTCAACATGGCCAGAGAATGGTTATTACGCAAGGCTTAACTATTCATAATTATGTAAATGTCATTTCTGATGTTTGGAAAACAATGTATTCTTAAAAAAAGCCTGTAACAAATACCCACCCGCTGTCATTTTGATATTGACGAATCACGAAAATTTCTTGACATTTCATGGCATATCAAACAGGATTACCTGCCCTGGGTTACACTAATGTCCTGAAAAGGTTCTGAAAAGTACATAAAGGCCTATATCTTTTTTTTTATTATCCAATGGATTGATTTCAAATTTGAAAATGTTAAATACATTAGCATATGTTAAACGAATATTTAAAAAAGAATTAAAAAATTTTTTTTTAGGTGGAAATAATTTGACCTGAAAATTGTCATGAAATGTCCTAAAAAGTACATTAAGGCCTATGTCATTTTTTTTAATTAACCGATGGATTGAGTTCAAATTTGAAAATGTTAAATACATTAGCATATATTTAAAAAAATATATAAAAAAAATTTGTTTAGGTGGAAATAATTTGACCTGAAAATTTCATGACAATTTTCAGGTCAAATTATTTCCACCTAAAATTATTTTTTTCAATTCTTTTTTTAAATATTCGTTAAATATATGCTAATGTATTTAACATTTTCAAATTTGAACTCAATCCATTGGATAATAAAAAAGATATAGGGCTTTATGTACTTTTCAGGACATTTCATGACAATTTTCAGGTCAAATTATTTCCACCTAAAAAAAAATTTTTTTAATTATTTTTTTTAATATTCGTTAAATATATGCTAACATATTTAACATTTTCAAATTTGAACTCAATCCATTGGATAATAAAAAAGATATAAGCCTTTATGTACTTTTCAGGTCAATTTTCAGGACATTAGTGTAACCCACCTGCCCTTAGGGACCGACCATTTAACTTGGTTTTTTGTTTCGTTCAGAATTTTTTTCCGGACAACACTAGAGTTAGAATATTTATTATTTTTGTGGCACAAAGCGCGAATTTTTTTTCCAGAATTTAACATTAGGTTATATGACAAAAACTCTGAATCAAATTATTTTTTTTTTCTCCACCAAAATCAGAATATTTTTTTCAGCAACATTGGGAATCAGAATATTTTTTCAAGTTAAATGGTCCGTCCCTTACCTTTCCCGTCCCTAATATATGCAAGAATGTCCTTTATGGGCTGTTATGGGATATCTTGAATCTGGAAACAGGCTTTAAATAACAAAATATGTGACGATTTTGATCACGTAGAGTAGTTCATGAGTTCAACAAAATGTCGGAGATTAGGATGTAGATACAGACAGAAAATTTCTTCAGAAGCCTACATTTGTAATCTCAACGAGATTAAGGACTATGCATGCGGCATTGCCATGTCATTATTTTTGTTTCTTTGTCACAAACTTGTATTAGTTTAAAGACAATACATATTTGAGTTTGAATTAATATTTATATACGCGAATATGTGCTGATTATTAACGTTAATTGTCTTTTCTGGTTCCTCGCACCATTCAACTTCGGTTAACTCCCCTTGGCCTTGATCTTGTTGTGTATCAGATGATTCTGTTATTTGTTTTGTGTTCAATCTTTCAAGGAATGCATTCAATAATTGTTTGTTTAAATGATCAGTTTGTGTTATTTTTCGCTCAGTTTCGTCACTTTGGGAGTTGTTATTGTTATTTGTGGCTAAATTATCAGAAAGACTATTATTCTCCCACTGTTGGTCTTCATCCATATTTTTTTCAAAATTACTCTGTATTTTTTAATTTTTTTTTACAAAACGAACAATACTACTGTATGGTGTCGCTTGCTACTAGATTTTTTTTATATCATCTTGTAGATTTTCCTTGTCAATTATGTTATTCATAAAATAAAGATATTCTGATATTTGGATTTCAATGTTGTTGAAACAAGCCGCTAATCGATACCGGTAATATACATATATTGAAAAGAGAAATCCCTTTTCGTTTCCTTAAAAATAAATTGCACAAGAAGATGAAAGTAGCTAAGGGTGTGTTCGGAATTCTACCAAACACGCCCTTCTGTCACCAAAGTAAGCCATGGTTGAAAACTAATCAAATTTGTTAGCCTTGGATGAATCTAACTTCCAAAGTTCTCCCAATTATAACTATTTCAAATGCTGGTCTGCCCAATTGGATGTGAGAATATAAATCTTGGAACAGTTTCTGTAAAAAAAAAATTAATGACTGTTGGGGATGCTTTCCTTTCTGTCATCGAAAAAATGAATTCAATAATTGATCTGAATTTTTTTTTATGCAACTCACAGAATGAGAATAGCATTTGCATTTTAACAGTTTAAGAACCATTCTGTTTCACTAACGTTTATTTAATATCATTTTTAAAATTTTCTTCAGTCTAGAGATAACCCAATAGTAAAACTCAAATCAAATTGGAAATTCTAAGGCTAAGCATTTTATTACACTCTGACAGAACATTGTTACCAGAGGCAGATAATAAAATGCACTCTAACACTATACACTGTTACCGGAGACGGACAATAAAATACCCTTTGACAGCATACACTGAACATTACAAGAAGAAGACGATAAAGTACACTCTGACAGTATACACAGTTACCAGAGGCAGACAATAAAATAGACTGACAGTATGCACTGTTACAAGAGACAGACAATAAAATACACTATGACAGAATACACTGATACCAGAGACAGACAATAAAATACCCTCTGCCAGTATACACTGTTACAAGAGACAGACTATAAAATACGCTCTGACAGAATACACTGTCACAAGAGACAGACTATAAAATACGCTCTGACAGAATACACTGTTACAAGAGACAGACTATAAAATACGCTCTGACAGAATACACTGTTACAAGAGACAGACTATAAGATACCCTCTGCCAGTATACACTGTTACAAGAGACAGACTATAAAATACACTCTGACAGGATACACTGTCACAAGAGACAGACAATAAAATACACTCTGACAGAATACACTGTTACAAGAGACAGACAATAAAATACACTCTGACAGAATATACTGTTACAAGGGACAGACAATAAAATACGCTCTGACAGAATACACTGTTACAAGAGACAGACAATAAAATACACTCTGACAGAATACACTGTTACAAGAGACAGACAATAAAATACGCTCTGACAGAATACACTGTTACAAGAGACAGACTATAAAATACACTATGACAGAATACACTGTTACAAGAGACAGACTATAAAATACGCTCTGACAGAATACACTGTTACAACAGACAGACAATAAAATACGCTCTGACAGAATACACTGTTACAAGGGACAGACAATAAAATACGCTCTGACAGAATACACTGTTACAAGAGACAGACAATAAAATACACTCTGACAGAATACACTGTTACAAGAGACAGACAATAAAATACGCTCTGACAGTATACACTGTTACAAGAGACAGACAATAAAATACACTCTGACAGAATACACTGTTACAAAAGACAGACTATAAAATACACTATGACAGAATACACTGTTACAAGAGACAGACAATAAAATACACTATGACAGAATACACTGTTACAAGAGACAGACAATAAAATACGCTCTGACAGAATACACTGTTACAAGAGACAGACAATAAAATACGCTCTGACAGTATACACTGTTACAAGAGACAGACAATAAAATACGCTGACAGTTTGCACTGTTACAAGAGACAGACTATAAAATACACTATGACAGAATACACTGTTACAAGAGACAGACAATAAAATACGCTCTGACAGAATACACTGTTACAAGAGACAGACTATAAAATACACTCTGACAGAATACACTGTTACAAGAGACAGACAATAAAATACGCTCTGACAGAATACACTGTTACAAGAGACAGACTATAAAATACACTATGACAGAATACACTGTTACAAGAGACAGACAATAAAATACACTCTGACAGAATACACTGTTTCAAGAGACAGACAATAAAATACACTATGACAGAATACACTGTTACAAGAGACAGACAATAAAATACGCTCTGACAGAATACACTGTTACAAGAGACAGACAATAAAATACGCTCTGACAGAATACACTGTTACAAGAGACAGACTATAAAATACACTATGACAGAATACACTGTTACAAGAGACAGAATATAAAATACGCTCTGACAGAATACATTGTTACAAGAGACAGACAATAAAATACGCTCTGACAGAATACACTGTTACAAGAGACAGACAATAAAATACGCTCTGACAGTATACATTGTTACAAGAGACAGACAATAAAATACGCTCTGACAGAATACACTGTTACAAGAGACAGACTATAAAATACACTCTGACAGGATACACTGTCACAAGAGACAGACAATAAAATACACTCTGACAGAATACACTGTTACAAGAGACAGACAATAAAATACACCATGACAGTATACACTGTTACAAGAGACAGACTATAAAATACGCTCTGACAGAATACACTGTTACAAGAGACAGACAATAAAATACGCTCTGACAGAATACACTGTTACAAGGGACAGACAATAAAATACGCTCTGACAGAATACACTGTTACGAGAGACAGACTATAAAATACACTCTGACAGAATACACTGTTACAAGAGACAGACAATAAAATACGCTCTGACAGAATACACTGTTACAAGAGACAGACTATAAAATACACTCTGACAGAATACACTGTTACAAGAGACAGACAATAAAATACGCTCTGACAGAATACACTGTTACAAGAGACAGACTATAAAATACACTCTGACAGAATACACTGTTACAAGAGACAGACAATAAAATACACTCTGACAGTATACACTGTTACAAGAGACAGACTATAAAATACACTATGACAGAATACACTGTTACAAGAGACAGACAATAAAATACGCTCTGACAGAATACACTGTTACAAGAGACAGACTATAAAATACACTATGACAGAATACACTGTTACAAGAGACAGACAATAAAATACGCTCTGACAGAATACACTGTTTACAAGAGACAGACAATAAAATACGCTCTGACAGAATACACTGTAACAAGAGACAGACTATAAAATACGCTCTGACAGAATACATTGTCACAAGAGACAGACAATAAAATACGCTCTGACAGAATACACTGTTACAAGAGACAGACAATAAAATACGCTCTGACAGTATGCACTGTTACAAGAGACAGACATTAAAATACGCTCTGACAGTATACACTGTTACAAGAGACAGACTATAAAATACACTCTGACAGATACACTGTTACAAGAGACAGACTATAAAATACCCTCTGCCAGTATACACTGTTACAAGAAACAGACAATAAAATACGCTCTGACAGTATACACTGTTACAAGAAACAGACAATAAAATACGCTCTGACAGTATATACTGTTACAAGAGACAGACTATAAAATACGCTCTGACAGAATACACTGTTACAAGAGACAGAAAGGGTCGGATTTAAATGAAGAGAGGCCCTAGGCGAATCCACAAGTGAGGCCCTAGGCGAATCCACAAGTGAGGCCCTAGGCGAATCCACAAGTGAGGCCTCTCCCAAAGCCAACACCCTTGCGACTAGAGGAAGATGGAAGTGTATTTTAAACAAAATTCAATGAAACCGATTAAATACCTACAAAGCTTGGGATCAGCAGGTGTGTTCAGTAGTGGCAGTTAGGCCAGCGGCTCTCTTTACATCTGTTGAAAGAACATTTCTTGCACCACGGTATCGAAACAAATGTGATGTCTGATAACATCGTATCAGCTCAGTTGACATGGTCATGCGATGTATAATCATCACTTGGCGTCGGTCGTCGTCCGTAAACTTTTATATTTTAATCTTCTTCTCTGAAACCACCACGCCAATTGGAACCAACTTGGTAGGAATGTTCAATAGATGGTCCTCTACATAGTTTATGTTTAATTAAATACTGATCAGAAGTACACAAAAGAAACAAGAGGCCCAAAAAGTATAAATTATTTATTGCTCATTTGTTTTTGGAGAGGATTTTGAATGCATTCCTTAAGAAAATCCCTTTCAAAAACATGCATAACATCATTATATAACTATTACCGTTTTTGACATAAAAGGGGTCAAAAAAAGGGGGGGGATATAAAGTGTGCAGCTTTATGAGTTATAGATGTCAATAAATTTATTTTCAAACTATCTAATTTCAAAAAGGGGTCTAAAGGGGTCTCAAATTCGAAATTTCGCATATTTGAAAGGTTTATAATATTTTTTATTTTTCTTCCGATTTTGACGTAATTTTGTTGTTGTTAAATGAATTGTATTGAGAGCTTTCGGTAGTGTGTCAACGGGTTTCCTCTATCTTTTACGGTTTCCGAGATAAACTTGACCGAAAGAGACCGAAAAGTGCAAATTTCCAAAATTTTAAAGGTTTTATTTTTCATCCAATTTTAATGCAGTTTTTAGCAAAGTCATCATCTTAAAGTGTTATTGATGGGCCATATGAAATGTGCTATTTCATTTCAAAAAGGGGCCCAAAATTAAGAAATTTTACATATTTGATATTTTTTTATATTTTTTATCTAATTTTGATGTTGTTTTGTTGTTGTTGTTGTTGTTGTTGAATGGATTGTGTTGTAAAAGTGCTTTCGGTAATATGCCAACAGTTCCCTCTGTATTCTACTGAACAATGTCCTTTTAATTTTATTGAAATCCTACTTTAATGGGTTGCAATTGAACATTTGATCCTATGTAAAAATGAATATAATATTTGTTCTTAAAATCTAGACTTTGTTGAAAATTGAACACAAAATTGAATATGAATAATCAGGTGAGCCTTTAGTGTTTTCAACTTATTTATCTCATTGCTTTCCTGGAAGGACATAATCATTACAGAAATAAATGCTAGTGTCAAGTTATTGGCCTAAGAGAGTATTATTCTGAATGGAGTGCAAGGAAAATTACAGAAGGGTAGTTTAGAGACTACAATGCGTTATGACAGCATGTGTAAGAAAGGTCTATGACAAATTGACAGTGTCAAAAAATTATACACCTTGACTGGAGGCCCCTATCGGTAAATCCGGCACTGGAAACAGGCAATGAAATACATCCCGACATAATGACGAACTGAAAGAGAAATCCATTTACAAAATTATCACACATAGCAATATAAGTACGGGCGTTCTACGTTTGCGCCAATTCATCGTTCATTTGCGCCACATTACATTTGCGCCAATGCTACGTCTGCGCCAATAAATTTTCTGAATAACAAATGCGCCAAAAATAAATTCATACGTTTACGCCAATTTACCTTAAATTGTTTACCTTAAATTGTTTTACTGATGATTTTAAGCATAATGTATTTATGAATGACTTTTACAGCTAATTTTTGTACTCTTTTGCAAGACCTAAACTTTGTATCTTCCGCCACCAAGCCTGTCCTAAGTGGAACCGACACGACTTGATTACCACTTCGGGAAACATTTTCCTCACAACTGTGTGCATCCTTTCTTCAAAATCTAGATGAATTGTCTCAATTTCTAACGACAAATTAAACTTTCAGTAACAACATTCTTGGAGCAAAGTAAACATTTTTCTGTAACATTCTCCTGACTTTGACGACAACAGACAAAACACAAGTGGGATATAATGTCCGTTCCTAAAACCATGAAATGTGTAAAGTTGCGAAAAATATTTTGGACAACATTTAAATGTTTCATCGACAAAGATTTCTACGTCACTACAAAAAAAATTTAAGTTTTGTTCACACCCTAGCATAATTATTCCACTTTCAAAATCATTTACAAGAACAAAATCCTCATGTTTATTGGTAACCATGTCAATGTCTTCTAAAATCTCATGGAACTCTTCACGATTTTTTGGTTGAGCCGGGAACAACTTTCGTCTTTCTCTATACATGGACTGGCGAATACAAATAATCTCACCTTTTTGTAAGTTGTCTTCTTCCATTCTTACCAGTTCTGAATTAAAAATAAATTAATATAATTCTACTGGGTTAAAATCAAAACCATAGATTATCATTAATACATACAAATGAAACACAAAAAACAATAAGTAAGTAAGTAAAAAAATTTTCATTCCCCATAAATCAGTTAAAGTTGTTGATGTTAATTTTGTAAAATGGTAAGTGGTGAGTTTTATCAAATTATTTTTTCATAAATAATTTGAGATTTTCCTAAGAAAAAATTGCCAAATTGTTTAATATTTTCACATTACAAAATGAAAGTAAACCACTTAACTTATTTTCACTAGAGTTTCTGACAAAGTAACTTGGGATGTACTTTGATCGATAAACTGAACAATTTCTACTCTTTGACAAATAAAGATATAATGGAATTAATTTCCTTCGTCTCTAAAGTTACATATATTGCAGAAACGCTCATGTTTTGGAATGTTATTCCATCGATCAGTTTCGATTTGAAATTTTTAAATCGAAAAGGGTATTTTGCAAATATATACTCTTTATATAAATTATAATATGAGTAAATATTTTTCTAATACAAATTCCGTCTTCTGGATAAACTTGTCACATAATATTTGCTGTCATTGGTAAATGTAAAATACACTGATTCTTCCACTGATATAACTCAACACTATGTCGTTTAATAACGGGTTGACATACGCATTTCATCTTGAATAGATTACTCTAGACTGATACATATAATACTTGTAACAGTACCTACCTGTATCTGCTCAACTCATCTTCATTCTGCAGTAATTTTACCTCAAAATTTAAGACTCTTAATTTGATTTTTTTCTCTAATAGATAACCATAACGGTCAATTTCAACTCTAGGTGTATTGGATCTTACTGTCTATATACTGATAAGATTGGCTTAATAAATCGCAGGTGTATTTCTTCCAGAATGTCCAAATCTTAAAACCCCCAAATTTTACATGAATAGAAATAGAAATAGAAATACTTTATTAGACCAATTAAGGACTCTTGCGGGTTTATAATTTGATACAATGATTACAATGATTAGAATACATAACACAAATTGATGAATTATAATAGTGATTTACCAGTAGGGAAGCAGGCAACCAAGGGAGATAACAAATTAACCGTTATATGGATTATTCCCCTTTGTCCAATATTAGACAACTTAGTGAAATGGGTGTGGCCGATTCCCTCCTAGGAATGTAGACCTAGCAACTTATATTAAATATGCATATACAACAACATGGGTTCAATCAAATTAAAGAATCCAACAATTAAAGTTGGAATTCAATAGGAATTGAAATATTTCTCAGTTTTCTATAGGGAGAGCATAAACTGATAAAGAGCCTTCGGAGCTTGCTCAGATAATTTTTTTCAGGCGATGGTAAATAATCGTTATAATTGAATAATAGGCCTAAATAAGAATATTATGAATGTTGCACCATAGCTCATTATACGTTTCGAAAAACTCAATATTTTCGTTTGTTTCAACATTCAAATTTTTTTTTTTAACCTCTAACATCGACTTTCGGTTTCCATAGTGAACAAAAATCTTCAAAAACGTTCAAGTAATTTTGTAAATTTGATTCCGATTCATCTATCGAAAATATTTATCGACGTTGGACATTTTATTGGCACGGTTACCTGGATTAGGTTAACTCGAATAATACTGCGCCCTCTATCGGCACTATCGCTGGATGCAAAACGTAATATAACGACTGGATTATTCGGGTTAGGATTAGGTAATAATAACGAAAAATTAGGATTACCTGAGAGACTAAGTGCCGGAATACAATTCCGGATCAGGAACCTATTTCACGGGAATATATCGGGTAATTGTAATTTTATTTCTTAGAGTTACCTGGTCTTATTATTACCCGGAAGTTCTAGGGATTTCATTATTGGACATAAAGAATTGAAAGAATTATTATTATTATATATCAATTTGTAATTGATAATACATTTTAAATCAATACACCAAAAAGATATGAAATGTACTTCGTAAATATATTTACAAAGATGGAATTACATAATAAATAAATAAATAAGCTTTATTTAGATTCGGCATGGTTAAAACAACATACAACATAAGCTCTGTTGAGCTTTTAACCGACATACACAGACACAAAATAAATAACAAATAACAAGCATGCAACATACAGCTAAAATACAAGACTAAGTAAGCATTACATGTAAAATACTAACAGTTACAAGATAAGCAAAAAAGCAGATTAAAAGCTGATGTTATAAGCTAAGCATACCAAGAGCTAATGTAGCAAACTATGAACAACTAAAAGCTGATATTATGAGCAAAGCATAAACATTTTATAAGCACAATAAATAAAAACTGGATATGACCTAGATGGTAGAAATTTAAACAAATTTAAAAGTCAGCACAAACTGAACATTTACATACATTTCCATTCCAAGATTTTAAAATATTCTTAAACTGATTAAAATTGGAAATTTTTCTAAAATCATCAGGTAGGTCATTCCATAAAACAGCTGCTGCATATTTAAAACTATTCTTACCGAAGGTAGATGTTCGCACCCTAAGTATATCTACAATATTGGAATATCTAAAATTATATTTACAATCTTTAAAAACAACTAAATCATGTAAACAAGATGGTGAAAGTTTGTTTAAAATCTTAAAACATTCAATAGCCATGGTACGCATTCTTCTAACTTTCAGAGATGGAACTTTAGCTTTTTCTAATAACTCATCATATGTGCTCTCATAGTCCTCGTATATAAATCGTAAAGCCCTCGCCTGGATTTTTTCTAATTTAGAGGTATTACTTTTATTGCAAAAATGCCACGCCAAAGGACAAATATTAAAATTAGACAAAATGAAAGTATGAAAAATTGTTAATTTATTTAATTTTGAAAGAAAACAACCAATGCGCTTTAAAACATTCAACTGTTGAGAAGCTTTACGACATATATTTTTAATATGATAATTGAAATTAAGTTGGTAATCAATATCTATTTCTAGTAATTTTACCACTTCATCACAAGTAATTTCAGCTGACTCTATTTTAAATACTGGTGTCTTGGCATGTGTCTTATTGCCAACTGCAATGGTTTGAAACTTATCTGGATTAGCCTGCATACAATTGAATTTGAACCAGTCTATCAATACTGAGCTTTCTTTTTCAAGTATATCAATTAATTTCTCATAATTATCATTTACATAAGACAAGGTGTTATCGTCAGCATAATTATACAATGTACCATATTCAATAAAATAAAAGATGTCGTTAATAAAAATTTTAAATAACAAGGACCAAGTATAGAACCTTGAGGTACACCTTTTTGTATATCAGCCCAACTGCTGAGATCTCCCTGAAGTTTGATTTGTTGTTTACGACCTGTTAAATAATTTCTAAGTAATTCCACAGATTTTGGAGATAGGCCGTATGCAGACAGCCTACAAAGGAGAATGTCATGTGGAAGACAGTCAAAAGCCTTCGAAAGATCCATAAGAATTGCTGCCACATACTGATTTTTATCTAGAGCTGTTTTCCAATCTTCAAGGAGTCTCAGCAAAGTTGTCTGACAACCATGACCCTTTCTAAACGCGCATAAAAAAGTATGAAAAATATTTTCAAATAAATCAGTTAGTTGGTCAGATAAAACCATTTCATAAACTTTAGAAATTGTGGGTAAGATGCTAACTGGCCGGTAGTTCTTTTTGTCTAAAGGGTCATTTTTTTATGTAGTGGAACAACCTGAGCTTCTTTTAACCTGGTTGGAAAAACACTGGTTTTGATAGTGTTATTAACAAGTGTTGTTATATGCTTGTTAAGTACAGGTGCACCAGCACGTAAAAGTTTAGATGAGATCTGATCTACACCAGTAGCTTTCTTGATGTTTATTTTGCTAACCAGTTTGTTTACAGTGTCAACATCTGTAGGTTTAAAATCAAACAGTGTATTATGTTGTGTATTGTTCTTAATTTTCAATATACTAGGGTGACTATTTCCATCAAAAATAACATCTTTGCCAATGTCATTTGCAACATTTACAAAAAAGTGTTAAAGGTATCACATATATCTTTAGTGTTGTTCACAATCTTATCATTTTCTACTAGTACAATTTTCTGTTGACTACCTATAGATTTTTTTGATAGAAAATGGTTTGACTGTGGTGTAAAAATGTTTAGATTTTTGTCCACCAGTACATCTTTCCTGAAAATATCTGTTAATAGATTTTCTTTTTAGTTTGGTAACAAGATTTCTTTGTTTTCTGTATGCTTCCCAGGTTTTATTTGTTTTGTATTTCTCAAATTTCGATCGTAGCATTTGTTTTTTGTATATGGCTTTTCTCAGCTCTCTGTTCATATACGGTACTGAGTTTTTTCGAGGGTATCTATACTTTATGGGTGCACGATGATCAATGACCTGTGAGACTTTAGTTTCAAAATCATTATACATAGTGTTTATATCATCTACACACTCACTAGAATCATGTAAATAAACAGTATTATCTAGATCACTAATATATTTATTAACATCAAAATCTTTAAAACTTCTATATTGTATCTTGCTGTTTACACAATTTGGTGTATTACCTTTAATAAATGTTGATATCATATGATGACAATCACTGACTCCAGTGTTAAAATTAAGTGTCTTAAAACAAAGATTGTTTTTATTAGTAAGTATAACATCTACTAATGATGGTTCACATCCTTTCATAAAACATGCAGGATTTTTAACAATATTTGTTAAATCAAAAATATCACATAAATCATCAAGTACCTGCGATTTATCAGGAGTCAAAATATCATAGTTAAGATCACCAATAACCATGTAATTTTCTATAAATTTAGAACCTTTATCTAATAAAATGTTCATATGGTTAGCGAAAATATCATTAGCCATTGATTGAGGTCTATAAATAGCATATATTAACCATTTGGTTTTATCCAGAGTAACTTCATACACAATATTTTCAAGAGTCTTACATTCAATGTCAAAACGTCTCCGTGATGGTATGTCGGCACGCATGAAAGTAGCTATGCCCCCTCCGTGGTCAGTACGGTCTCTCCGCTGAAGTTTGTAGCCACCAGCCTCAAATATGGAATCTTTAAAAGATGAATCTAATTTAGTTTCTGATATTATGAGACAGTCAACAACTTTATCTAATAAAATATCTTTGATTTCATCATATTTGTATCTCAGACTGTTTATATTCAGGTAACAAATTAGAAAGTTTTTCGTATGTTTCTTTCTGGCATCTATTAGTTCGGTGAAAATGTTAATATTTGAACCTTCTGAAGATAACGACAGAGAGCTTATATCTGCATTTTGTAACGAATTGTCAAAAAATGAATCAGGGAATTTGAAGGAGTTGCATTCACCGCATAGCCATGGCTCATCAGAATTACTCAACGATATATACTCGGTTGGTGAAACCTTAGCACATTTGATGCTGGTTACTGGTTACTGGTATCTTCCTCCTCTCTTAGGAGCACTCCCTTTGGGATTCAACATTAAAATCTCATAAGAAATTATCAAGTTACTTTCCTTTGTTATAGCACTGTCTGCATAGCCTGTACGTACCGGATTTTGGTGGCGCTTTGAGGCCAACACATTTAAGATGGTTCTGGACACTCAAAACATCCATCGCAAACTATGGATGCCAGAAATGGTTAAATCATCAGAAACAAAGCTATTTGCCGATGACAGCCTACTCTTCCGTACCATCAACAACCAAGCTGACAGCGTATTATTACAGAATGACTTAACATCGCTACAAGATTGGGAAGATAAATGGCAAATGAGTTTCAACGCCAAGAAATGCCAAATCATTCGAATAACACCTAAGTCTAAGAACAGACCACCACTGCCAACAACTTACAAACTACATGGACACACATTAGATACAGTAGACGCAAGTAAATACCTAGGTGTCACCATCTCTAACAACCTCACCTGGGACAGGCACATAGACAATACAATTGGCAAAGGCAACACAACATTGGGATTTATTCGACGCAACTTAAAAGACTGCACCAAACCAGTGAAATCAGCAGCATATACATCCATGGTGAGACCAACAATGGAGTATGCAAGCTCGATCAGTATGGGACCCAACAAACCGGAAAAAGATTGGCAACCTTGAAAAAGTACAGAAAAGAGCAGCAAGATTCGTTTTCAATAATTACACAGACCGAACACCTGGCTGTGTTACTAAAATGGTAGAATCCTTGAAGTGGGAAAAATTAGAAGAAAGGAGAAAGTCTAATAGACTATGCATGCTGTATAAAATCAAAAATGGATTAATTGATATAGACAGCCACCAATATATCCAAGCCAATGACAGCAGGACTAGAGGCAAAGATCGCCTTTATCAAGAAAGAACGAGCAGTGAGGCCTTCGGAAATTCGTTCTTCCCCAAGACCATCAGGGACTGGAACTAACTGCCAGCTAATACAACTCCGGCCAACACAGTAGAGGGATTCAGGAGCGCCCTCAAGGCGCATCCTGACAGCAACTAGACCAGCTCCCACCTGTATATAGTTTTACCTGTAAATAGTCGGTAGAAGACTGCTGTGTTGCCCGACACTGCGCAAAGTTTTCGCGGAACCTTATACATTCACGTGTGAATCCGGTTCCTAAATTGGAAGAAGAAGAAGAAGAAAGATGAACATCAATTTTACAGACTGAACAGGTCCATTCGGATGTTTCTTTTGTTTTACTAATTTTGTTTTTTCCGGGTAATAATAAGACCAGGTAATTCTAACAAATAAAATTACGATTACCCGATTTTTTCCCGTGAAATAGATTCCTGAACCGGAATTGTATTCCGGTGCTTAGTCTTTCAGGTAATCCTAATATTTCGTTATTATTACCCAATCCAGGTAAATCCGGGTAATCGTAGCCAGTGCCTATTTTATTTGATATTGGTGACTGCAAGGTGAGTTTGGTGGAATTCCGAACGCGTCATAAATAACATATCTATGATCATATATCTCCCCTGCTATGACATCTTCCCTGTTCTTGTTGATATTCCCCTAAATCTGTCAAATTAGGATTTATTTATTTGGTAGGTCTATTTGTCCATTTCATTTGCCATTGACACATTCACAAATCAGATCCTAATCTCGTTGAATTTGGCTCTCGGGGCTATTTTTTCCCTTCATTATTCAGATCCATTTATTAATTCCCATTTTGAGACCATCTGCATGACCTGTGGCTGTACTGTACACTGTAGTTATATACGATAACGTAACCCTCATTCCGCTTGTGCTCCAGTTAGGGTTACGAATCGGTCCCATTCAACGTATGGGAGCCAATTTAAATTTTCGTTGAGTGAATATTTCAACTTTCTTTTTGCATATCTGCCATCTGGTCATAACTTATTTATTATTCCCTACAATTTTTAAGTAATGGCGATACGAAATAAGAGTTACAATACCTGTTTCTACCTTCACGATCGATTTAGTATTCGAAAATTGTTTCTTGTTCGCCACAGCACCTTACGTATACTCTCGTGATGGGCAGAGCCTATCCATATATGGATCTGAATGCCAAATATGAAAAACGTTACTATCCTACCGTGACATCTGCTCGGTCATGCAATAATGTCGGTCATTTGTTTTGATTTACAATTCTCGCGCAGCACGAGACCAATGACGTCATTCTGTATATTCATAGCATACATAAACACAGAGGGAATACTTTTCAACGTCAAAATTACAAGATGAGATTAAAACAGAGAAGTTTGAATTGAATAAATTCCATGCAAGTAAAAAAGATCCTTTTTACTAATGTCTTTTTTTCCTGATCGCTTGTTAAATATGTTTCCATCGATGGTATTCCCCAAACATTTGTATTTTTCCGGTTTGTTGACACAATCGACACCACAGTTCATGACCGTTTCAGGAATGTAGGCCAAGCAAATTGTATTTTAAAATACTTTGAAAATATGATGATTGATCATTCAGATTCCACCATTTTCAAGAAAATGGCCGATTTTACCAGGAAAATACATGCAAGTGCTCTCCATTAGTCACAAAATGGCAGATTATTTTGCATTTCAACTGCTGCTTTAATAACAAATATACCCCTTACTTCTTGGGGTAATGAAATGAAATTCACAGAGAAGATAGAAAAAGAATTAATTTAACAGCAATAATCAAAATTTATAGCATAAATTGAACAGAGAATTAAATTAAACCAGACAGAAAAATGAGATTGTCTGGGTAAAAAAAACCTGTCATTATTACAAATAGCATCAACTAAACTGTATTGTTACCACTCTGTGATAATAAATGTGATTAAAATAAATTGAAATCAGTCATTAATTGTTTTACCAAAATATGTCGGTCTAATAGATTGTATTGACAAAAGCAAAAACACCAAATTCACTGGATTAAATACTTTTTACGTGAGTAAGCAAGTTTAATATTTGCATCAAATAATTAATTTTTAATACTTCAATTTCAAACTATTTGAAAAAAAACATCTTTTGAAATTTTTCAGACAAATCAATTACACTGAAAAAGCTAAAATACTGAACTTTCTTAATCTGGTTTACTTTTTAAGTTTGGTTGGCCTATGACAAAATCATGTGCTTTATTGAACTTTGACCGACTATGTGACGTCGTACGACGCCATTTGGAAAAAGGGTGGTAAACAAATTATGGGTCAGTATGAAATTATTATCGATCTTTTTTCCATGGAACTTTACACATGTGAGCAAGAATAGATGAGGAACATAATTAAAAAGAAAAAAATGTTTACTTTTCAAACATGAAAAAAATAATCAAACATTATCCAATTACTGACTGACTTATTGTCAGACGAGGATACATGTTTTACTATGATTGATCCAAATAAGGATATCTCCAAAACGAGGCAAGTGCACGTGAAATAGCAACTTGTAAACAAAATGTCGGACAGAAAGAAGATTTCATGCATTCAAATTTTCAGATGGATATAAGTCTATCATGGATTGATGCAGCGTTTACTTAGCACCTCAAGGTTTACCTAAATATATTTATCTTTCACCCCCGTTAATTTTTCCAACCACTTACAATGGA
This sequence comes from Bathymodiolus septemdierum, assembly GCA_963383655.1. Taxonomy (NCBI): domain Eukaryota; kingdom Metazoa; phylum Mollusca; class Bivalvia; order Mytilida; family Modiolidae; genus Bathymodiolus; species Bathymodiolus septemdierum. The sequence goes on from OY726520.1 coordinate 83,501,299, forward strand.
ATTAGGACAAAAAAATGCCCGGTGTGAATCACTCCGGGCGCTGCTCCCATACGTTGAATGGGACCGATTCGTATCCCTCGCTGGGAGCAAAAGCGGACTGAGGGTTACGTTATCGTATCTACACTGTAGTAACCATCGGTACTGGCCGCGGACCAACTATCACCAAGTACCAATTATCGCCAAATTGCATGTTAGCGGGACAGGAATTTTTGAAGACAACTTGTATTATCGTCCCGGTAATTTGAATTTAACTAGTTTAGATTTTGATATTAATAAAATAAATCAGTTGTTAACTGACCAACATTCTAAGGTCATTTTAAATAAACTACAACTTTTATCTACTCAAGAACATGATAATAAACTATTTTTCTTTGCAAATATCTATCCAAAAGATTTTATTTTACAAGATTATCTTTCATTAAAACTTCCAGTAAATATTACTAGAGAACTAACCAGATTAAGATTAAGTTCTCATAGCCTTTTAATTGAAAAAGGTAGATATTTTAGACCAAAAATAAAAAGAGAAAATAGATTATGCTCTCAATGCAATCAAATAGAAGATGAACAACACTTTCTTATTCATTGCACTAAATTTGCTAATGTTAGAAAACTTTTATTAAAAAAATTGAACATTAACCTGCAAGATCTGTGTCTAAGTGAATATATGAAAACAATAACTAGATTGTTAAATCCAAATAGTATTGATGACACTATGAATATATGTCACTATTATCTATATATCAAAGATTGTATGAGTATCAGATAAGTTTATTTTTCTTTAATATGATATTTTGTCATTTAAAAATGTAATGTATTCATAATTATCTATGTTTACTGATTTAATATCATGTTAATGTGGGGAGGACATCAATGTTTGATTGATTTTTCATATTAATAAAAACTTGAAGTTTGAAACTATATGTTTTCATATGTCATATGTTTTCGTATCATCCATTTTATTTTGATTTCTAGTGCACACGTTATTTTTGACGTGTCTTCCGGTTTCTATTTCTGGAACGTAAACAGGGGCGCATTTCTTTTAGGTGAATCTGGAACATGTTTCACTTCATTGTTCCAGAAAACAAAATCATGATTTGTTGCTTTAAAAAACGATACGTTTCAAAATTATGTTTCAAGAAATCAGAAACCGTCAATTCCGAACTTCATTTAACATGTCGCAAAATTTCATACGGTTTGTGAAAAAATACAAACTGTAATATTAGTATTACATGTGTATATTTTGCTTCATAAGAAAATGCAGAGATATCTTGCACAGACAAGTAGAGCTTAAAAATTGAGTGATCTAATAAAACATTAAATTTAAATGATACAATGCCTCGTCAATTGACACCAATTGAAATAAAGTCATTACTTACTTACTTACTTACTTACATCAGATACATACATTGTTTACATGATGTACCTGTATATACCTACTTACATGATATACCTGTATATACCTACTTACATGATGTACCTGTATATATCTACTTACATGATGTACCTGTATATACCTACTTACATGATGTACCTGTATATACCTACTTACATGATGTACCTGTATATACCTACTTACATGATGTACCTGTATATACCTACTTACATGATGTACCTGTATATACCTACTTACACGATGTACCTGTATATACCTACTTACATGATGTACCTGTATATACCTACTTACATGATGTACCTGTATATACCTACTTACATGATGTACCTGTATATACCTACTTACATGATGTACCTGTATATACCTACTTACATGATGTACCTGTATATACCTACTTACATGATGTACCTGTATATACCTACTTACATGATGTACCTGTATATACCTACTTACATGATGTACCTGTATATACCTACTTACATGATGTACCTGTATATACCTACTTACATGTACATTATATATATACAAATGTACGATGTACATTTAGTCTTTAAAAAGTTAAGACTCTGGAACCGAAAATTTAATTAAACAAAAATTCAACATGATCTGTATTTTATAGTAATCTTTTTCTCTAATTATTGTCTGGAAATTAGTGCCAGTCATGAACTTCAACTGTGCAAGCAAAATTAGTCAACTATATTCCGAAATACCAATAATGCTGTGAATATTTGTACATGTATAGAATTGTTAATAAAGAATTTTTTTATGTTGGTGGTGTGCATATTCAGAGAAGATGGTGGACTTTACAATTATTTTACTTTTCAAATTTTTAGATTGATAATCATATTTTTGTTTTCCCTTTTTGACAAATGTTACAGTTAAGAAGGAACATATAATTTTAAACAAGGCCATGAAAGGGTAATCCCTATTATTTTTGGTTTAAAGAACAAAAAGAAAGAAAAAAACCCAAATATGAACAATAGACAATGAATACCAAACAATCTATATGACTAGACCAGATGTTAGTACAAGTTACCAAATCTTGTATTAAACTGCCTTGGCGATACAATGAATAGCATGCTTAGCTCAAATGAAGTAGATCATTGGTTCGATTTACTGGCCGGTTCAAACCAAAACTATGAAATCATTATTTGCTGCTTCTTATTATTATTAAGGAATAAGAGCAGAGAAACTACTACGCAATGGAGAATACACTCCAACTGTAGATTCTTAAAAATAATCAACGAGACCCTAACGGGTCGAGTTGATTAATTTTAAGAATCTACAAGTTGGAGTGTATTCTCTTACATAATACATTTTCTTCTTCAATGGTGTTTTCATTATATATTTTTACACTTTTAAAGTTTAGAAAGCCAATTAAAACAAAAATTAACAAAAATAAAACGACAATTTTTTATCGGTCAACGTCCTATCAGTTCTCGTTTATATTTAGATATTTCAAGGTCTTTCAAGTGAAAAGAATCGTTTATATTTAGATATTTCAAGGTCTTTCAAGTGTCCCAAATGTTCACCTGTGGTCTGTCTGATTTGTTATTATTTGCGGTTAGTTGTTTTTGTATTGCAAGAATACATTTTAAATGTTCATGTACTTGTCAGTTCTGAACATAAATTATGCCAGGTCTGAAATACTTCTATCGTGTCTTGTATATATTGATCAATTGCTTTTTTAATCAAATTGTTGATATTTTTTTTTAACAAATCTTACCATCAAGAGTCATATATACTAATTATAGCGTATAGTAGTGTGGTCATCGTAGCCGAGTGGTTAGATGGAAGTTTTGATAGTCAAAGAAGACTTTAAAAAGTCCTGTAGTGGTTTGATACCAGAAATTCCCAAAATATGTATGTCACGTTTTTAAGCCTAAAACAGTAAAAGGTTAAAGTTCATATTTTCAAGAACAGAAGAATAAACTATAGACTCTTAAAAATAATCCACTGTTCGAACAATGGTATAACGTCAGAGAAATGTATTATTAGTGGAGGGACACAACATATATTTCATCAGAAAGTAACAACTGTCACTCGCTTGCTGATGTTCTGTGTAAATGTAGTATTAAATAAGGAAGTACATTGTAATTACCTGTTCAATGTACCCTGATTTTGTTCAAAGTAGTAATTGCATGGACTATGTTTGTAAATAGATATTATCATATATGAACAGTTTGGATGTTTATAAATAGATATTATCATATATGAACAGTTTGGATGTTTATAAATAGATATTATCATATATGAACAGTTTGGAGTTGTAAATAGATATTATCATATATGAACAGTTTGGATGTTTGTAAATAGATATTATCATATATGAACAGTTTGGATGTTTGTAAATAGATATTATCATATATGAACAGTTTAGAGATGTAAATAGATATTATCACATATGAACAGTTTGGAGTTGTAAATAGATATTATCACATATGAACAGTTTGGATGTTTGTAAATAGATATTATCATATATGAACAGTTTGGAGATGTAAATAGATATTATCATATATGAACAGTTTGGAGATGTAAATAGATATTATCATATATGAACAGTTTGGATGTTTGTAAATAGATATTATCATATATGAACAGTTTGGATGTTTGTAAATAGATATTATCATATATGAACAGTTTGGAGATGTAAATAGATATTATCATATATGAACAGTTTGGAGATGTAAATAGATATTATCATATATGAACAGTTTAGAGTTGTAAATAGATATTATCACATATGAACAGTTTAGAGTTGTAAATAGATATTATCACATATGAACAGTTTGGAGATGTAAATAGATATTATCATATATGAACAGTTTAGAGTTGTAAATAGATATTATCATATATGAACAGTTTGGAGATGTAAATAGATATTATCATATATGAACAGTTTGGATGTTTATAAATAGATATTATCATATATGAACAGTTTGGATGTTTGTAAATAGATATTATCATATATGAACAGTTTGGAGTTATAAATAGATATTATCATATATGAACAGTTTGGAGTTGTAAATAGATATTATCATATATGAACAGTTTGGAGTTGTAAATAGATATTATCATATATGAACAGTTTGGATGTTTGTAAATAGATATTATCATATATGAACAGTTTGGAGTTATAAATAGATATTATCATATATGAACAGTTTGGATGTTTGTAAATAGATATTATCATATATGAACAGTTTGGATGTTTGTAAATAGATATTATCATATATGAACAGTTTGGAGATGTAAATAGATATTATCATATATGAACAGTTTGGAGATGTAAATAGATATTATCACATATGAACAGTTTGGAGATGTAAATAGATATTATCACATATGAACAGTTTGGAGTTGTAAATAGATATTATCACATATGAACAGTTTGGAGATGTAAATAGATATTATCACATATGAACAGTTTGGAGATGTAAATAGATATTATCATATATGAACAGTTTGGAGATGTAAATAGATATTATCACATATGAACAGTTTGGAGATGTAAATAGATATTATCATATATGAACAGTTTGGAGTTGTAAATAGATATTATCACATATGAACAGTTTGGAGTTGTAAATAGATATTATCATATATGAACAGTTTAGAGTTATAAATAGATATTATCATATATGAACAGTTTGGAGATGTAAATAGATATTATCACATATGAACAGTTTGGAGATGTAAATAGATATTATCATATATGAACAGTTTGGAGTTGTAAATAGATATTATCATATATGAACAGTTTGGAGTTGTAAATAGATATTATCATATATGAACAGTTTAGAGTTATAAATAGATATTATCATATATGAACAGTTTGGAGATGTAAATAGATATTATCACATATGAACAGTTTGGAGTTGTAAATAGATATTATCATATATGAACAGTTTGGAGTTGTAAATAGATATTATCATATATGAACAGTTTGGATGTTTATAAATAGATATTATCATATATGAACAGTTTAGAGTTATAAATAGATATTATCATATATGAACAGTTTGGATGTTTGTAAATAGATATTATCATATATGAACAGTTTGGATGTTTGTAAATAGATATTATCATATATGAACAGTTTGGATGTTTGTAAATAGATATTATCATATATGAACAGTTTGGATGTTTGTAAATAGATATTATCATATATGAACAGTTTGGAGATGTAAATAGATATTATCACATATGAACAGTTTGGAGATGTAAATAGATATTATCACATATGAACAGTTTGGAGATGTAAATAGATATTATCATATATGAACAGTTTGGAGTTGTAAATAGATATTATCACATATGAACAGTTTGGAGATGTAAATAGATATTATCACATATGAACAGTTTGGAGATGTAAATAGATATTATCATATATGAACAGTTTGGAGTTGTAAATAGATATTATCACATATGAACAGTTTGGAGATGTAAATAGATATTATCACATATGAACAGTTTGGAGATGTAAATAGATATTATCATATATGAACAATTTGGAGTTGTAAATAGATATTATCATATATGAACAGTTTAGAGTTATAAATAGATATTATCATATATGAACAGTTTAGAGTTATAAATAGATATTATCATATATGAACAGTTTGGATGTTTATAAATAGATATTATCATATATGAACAGTTTGGAGATGTAAATAGATATTATCACATATGAACAGTTTAGAGATGCCAAAGGGATAATCAGAATACGTAAATCAAAGAAGGACAGACAACACAATACATGTACCTGTAGCTGAAAGAAAAAATACAAAATAACCAACAATGATCTATAAAACACTATACAGAAAACTAAAGATCGAGCAATACGAACCCCACTAAAAACGTGGATGAACTCGGGTGCACCGGAAGGGTTAGCAGTTCCTGCTCAACTAGTGGCACCCGTCATGTTACTCTAGTTACAAACACGGTGATAAGTCATGAACGAGTAAAGGATCGGGAAGTGTTTACGACAAGTAGAACATATCCATGGTCATTTGTGACACAGATATTCTGCAACGTTTAATCAAGTATGATGACCGTTAAACTTTCGAAGTGATGATTTCAATATAATATAAGAATTGTGAGTGTACAAGTATTTTGACAATACAAATTCAGAACTGAATACTTTGATATTGTTAGGTATGCTTTTATTATGACATGATTTAATTAATGATATTTTATTTTCATGAAAGTTGCCTACTAGACCAGAATCAGGTAAAAGGTATGCCAAAGAAATTTAAAGGAGAAAACACAAAATCGGCTGTTGCTAAAGCAAGAAAACAAGAACAGAGAGAAGAAGAAATAGCTAAGAAGGAGAAAGAAAAAGAAGATGAATATTGGCGAGACGATGATAAACATATTGCAAAAAAACAACAGAGAAAGGTTTGCATATTCATCAAATTTTTAAATATATTTCAGAAACTACAAAAAATTGTGTTAATTATTTTATATTGGTTGCTTTTGTATTCCATAAATCTGAATTTACGTGTATTTTTATAATATAATAAATAAGCCATTATATGATTAAATGATGTAGTGAACTGATATCCCACCTCTCCAATGCAGCATTGTACCACAACAATATTAGGAACCAGTACATTGTATGAAAGTGTTTGGTTGTCTCATGAGTCATGACATATGGTTGAGTAACACACTGTTTCCAACTATAATAGTGATTTATTGAGGAGAGAAAAATGTGTTTTAGTTTAATTATACACAATCTAGTGGAAATATTGAATTTAAATTTAAAAAACACTTATTTATATCAAAATTGATAAGTTTCAATGTAAAATAATTAAAAAATCAGGCTACATAAAAATACCTCCCAAAGGTAATCACAAGATTTATTTATATTTTGGCTTTGAGCATACCTGATGAAGGTTATTCCAGAAACGTGACGTGCACACTAAATTTGACATCTACATTTTTATTACTATCACTGGGTCGATTCCTCTGCTGGTGGACTATTAGTTCCCGAGGGTATCATCCGCCCAGTAGTCTGCTTCAGCACTGACATGGCTTATTAAATATGTTTTGTATTCGAAATTTACAGTTCCTAAATTGAGTAATTATAATTTAAGCTAAAGTTCTCCTCCCTCAGACATAGGTGACCTTAGTCGATGTTGGCTATCCTATTTTATTTAGGCCCTTTGATTATGGCTATCCTATTTAGGCCCTTTGATTTTAGCTATCCTATTTAGGCCCTTTGATTATGGCTATCCTATTTAGGCCCTTTGATTTTAGCTATCCTATTTAGGCCCTTTGATTATGGCTATCCTATTTAGGCCCTTTGATTTTAGCTATCCTATTTAGGCCCTTTGATTTTAGCTATCCTATTTAGGCCCTTTGGGTTTCTTGTTCCCAAAGACTTTTAAATTATTTGGCTTTCTAATATTTTTACAGTTTTTTTTATAAACTTGATCGAAAGAGTGAAAAATGCCAATTTAGTAAACAACACCCATTTTTTTTAGCCCTTAAACACAGTTAATTAATAATAACAAGCATCAGTGTTTATGCAACATTTTATGCAAGGGAATCAACCCAAACCTCCCAGGAAGAATAAGGACAGAAAGAAATACTTCCAGAAGTATGATGATAATAGTTTTGATAGGAAAGTTGAAGTTGAAAGTGAAAATGAATAAGACCTGGTGTATGAAATAAGGTTGATGGAAAGAAATTAAGTAATTCTGTATATGACTGAGTGATCTGATCAAAATCAGTTGTTCACAAAAAGTAAAACAGAGATGATTTTTGTTAGATTTCATCATCCTTATCTGATGTATTTATTGTTTGTATACATATACATGTACATACAGTCATGGGTCAAAAGTCTTTCCACAATTAGATATTTTCATATATATTTCATATAAAATCATTTATTTTCAAAGCATTTTCCTGAAGTAATTTCTTATCTCATTTTCTTGAAATTTTCACCTTTAAAAGTAGTATTAATAACAGTTTATTTCAATATTTTCATATGTTACAATAGTTATTTCTACTTTTAAAGCTGAAAATTTCATGAAAATTGTGTAAGAAATGACTTAAGATTTTTTTTTAAATCATGGTTTTATATGAAATATAAAAGGAAATATTGTAGTATGGAGACTTTTGAACTAGTAGTTTTCCTGCGTGCCTATGCATTTTCTCACTTCAGGGGCTCACTTGGCCCCTAAGTTTTGAAAACTAGTTGCATTCTTGCTCATAGTGCTCAATAGTATATATTGAACATGTTGTGATTGTATTTATTTTTGTTCTTAGGATGATAAAGAAAGGAAAAGAATAGAACAAATGGAGAGAAAGAAAGAATTACAAAAACTTCACGATGAAGAAATGGAATCAATAAAATCTAAAAAGCCAGTAACAGCAGAGAAAATAACAAGAGCACAGATAGCTGAACAAGGAGAAAGGGAAAGACAAGCAGCTGCAGGTTAATTATAAATTACTGGTATATGGCAGATGAAGACTAAATCATATAAGAAATAAGTTTTCAAAGAAAATTTAATGACATTTTGTCTTTATTACATTAGATATTTTTCGTAATATTATGTTTAATCATACACTCCACTGTACATAATCACATCCATTTAATAGCCTTGACAAACACCTTTAGAAATAAGCAGTGGCCTGTGGCCACTTGATTTTGTAAAGGGCTAGTAGATATTCAGGTACAGCTGCCTGCTGGGCCAATTGATTTTCAGTAGTAGTTTTCTAGAATGCAATGCCTTTAAGGTTATTTAAGATGCAATGTATTTTATAATTGTAAAAGTTCCTAAAGTAGTGACATTTTCTTTCTTTACCTGGCGATATTAATAGTACCAGCAGATGATGACACATGGTCTCGCTATCAAATCAGATAATGTTATTGGATATAAATAGAACTGATAATCCGATTGGTTACTTATAGCTGAGCCACGTTCGTAGCAAGAGTTCATAATTAAAATGGAAGCATCCATGCCTTACATCTCCCCTATTTACATACCATGAGCAAAGATGGAAAATTTGTTCACTAATTATGTTCCTCCGGACAAAAAACAATGTTTAAATAATTATAGAATCATAAACCAAAGAGTCTATATGAAAAAGAAGGATGAGTTCGGGTATTTGCCAAAATGGAAATCGGAATTCCCCTTGTTAAAAAATTCAGAAGGGGGCATGATATGTGAAGTTTGTAAAAAAATATAAACAAATCGGGATATTTACCACGGACTGTTCCACTTATAAAAGTAATTCGATAATCTAACTGTTGTTAGCAATAATAAATAAAAAAAGGTTTATGCCAAAATTCAATAAATGTTGTATCAATTTTCTTTATTACTATGCAGTTGATATTTGGTATTACTGCAAATTAAGCACATTGCTACATCAAGGAAGTATACGTCTGGGAGCTATAAGGGCTAAAATCGGCCCCACCTCAGATGTCGATAAAATTTTCTCCAAAATGTATTCATAATATGTGCTTTTCAGAAATGAATACAGTTAGTTAATATGTGCATCTATTTTCTCACAGCGGACCGACAAATTTAGGTAATGAAAAGCATTGAACGTCATTTTTTTTCAGAATAAAGAACTTACGACGTATCATTGTGTTATAATGCATATCTTAAAAAAAAACAAAAACAAAAGCAAAAAATAATAAAATTCAATAAACAAAGCATAAATATGCAATGTGGATTGATTTAAGAATAAAAACATGTTCCCCAGCTGCATTATGAAATTAAAGTGAACGAATAGTAATATCACAACGTCACCCATTTTCGATGGTCGCCTGTTTTCGACGGTTTGTTTCACGTCATAAATTCTCTCATTATTTTGATCGCTTCATTCTTCAGAGGTTATATTATGATGCTGAAATTGTATAAATGATCTCAAGAAATCTGATCTAAAAATGTCATCTTTAAATGTAAGAACTACTTACCACATCTATTATTTCACATTCAAATTGTATTTTTTCGTAATTCCTTTTTCGTCACCTTAAAAAGGCTTTAACCATTTAGGTGAAGACCAATTTTGGCTTCATCGTATGCTATGACATTATTAATGTAAATATTGAGGTCATATCAATTCAGACACTTATTAACATTGATCGTCGAAAACTGGTCGAAAAATTGGTATTAATCTTAAAGAACTAATAGATAGATATATTATACCCCCACTCCCCGAAGGGGGAGGGGGGTATACTGTTTTACCTGTGTCCGTCTGTCCTTCCGTCCGTCCAAGATATTTTTCGTCGCATTTTTCTCGTAACTGTTGATGGCAGAAATCTGATATTTGGTCACAAGCGTCATATAGGTATACCATATTGTTGGTAGCGTTTTTGGACCTGTCAGATTACTACTTCCTGTTTGCCAACTTTGTTGATTTTTATACACATCGAACATATATGCTCATATTTCGTCGCATTTTTCTCAGTAACTATTGATGGCAGAAATCTGATATTTGGTCACAAGCTTCATATAGGTATGCCATATCGTGGGAAGCGTTTTTGGACCCGTCGGATTCCTTCTTCCTGTTTGCCGACTTAGTTGGATTTTATGCACATTGAACATATATGCCCATTTTTAGTTACATTTTTCTCAGCAACTATTGATGGCAGAGATCTGATATTTGGTCACAAGCTTAATAGTTATTACTACCGGGATACTGAAATAGTTATTACTACCGGGACACTGAGATAGTTTTAATATCCATCGCTGCTACTTCTTAAATGAAGTAAAATAGTTTGATCCCAAAGGAGTAGATATTTTTGGGCATATAAATCAAAAGTATGTTTTAAAAATCCATATTTGCCATTTTATCTTAAAAGAATTCACTAATAATCTGGCGTTATTTTTACTATTTTCCACCGTCGATACAGCAATATGTGATCAAGTTTGTCAATGACTTGCGACAGGTCAGTGGTTTCTCCGAGTACTCAGGTTTCCTCCACAATAAAACTGACCGCCTCGATATATTGTTAAAGTGGCACCAGATAGCTGTGATGAACGAATTTAATACACCCCTTAGCGTGGAATGTAAAGGAAACATTCCTTACACGTAAAAGACAACTTACAGCAGATTCTGATAGTAACAGTTTATTAGGAGTGTTGTTATTGGCCTGTCACAAGGCAAAATAATATCTACCATCTCCTCTTTTCTGGTGGCAATCAAAACAATCATATATAGACCCATGGCAGCGACACACATTTTACCTACATGATTTATCATATGGTTGTAAACTTATTCTCATCATAAATATATATGAAATACTTGATTGTAAAACAATTATCTATCGATAACCACTTTCCATGGGATATCTGTTATCAGTTTATCCAAAAAACATAAATAATTCTCACAACTTCCTAGCTACAATCGTTACACATTTAAAAACATTTTGCTTCACACCATTTCCCAAAATATTTCCATATTATAAAAAAAGCGATCTTTAAATATTGGACTTGTCTCAACCCGCACCTTGGCATTTTTGTTATAGATTTGTGGTGGCTGTCCGTAAAAATGTACTTGAATATATCATTGCATTGGTTGCCGCTAAGAATTAAGTACGGCTAAAAAAAGTGTTTAATAAAAAATATTGTCCGTATAGTCATGAGTAGACTGAAATTAAAAGTCAATAACTGCTTTATTAAATAATAAGGAATTTTTCAAACTCTTCAACAGTGTATTCAACAAAATAGGCACCTTCAGAGTCATGGTCCATACAAAATACACATAATGTACACCTTGAGTGCCACGGCCCATACAAAATACACATAATGTACACCTTGAGTGCCACGGCCCATACAAAATACACATAATGTACACCTTTAGAATCATGGCCCATACAAATACACATAATGTACACCTTGAGTGCCATGACCCATACAAAATACACATAATGTACACCTTGAGAGTCATGGCCGATACAAAATACACATAATGTACACCTTCAGTCCCATGGCCCATACAAAATACACATAATGTACACCTTGAGAGTCATGGCCCATACAAAATACACATAATGTACACCTTGAGAGTCATGACCCATACAAAATACACATAATGTACACCTTTAGAGTCATGGCCCACACAAATACACATCATGTACACATTGAGAGTCATGGTCCATACAAAATACACATAATGTACACCTTTAGAGTCATGGCCCACACAAATACACATAATGTACACATTGAGAGTCATGGTCCATACAAAATACACATAATGTACACCTTCAGGGTCATCACCCATGCAAAAGACACATATTGTACACCTTGAGAGTCATGGTCCATACAAAATACACATAATGTACACCTTGAGAGTCATGGCCCATACAAAATACACATAAAAAAAATGTACACCTTGAGTGTCATGGCCCACACAAAATACACATAATGTACACCTTGAGAGTCATGGTCCCTACAAAATACACATAATGTACACCTTGAGTTTCATGGTCCATACAATATACAATTATTGACTTAATGAGGTCTACTCATGACTATCCAGACATGGTCAATGATTGATCGACCGAGGCCAGCGGCCGAGGTTAACAAATCTTTGACCAGGTCTGTATAGTCATGAGTAGACTGAAATTAAAAGTCAATAACTGCTTTATTAAATAATAAGGAATTTTTCAAACTCTTCAACAGTGTATTCAACAAAATAGGCACCTTCAGAGTCATGGCCCATACAAAATACACATAATGTATCCCTTTAGAATCATGGCCCATACAAATACACATAATGTACACCTTGAGTGCCATGACCCATACAAAATACACATAATGTACACCTTGAGAGTCATGGCCGATACAAAATACACATAATGTACACCTTCAGTCCCATGGCCCATACAAAATACACATAATGTACACCTTGAGAGTCATGGCCCATACAAAATACACATAATATACACCTTTAGAGTCATGGCCCACACAAATACACATAATGTACACATTGAGAGTCATGGTCCATACAAAATACACATAATGTACACCTTCAGGGTCATCACCCATGCAAAAGACACATATTGTACACCTTGAGAGTCATGGTCCATACAAAATACACATAATGTACACCTTGAGAGTCATGGCCCATACAAAATACACATAATGTACACCTTGAGTGTCATGGCCCACACAAAATACACATAATGTACACCTTGAGAGTCATGGTCCCTACAAAATACACATAATGTACACCTTGAGTGCCACGGCCCATACAAAATACACATAATGTACCCCTTTAGAATCATGGCCCATACAAATACACATAATGTACACCTTGAGTGCCATGACCCATACAAAATACACATAATGTACACCTTGAGAGTCATGGCCGATACAAAATACACATAATGTACACCTTGAGTGCCATGGCCCATACAAAATACACATAATGTACACCTTCAGGGTCATCGCCCATGCAAAAGACACATATTGTACACCTTGAGAGTCATGGTCCATACAAAATACACATAATGTACACCTTGAGAGTCATGGCCCATACAAAATACACATAATGTACACCTTGAGTGTCATGGCCCATACAAAATACACATAATGTACACCTTGAGAGTCATGGTCCCTACAAAATACACATAATGTACACCTTGAGTTTCATGGTCCATACAATATACAATTATTGACTTTTAATGAGGTCTACTCATGACTATCTAGACCTGGTCAATGATTGATTGACCGAGGCCAACGGCCGAGGTTAATAAATCATTGACCAGGTCCGTATAGTCATTAGTAGACTGAAATTAAAAGTCAACAACTGCTTTATTAAATAATAAGGAATTTTTCAAACTCTTCAACAGTATATTCAACAAAATAGGCACCTTCAGAGTCATGGTCCATACAAAATACACATAATGTACACCTTTAGAGTCATGGCCCATACAAAATACACATAATGTACACATTGAGAGTCATGACCCATACAAAATACACATACTGTACCCCTTTAGAATCATGGCCCATACAAATACACATAATGTACACCTTGAGTGCCATGACCCATACAAAATACACATAATGTACACCTTGAGAGTCATGGCCGATACAAAATACACATAATGTACACCTTCAGTTCCATGGCCCATACAAAATACACATAATGTACACCTTGAGAGTCATGGCCCACACAAATACACATAATGTACACATTGAGAGTCATGGTCCATACAAAATACACATAATGTACACCTTTAGAGTCATGGCCCATACAAAATACACATAATGTACACCTTGAGAGTCATGACCCATACAAAATACACATACTGTACCCCTTTAGAATCATGGCCCATACAAATACACATAATGTACACCTTGAGTGCCATGACCCATACAAAATACACATAATGTACACCTTGAGAGTCATGGCCGATACAAAATACACATAATGTACACCTTCAGTTCCATGGCCCATACAAAATACACATAATGTACACCTTCAGTTCCATGGCCCATACAAAATACACATAATGTACACCTTGAGAGTCATGGCCCACACAAATACACATAATGTACACATTGAGAGTCATGGTCCATACAAAATACACATAATGTACACCTTTAGAGTCATGACCCACACAAATACACATAATGTACACATTGAGAGTCATGGTCCATACAAAATACACATAATGTGCACCTTCAGGGTCATCACCCATGCAAAAGACACATATTGTACACCTTGATAGTCATGGTCCATACAAAATACACATAATGTACACCTTGAGAGTCACGGCCCATACAAAATACACATAATATACACCTTGAGTGTCATGACCCATACAAAATACATATAATGTACACATTCAGAGCCATGACCCATACAAAATACATGTAATGTACACCTTCAGAGTCATGGTCCATACAATATACACATAATGTACATCTTGAGTGTCATGGCCCATGCAAATACACATAATATACATCTTCAGAGTCATGGTCCATACAAAATACACATAATGTACACATTGAGAATCATGGTCCATACAAAATACACATAATGTGCACCTTCAGAGTCATGGCCCATGCAAAAGACACATATTGTACACCTTGAGAGTCATGGTCCATACAAAATACACATAATGTACACCTTGAATGCCATGGCTCATGCAAATACACATAATATACACCTTGAGAGTCATGGCCGATACAAAATACACATTAATGTACACCTTGCATGTCATGGTCCATACAAAATACACATAATGTATACCTTGAGTGCCATGGCCCATACAAAATACACATAATGTACACCTTCAGAGTCATGCTCGATACAAAATACACATAATGTACACCTTGAGAGTCATGACCCATACAAAATACACATAATGTACCCCTTTAGAGTCATGGCCCATACAAATACACATAATGTACACCTTGAGTGCCATGGCCCATACAAAATACACATAATGTACACCTTGAGAGTCATGGCCGATACAAAATACACATAATGTGCTCCTTCAGAGTCATGGCCCACACAAAATACACTTAATGTACACATTTAGAGTCGTGGCTCATACAAAATACACATAATTTATACAAAATGCCTATGTTATGAAAAATTTTTCTGTAAACAAATGATGATGTCATGCTTCAATACGCCTAATAAATGTGCTAAGATCAGGTTATAATAATGAAATACATTTTACAATTTAGCTGCAGAAGTAAACAAAAAAGAGGAAACGCATCTAGATAAACCATTGGAAGAAAATCTCAATTGTTTACAGATAGATGGTGAAGCTAGGAGTGTGGAAACTGCTATATCTGTGTTAAGGTTAGTAAAATTACACACAGGCCTCAACATTATCGTTTGTTCGATTGTCCGGTACCAGTGAAAACTGACGTCGGACAAGTGAAAAAATGACTGTCCTACCTTTTGAAGGTTATTTTCTATGATAAAAATGTGCTGCTTTATGATTTTTATAAACTTTAACTTCGTAAATAATGATTTTAATGTGTTTAAAAATATCGGTTTGCATTTAAGTACACTCACTAATTACAACGGTGAACCAAGAGATTTTCCAAACATATACTTGATCTGTATCTTTTCAGCAATTTGATTAAACGACAACTGGCATTAAGTAATTATAATGAAATAGAAATAAGATTTGTTTATAGTGTTTCCTTACTCTAATGGCTCTGTACAATAATTCCTTGGAAGCATAAATACCATGCCCATCTGCATGGATCTAGGATATCCCCTGATCTTAGAAAGTATGAATTTACAACAAGCGGTGGAGCTCAAATCAACCAGAATTGTTAAGGCGAATGAAGTTAATTTCCATTGAGGGACATTCAGTAGCTGATTTTGATACACAATCTGCATTCAATAGATGTTGAGCAACGACGTTCAAAGCATCCTGGATTCAATCCTCATTATACGATTACTGCTTAGATAGGCCTGCTATTCGAGAACCAAACTTAGAAATTGATGATTAGACACACATAAACCATGATGGCAAGTCAAGTGTTTGTTAATTTGTCGATTAAAGATGTCATAATCATAATGTCTGTTAGTATTAATAATGACAGGACGAGATAATGTTTGTGAGACAATAACCAAACATTTTACACAAATTGCTGATAATTATTCTCTGGTTTTTATAATTTTTATTAATTTTTTTTGGACAACTAAAAGATTGAGTCGGACAAGTACTCTTAGTTAGTTGTTCGAAGGGACAAGTTAAAAAACTGTTAATGTAGAGGCCTGACACAGTGAAGCTAGTAGTATGGAATGTTGAGGTTAGTGTAATAAAGAATGAAACTTGTAGTATGGAATGTTGAGGTTAGTATAATAAAGAATGAAACTAGTAGAATGGAATGTTGAGGTTAGTGTAATAAAGTATGAAGCTAGTAGTATGGAATGTTGAGGTTAGTGTAATAAAGAATGAAGTATGGAATGTTGAGGTTAGTGTAATAAAGAATGAAGCTAGTAGTATGGAATGTTGAGGTTAGTGTAATAAAGAATGAAGCTATTAGTATGGAATGTTGAGGTTAGTGTAATAAAGAATGAAGCTAGTAGTAGGGAATGTTGAGGTTAGTGTAATAAATTATGAAGCTAGTAGAATGGAATGTTGAGGTTAGTATAATAAAGAATGAAACTAGTAGAATGGAATGTTGAGGTTAGTGTAATAAATTATGAAGCTAGTAGAATGGAATGTTGAGGTTAGTGTAATAAATTATGAAGCTAGTAGAATGGAATGTTGAGGTTAGTATAATAAATTATGAAGCTAGTAGAATGGAATGTTGAGGTTAGTGTAATAAAGAATGAAGCTATTAGTATGGAATGTTGAGGTTAGTGTAATAAAGAATGAAGCTAGTAGTATGGAATGTTGAGGTTAGTGTAATAAAGAATGAAACTTGTAGTATGGAATGTTGAGGTTAGTGTAATAAAGAATGAAGCTAGTAGTATGGAATGTTGAGGTTAGTGTAATAAAGAACGAAGCTAGGCGTATGGAATGTTGAGGTTAGTGTAATAAAGAATGAAGCTAGTAGTATGGAATGTTGAGGTTAGTGTAATAAAGAATGAAGCTAGTAGTATGGAATGTTGAGGTTAGTGTAATAAAGAACGAAGCTAGGCGTATGGAATGTTGAGGTTAGTGTAATAAAGAACGAAGCTAGGCGTATGGAATGTTGAGGTTAGTGTAATAAAGAATGAAGCTAGTAGTATGGAATGTTGAGGTTAGTGTAATAAAGAATGAAGCTAGTAGTATGGAATGTTGAGGTTAGTGTAATAAAGAACGAAGCTAGGCGTATGGAATGTTGAGGTTAGTGTAATAAAGAATGAAGCTAGTAGTATGGAATGTTGAGGTTAGTGTAATAAAGAACGAAGCTAGGCGTATGGAATGTTGAGGTTAGTGTAATAAAGAACGAAGCTAGTAGTATGGAATGTTGAGGTTAGTGTAATAAAGAATGAAGGTATTAGTATGGAATGTTGAGGTTAGTGTAATAAAGAACGAAGCTAGGCGTATGGAATGTTGAGGTTAGTGTAATAAAGAACGAAGCTAGTAGTATGGAATGTTGAGGTTAGTGTAATAAAGAACGAAGCTAGGCATATGGAATGTTGAGGTTAGTGTAATAAAGAATGAAGCTAGTAGTATGGAATGTTGAGGTTAGTGTAATAAAGAATGAAGCTAGTAGTATGGAATGTTGAGGTTAGTGTAATAAAGAATGAAGCTAGTAGTATGGAATGTTGAGGTTAGTGTAATAAAGAATGAAGGTAATAGTATGGAATGTTGAGGTTAGTGTAATAAAGAATGAAGCTAGTAGTATGGAATGTTGAGGTTAGTGTAATAAAGATTGAAGTATGGAATGTTGAGGCTAGTGTTATAAAGAACGAAGCTAGACGTATGGAATGTTGAGGTTAGTGTAATAAAGAATGAAGCTAGTGGTATGGAATGTTGAGGTTAGTGTAATAAAGAATGAAGCTATTAGTATGGGATGTTGAGGTTAGTGTAATAAAGAATGAAGTATGGAATGTTGAGGCTAGTGTTATAAAGAACGAAGCTAGGCATATGGAATGTTGAGGTTAGTGTAATAAAAAATGAAGCTAGTAGTATGGAATGTTGAGGTTAGTGTAATAAAGAATGAAGCTATTAGTATGGGATGTTGAGGTTAGTGTAATAAAGAATGAAGCTAGTAGTATGGAATGTTGAGGTTAGTGTAATAAAGAATGAAGGTATTAGTATGGAATGTTGTGGTTAGTGTAATAAAGAATGAAGCTAGTAGTATGGAATGTTGAGGTTATTGTAATAAAGATTGAAGTATGGAATGTTGAGGCTAGTGTTATAAAGAACGAAGCTAGGCATATGGAATGTTGAGGTTAGTGTAATAAAGAATGAAGCTAGTGGTATGGAATGTTGAGGTTAGTGTAATAAAGAATGAAGGTAGTAGTATGGGATGTTGAGGTTAGTGTAATAAAGAATGAAGCTATTAGTATGGGATGTTGAGGTTAGTGTAATAAAGAATGAAGCTAGTAGTATGGAATGTTGTGGTTAGTGTAATAAAGAATGAAGCTAGTAGTATGGAATGTTGAGGTTAGTGTAATAAAGAATGAAGGTATTAGTATGGAATGTTGAGGTTAGTGTAATAAAGATTGAAGTATGGAATGTTGAGGCTAGTGTTATAAAGAACGAAGCTAGGCATATGGAATGTTGAGGTTAGTGTAATAAAAAATGAAGCTATTAGTATGGAATGTTAGGGTTAGTGCAATAAAGATTGAAGTATGGAATGTTGAGGCTAGTGTTATAAAGAACGAAGCTAGGCGTATGGAATGTTGAGGTTAGTGTAATAAAGAATGAAGGTAGTAGTATGGGATGTTGAGGTTAGTGTAATAAAGAATGAAGCTATTAGTATGGGATGTTGAGGTTAGTGTAATAAAGAATGAAGCTAGTAGTATGGAATGTTGAGGTTAGTGTAATAAAGAATGAAGGTAATAGTATGGAATGTTGAGGTTAGTGTAATAAAGAATGAAGCTAGTAGTATGGAATGTTGAGGTTAGTGTAATAAAGATTGAAGTATGGAATGTTGAGGCTAGTGTTATAAAGAACGAAGCTAGACGTATGGAATGTTGAGGTTAGTGTAATAAAGAATGAAGCTAGTGGGATGGAATGTTGAGGTTAGTGTAATAAAGAATGAAGCTATTAGTATGGGATGTTGAGGTTAGTGTAATAAAGAATGAAGTATGGAATGTTGAGGCTAGTGTTATAAAGAACGAAGCTAGGCATATGGAATGTTGAGGTTAGTGTAATAAAAAATGAAGCTAGTAGTATGGAATGTTGAGGTTAGTGTAATAAAGAATGAAGCTATTAGTATGGGATGTTGAGGTTAGTGTAATAAAGAATGAAGCTAGTAGTATGGAATGTTGAGGTTAGTGTAATAAAGAATGAAGGTATTAGTATGGAATGTTGTGGTTAGTGTAATAAAGAATGAAGCTAGTAGTATGGAATGTTGAGGTTATTGTAATAAAGATTGAAGTATGGAATGTTGAGGCTAGTGTTATAAAGAACGAAGCTAGGCATATGGAATGTTGAGGTTAGTGTAATAAAGAATGAAGCTAGTGGTATGGAATGTTGAGGTTAGTGTAATAAAGAATGAAGGTAGTAGTATGGGATGTTGAGGTTAGTGTAATAAAGAATGAAGCTATTAGTATGGGATGTTGAGGTTAGTGTAATAAAGAATGAAGCTAGTAGTATGGAATGTTGTGGTTAGTGTAATAAAGAATGAAGCTAGTAGTATGGAATGTTGAGGTTAGTGTAATAAAGAATGAAGGTATTAGTATGGAATGTTGAGGTTAGTGTAATAAAGATTGAAGTATGGAATGTTGAGGCTAGTGTTATAAAGAACGAAGCTAGGCATATGGAATGTTGAGGTTAGTGTAATAAAAAATGAAGCTATTAGTATGGAATGTTAGGGTTAGTGCAATAAAGATTGAAGTATGGAATGTTGAGGCTAGTGTTATAAAGAACGAAGCTAGGCGTATGGAATGTTGAGGTTAGTGTAATAAAAGAATGAAGCTATTAGTATGGGATGTTGAGGTTAGTGTAATAAAGAATGAAGTATGGAATGTTGAGGCTAGTGTAATAAAAAATGAAGCTAGTAGTATGGAATGTTGAGGTTAGTGTAATAAAGAATGAAGGTATTAGTATGGAATGTTGAGGTTAGTGTAATAAAGATTGAAGTATGGAATGTTGAGGCTAGTGTTATAAAGAACGAAGCTAGGCGTATGGAATGTTGAGGTTAGTGTAATAAAGAATGAAGCTAGTGGTATGGAATGTTGAGGTTAGTGTAATAAAGAATGAAGGTATTAGTATGGAATGTTGAGGTTAGTGTAATAAAGAATGAAGCTAGTAGTATGGAATGTTGAGGTTAGTGTAATAAAGAATGAAGCTAGTAGTATGGAATGTTGAGGTTAGTGTAATAAAGAATGAAGCTAGTAGTATGGAATGTTGAGGTTAGTGTAATAAAGATTGAAGTATGGAATGTTGAGGCTAGTGTTATAAAGAACGAAGCTAGGCGTATGGAATGTTGAGGTTAGTGTAATAAAAAATGAAGCTATTAGTATGGAATGTTAGGGTTAGTGCAATAAAGATTGAAGTATGGAATGTTGAGGCTAGTGTTATAAAGAACGAAGCTAGGCATATGGAATGTTGAGGTTAGTGTAATAAAGAATGAAGCTAGTGGTATGGAATGTTGAGGTTAGTGTAATAAAGAATGAAGGTATTAGTATGGAATGTTGAGGTTAGTGTAATAAAGAATGAAGCTAGTAGTATGGAATGTTGAGGTTAGTGTAATAAAGAATGAAACTTGTAGTATGGAATGTTGAGGTTAGTATAATAAAGAATGAAACTAGTAGAATGGAATGTTGAGGTTAGTGTAATAAAGAATGAAGCTAGTAGTATGGAATGTTGAGGTTAGTGTAATAAATTATGAAGCTAGTAGAATGGAATGTTGAGGTTAGTATAATAAAGAATGAAACTAGTAGAATGGAATGTTGAGGTTAGAGTAATAAATTATGAAGCTAGTAGAATGGAATGTTGAGGTTAGTGTAATAAATTATGAAGCTAGTAGAATGGAATGTTGAGGTTAGTATAATAAATTATGAAGCTAGTAGAATGGAATGTTGAGGTTAGTGTAATAAAGAATGAAACTTGTAGTATGGAATGTTGAGGTTAGTGTAATAAAGAATGAAGTATGGAATGTTGAGGTTAGTGTAATAAAGAATGAAACTTGTAGTATGGAATGTTGAGGTTAGTGTAATAAAGAATGAAGCTAGTAGTATGGAATGTTGAGGTTAGTGTAATAAAGAACGAAGCTAGGCGTATGGAATGTTGAGGTTAGTGTAATAAAGAATGAAGCTAGTAGTATGGAATGTTGAGGTTAGTGTAATAAAGAATGAAGCTAGTAGTATGGAATGTTGAGGTTAGTGTAATAAAGAACGAAGCTAGGCGTATGGAATGTTGAGGTTAGTGTAATAAAGAATGAAGCTAGTAGTATGGAATGTTGAGGTTAGTGTAATAAAGAACGAAGCTAGGCGTATGGAATGTTGAGGTTAGTGTAATAAAGAACGAAGCTAGTAGTATGGAATGTTGAGGTTAGTGTAATAAAGAATGAAGCTAGTAGTATGGAATGTTGAGGTTAGTGTAATAAAGAATGAAGCTAGGCGTATGGAATGTTGAGGTTAGTGTAATAAAGAACGAAGCTAGTAGTATGGAATGTTGAGGTTAGTGTAATAAAGAACGAAGCTAGGCATATGGAATGTTGAGGTTAGTGTAATAAAGAATGAAGCTAGTAGTATGGAATGTTGAGGTTAGTGTAATAAAGAATGAAGCTAGTAGTATGGAATGTTGAGGTTAGTGTAATAAAGAATGAAGCTAGTAGTATGGAATGTTGAGGTTAGTGTAATAAAGAATGAAGGTAATAGTATGGAATGTTGAGGTTAGTGTAATAAAGAATGAAGCTAGTAGTATGGAATGTTGAGGTTAGTGTAATAAAGATTGAAGTATGGAATGTTGAGGCTAGTGTTATAAAGAACGAAGCTAGACGTATGGAATGTTGAGGTTAGTGTAATAAAGAATGAAGCTAGTGGTATGGAATGTTGAGGTTAGTGTAATAAAGAATGAAGCTATTAGTATGGGATGTTGAGGTTAGTGTAATAAAGAATGAAGTATGGAATGTTGAGGCTAGTGTTATAAAGAACGAAGCTAGGCATATGGAATGTTGAGGTTAGTGTAATAAAAAATGAAGCTAGTAGTATGGAATGTTGAGGTTAGTGTAATAAAGTATGAAGCTAGTAGTATGGAATGTTGAGGTTAGTGTAATAAAGAATGAAGCTAGTAGTATGGAATGTTGAGGTTAGTGTAATAAAGAATGAAGCTATTAGTATGGGATGTTGAGGTTAGTGTAATAAAGAATGAAGCTAGTAGTATGGAATGTTGAGGTTAGTGTAATAAAGAATGAAGCTAGTAGTATGGAATGTTGAGGTTAGTGTAATAAAGAATGAAGCTAGTAGTATGGAATGTTGAGGTTAGTGTAATAAAGAATGAAGCTATTAGTATGGAATGTTGAGGTTAGTGTAATAAAGAATGAAGCTATTAGTATGGGATGTTGAGGTTAGTGTAATAAAGAATGAAGCTAGTAGTATGGAATGTTGTGGTTAGTGTAATAAAGAATGAAGCTAGTAGTATGGAATGTTGAGGTTAGTGTAATAAAGAATGAAGCTAGTAGTATGGAATGTTGAGGTTAGTGTAATAAAGAACGAAGCTAGGCATATGGAATGTTGAGGTTAGTGTAATAAAGAATGAAGCTAGTAGTATGGAATGTTGAGGTTAGTGTAATAAAGAATGAAGCTATTAGTATGGGATGTTGAGGTTAGTGTAATAAAGAATGAAGCTATTAGTATGGGATGTTGAGGTTAGTGTAATAAAGAATGAAGCTAGTAGTATGGAATGTTGAGGTTAGTGTAATAAAGAATGAAGGTATTAGTATGGGATGTTGTGGTTAGTGTAATGAAGAATGAAGCTAGTAGTATGGAATGTTGAGGTTAGTGTAATAAAGAATGAAGGTATTAGTATGGAATGTTGAGGTTAGTGTAATAAAGATTGAAGTATGGAATGTTGAGGCTAGTGTTATAAAGAACGAAGCTAGGCATATGGAATGTTGAGGTTAGTGTAATAAAAAATGAAGCTATTAGTATGGAATGTTAGGGTTAGTGCAATAAAGATTGAAGTATGGAATGTTGAGGCTAGTGTTATAAAGAACGAAGCTAGGCGTATGGAATGTTGAGGTTAGTGTAATAAAAGAATGAAGCTATTAGTATGGGATGTTGAGGTTAGTGTAATAAAGAATGAAGTATGGAATGTTGAGGCTAGTGTAATAAAAAATGAAGCTAGTAGTATGGAATGTTGAGGTTAGTGTAATAAAGAATGAAGCTAGTAGTATGGAATGTTGAGGTTAGTGTAATAAAGAATGAAGCTAGTAGTATGGAATGTTGAGGTTAGTGTAATAAAGAATGAAGTTAGTAGTATGGAATGTTGAGGTTAGTGTAATAAAGAATGAAGCTAGTAGTATGGAATGTTGAGGTTACTGTAATAAAGAATGAAGCTAGTAGTATGGAATGTTGAGGTTAGTGTAATAAAGAATGAAGCTAGTAGTATGGAATGTTGAGGTTAGTGTAATAAAGAATGAAGCTAGTAGTATGGAATGTTGAGGTTAGTGTAATAAAGATTGAAGTATGGAATGTTGAGGCTAGTGTTATAAAGAACGAAGCTAGGCATATGGAATGTTGAGGTTAGTGTAATAAAAAATGAAGCTATTAGTATGGAATGTTAGGGTTAGTGCAATAAAGATTGAAGTATGGAATGTTGAGGCTAGTGTTATAAAGAACGAAGCTAGGCGTATGGAATGTTGAGGTTAGTGTAATAAAGAATGAAGCTAGTGGTATGGAATGTTGAGGTTAGTGTAATAAAGAATGAAGGTATTAGTATGGAATGTTGAGGTTAGTGTAATAAAGATTGAAGTATGGAATGTTGAGGCTAGTGTTATAAAGAACGAAGCTAGGCGTATGGAATGTTGAGGTTAGTGTAATAAAGAATGAAGCTAGTGGTATGGAATGTTGAGGTTAGTGTAATAAAGAATGAAGGTATTAGTATGGAATGTTGAGGTTAGTGTAATAAAGAATGAAGCTAGTAGTATGGAATGTTGAGGTTAGTGTAATAAAGAATGAAGCTAGTAGTATGGAATGTTGAGGTTAGTGTAATAAAGAATGAAGCTAGTAGTATGGAATGTTGAGGTTAGTGTAATAAAGATTGAAGTATGGAATGTTGAGGCTAGTGTTATAAAGAACGAAGCTAGGCGTATGGAATGTTGAGGTTAGTGTAATAAAAAATGAAGCTATTAGTATGGAATGTTTGGGTTAGTGCAATAAAGATTGAAGTATGGAATGTTGAGGCTAGTGTTATAAAGAACGAAGCTAGGCATATGGAATGTTGAGGTTAGTGTAATAAAGAATGAAGCTAGTGGTATGGAATGTTGAGGTTAGTGTAATAAAGAATGAAGGTATTAGTATGGGATGTTGAGGTTAGTGTAATAAAGAATGAAGCTATTAGTATGGGATGTTGAGGTTAGTGTAATAAAGAATGAAGGTATTAGTATGGAATGTTGAGGTTAGTGTAATAAAGAATGAAGGTATTAGTATGGGATGTTGAGGTTAGTGTAATAAAGAATGAAGCTATTAGTATGGGATGTTGAGGTTAGTGTAATAAAGAATGAAGGTATTAGTATGGGATGTTGAGGTTAGTGTAATAAAGAATGAAGCTAGTAGTATGGAATGTTGAGGTTAGTGTAATAAAGAATGAAGCTAGTAGTATGGAATGTTGAGGTTAGTGTAATAAAGAATGAAGCTAGTAGTATGGAATGTTGAGGTTAGTGTAATAAAGAATGAAGCTAGTAGTATGGAATGTTGAGGTTAGTGTAATAAAGAATGAAGCTAGTAGTATGGGATGTTGAGGTTAGTGTAATAAAGAATGAAGCTAGTAGTATGGAATGTTGAGGTTAGTGTAATAAAGAATGAAGCTAGTAGTATGGAATGTTGAGGTTAGTGTAATAAAGAATGAAGGTATTAGTATGGAATGTTGAGGTTAGTGTAATAAAGATTGAAGTATGGAATGTTGAGGCTAGTGTTGTAAAGAACGAAGCTAGGCGTATGGAATGTTGAGGTTAGTGTAATAAAGAATGAAGCTAGTGGTATGGAATGTTGAGGTTAGTGTAATAAAGAATGAAGGTATTAGTATGGAATGTTGAGGTTAGTGTAATAAAGAATGAAGCTAGTAGTATGGAATGTTGAGGTTAGTGTAATAAAGAATGAAGGTATTAGTATGGAATGTTGAGGTTAGTGTAATAAAGATTGAAGTATGGAATGTTGAGGCTAGTGTTATAAAGAACGAAGCTAGGCGTATGGAATGTTGAGGTTAGTGTAATAAAGAATGAAGCTAGTAGTATGGAATGTTGAGGTTAGTGTAATAAAGAACGAAGCTAGGCGTATGGAATGTTGAGGTTAGTGTAATAAAGAACGAAGCTAGGCGTATGGAATGTTGAGGTTAGTGTAATAAAGAATGAAGCTATTAGTATGGGATGTTGAGGTTAGTGTAATAAAGAATGAAGCTAATAGTATGGAATGTTGAGGTTAGTGTAATAAAGATTGAAGGTATTAGTATGGAATGTTGAGGTTAGTGTAATAAAGATTGAAGTATGGAATGTTGAGGCTAGTGTTATAAAGAACGAAGCTAGGCATATGGAATGTTGAGGTTAGTGTAATAAAGAATGAAGCTAGTGGTATGGAATGTTGAGGTTAGTGTAATAAAGAACGAAGCTAGGCGTATGGAATGTTGAGGTTAGTGTAATAAAGAACGAAGCTAGGCGTATGGAATGTTGAGGTTAGTGTAATAAAAAATGAAGCTAGTAGTATGGAATGTTGAGGTTAGTGTAATAAAGAATGAAGCTATTAGTATGGGATGTTGAGGTTAGTGTAATAAAGAATGAAGTATGGAATGTCGAGGCTAGTGTTATAAAGAATGAAGCTAGTAGTATGGAATGTTGAGGTTAGTGTAATAAAGAATGAAGCTAGTGGTATGGAATGTTGAGGTTAGTGTAATAAAGAATGAAGGTATTAGTATGGAATGTTGAGGTTAGTGTAATAAAGAATGAAGCTAGTAGTATGGAATGTTGAGGTTAGTGTAATAAAGAATGAAGCTAGTAGTATGGAATGTTGAGGTTAGTGTAATAAAGATTGAAGTATGGAATGTTGAGGCTAGTGTTATAAAGAACGAAGCTAGGCGTATGGAATGTTGAGGTTAGTGTAATAAAAAATGAAGGTATTAGTATGGAATGTTAGGGTTAGTGCAATAAAGATTGAAGTATGGAATGTTGAGGCTAGTGTTATAAAGAACGAAGCTAGGCGTATGGAATGTTGAGGTTAGTGTAATAAAGAATGAAGCTAGTGGTATGGAATGTTGAGGTTAGTGTAATAAAGAATGAAGGTATTAGTATGGAATGTTGAGGTTAGTGTAATAAAGAATGAAGCTAGTAGTATGGAATGTTGAGGTTAGTGTAATAAAGAATGAAGGTATTAGTATGGAATGTTGAGGTTAGTGTAATAAAGATTGAAGTATGGAATGTTGAGGCTAGTGTTATAAAGAATGAAGCTAGGCGTATGGAATGTTGAGGTTAGTGTAATAAAGAATGAAGCTAGTGGTATGGAATGTTGAGGTTAGTGTAATAAAGAATGAAGGTATTAGTATGGAATGTTGAGGTTAGTGTAATAAAGAATGAAGCTAGTAGTATGGAATGTTGAGGTTAGTGTAATAAAGAATGAAGGTATTAGTATGGAATGTTGAGGTTAGTGTAATAAAGAATGAAGGTATTAGTATGGAATGTTGAGGTTAGTGTAATAAAGATTGAAGTATGGAATGTTGAGGCTAGTGTTATAAAGAACGAAACTAGGTGTATGGAATGTTGAGGTTAGTGTAATAAAGAATGAAGCTAGTGGTATGGAATGTTGAGGTTAGTGTAATAAAGAATGAAGGTATTAGTATAGAATGTTGAGGTTAGTGTAATAAAGAATGAAGCTAGTAGTATGGAATGTTGAGGTTAGTGTAATAAAGAATGAAGGTATTAGTATGGAATGTTGAGGTTAGTGTAATAAAGATTGAAGTATGGAATATTGAGGCTAGTGTTATAAAGAACGAAGCTAGGCGTATGGAATGTTGAGGTTAGTGTAATAAAGAATGAAGCTAGTGGTATGGAATGTTGAGGTTAGTGTAATAAAGAACGAAGCTAGGCGTATGGAATGTTGAGGTTAGTGTAATAAAGAACGAAGCTAGGCATATGGAATGTTGAGGTTAGTGTAATAAAAAATGAAGCTAGTAGTATGGAATGTTGAGGTTAGTGTAATAAAGAATGAAGCTAATAGTATGGAATGTTGAGGTTAGTGTAATAAAGATTGAAGGTATTAGTATGGAATGTTGAGGTTAGTGTAATAAAGATTGAAGTATGGAATGTTGAGGCTAGTGTTATAAAGAACGAAGCTAGGCATATGGAATGTTGAGGTTAGTGTAATAAAGAATGAAGCTAGTGGTATGGAATGTTGAGGTTAGTGTAATAAAGAATGAAGCTAGGCATATGGAATGTTGAGGTTAGTGTAATAAAGAATGAAGTATGGAATGTTGAGGCTAGTGTTATAAAGAACGAAGCTAGGCATATGGAATGTTGAGGTTAGTGTAATAAAGAATGAAGCTAGTGGTATGGAATGTTGAGGTTAGTGTAATAAAGAATGAAGCTAGTAGTATGGAATGTTGAGGTTAGTGTAATAAAGAACGAAGCTAGGTGTATGGAATGTTGAGGTTAGTGTAATAAAAAATGAAGCTAGTAGTATGGAATGTTGAGGTTAGTGTAATAAAGAATGAAGCTATTAGTATGGGATGTTGAGGTTAGTGTAATAAAGAATGAAGTATGGAATGTTGAGGCTAGTGTTATAAAGAATGAAGCTAGTAGTATGGAATGTTGAGGTTAGTGTAATAAAGAATGAAGCTAGTGGTATGGAATGTTGAGGTTAGTGTAATAAAGAATGAAGGTATTAGTATGGAATGTTGAGGTTAGTGTAATAAAGATTGAAGTATGGAATGTTGAGGCTAGTGTTATAAAGAACGAAGCTAGGCGTATGGAATGTTGAGGTTAGTGTAATAAAGAATGAAGCTAGTGGTATGGAATGTTGAGGTTAGTGTAATAAAGAATGAAGGTATTAGTATGGAATGTTGAGGTTAGTGTAATAAAGAATGAAGCTAGGCGTATGGAATGTTGAGGTTAGTGTAATAAAGAATGAAGCTAGTAGTATGGAATGTTGAGGTTAGTGTAATAAAGAATGAAGCTAGTAGTATGTAATGTTGAGGTTACTGTAATAAAGATTGAAGTATGGAATGTTGAGGCTAGTGTTATAAAGAACGAAGCTAGGCATATGGAATGTTGAGGTTAGTGTAATAAAAAATGAAACTATTAGTATGGAATGTTAGGGTTAGTGCAATAAAGATTGAAGTATGGAATGTTGAGGCTAGTGTTATAAAGAACGAAGCTAGGCGTATGGAATGTTGAGGTTAGTGTAATAAAGAATGAAGCTAGTGGTATGGAATGTTGAGGTTAGTGTAATAAAGAATGAAGGTATTAGTATGGAATGTTGAGGTTAGTGTAATAAAGAATGAAGCTATTAGTATGGAATGTTGAGGTTAGTGTAATAAAGAATGAAGGTATTAGTATGGAATGTTGAGGTTAGTGTAATAAAGATTGAAGTATGGAATGTTGAGGCTAGTGTTATAAAGAACGAAGCTAGGCGTATGGAATGTTGAGGTTAGTGTAATAAAGAATGAAGCTAGTGGTATGGAATGTTGAGGTTAGTGTAATAAAGAACGAAGCTAGGCGTATGGAATGTTGAGGTTAGTGTAATAAAGAACGAAGCTAGGCGTATGGAATGTTGAGGTTAGTGTAATAAAAAATGAAGCTAGTGGTATGGGATGTTGAGGTTAGTGTAATAAAGAATGAAGCTAATAGTATGGAATGTTGAGGTTAGTGTAATAAAGATTGAAGGTATTAGTATGGAATGTTGAGGTTAGTGTAATAAAGATTGAAGTATGGAATGTTGAGGCTAGTGTTATAAAGAACGAAGCTAGGCGTATGGAATGTTGAGGTTAGTGTAATAAAGAATGAAGCTAGTGGTATGGAATGTTGAGGTTAGTGTAATAAAGAACGAAGCTAGGCGTATGGAATGTTGAGGTTAGTGTAATAAAGAACGAAGCTAGGCGTATGGAATGTTGAGGTTAGTGTAATAAAAAATGAAGCTAGTAGTATGGAATGTTGAGGTTAGTGTAATAAAGAATGAAGCTATTAGTATGGAATGTTGAGGTTAGTGTAATAAAGAATGAAGTATGGAATGTTGAGGCTAGTGTTATAAAGAATGAAGCTAGTAGTATGGAATGTTGAGGTTAGTGTAATAAAGAATGAAGCTAGTAGTATGGGATGTTGAGGTTAGTGTAATAAAGAATGAAGCTAGTAGTATGGAATGTTGAGGTTAGTGTAATAAAGAATGAAGCTAGTAGTATGGAATGTTGAGGTTAGTGTAATAAAGAATGAAGCTAGTAGAATGGAATGTTGATGTTAGTGTAATAAAAAATGAAGCTAGTGGTATGGAATGTTGAGATTAGTGTAATAAAGAATGAAGCTATTAGTATGGGATGTTGAGGTTAGTGTAATAAAGAATGAAGTATGGAATGTTGAGGCTAGTGTTATAAAGAATGAAGCTAGTAGTATGGAATGTTGAGGTTAGTGTAATAAAGAATGAAGCTAGTAGTATGGAATGTTGAGGTTAGTGTAATAAAGAATGAAGCTAGTAGAATGGAATGTTGATGTTAGTGTAATAAAAAATGAAGCTAGTAGTATGGAATGTTGAGATTAGTGTAATAAAGAATGAAGCTATTAGTATGGGATGTTGAGGTTAGTGTAATAAAGAATGAAGTATGGAATGTTGAGGTTAGTGTAATAAAGTATGAATCTAGTAGAATGGAATGTTGAGGCTAGTGTTATAAAGTATGAAGCTAGTAGAATGGAATGTTGAGGTTAGTGTAATAAAAAATGTAGCTAATGGTATGGAATGTTGAGGTTATTGTAATAAAGAATGAAGCTAGTAGTATGGAATGTTGAGGTTATTGTAATAAAGAATGAAGCTAGTAGAATGGAATGTTGATGTTATTGTAATAAAGAATGAAGCTAGTAGTATGGAATGTTGAGGTTATTGTAATAAAGAATGAAGCTAGTAGAATGGAATGTTGATGTTAGTGTAATAAAGAACAAAGCTAGTAGAATGGAATGTTGAGGTTAGTGTAATAAAGAATGAAGCTAGTAGTATGGAATGTTGAGGTTAGTGTAATAAAAAATGTATCTAATGGTATGGAATGTTGTGGTTAGTGTAATAAAGAATGAAGCTAGTAGTATGGAATGTTGAGGTTAGTGTAATAAAGAATGAAGCTAGTAGTATGGAATGTTGATGTTAGTACAATAAAGGGTTAAGTTAAAAGTTTAAAAATAAATAAATAAAATAATGAATACTTTAATATAACTTATTTTACTTTCAGAAATAAAGAACCTGAGGTTGATCGACACCCTGAGAAGCGAATGAAAGCAGCATATAAGAATTATGAAGATCGTAATCTACCTCTTCTAAAACAAGAGAACCCAAATATGAAACTGTCACAGTTAAAACAAATGTTATGGAAGGACTGGATGAAATCTCCTGAAAACCCTCTCAATCAAAGACTTGCTGAAACATAACAATAGCTTGTTATAAAATCTTAATGACTATATTGATAAATGATGTTGAAATACAAGAAAAGAATATAATTAATGCAAAGAATTTTGCCATTTTGAATTCTAGATTAAAATTTGTATATGACAATGTTTGCCCATTGAGGATTTTTGCTATATATATGCCATTTAACATTTTATACTACAGAGAAAAAAAAATGTGTCCATGTATGTTATGGGTATATCATCATCGCCGTCGTGCTGTAGACACACTGGTTTTTCTGTGTAATAGCTTTTGTTCTAATTGACTGAACCATCTGAATTTTTAACACAATCATCCTTGGCACAAATTAAAAGTTGAATTTATTTTTTGGATTGTAGTCATACCTGTTTCATAACAAGAGGCCCCAAGATGACAAAAAGGGTGTTGTCTGTTGAGCAAAAGTGAGCGTTTATTATTTATATGTTTTTGACTAGTTTTTCTGAACAAATTCCCAAGGAAAATATCTTTCATAAAAATCCATATAATATAGTGGTTATTATGTAAGTATTATATTCGTTTGTTTGATGTACAACTGCACTGATTTGAATATTTGTGAATGTTGTTCCTCAGATAGGTTATCATCGCCAAAAAGTAAAGTAACTTGCAGATTATTTGTTAATTGTTCACGAGCTTCAACATATACAA
Source organism: Bathymodiolus septemdierum (assembly GCA_963383655.1). Classification (NCBI taxonomy): domain Eukaryota; kingdom Metazoa; phylum Mollusca; class Bivalvia; order Mytilida; family Modiolidae; genus Bathymodiolus; species Bathymodiolus septemdierum. The sequence goes on from OY726520.1 coordinate 83,533,730, forward strand.
TGAATTCCATCCTGTATTACCCATCCACAGACACATCATGTGTCATTAATTAAATTTACTCGAAAAAGATCAGCATTCAGATTACTAGATCTATGTCTTCAGGGCTCACCACACTTGCAAAAAAAAAGGAGACTTGACTTCTCCCTCAGGAAAATGAGGGAGAAGTGAAGGCATGACAGGGAGACTTCCAACAGCTTCATAGATATATGTTTCCTTAAAAATGTTTTGTTTCTTTGCATCACTTAAAAAAAAATTACATTTGAAGTGTGCCTTTGCTAATATCTTGTTAATAGCCTTCATATTTAACTTTAAATTCATATTTTGTACTTGTATTATTGTTGTTGATCTTATATTTGTCGATTTTAGATTTTATTCGTTTTGCATTGAAATCTGTAAAATATATATATAACATCAAAATGTGAGTCCCTTCCCTTGTTTCCATTAAAAATGCTGCCATGTCTAAAACTTGACAAGTTGATTGTTTACCTTTGAAAAAATTACAAATAATCAAGTTGTGTTAAAATAATAAAAAAAAAATATAACACAATCCAACAACCAATTTGGTACAGGAAGCATCTGTTTGTTTATTTTTAGATTTGGGATTTGATTTTCAACTGGAATTTCGTCAGTACAAATTTAGAAATTTGGCGTGAATCTTTTGTCTCAACAAGTTGAATTTTCTTTATTGCTTGGAAAAAAAAACGTTTCTATCATTCTTATGTATTTTCACATCGATTACAATTGCTAAATGTCAATCATCTTTACCATAAAATGCAGATTATTTGCAAGAAAGAAGCGACTTGCAAAAAGAAACAAAGGCGGCTTTAATTTTGCTTTGGAGTCTATGGGAGGGTGACTTCAGCTGATATAAGGTGGGAATTTAGCCCACTTCGCCTGGTTTCGTGAGCCCTGGTCTTATCTAGTGTGCATGATATTTAACATTCTACAACCATATAAATAGTAACTAGGTGGTTTCAATAAATTAATATAATTTTTAGTGACTTTCTGACGGGGCACTTCTTATTTCTTGTGTCAAATTTAATTTTTCCAAAGTTTGACCGCAGAAGAAAAAAATGAATTGACATAAAATTGTAACCTAGTCAGTGGGTTACTATATTCTGGTTGATTACATAAATTGTGGAACACAGTGTTTTTAGTACTTAGTTTAAATTGCTATTTTCGTTCCAATATTGTTATCTGTTGGCTATGTTATGAAGCTGTTTAACCATGAACTTTGACTTGATTTTGAGATATAAATTACTGGTAAAAAAAAATATCCACAACAAAAAATGCCAGATTAAGGTTTGGTTTCAAAGATGTAACATACTTGTTCAGTTGACATTTATTTCTGCTTTTACAAATATCTTTGCTGTGTCAATTTGTCATTTAAACATTTTCAACGAAAAGTTGCATTTCATCATGTTTTTATATGATTTTTGTCATTAGTATCTGACCAGAAAACTGGAAATATTAACATGATATAAAACAAAGAGAGACAACTACAAGAAGTTACATTTAAAGCAACGGACGGTAATTTGGTTTGAGAAACTGCATTTTTGTCTCAAAACTTATTTTTTGTGTTATTAACGTAAAATGTTAGTAAAAGCTGAAATATTGGTTTTGTCACCATAGACATGCAATATTAGGTAACAGTGGTAGTGTTTTATGTTAAAAACAAACAACCATGTTTTTAGACTAAAATGCAGTTTCTCAAACCAATTTGCAGTCCTTTATATATAGATATAGAAAACTTTATTTTGATTCTGCATGTCAACAACATAATAACATAAGCTCTAGAGAGCTTTTTACCGAATATAAAAACATATAAATTAACATTAAAAACAACTTAGGGACCGACCATTTAACTTGCAGGGAGGGTTATGGTTTTTTGTTTCGTTCAAAAATTTGTTTTCGGACAACACAAGAGTTAGAATATTTATTTTTTTCCTCCACCAAAATCAAAATATTTTTTTCAGCAACATTGGGAATCAGAATATTTTTTTAGAAAAAAACCATAACCCCCCCTTCAAGTTTCTAGACAGCTGTTTACAATCACCAACAGCAACTCGGTAGCAATAAAAAAGTAAAATATGTTAAGAATAAGGGACAGACCATTTAACTTCCAGGGGGGATTATGGTTTTTTAGCTCACCTGGCCATAGGCCATGTGAGCTTTTGTCATGGATAAGCGTCCGTTAGCTTTTCACATTTAAATCTTCTTCTCTGAAACCGCTGAACAGATTTGAACCAAACTTGGCAGAAATGTTCATTGGATGGTCATATACAAGATTTTTGTTTTTGGCGCTGATCGGAAATCCAACATGGCTGCCAGGGGCCATAATGTGTTCTCATTGGCTGAAATTTTAAAAATCTTCTTGTCAGAAACCACCATGCCAATTGAATTGTGACTTTGCAGGAATGATCATTGGGTGGTCCTGTACTAAACTTGTGAATCGTTTGCCGATCTGAAATTCAAGATGGCCACCATGACTCGACTTAGTTTAACATTGGACCCTATGGGAATTTCACATTTTCATCTTTTTTTCTGAAACCACAAAACAAATTTGAACCAAACTTGGCAGAAATGTTCATTGATGGTCATATACAAGATTTTTGTTTTTGGTGCGGATCGGAAATCCAACATGGCTGCCAGGGCCCATAATGTGTTCTGATTGGTCGAAATTTTAAAAATGTTCTTGTTAGAAACCACTAAGCCCCCCCCCCCCCCCCCCTTCAAGTTAAATGGTCGGTCCCTTATTATATGTCAATCAAAAACGTGGAACATTTTATGTGGCTGGATAATGTTAAACAAATTCTAAATGAATGTGGCTTCGCATATAATTCGAACACACAAACCTTTGTTGACCCAAACTGGCTTCGACTTACAATTATTAGAAACCTACAAGATCAGTTTGAACAATATTGGCATTCTTTATTAGATGATGCATCAAAGGCTATAAATTACAGATTGTTTAAAGATTATTTTGGCATGAAAGTATACTTTGATATGTTAGAGAACAAAAATGTAGTTGAGTTATGCAGATTTAGAACAGCAAATCATAAATTACCTATTGAAATTGGAAGATGGAATAACACTAATAGAAATAACAGAATTTGTACGCACTGTAATAAAAATGAACTCGGTGATGATTTTCACTATATTTTAGATTGCCCATTCTTTGAACAAGATCGAAATATCTATATACCAAAGTATTACTACAGTAGGCCAAATGTTTTAAAATATAAATTACTGTTCTCTTCCAAAAAGAAATCAGAATTGATCAAACTAAGCACATTCATTAATCACATAAATAAAACTGTATGTACATGTACTCCGGCTTAACCTACTGAATTGTTGATCTCTGTACGATTCTTCGTTACTTACATACTTAGTATAACATGTTATTGTATATTGCATATATTGTACATATGTATTTCTCTATACCTTGTCAAATTATGATGGTTTATTGAGAATAAAAAAGATAATAAAGAAGGACCATTGCCATCACTTGGCGTCCGTCGTCTGTAAACTTTTCACATTTCAAGCTTCTTCTCCGAAACCACTTGGCCGATTGGAACCGAACTTAGCAGGAATGTTCCTTGGATGGTCCTCTACAAAGTTACTGTTTTTCGTTCCAGTCGGATATTCAATATGGCTGCCAGGGCCAATAATATGCTCTGATTGGCTGAAATTTCAAAGATCTTCTTCTCTGAAACTAATGAATTGACTGAACCCAAACTGTAAATGAATGATCATTGGAATGTCCTTTACCAAGCTACTGTTTTTTATGCCGATCGGAAATCCAAGATGGCCGCCACCGCAATACATAGATTAACATTGGACCCTATGGGAAAATGTTCAAATGCCTTCTTCTCAGAAACTACAAATATGATTAAAGCCAAACTGTACATGAATGTTCATTGGATGGTTCTCTACAAACTGTACGTTTTTTGTTCCGATATGAAATTCAAAATGGCGGCTACGGCAGGACTTAGTTTAACATTGGACCCTATGGGAAAAATGTTTCAAAACGCTTCTTCTCTGAAACCACTTGGATAATTGAAACCAAACTGCCCAGGAATGATCATTAGAAGGTCCTCTACAAGGTGTGTGTTTTTTATGCCGATCGGAAATCCAAGGTGGCCACCACCGCAGGACATAGATTAACATTGGACCCTATGGGAAAATGTTCAAATGCCTTCTTCTCAGAAACTACAAATATGATTAAAGCCAAACTGTACATGAATGTTCATTGGATGGTCCTCTACAAACTGTACGTTTTTTGTTCCGATATGAAATTCAAAATGGCGGCTATGGCAGGACTTAGTTTAACATTGGACCCAATGGGAAAAATGTTTCAAAACGCTTCTTCTCTTAAACCATTTGGATAATTGAAACCAAACTGCCCAGGAATGATCATTGGAAGGTCCTCTACAAGGTGTATGTTTTTTATGCCGATCGGAAATCCAAGATGGCCACCACCGCAATACATAGATTAACATTGGACTCTATGGGAAAATGTTCAAATGCCTTCTTCTCAGAAACTACAAATATGATTAAAGCCAAACTGTGCATGAATGTTCATTGGATGGTCCTCTACAAACTGTACGTTTTTTGTTCCGATATGAAATTCAAAATGGCGGCTACGGCAGGACTTAGTTTAACATTGGACCCTATGGGGGAAATGTTTCAAAACGCTTCTTCTCTGAAACCACTAGGACAGTTGAAACCAAACTGCCCAGGAATGATCATTGGAAGGTCCTCTACAAAGTTTCTGTTTTTTTATGCCGATCGAAAATTCAAGATGGCCGCCACTGCAGGACATAGATTAACATTGGACCCCATGGGAAAATGTTCAAATGCCTTCTTCTCAGAAACTACAAATATTATTAAAGCCAAACTGTACTTGAATGTTCATTGGATGGTCCTCTACAAACTTTACGTTTTTTGTTCCGATATGAAATTCAAAATGGCGGCTACGGCAGGACTTAGTTTAACATTGGACCCTATGGGGAAAATGTTTCAAAACGCTTCTTCTCTGAAACCACTTGGATACTTGAAACCAAACTGCCCAGGAATGATCATTGGAAGGCCCTCTACAAAGTGTGTGTTTTTTTATGCCGATCGGAAATCCAAGATGGCCACCACCGCAGGACATAGATTAACATTGGACCCTATGGGAAAATGTTCAAATGCCTTCTTCTCAGAAACTACAAATATGATTAAAGCCAAACTGTACATGAATGTTCATTGGAAGGTCCTCTACAAACTGTACGTTTTTTGTTCTGATATGAAATTCAAAATGGCGGCTACGGCAAGACTTAGTTTAATATTGGACCCTATGGGAAAAATGTTTCAAAACGCTTCTTCTCTGAAACCACTAGGACAGTTGAAACCAAACTGCCCAGGAATGATCATTGGAAGATCCTCTGTTTTTTATGCCGATCGGAAATCCAAGATGGCTGCCACCACAGGTCATAGTATTAACACAGGAACATATGGAGAAAATACAGAAATATATTCTTCTCTGAAGCTATTGCACTGATTGAACCTAAACTGTGCATCAATCATTGGAAGGTCCTTTACAAACTTTGTGTTATTTATGTTGATCGTAATTCCAAGATGACTACCACTGCAGGACATAGTTTTTACATAGGACCAATTGGTTCTTTTTATAACCAGGTGAACGATACAGGCTCTTGAGAGCCTCTGGTTTTTATTTAAATGAACCATTTATTGAGAAATTACATGATTTTGGTATTATTTTAGAGGAAGTTTCCTTCGACCTTTTCTAAATAAAGTAAAAAAAAATGAGGTTATTTGATTATCATTTTGTTTTAAAATCTTTTCTTTTTTTCAATATTAAAAACAAGGATTTTATCTGTATTAATTATTTTACATTGTTTATGACATCACATACATGTAGTAGAAATAACCATAGTCAACTTATTTGAAGACATTTTCCTAGTTCAAAGATGCAAGATAATAAACTTATTTTGGATAAAGACTTTTCTATTAAAACAGTGATTTTGAAAGTTTGCCTTTATTTAATTATATGTTATGGACATACATTAGTATGCTGCTGAGACTGAGAGTAAGAATTACCAATAAATGAATTGACAACAGAGTTGATGAACTAAAAGAATGACTTTACAACCTATAAATATATAACTACCATTAAGTCTGGTGACAGAGCATCATACTTACTGAATATGAATTGAATGAATTACATGTATTTTCTGATATGTATATTATGAAGGGGTATTTTCTAAGTTATGTCTTGTCTGACTGCTGCAAAATATAGTAAAAAAGTGTTCCACCTATTCTCATTAACAATTATATATTTGTATACCCCCGCTCCCTGAAGGGGGAGGGGGGTATACTGTTTTACCTCTGTCCGTCTGTCCGTCCTTCCGTCCGTCCAAGATATTTTTCGTCGCACTTTTCTCAGTAACTATTGATGACAGGAATCTGATATTTGGTCACAAGCGTCATATAGGTATACCATATTGTGGGTAGCGTTTTTGGACTCGTCAGATTCCTACTTTCTGTTTGCCAACTTTGTTGATTTTTATACACATTGAACATATATGCTCATTTTTCTAAGCAACTATTGATGACAGGAATCTGATATTTGGTCACAATCTTCATATAGGTACCCCATATCGTGGGAAGCGTTTTTGGACCCATCAGATTCCTACTTCCTGTTTGCCGACTTAGTAGGCTTTTATACACATTGAACATATATGCTCATTTTTCGTCGCATTTTTCTAAGCAACTATTGATGACAGGAATCTGATATTTGGTCACAAGCTTCATATAGGTATGCCATATTATGGGAAGCGTTTTCGGACCCGTCAGATTCCTACTTCCTGTTTGCCGACTTAGTTGGTTTTTATACACATTGAACATATATGCACATTTTTCGTCACATTTTTCTCATCAACTATTGATGGCAGAGATCTGATATTTGGTCACAAGCTTCATATAGGCACCCCATATCGTGGTAAGCGTTTTTGGACCCATCAGATTCCTACTTCCTGTTTGCTGAAGAGCGGGGGTATCAGAAGTGAGCATTAGCTCACAGTTCATCTTGTTTTGTCTATTTTCAAAAAGTCGTAATATGTAGAATGAAGAGTTAGGGTTATGGTGTTTAACGCCAGTCAGCAAAATTTCAGTTATATCAAGGTTGTCAGTTTTATTGGTGGAGGAAACTGGAGAAAATCACTAACACACTTTATCACATAATGTTGTATCAAATTGAAAATTTTCCCACAGAATTGTATGTGGTGGTACCAAAAAAAAAAGAACCCTTATTATTAGCTCACCTTGCCAAAGGCAATGAGAGATTTTGCCATCACTTGTCATCTGTCGTCCGTTAACTTTTCACATTCTAATCTTCTCCTCTGAAACCTCTTAGCCAAATGAACTAAACCTTGGTAGAAAGCATTTTTCGAAGGTCCTCTATAAAGGTGGCTCATTTTGTCCCGTTAACAAACATGGCTGCCACAGGCAATTCTTGTTTCTGATTGGCCGATTAAAAAAAATGTATTCTCCTCTGAAACCGCTTAGCCAAATGAACTGAAACTTGGTAGGAAGCATCTATGGAAGGTCCTCTATATAATATGCTCATTTAGTTCTGATCTGTTAACAAACAAAAGCAATTCTTGTTTCTGATTAGAAGATGTCTAAAAAATCTTCTCTTCTGAATCCACTTTCCCAAATGAAACGAAGCTTGGTTGGAGGCATCATGAGAAGGTCCTCTATAAAGATTGCTCAATTCGTCTCGATTCGTTAACAAGTATGGCCACCATAGGCAATTCTTGTTTCTGGTTGGTCGATTTCTAAATAATCTTCTCTGAAACTGAGTAGCCAAATGAACCAAAATTTGGTAGGAAGCACCTAGTATGGAAGGTTCTGTATTAAGTTTCCTCAAAGCAGAATGAAAGGTGAGCGACACAGGCTCAGCCCACTGAGCCTCTAGTATAATTTCCCATCGAAATTTAAACAATCTAAATCTGTTCATATCAAGCAGAGTCACGAATTCAAGTAAGCTGTTTTGTAACTTGAGTAACACGACGGGTACCACTAGTGTAGCAGGAACTGTTTACCCTTCAAATTTTTAGCAGTGTTCGTGTTATGTTATCTTTATTTAGCTGTGTTCGTGTTATGTTATCTTTATTTAGCAGTGTTGGTGTTATGTTATCTTTATTTAGCAGTGTTCGTGTTATGTTATTTTTATTTAGCAGTGTTCGTGTTATGTTATCTTTATTTAGCAGTGTTCGTGTTATGTTATCTTTATTTAGCAGTGTTCGTGTTGTGTTATCTTTATTTAGCAGTGTTCGTGTTGTGTTATCTTTATTTAGCAGTGTTCGTGTTATGTTATCTTTATTTAGCAGTGTTCGTGTTGTGTTATCTTTATTTAGCAGTGTTCGTGTTATGTTATCTTTATTTAGCAGTGTTCGTGTTGTGTTATCTTTATTTAGCAGTGTTCGTGTTATGTTATCTTTATTTAGCAGTGTTCGTGTTATGTTATCTTTATTTAGCAGTGTTCGTGTTGTGTTATCTTTATTTAGCAGTGTTCGTGTTATGTTATCTTTATTTAGCAGTGTTCGTGTTGTGTTATCTTTATTTAGCAGTGTTCGTGTTATGTTATCTTTATTTAGCAGTGTTCGTGTTGTGTTATCTTTATTTAGCAGTGTTCGTGTTATGTTATCTTTATTTAGCAGTGTTCGTGTTATGTTATCTTTATTTAGCAGTGTTCGTGTTATGTTATCTTTATTTAGCAGTGTTCGTGTAATGTTATTTTTATTTAGCAGTGTCCGTGTTATGTTATCTTTATTTAGCAGTGTTCGTGTTGTGTTATCTTTATTTAGCAGTGTTCGTGTTGTGTTATCTTTATTTAGCAGTGTTCGTGTTATGTTATCTTTATTTAGCAGTGTTCGTGTTGTGTTATCTTTATTTAGCAGTGTTCGTGTTATGTTATCTTTATTTAGCAGTGTTCGTGTTATGTTATCTTTATTTATCAGTGTTCGTGTTATGTTATCTTTATTTAGCAGTGTTCGTGTTATGTTATCTTTATTTAGCAGTGTTCGTGTTATGTTATCTTTATTTAGCAGTGTTCGTGTTATGTTATCTTTATTTAGCAGTGTTGTGTTATGTTATTTTTATTTAGCAGTGTCTGTGTTATGTTATCTTTATTTAGCAGTGTTCGTGTTATGTTATCTTTATTTAGCAGTGTTCGTGTTGTGTTATCTTTATTTAGCAGTGTTCGTGTTATGTTATCTTTATTTAGCAGTGTTCGTGTTGTGTTATCTTTATTTAGCAGTGTTCGTGTTATGTTATCTTTATTTAGCAGTGTTCGTGTTATGTTATCTTTATTTAGCAGTGTTCGTGTTATGTTATCTTTATTTAGCAGTGTTCGTGTTATGTTATCTTTATTTAGCAGTGTTCGTGTTATGTTATCTTTATTTAGCAGTGTTCGTGTTATGTTATCTTTATTTAGCAGTGTTCGTGTTATGTTATCTTTATTTAGCAGTGTTCGTGTTATGTTATCTTTATTTAGCAGTGTTCGTGTTATGTTATCTTTATTTAGCAGTGTTCGTGTTATGTTATCTTTATTTAGCAGTGTTCGTGTTATGTTATCTTTATTTAGCAGTGTTCGTGTTATGTTATCTTTATTTAGCAGTGTTCGTGTTATGTTATCTTTATTTAGCAGTGTTCGTGTTATGTTATCTTTATTTAGCAGTGTTCGTGTTATGTTATCTTTATTTAGCAGTGTTCGTGTTATGTTATCTTTATTTAGGAGTGTTCGTGTTATGTTATCTTTATTTAGGAGTGTTCGTGTTATGTTATCTTTATTTAGCAGTGTTCGTGTTATGTTATCTTTATTTAGCAGTGTTCGTGTTATGTTATCTTTATTTAGCAGTGTTCGTGTTATGTTATCTTTATTTAGCAGTGTTCGTGTTATGTTATCTTTATTTAGCAGTGTTCGTGTTATGTTATCTTTATTTAGCAGTGTTCGTGTTATGTTATCTTTATTTAGCAGTGTTCGTGTTATGTTATCTTTATTTAGCAGTGTTCGTGTTATGTTATCTTTATTTAGCAGTGTTCGTGTTATGTTATCTTTATTTAGCAGTGTTCGTGTTATGTTATCTTTATTTAGCAGTGTTCGTGTTATGTTATCTTTATTTAGCAGTGTTCGTGTTATGTTATCTTTATTTAGCAGTGTTCGTGTTATGTTATCTTTATTTAGCAGTGTTCGTGTTATGTTATCTTTATTTAGCAGTGTTCGTGTTATGTTATTTTTATTTAGCAGTGTCTGTGTTATGTTATCTTTATTTAGCAGTGTTCGTGTTATGTTATCTTTATTTAGCAGTGTTCGTGTTGTGTTATCTTTATTTAGCAGTGTTCGTGTTATGTTATCTTTATTTAGCAGTGTTCGTGTTGTGTTATCTTTATTTAGCAGTGTTCGTGTTATGTTATCTTTATTTAGCAGTGTTCGTGTTATGTTATCTTTATTTAGCAGTGTTCGTGTTATGTTATCTTTATTTAGCAGTGTTCGTGTTATGTTATCTTTATTTAGCAGTGTTCGTGTTATGTTATCTTTATTTAGCAGTGTTCGTGTTATGTTATCTTTATTTAGCAGTGTTCGTGTTATGTTATCTTTATTTAGCAGTGTTCGTGTTATGTTATCTTTATTTAGCAGTGTTCGTGTTATGTTATCTTTATTTAGCAGTGTTCGTGTTATGTTATCTTTATTTAGCAGTGTTCGTGTTATGTTATCTTTATTTAGCAGTGTTCGTGTTATGTTATCTTTATTTAGCAGTGTTCGTGTTATGTTATCTTTATTTAGCAGTGTTCGTGTTATGTTATCTTTATTTAGCAGTGTTCGTGTTATGTTATCTTTATTTAGCAGTGTTCGTGTTATGTTATCTTTATTTAGCAGTGTTCGTGTTATGTTATCTTTATTTAGCAGTGTTGTGTTATGTTATTTTTATTTAGCAGTGTCTGTGTTATGTTATCTTTATTTAGCAGTGTTCGTGTTATGTTATCTTTATTTAGCAGTGTTCGTGTTGTGTTATCTTTATTTAGCAGTGTTCGTGTTATGTTATCTTTATTTAGCAGTGTTCGTGTTGTGTTATCTTTATTTAGCAGTGTTCGTGTTATGTTATCTTTATTTAGCAGTGTTCGTGTTATGTTATCTTTATTTAGCAGTGTTCGTGTTATGTTATCTTTATTTAGCAGTGTTCGTGTTATGTTATCTTTATTTAGCAGTGTTCGTGTTATGTTATCTTTATTTAGCAGTGTTCGTGTTATGTTATCTTTATTTAGCAGTGTTCGTGTTATGTTATCTTTATTTAGCAGTGTTCGTGTTATGTTATCTTTATTTAGCAGTGTTCGTGTTATGTTATCTTTATTTAGCAGTGTTCGTGTTATGTTATCTTTATTTAGCAGTGTTCGTGTTATGTTATCTTTATTTAGCAGTGTTCGTGTTATGTTATCTTTATTTAGCAGTGTTCGTGTTATGTTATCTTTATTTAGCAGTGTTCGTGTTATGTTATCTTTATTTAGCAGTGTTCGTGTTATGTTATCTTTATTTAGCAGTGTTCGTGTTATGTTATCTTTATTTAGCAGTGTTCGTGTTATGTTATCTTTATTTAGGAGTGTTCGTGTTATGTTATCTTTATTTAGCAGTGTTCGTGTTATGTTATCTTTATTTAGCAGTGTTCGTGTTATGTTATCTTTATTTAGCAGTGTTCGTGTTATGTTATCTTTATTTAGCAGTGTTCGTGTTATGTTATCTTTATTTAGCAGTGTTCGTGTTATGTTATCTTTATTTAGCAGTGTTCGTGTTATGTTATCTTTATTTAGCAGTGTTCGTGTTATGTTATCTTTATTTAGCAGTGTTCGTGTTATGTTATCTTTATTTAGCAGTGTTCGTGTTATGTTATCTTTATTTAGCAGTGTTCGTGTTATGTTATCTTTATTTAGCAGTGTTCGTGTTATGTTATCTTTATTTAGCAGTGTTCGTGTTATGTTATCTTTATTTAGCAGTGTTCGTGTTATGTTATCTTTATTTAGCAGTGTTCGTGTTATGTTATTTTTATTTAGCAGTGTCCGTGTTATGTTATCTTTATTTAGCAGTGTTCGTGTTATGTTATCTTTATTTAGCAGTGTTCGTGTTATGTTATTTTTATTTAGCAGTGTTCGTGTTATGTTATCTTTATTTAGCAGTGTTCGTGTTGTGTTATCTTTATTTAGCAGTGTTCGTGTTATGTTATCTTTATTTAGCAGTGTTCGTGTTGTGTTATCTTTATTTAGCAGTGTTCGTGTTGTGTTATCTTTATTTAGCAGTGTTCGTGTTGTGTTATCTTTATTTAGCAGTGTTCGTGTTGTGTTATCTTTATTTAGCAGTGTTCGTGTTATGTTATCTTTATTTAGCAGTGTTCGTGTTATGTTATCTTTATTTAGCAGTGTTCGTGTTATGTTATCTTTATTTAGCAGTGTTCGTGTTGTGTTATTTTTATTTAGCAGTGTCCGTGTTATGTTATCTTTATTTAGCAGTGTTCGTGTTATGTTATCTTTATTTAGCAGTGTTCGTGTTATGTTATTTTTATTTAGCAGTGTTCGTGTTATGTTATCTTTATTTAGCAGTGTTCGTGTTATGTTATCTTTATTTAGCAGTGTTCGTGTTATGTTATCTTTATTTAGCAGTGTTCGTGTTGTGTTATCTTTATTTAGCAGTGTTCGTGTTGTGTTATCTTTATTTAGCAGTGTTCGTGTTGTGTTATCTTTATTTAGCAGTGTTCGTGTTGTGTTATCTTTATTTAGCAGTGTTCGTGTTATGTTATCTTTATTTAGCAGTGTTCGTGTTATGTTATCTGTAGTTTTATGTGTAATGTTTTGTAGATCGTTGTTTGTTCTTTTTGTCATTGTGTTGTCTGTTCTTTGATTTTCGGAAAAAGATGTGATTTTACCAAAGCCAGGAGAAATTATGGTTTAGTTAAAAATGATGTCGCTGAAAATAAAGTCTTAACGCGAAAGCCAAAGAATATAGAAAAGAAGTAAACATTAGTTATTCGCAATAACAAAGAAAATGCGAGGATGATATACGTCGAATATCAAAGACAGATACTAGGTCACTTTGGAAAATTTTAAATAGATATTCGGGCCGTGGAAGTAAAGATCCAGAGGTTGACCTAAATACTTTTTTCGAATATTTAAAAAAATTAAACGCGAACGATGATAACGATGTCGTACGATGATAATATTACAAATGAACATATTGAATTAAATGAAAAATGCGAAGTTATATTAAATTCTGAAATTACTGAGAAGGAGATTGAAGATATTAGATTGTTGAAAAATAATAAAGCTGCAGGATACGATCAAATTGTAAATGAATATTTGAAGGTATCAAATCCAAGACTTGTATCTATTTATTGTAATATATTTAATATTGTGTTTAATAGTGGAGTTATTCCAGAGAGTTGGTCAATCGGAATTATATTACCTATTTACAAAAATAAGGGGGACCCAAAGGACAGAGCTATTACTTTGGTCAGCTGTTTGGGGAAACTATTTACTGCTATTATTAATAACCGCCTTTCTTTACTAGCAGATGAAATAAATCTGATTTCTGAATGTCAAACCGGTTTTAGGAAAGGCTATTCCACTATCGACAATATTTTTTCACTCCATGCACTTATCTCGTATTTTTCGCTTGGTAAAAAATTGTTTTGTTCGTTTATAGACTTCCGAAAAGCTTTTGACACTGTGGAGAACAGGACTTTGGCAAACATTACAAAAGTTCGGTATCCATGGGAAATGTTTTGATATTATCAAAAATATGCATAGGAATATAAAATCCTGTGTTAGAAGCCAAAAACGATTTTCAGATTTTTTTCCATGCTTAACAGGGGTCAGACAAAGCGAAAACCTTTCACCTATTTTGTTTTCTTTATTTCTCAATGACCTTGAAAAATTCTTAAAATCTTTAGAAGGCATCCCTCCTGTTGAAATAAAAGAAAAGTGTATGAGTAAAATAACCAGGTTTGTTGAGCTATTTATTCTAATGTATGCTGATGACACAGTTTTGTTAGCTGTGTCTACTGATGATTTACAAAAAAACTTAACCATTTTTAATATTTATTGTGAAGGGAAATTATCTATAAACTGTTCAAAGTTTAAAGCTGTTATACTTAGTAAAAGGAAATATTCACCAGTGTTCACTTTAAACAATGAAGTTATTGCAATTGTAGATAGTTATTCATATCTTGGGTTGGTTATGAACCATAATGGATCTTTTGTAAAAGCTAAGTCAAAGTTAATAGACCAAGCTAGACGCGCATTATTTGCTGTTTATAGACGTATCAAAAACCAACCTATGCCAGTAGATTTACAATTGAAATTATTTGACAGTCTAGTTGAACCGATTTTGCTATATGGATCAGAGGTTTGGGGGTTCGAAAACACATGTTCGCTTGAAAAAAATCATTCACAATTTTGTAAAAAGATTTTACAGGTTAGAGCAACAACACTAAGTTATATGATTTACGGGGAACTTGGTTGCTATCCTCTTTCAATAAAGATAAAACTGAGAATGATATCCTTCTGGAATAGACTCATTAGTAATGAAAACAAATTGAGTTCAAAACTGTATAAGTTAATATATAAGTTACATATGAATGGAACAACTAATGTTAAGTGGATTTCCTTTCTTCAAAGTGTATTTAATGATACTGGACTGAGTTATGTATTTGAATCTCAATTTCCAACATATATTTCTTCTATAAAATCAGCGATAAAACAACGATTATGTGATCAATTTATTCAAAAATGGTTTTCTGATTTGGATAACTCTGCAAGAGAATTTTATAAAGTTGTGAAAAAAGATTTTAAATTTGAAGAGTACCTTATTAGATTATCAAAACAAGACAGGGTATACATAACCAAACTTAGAACTTCAAACTTGAAGCTTCCCATTGAAACCGGAAGATGGAATAACATAGCAAAAGAATTAAGATTATGCTCATTTTGTAATAAAAAAAATTGGAGATGAATATCACATTTTATTTACATGTTCAAATGACAGAATTGTTCAATTAAGACAAAAACATATTCCAAATTATTATTGGAATCCACCTGTTATTTATAAGATGGAGGGTTTATTCAGATTATGCAAGTCAACATATGACTAATATTTCAAGATCACAATTATTATAACTATTTTCTATATATGATTTAAAATATATATATGTATTTATAATATATAACATGTATTCTTACTACTGTTTCTGTTTAGTTGTCATTTTCTGTATTGTATTTAATATTGTACCTCATGTTACACTGTATAGTGTCTGAGTGTTGTTCAATACAGTTCTTGAAAGTTCTTGAAGGTAACTTATTATGAGTTTTTGTTTTCTTTTTACTGAAAATTATCAATATTTAGATACAGATCTTTTTTGAATATATTTTTGAATATATAATAAAATAAGTTCGTAATATTCCATTCTTTACTGTTCCAAAAACTTCATTTAACTTTCTAAAAAGTTATTTTTAACATCTTATTTAATTTCAAATATATTTCCCTCCTCTTCAATGGCCGCGCCTTCTCATATTAATAATATTCAGTTCAAAGTTCTTATTGGGTCATCCTTACAAAATAAACCCAGTAGTTGACCAATGACATCAAGCACCGTTTCTCGCGTGATTTCTCAGTTGGAAGATATATTCCGAATGCACCACCCTCCACGGAATAATTATAGTATACTTCACAATGAAAAATGCGAAAAACCTCGAATGGAAATCTTCCGCAGATCGTATAACGTGTTTCATTCCCCTATACTATAATCCCCTGGGTAATCCAACTACCTAACTCATTGAGCCACCCATTCTCTATCCAGAGTTGTCGTTCCTACTACGCTAGACTCTATCTCTGTCAATGTCCATTTTACAAGATTCTTGTAAAAGTTAGAAACAGAAAAAAAATGTACTTAAAATTGTTTTAATTATTGTAAATATCAATAAAGATGAAAATAAATCACTCATTTCAAATCAATTCTCTCTTGAAAATTATCCCCCCCCCCCCCCACACACACTTCTTGGAGAACTATTTTGCGGAGGTAAAAATTAAAAAAGTTAAAAACGATCACAAATCAAGAATCTTGTAAAATGGGCGTTGACAGAGATATAGTCTAGCGTAGCAGGAACGACAACTCTGGATAGAGAGTGTGAGCCACCCGGGCCCTTACACGTGTACGTAGAATACAGAATGCTAGAGTATTCTATTATACTGATGACATTTAATGTCTTTAACAGAAGCCATTGTAGACGTGATAATTCTCCTTTTACCAATTTTAAAACGACTAATTTTGCATAATTTAAAATAATTCAATCTTTTGTCAATTTTGAATGTATTTTAATTGGTGATGTGCGCAGTTTGAGCTAAAATCAATTGAATTATTCTAAAGTAGTATAATCAATTTTATTTTTAACACCACTTGTTTTCACGAACAGTGAAATATGAAATCAACCGAGAAGGAACACCAATTGTTAATTTCTCATTATTTTCCAGCAGGATATGTGTTTGTCATTTCTTTCATTAATATTAAAGTTGCACGGTATGTTCAGTAATCTGTTGATCGATCATATCACATTAGGAGCTTGGATGATATACATTAGCAGAAATCCCTTTACACTAAAGAGATAGGATAAGGACAGGATGCAACGTGTATTTCATTAATATTTCAACACAGTGTGTGAAACAGTATAAATACCGACTACTAGATTATTACACATGTTTTACCAACCGGGTTATTATATCATTCCTGAACGTATATGGAGATATATTTCTAAATATTACATAAAAGTTACAGAAATGCATTTCTAGTGATGAAAATCTTAAATTACTCTTGGATTTTAAATGCCATATTTTATACAAGGACATTACTGATATCGGTAACTAACTTTACAACTTTAATTGGATATTTAAATTCTGGTGAGTATAACATTGTTTGCATTATCAAAGAAGGATTGCAATATCATAGATATCTTAATTTAGAATATATGACGGGTTGTTGGAAGAATGTAAAAAAAACTAGTTCATATTCAGGAGTGGATCAAGGATTTCAAGTTAGGGGGGGGGGGGGGGGGGGCGCACTTAAAGAATTGAGTTGAGCGGAGGTAGGCGCGAAAATTGTTGGGGTATTACGTATGAAAAATCACGATTATACGCCAAAAAATCATATTTTTTCCAATTTTAGGGGCGGCCGGGTGCGCCCCCCCCCCCCCCCCCCCCTGGATCCGCCCCTGATATTCGTTAAGTTGGTAATCCAAGCGGTATAATTATTTATATGCTCTTATATAATGTATGTAAGTTAACTTCACTCTAGCTCTAGGTGTAAAATTATAAGAAATAATACTACACATTATTATTTTTCTTATATTTTAAAATGTCCTCATTAAACTGTCACGTTATTAAAAAACAAGCAAACTGTTGTCTAAAAAAAAATGAAAATAACGGGTGAGGCCCCCTTGTAATGGGGTGTGTATGTGTGTATGTATTTTGAGCTCTAGAAAAAAATGAATTATTGTGATTTATTTCTTCTTTTCTGGACTTCAAGATGGTGTGTAATGACAAGGAAATATTATAAACAGTAAGTTTCCTTATTCACTACACCTTTTAGTGACATCTTTAATGCTACTCACTAAATTGACAACAGTAAAAGACTTTTATCTGTCCATTTCAATACCAGATTTTTCCAGGGGTTTCCAATGAAGAAATTTTAAAAGAATGATTAAAAAAGGTTTAAAGAGAAAGTGTAGGATCTGTACAAATGATAGAGAAACATTGTATTTTCTCCCTCAAACACTTGAATGCTAATGAAACGTTAATTACAGAGGGTATATCTTTATGAGACAGAACTGTACAATTTCTAAATGTAGATTTTTTTTGATGAATTAGAAAATTGGTATATTACACAAATGTTAAAATATGGTGAACTTATCCCTGGATCTGTACGTAGAGGCTATATATAAAAGATACACATGTTGAGAATGTTTCGAGATACCTCCAAATATTGAACTACATCCCTACTTTGCCCAACAGGACCAAATTTAGCTGCTTTGAAGTGCGTATATTTGCAGAAAATAATAGAACTGAGTGCATTCACTGTGGTAAACAAAAAACACCCCTCATTTTCGTGGCATCTTGTATAGTAGAAGTAGAAGACAAAATCCCACTTTAAAAAAAAGAAAGAAAAAAGGGTGTTTTAACTGTAATGATATATTATATTGAAAAACATATTTGTATCACCATGTTTAATGTATAGCTCATTAGCTGAGCCTGGGTATAATATTGAATTTCAATTCATTGTATATTATATACATATATTTGTGTTGTCCATAGTTGATATTTCTGTGTTCTCCATAGTTGATATTTTTGTGTTGTCCATAGTTGATATTTTTGTGTTGTCTATAGTTGATATTTTTGTGTTGTCCATAGTTCATATTTTTGTGTTGTCCATAGTTGATATTTTTGTGTTGTTCAGAGTTAATATTTTTGTGTTGTCCATAGTTGAAATGTTTGTGTTGTCCATAGTTGATATTTCTGTGTTCTCCATAGTTGATATTTTTGTGTTCTCCATAGTTGATATTTTTGTGCTGTCCATAGTTGATATTTTTGTGTTGTGCATAGTTGATATTTTTGTGTTGTCCATATTTGATATTTTTGTATTGTCCATATTTGATATTTTTGTGTTGTCCATATTTGATATTATTGTGTTGTCCATAGTTGTTATTTTTGTGTTGTTCATAGCTGATATTCTTGTGTTGTCCATAGTTGATATTTTTGTGTTGTGCACAGACTTGGGGTCAATTACTTTCAAATGTAATCGATTACATTACAATTACTTTCCAATTTTCATGGTTACATTACATTACGATTACATCAATTTTCAAATGTAATCGATTAAATTACAATTACTTTGTAAATGTAATCAATTACATTACTGATTACATTTAATGTCATGACAACCAATATATTAATGCTTTATGTAATTTTTTCTCATGTGCATCTGTCCAATATCTCTTTTTTTTAATATATTTCTTACTCAGAACTATGAATTACAATTCAGTTTTAATGTGATCATTACATGCAATAACATACAGTACATTGTAAATTATAAACAGCAATTCTCATTTTCCTTTCTTTCATAAAATATGTTGTGTCATTATTACTATGACCAATATTCATTCCATCTTATACTATTTGTAAATATTATAATGTACATTTGCACATTTTGATAATATATGTCAAATGATTTCAAACATCCTGTCAAAGGCTATTGTGGATAATAAACTAGCAGCTAACCTGTGCCACAGATCAAATTAGTAATTAAGGTCTTATTTATGACACCAAATTATGTAACAATTGCCATTACTAAATTGCACACCATTTCAATATGTGTCCTTCAGAAGATAAAAAAACAAAAGCATTCTAATTCTAAAAACTTGCCTAAAAATATGTATAATTTCTCTGTCTAAATATGAAAACTAAATCCTTAATTTATGTAAATAGGTTTAATAAAATATCCATTATCATATAATCCAATATTAAAAGAAAATCAGCACCAAAATAAAGAGCAGAAATATCACATATCTCTGAATATCAGATTCAAGTCCAATTGGAATATTCTTAAAAAAAAATCAAAAATTTTACAAATATTACAACTTGCTATTTTATCATTTAATTTGTAATATGTGTGATTGAAAATATTTTGTTATTCTACTACATACCATCTTCGCTAGCCAAGGGTTACGATCCGCTCTACTCATCTTCGCCCTTGGCATCGCTAGACTGATTTTCGTAATTCCCGCGCACTGCCACCTGCTGGATTTTGACAGTTGCGCCCCTTGTAATGATATCATTTTCAGCCAATCGACGCGAGGCTTTTATTTCCTTTCGTTTGAATGCTCTGAAAATTGACTCGAGATTATAATAGGCAGTGTCTCCTTGTACAAACTTTTTGTACGAATAGTGTAGCGGCTAATCGTACAAACTTTTTCATACTATCAAAATCGTGGCGGACAGACGATTTTTCGCATTTTTATTTTGTTGACATTTTTCCTACAGAACATGTGCATTTTGTAAAGCCCGTTCTGATTGGTTGCAGCTACCACTAGCTGCATTACATATAAACTGTCACCGTGTGACCTCGAAAATCCGTCTAACGATACCAAGGGTGAAGATGAGTAGAGCGGATCGTAACCCTTGGCTAGCGAAGATGACTACATACAGCATCATAAATAAATGTTTCTGAAAATTATAATTTACATTTTGCTTTTTATATAATATTTTTATTCAAATTTAGATCTCATTTTAAACTTGCATAAGAAATCTTCATGAGATTGTTGTGGTTTATATAAAATATTTCTTTAACTTATGGGGATCATGAGGACATGGTGATAGGTTTTCATAGAAACAATTTCATATATGAAATCTTGAAAGTTGTGTCAGATAATTTATAAATTTTACAAGCCGACAAACTGTTTTTACTGAATTTTGAAACCCTAAAGAAATTGAAATTGAGGCATTATTTGTTTGGAAGCCATAATTAATGTTTAATATTTTTGTTGTAGCTGTGGTAGTTTTGATTGCAATTAAACATAGAATAATATCTTTTGATCATGTTGTGATTGCCAATTTTAATAGATTTTTTTTTTAGTTTTTAACAATTGAATTTCATAACATATTTTTTTATTCAGTTTTCAATAAACTTTATATTTTTTTCTAATAAATCATTCTACATTATTTGCTTAATAAATTTCATGAAGAAACTTCATTTACATAAATCATACATTAAATATCTAAGGAGATATATGTTTCAGGTAAGACAAAATCAGTCAAAATGATGAAAAGTAATCTAAATGTAATCAGAAAGTAATCATGATTACATGGTCAAAATGAATGTAATCGATTACATTGCGATTACATGTAATCTAAAAAATGACCGATTACAGATTACATACGATTACATGAAAAAATGTAATCGATTACAGCTGATTACGATTACCCCATGTCTGGTTGTGCATATTTGATTTTTTGTGTGTTGTTCATAGTTGATATTATTGTGTTGTCCATAGTTGATATTTTTGTGTTGTCCATAGTTGATATTTTGTGTTGTCCATAGTTGAAATTTTTGTGTTGTCCATATTTGATATTTTTGTGTTGTCCATATTTGATATTTTTGTGCTAATTACATGGACAGTTGTATGTTAAATATACTGGCGATTTGTAACTTTTTATCAATAGTAAACAATGACCTTAGCACTTGTTATACATTTGAATGAAACGAGTGACAATAAGAAACGCAATCTCGTTTTTAATTGGTTAGTTGCTCAAAATTTAATCTCGTTTGCTTACAAGAAACACACTGTGTAAACAATGATATTGATCGATGGAAAACGGAATGAAAAAATCACGGGGATGGAGATGGTAATTGAAATTGTGGCTCAAACGAATCTAGGGGTTTAGTAATGTTGCTGAGTAAAATATTTTTCTAATGAAGTTAATTGACATTCTCTGGTACTATTGGTTGAGCTATGAAGTGCGAAATAATAAATGGAAACGGCTCTTTTTCACATTTCCAATATTTACGCCCCGAATATACTAACCGAAGCAAACTATTGAACTCGCTTCTGAACTCTATTATAAACTGTAATGATGATAGTTTACAACATTACGAAATAATTGTGGGGCTTTTAATTGTGGGATGGACAAAAAACTGGATAGATGCCCCCCACACCGTACTGAAGATACTTGGCTAAATGAATTTAAACAGCCTTAGCAGTAAAATACTTGACCCCAAAAAAAAGCACTTTCCTCTTAGCGACCATGATATTTGCACAAGTAAAACTAGAAGACATTGAGAGGGGCCCAGGTATTTGGAGCATGGATAAAGTCGTAAACGTTTATTTCGGCTTTTAATACTTGGTGGCCTACATGGAAAAATCTAATTAACCAATTTGAACGTGTTCAAGAATGGTGGTAAACGAAAAAAAGTAACATTGAAAATTTGGAGAAAAAAATTTGAACATATTAAATATAATAACGAGAATAATATTGTTACGAATAAAATAATAAACGAAAGAGAACGAACTATAAATACTTAAAATACTAATAGGACTGAAGCTACCAACATTCTGTCAAGGATAAAGTAGACAGATGAAGGGGGAAAATATATCGGTTATTGTTTTTTACCTCGAAGAAAAACGTGGACAAGATAAATTGTGGAATAGAATAAAAACACCAGAAAGTCATTACAAATACGATATTAATTCAATAATAAATGGACAATTAAAATTTAAAAAAGTTATTTACATCAGAGGGATGGAACGAAAGATGTGGGTTTAATCTTATATAACATTTACCAAATAAGTTGACTCAGATGTAGATTCTGATGAAATCGTTAAAGTCTTGAAAGTATTGAAATCAAATAAATATCCTGGGGAGGACGGCATTATATCAGAGTTTTATCATCTTTTTTGGGAAACGATTAAAGATGAATTTATATTGCTCGTATGTGAGATTTTCAACGAAAAGCAACTGAGCAAGTCTCGGAATAGGGGAGGATTAACCTTGTTGTTTAAAAGTGGGGACAGAGAAAACATTTGTTAACACTACTCAATACCAATTATAAGATAATTGCAAATTGTTAAAGGTAGAAATATCAGTGAGGCAAACTGTTTAATACAGGATATTATAGATTACATAGACTAGGAAGACGAGGGAGCTATTCTAGTTGGGTTTTTTTTACCAACAAAAGGCATTTGATAAGGTTGAATGGGGATGGGTGGACTATGTTTTAAATGAATTTAATTTTGGGGAAAAGCTTACGGGATGGATTAAAATGTTGTTTAATAGAGCAAAAAACATGTATTAAAACAAATGGTTTTGTTTCAAAATATTTCCAATAACTCTCTCTGGTAGACAGGGATTTCCAATGGCTCCTCTTATTTACATTCTGCATATAGAACCAATGGCGTGTACCTTGAGGCAGAATAACGATACAGCGGTTTAGAAACTAAGTTGTACATGTTTGCTGATGACACCCAAATAATAAATAAAGATGAAGATTCGCCAAAAAAAATTAATCGTTTAATGTTCTATCAACTTATGAAAAAGCTTCTGTGTCAAAAATAAATTTGGATAAAACCAAAGGTTTACACATTGGTACTTGGTATGCATCATGGATATGACATTCAAGATGATGATATATGGAAATCAATTGTAGAAAAAATGAAAAGTTATATACATGTTTGAAAACGTCGAAATTAGACATATGGGGGTAACACTCTTATAATTAAAAATGTATTAATCTCTCAATGTGGTAATGAAGTTGAAAAGAGAGGAATTGCTGATAAATATATAAAATACATATATCATATAATGTGGAGTGGTAAAGCTAATCAGATAAGTAGAAATGTTTGTTGCTTAGAGACAAACGAAGGGGGAAAGGTATGTGAAATATAGACACGTTTATTACAAGTAAGCAAATAAAGTTACTATATCGCATTCTGCATTCAACTTCAGCAAGTTGGAATGCAATAGGTAAATTCTGGTTACACAAACTTGATATCAAATTCAATGAAAAGGGGTAATCAGAAACCGAAGATACTAAAGGGGTAATCAGAAGCCGTAAATAACAAAGGGGTAATTAGAAACCGTAGATACCAAAGGGGTAATCAGAAGCTGTAGATACCAATGGGGTAATCAGAAGCCGTAGATATGAAAGGGATAAACAGAAGTCGTATATACCAAAGGGGTAATTGGAACCTGCAGATACCAAAGGGGTAATTGGAAGCCGTAGATATAAAAGGGATACACAGAAGTCGTAGATACCAAAGGGGTAATCAGAAGCCGCAGATACCAAAGGGGTAATCAGAAGTCGTAGATACTAAAGGAGTAATCAGAATCCGTAGATACCAAAGGGATAAACAGAAGTCGTAGATACCAAAGGGGTAATCAGAAGTCGTAGATACTAAAGGGGTAATCAGAATCCGTAGATACCAAAGGGATAACCAGAAGTCGTAGATACCAAAGAAGAAGTAATCAGAAGTCGTAGATACTAATGAGGATAATAAGAAACCGTAGATACTAAAGAGGTAACCAGAAATCGTAGATACCGAGGAAGAAGTAATTAGAAGCCGTAGACACTAAAGGGGTAATCAGAAGCCGTAAATATCAAAGGGGTAATTAGAAACCGTAGATACCAAAGGGGTAATCAGAAGGCGTAGATACTAAAGGTTTAATCAGAAGTCGTAGATACTAAAGGTTTAATCAGAAGTCGTAGATACTAAAGGTTTAATCAGAAGTCGTAGATACTAAAGGTTTAATAAGAAGTCGTAGATACTAAAGGTTTAATCAGAAGTCGTAGATACTAAAGGTTTAATCAGAAGTCGTAGATACTAAAGGTTTAATCAGAAGTCGTAGTAACTAAAGGGGTGATCAGAAACTGTAGATACTAAAGGAGTAATCAGAAGCCGTAGATACGAAAGGAATAATCAGAAGTCGTAGATACCAAAGGGGTAATCAGAAGTCGTAGATACTAATGGGGTAATCAGAAATCGTAGATACTAATGGGGTAATCAGAAGTCGTAGATACCAAAGGGGTAACCAGAAGCCGTAAATCGAAGGACAGACAATAAAATGGCCGAAAGAAAAAAAAGACAAAAAACAAACAATAATCCACAAAACACTATACACAAAACTAAAGATCAAGCACCACGAACCCACTAAAACCCAAGGGTGATCTCAGACCTGTGCTCCGGGAGGATAAGCAGTTCTTGCTGCACTAGCTAGTGGAACTTGTCCAGTTACTCTTGTAACAAACCTGGTGATATGTCATGAATGTCATTAATATCGTTTAATAAAAGTGCAATTGTTTGAGATTGATAAATAAAACACAAAACGTAGTTAGCACTGCAATGTTTAATTAACATGGGTGCAATAACACACGAAATATCGAAAGGTATGAATGAAATAACACTTATAGAACTTGTCCTTGAGATACAGAAGTCATGCAAATCTTTAATGCGAAACATGTTTCCACTGCAAAAGGCGTACTTTATCTAAACTTGTAAGAAATGTTCAAAGCATGCAAAATACACACGAGGGATGTGAACATACACAGTGTTGATTTAACGTATTGATAGTGTGATCATCCTGATTTTATTTTAATTGAACATTTTTATACCTATTATTTTCCCATTGTGTAGTCCTACTTGTAGTGTCGATGGCTTATTAGGAAGTCTATTATGAGATATTTTCCCTTACTTTTCGCTGTTTAATAGTTACAACTCTATCTCAACAATAACATAATCATTCTACTTAATGTTATTTGTCTTGAACTTTGAACTTACAATTTCCTATTAAAGCTGAAGTATAGTCAATAATAAATGTAATTTGACAACATTACAATCCAGTCTTGATGTTTCATTGGTCTCCAGTAGGGTGGCAGACAGTGCTGAAGTGGAAGTAATAGATAATATTTTATTTAAGAAATTAACAGAAAATTTGAGAAAATATTGTAAAACTGAGGTTTGTTTCATTTCTTTTTAAAACATAAAATATTTTGCTGAGTTTGACTGTATGTTGTGATATTTTAATCTGTTTCTGCTCCCTTAGGAAAAAAGTGCTCCTAAATCAAAGGTGGCATTAAGTATGCTATATTTGTACATGATTTGATTTGATCAAATACGCCATTTTACAAACAAACATGAAATATTATTCTCGTAAAGGGATTTTACCTAGGGGAATAAATTGAGTCAAAATATAAGAGCAAAGGGGAAAAAGGATGGGGTTACATTCCACTTTGAAAAGCAAAAACAAATAAGGGATATTAGGGTTTGCTACAAAACCAACCGACGTTTGCTTTGCTTGTCAGTTTTGAAAACTGTCCGGTCCTCTCCTAAAATTTACTATCTATTATCTGCTTCTCTCTTACGCCGCTCTATGTAGTAGTGTTGTGATTATTTTTAAACCTTACAAAAACACTCCACGTTAGGGTGTGGTCCTATATATCCTCCGCCGCACCCCAAGCTGGCATGATTCGACCCACACCGGAAATGAAGTCACATACCTTCAATAACTACGTAACGCACACACGCCTTGGATCATTTTTAATCCCCACTAAAACATGCCGTGTCGTGGTATTAGGGTGTGGCTGTAAGCGCTCCGCCCACACCCCAAACTGACGTCACATAACCCGCCCGGACATGACGTCAAATACCTTCAATGACTACTTAGTCATCAATTCCAACACATCATATGATTCAATCGTAACTACTCGGCCATTCTCGCTACCCTGCAAATAACCTCGTATGCATTAGGCGTATAAATTGCACTACTTTTCACATGTCAGTTACATGAAAGTTTGATAAAGTTATATTTTAAACAATTTTCTATATTTCAATTAAAGTTTTAATTAGTTTTGCATGATTAGATTTTACTTAGTATGTCTTCCATATTGGATTTTCGTGGACTATATTTTGTGCGGCTCAACCTAACTTAACTTCCGGCAAACAATTTAAGAAGAATTTCTACTATGTACGTACGAGGTTATTTGCAGGGTAGCGAGAATGGCCGAGTAGTTACGATTGCATATGATTGCGTGCCATATCCTTTTACCTTTATATGTCCTAAAATGGCACTGTGTCCGTATAAATCACTCCGTGCGTTCGATACGGCATTCTATAATTTCAGTGTTTTCCCGATTGATTGATTGATTGGTGCTTAACGCCAACTTAAGCAGTATTTCAACAATATCGTGGCGTGAACAAATTACATATATTAGACACCTAGAAGACCCTAAGAAATAAAAGATACTTGTTTATAAATCAATCAGGTTAGGGAACGACCATTTAACTTGAAGGGGGCGGGGGGTTATGGTTTTTTTCTAAAAAAATATTCTGATTCCCAATGTTGCTGAAAAAAATATTCTGATTTTGGTGGAGGAAAAAAAAAAGATAAATTGTTGACAATGTAGATTATCTGCCGAACATCAACAACATCTACGCAGTCAATTAAAACATTCTTCAGTAAATAATTGGAATTACACGGAATAAATTCCGATCATTCTTCATTATTTAATAGATAACTATATGTGTCCGATACCACAATACTTCTTGTTCCTTCCCATTTTGACCGTAAGAACAAAGAGTCTACTAGGAATGTATTTCGTGTAATTTGTTATGAAATTGCTGGTCCCAACTCTCTTGCCAGCGTTTTATTGTTTGTTTGTTTGATGGTGTTTAACGCCACTTTCAGTCTTGCTCAATACTTATTCTCAACAGGATATGCTCGCCTAGTCGACTTTCACACAGTTAAATTACATGTACAAACAAATAATAGAAAGAAAATTATTTATTTTTCGAAAAGTATATTACAAGGAAATCTCACAAATTCTCAAATTCAAAAAATACATATATAATAGTAAGACATAATGTCCCTCAAAATACATCAAATTGTCACTGAAAAGCACTCGAAATGCTATTGACAAAATGTACAAACCTTTTCTTAGCAATTTCTACAGAACCTGAACCTTTCTTAACATTTGTACTTTAAAACTTTAAAACTCACAAACTAACCTATCATCTATATACAACAAAGAGGGGACACCAAGGGAACGACAATAACTGATTAGAGCTAAACGGGTTAGTGTGATAAATGTAAGCACTAGCCTAGAGCCGAAAGGGAGTTCAAACTGGATTCCAAATTACTGTCTAGAATTAGGGTTTAAAAGTATACGATCGTAACCAGATTTATCACATAGAGATGCCATGAACGAGTCCTTCTCTATTAACCCAGGAACCTCTTTAAGAGTATCCAATGAAAAAGGGAGATCCTTAATTCACAAATTCAGGTACCTTTCATCGTGGCACATACGGGGTAGATGGCTCAATGGTAATAGGCAAATCCAGCAACGGAGGATCACATTCCCCAACTCTACCCAGTACAGATAAAGAGTAATTAGCTATTCTTTCTAACAAAGTGTCCGAGATAAATTTCTCAAAACCTTTACAAATAGCAGAGTTTTGAAAATATACAGGTGGAGGAGAGTCTGAATCATAACTATGACCTTTAAAATTTTCCTTGAAATACTTAAACATGGGATTAATATCTACCCCGTTTTTATTCCAGTCTGATACTTCATTGGGACACCCTATTTGCACCCATTGTTCTGAACAATACATCAAATTTCCCGCTACGATAAAATTAGGATACAAAAGTAACAGATTCTCAAAACCTCTTCAGCATGAGACAAACAATCAGAGGGTTGGGTGATCTCTCCTTTATAATTTATTAAAGTTATGTCACTTTACTTAACTTAACTCCTGATGAATCTAAAACCAGATTTGAGCTCCCATTCAGGAATTTCTGGCTCAAACGTCTCTTTCTTAGCCAAAGGTGTCATGATCTGTAGTAGTCCGAAATTAACCAAAAATTAAATTTTTACTTCCAAAAAATTATTAAAGATTGACAATTTGAAGGAGAGAGACACCCAATCCTTTCCCGCGTGAACAACTTTCGCTATGAGATCGAAGCTCATGAGAAAGGGAAAAGTATCTATCATAGATTCAAAAATACAAACGCATAACAGGAATTGAAATACATACGTTGAACTCAGAGAGGATATTCTGTTTTTGTGCTTACTTACCTGCAACATCCAAATCCTTCGAGTATTTTAGAACTTACGTTGAACGACTCTATGACATTTATTCTGTGCATTCTGAGATGGGAACTGTTTATATTCTCAGCGACTTGAATGTGAAAGTCAATGATCCAAGATTGACCATATAGTAACTGACACGGCGATTTGAGCTATTCGAACATTTTCTGAATGAATTCAATTTGGTATCTCTGCATTTACAACCTTTTGGAGTCGGTTCGCCGTATATACATTGTATTTCAATCATATGAAGATGGACCAACAACTTCTATTGCCCATATATTGATCTCTAATGACTATATTTGTCAGGTGAATTCAGGACGTGTTCTCTTTTAACTCTTTTAACGTGTTTGATCATCATCCAATCATAGTTGAAGTTAAAAATGATCAAAACATGGACGTTGAATCAGTAACAATACCAATATCAGATAGAGTAGCGTGGGAAAAAGCAAGACAACAGAATAAATTAACTGACTATTCTTACGCAGTTTCACAATTCTTATGGGACATGTACCGAACGTAGGATGTACTAATCAAGACATAGAACATTATTACGTAAATATCGTCACTGCAATCAAAAGAGATGAAAACGAAACTTTGCCGCATAAGAAGTTTATCAGACATCTTAATCCTTATTGGAGCAAACATGTAAAAGACTTACATCGATCAATAACGGTAAAGAGAGAAGTGTGGATATCGGAAGGAAGACCGAGAGGTGAACATAGAGCACTTAGAGAATACAAATGTGCTAAAAGACATTTGCGATGCGAGTTACGAAATGCCTACCAGACGTATATGCAAGAGACTTACAACTAACTGGAAAACGATTTCGATATCGATCTAAAGAAGTTATGGACATTTCTGAACAGAAATAAGAAATCTAAAAGTTATTTGACGAACTTAGTCGTGAATGGGAAGAAATGTGCATCTAAAGACGATATTCTAGACGGTTAGGCAGAACATTTTGAAACAATTTTTAAGATGGAAACTTATGATGAAAATTAAATGAGTGAAAAGGAACGTAATATTAGAGAGACAGTAAATGAGGCTAGCGAGGTTTTCAAAGGAACCTACTTAGTAAATAGGAACTTTAATATTGACGTAACTGATATAGAGAAAGTGTTCAAAACTTTGAAGAACAAGAAAGCTACAGGCTTTGATAATATAGCATACGAACACCTAAAATATGGAGGCAATTGTTTAAAATGGCATATGATGAACTTATTTAATTTAGTCAGTACGAACTATTACACACCAAAACCATGGAAATCTAGCCTTATAGTTCCATTATTTAAAGCAGGAAGCAAGTGCAAGGACAATCCAATTTCATATAGAGGAATAAGTTTAGCGCCATGCATTGGAAAGGTATTCGACAAGATCATCGAATCAAAACTAACATTGAAGAAAGATAACAAACCATTTCCAAATCAACAATCATATTTGCATACATCTTTCAACATTCAGGAATCCACCTACCATCATCTTGAGAGACTTGGAAACATTATAGTGATTATCCTGGATTCAACAAAAGCATTCGAAACGATATGGCACCAAGGACTGTTGCATAAGCTGCTATTATACGGTGTCACTGGAAAGCTTTGATTGCTAATCGCCAATATGTACACAGACACTAAATGTGCCGTTTTATACAATGGTAGAATTTCACGTTATTTTTCTATCTACCGGGGCGTTCGACAAGCTGTAGCTTATCATCGAAACTGTATCAGTCTGGCCTGCACCCGTACGCGTCCGTTGCCAGTGTTGAACTGTGTAGTCGCGTAGTACGTCAAGTGTGTTTTCCAAATGCGTTTTTTGGATGCAAATTATGGACCTGCATTTCTAATACTGAAATATAACTTCTCGAACGTGCACAGCGATTTGTATGCAAATCCATCCAAGGACTACGTAGATTAACTAGAACTGATATGTGTTTATCTCTTATTGGTTGGAGGTCCGCGGAATCATACATTGATGAAAGAAAACTTTTGTTCCTAGGAAAACTAATGGTGATGAAAAATTAAATGCTACCGAAGCAGATATGTCTTACAAGAACTATGGAATTCAGATATGGGTGCGTTTCTAATAGCCTTGGATTTATTCCAGATATACACAGACTATTGCTTAAATATGGACTCTTTGACTTTGATAATTATCTCTTAACTGGATGATTCCCATCATGCAACCTGTGGAAGAAGAGTGTCAAAGCGGCTATTCAGATTACTGAAGAATCCTCGGGGCGTGAAAGGACGAATAATGACATTGACTTTGCATTTTTCAGTCGTATTCATACTATGGCAGACGGTCAACATCCTGCTTGGACGCTTGGTCGTAAACATCCAGAATTACAAGAACAGTGTCGATTTATAATCAGTCTATGTACTTTGGTTCGTCCGCATAATGAACAGCATATTCTTTGCGACAAGTGTGGTAGATTTTTTGGAGACATTGCTTTACATATCATTACATCATGCGAGTCGCTGCAAATACAAAAGAGAAAAACATTGGTGTGACTTGCTAAACATTGGTCCAATAGAATTTAGCGCACATCTTCATACCTTAACGGAAATATACTTTTTGGCAAATATTTTGTCCTGTCGAAGTGACTTTAATCTAAATGGTGATGAGAGGACGATTTTTCAACAAGCATGCCTAATAAACGTCTACGCGATGTGCAGAACCTAGGTCTAACCAGTACAGTGAAATGTTTAATTACAGCTGAGAGTCACTTCTTTTAACTCTAAAATGACAATCAATTTTTAACTTCCCTCTCTTTTTGTGTAAATGTTTAATTTTTTTTCATATAGATAATGTACATACACTTTACTATTCTCTGTCTTTACTAAGACTATCACTCTATCTATAGCTCTTCATTATTGGAGGAAATGAATAAATATATATCTTTATTACAAAAATAGCAAGTACCATTATAACCTCTTTTAGCTCTGCCGCCTCACATAGGAGGCCGAAAACCACTGAAATTATAATCAAGCCCTGGTTAAAAGTAGTTTGGGTATGGAAAGCCAAAACCTGAGCTAAAAAACCCGTATCCAGGATTGTGGAACCCAGAAGCTGAAACAGGTGGTACATCATTTTACTCCCGTCTGTCCTTTGACCCTGACAGTTCCTCTTATTTTTTTAGATTTTGCCCAGTCTGAGATTAAAGATGAAATCTTTTTATCCTCACGGGAACCAAATAGTTTTAACACAAGCCCACACAAATCTGCATGATCTTCATATTTCTTACATATAGCATAAGATTTTGAAAATATAGAACAGTTTTTATGGTTAGCTTTGTTAGTGTCATCGACTAACATTTCTACAGCCACAAGTAACACTCCTAGTGTAGTAAGTTTTGGTCTTGCTTCAAAAGTTCTGACGTATGACAGTGCTTCATCTACCTGTAGATCTTTTGATTTATTCTTTAACTCATCTAAATCCTGCCTCATGTCTTGTAACTGCTGTTTGGTACACGAGTCCCCAGCGACAACTTTATAACCACTTCCTACAAAAACCAAACTGGAATTAAATAATAAATCTTCATAGAAACAGCTTTAAATTTAACAAATTTAATCCTAAATTCTCAAAAAGGTAACCTTAAGTACTGGTACAATTGTATAAAGAACAAATAAACAAAATAATATGTCTATAAGACACAATGCCCTACCCTCAGATACATTCCTAAGCTGTGACCAGTGATGTGTAAAATTTTGGCGACAACATCAATTTCGAATAATTTATATCCTGATGTAACCCATCTGGACTTTATCATTACAATTTACATAATATACATGTACAGACAAGACAAATAAAGCACATATACAATAACATGAACTACAATTATGACTGTGACGAGTCTCCCTCTCTCAGTTCTAATGACTGATGAAAGACGTAACAGTCCTAATTTGTTCGGGTGTTGACGGGTTAAGTATTTTTGTTAATTTCTCTTCATGGTTTAATTCAAGAAAATTTGAATATATATTTTGAAAGTATTGGTATAAAATGTTTCGATTATTGGTATTTCTCTTGCATTCAAAGGAAAAATGAAATTCGTCTTCCAAGACATTGCAAATCACACATAGTCTTTGGTCCGTTGGTATTTTGAGATATCTGCCTATTGCTATTGAAAGTTCGTGGTCACTCAGTCTGAATTTTGTTAAAATAAGTCTAACATTTCTATCTGGATGTGATAAGTAATAATCCATTTCATAAAATAACAATAATTCTCGATTTAATGTATCCACAAACCAGGTTTTAAATTGAAATGACACCACCTTCACGAATACGACCCTTCAATTAAAGGCTGATGCAGGACGGACGGACAAACAAACTTACCTTCCCGAACTTACTTTGGCGGGGCAAAAAGATCAAACTAAAAATTTCAATAACGCATCAAAGCTTTAACGTTAATTCTAAACATCGCAACACAAAATTACATACATATTAAACATGTTAAAAGTAAATAAGAATCATCCCATACCTTTAGTCGTAGAGGTGTCTGTTTGCGGAGCATTGGGATTGCTCAACCTGACCCCAAAAATTTGCCAAAATGATGCTTTCATGCACTATTAATCTAATATTCTCAATGGAGTTGTCCTTTCCAGGTAGTGTCAATACACACTTTACTGATTCACCTAGATTTAAATAAAATCATTGACCAATAAATCGCAACAGACGCAAGTACATGTATTGTGCGTAAAATCAACGAACCGTGAAATTAGATGAACTCGTGTCAAAACTGATTACAAATTTAAATACTAGAAAAAATTCAAAGGGTGTACTCGATATGCCAATTTTTCTTTATAAACATTTCTTATTGTTTTTTTTTCTTTTATCAAATTGCAAGTCGAACACACCCCTGACAAGTGCTATAATGAACCTTAACTGTTTAGAAACTGCCATAGCATAAAATAACATGCATTTACACACTCAAGTTAAAGATTTCAAAATTTAACTTCTTGAAAATAGATATTAAAATAAATAATTGAGACTTTCGTCCAAAAGATCACTATCAACCAAAGCGAACTGTAAGAAAAACGCTTAAAACTCAAACCCAAACATTCATTAGCATCATAAATTATTACTTACCTGTCAACTTCTCAAATTCCGCGATTAACGCAGCTTTAGAAAAACTTTCCAGTGGTTCGTCCTTCTTAATTCGGGAAAATTCTACATGGTCTACATCAGCATCTACAGCTTTAACCCTCAAAATCATTGGAATTAAAAGTTTTGCCCGCAAGGGAACAGTTAGGTTTTAACACCTGTGAGCCTGTGTTGTCGCCATATCTGAAACACATTAAACACCGTGCAATGCGGGCCGTCACCGCCAAAATGCAGGGATGAAAAATACTAGGTCTAGGGCCCTTACAATTTGAGCTAGGTTAATGTAAATTTCAGTATTGTAGAAAGAAACGTACAACATTAGACCACTTCAAGGGGAATTTGCGGTAGTGCTTACCGCCAAAATTTGTGGGTGGAGCTTATCATCAAAAATCCTCGTTGATATGAACAGCATATTTATGAAACTGTATGTCACATGACCAACGTGACCTAAAGGTCACATACCTCAGAAATGTGAATTTTCGGGGTGATTTTTGCAGATTTTAGACTGACGAAGAATATTTTTTTAAATAAGACTGAAAAGGAGGAACACTAGAAACCATGCCTGTCAAATATTTTGCTCCAAAAGTAACTGAAACTATGTATCGCCGATTTATCCTCCTCGAGATAACCGTGGTAAAAAAATGAACAATCTGAATGTTTGCTCCGCTCACAGCTATTTATACCCATGGTCCAGGTTTAAATTCATAAACTACAGCATGAGCCTTTCTCTCAAGAATTTTCATCTCTGCGACATGTCACAAAATACGATAACGACGTATCTGGGAGAATCTTACCCAAAAGTCTCTATTCAAGCAAAGTTGCACCAAACAACACAAAAAGAATAAAATGCATTCTGTAAATTAAATGTACAT
Source organism: Bathymodiolus septemdierum (assembly GCA_963383655.1). Taxonomy (NCBI): domain Eukaryota; kingdom Metazoa; phylum Mollusca; class Bivalvia; order Mytilida; family Modiolidae; genus Bathymodiolus; species Bathymodiolus septemdierum. Next base: position 83,568,435 of record OY726520.1, read on the forward strand.
AACGTAGTAAGATAAAGCGCTCAATATCTACCATGGAAAAATGTCACAAAAATCGTAAGTCTCCCAATCACATTTAGCGATTATTTGCCAATTTTCAGTTCAAAACGCCATAACCAATGCAAACGCCACCATAAACATACACCGTAAATGCATTTAACACAAACTTCCCGACTTACAGGACAGTTTCTTTAACGACTTGTACACGTCGCAAGAAGTGCAGACGCAAAACCTATAAATTACAAAAAAAACAAACCAGCTTCCGGCCTAACCTCCTAGCTTTTATCAACAAAAGAAATATTCAATAAATTTTAAATTAGCAAAACTTACTTCCACAATAAGAAATTTCTGCCTCATCCCACTCTACCTAAGAGCAGGAAATGTCCGTGCTATCCGCTTGATAGCAGCGGCCAATCTGATTGTATTTGGTCAAATCACTTATGATAATATGAATGATTGGTGCCTGTTTAGTTGTGTGCAAATCTACACTAATCATAAACTTATGATACAGGTAGGTACTTGGCCTATGGCCGGGAATTAAGAATGTCACAGAAAGATGATATTTTGATGGATAGGGTCGGAAAAATTGCCTCTAACGGGACACCAGCGATGTCTCCTAGCAAGATATTGTAGGCTCATACAAGTATCATGTTTTGCTAATATTATTCATTCGATCCATTTAAAACTATGTAGCTTTGTTGGAACATTCCGTTCAAGATAACAGCTCATGGGAAACTGTGTTCACCTTAGAAATATAATTACAAATGTATGTTGTACAAAGCTGTTGACAGCTATTATAGAATTAGCGCACAGTTTGGATCTTTATTTAAAAATAAATGAATATGTAGAACGACGCCTTAATTAAACCTTTATTGAAACGTTTTAACATACTTATCTACACACATGTACAAACTCTTGAGTCTTGTCCTTGAACGGAAAGCCTTCAATTAAACAACTGAATATACAGTACATATACATGTAAATCAAGATGTCTACTCACAAGTTAAACCATTTTATGTATGACCTCATTTATTGTGCAAGAGGAAATAATTTCTTCTGTGCAATTTGACCAGGCTGGTATTCATTAAATAAATAAAAAGATGTTTTCATATAATTTTGGATAATTATCACTTTGTTGTTTTTAGTATATTTATATAACTTCTGAAATATTTCTCACCTACAAATAAAGGTAATAACAAAATTACCGAACTCCGAACAATCTTACAAAGGGAAAGTCAAAACTCATAAGTATATAAACAGACAAAATCAGTCAACAACCGGAAAACTGTGAAAACCGTAATGACCCTGACTTGGTAGAGGCATTTCTAAAGAAAAGGTGGGTTGAATCTAGTTCGAATAATAAAACCCTAAATGCTCGCTTACTCGCAAGGGTTATAGCGGGATGCCATTACACGTAATGGAGCAGCCGCCGAAAATTTTTGCGCTCGCTTACAGAGCTTCTGACGCCTGCATTTATCAATAATAAGACATAACCTTTCCTTTTGTCCATTATTATAACAAGTTTTTATCACCTAGAAGTATTTTAGAATGTAATTCCCACAAAATAAAAATCCATATTTTCTTTCTCTCTGAACATTTTGAATTTCGTCATTTCCGGCCTTACTATTTGGATGTCGATACCATATTTGGCGATTTGAGGCGTGAATGTTTACATCAGCGTGTAGTAAGAAATACCATATTTAGAAAAGCTCCGCCTTCCGTAGTTTCCGGCTATGGAAAACGATCGATAAATTTGAACAAGGTTGTTGCTACCTTTGAAAAGCATATATTTCTCAGCCAAACCGATTTAACAAGGACTGGGATCATCAGTAATAGTTATAATGAAATGTTTGAAGCGTAAATAGTGAGTTTTTATGTTTCAACTGCAACTTTTTTGTGCTCCATTGTGACGAATGGGACCGCGTTGTAGCTCTGCCGAGACACAAGTTTGTCACAGGAGCTACATTATTGCAGCTAGGTTGAATCAGATTTAAAACTGAACATTCACATGTAAAGCAGGAACTGCTTACCATTCCGGAGCACCCGAGTTCATCCCCGGTTTTTAGTGAGGTTCGTATTGATCGATCTGTAGTTTTCTGTGTAGTGTTTTGTAGATTATTGTTTGTTCTTTTGTGTTTTTTTCCTTTGGCCATTGTAGTGTCTGTCCTTCATCGATATACGGCTTCAGGTTATCCCTTTGATATCTTGACACTTTTCTTCTGACAAGTCAGGTAACTTGGCATGCATTTATTATGGGTAAAATCAATATTAACTCACTCAATCAGTGACCATGGTGGTATGATTGGTCTCAAAGGTAACACCTACTTCGTCGATGGAGAGGTGGGAAAAGAATAAGAACTGCCTAAAAAGTCATAACAATGTCCTCTCAGCAACATGTGTTTTGAAAAAATGTTTGTGGATGAATGAATCATGATTGATTTATCAAAGTGTTTGCTTTATGAACCAATATTATTCTATTATTATCTACTCTTGACGGAACTGTTCTCCTATAATGTTGCCTGGTGAAGTATAGTGCCTGAGCCAACAGCGAGAGCACTATACATCACCAGACAACACTATAGGAAAACTGTTCTCGAGGGAGAAGACAATAATATATTTAGTACATAACATCCCATTCCAGATATAAAAGAAAAACACACTCAAATTCAATATAATAATAATAATAATAATGAAATTTACAATGTAACATTATATTTGCATTGCCAAACCTGGCCATGTTGATAACAGACTACAGCGCGAATCTATTTTTAGGGAGATAAATCTTGATAGAAATATATAAAAATTACGCGGGAAAATCTATGCCACAGGTATAGTCCCACGGGAAATCGTTTGAAACTGGCATAGTTCCCGTCGCTAGGCATAGTCACCAGTTGTCAAGTGTACTGTTCAAGAATAGTACACACTGCTTATCCAATCAAAATACAGCATTTTTATATGCTAGGTACTAAATATATATATCTACGAAAAAGGATAGTAACGACTTACATTTACAATTACAGTATTTGGTATGTATCATACAATAGTTTTACAAAGATACAATATTAACTGAGTGACATTATTATTCCTTGTCCAAAATTATACAAGTTCAAACAACAGTTTGTTTCTATTATATTTAATCATTATTACAATTTGCATTAGCGTTGAAGTTGTAGAAATCTGAAATCTCCCTTCTTTATATAGTCCTGTTTTTTTTTTGTTCTTTTTTTTATTTCAATAAATAAAATGAATAAATATTTTTTTTGGTGATACAAAATTAATTTACATACAATCGAAACAGTATGAATGTCTTATAAATATATATTTTATTCCAGGTGATTCCTGGATTTATTATCGGTAATCAAAAGTCAGAGACAGAGGTTTTAGAGTTACCTTTCTTTGTTCAACAACTACACCCCCTAAAAATGAGATAATGATATGAATATAAATGAATTTCTATCTCATCCCAGGTGGTGATTACGCTGAAATGAAGTTTTCATGATAGGTGAAACACACAGGTAGTTAATGTTCAACATAAATGGTGTTTGATTGTCGACTATATAAATTAAGGTTCCTCATAGGAACATTTCTGCAAAAGTCTGGATGTAGTTTTGGTGGAGAAATAAAAAAATGTCCAGCCTACTCAGAGGCCAGGACGGCCATTTTGAATTTCAAACCGTTCCAAAAGTATCAACACTTCTTCAGTACCCTTAGAGGAACATTTATGACACGCCATGTGACCTCATATAACGTCCATGTTGGATGTGGAATAATCCTGAAACATTTTTTTAGGACCACTACAGAAACAGTTGTGGTAAGTCTGGTGACTTCACATGCAATAGTTCTGGGGAGCAAGTTGAAAATGCTTTCACTAATCAGAGGATAGGGCAACCATATTGGATTTCTAATTGCTACAAAAAGATACAATACTTCTTTACGACCATCAGAGGGACATTTATGTTGAGTGTGGTGACTTGGAAGGCAGAAGAAGTTGAAAATGTGAACAGTTTATTACTCTTTATGTTACATCTAGTTTAACAGGAGACGCATCAATCATAATAACGTAATCCCTATTCCAATTCATTACAAGAGAAATATTTCTTTTGAATCGTGAAGATGCTTTGAAGACATAATTCTAAGAAATCACGTAAAATATTGTTCGATGAAAATGACAGTTTACTAAACAGTGTCGACAACTCTGGCTATTGGGCAGTTTACTAAACAGTGTCGACAAATGTGGCTATTGGACGATTTAATAAACAGTGTGGATAATTGTAGCTATTGGACGATTTACTAAACAGTGTGGACAATTGTGGTTATTGGATGATTTAATAAACAGTGTAGACAATTGTGGCTATTGGATGATTTAATAAACAGTGTAGACAATTGTGGCTATTGGACAGTTTACTAAACAGTGTCGACAAATGTGGTTATTGGACAGTTTACTAAACAGTGTCGACAACTGTGGCTATTGGACAGTTTACTAAACAGTGTCGACAAGTGTGGCTATTGGACAGTTTACTAAGCAGTGTCGACAAATGTGGTTATTGGACAGTTTATTAAACGGTGTCGACAAATGTAGCTATTGGACAGTTTACTAAACAGTGCCAACAACTGTGGCTATTGGACAGTTTACTAAATATTTGATAATTGACAAACTATCAAAAAGAAATTTGAAGATACCAAAGGGGTAATCAGAATCCGTATATCGAAGAAGGACAGACAACACAATGACCAATAGAAAATGCACAAAAGGACAAACAACGATCTACAAAACATACACATAAAACTAAAGATCGAATAACACGAACCCCACTAAAAACCGGGGGTGAACTCAGATGCTCCGGAAGGGTAAGGAGTTCCTGCTCCACTAGTGGCACCTGTCGTGTCAATCTAGTTACAAATACAGTGACAAGTCGTGAATGAGGAAAGTACCGGGAAGTGTTTACGACAAGTGGAACATTTCCGTGGTCATTTGTGACACAGATATTCCATAGCGGTCAACCAAGTTATGGTGGCAACCGTAAAACTTTCGAAGTGATGACTTCAACTTAACTAAGAGGAACCCTTGGTTCAGTAGCTTCCTTATTAGCAGCAACCCTTTATCAAGGAAATCCTGATAGGAACCACAAGTTCTAGAATATCATATCAAATGAGAGATATATACTCCATATGCAGGTGCTGCTTGAATGTTGCTACATATAAATGGAAAGTTCACAATGGGAAAATTGAAATCATCTCTTTTGTCGTAAAGTTTTATTCTTAACCACCCTCACTGTCAATTTCGAGGTGTAGGTCAAGGTATGAAGCAGACCTATCTGTATCTGCGGTATCCTTTATTTCAAGCTCAATGGGATAGATGCGATCAACGAAATCACAAAACCAGAATTATTTAGTGAAAGGACATCATCTATATAGCGGAACGTGAAATTAAAGAATCGGGCTAGCTTCTTTTCGTTTTTCTTGAAAAGCCCCTGTATGAACTCTCCTTCATATGAATAAAGGAACAAGTCGGCGAGAAGAGGAGCACAGCTTGTACCCATATGTATTCCGACTGTTGAAAAACACGTTGACCAAAGATAACAAATATGTTGTCAATTAAACACTCGAGCATGTTGATGATATCAGTTTCAGAGAATTTTTTGGTAGAATCAGAGTGTTTTTTGTAACAAAATAAGATCTGTCCCTCCCTAGCACAAGGTAATACAATTATCCAAATATTTATACTGACATGGAATGGTAAGGAATACTTAGTAGAATAAATGAAGATCTTTACATCAGCATGGGAATAAGGTCGTTCCGGGTAGTTTGAAATAAACATTAAATAATGCAAATAATGAGAGTTCCCATTTTTAAATTTGAGATATTAGGCTTAGATGATTAACAATGTGTTAGTTAATTACTAACAACTACATACATCAATGCTTGGATACTGGATTTATTTATCTCATAAAATCATGTTTAAGATGGTACATCAAAGTCTTACAGTCCATGCTTTCATTCACCTGTTCTTGTTTACATGCACGGCAGCATTATCTAACAATAATCAGTTAGCCCGCCCCATTATCAAATAGGCTTAATAGCTGTAGGGGTGTAACATGTCTTAGACCACCCCCTGGTCTTTAAACACCAAATATATTATTAAAAAAACATATTCACATTTGATGGTAAATCGTCTGTTTGACATCTCAATAATACAAATCATATGATCATTACTCCTAGATCGTCTATTTGCGATCAATTACATGTTTAAAAGTCAACTATTTGATATAATCAATGAGACCTCTACTGATACTAACTAGGCTATCATTGAAACGTAAAGAATGAACGACATTTGTTAATTTCTCAATATTTGCAGGCTAGTCATCAGTTTGAAAGGTATCGTGTATCTGAGTTGGTTGTTAATCGAAATCTCATCGCATTAATATTTTGAACGCATTACAAGAAGAAGTCCCACTGGCTAACTATGTTCAGATAACAACAAGACGAAACGTGTGTTTTATTAATATACAGACAACGATAAAACAGTAATCTTCTTTTACATTGGGTTTATACAGATGCAGCGCAAAACAATGTGTCGAAGAAAATAATTGAATTACATATAGTGAAGGAAAGATTATCGTGATGATGAGGAGGGAATACTATCAACTGAGTTCTTATTAATACACTACAGTTATTAGTTATGATGATATGTTGTCAACTTCTAGATATTATCACAACAGTGTTTATCCCATTATTTCCCAACAGGATATTATTTCAAATAACAACTTATTTTAAGTTTCAGAGTAGATACTTTATCTTTGGTGAGTACTAAAAAGTTATAATAAGCATAATGTTGACAAATATATATATATATACGTCTGAAAATTAAACCTAACAGTGTTAGAATTAGATCATTGAGCTGAAAAATGTTTTTTTTCCCTCGACGGGATTTGAACTCACACCATTGATACATTGTAGCACCCCAATCGCTTAGCCTTATGTCCAGCGCCCTAGACCATTCGACCACATCCGCTATATAAATATATAGCTTCAATAGTCGATGTGTTACCTTGTATCGTAAGGGAAATCTAGAGATAGACATAAGACATACATGTGTCTAAGCGTGTGTACTTAATATTATAATTTGACAGCAATCTAACTCAGCAATTTTTAATATATTATATAGGATGATGAGGATTTCATCATACACTTGATATTATAATTTGACAGCAATCTAACTCAGCAATTGTTTAATATATTGTATAGGATGATGAGGAATTCATCATACAGTCACAGTAATATATATATAACACTAGTGCAGTTACTTACAGTTTATGGGGGAAATATCTAGTTCTGTAAGTGTCACATCTCCGATTCAAAACGTTTTGTTAAACTCACAGATAAAATATGAAACGACACAAATGCATACATTTGCAGCCAATTCTGTATTCCTACCTGCAGTTTTTATTTTCATTAAGCAGTCTCGTCCTTTTCCATTGAACATAGATTTGTATGTAGATTTGTGACTGTGTACCACGGTACCTATCACGTTAACTATTTAAACCGTACTTGTTATCCTCAATTTTATTTATTTATCTTTTTTAATTTTGTTTTAGAATAAAAATATCAATCTTTTTTGTTGCTGTTTTTTTTTTAATATTTTATCTCAATTTGTAACTGTCACAAGATGATGGACTATTTATTCCAAATATTGATTTCACTGTATATTCATGCTTGACATATATAGTAAGTCACGGGGATCCATACAGATTAGATAATACAAAAATAATAGTGACACTATCGTTTGAAGAATAATAAGAATTAAACGTATTTTCATCAGAGTTTTATTTCCATGTAATTCGGACTTTTACAATAGTACTTTCATTAATTTCGTTTGATTTTTGCTCTGTTCTCTTGCATCAAAATAATTGTTAAATGTTCCTTTACTGTGAAATATTTTTTTTTTTTTTTTGGGACTATGGATGCAACAGTCTTAAAGGTGTGTTTTATCTTATGTTAGCAAATTTGGTTGACATATTGTATATGTAAATGTATTCAATATAACGAATGGCTAATCAAGATCTAATTATTCTACGAATACAAGCAACATTTAATGTCAACAATTAAGACCTCGATCATTTAGTGCATTGGGTGTTTGTTGTATTCGTTGGTGTATGCAGATACGTTCTGATATTGTTTGTTTAAAGAGTAATGGTCTTCAACCAACATATTATACCTTCCTTCCTATCTAGTAGTCGGATTGCTACAATCATTCATTGACTCCGCTAGTGAACTGTCCATGTTTATGTTGTCAATAAGTTTTGTCATAAAATGTGGCCTTGTTCAGTGGAAACGTATTTGTGCAGGTATTTTATCTTTTGCTTAAATATGCATTGCCATTGGAGATCCAGTTAACAAGAGGTGATAATTAGGATCCTATTGACTTGGTAAACCCCGCCACATTTGTGTGCCTGTTCCAACCTGGATTTCCAACGTCATATGAGTTGCATTAAGATGAAAGGCAATTGTTCGTTTTTCTGATATTGGTGGAATTTATGACAATCACTGATTAAAATTTCTTTTCCAAATATATATAATATATATTTGAATACTTACAAATTAAGATGCAAAATTGTTAACAGCATAACAAGTATTGCCAGATCTCCCCTCGAATATGTAACATTTGATGCTGATTTTATATATCTATACATCGAGTTATTAAAATACGTATTTCTAATAGTTTCTAGCGCTTACACAAAAGATCAATGTGTTTTATAATAATAATGATAGATTTGTAGATGTTTGACTTATTCTTGTATCTTCATTGTTTAAGAAGGTTTATCATTCAAGTCTTATTACACTATCGTTTTCACTTTGATAAACATCTAGTACTTACTGAGTTATCTTGTACAACACGAATATTAACGTTAGTGAGTTAAAGAGTTCTACGAGGGAGAACATGCTACTCAACAATTATGCTCTTACATCAAACTGTCCCATGTTTTCCATTCCCGCACGATTAAAATCTTCAACAGCACGGGAAGATAATTAAATAAAGCATAAACTATTCGAGGTTGATTAAGCAAAAGGTTGAACAAATACAAATCACATTAAAGCAAATTGTTGTTGTATTCACATGTCTGTAAAATATATCTTCAAGTGATAATATCTCTCTAACGTCAAGTATAAACAACTTAATAAAGTATTTGCTATTTCCCCTGGGTGTTACAGTCATTGATTTTATTAATAAAACAAATCTAATGTTTGACTTCTTTCAGTTTCTATCAATAAAGTTATATCAATAAGGGATGTATTCCTTCTCATTATCTCATTTTCCTTTAAGTAATTCCACATTGGTATCACGAACGTATAAAATCATAAGCACGTTGCAAGTACAGATTGAAAGCTGCGATTCAATTTTCATGTAAGCCACTAAATGAAACAAAATGTTTGTTAAAACCTGTAGATTCGGAAAACTAATAATAATATTAAATGCACACATGCATACACAGAATGGCTTCGAAATCCTTGTAGGGGAACATGCATGATTTGTACAAAATTGGCCTGGTATTTTCAGATGAGATGATTTTCGAAAAGTTCAAAAAACTTTCCAGGATTTTATTTTACAACCTTTAGGAAAGGTTTTTCGAACGTTTCTCCCTATCGTTGAAGTCATTACATTATGAGTTCACTGACACAAGACTCGAACTCTACTTCCGTCATCAGAAGGGTACGTAATCACATTAGGAGTTCACTGACACAAGACTCGAACTCTACTTCCGTCATCAGAAGGTTTACTATGCGAAAAATGGAGCAATAAATGAATGAAAATTTTAAAATTCTGGAGAACTGAGCTATCGTATGCACAAAACAGGAATAGAGGCTGAAACGTACGTCTTTTAGGAATTGATACATTCCTAGTTTGAATGGCATAATGGAAATAAGGTGCATTAAATGTACACAAAGCGAGCAGGTGGACGATTTTTAAACTTTAGGAGTTTCTTGCCTTGTAGATAATTGTATAAATAGGGTCGAAACATGTAAGTTACTGTTAACATAAGACTGTATGAATATGGACACGAACAAGTTAAAATAAGAAAAAAGAGATGAAATAATAAAGAAATAGAGAAATTGTATTGAAAATAAATATGTAAACAGAAAGTTATAAGAAAAGGGAGGGGGGAGTAATTCCGTGCCACGAGCGCCTGTGATCATATCTACATATAATCATAGAACTTTGTGTAAAATTTAATGAAGTTTGATTAACAAATATTTGAATATTCAAAATCCCTCCACCTTTTATGTTTTCGTGGCTACGATGGCCATATTTCTTCCATCTAACTTTAGATTATCTCGAAATCATTCTTTTGAAGTTTTATGAAAATGGGCTTAGCGGTTGCTTAGCTAGCATTGATATGGATGTAAACGAGCAATGAAAGACTATCCAACTTTATACGTAAATTAGAGTAAAAGAACATGCTTGTTTTATCTGTTCTACATCTTTGAATAATGAGCATACCATATACCGCAAAATGAGTGTGAAAATGCCTAGCATGCATTTCAGTGGTGACTGTCGACGAAGGCTGCAGCTGGCAACTTTGTCGTTTTGATGTCATTTCGTGTGTACACTTTAATTTCCCAAATGCAACAAAACAAAATACGGATACAGTAATCTTACAAATAACGTATCACTTTGTACGACATCACATTACGAGGCTACAAATACAGATAAAAATAAAACCACACAATTACAGGTTCTCTAATAGGTAAATGGTAATAACAATAAATACTTTAATATAGTTTGAAGTGGGATGGTTAATGAGGATAAGAGGCTGTCCAACGGTACACTTAGACACAAATTAAAGCAAGGGAACAACGCTTCTATTACCATTCGACATTTCACATTCTTAGTATTGTAATCAATAAGAAACAACTCATATCATAAGATAAAATGCCACACTGTGTGCAGTTGAGCTGTGCTCTTAACTTCTGTGGATAAACACTACACCTGGGCATCTTCGTAGTTTTAATATTGCTTGTTGCAAAAGCTTGTCAAAGAAAATGTATCCCATTTAATCCCGCATTCAGGTATATTGATGGTGCTCTGTCAATTAATAATCCAAACTTAGCTACCTAGATTCCATTAAAACTCCCCCCCCAACAGTGAATCAGATGTGGATTCTGAAGAACTCTAAAGATCTGTTAGAGTACATACAATCTGGGTCCCTTTTCTCCTGCAAGAACATTATAACATTTGACTTCTATACCCTCTACACAACTATTCCTCACTCTAAGATGAAAGACAGATTAAGGCAGTTGGTCCGACTGTGTTTCATAAAAAAGAATGGCCAACGTAGATAAAAAAAAATACCTTGTGCTAGGAATGGACAGGTCTTATATTGTGAAAACCGCTCTGATTCTACCATAAAGTTCTCTGAAACTGATATCTTCAACATGCTCGAGTTTTTGATTGACAAAATATTTGTTATGTTTGGTGGACGTGTTTTTCAACAGACAGTCGGCATACCAATTGGTACAAATTGTGTTCATCTTCTCGCCTTTATTCGTATGAGGCAGATTTCATACAGGGGATTCTCAAGAAAAACGGAAAAAAGCTAATCCGATCCTTTAATTTCACGTTCCGCTATATAGATGATATCCTTTCACTAAATAATTCTATGTTTAATGATTTCGTTGATCGCATCTATCCCATTGATCTTGAAATAAAGGATACCACAGATACAGATAGGTCTGCTTCATAACTTAATGTACACCTCGAAATCGACAGTGAGAGCGGTTAAGAACAATACTTTACGACAAAAGAGATGATTTCAATTTTCTCATTGTGAACTTTCCATTTATATGTAGCAACATTCCAGAAGCACCTGCGCATGGAGTATATATCTCTCAGTTGATACGATTTTCCAGAGTTTGTGGTTCCTATCAGGATTTCCTCGGTAGAGTGCTGCTGCTAACAAGGAAGCTACTGAACCAAGGGTTACTCTTGTTTAAGTTGAAGTTTTACGGTCGCCACCATGATTTGGTAGAAATGTTCCACACCTTGATAGTAATATACCAGCCACTCACTCGAATGGATTGTATATTTCACATCTCACACACTACGCTTGAGCTTGCAGTTTTTGCAGATTTTTCAAAACGTAACCGTCTTCTGAGAATTAAACTATTAAATCAAGAATTTTTAAAGAATCGCTTCATTTTATCTTTCAAAATGTTTTTCGACACCTTGTTGTAAAGTATTCCGATGACGAAAGATGGTTGAAGGTTGCCTATTTGTTTCTCTATCGTGTTTTCCGATAGCCTTGTTTACTATCTAATATTTAAATGATGGTTAAGCCGAGCGGATCTCTGTTATAAAACTTATAATATCCATATGGCAACCTCTGTTTTGCGAGGAGTAACTATATTATCTGTGGAGTTCGAGTTCAGGATTGAGACTCGGAGTTCTCTACACCAAAGCTTCTCAACTACTTACATATATGTGGGGTTGGCATTTTACTCACATCTGGACAACATTGGTATGACTGCATCATTTCACTAAGGCGAGAAGGACCATAGTACTAGTTTAACCCCTCCCCCCACTGGAAATTGAGCTGTCATGTAAATGTATGTGTGCTATGAGGTTGTGCAGTTTGTCATTGTATTTGTGAATTGTTCTGATGGTGTGGTATTTTTTTCTTCTTAATTTCATCATATAGAATATTTTATTCCCAGATACGGGATTATCAAGAAGAAAACAAAATACTTCTGGAACCTTATAAATACAGTCATCAGTGATAGCATTTTGAATTTGATTGCTAACGTTGCATCAGAAACTATTTTCAAATTTTCAAAACTTGTATGCTAGCAAGTTTTGGATAGAAATTTATATTTGAAGCAATGAAGGTTATATAAACGAGCGGGCAATTTCTTTGGAGAAAGAAGGAATTAGTATAATGATAAGACATTTAGTGAAAAACAAATCCAAGTCTCCCATTTGGATACTTAATAAGCTACAATGTTTGAGTACTGCCAAAATCATTTTGGACACAATTTATAGGTTATCTGCCATTGACAGCAGACAGTAATGACAACCTTGTTCTTGTCAGTTCTATTGTTCTGCTTGTCTTAACATCCGCTCGATCTATGATGCTATTGCAATAGCCATCGAATCTACATTTTTATTTAATTATATTAAACATCCGATCTGATTGTTGTTTTCAATAATCTCGTATTTCCTGCTAAGGTCACTGGCTGCCTGTTGGAAATTGAAAGTTGTAAAACCCAAAACCCGTTGATAGTTGTAATTTATAGAAGCCTTGTGAGTATCAGCAAGCCTGATATTTTCACATAGATCCCTAGTTACATCGGTATATTTACAATGCAACAAATTCGCTGACCAGGAAGACAAGGATTCATGGGATAATCCGATATCCAATTGTTCTAAGCCGTATACTAATTTTTGACCTTTTCTAATGAAATAAAAACATAGATATCTAATTTAGTGCGCAATTCTGGAATAACCTTCATCAGGTACGATCAATGTCAAACGATTATAAAGCCACATACTTCATATGTTGTAGGAGCAAGAACACCAAAGGTCCTAAAACAGGACAGCTTCAGGAGTGGACAGCGAAGTAGGGGCAACCTGCATGAGTAGATCGGAAAGTGGAGTAAATCTTTAGAGAGCACACCGAAAAATGGGAGGAGGAATCTTCAGGAGTGTACCGGAAAGTAGTATGAGTGGATTGGAAAGTGCGAAACAAGCTTCAGGAATTTACCGGGAAGTAGGGACAAGCTGTATGAGTGGATTGGAAAGTGGGGGGGGGGGGAGCCTCAGGAGTGTACCGGGAAGTTGTATGACTTGATCGAAAGTGGGGGCAAGCTTTAGAAGTAGACCAGAAAGTAGGGGTAATCTTTTTAGGTAAGGACCGACACGTAGGGGGCAAGCTTTCAAAACTGACGACCAAAAATTTAAAAAAAGAAAAAAAGATAATTTGGCCTTATATCTCTTGATAATCATATATAAACTGAAAATGTTTTGCTTCCTTGCTAAAAATTCAGCGTTTTCAATTTTTTTCTAAAACAAGCAGGGGAGGATAAAGACATAGAGTTGACCCTCCCACACTTTGGAAAGGAGGGGGCATATACCCCTTGCCCCCGACTCCTACGTCTCTGAATACGTATTTTAAATTGCTACCGCCCCATATTGCATGTTTAGAACACTGATGAAATGAATAAATGTTTTACATCGAATTACTCTTGCAATTAATATCCGCTAATATCCACATTAAAGATTTGAAGCTGTACATCCGGGATTAATCAATTCAAACTGTTATGCTGCTTTGAATATTATTAGTTTGATTTCAAATTGCTTTACAATTACATCATTTGATATAAATTGCTATTGAGGAATATTTAGTACATTCCTTTGCTTTATCAACTCAAGAAATTTGAAAACATATGATAACCGATCAAATAAATGAAAACTTTAAACCATGTTAAACCATGTTATTAAGATTCCACTTCAATGTGTGGGTACTGGTGACGATTCATAGCGCTCACACCACAGAGCTAACTAGTGGTATCTGAGGTGGCGAATAGGGGTGCATTTTCAAAGAGGGAAAGGGGTGGTTATCAGGTTGAAATGCGGAAGGCCTGACCGTGAACCATAGTGGGTAACGTGTTTCGTGAGTGCTTCGCTTCCTGCATGTCAAAGACCATTTTTGTAGATTTGGAAAAAAGACCTGGTGCATAATAGCCGCTACAAACGGCTAAATGTCTCATCCCAACCCACCCCGTCCATTCTTTTCCAGTGGGTCAAAGTCGTTGCTCCTGTTGTTTTCAACCTTCCCTCTACATTAATACGCTATATAAACAAAACATGTCGTCTTGCTTCATGCGCTCAAAGATATAGATCAATGATTTTCATTCCAAAATTGATAAAATGTGCTAATTAACATTTGTATACGTCACTCGTGAAACTGTAATGGTCGTTTCTACAACATATTAAATGTTAAAGATTTAAAAATAGAAAAGCAAGTTATTGAAATTGAGAATGACAGTCGACATCAATCCATAGTATTTATTTGGACTTGTCAGAAAGTTGATCTACTATAGCTACACTAACACCTATTATTATTTTAATAATCTAATAACAATCCATAATTATATCTGCCATTTGAATCTGCATTACACAATAACCATGTATTATCTGTCAGATTAGCCATGGATCATTAACTGTCTCACAGTTTTATCTAAGAATATCAAGACAAATAAGCAATATTACAGAGGGTTTCCAATACCTATCAGCAATAAACTAAACATATATTACAGCATCCAGGGGCGTAGCAAGATTTAAGTGATACGACTGGGGCGCCGAATTAACGTGGGAGTCCGAGAACGTAGACATTATCAACCTGAACGCTCGTGACCCAACATATGTCTATAATGCATTAATTTGACGAACCTTATATCGTCCTAACACCAAACATAGCCTAATCACATTTTCAGTATCAATAATTCTAATTGTTTAAATATTGCGAGTGATTCATATTAAGGTTATTATTGTCTAGAAACAACAATAGTGTCTACATGGTGTGTTGTTATGTTACTATTGGACCGAATTTATCAAAATCGCGGATCGATCACTTGAAGGAGCATGGTTCATGCGAATTTATTTTGCGTATATAAAGCTGAGATTTTCGAGGTGATTCCGTCGGCACCAAACTAACAATGCTGTAGTAAATGATCATGCTGTCCGTGCTACTGTTGTAACATCGTTAGCGTCACAACTTTATCAATTTGCAATTTTGCGGTTTCGGAGATTGTCGAAATATAAGGACTCACAAAGCGACAGGCGGATCGTACCCAACGTTAATGACCATTGAAAATAGACCGTCGTTAACACTTTCAGGTCAACCGAGAAATCTATCAGAAACAACAGTCTATTCCTGATGGTCAATTATATCGCTTTCATGGTGTGACCTTATTTATCGACACGTCTATTTACATATGAAAAAGCACAACATGTACACATGTAAATCAATTATGTTGCGACGCAAAGGTATTCGAGTAGCAACACGATTTAAAGATGTTATTAGTACACTCAGACACATGAAAATGTGCAACATGAAGTCATATTACATGTACAAATATAAAGAAAAACATGAACAAATGAACATGGGATTACAATGGCAAAATACAGAAATTCAATAATACAATATATATTTGTACACTGGCGATTAAAGACAAAACGATTTCTATGAGAATAAGAAAAACATAATTTAGAAAAACCCACAAGTTTACCTATGAATAACGATATATTTTTAAGAAGTGGCACGTTACAGAGTGAAAGTAATCCTTTCATCTTATGGATGGTAGGATTTGAGGTGTACCATTTTGGGATAAATTTTGATCTTAAAGTAGCGATTAATTCATGTTTGCATATAAACAAGTAATGAACCTCATCTCCAATATTCTTCTTTACAGAAAGTACATATTCTGTCATTCCTAGAAATATTTTGTCATCTTCCTGTCTCTATGGGGAATTTCATATTTGAACATCTAAATTTTGATAAATTAATCCTATTTTTGACTGATAATTTTGATAAGTATCTCTCAAATGCAAATTCAAATTTGAAGATCGAGTAAAATTCACCACGAGATGAGTTTTCAACATCTGTGAACCATTGTTGAATAAAATGATCATGTAAGTGTTCTTTTAAAACAGGTTTCAGTGAATGTATATTAATATTCAATTGATTGGCAAAAATATAGCTAAGACCAGTATTATCAAAAATTGACATGACAAAAAATATCCATTTAAAATCATGATTTCCACTTTGATGAATTTGTAACATAAGTCATTAAAGGATACTACTGAACTTGTTCTCGTTCTGAACAAGTTTCTCCCAAAACTAGACCATTCTCAGCTTAACCCTGATTTCTAGCGGACATCTACCCAATTCACCATATACCATATGATTTGGCGTAGTTAATCTCACATTTAAAATTCTCTTACAAAATGTTAGATGTATTTATTCCATGATTTGTATATTTTCAAAACACCAAACTTCTGAACCATAGAGTATAATTGGTTCTACTAAAGAATCAAACTATTTCAGTTGCAAATCTATTGGTATATTTTGGTTTCTGATCTTTTTGTAGATGGCAAAAAGTGACTTTTGAGCTTGCTCTACAAATCTCTTTCTGGCATTTACAAACGAACCATTGCATGTGAAGGTAATACCAAGATATGTGTAAGAATCTATTACATCCAGTTTTTCACCGTTTAATGTAAAATCGAAATTTTGTTGACATTTTCTCTTACTGAAAACTAGGACTTTGGTTTTGTTAACATTGACAGTTAATTTCCATTTATCACAATATGACTGAAATATATTTAGTGCTGATTGCATACCCTCCTTTGATTCTGAAAATATTACAGTGTCATCTGCATATCACAAGACAAAAATTTCAATAAATATATGAAGATTAGCTTCAAGTTTTTCCTTTTCAATTTCTAGTGGACACCCAGCTAAATTTTTCAAATGGTCTTCTAAATCGTTTAAAAATACAGAAATATAAGGGGGACAAGTGTTCGATTTGCTTAACACCAGTCATACAAGAAAAATAGTTTGATTGCTTATCATTATCATGAACACAAGATTTAATATTGTCATACATATTATAAATAATTTTCAAGCATTTACCATTTATATCATGCCTAAGCAATTTTTTTCAGAGGCCAGTTCGCCATACAGTGTCGAATGCCTTACGGAAATCAACAAATGTACAATAAAGTTTTTTCCCCGATGAGAAATAAATAGACACAAGAGCATGCATAATGAATATATTATCTGTAGTAGAGAACCCTTTTCTAAATCCAGACTGGCTTTTAGAAACAATTTCAAATTCATTTGACAAAAAGGTCAGTAGTACAGATCCTGGATCGTTTAAGTTAACAGATATTTCGTATCGCTTGCGTTTTTCTTTCGCTTTGTTTGCGTGTATCATTCGTTCGTTTTTCGTTTTCCATTCGTTTGCGTTTCGTTCGTGTAATTGGTTCGTTCGTTTCGTGTATCGTTCGTTTCGTTCGTCAATTTGATTAGACGAACGCACGAAACGAAATATGAACGAAGGATACACGAAACGAACGAACGAACGATACACGAAACGAACGAACCAACGATATACGATACACGAAACGAACGCACGCTTCACCAGATCACGTGACACTTATAAATAAACACTGTTTGTAAACAAAAACGGCGACGGGCAAAATTAACAGATTATCGATATCAACACGGCATTTAATTATAGAGTATTCAAAGAAAGGTTTGTCTGCAGTACATATCCAGAGATTACTACATCGGGCATATGCGCAAAATTAGAGGGTGTGCGATGTTACCAGACTGGACTATTTTATTAATTGTTTTAAGAGAATAAGGGTAATAACAAAATTACCGAACTCCGAACAATCTTACAAATGGAAAGTCAAAACTCTTAAGTATATAAACAGACAAAATCAGTCAACAACCGGAAAACTGTGAAAATCGTAATGACCCTGACATATAAAACATATTTAATAAATGCATTTTTTCTATAATTTATTCTACGGACAAATAAACAAGAAATCATCTACATGTGTAATATCTACATGTATGTAAACAAACGCCTCTGGTAGTTTCACCTGGGAAATACATGCACTACAGGTGTGAAATTTCAACTCTTAATTTCATTCTAAGTAACAGTTATATGACCTTTTGAAGCAACACACCTCTCGGACAGCTTGACCGGGGAAATAACTGATACACCTATGTCTGGTTGTCAATACAGAATCCGAATAATTATATAAATTCTGTATAATTATATAATTATATAAATATAAAGTCATATTTGGAAGTCAAGTATATGAGATTTAAAATTTAATCATAACTATAATTATTAAACACATGATAATATAAACTATTTAATATAAATTGTATTATCCTATTACTTTACCGACTAATTTATCATTATATAAATTGCGAATAAAATATAAGATTAGATAATCACATCAATTTGCACAAAAGTCATTCAAATAATAACACGATACTATATTGTACTTCTATAGAAACAGGATCGTTTGTCATTGAATGATATATGGTTACGCTCCAATGATTCGTTCGTTCGTGTATCGTGCGTTCGTTTCGTGTATCGTTCGTTAGTTTCGTGTATCTTGCGTTCGTTCGTTTGCGTTTTCCGTATAGTTCGTCCGTTTCATTTCGTTCGTTCATTCGTGTATCGTGCGTTCGCTTCGTGTATCGTGCGTTTTTCGTATCGTTCGTGTGAAGCGTTCGTTCGTTTTCCGAGGACTTACTAGATTTGTGTAGAACATTTCGAGGACTTACTAGATTTCTGTAACAGATTTCGAGGACTTACTAGTTTTGTAGCACATTACGAGGACTTACTAGACTTTCATAGCACATTACGAGTACTTACAAGAATTTTGTAGCACATTTCGAGGACTTACTAGTTTTGTAGCACATTACAAGGACTTATTGGACTTTTGTAACACATTCCGAGGAGTTACTAGAATTTTGTAACACATTTCGAGGACTTACTAGACTTTTGTAAGACACTACGATGACTTACTAGACTTTTGTAATACATTACAAGGACTTACTAAACTTTTGTAGCACATTACGAGGACTTACTAGACTTTTGTAGCGCATTACGAGGACTTACTAGACTTTTGTAGCACATTACGAGGACATACTAGACTTTTATATCACATTACGAGGACTTAATAAACCTTTATAGTACATTACGAGGACTTACAAGAATTGTGTAGCACATTTCGAGGATTTACTAGTTTTGTAGCACATTATGAGGATTTACTAGACTTTTGTAGCACATTACAAGGACTTATTGGACTTTTGTAACACATTCCGAGGAGTTACTAGAATTTTGTAACACATTTCGAGGACTTACTAGACTTTTGTAAGACACTACGATGACTTACTAGACTTTTGTAATACATTACAATGACTTACTAGACTTTTGTAGCACACTATGAGGACTTACTAGACTTTTGTAGCACATTCCGAGGACTTACTAGTTTTGTAGCACATTACGAGGACTTACTAGACTTTTGTAGCACATTACGAGGACTTACTAGACATTTGTAGCACATTACATGGACTTACTAAACGTTTTTAGCACATTACGAGGACTTACTAGACTTTTATATCACATTACGAGGACTTAATAAATCTTTATAGTACATTACGAGGACTTAATAGACTTGTATAGCACATTACGAGGACTTATTAGACTTTTGTAATACATTACAGGGAATTACTAGACTTTCGTAATACATTACAGGGAATTACTAGACTTTTGTAACACATATCGAGGACTTACTAGACTTTTGTAGCACATTGTTAGGACTTACTAGACCTTTGTAAGACACTACAAGGATTTACTAGACTTTTGTAATACATTACAAGGACTTACTAGACTTTTGTAACACATTCCGAAGACTTACTAGACTTTCGTAGCACATTTCGAGGACTTATAAAACTTTTGTAACACATTACGAGGACTTACTAGAGTTTTGTAATACATTACAGGGAATTACTAGACTTTTGTAATACATTACAGGGAATTACTAGACTTTTGTAACACATTTCGAGGACTTACTAGTTTTATAGCACACTACGAGGACTTACTAGACTTTTGTAGCACATTGCTAGAACTTACTAGACCTTTGTAAGACACTACAAGGACTTACTAGACTTTTGTAATACATTACAATGACTTATTATACATTTGTAGCACATTACGAGGACTTACTAGACTTTTGTAGCACATTACGAGGACTTACTAGACTTTATAGCACATTACGAGAACTTACTAGACGTTTGTAGCACATTACGAGGACTTACTAGACTTTTATATCACATTACGAGGACTTAATAAACCTTTATATCACATTACGAGGACCTAATAGACTTTTATAGCACATTACGAGGACTTAATAAACCTTTACAGCACATTACGAGGACTTAATAAACCTTTACAGCACATTACGAGGACTTAATAAACCTTTACAGCACATTACGAGAACTTAATAAACCTTTACAGCACATTACGAGGACTTAATAGACTTTTGTAGCACATTTCGAGGACTTATTAGACTTTTGTAATACATTACAGGGAATTACTAAACTTTTGTAATACATTACAGGGAATTACTAGACTTTTGTAACACATTTCGAGGACTTACTAGACTTTTGTAGCACATTGCTAGGACTTACTAGACCTTTGTAAGACACTACAAGGATTTACTAGACTTTTGTAATACATTACAAGGACTTATTAGACTTTTGTAGCACATTCCGAGGACTTACTAGACTTTCGTAGCACATTTCGAGGACTTACTAGCTTTGTAGTACATTCCGAGGAGTTACTAGACTTTTGTAACACATTTCGAGGCCTTACTAGTGTTGTAGCACATTACGAGGACTTACTAGACTTTTGTATCACATTCCGAGAACTTACTATACTTTTGTAGCTCATAACGAGGACTTAATAGACTTTTATTACACACTACGATGACTTAATAGACTTTTGTAGCACATTCCGAGTACTTACTAGACCTTTGTAGCACATTACGAGGATTTAATATACTTTTGTAATACATTGCAGGGAATTACTAGACTATTGTAGCACATTACGAGGACTTATTAGACTTTTGTAGCACATTTACAAGGACTTACTAGACTTTTGTAGCACATTTACGAGGACTTACTAGACTTTTGTAGAACATTTACGAGAATTTACTAGTTTTGTAGCACATTATGAAGACTTGCTAGATTTTTGTAGCACATTACGAGGACTTGCTAGACTTTTGTAGCACATTACGAGGACTTAATAGACTTTTGTAGAGCATTACGAGGACTTACTATAGTTTTGTAGCACATTACGAGGACTGCATGATTGACCATGTACCGATTATAAAGTAAAGTTCCTGTTGCAAGTAATTAGACGAGAACATATTTCTTTGATAAATCGGCCTGAATTAGCCCTGACTAGTAAAAGTAATGACATACACTAAGCTTAGTTATTGATAGGTGACAACATACCTCATGACATATTGTATATTAAATTACTCTTCCTAAGTGCACCTAGAGACAAATTGGATCCATCACACACATATATATCAGCTACTATCATAGGGCCTGCAAACACTTCAATATTTTAACATACACGAGATGTACATGGTGATCAGAGATACATATCCGTGGTATCCGTGGTATCTTACAATGACATTCAACGACATGATAGAACTTGATACGACATGATAGAACTTGATACGACATGATAGAACTTGATACGACATGATAGAACTTGATACGACATGATATAACTTTATACGGCATTATAGAACGTGATACGACAAGATAGAACTTGATACAACATGATAGAACTTGATACGACATGCTTATAGGGAAGTTGATGTCATGAAAGAGGAAAAATAATATCGTAAAAATTAACCCATTCTCTATTTTAGCTATTGGCTAATTTTCACAACAACTGAGCAAACATCGCACCGCAGTCCTATCATTATTCAACATGTTCGTAATGTTGTATTGTTATTTTCTTCTGAGACCAGTGCAAAGAAAAAACAAATGACACCAATACAGATGGCCAAGTGTCCATATGTACACATGTGATAAATAAATCAAATAAACGTTGTTTCGTTACATCACCGGTATAACTTGTAAATTATAAAATAAAGACAAATATTATTTGCCAAAGAATAAACGATTGAACATCCGAAAATTGAATTAGTTAGTAACGTAATATTAACATTTAAAGTGTTTTAGAATACAATCCCCAGAAAAGAGATGTCGAGGGTTGCAAAAACTAAGTGATATGTTTTAATGTTTGTGAGTGGTACTTAGTTTCCTTTTCTAATAGGTTTAACATGTCGAACATTGTTTTATTTTGTTCATGTTATCAGAAGACAAAAGAAAGCACAAAATGTGTCCCTTATAGCAACTGCATAATACGGAAGAATTAGGACTTCCGGGTGTACAATACGGAAAATAATGTATGGTCACATGTCGTAAATGAACGTTTCTCATTGGATTAAAATTATAGCTGTATAATAATAAGGATGATCATATTCTTAATTCTTCATTTACCAAATTATGACATTCGTCTATGTAAGAATGATAAATATTGTATATATTTCTTATATTAAACACGCATGTCCTTGTTTTTTTAGGTCTTATATTGTCTTACGTGAACTGTGCTTTGCCATATTTAGAACCAGAATTTCTTCCATCAGCATCAAATGTTACATATTCGAGGGGAGATCTAGCGATACTTTTTTGTTCTGTTAAAAATTTAGGATCTCAATTTGTAAGTATTCGAATATATATATATATAAAGAAAAGAAAGTTTAATCAGTGATGGTCATAAATTCAACCAATATCAACAACACGAACAATCACATCTTATCTTAGCTGAACTCACTGAACACAACACAGACCAGGATATACAATGTTGGAAATCCAGGTCCTGACTTGGACAGGCACACGAATCTGGCGGGATTAAACCGGCTAATGTGATCCCAACCCTCCCCTCTTGATAACTAGATCTCCAACGGCAATACTTCTACAAACAAACAAATGGATACCTGCACAAAGTCGCTTCCATTCAAAAGACCGCATACTATCACAAAAAAGAATGACAACATAAACATGGACAGTACAATAGAAGGGCCAATGAATGCTCGTAGTTGAATGACTACTACATTTGTTATCTAAAGACCATTACTATATAGATTAATAAATCATAACTTCTAACAGATTTAATATCAATTTATCATAAACATCCAATGGAATTAGTGGTCTTCATGTGAGACCAGAACAAATAGTTCGTCAAACTGTTGGAATCCAGAATTGAACAAAAAATAGTAATATAATACCGAATGAAACATAAATGCACTAATTGTATTACTAGTTTGATCTACTAGTTGTACTAGCAGATTGTCAATATTTTTAGCAAAGTAAACCTGCCTCAAAGAGTCATAGTCTTAACGAATAAGATTTGTCAAGGATTTTTCAGGTTTAGATGGGTCAGATTTGAACTTTTTAACTTTGTTAATTACGTCGCCATGGATGGGAAATACCCTTTCTGATCATATCTCTGCATGCATAATTGTATTTATATACAAGATCTTTATAGCGGTAATAACATTTTGTGAAGTTTTCAATACTTTATGAAAGAGTTATCATTGATGTATATATTTTTATGTTATCACGAGATTACGGTCATTGAAGTCAAACACATTATTACAAATACATACAAAACAAACTAACTGAGAAATATATATACCATATGATGGAGCCAAAGGAACATCACCACCAAAAAGAGGAACATTTACGATAGGGAAAGAAAACTCGTCTCTTTTGTCGTAAACGCGTGTATTTAAGTTACTTTGACAAAGGGGTATGTCTAAATCCAAAAAAATTGACACGAGTCGCTTATAATGTTAGCCTTATTTAACATAAGTTCCTAGTGATAAATTTTATTATCAAACTATAGTTATTGTTGAATAAACTAATAAGTGAGTGCTTAAATGGGTCTATTTGGTGTTTGTCCATACATTGAGATTCATAACAGTATTAAAACAAATCAGCACTGAGAGGAGCACAATTCCATTGGAATGTCAAAACGAACAAAAATGTTGACTAGCAATCATGACCTCACAAGTTCAATTACAGTATTTCTATCTTTTATTATCACTACAAATGATTAATATTCGTTACAGCATCTGTGCTCATGACCTGATTTACGGAATGATCATTTAATCAAATATAAAAAAAATTCTTTGAGAAGTTTATGTGGTAGAGTGGTATGCAAAGTAGAAAAGTCATAACTGTAAATGGAATCAAACTTACAATTCAGGGAATGAAGTTTGTCTAGTACTTCAATGGAAAATTCAAGCACTCCACAAATGGTTGCCTCCACTGTGTTCGTAGACCTTATTGCAAAAAACAGCAGACGAATTTTTCCTAATGCAACCTATTACAAAAGCTAAATATAGCACGTAATTACTCTGGAAAGCGTGCTCTGCATTTAGGTCAGTCAGAAAATCTATATCTCTCTCCTTTACGCGATCTTTCCATGTAGATACATCTGCTTTTCTTTTAATTATGATCTTGTGTATTAATATTAGAACGTTCAAATATAAATATTATCAATTTATCAGTCTACTTTGGTCGGATCTGGGGCTTTTGACGGACAGCTGGACAGATCCAGTTCAAACACACTACTTACATGCGGTTATTTTCATGTTGCATAAGTGCGTAATGGGTCACCAGTAGAATATCAACACATGATCGTTGTGTATCAAAACGAACTTAAAGTAATATAATGAAATAAATAAACAACTACGATTGAAGACCGGGCGATTGTTTGATAGAACCTAGGTGAAAACATGATACATGCCGTAAGGATGCATAAGCACTGAAGACATCTGCCACGCATATGCATCCATACGAAACTTTTCAGTCTTTAATTGATTCTATGATGTTTCCCATCGGAACAGACAATGATTGTGAGAAGAATTTGAAGATACCAAAGGGGTAATCAGAATCCGTATATCGACACAACGACAAGTGGAACATATCCGTGTTCATTTGTGACACAGATATTCCATAGCGGTCAACCATATCATGGTGGCGACCGTAAAACTTTCGAAGTGATGACTTCAACTTAATCAATAGGAACCCTTAGTTCAGTAGCTTCCTTTCTGGCAACAACCCTCTATCAAGTAAATCCTGATAGGAACCACAAGATCTGGAATATCGTATCAACTGAGAGATATATACTCCATATGCAGGTGCTGCTGGAATGTTGCTACATATAAATGAAAGGTTTACAATGGGGAAATTGAAATCATCTCTTTTGTCGTAAAGTTTCGTTCTTATCCACCCCACACTATCAATAGCGAGGTGTAGGTGAAGGTATGAAGCAGATCTATCTGTATCTGTGGTATCCTTTTATTTCAAGCTCAATGGGATAGATGCGAACAACAAAATCACCAAACCTAGAATTATTTAGTGAAAGGACATCATCTATATAGCGAAACGTGAAATTAAAGGATCGGACTAGCTTCGTTTCCTTTTCTTGAGAAGCCCTAGTATGAAGTATGCCTCATACGAATAAAGGAACAAGTTGGCGAGAAGAGGAGCACAGTTTGTACCAATAGGTACTAGTATGCTGACTGTCTGATGAAAAACACATCTACAAAAAACATAACAAATATGTTGTTAATCAAAAACTCGAGCATGAATAACGGCATTTTTTTACCGATATTTTCATTTCAGTCTGTGCTAAAATCATTACGAACTATAGAAACACAATTGATTAGCGTTGTTTGAAAGCTTTAGCTGGCAGCGAGAATCAAGCAATTCATGTTTATATTGACTTTATATTGGATTTATCCACAATCCACATCCTCCTACTAATCATAGGTTTTGTTGGTGTTTTGTTAATCAACAACGGATTACTTATGATCTTATTATATATATATTTGTAGTATTATTTACTGTTGATATATTTATATTCGTGGCTTGAGGAAAAATAGTATTTTCGTGGATAGATGTATATGGTGACAAATATTCGTTGAATTCGTACTTTCGTGATATGAAATTATCCAAGAAATCCACGGAAATTGGTATGCGATGAATAATAAGTATATCATTTGTATTGTTCCCGTCTACCTTTCGCATAATATAACCGCATTGGTGGTGTAATGGTTAGCGTGCTCCCCTCCAGTGCCTTAGATGGTGGATTCGAGCCTCGATCGGGTCAAACAAACGACTATGAGACTGGTATTTGTTGCTTCTTCGCTAAGCACGCAGCATTAGGAAGAAAGAGCAAAGACTGATTGGTTCGGAATCATGATAATGTGTTCGAGTGGGGCGACATGTCTAACCGCAGATTGTTCTTGCAGTGAGCAAGCGCTATACAAATCTAACTAAGCGTGTTGGTCTAGTACAAAGCGGACCTCATCATCATTTCATTGAAAATTAACTTGTTCTCGCCATGATATAGCTGAAAAATTGCCAAGTTGGCGTTACACAATATTTACTCACTCAATCAATCTACTTTTTACACATTGACTACCTTCATGATATTGTAGTTAGTTTTGCCAGTCTATGTCAATCTTTTGAGAATCATTTTACTTAACTGTATTTTCTGATTCCAGGTATCATGGCGGAAAACATCAGAGCCCAACCCTTTAACAGTTGGGACATTAATATATGTACCAGACAGTAGATTGCGTGTCAGTTATATAGATTACAGAGGTGAATGGAATCTGTATATTAAAAATGTTAGTCATTCAGACGCTGGTTTATACGAATGTCAAGTGAGCACAGAGATGAGGGATATGAGAAAATATATACTTTTAAATGTAAAAGGTTAGTTGATGTATTTAGTAGACGGATTTTGTATATTGAATTGTTAATCATTCAAACGTCAATGTATACATACCAATTTAAAATGAATTACACTGTATACGGTAGCATATACACTATAAAAAAGAAGAGTTCCTAAATAAGTGTCTATAATGTAAAGATCTAATGTTTTTACAAATTAGGAAATGAATATACAGATTGAAGAGGCACTTTACAAAACTCTTCATTCGCGGGAGAGAGAAAAAACAAATGAAGCAAGTAAAACCTCAAATTAAAACGTGATAACGGGCCATTAACTGACTTAAGTGCCTGGGTGGGATTCTGCACCTCAAGCTCACAGTAGGGTGTCAAATATCAACTTTGATATTTTGATTTTTTTTATTGCGGGGGAGGGGGGGGGGGGGGAGGCTATAAATATCCCATGAAAAATTGCCAAAGGACGGCAATGTCCTTTCTCACTTGGGCTTAAGTCAAAGATATTGCCCGGGTATTACATTATTAGTTATATAGGCTTTAGACAAGTAATACGGGCTCATATAACCTGTCTGTGTTTTATATTTCCTGAGCCGAATCTTCAAATTTTTGATCCCCCCTTTAGCAAAATATGATTCTTGATAGACAGTACTCATACAAATAAATATGATTGGAAAATATAAAGGGAAAATGTTATGTAAATAAATGTTAGAGAAAACCTTTGAAAAAACTGTTTTATCCATATTAATGTCAGTCTTGATTTTCAGTAATTCCTTTTAGCCAGTTTACATTTTTTTACCCTGTATCCAGTAGAAGTATTGAGCAGAGTACAGAAATACCAGATTTAGGGCAAAGTTGATCAAACGTCTTTGAATTTACATATTTTACAGATTCACCGATTACTACTACAACAAAAGAATATTACAAAAAGGACGGTGAGTTATTGCTTTTTCTTCTCTTTTGATTTTAATGTGAGCTGATATTACCAATGTAGAATTGACTTGAAATATACCAGAGGAACGAAACAAGCAGAGCTCATATTGCCAAGCTTATGCTTCAATGTAGGTGTTTCACTTTCATCTTGTTTATTATTGTAGGAATATACATGCTTATGATCAGTTAATTACATAGAAAAGTTACTTCCTGTTTAACTGAAAATTATTACACATATATTGTTTTTTTCTACAATTTTTCAGTGTAATGGTATTTAGGAATATTAATGAGCTAAATTTTTAACTGCAGCTACATGGAAACGAGTAGTTTAACATGTATTCCGATTTTTTCTGTGAAATTTTTCTTTCAGTCGATTTATAACGATTATGCTAATCAGACGTACTTTTATACAGTATCACATATAAATCTTCTCCCATGAAACCATCCAACCAAATTAAACCAAATTTGGCCGCGATTGTCCTTATGTGGTCTCCGTTCAAAATTATGTCCGACGGCCCCGCCCTTAGTTAAAGATGGCTGATGTTTTTAAAGAAAAAAATTTCCTCAAATGGGCAAAATGTTACATTTAAACTAAAATGAAGTGAAAGATAAGGTGTAGTTTTCTGCTAATGAGATACTGCATTTTTCTAGGACATTTGTAATTTTGACAATTTAAGACCATTAAAAAATAATTAGAGGATATTCTGAAAACACTAGATTAATTTGAAGCAAACTTGGCCGCATTAGTCTATGCATGCAATGATCCTGCCAACCAACCAATATAGCTGCTTTACAGTAAATAGAAAATTGGAAGTGAAATACTGTGACCAGTTCAGTTTAAGATTTGTGTATGTTCATTGCCTATATGATTCAGGCGAACGATTACAGACTCTTGAGAGCCTCTGGTATTATTCGTCGTCCACCATTGCAAAAAAAAAAAAAAAAAAAAAAAAAACCCAACAACAACAAAAAAACAAAACAAACAAACAATGCACACTGCATTTGTTTAATGATATGTTAATTGATAGACACGTTATATAGTAACAAATCACAACAAAAACAAGCAAATATAACATTATATCAGACAATAGACAAATCATAATAAGGTCTGCATCACATTTTCCCCTTTATCCCATTTCTACATTGGCCTTGAGCTGTTTTCGAAAATCTACTGCATGAATACATTTATGTATTAGAATGTGTGTTTAACTTTGAGTAATACTTTTGTATAGTTAGAAGGCTCTTTTTTTTAATTAATAATTTCTTAAAAATTGTTGTTATGAAAGTTTAAATCTTGACGTTTGTATTTACTATCAACAGTCCTTACTCAACATGTGGATAGTAAATATAAGTGGTGAGTAAGATTTCAACTTTCATAGCAACAATATATTTAAAGGGCCTATTAATATGAAAGGAACATGTAGCAAAGTCTATTGCACACTGTCATATTGCATAGTGATACCATACAGTTGTGTTTATGATTTTGATTGAATTGTGAGAATGAGATAGGATTGATGTGCTTCACCTAAAACTTTGGACCGACGTCCTTAGATACAAGAATAACACGTCAATTTGTTTGTGCGTCAAATGCATGTCGGTTCATTGGTACTTTGCATTGTACATTCATCTTCAAACATTTTATATTGTGCATAAACTCTAATTAGATTAAGCTGAGCTGTGTCTACCATACAATCTTTGGCCCTGTTTGAAATTCATGTAATAAAAGTTTGGTCGTTTTTTCATTATGTAGCATAAACATATCACATTGACCACCACTTAGTGATAGTGTGACATTTCCTATTTCAAATATATTACATGAAATCTGATAATATGATATTCCTTACAAAATGGAAACTTGCAGGTTTTATCAAGTTTAGACAAGTTTATTCAACAACACTCAGACACAAATTGTGTAGCACGAGGACATATATACAACCTATAGCATATATAATACATAGCAGAGTGAACAGAGAATATAATGAGCATCTAGCCTGATTCACTAATTTTCCCCTCGCTTTTCCAAAACTACCATCGTAATTAAAAAAACATACTCAGGTATACTAACAACCTACAATTTCAATATCCTTGCCCTGCAGCTTAACTGTTGCTTGATATGTCATTTTACGTTTAGTAAATATTATAATTTTATATTTTGTAGAGTTTACTGGTAGCATCCACATTGTATTATTTTATCTATGTCAGACAATAAATTTAAATATTCTTCAAATTCTAAATTTTCCTTTAAAAGCTTATAACAAAACGCTTTTGATGAATTCATGTTTGTCATCAGTTTTTACTTCCACAAAACATAATATTTCAAAATTATTAACAAGGTCAAGAATTTCTGGATACTGAATGCGTCTTCTTAAACCATATACATTTAGTATATTTACAACATTATTATTGATTAATAGGAACGTTTAATCACTTGTGTAGATTGTTGATATATATTAATGGAAAAAAAGAAACTGTGCATTATTAAAAAATATAATACATTTCTCTGACGTCACACTATTGTTCGAACAGTGGATTATTTTTAAGAATCTACAGTTTATTCTTTTGTTCTTGCGTATATGAACTTTAACCTTTTACCATTTTAGGCTTAAAAGCGTGTTGTAAATATTTTGGGACTTGCGGGTATCGAACCCCTGCTGGGCATTTGTGTTTGATTTCCAAAACGTCGATCTAACCACACGGTTACGGTGTTCACACTATCATACTGCATAATTAATGTATATGACTCTTGATAGAAATAATTGTTAAACAAATATCATCAACTTTTTTAATTGAGTAATTGATCAATATATACAAGACACGATACAAGTATTTCAAATCTGGCATAATTACGGGCCTCGTTGATTATTTTAAAGAATCTACGGTTGAAGTGTATTCTCCATTACCTAAATTAAATATCAATATAAAAACAAAATTTATTTATTGTGTACAGTATCTTGTTAAATACTGCATTTTTCATCAAATAATTGGACGAATAACATTTAACATCACTTGAATTCATTGGATAGATGTATTGAACAACCCAAGGGTCTTTTAGACATTAACAAAGTCAGTAGCGTGTGTGTTTTTTTTAGTTTTAGTTTAAACATATTTTTATTTGGTAAATATAACAAATAGGGATCGGACACAAGTTTTTCCAACTTATGAAGTCTTCTCCCGAATACAATAATTTACAATATGGATTAGCATGCGCAATGCAATGATATAGTATGTATATAATAGCATAGAGTTAAATATACAAGGAATGATTATGTACAAAAACATAGGTCTAGACAATATACGAAAAAAAAAGAAAAAGAAAAGAGAATAAATACTTTTGGATATGTGTGTTGGTTCTTTAGCGTGTGTGTTCACCATTTGCACTGATACAGGTTTGTCAAAGGAGACGCATTGATCTAATCAATGTGATATGAATGCTTGTGGGATATTGTTCCCATATGGATTAATGCCTGACCCATTTCCGCCAATCTTACTGGTTGATTTTGCAGATGACGTAACCGTCGTTCCATTTCAGCCCAGACGCGCTCAATAGGTGAAAGATCGGGTGAAACCGCTGGCCACGGTAACACATCAACATTCTGCTGTGTCAGATAGTCCCGTACAACACGCGCAACATGTGGTCTAGCGTTGTCCTGCTGGAATGTGACGTTATTGGTCTGAGCGTGAATGAACGGAATAACTGCATAGTGCCTAGACAGCAAACTTGTACGGATTGATGGACGTCGTGGCCTGATCACGAAGTCTATTGCGGACTGTTCTATAGCTGTAATCCGGGGATTCTTCTTGCGGCGAGACTTGACGTATGGAATCGATCTCACAGATGCACCAGTTTTATGTGGTTATGTTGTTGACGTGACGTTACACGACCTGAACGTTGACGGTTCCTAGTGTTTCCATATTGTCTAAAACGCCTCAACAATGACTGTGCGGTGTTGCGATAAACACCAAAATGTCTAGCGACAATGTTTTGTGCCAATCCAGCTTGGAGCATACCAATAGCACGAAGACGCGGCCATAACACTGAAATCAATCTCATTCAAGCAAAGGTTTTTTCTGATTTGTAGGGGTCAAAACAAACCTTCTGTAAGCCATAAACGGTCAAAAATCGTTAAGCGAGAATGAAGAACAGAAGAAGGCCAAAACAAAAGATGTACTCATAGAACGTGAAAAAATCCGTGAAATTTTCCCGTGACCGATCGATAGCATAAAACTCAATATCTCACATATGCATGCTTAGCTAAAAAATGAAATACCCAGTGATGTAAAAGTTATATAACTTTGTAGAATGCACAGTTTCTTTTTTCCATTGGTACATTTTAAGCTGATTATATTTGACCTTTTTACCTTTATTTAGCTCTACAGATGTAATGTTTATATTTATTTCTTACGATTTGACATGGCTGTGAATGCTTATATGTGGAATGTATTTTATTTCAATAGATGTTATTATTTCTGGACCTGTTACTGTTGATGTTGGGAATGAATTATTTGTAACATGTAACGTTTCAACAGCTGGCTACAATCAAGATTTATTTAGTATCGAGTGGTTTATTGATGGTAACGTAGTTGACACAGGAGATGACCGATTTAACATAACAAAAGAAATATCAAACTATTACATGCAAAGCACGCTTACTATAAAACACGTAACAAAAAAGGACAGGGCAGAATATCTATGTCGCACGACCTCCAAACAAGTGGGAAGACAACACATTTTTGTACTAGAAAGTGGTAAGTGTAGATCTAACGCTGCGTTTATAGCAAAGTTAATGTCGCACGATCCTCAAACAAGTGGGAAGACAACATATTTTTGTACTAGACAGTGGTATGTGTAGATCTAACGCCTCGTTTATAACAAAGTTAATGTCGCACGACCCCCAAACAAGTGGGAAGACAACATATTTTTGTACTAGACAGTAGTATGTGTAGATCTAACGCTCCATTTATAGCAAAGTTAATGTCGCACAACCCCCAAACAAGTGGGAAGACAACATATTTTTGTACTAGACAGTAGTATGTGTAGATCTAACGCTCCATTTATAGCAAAGTTAATGTCGCACAACCCCCAAACAAGTGGGAAGACAACATATTTTTGTACTAGACAGTGGTATGTGTAGATCTAACGCTCCATTTATAGCAAAGTTAATGTCGCACGACCCCCAAACAAGTGGGAAGACAACATATTTTTGTACTAGACAGTAGTATGTGTAGATCTAACGCTCCATTTATAGCAAAGTTAATGTCGCACGATCCTCAAACAAGTGGGAAGACAACATATTTTTGTACTAGACAGTGGTATGTGTAGATCTAACGCCTCGTTTATAACAAAGTTAATGTCGCACGACCCCCAAACAAGTGGGAAGACAACATATTTTTGTACTAGACAGTAGTATGTGTAGATCTAACGCTCCATTTATAGCAAAGTTAATGTCGCACAACCCCCAAACAAGTGGGAAGACAACATATTTTTGTACTAGACAGTAGTATGTGTAGATCTAACGCTCCATTTATAGCAAAGTTAATGTCGCACAACCCCCAAACAAGTGGGAAGACAACATATTTTTGTACTAGACAGTGGTATGTGTAGATCTAACGCTCCATTTATAGCAAAGTTAATGTCGCACGATCCTCAAACAAGTGGGAAGACAACATATTTTTGTACTAGACAGTGGTATGTGTAGATCTAACGCCTTGTTTATAACAAAGTTAATGTCGCACGACCCCCAAACAAGTGGGAAGACAACATATTTTTGTACTAGACAGTAGTATGTGTAGATCTAACGCTCCATTTATAGTAAAGTTAATGTCGCACAACCCCCAAACAAGTGGGAAGACAACATATTTTTGTACTAGACAGTAGCATGTGTAGATCTAACGTTCCCTTTATAGTAAAGTTAATGTCGCACGACCCCAAAACAAGTGGGAAGACAACATATTTTTGTACTAGACAGTGGTATGTGTAGATCTAACGCTGCGTTTATAGCAAAGGTAATGTCGCACGACCCCAAAACAAATGGGAAGACAACATATTTTTGTACTAGACACTGGTATGTGTAGATCTAACGCTGCGTTTATAGTAAAGTTAATGTCGTACGACCTCCAAACAAGTGGGAAGACAACATATTTTTGTACTAGACACTGGTATGTGTAGATCTAACGTTCCCTTTATAGTAAAGTTAATGTCGCACGATCCTCAAACAAGTGGGAAGACAACATATTTTTGTACTAGACACTGGTATGTGTAGATCTAACGCTGCGTTTATAGCAAAGTTAATGTCGCACGACCCCAAAACAAATGGGAAGACAACATATTTTTGTACTAGACACTGGTATGTGTAGATCTAACGCCCCGTTTAGAGTAAAGTTAATGTCGCACGACCCCCAAACAAGTGGGAAGACAACATATTTTTGTACTAGACAGTGGTATGTGTAGATCTAACGTTCCCTTTATAGTAAAGTTAATGTCGCACGACCCCCAAACAAGTGGGAAGACAACATATTTTTGTACTAGACAGTGGTATGTGTAGATCTACCGCTGCGTTTATAGTAAAGTTAATTTCGCACGACCCCCAAGCAAGTGGGAAGACAACATATGTAATGTACTAGACAGTGGTATGTGTAGATCTAACGCTTCGTGTATAGTAAAGTTCAATTGACAGACTGACGTGACACTAGAAAATAAAATAAATGAAACTTTATGATGCATGATTACATTTTTCTCTGAAAATAGATAAGAATTACGTTTTCGTACTTTTGATTAAAAAACCACCATAAATATAGGTTTATGTTGGACACAATATACAACATCATGAATACTGCTCGTGGTGCTAGATGTTCGGAAAATTGATAACAAATAGGAATTTTCGTTCAATAAACATTTATAAAACATGAGATCAATATTCGAATCATTGTGTTGACTATCATACAATTATAGCTTCTTTATGCATATATGTTGTTTTTTTCCGTATGATATACTATGTGAATTATATTCAGTTATAATCATATTATACTGTCCTGTTTTGGATTTATTTTGTATTGCCGTAAATATCTATTTAATTTATGTTGGTTAGCATTTTATTGTGTCCAGTTTTTTTGTGTTTGTTCTCTATGGTATATGAATTTGATTAATGCAGTGAATGTTTCAATCAACAACTTTACTATCTAACAGATGAATTGTTATTTCATTCTCTCTCAACATTGAAGACAGTTATAGACATAACCCATGCATCCACATTCCAAATGTAGAGATGCGTAACTATACAGTATCATTTTCACTGATTGTAATTTGTGAGGTTTCTGGTTTACAGATTATATTTTTGTTTTGTTTATTTATTTATTTTTGCAATAAAATCATTTTGGAACTGTCTTCCATGAAAAATAATAAGATTAAGATATATATATCCAAATAAAATGAAAAAAACCCCTAAAAGTCCTGTTTTGTTTACTACAAAATAGTAATACAATGTGAAAATAAAATGTTTGTGAAAACCTTTTTGAGATATCGAATTGATCCATGATGTTCTCTCTGGCTTTAATATATACTAGTTTATTTACAGAAAAGTCATCTACGAATACAAAACGGAGAACAGATCAAACAGGTATGTAATTTATAGAGATATCATAATTTATAGAGATATCATAATTTATAGAGATATCATAATTTATAGAGATATCATAATTATAGAGATATCATAATTTGGTACTAAGAACGTAGGCACCACCATTAATAATACAATTCAAAACAAAACATACACTCAATGAATTAAAATGGCAAAACTCTGTGATTTATACATGACCAGGTGTAGCAAAATACCACTATGGTACCACAGTCCTGGAATATAGAGCAAAGAAAAATGTATATCTTTGAACAAGTACATATTCATTTGGATAGAATTCGAATTATATCTAACCATAAAATAGATAATTTTTAAACAAATACGAATAAACAATTGGCCATTTTCCTCACGGGAAGAATGATTAGATATATCAAAATAAGTGTTGATCGTTTCATAGCAATTATCAGCTTAGTCCTACAATATAAGACTCTGTACGATTGCAATTGTTTAATTTTAAGGTTTTTGTGCTTTTTTTAATGAAAACCCAGTCTTCTGCAAATTCACGGTTTTCCATTACCAAGCGAATTTGTATTTTCAAAAATATTTACTTTGTTGCATAAGAAGACCTTGAAGATATCAAAGGGGTAATCAGAATCCATAAATCGAAGAAGAACAGACACCACAATGGTAAAACGGAAAAGTACAAAAAGACAAACAGCGATCTACAAAACATACACATAAGCTAAAGATCGAGTAACACGAATACCACTAAAAACCGGGGTGAACTCAGGTGCTCCGCAAGGGTAAGCAGTTCCTGCTCCACTAGTGTTTCCCGTCGTGTTAATCTAGTTACAAATAGAAAATGACCGGGAAGTGTTTACGACAAGTGGAAAATATCCGTGGTTATTTGTGACTCAGATATTCCTTAGCGGTCAACCAAGTCATGGTGGCGACCGTAAAACATTCCAAGTGATGACTTCAATTTAACCAAGAGGAACCCTAGGTTCAGTAGCTTCCTTGTTAGCAGCAACCCTCTATCAAGGAAATCCTGATAGGAACCACAAGCTCTGGGATGTCGTATCAACTTAGAGATATATACTCCATATGCAGGTGCTGCTGGAATGTTGCTAC
This sequence comes from Bathymodiolus septemdierum, assembly GCA_963383655.1. Taxonomy (NCBI): domain Eukaryota; kingdom Metazoa; phylum Mollusca; class Bivalvia; order Mytilida; family Modiolidae; genus Bathymodiolus; species Bathymodiolus septemdierum. The sequence goes on from OY726520.1 coordinate 83,605,504, forward strand.
ATATAAAAGAAAGTTCACAACGGGAAAATTAACATAATCTCTTTTGTCGTAAATTTTCGTTCTGAACCGCACCTCACTGTCAATTTCGAGGTGTATGTCAAGGTATAAGGCATACCTATCTGTATCGATGGTATCCTTTATTTCAAGCTCAATGGGATAGATGCGATCAACGAAATCACCAAACCTAGAATTATTTAGTGAAAGCACATCATCTATATAACGGAACGTGAAATTAGGATCGGGATAGCTTCTTTTCATTGTTCATGAGAAGTCACTGTATGAAGTCTGCCTCATGCGAATAAAGGAACAAGTCGGCGAGAAGAGGAGCACAGTTTGTACCCATAGGTATTCCGACTGTCTGTTCAAAAAGACGTCCACCAAACATAAGAAATATGTTGTCAATCAAAAATTCGAGCATGTTGATGACGTAAGTTTCAGAGAACTTTTTGGTAGAATCAGAGTGGGTTTTTTTTCTTTACCAAATAAGATCTGTCCCTTCCTACCACAAGGTATGTGTATCTACGTTGGCCATTCTTTTTTTATGAAACACAGTTGGATCAATTATTTTTAAATTAACAAGGCGGCATTTCTAAATAATAAGAAAGTCCACTTACATGTGTCTGTAATTTTGAGTTCAGGAACTATTACAGTCATGACAATTGACCAAATGGTAATTCCGGATGACAAACGTTGTTGCCAAATTACGGAATCCTATATATATGTCTATGGTTATGGTGTTTAACGTCACTTTCAACCATATTTCAGCTATATCGTGGTGGTCAGTTTATTGGTGGAGGAAAGTTTGTTTTGTTTCATACTGTATTACCTATTGATTTTCACCTTGTAATATTGGGTTATTGGTACCGGGTATATCGAGACTACCAGACTTATTGCAGGGGGGAATTTGGCAGGAGTCTAGAACTCTTAATACAAGAGGGGATTTGATTCAACGTCAGCGATGATGTTAATAGGCAGATACACTATCCTCTTGCGCCTACAGGATTCATCTTGAAAAAAAGTGATGCTATACTATATATTATTTTATTTTTTAGATACTCTTAAAGCTTCCTCAAAGACCAAAAATGGACAGATATTTTTGTCTGCAAATTATTGTTTATCTCATTTATCAATATTAATATATACCATTAATCATCTAATCAGATAGCAAAACACATTACACATGTATGTACATGTATTTACTTCTTTCTATGCAGATTGTGTTTTAATAAAAATGTATTTGTATGTGATAATTATTTCCATTTTCGACATTATTATTGAAATCTATTTTTCCTAAATAATGTATTTATTATTAAAACCTAGGTTCTCCTCCTCAGGCATGTGTGACCGTTAGGCTGTCCTGTCTTCTTTAGGCCATTTGGTTTTATTACTCCCAAAGACATTTAAACTATTTGACTTTCCATTTTTTTGACATTGAGCGTAGCTGATGGGGATTACTTTAGAAAAGCGACATTGGCGCAATGAATTAGATATCTACGTGTTTATTACAAGTGGAGAAACTATCAGGTAGATATACTCTATTGCTTGATTGATGTCTAGTGAACAGCATTTCAGCTATATTTAGGACGAGAACAAGTTCTATGACATAGAGAACTACATATAAATGATGAATAAGGCGATTCAACCGGGTCAACAACTTGGAGGGTTGGGGAGGGAAGAAACAACTTGGAGGGTTGGGGAGGGACGAAACAACTTGGAGGGTTGGGGAGGGAAGAAATAACTTGGAGGGATGGGGAGGGAAGAAACAACTTGGAGGGTTGGAGAGGGAAGAAACAACTTGGAGGGTTGGGGAGGGAAGAAACAACTTGGAGGGTTGGGGAGGGAAGAAACAACTTGGAGGGTTGGGGAGGGACGAAACAACTTGGAGGGTTGGGGAGGGACGAAACAACTTGGAGGGTTGGGGAGGGACGAAACAACTTGGAGGGTTGGAGAGAGAAGAAACAACTTGGAGGGTTGGGGAGGGACGAAACAACTTGGAGGGTTGGAGAGGGAAGAAACAACTTGGAGGGTTAGAGAGGGAAGAAAAAACTTGGAGGGATGGGGAGGGAAGAAACAACTAGGAGGGTTGAGGAGGGAACACACAATTTGGAGGGTTGGGGAGGGAAGAAACAACTTGGAGGGTTGGGGAGGGACGAAACAACTTGGAGGGTTGAAGAGGGAAGAAATAACTTGGAGGGTTGGAGAGGGAAGAAACAACTTGGAGGGTTGGAGAGGAAGAAACAACTTGGAGGGTTGGAGAGGGAAGAAACAACTTGGAGGGTTGGGGAGGGAAGAAACAACTTGGAGGGTTGGGGAGGGAAGAAACAACTTGGAGGGTTGGGGAGGGACGAAACAACTTGGAGGGTTGGGGAGGGACGAAACAACTTGGAGGGTTGGGGAGGGACGAAACAACTTGGAGGGTTGGGGAGGGACGAAACAACTTGGAGGGTTAGAGAGGGAAGAAACAACTTGGAGGGTTGGAGAGGGAAGAAACAACTTGGAGGGTTGGGGAGGGACGAAACAACTTGGAGGGTTGGGGAGGGAAGAAACAACTTGGAGGGTTGGGGAGGGACGAAACAACTTGGAGGGTTAGAGAGGGAAGAAACAACTTGGAGGGTTGGAGAGGGAAGAAACAACTTGGAGGGTTGGGGAGGGACGAAACAACTTGGAGGGTTAGAGAGGGAAGAAACAACTTGGAGGGTTGGAGAGGGAAGAAACAACTTGGAGGGTTGGGGAGGGACGAAACAACTTGGAGGGTTGGGGAGGGACGAAACAACTTGGAGGGATGGGGAGGGAAGAAACAACTTGGAGGGTTGGGGAGGGAGGAAACAACTTGGAGGGTTGAAGAGGGAAGAAATAACTTGGAGGGTTGGAGAGGGAAGAAACAACTTGGAGGGTTGGAGAGGGAAGAAACAACTTGGAGGGTTGGAGAGGGAAGAAACAAATTGGAGGGTTGGGGAGGGAAGAAACAACTTGGAGGGTTGGGGAGGGACGAAACAACTTGGAGGGTTGGGGAGGGACGAAACAACTTGGAGGGTTGGGGAGGGACGAAACAACTTGGAGGGTTGGGGAGGGACGAAACAACTTGGAGGGTTAGAGAGGGAAGAAACAACTTGGAGGGTTGGAGAGGGAAGAAACAACTTGGAGGGATGGGGAGGGAAGACACAACTTGGAGGGTTGGAGAGGGAAGAAACAACTTGGAGGGTTGGAGAGGGAAGAAACAACTTGGAGGGTTGGAGAGGGAAGAAACAACTTGGAGGGTTGGGGAGGGAAGAAACAACTTGGAGGGTTGGAGAGGGAAGAAACAACTTGGAGGGTTGGAGAGGGAAGAAACAACTTGGAGGGATGGGGAGGGAAGAAACAACTTGGAGGGTTGGGGAGGGAATAAACAACTTTGAGGGTTGGAGAGGGACGAAACAACTTGGAGGGTTGGAGAGGGAAGAAACAACTTGGAGGGTTGGAGAGGGACGAAACAACTTGGAGGGTTGGAGAGGGAAGAAACAACTTGGAGGGTTGGGGAGGGAAGAAACAACTTGGAGGGTTGGAGAGGGAAGAAACAACTTGGAGGGTTGGAGAGGGAAGAAACAACTTGGAGGGTTGGAGAGGGAAGAAACAACTTGAAGGGTTGGAGAGGGAAGAAACAACTTGGAGGGTTGGAGAGGGAAGAAACAACTTGGAGGGATGGGGAGGGAAGAAACAACTTGGAGGGTTGGAGAGGGAAGAAACAACTTGGAGGGTTGGAGAGGGAAGAAACAACTTGGAGGGATGGGGAGGGAAGAAACAACTTGGAGGGTTGGAGAGGGAAGAAACAACTTGGAGGGATGGGGAGGGAAGACACAACTTGGAGGGTTGGGGAGGGACGAAACAACTTGGAGGGTTAGAGAGGGAAGAAACAACTTGGAGGGTTGGAGAGGGAAGAAACAACTTGGAGGGTTGGAGAGGGAAGAAACAACTTGGAGGGTTGGAGAGGGAAGAAACAACTTGGAGGGATGGGGAGGGAAGAAACAACTTGGAGGGTTGGAGAGGGAAGAAACAACTTGGAGTTATGGGGAGGGAAGACACAACTTGGAGGGTTGGAGAGGGAAGAAACAACTTGGAGGGTTGGGGAGGGAAGAAACAACTTGGAGGGTTGGAGAGGGAAGAAACAACTTGGAGGGTTGGAGAGGGAAGAAACAACTTGGAGGGTTGGAGAGGGAAGAAACAACTTGAAGGGTTGGAGAGGGAAGAAACAACTTGGAGGGTTGGAGAGGGAAGAAACAACTTGGAGGGATGGGGAGGGAAGAAACAACTTGGAGGGTTGGAGAGGGAAGAAACAACTTGGAGGGTTGGAGAGGGAAGAAACAACTTGGAGGGTTGGAGAGGGAAGAAACAACTTGGAGGGTTGGAGAGGGAAGAAACAACTTGGAGGGTTGGAGAGGGAAGAAACAACTTGGAGGGTTGGAGAGGGAAGAAACAACTTGGAGGGTTGGGGAGGGAAGAAACAACTTGGAGGGTTGGAGAGGGAAGAAACAACTTGGAGGGATGGGGAGGGAAGAAACAACTTGGAGGGTTGGAGAGGGAAGAAACAACTTGGAGGGATGGGGAGGGAAGACACAACTTGGAGGGTTGGAGAGGGAAGAAACAACTTGGAGGGTTGGAGAGGGAAGAAACAACTTGGAGGGTTGGAGAGGGAAGAAACAACTTGGAGGGTTGGAGAGGGAAGAAACAACTTGGAGGGTTGGAGAGGGAAGAAACAACTTGGAGGGTTGGGGAGGGAAGAAACAACTTGGAGGGTTGGAGAGGGAAGAAACAACTTGGAGGGTTGGAGAGGGAAGAAACAACTTGGAGGGTTGGAGAGGGAAGAAACAACTTGGAGGGTTGGGGAGGGAAGAAACAACTTGGAGGGTTGGAGAGGGAAGAAACAACTTGGAGGGTTGGAGAGGGAAGAAACAACTTGGAGGGTTGGAGAGGGAAGAAACAACTTGGAGGGTTGGAGAGGGAAGAAACAACTTGGAGGGTTGGAGAGGGAAGAAACAACTTGGAGGGATGGGGAGGGAAGAAACAACTTGGAGGGTTGGAGAGGGACGAAACAACTTGGAGGGTTGGGGAGGGAAGACACAACTTGGAGGGTTGGGGAGGGAAGAAACAACTTTGAGGGTTGGAGAGGGAAGAAACAACTTGGAGGGTTGGAGAGGGAAGAAACAACTTGGAGGGTTGGAGAGGGAAGAAACAACTTGGAGGGTTGGAGAGGGAAGAAACAACTTGGAGGGTTGGGGAGGGAAGAAACAACTTAGAGGGTTGGAGAGGGAAGAAACAACTTGGAGGGTTGGAGAGGGAAGAAACAACTTGGAGGGTTGGGGAGGAGAGGGAAGAAACAAATAGTATTTTGTAGCGGCTACAATGCGCCTTCTCTTTTTCGAAATCTATAAAAGATGTGTTTAACGTGTAGGGTGCGTGGCACTCTCCAAACATAATACCCACGACCAGACTTTCTGTATTATAACCTCACAACCCATATCCGCCACCCGGGGACACGTTGAGCAGTTCTGTGGGTTGGAGCCCTGTGAACCTTCACCAATACACATGATATAATTATAAAACTGGTTTCAGCTTAGTGTTTTATTAATAATTCAAATTAGTAGAGTTACAAAACAAGTTAACAATATTCACATATGGTAGTCTAGAATAATAATTACAGTAAATCATGTAGAAAGGAAAACGTGTACTGCAGAAGGTGTCCGTGCGCTTTTCTATTCGGTATCCTAATTGTCTATCATTTTTGTCGTTGTTGGGTTTTATATATTTTTGTATGACAATGATTTGTTGTCACTCGTAAAATTATACGACTGAGTACAAATTGAGTACACATGATAACAATAGATAGACAATTTAATTAAACTAGATAATAACAAACTTAATCCTCTTCTTTTGACATGTTTGATGACTTCAAATAACTAATTTTACTATATGAATGAATATTGGTATAGAATTAAATAAAGGTTTCTTAAATAATAGCATTTATATTGATGAATTTATATATAACGTTGACACAATTTACGCCGAATTTTCCCCGAAATTATGTCATTCAAATATGACATAATTTCGGTGAAAATTCAGTATGCTTTTCGGAAATTAGTTTTACCAGTGATATACTTGTGATAATAAATAGGGGACAGCTCGGCATGTGGACACAATTCTGTAAGTAATCAGCAGTATTTACATTTGTATTAATTGAAATTAAAACATTTAAATAGTAGATTGAAAATATGTTTACACCTCGAGACGTGCAATAAATATGACGAGTGAAGAGAAATTGGAGCGTGATCAGCTGTGGAATAACGACAATGAATGGTGTATAACTATTAAATAGACAACAACAATGGTAGGCATGTTCTTCAGTGGAAAAATTAGGTTATATTATTTATTTTACGCTATTGCAATTATTTACACCGATTGTTGTTCAGAAGTTGGAAGAGACCGTTTAACATCAGTGGTAATTTACGATATTTAATTACAACTTTAATTGCAAATTAAAATATACACAATACAGTTCATATAATTTTTACCGTGGGATAGACATGTTTCAAACCATGTAATTTATAAATTTATATCCTCGCAGATTATGCTAACCATTAAATTAAATAACATCACAGAAGGAAACAATGATAAGCTGTAAATACTTTACTGGCCAATACTGACTGACAGAAGAAACAGAGATATGATAACAGAAATAGTAAATCAATAATTAAAACATAAAATATCAACAGAAATCTTACATCAAGATAAAAGAAATAGTTCCAAAAAAATGATAAATATGCCCGGTCAGCATTTTGTCTAAGTTCCTTACTCTATATTGCCGTGTAGCAGTGAAACCTGAAAAAAAACAGTGCACAACAGAAAAAACTTCTCTTTATCGTAAATAAAACAACAAGACAAAGGGATTGGAGGAACTTTGTGTCATGTAGTCTCATCAATGTCAACAAATTCATATGTGAGCTATTAATGGTTTGAACCGATACCACAAATCCAATGATCTTAAAATAAGGCATATGGCATTTCATCCAGGTTTAGTTTAAGCATATTTTATTTACTAAATATAACAAATTGCGATTGGACACAAGTTTTCTCAACTTATGAAGTCTTCTCCCGAATACAATAATTAACGATATGCATTATTATCGCTATTTTACGGTATTTTCTTTTGATCTTGCTATCTGATTATGAATACAAAATAGCGATAAAATAAATAAAGATGTTTTTTAAAACTCGAGGACGTTTCTCAGTCATCTTTCATCTCAGGTCTTCACTTAACATGGGCAATGCAATTGATAAAATATGTATATTTGTTTGTTTGTTTGATGGTGCTTTAACGCCACTTTCAACAATATTTCAGTTATATCATGGCGGTCAGTTTTATTTGGTGGAGGAAACCAGAGTACCCGGAGAAAACAACCATCCTGCCACAAGTCACTGACAAACTTTATCACATAATGTTGTACATCTCGCCCTGATCGAGATTTGAACTCACAGCATCAGTTGTGATAGGTAATGATTGCATAGGTAGTAGTAAATCCAACTACCATACGATCATTGCCACGACGACCCGTATATAATTTGCATAGAGATAAATAAACACAGAATTATTATATACAAAAACATAGGTAGGGACAATATATGAAAGACAAGAAAGCAAAATAAATAACTTTGGAGATGTATGTTGCTTCTTTAAATCAATTAGACAATTGTTGATCTTTTAGGATCTTTAATATATTTCAAAACATGTTTGAAAATTGTTGTATTTTCTTGATATGTGAGGAAATCACTTCCTTTTGTCAGTAGATTTACATCAATATTAATGTTAGAAGGTAGCCAATTAAGACTATTAAATGATATTCCCCTATTATATGTTTATTTATCACACTCAAAAAAGAAATGGTGAGAATGTTCACATGATGCGCCGCAGTTACAGGAAGCATTTGATTACATTTTAACTTTACATCAATCGTAATTCAAGAAGTATGCATTGCAGCGAAGCTGTGTTAAAACTACATTCAGTTGTCTAGGACCATAAGAATAGAGTATAGGAATTGGCATTGAGGTTGAACTGCGGATTGCCTTTTTAAATTTAGATAATGTGTCAAGATTACGTCCTGAAAGATTAAGGCTATTCCATTCCCTTACTGTAGCTAGGACAAAATAATCTCTGGTTAAAGAAAGTCTACAGAATGGAACAATAATATCGTTGCCATTTCGAAGGAGATAAATAGTCGTACTTTGGATTGTTGAGGGAATAAGATCAAGTAAATAAGGGTGTGTGGCACCGTTTTGGATATTATACATTAATTGGTGATTTTTCCTGGTTCTTCTTTCTTCCAATCTCTCCCAGCCAGTTTCTCTATATATAAATTCTGTGTTGGTAAAGATTGGAAGTCTGGTGATAATTCTAACTAGGTAATCGAGACTCGCTACACAGACTTAAAATTCCATTTTATCACTGGCAGAATTTGTACTAATCCCTATAATGTATGACGACTCGTATTTGAAGAGGACGTGATATTTGACTCATGAAATAGAAAAAAAAAGAAATATATCATAAGACACTCTTTCTATAATATTGGTATCTAAATGCACGTCAATAGCTACAAATATTCAGCTATCTAATAACAGCATAGTATTAACGAATAACAATATTACATCATATATATAGAGCAAAATGAATGACGACCGGGATCCATGCTTTACATCAAGTCCCTCGCAACAATAATCAAATATATCAATTTAATATTCATTTTTAAAAGATTTACTAGTGTCTTTACAATTGTCTGAATATTGAGAGTTCATTGCCATAACAAGGCATAGTTCTCTTTCCCAGTAGAATGTTCCTAAATTGACATCGTCCCATTTTATGAACAAAGCATAACCTATTTATGCCACATTTTAAAATAGTTCAAGACTTCTTCCGTAAACATGCTCTTAAAGACCACAGTAAACATTTAAAAAGTAATATCATTTTTAAATTGACTGGTTTTGAGCTATAATTACCACATATTCACATATAAACTACATGTATAATATCAATAATATGACAAACATATTGATACTATTTTGTGTTACCTTTTTTCATCTTGGAAAGTGTAGATTTTGTTTAATATTTTCAATATTTTTGTGCTGACCATGCAAATCGGCATTACCCTTCATGAGATACGGAGGAATATTAATAACAAAACTCTACAACAAACGTGAAGACTACACTAAGCATATAGATTAACAATAATAAGAGTCAATTTCCCATTCAGCAGTAGCAATAACCTAGCACCACCAGCTTATGGAGTTTACATTTCACAGGTCATACGTCATTTTGGGCATACGTGTATGTGCAGTACATTAGTGTTCTGGACAGAACTCAGCTGCTGACGCAAAAGCTACTCATCCAAGGCTATACTGCTCCTAGGTTGAAGTCATCGTTTCAAAAACTATTCGGTCGTCGTTGCGAACTGTTTGATCGCAACGATATATTCATTTCTCAAAAACCTCATCGGTAAGCGTTCTCGCCTCCAGTGCGGTGTATCTGGATTCGAGCGCCGGTCGGTTCAAATCAAAGACCATAAAATTAGTATTTGTTGGTTCTCTGCTAAGCATGCAGGATTATAGATTAAGAGCAAAGACTGGTTAGCTCGGAATTAGAATAAGGTGCGCGTGGAGCGACATGTGTACCCACGGACTGTTGTTTCAGTGAGCTAGCACTATTAACATCCAACTCACCGTGTTGGTTTATAGCAAAGCGGACATCATCATCATCATCATCATCAACAACAACAATATACAATTATTGCCTGCACTTCAGGTGAACATCATAATTGTTCACCCGAGGGGTGTTGTTTTACCGAGGGCTTCATGATATTCACCGCAAGTGCAGGCAATAATTGTTTTATTATACCAAAACTCTATTCACAATAATGTTGGATGCAATAAACACTTATTTGTGTGTTTTTATCTTGTGTCTTCATAAACTTCATATTTGTGTTTTTAACTTCCAGTCAAGATTGTAATTCCGGAATGCAAAAACAGATACAATACCGGACAGACATGGAACATAACATTTGTCGACCGGTGAACAACAGTGATGTTTCCCTGGGGTACCAATTTTGTAAAACATCACTTTTATTGTATATATAATATAAAATGTAAGGTATAATAATAAACAATTATTGCCTTCAATGGATGTAAGCATCCAGAATTGGCAAAATGTGTGTTTAATAACTTTTGACAAATGTTAAACTATTTCATGTTTATATTAAAGTTCACAACACAACCAGTGATATAGGGCACAAGCCAGCCATCAGTAATATTTTCAACAGATTTAAAATGTGTGCTTAATAACTTCAAAAATTGCCTCGGGTCAATGCAACCTTCCTTGAGCCATTATGACTAACCTTGGACATATAACCGGTCCATTATGAAAACACCCATTTCTTAATATTTTTATTAACCAGTCAATTTAAATTTTAGGTAATCTTCATTCTTTTTGAAGAAGGCAATAGTATTGACCGAAATGGTAGGCTATAATTGTTTTATCATTTTTCAATATTATTATTTAAATATTAAAATATTGAAATTTTATGAAAACTGATTATATTTGAAAATTTTGAAATATTGAAAAAAAAAAAAAAAAAAAAAAATGTTGATATCTTGTGAAAATTTAGATTAAAAAAAAAAAAAAAAAAAAAAAAAATTGAAATTTTAAATGTTTTTGAAAATTTTGAACTTTGAATTCTTTTTTTTTTTTTTTATTGATTTTAGAATTTTGAAATTTTATGAAATTTTTGAAAGAGTTGTTTCCCGTTTGAGGCACCCAATGGGTTGTTTACCGGGAAACAATATGGTTGTTACCCGGTAAACAACTAGTTGTTTCCCGTTTGGGTTAATTTTCACAAAACATTAAAATTGTTTCAGGTCATGTGATTTAATTTAAGCCAATGAGAAGTTAGTGAGGTATAATAATGTAACTTGTTTACGCCATAATATAGCTGATAAAGTGCTTATTTGGCGATACACATTATAGTCACTCACTCATTCACTCTCAAATGGCAATGCGCAGATTTGTCCTCTATCACCGACAAGACTTTTACTACAATTGACTAGTGCATGGCGAGTGTCGTATAAGAAACTGGATATGCTTACCCTTCGAGAGCATCTAGGTTTACCCCAGGTTTTTCTTATGGTATCCATGTTTCTCATCTGTTTAGCTTGATGTGTTTTGTTTTTGTATTGTTTGCCATAGTTATTTTTCTTGTGTCTAATGTTGCCTGTATCTCTGGATTAACCCTTCGGTTTTCTGTGACTTTTATTATCCCAAATGTCAAAACAATAATAAATTTCCAAAGTCCATATTTTTGAATGAGTAAATAACTGAAAAAACATTTCACTGTGAGTCAAAAGATCCACACAATGATATCTACATAGTTTTACTAACCTGAATTACTAGTATCTTTTACTTTGTCTTTTAATAAAACAGAAAAAGGCATGCTACATGCATGGAGACTTCGAGCCATGATCTACAGCACAATATTTCGTGCAAATGAGGAATATATGCTAACATAACAGTATATATATATCATCGCCTCGGACACATGTTATATGTACCAAAAGGTCAAACGTCTACATTGGGGATTGAAAACTGTAATTCTAGTTGAGCGCACAGACGAAAATATTGATAAACGGATTTGTTGACTCCCCTTTGTGGCATTTGTAAGACGCATTGCCGACCTACATATACAATCTTCAATACAATTAATTATCACCTAAGCATACGATATTATCAGAATCAAACAGACATTGTATTGACCCTGACAACATATATATAGCATGCTTTAGTATATATGGACACTTGTAGAGTTATTAGCATCAATACAACATAATCTAGTACTTTCACAATGGGTCAGAGACCACAGAGCCCAAGGCTTAAATTTATACAGACTTGAACCTACATATCTATATGTCACATTCATGCTTCATACCACTTTTGACATCTTTTTCATTGTAGTCTATTGTTAAGATTTGGACCCCAGTTGTTAAACCGAATGTATTCTGAAGTTGCCATTTGCATAAGACTAAATACATGTATACATTTCATAGTATATATTCATTAGGATGCTTTCTCCAACATACAACAAATGGAACTGCTGGTTTAATGAACACAAACATATCTCTTCTAGCTTTCCAATGAAACTCTATGCCTAGCGTATGGGTGTGAGACGAAGCCCCAATCCGTTGCACAAGTTAAAAGGACTACGAGCCATCCAGAAAATTCATTTAAGTTGGAATACGAATATTTTGAAATCTGATCTACCCATTTCACGACTGTTGCTCTTCTACTTTCAAAAATATATGATTGCTGGTTCTTTTCCAAACAAATATGTGTGAGAGTCTCCTAGAAGTTAATCATAGTTGGAATTCATATTGTTTTTAATCCAATTGGTCAATGTCACAGCTATCGTTCCTCTGGTTCAAGAAAAATAATAGGGATAAGGAACATCCTGGATATTTACAAGCGTTGGAATTTAAAAAAAAATGCATCAAATTGTTCAGTGTCACACATATTGTTCAGTGCCACACCTATTGATCAATGTCACACCTATTGCTCAGTGCCACACCTATTGTTCAGTGCCACACCTATTGTTTAGTGCCAAACCTATTGTCCAGTGCCACACCTATTGTTCAGTGCCACACCTATTGTTCAGTGCCACACCTATTGTTCAGTGTTACACCTATTGTTCAGTGCCACACCTATTGTTCAGTGCCACACTTATTGTTCAGTGCGACACCTATTGTTCAGTGTCACACCTATTGTCCAGTATCACACCTATTGTTCAGTGCCACACCTATTGTTAAGTGTCACACCTATTGTTCAGTGCCACACCTATTGTTCTTCTTGTTCCAGAAATAGACAGTTACTAGATATCACCTTAGGTAAAAAGGTCTGAAACATTTCCTTGATATTGACTTAAACTGATATCTGAAGAAACTCCAATACGGGTCACATGCGATTGAACCTATTTACAGTCCAATGAAAATGGCGACTGCGAGACTATGCTTTGCATGCGATTGGCTAAAAGGGTAATAACCGTATTTAACATGTCATTATACATTCATAGCCTAAGGTCCCGTAATGGAGTTTCCTCAGATCTGCCGCGCCGCGACATATCAGTAAAAGGAAATAAGTGAGAAATTTGATGTTAATCACATTTAATGATAATGCACAACAAATACTGTAACACATCTATTGCTGGTTCTTTGGAACATTTTTTAATTACTGAAATTTACAGTTCCTAAATAATGTAATTGTATACAGATATATCATGTTTGGGAGCGGTATTTGCGAAAAATACCAGTCGAGAGACGAAAAATTTCGAATGGCGAGGGACATTTAGTCTCAAGACTGGTATTTATCGAAAATACCCCTCCCAAACATGATATATCTGTTTAATTACACCGAATATTATTTAGAACACTGGCTAAATAAATAATACCTTTTGTTTGTCGTTTTCATGACCTAACATGATGCATCTGCTTAATTCTACCGAATGATGTTACATAAAACGCACAACTGATAACGTTTAACACATTTTGTTACAAGCGTCTCGGTGAAGGGTAAAAACGGTAAATACGATTTTGCAAATACCATGAAAAAAAAGTTAAATCTTATGCAAATACACCTACATGAAGTAAAAATTCTGCAAATTCACAATGCAAGGCCTGAATTTGTAAACAATATCACGGTTATTAACCAATCAGAATGCAGCATTCTTATATAAGGTATGATTATTAATAAAAACTAAGGTTCTCCTCCCTCATGCATATGTGACCGTAACCGATTTTGGTTGACTTGTTTAGGCCCTTTGGTCTTATTGCTCTCAAAATTTTAAATTATTTGGCTTTCCAATCCTTCGATTTGGAGCGTACCTGGTGAATGTTTTACCAGAAACGCGTCGTGCGCACTGAATTTGATATTTACTAAAACATGTTTATTAAGATTTACCTAATTTCTCTTTTATGCTCCCATAATAATCACTCACCAGTGATGATGAACTTCATTGGTACATATCTGAATCTCCGTGTACTAAGTACTATCTATAGTAAGCTTGGTTCTATTTGGTACAGTGGTCTAAGAGAGGGTTATTGAAGTGTACGTGCAACTGGCAGACGACCACGACGGAGGTATATATGATAACAATATAAGTCACATGATCATTGGGGTAAGGTGAGCTAAAATATTGATAAATAATTTATATCAAATGTACGATTTTTTATTGCATTTTAAGAGCGGAAGCAATTTTAGATCTGTTTTTGCGCATAGCCAAAATTGATTCCGATTTTTGTGATTTCAAACCATTTTCAGATCTCTTTTTTTTCTTACGGTACATAAAACCGGGGGTGAACCCAGGTGCTCGCGAGGGATAAGCAGTTCCTGCTTCTTATGAGACACACAGTTTAGATGGCTATAGAGGTAATTTCAGATATGGATATTTGGTAATGGTCAACCAGATCGTGATGACGAACGTAGTAATTTTGCTGCGAGGACTTCAACCTAGAAGCAACGTAGCATTGCTTGAATAAATTTTGTGTCAACAGTGGATCTCTGTCCAGACAATCACTGTACTGTGTACACGTCATAAAATATCGTAAGAGTTATCAAATGTAAACTCCATACGCAGGTGATGCTGGAATGTTGATACTGATGAAAGAGAAACTGACTATAGGAAAGGTGAAGCAATCACGTTTGTCGTAGAGTTTTGTTTTTTCTCTCTCCCCGTTGTCGATTTCAAGGTGAATGTCAAGATAAGAAGCAGAAATTTGAGTGATAGTAATATTCTTTACTTTAAGCTCATTTTGATAGATAAGATGCAGATATTCACCGAATTGAGAATTTTTCAGAACATCATCTATATAGCGGAAGCTGGAATTAAAGATCTGGGCTTTTTCTTTTATCTTTATTCTTGAGAAGGCCTTGAAGGAAGTCTACCTTATACATTAGCATACTAATTTTAATCCATATCATTCTATCGAACTCGATAGTATCCGCGCAATATTTTATTATTTCCATATATAGGTTTAGCCACTTTTTATAAAACATAATAATATTGCCCACATGACATACTGTTTAATAAAATAACCATTAAGCTCGAATTCCGTAAGGCATTTAACGCAGCACTCATTAAAACTTATGATACCAAAATCTACGACCTCATGTAAACATTCTTTGTCTACGAATTTTCGGAGCAAATCCATAGAAATATTCAAAGAGCATACGATTGATGAATTTTTATTAGATTTTAACTACTTACCGTCTCTGACTTAACATTGCGACCCCCCCCGCTATCTCATTTTTCTTCCACAAAGCTCCGTCTTCGTACAGTTTATCCCATACCATAAAGATTGCTTTCTCTTCTTTCCGCTTTTCCAACACTATCGATGTTACTTTTTTCCGCTTAGCTAAAATTGCATGTGATTTCGGCTTATTCCGTAATTCGTACCCTTTAGTCGACCTTTTTTTCGGACCATTTCCTGATCATTGAACTGGGATAGTTTCACAGTTATAGGTATTGGCCCATTTTCATGAACTTCAATCTTTACTTTTAAGTCTATGTTTTTCTCCACCTTGGTTGAATCATATGCTCCGTTTATTTAACTGTCAATTTCTCCCCTCACCATCAAACTTTTCATCAACTGCAAATAACAGTCGATTGTTACTGAGATTCTGTGCTTCAGCGTCTGCTAATCTATCCTTTACATTATTCACAGTTTTTGAAGCTTCCATACTTTGAGACATCGTTTCCATTTTAACTTTAATTGCGTTGTGGTCATCTTTAATCTCTAACAAAAACTAGAAAACTGAGCACTGTACATGTATTCTATAACTTGATTTCAGAATCAACAGTATCACATTTCTAGTCAAACGTATTCAATCGATCTTCTATTGAGTCAAGTTTATCTATATTTTGTTCAATAATGTTAAATTTACCACGCAATTTTTGAGCACCAATTATATTGCTAGTAAACATTATGGAGGTGGGGCGGACTTGCAAACGAATAATGATGGTGCAGAAACTGTTGAAAAGATTTTTCAGGGTATGAAACACTTGGTGTACTCGACTCTACTAGTGTGCAATGACCAAAATCGTGATTGACTGAATGGTTCATGTCCGTGTTTAAATCGTAATTAATTTTTGGTGAGTTGTTGTTATGACATAAATACCCCCTCCCCCCCCCCCCCCTCCGCCACACACACACACACAACGCATGTCTAGTCTAACAAAGGCTAAGAGTTTTTTGTTTTTGTTTAAAAGAAGAATGTAATAGCATATTACATTGTGATATTTGAGAGTCTTTTATGACACTGGTTAAATATCAGAATATTTATTCATTATCACTGTTATGTAAATTTGCTTAAAGTTAAAACATTCTCAGTTAATGTAAAACATACAAAGTGAAACCACATGGAAGGAAATATACTTTTAATGAAAACGTAGATATCAAATTTAGTGCGCACGAAGTGTTTCTGGAATAACCTTCACCAGGTACCCTCATAACCAAAACATGTTTGTGCGGTGCTTGGTATTGGTAATTTTTGAAACGATTTGATTCAAAATTAAGTTGCACGCTTAGCTCTCAAAGTGGCACCAGCGATATCAAGCGAAAAGAGTTTCTTCGACTTACGTTATTCGCAACAAAACTCTGCTTTCCGAAAGGTCAATATCCAGAAGATCGGAATGATATATACACAAAGAAAAAAGTTAAGCACCACCACGTTTTTTTGAAATGACAAATGATACAAGTATCACGAGATTACTGACCAGATAATCTCAAGAACGCAATGGTGACCTGTTAGGACATTACACTGGCTGTAAGAAACCACAAAAAAATCAAGAAAAATGTTAATTTAATGAATATTTAATCATAATATCACAAGGTCAGTTTTGGCAGTAAAACATGTCCATTTTAAGTATTAACATTCACAGTGCAACAAGCACAATAAGATTGTCATTTCACTTTCAAAACGTCACTTATGAATCCCTTGACGACATCTATTGTTCAAAGTTCAGTACCGGGTGTAACCCCAACGTGCTTGGATGACGGCCTCAACCCTGCGTCTCATCCCTCCAGTTAGACGTCGGATGTCCTGTTTTGATAGCTTCTGTCATTCCCGATGCAATGCTGCTTCCAACTGACGAATGATTTGCACAGGAGGTTTCCGAGCCTGTATACGACGGCCTAACATGTCCCAATTATGCTCTATGGAATTCAAATCCGGGCTCATGGCTGGTCAAGGAACAGAAGTCACGTTTCGCTTTGGAGGTAGGCGGTTATTGCTCTTGAACGAATAGACCTGGCGTTGTCATCCATATGCACATGCCTTGTAGTAGTGGGTGTTTGTCGACATGGGGGACACCAACTGGTTGCAAGACGTCTCTGATGTACTGATCACCAGTTAGGTTGCCTTGTATGGTGACTAAATCCAGCTTGCAGCCATGAGCGATACACCCCAAACCATTACTGAGTTTCCACCATAAGGGACAGTTGGGTGGATGTTCCATGGGGTATAGGCTGTATATTTGTGTCTTCAAACCCTCATCCGGCCGTCGGTTACATGAAGCAGAAGCCGGCTCTCGTCTGACCAATGGATCTTGCGCCATGTCCTTAAAATCCAATCACATCGTGCTAAACACCATGCCAAACGTGTTCGTCGATGTCGGTCTACCAACAGTGGACGTTTAATGACTCACCTTGACTTAAGTCTCGCTGATTTCAGACGGTTTCTAACTGTTCTTGTTGACAGACGTCTATTGAGCAGCCAGTGTTGTTTGAGTACGGGACTGGCTGCGAATGACATCCGTCTAGCCAAGCGCTGCAATGCCCTGTCGTCACCATCAGATGTTACCCGTGGTCGGCTGGATCTGGGCAAGTCTTTCACAATGTTGGTTTGTGTGTATTTTCTCACCAGTCGGCTGACTACAGTATAGTGGTAGCCCATCTGACGTCCAATAGCTTTGAAGGACATCCCTGTCGTATGCATGCCGATTATTTGCCATCTTTGTGCTTCTGATATTCGCCTTCGTACCATGCTTACTGAAAATGAATACATTTTTTAAAACATCGGACTTAAATACCCAAATTCGAAGCGTGAACATACTGAATTTTGAGCAATGCGTGACAGGCATGGTTCACATGAATGACTAGTCGATATTAGACATAATGGTCATACCTGTGGGAGCACATCTTTTTAATGGAACATTGTTCTTGCTATAATGAATATAAATATTAGAATCTAAACTTAGTGTAACTTATTATGTTTTAATATATCAAGGGGCGCTTAACCTTTTTCTTTGTGTATATTTGTAAAGACTCTAGAAGAACCTTGTAATGTCTACATAAAAACACAATCTTTTATAGCTAGATCCAGAAAATGTTTTTTATGAGCAGATGGTCGGGTCAGCATTAAAATAATTAGCTTTATTGGTAATTGATTTAACCATAATTGATTGTGTTTTTATTGTTACGACACCTAACGAGACAATAACATCCTTCGAAAGAACTGGGTTTAATTGAAATGGAAAGAATAATTTTCTATCCGTCTGACTGAAAGAACTCACTACTTTGAAGTGATATAGTTGTTGTTTGTACATAGAACATTCGGAGTCATCGAGTTATCAGAAATGATATGCAGAATAAAAAATGAAAGTACGATAGGGGGATGATAAATGCTCACAATTAACTGACTTCTAGGTGGTTTAAGCCCGATACCCTTAGTACAAAACCTGGTTTTTACTGACATATGTAAACAGAAGAAGTTTAATATTCTAATAAATTTCAGTCATATTAATGATGATTTATACATATTTTTTTTTATTTATCCTGCAAAATTAGACATTTGAACTGATTAAATATAATTAAATGTTTCTGAAATTGAAGCCATCTGTACATTGGAGTTCGCTTGGGAGATAATTCTAACAGTTCACTGTTACAGTCTTTTAATTACTTTTTTTTAATTATTCAATCACGGATTTGTATTTGTTGAAGAAGAACTGTTTAAGGCAGTTACCAGTTTTTCCGTCCTTTCAAGATTTAATGTAATACCAAACATCCGGGGTAATCACCTGTTAATCTTATACATTAATCTGTGTTTCCTTGATTAAACGGCAGTGACGACTGGTGAGTTTCACAGTTGAATTCCTTGGATTTATTCATTGGATAGTGTTAAACTTCACAAAAGACATTCAGAGTTGTTAACAAATTACATATGGTACTGAGATACCAGTAGTTTGTGTAGTTTGGAAAAGCAAAATAAGTCGGGTAATATTTATGAATAATGACAAATATCTTAAGGACAAATTGCAAGTCAAAATATAAAATACAAACAGATTTTTTCCCCATAATTCAGTAAACACAACACATGTTGTAATATCATGGACTAAACACGGTTCAGTACCAATATGTCGGTATAAAACAACCTACAATAATTAAAGTTTTATTGATAAAACAGTTCATTTGGTTTAATATTCTATTTTTGACATTTTTTATAGAATTTTGATAGCATTGCACTGTAATTATCTAAATGATTCGTTGAATGTGTAATAAAAACAATACTTAAAAGAAAATTGTCTACAATTTGCATTGTAAGACACTTGAAGAGTAGTTATTTTGTAATCTGAAATAGCTTAATTTCGTTTTTGTTTTCTTTCCATTGCTTCAATAAAGTTGTACTTTGTATACATGCACATTCAATCGGTGTGCTTATCATTCCTCATGCTAACTTATGGCATGCACTAAATTAGAAATCAAACTTTTAGAACAACTGTCATTCTAAGTTTCTTTTAGAACAACTGTCATTCTAAGTTCCTTTTAGAACAACTGTCATTCTAAGTTTCTGTTAGAACAACTGTCGTTCTAAGTTTCTTTTAGAACAACTGTCATTCTAAGTTCCTCTTAGAACAACTGTCATTCTAAGTTCCTTTTAGAACAACTGTCATTCTAAGTTTCTGTTAGAACAACTGTCGTTCTAAGTTTCTTTTAGAACAACTGTCGTTCTAAGTTTCTTTTAGAACAACTGTCATTCTAAGTTTCTTTTAGAACAACTGTCATTCTAAGTTTTGGATAATTTTTTTTTTTTAGATAGTCCGACTATATAAGTCTTTAAATTGTTAATTGACTGTAAGGAATGTTGTCATATCACTATTATTCGAGTCAACGGGTTTTCGGGATAACTACATATTTTATTACCATATTAATATCTTTATTGATTGATTTTGTGTTCAGTGAGTAAAGGTGAGAGGTCATTGTTCGTTTTGTTGATATTGGGGAAATTGTTGACCATTACTGTTTAAACTTTCTATTCATTATTGTAATTTTAACATGTGCAGTATTGCGATATCATATTGTGAATTCTATGTAGTCGTCTTTTCGAGCGAATGACGGAGTTCGGCTTAGCAATCCGTACATAGGTAAATTAGCCTTACAGTGCGGCCTGTTGACACCATTTTATTTTGGATCACTTCATCATCATCAATCTGTATTTCCTCTTGTACAGAGATAATCTAAAACAATATAAGAACAAACACAGAAGACAACATATAGACAGAGTTACGATAAAAACAATATATTATTAATTAAAGTTAATGTCACTGTCGTATTTAAATTTATTGAATTTGTGGTCCTACATTAACAGTCATTTAAACAGAAAAAAACTCATTTCTCGTAAATAAAATATGGAGGTCAGTAAGAATGCAGTTTGATGCTTGTCGTCCAGTAAGTTTTCTGATATGGACTTTCCTAGCAATGTGCAAAGCATTTTTTCACCTGTAAGTTAATCCTAGTATATGTACAAATGTATACCAAACTTCTCAATGATCATTGTATTTAAAATTTACACAGGTTACAATACAATGATATATAATATCTTTGTATGACATATGGTATTTGTCACATAGCTTGCCTTGCTGTTGCGGAACACACGTAAGTATTTTCAAGACAAAAATGCATTGCTAAGGTCAGTTGATTTTTTTTCTTTTGGTGTTTCCCAATTTCTTGACGATTTTGAGGTACTGTGTACATTAAGAAAACGTGAAAATTCTGTGTCTTTCATCATTCTTGTCAAACGTTCAAGATGATTTTATTCACATATCGCTGAATTGACTTGACCTCAATTCATCCCTGGTTTTTAGTGGAATTCGTGTTACTCGATCTTTAGTTTTATGTGTATATTTTGTAGATCGTTGTTTGTTCTTTTGTACTTTTTCATTTGGCCATTGCATTGTCTGTTCTTCTTCGATAGATTCTGATTACCTCCCTTTGGTATCTACAAACTCTTCTTACCCAGTCAACTTTTACCAAAAAGGAATACTATCTCATAGTTTGTGAAAAAATGTGTCAGTAGATCTTTTTGAAAGATTTTAAATATATCTGAAATGAATCACTTTTGTACACTATGACTGTATACAAAGGAATTAGTTTTTGTAGAAAGATTTGTTTGACAGTTGTTTTGCACGACGTAGAGACAAGGTTTTGGAATAAATAGTATTTTCTTTTTATCATTTTCGGATGTTAATCTCGTTAATCCGTGTAAACTTTCGCACATATCTGACGGAATGAATTTTTGAAAGTTTTGAATCAGTTTAACTGCATAGTGTTGAAACTGGTTGAATTTTACAGCATCCACTTGTCAGAGGTTTGTCTAGGTTTCGCAGCCATAAAGAAGGGAATGTAAAACAATGATTTATTTTTGTCTAGCTTCATATTGACAACAAGGTTAATGTCTGACTGTTTTCCGTCAAAACCAATGATACTGTGTAATGAGGTGCGTCCATTCTGACAGGCTTTGGCAATAGCTTGTGTTCATTTTAAAGAGTCTGAAATCACTATTCCTAACTGACATTGGTTATCTGTCACAGGGACAATAGCTTCTCCAATTTGTCATATATACTATATAATAGAGTTAATGCTCTAATGTTTTCTACCAGAAACGAGAACGGAGCATTTTGAAGCACTAAATTCAAATTTCCACTTTACGGCATAATCATTGCAACAGCTCAACAGTATTTGTCAATATAAGGGTCTAGTAGACACTAACTAAATATCATCTGTGATAGTTGGTGATCTAGAGTATACCATACAAACAGTTGCGCTAGCATTCAACTTGCTGAGAGATTCGAGAAGATAAATTAAGTACAGCTGCTACAAGATGGTTTACAATACTCATCCTTGAATTGAAAATTAAACGAGTTTTGACCACAATGGCACTGAAAACGTTTTTACATGAATTGTGAATTCAAGGATGAAATCCCCCAGTTACTCCGAAATCGTACATTTTTTGCATCCACCAGGAATGATGGACAGTGTCAAAAGCTTTGAGTATATCCAAACATGACCCTCCAAGCTTGCATACATTGTTTCGTGTAAGGGGAATGGAGCTGTGGAACATCTTAAATTTGATAGAAATCCATGTTGTTGTTCGCTTGGAAACAGCAGAATGTATACTTGAATGCACGCTAGAATTCTTTTCAAAGCCAATCTTTCTAACACTTCAAATATTACAGGGAGAAGAGTAACTGTTTGTGTCATGTTTACTTGTTGGTGTCCATTGGGAGTAAATATATCAGAACTTGTTCATGGTATAAAAAAAATTATGTATTGTATGTAGTAGTGATTCCCACCGTACGGTATATGCTCACTATGTAAATTGTCAATTTCAGAAATTTGTTCTACTTTTAAAGAACGTGTCGCCTTTTTAATGTCCTCAAATGTAAAATCTGCATTAAGCTTCAGGTATTATCAAATGATAAGTTTGGTCATGAAATTTATCTACAGATTCAGAAATAGTACGGAAAATTGCATAAACGTATTCGTTATTTCCTCTGGAGAGCGAACAACTTTTGCACCATACTTTAATTCAGTACATATTTCCAATGTCAGGCTCTTGCGATGCCGCAGCAATTGCCATTAATTGTGTACGCTACAGTCCGTCGAATCTTCAAGTTTTGTGTTCACTTTGTCCTTATAAGCAACATACGCGGAAACTTGTGCCATTTTAAACTTGCGCTTTGCCTGCTTATATTCCTTGTACAAGTAGTGTACTATGCCATAAGGTATTTCCTCGCGTATCCAACTATTCCGCCTTTGGAGCACTGAGTTATGCGCAGATTTAATTTGCTCTTTTAAATGAGGTTTATATTCATATACAGGGGTACAACTGTTTACCGACGAGTGAAGAATGCAATGTATTACATCACCACCGAGTTCTATTTTAAATAGTATTTTCAAATTAACTTTGTTCCCTGTGGTTATACAAAAATAAGCGATATGTTTTATTTCTAAAACTGGTGTAAGAAACACACAGATAATCGGATTGTGGTCTGCTGCAATGCATGTATCTTCGTTAGAAAAAGTCAAACAATATGTGATACAATCCATGAAAGAACTCGAAGCGAGCACATTGTCCAACGTTGATTCTTTGGGATAATACAAGTATTTTACGTCACGTGCATGCACTGATTTGTTAAGCGGCTGGATACGATTGTTTCTAAGAATTTATGAAATTTTTCTGATGAAAGAGCTGCAGAAACGCCATACATATAGTTGACATTGCAGACTCCGGCAAAAATAACATCCCCCTGTGGGGAATAAAATTGGAAAATATCTGCCATTTTGTCTATAATGTTTGTATACAAGGTAATGTCATTATCACTTGGTAAATATACACCAAAGATAAAAACAAGGTGAGACTCACTAGAGTTTGGATTCAGCTGTATACCTACCATACAAACAGGGCGAGACTCACTAGAGTTTGGATTCAGCTGTATACCTACCATACAAACAGGGCGAGACTCACTAGAGTTTGGATTCAGCTGAATGCCTACCATACAAACAGGGAGAGACTCACTAGAGTTTGGATTCAGCTAAATGGCTACAATACAAACAGGGCGAGACTTACTAGAGTTTGGATTCAGCTGCATGCCTACCATACAAACAGGGCGAGACTCACTAGAGTTTGGACTTAGCTGTATGCCTACCATACAAACAGGGCGAGACTCACTAGAGTTTGGATTCAGCTGTATGCCTACCATACAAACAGGGAGAGACTCATCAGAGTTTGGATTCAGCTGAATGCCTACCATACAAACAAGGTGAGACTCATTAGAGTTTGGATTCAGCTGTATGCCTACCATGCAAACAGGGCGAGACTCATTAGAGTTTGGAATCAGCTGAATGCCCACCACACAAACAGGGCGGGACCCACTAGAGTTTGGATTCAACTGAATGTCTACCATACAAACAGGGCGAGACTCACTAGAGTTTGGATTCAGCTGTATGCCTACCATTCGGTCAGTTTGTTCAACGCAGAGTTCAGCTATAATTTCGGGGTGGTAAATATATTTAGCAATTGTTTCAGTATCAGCCATTGTGTCGTTCCGGTTTACGTTATTTTACGTTAATACCGTAACTTTTCTGTCGTTCATATCAAACTTTGTAGTATCAACCTATTTATTTACATTGTATTCGGGTGGTTGATTGTCTTCATGGTAGTGTTTTGAGTGATTAATAGTTTCAATTTGTGCGATCTGTGAGCAGATTTTACATGGGTACTTTCACCGCTGTCGAACGAGGGGCTTTATGAAGGAGAAGCTACATCTGCATATGACTGTCGACTATTTTTAATATCTTTAGTCATTTATCAGAACATGCTCATCTATTATACGGTTTACGCGTGCAAGCAAGTTAGTTACTGACAATAATGGTATCACAAGAGCCCCAAAGGGGACAGCTGAATCAAATATCGCTGAGCCCCGAAGAGGGACAGAATATTGCACAGACAATAATGAGCCCCAAAGTGGGATAAATCAAATAAACTATATAAAATGATCAGTCATTAATAAACAATGACACTGCTAGTGCAATGGTAGTTGTGATGGAATTCCAGTTCAAACACATGGAATTTACGGAAAAAGTTTAATTAGAAAGCATTCAGTTGTCAAAAAACAAAGACACACATGTACACGAAAGTGTAAAACGGCATCATATTTGCACTGAGGAAATTGAACCGTCACACAAACAATGTAACCTTGGGCGATCAACGTTCAGATGTTGATCATTGTGATGAAGATAACGTGTGTTTTCCTGTTGGCAGGATATTTGTAAATTTTATCCCTCGCTAATGCTCGGGATAAAATACTAATATTCGCCACCCCATGTTAAAACTCAAAGCACATTCTGGCTTCCATGATTTATTTCTTAAATTTCCCCCAGCAAAATACGTAAAGAAACAACTCGAACATTTAAAAAGCAATTTTAATGTACGTATGTACCAAGATCCTGTATAAATACACGAAATCACTCGCGATTCATGGCCAAAATTTATAGAATTGTTGATAATTGTTCTGACAGTGTAAATATTATATTAGTGATCAGTGTGTGATTCTTTATATCGCCATGTGGAACTATTTTTATACGCCCGTCTTTTAAGACGGGACGTATTATGGTATACCAATTTCCGACTGTCCGTCCGTCCGTCCGTCCGTCCGTCCGTCTGTCCGTTTCACATGTCGCGCTCTAACTTAAGAACCCCTTGGCCCATTCACTTCAAATTTCACAGAGTTATTGGAATTGATGGTCTGACGGTCTGTATACTTTATGGTAAAATTTCGATTTTTCATTCCAGAGTTATGGAACTTTATTTATCAAATTGCAGGCGATTTTTCGTATGTCGCGCTGGAAATTGAGAACCCCTCGACCAATTCACATCAAGCTTCGCGTAGTTATTGGAATTGATAGTCTTATGGTCTGTATACATTTTGGTGAAATTTCAATTTTTCATTCCAGAGTTATGGGACTTTATTCAACAAATTGTAGGCGATTTTTCGTATGTCGCGCTGTAAATTGAGAACCCCTTGGCCAATTCACTTCAAACTTCGCACAGTTATTGGAATTGATAGTCTTACGGTCTGTATACTTTTTGGTGAAAATTCGATTTTTCATTCCAGAGTTATGGGACTTTATTCATCAAATTGTAGGCGATTTTTCGTATGTCGCGCTGTAAATTGAGAACTCCTTCGCCAATTCACTTCAAACTTCGTACTGTTATTGGAATTGATAGCCTTTACTGATTTCTCAAAAAATGTGTCGTATGTATAAATGTTCCAATTCATGTTTATGGTGCAGCTGTTGGTGAAATTTAGATTTTCCATTGAAGAGTTATGGGAAAGGAAATCTTTACAAATATTGTATGAATGTTGACGACGGGCGTATCATGCGCTCTTGGCGCAGCTGTTTATTAGCTATATTATGGCGAGAACAAGTTTCTCTTCAATAAGATGATGATGAAGGTCGCTTTGTACAAAACAACACCATATTTGGATTTTTATAGTGCGAACTCACTGAAACAGCAATCCGCGTTTAGACATATCGCACCACTCGGGACACGTTATCCTGATTCCAAGCCAAACAGTTCCTTGTTGTTGCTTCCTAGTGCCACGTGCTAACCGGAATAGCAGCAAATACCAATTTTATAGTCTTTGGTTTGACCCTATCGAGGTTAAAACCCATGATCTACTGCATTCGAGGTAGGCACGCTAACGATTACACCACCGATGCGGTTTCATGTTATTTTCTTTTCATATAGTTATTTTTTTTATTTAAATGTTATCAAAGTATAGCTCTTACTGTGGTTAGAAAGTTATATATGTGTTGCTTTGACTGCAATTGGAATGTTATCAAAGTGTTGTTTTGATTGTAATTGGAATCTTATTAAAGTGTTGTTTTGACTGTAACTGGAATGTTATCTATGGCTCGTCTCGAAATGTATTTATCTTTTAATCTTGAAATTATATTTCAGGCAGTGGCGTGCAGATGTTTGGTGAGGTTTGATTGTATGTCTCCAAGATTCAAGCATAGGGCCTAGCACTGAGAAATTTCAGATGGGAATGCATTTTATATATGCATAAAAGATGACATAAACTTTTATGAAAATTAAATATAAATCAGCCACATTAATTGGGTTCGGTGTCGCAAATGAGATATTCTGGCAGAAAACGCTTGAACTACTTAATATTGTACATCAATTAAGTGAAAGTTAACAGCTATAACTTTAAGTTAAAGAAAAATCCGTCATTTGATTTGAAGCTCCTTTTTTTGCACGCCACTGATCTTGGGTGTTTAGTCTGAATTCAAATTTTATTACTTTTTTCAAGACTTTCAGCATATTTTGAAAATTGTATTTTGAATTACAATTAAACTGGAGAGAAACAGTTTAAATATTTATCAGTGTATCGAAGGTGGCAGTGTTTGATTAACGAATCACTACTGATTAGAAGAGAAAGTTCTAAGAGTCATTTACGATTAAAAGTAATGTAGAGTGGAAATACAATTTAATGTAGATTTAATTGTTATTTCTGCAGTGTACTATGTGTAAACATGTTCTTTTTGTCCAATTATGTAGATCAACCTGCTGGGACTGACGTTGTTAACATGTTCTGATCTATATTCCATACGTCTAGTATTTTCCAATTTGTATCACCTACATATAATAATCTGTTTTTATAGTTTGGTATATAGGTATTATATTACTCATCTTTTTAGCTTTCTGTGTTTTGTTTTTATTGCTTTGTTTGTCTTCGTCTTGTGTCTTGTGTGCCCAAGTTTTGCCAGTATCTCTGAATTCTCAATTCTTGATTGCCCCTTCGGTTTTCTCTGACGTCTTTGTACTAGTGTGTCTTAGGTACCACATAAATAACGTTTTTTTATTACATGAATATAAAATTGTTTTATATTATCCAAAGTGAATCTACCTGATATCCTTGTACATGTGTCACGTATAAGCAGAAGTTTATCATAGCTTCGACTGTAGGTTCTACACCAGCTCGTTACGATATGACATTAATTTGCTCGAATCCGTGTTGAGGCTATTATAGACAAATCTGTGGATATCCACCGTATCTAATATTAACCTTACTGATTTAGTTGCACAAGTTCACTAACTTAATGGAAGATCCGGTTCACTTTTGATATTTGACATTGTCAGAAATCCCGATACTTTATATATATTTAGCTAGAATAAGAATGCATCAATACAAATATAATAAGAGTAACATGTATGACATGGTTTTATTCTATATCAAATTTTATTAAACTGTCTGCTCTAAATTGTTTCAACATATGTGTTAACAATAAAATGAAGATTCAATCAAGTTGAAGTGTCGATCATCTACCATTTACTACAGCATTGACATAATATCTATCTTTTTTTGTGGACAACCTCTACATGTATTAAGTATGGCTGTAAGGTTTGCATGGAGTCTATTATTTTATATTAGATTTATAAACCATTTTCCCTAGAGGGTCCATGTTTAATTACGTCAGGTGAAGGTAGTTATTTTGGATCAATATAAAACTGGTTAATTCTTTTTGTAGTAATTTTTCCAATACAAAATCATGTACATTTTAGCTTCAATCACCATTGCAGTTCCTGTTATTTTTCAATATGGTTGAATGTTAATCGTAGTCCTGGCATCGTGAATTTCAGATTGTAACACAAAAGACTATGATTTACAGAGCACCATTCAGTGAACATTCATACTTTTGCTTTAAATATTTCTGTAGATACCAAAAAGATGGTTTCAAAATAGTTTTCTCAAATAGCAAGTCCTGTAACAAATAACCACCTTGAGATTTTGATTGCGACAAATAACAGTTTTAGTAGCAATAACAAACTTGTAGAATATTTTTTTAGTAGAAAGCTGGACGCATACGATAGTAGTATATGGGTACATCTCAAACCACATTTGTGGTGGTGGAGCGTGGTTGTGGAGCTACCGGAAGTGATCACGTTATAAAACATTTAATTTTCCCGTACGTTTTCAAACCGGAACGTTTGAAATGCAACGTTACTTGCTTTTCTAGTACATGACGTTATAAAACATTACATTTCCCCGTACTTTTTT
Organism: Bathymodiolus septemdierum; assembly: GCA_963383655.1. NCBI lineage: Eukaryota > Metazoa > Mollusca > Bivalvia > Mytilida > Modiolidae > Bathymodiolus > Bathymodiolus septemdierum. The sequence goes on from OY726520.1 coordinate 83,634,465, forward strand.
CCCGTACTTTTTCAAACCGAAAACGTTTGAAATGCAACGTTACTTGCTTTTCTAGTACATGATGTTATAAAACATTTCATTTTCCCGTACTTTTTCCCCGTACTTTTTCAAACCGCAACGTTCGAAATGCAACGCTACTTGCTTTTCTAGTACATGACGTAATAAAACATTTCATTTTACCGTACTTTTTCAAACCGCAACGTTTGAAATACAACGTTTGAAACAACGTTTGAAATATCAATTTTCTCCCATATTTTCTAAATCTTTTCATTATTTTCTTCCATATTTTCCATATCACTTCACAATTTTCTTCTGTATTTTCTATATCTTTTCACTATTCAACTTACCTTTCTTCCGTATTTTTCATATCTTTTCACTATTTTCTTCCATATTTTCCATATCTTTTCACTATTTAACTTGGGTTTCCTCCGTATTTTTCATATCTTTTCACTATTTTCTTCCATATTTTCTATATCATTTCACTATTCAACTTACTTTATGGTCAGGATATCTTCCGGGGAAGTAACTTCCGGTCAAGCATGCGCACGCGATCTCTTCCGGTAGCTCCACAACCACGCTCCACCACCACAAATATGGCTTGAGCTGTAACCATATACTACTTACAATGCAGCATGGAGGGACCAGTTCGTTTACTGTTTAAGCATCGTCAAAATGTTCATTAAAAATATCGTTTATATTTATTTATCTGATGCTATTATTATTATTATAAAAACAATCTTATAATTCTACTTATAAACGAAATTATAGATCACTCTCTGTTTTACCACTCTAAAAAGATAATAGTTATGATCGAGAAGAATGAGGATCATTTTCAAGTAACATAAGTTTTGATATGATTAATTTAATGAATATCATTTATTATAGATATCCGTGAAATATTGAGAGCGTCGTGGTCGCTATCGTACGGTAGTTGGATTTACAACTGGGAAACTTTATCACTTGCGGCTGCGAGTCGAATGCACCCTTTTTGTAATCTACAAAGCCGGGCGCGAACTCACGCCGTATTGGTGATAGGCTTGTATGAGTTTTTAGGTAATCCAACTACCTAACTCATTGAGCCACCCGGGTCCCCCTAATTTCTGTATCAATCAGTTTATGTACTGTGATTTACATGCACGACAGATTTATGGGAGCCTTCTTTTTACTGACAACAACATTCTTGTCATGAAGATAAGGCCAGTGGTATGCAATATTTGTTTGTTCTATTTCAGATGTTCACCCGAACATAAAACATTTCATTTTTTTTACTGGGTTAAACAACTGTGTTCCTTATCTATCCGACTCTTCTTTCTAAATTCGTAGGAAGCATACTTCATGCATGTGCTTGTTAGGACAAACGAAATGATGCTAGACCGGTCCTTTAATATCAGCTTCCGCTATATAGATGATGTTCCTACCCTAAATAATTCCTTGTTTGCTGACTATATTGATACATGTGTTGTATTTATTCTATTGAACTTCAAATTAAATTCACCAATAATAATACAGCAATGTCTGCTTCATTCCTTGTCCTACACTTAGACACTGACACGGAAAGCTTGTTAAGAGCGAAATGTACGACAAGAGATTATTCATTACTCCCAATGTGAGCTTTTCATTTATATTTGCATATGAAGTATATATCTATCAGTTGATACGGTATTCCATATCTTGTAGTTTTTTTTAATGGAGGGCTAATTCTAAAGAAGAAACTACGTACCCAATGTTTCCTGGTGGATAAATCATCACTTGTCGTAATGACAATCTGGTCCTTTTCTCATTCATGATTTATCACCGGGTTTGTAGCAAGAGCAACAGGAAAACAGGACGGATGCCACTAATGGGATAGGAGCTGCCTACCCTTCCGGAGCACATGAAATTACTCCCGTCTTAGTGGGGTCGGTGTTGCTCAATCTTTAGTTTTCTATGTAGTGTTATGTAGATCATTGTTTTTCCTTTCGTCCTTTTTCTTTTGACCATTAGAATACGTTTGTCATTCGATTTAAGAATTCTGATTACGTGTTTGATATCTTAAAACTGTTCTTCCTTTAGACTATTTTTTCATAGAAATAATATACAAATACAATTTGCATGGCTTATTTGCATGCCACGTCACTATTTTATAATCTACCAATTTCAGGTATCGTGACTTGGGCGTCATTAGAAAACGTATGTAAATATACCATAATCGCGACATTTCTTTATGGGATAAGCTATGTTTGGGGATTTTGTTCTGGTCAAGAGCCCATGTAAATATTGCATATCTCTGTGGCCTAGTACTATGATCCATCTTTGCTACAAGACTGTGATTGTCAAAATGAGGCCCTACACTTGCCACAAGAGTGTCTCTTTGGTAGCTTTGGCCATTGTGTGAAACATATCCCTAATTCATGACTGAACAACCACCAAATGGAACAGTTTCAACATTATTTCGCTAAGCATGTGCAGGCGTTTGGTTGCCGCCATACGGACACACTACCATGTATCACGTGCAGCAGACAGCTACTCTAATCAGACCAACTTACTTACCGCCACGAAGCTAAATTGTAACGATGACGGGTTTGACACTATCACATACCGACTACTTTATTTCTGTACGTAAACAATTGCATGCCTTCTTTCATGGTAAAAAAAAACTGCATTAAGTCGATTTCTAACGGTTTTAAGAACGGTGCTAATACCGAACGGAGTCTGTCTTAATAAACATTCCAATTCATTGTCTTCTCGACGAAATGTTACATTGGGTCTTTGAGATATCGGTCGGTCTTTACCATCCTTCGTCAGTTGATAATACCTGACAATACTACTGATGATTAAATGGTGATGACGAGCTAGCTGTCTAAGTGACGTACCTACTTATCATTCATTCAGTAACTTGCCATTGAATTGCATCTGTGAGGGGCGAATGACTCATTACAATCACAAAATTAAACACAATCATTACAAAGAAGTGTTATAAACAATGAACATCAAACATTATCTTACCATTGTTTGTGGGTGTACTAAATGTATGTGCAAGCAATACAAATTTATGTTATTTTTATTTAATTTAATATTAAATTTGGTTTTGTAATGCTTTCTTCGGTGTATATATATATCTTTATTTGAAAAAAGTATGATCAGGAAATGTCTGAACTGATCAATTTAAGGACATACGTTGAGACCCAGATTAAAACTGTTATAAAACAAAAATGACATTAACAATAAGAAAGCTTAAATTAAAAGAATAAATAACATTAGAAACTAAGAGAGTATGAATATAACACAAGTCTGTATATTACAATACAAAGTGATATTAAGAAACGTAAAATTGCATCCCATGTGAAACACGTCATTTTAAAACGATCTGTAAATCATTACTAATTAGGATTTATTAATATATATGAGTGAGTGAGTGAGTGAGTGAGTGAGTGATTGTTGTTTAACGCCAATTCAGCACTTTGCCAGCTATATAATGGCGAGAACAAGTTAATTTTCAAGTAGATGATGATGAAGTCCGCTTTGCACTAGACCAACACGCTGAGTTGGAATTTGTATAGTGCTAGCTCACTGAAACAACAGTACGCGGGTAGACATGTCGCTACACTCGGACACATTATTCTGATTCCAAGCCAACCAGTCTTTGCTCTTTCCCCTTTATGGTGTGTGCTTAGCGGAGAAGCAACAAATACCAATTTCATAGTCTTTTGTTTGTCCCAACCGGGGCTCGAACTCACGATCTACCTCACTCGAGGTGAGCACGCTAACCATTACGCCACCGATGCGGTTTAATATATATGTATCGATATTAAAATTATATATATCTTTAGTTCATCCATTTTTATTTTTTCATGAGGTATTATTTTAACATTTCCCTAATTCAATGGAATGAACGAAAACAATGTATGTATCAATATTCCATGAACTTTATTTCCTGTTTTTGTCTAGGTGCCAATGGCATCCAGCATCGTTATGAATGCTTTACTAAATCATTTATGTGTGTTCTTTATGATTTAATTAATTGATACTGAATATCATGATTGATGAACAGCAGATATTTCAAAACATCATATTAAAATGTTGAAAATGTTTTGAAATGAAAAGATAAAAAAAAAATCAGCTCGTCTGCGTTTAATCATTTCTCACTCAGTATATCACAAATCATTAACAAACATATGTTTATTTAGCAAGCAGATGGACAATGTGAGATCCTATTGTAGTGCAAGTCAGGAGTGAGCGAGTGCTTATTACTTAACGCCATATGAGCAACTTGTCAGCACTATCATGGCAAGAAAAAGGTACACAATGGAGCAAAAAATAATAAACTCATCTCTCTTGAAGTACAGTTTCATATTCAAGCGATCCTCATTATCAATCTAGGTGTAAGCCAAGGCATGAAACATACCTAGCTATATCCTTCATTCCAAGTACAATTGGATAGATGTGGTTAATTCACCAAGGTATGCATTAATCAGTGAAAGAACATTGTGTTTTATTATCATTAATGATAGATGTATTATACTAAACGACAATATCAAATTAATTGATTGTCATCGTCCATGGTGGCTATGAACAAAATAACGCATCCAGTGTTTTTGTATTGTTTTCCTTAGTCTTATGTATCCTTTGCCAGTTTCTCTGGATTGTCCATTTTGTTTTTGTATTGTTTTTCTTAGTCTTATGTATCCTATGTTGTCAGTTTCTCTGGATTGTCCATTTTTTTTTGTATTGTTTTTCTTAGTCTTATGTATCCTTTGCCAGTTTCTCTGGATTGTCCATTTTGTTTTTGTATTGTTTTTCTTAGTCTTATGTATCCTATGTTGCCAGTTTCTCTGGATTATCCATTTTGTTTTTGCATTGTTTTTCTTAGTCTTATGTATCCTATGTTGCCAGTTTCTCTGGATTGTCCATTTTGTTTTTGTATTGTTTTTCTTAGTCTTATGTATCCTATGTTGCCAGTTTCTCTGGATTGTCCATTTTGTTTTTGTATTGTTTTTCTTAGTCTTATGTATCCTATGTTGCCAGTTTCTCTGGATTGTCCATTTTGTTTTTGTATTGTTTTTCTTAGTCTTATGTATCCTATGTTGCCAGTTTCTCTGGATTGTCCATTTTTTTTTGTATTGTTTTTCTTAGTCTTATGTATCCTATGTTGCCAGTTTCTCTGGATTGTCCATTTTGTTTTTGTATTGTTTTTCTTAGTCTTATGTATCCTATGTTGCCAGTTTCTCTGGATTGTCCATTTTGTTTTTGTATTGTTTTTCTTAGTCTTATGTATCCTATGTTGCCAGTTTCTCTGGATTGTCCATTTTATTTTTGTATTGTTTTCCTTAGTCTTATGTATCCTTTGCCAGTTTCTCTGGATTGTCCATTTTGTTTTTGCATTGTTTTTCTTAGTCTTATGTATCCTATGTTGTCAGTTTCTCTGGATTGTCCATTTTTTTTTGTTTTGTTTTTCTTAGTCTTATGTATCCTTTGCCAGTTTCTCTGGATTGTCCATTTTGTTTTTGTATTGTTTTTCTTAGTCTTATGTATCCTATGTTGCCAGTTTCTCTGGATTGTCCATTTTGTTTTTGCATTGTTTTTCTTAGTCTTATGTATCCTATGTTGCCAGTTTCTCTGGATTGTCCATTTTGTTTTTGTATTGTTTTTCTTAGTCTTATGTATCCTATGTTGCCAGTTTCTCTGGATTGTCCATTTTGTTTTTGTATTGTTTTTCTTAGTCTTATGTATCCTATGTTGCCAGTTTCTCTGGATTGTCCATTTTTTTTTGTATTGTTTTTCTTAGTCTTATGTATCCTTTGCCAGTTTCTCTGGATTGTCCATTTTGTTTTTGTATTGTTTATCTTAGTCTTATGTATCCTATGTTGCCAGTTTCTCTGGATTGTCCATTTTGTTTTTGTATTGTTTTTCTTAGTCTTATGTATCCTATGTTGCCAGTTTCTCTGGATTGTCCATTTTGTTTTTGTATTGTTTTTCTTAGTCTTATGTATCCTATGTTGTCAGTTTCTCTGGATTGTCCATTTTTTTTGTATTGCTTTTCTTAGTCTTATGTATCCTTTGCCAGTTTCTCTGGATTGTCCATTTTGTTTTTGTATTGTTTTTCTTAGTCTTATGTATCCTATGTTGCCAGTTTCTCTGGATTGTCCATTTTGTTTTTGTATTGTTTTTCTTAGTCTTATGTATCCTATGTTGCCAGTTTCTCTGGATTGTCCATTTTTTTTTGTATTGTTTTTCTTAGTCTTATGTATCCTTTGCCAGTTTCTCTGGATTGTCCATTTTGTTTTTGTATTGTTTTTCTTAGTCTTATGTATCCTATGTTGCCAGTTTCTCTGGATTGTCCATTTTGTTTTTGTATTGTTTTTCTTAGTCTTATGTATCCTATGTTGCCAGTTTCTCTGGATTGTCCATTTTGTTTTTGTATTGTTTTTCTTAGTCTTATGTATCCTATGTTGCCAGTTTCTCTGGATTGTCCATTTTGTTTTTGTATTGTTTTTCTTAGTCTTATGTATCCTATGTTGCCAGTTTCTCTGGATTGTCCATTTTATTTTTGTATTGTTTTCCTTAGTCTTATGTATCCTTTGCCAGTTTCTCTGGATTGTCCATTTTGTTTTTGCATTGTTTTTCTTAGTCTTATGTATCCTATGTTGTCAGTTTCTCTGGATTGTCCATTTTTTTTTGTTTTGTTTTTCTTAGTCTTATGTATCCTTTGCCAGTTTCTCTGGATTGTCCATTTTGTTTTTGTATTGTTTTTCTTAGTCTTATGTATCCTATGTTGCCAGTTTCTCTGGATTGTCCATTTTGTTTTTGCATTGTTTTTCTTAGTCTTATGTATCCTATGTTGCCAGTTTCTCTGGATTGTCCATTTTGTTTTTGTATTGTTTTTCTTAGTCTTATGTATCCTATGTTGCCAGTTTCTCTGGATTGTCCATTTTGTTTTTGTATTGTTTTTCTTAGTCTTATGTATCCTATGTTGCCAGTTTCTCTGGATTGTCCATTTTTTTTTGTATTGTTTTTCTTAGTCTTATGTATCCTTTGCCAGTTTCTCTGGATTGTCCATTTTGTTTTTGTATTGTTTTTCTTAGTCTTATGTATCCTATGTTGCCAGTTTCTCTGGATTGTCCATTTTGTTTTTGTATTGTTTTTCTTAGTCTTATGTATCCTATGTTGCCAGTTTCTCTGGATTGTCCATTTTGTTTTTGTATTGTTTTTCTTAGTCTTATGTATCCTATGTTGTCAGTTTCTCTGGATTGTCCATTTTTTTTGTATTGCTTTTCTTAGTCTTATGTATCCTTTGCCAGTTTCTCTGGATTGTCCATTTTGTTTTTGTATTGTTTTTCTTAGTCTTATGTATCCTATGTTGCCAGTTTCTCTGGATTGTCCATTTTGTTTTTGTATTGTTTTTCTTAGTCTTATGTATCCTATGTTGCCAGTTTCTCTGGATTGTCCATTTTTTTTTGTATTGTTTTTCTTAGTCTTATGTATCCTTTGCCAGTTTCTCTGGATTGTCCATTTTGTTTTTGTATTGTTTTTCTTAGTCTTATGTATCCTATGTTGCCAGTTTCTCTGGATTGTCCATTTTGTTTTTGTATTGTTTTTCTTAGTCTTATGTATCCTATGTTGCCAGTTTCTCTGGATTGTCCATTTTGTTTTTGTATTGTTTTTCTTAGTCTTATGTATCCTATGTTGCCAGTTTCTCTGGATTGTCCATTTTGATTGTCCCCTCTGTATTCTCTAACGTTTATTTATTATATAACAAATGACGCAATTCTTAAATTTCTACAATATCCCTTTCATGAAAGCACGTGGTATCAGTAATAGAAGTGTACATTTATGAGAACCTCTTTCATAGGAAGAGCTAATGCTGTGAATGAATAATTTAGAATGAACCATGCATCAAAGACAATAAATAGGTGTGCTCGATTGAACTTTTACAACTTTAAAAACAACTTTTACTTATCTTCTCTTGGACATGTTGTGGTCATCACTACAGGTATTATAATTTTAATATGGCCACCAGGAAAATAAATAGTGTTAACACAGGTGAAACTTTTGCTTCAGTTGAACGTAAGAATTCATTTAGTTCTCATCATGCTTATGACTTCCCTGGTCATCAAACAACAACTGTCCGGTCAAACTATACCAACAACATTATGTTACTCATCTGACGATTGAGAAACAAATATCAGGTATAGTCGATACGAAGGTTCAGCAAATTCCCGCTTATATTCCCGGAACCACAAACATTATACATTAACTTGCTTGTTGTATTTAAAAAAATGATTCTTTTATTAATAATCTAGTTCCAAAAAACGCGAGGCCGCTTTTCGAGATTTGTGTCGACTGTTTTAAGTTATTTTTCGACCTGTCAACTCTGTTATAATGTTATATATTCATCAGAAACTATTGATCGTATTGATGGCATTGTAATATATTTTGAAATTGGCCCTCTTGTTAAGCAAAATCTACATCTTTTTCATATATCCAATCACAATGGGTAGGGACAGGGTACAAATTCGGGCCCAAAGATATTCCCAATCTTTTACAATTTGCAGGATAAAATGAAAAGCAAAAATATACTCAAGAAATAGTATTTACAGCTATCTTAAAGCTAATTTATTATTCAACACGTTGCATAATTGAACAAATCGGGATGTTTATTCATATTTCACATAGAAAGAGAGGAGTCAATGACTTTAACACCAACAATTTGCTTGTTTCTTCCACATTGTCATTATTGTCTCGTTACTGTACAGAACAATCAATATGACACTTAATTTGAAACAATAAACATTAATATGGCATTCACTTTGTAGGTTTTAGATGTTTTTTAATTATGGGGGCCGGATATGGAGTTTAACGTCACTTTCAACAATATTTCAGTTATGTAGGAAACCGGAGTACCCGGAGAAAATCACATACCTGCCGAAAGTCATTGACAAACTTTATCACATGATGTTGTATCGAGTACACCTCACCATGAGCGGTATTCGAACTCACAACTTAAGTGGTGATAATCATTGACTACACAGGTAGTTGTAAATCCAACTACAATACCATCACAACAAGGACAGCACTGTCTTAACAATAGAACTATTGGTTAGTTAATATGTAAATACAGTTTTTTTTTTGAGAAATTTACCATTTATCAATTTCTCTGTTTTTTTCATAAACATTGTTACGTGGCTTTTTTATTATTGCAAAAACAAGATATATGGTGGGTAAATTACATACAGGTGATCCAGGATGGTATTGACAATTAGATTTTGGTTCAAAGTTGACTATTGTTTCACTAGCATGTCTTTCGATGGCCTTGTATTATATGTAATTTTCAAATTATCATTCTCTTCAGTAGCACGAAGTTCGAACTCACAACTTTAGTGGTGATATGCAATAATTAATTGCACAAATACATTGTGATAGCAATACAAACATACATATATAATCTAGTGCGCATGACGCGTTTCTAGAATAATCGTCATCAGAATGGTTCATTCAACCTATGCCAACAATTTGAAAAACAGGTATGAAAAGGTAAGAACAAATGTTGGCATATAGACTGAATAGATTAATTGTTATGTAAACATGACTAGTCATGTTTAATTAGTGTAAAACTGGGGGAGATATCAATGTACTCCAAGTCCACAATTAACTTTTATTAAATGTAGAAGTTGTCTTGTTTTTGTGTGAGTTTTGAGTGAATAAACTAAGTTAGAGGTAAATATTTAAAATCATATTTTTTGGAAATAACAAAATAAATCAGTATATCAGCACATATATATGAATATCAATCTTTATGAAAATAAACCAGGACATTATAAGCACATATATTTTATTATCGAATATTATCCCAAATCACATCAATATGAAAATGACTAATGTTATGATTAATTAGGTTGGAAATATTGTCCAAAATTCTGATAATTCTAAATTTATAAATAGTTATTATTCTAAAATTTTGAATTTAGATTTTAAGAAAATTGTTTAACTGCATAAATATCATATAATATTTTAAATTAAGACTTTTTAAAAAGGTTGTTTATTTAAAATTTTAGATTTTCATCTTTTTTTTTTTTTTTTTTACAAATTTTCGTTTAATTTTAAGACTTATTATTTTATATATAAATTTTACAAAGCTTTTTTGGTTAATTTTAACAGAATTATTATTTTATATATGAATTTTAACAAAACTTAATATTTTTATATTTTTGTATATCTTATATATTTAGATTAGAAATTTTAGATTTTCATCTTTTTAATTTACAGATTTTTGTTTAATCTTAACAGATTTATTATTTGATATATAAATTTTACAAAGCTTTTTTGGTTAATTTTAACAGATTTATTATTTTATATATAAATTTTACAAAGCTTTTTTGGTTAATTTTAACAGAATTATTATTTTATATATGAATTTTTACAAAACTTAATATTTTTATATTTTTATATATCTTATATATTTAGTTTAAAACACATTCTTTATAAATTTCACTTTTGAGACCTGCATTTCCAAATTTATTTACCTGTAATTATCATTAATTGCTATATAAACACATGTAGTCATATGTTTGTTGGCATACCTTGAATATGATATTTCAAATTGTTGGCATAGGTTGAAGACACCATCAGAATAGCTCCTAGTCACAAAATTACCACACCGTAAAAACATTTCTAAAATACCACACCATCAGAACAGTTCTAAAATGAAACACAAGAATACCACACCGTCAGAACAGTTCTAAAATGAAACACAAAAATACCACACCGTCAGAACAGTTCTAAAATGAAACACAAGAATACCACACCGTCAGAACAGTTCTAAAATGAAACACAAAAATACCACACCGTCAGAACAGTTCTAAAATGAAACACAAAAATACCACACCGTCAGAACAGTTCTAGAATGAAACACAAAAATACCACACCATCAGAACAGTTCTAAAATGAAACACAAAAATACCACACCGTCAGAGCAGTTCTAAAATGAAACACAAAAATACCACACCGTCAGAGCAGTTCTAAAATGAAACACAAAAATACCACACCGCCAGAACAGTTCTAAAATGAAACACAAAAATACCACACCGTCAGAACAGTTCTAAAATGAAACACAAAAATACCACACCGTCAGAACAGTTCTAAAATGAAACACAAAAATACCACACCGCCAGAACAGTTCTAAAATGAAACACAAAAATACCACACCGTCAGAGCAGTTCTAAAATGAAACACAAAAATACCACACCGTCAGACCAGTTCTATTGAAACACAAAATATCACACCGTCAGAACAGTTCTAGAATGAAACACAAAAATACCACATCATCAGAATAGTCTTAAAATGAAACACAAAAATACCACACCGCCAGACCAGTTCTAAAATGAAACACAAAAATACCACACCGTCAGAACAGTTCTAAAACGAAACACAAAATACCACACCGTCAGAACAGTTCTAAAATGAAACACAAAAATACCACACCGTCAGAACAGTTCTAAAATGAAACACAAAAATACCACACCGCCAGAACAGTTCTAAAATGAAACACAAAAATACCACACCGTCAGAGCAGTTCTAAAATGAAACACAAAAATACCACACCGTCAGACCAGTTCTATTGAAACACAAAATATCACACCGTCAGAACAGTTCTAGAATGAAACACAAAAATACCACATCATCAGAATAGTCTTAAAATGAAACACAAAAATACCACACCGTCAGACCAGTTCTAAAATGAAACACAAAAATACCACACCGTCAGAACAGTTCTAAAACGAAACACAAAAATACCACACCGTCAGAACAGTTCTAAATTGAAACACAAAAATACCACACCGTCAGAACAGTTCTAAAATGAAACACAAAAATACCACACCGTCAGAACAGTTCTAAAATGAAACACAAAAATACCACACCGCCAGAACAGTTCTAAAATGAAACACAAAAATACCACACCGTCAGAGCAGTTCTAAAATGAAACACAAAAATACCACACCGTCAGACCAGTTCTATTGAAACACAAAATATCACACCGTCAGAACAGTTCTAGAATGAAACACAAAAATACCACATCATCAGAATAGTCTTAAAATGAAACACAAAAATACCACACCGCCAGACCAGTTCTAAAATGAAACACAAAAATACCACACCGTCAGAACAGTTCTAAAACGAAACACAAAAATACCACACCGTCAGAACAGTTCTAAAATGAAACACAAAAATACCACACCGTCAGAACAGTTCTAAAATGAAACACAAAAATACCACACCGCCAGAACAGTTCTAAAATGAAACACAAAAATACCACACCGTCAGAGCAGTTCTAAAATGAAACACAAAAATACCACACCGTCAGACCAGTTCTATTGAAACACAAAATATCACACCGTCAGAACAGTTCTAGAATGAAACACAAAAATACCACATCATCAGAATAGTCTTAAAATGAAACACAAAAATACCACACCGCCAGACCAGTTCTAAAATGAAACACAAAAATACCACACCGTCAGAACAGTTCTAAAACGAAACACAAAAATACCACACCGTCAGAACAGTTCTAAAATGAAACACAAAAATACCACACCGTCAGAACAGTTCTAAAATGAAACACAAAAATACCACACCGCCAGAACAGTTCTAAAATGAAACACAAAAATACCACACCGTCAGAGCAGTTCTAAAATGAAACACAAAAATACCACACCGTCAGACCAGTTTTATTGAAACACAAAATATCACACCGTCAGAACAGTTCTAGAATGAAACACAAAAATACCACATCATCAGAATAGTCTTAAAATGAAACACAAAAATACCACACCGTCAGACCAGTTCTAAAATGAAACACAAAAATACCACACCGTCAGAACAGTTCTAAAACGAAACACAAAAATACCACACCGTCAGAACAGTTCTAAATTGAAACACAAAAATACCACACCGTCAGAACAGTTCTAAAATGAAGCACAAAAATACCACACCGTCAGAACAGTTCTAAAATGAAACACAAAAATACCACACCGCCAGAACAGTTCTAAAATGAAACACAAAAATACCACACCGTCAGAGCAGTTCTAAAATGAAACACAAAAATACCACACCGTCAGACCAGTTCTATTGAAACACAAAATATCACACCGTCAGAACAGTTCTAGAATGAAACACAAAAATACCACATCATCAGAATAGTCTTAAAATGAAACACAAAAATACCACACCGTCAGACCAGTTCTAAAATGAAACACAAAAATACCACACCGTCAGAACAGTTCTAAAACGAAACACAAAAATACCACACCGTCAGAACAGTTCTAAATTGAAACACAAAAATACCACACCATCAAACATGTAAACTAAAGAGCCTAAACAGCATAGCTCGAATCCTCTTAGGTTAGTTACATTTACCTTATCGATTTTAACATTTAATACATACATATGATTGTATAATGTTAACTTGGTTGTCTATGTGTCTTCAATAATTTGTAATTATAAGAGATGAACTGATGCATTGTATGGATATTTTATAAATTTTAAGTACAACGACCTCCCTCTTTGTATTGCCTCGTGTCTATCCCCCCTTCCCCCTCCCGGTATCATAATTTTACGTGATGTACCGTGTAGGAATCAGGTATAATTCCATGCCTACTTGTGACCAACACGATTTACATATCAGATGATATTCGTGTCGTTTAACGGTAGCATGGTGGGTGTTATATGTGGAGCAGGGTGCACACCTGAGTTCACCCTTGATATTTAGAAAGGTTCGTTTTGCTCGATCTTTTGTTTTCTGCATAGTATTTTGTAGATTATTGTTTGTCCCTTTGCCCTTTTTTCTTTTGGCCATTGTATTGTCTGTCCTTCGAATTTACGGCCTCTGAGTATCCCTTTTGTATCTTCAAACGTTTCCGTCCTGTATTCCTCTGTAACAAGATTTATATATTACACAGGATGATGCCTGTATATATAATTTAATCAAATCATAGCCATTACTTTTCATTATAAATGTACAGTATAGAAATAAAGAAATGAAAATATATATATTTATTAAAATACGGCCTGCATAGAAAACATCAATATATATGTTCAAAAGAGTAATCGCTATCTTATTATGACATAATAAATTATTACCGTTAAACAGCTATATATACAATGTTTTGAAGATAAATGGATAGTTCCTTGATTTTCATTTGGAGAAACGTTTAAGGTACCTGAAAAATAAACATAAATCGTAAAATGGTGTACAACGTAAAATAACACAATCAACCTACGACATGACAAATGAAAGTAAGTAAGTAAGTAATTTCTTTATTATATGAGGGTCACACAGTTAACTATTATAAAAGCTTATCTTCTATGAAGCCTTAAGATAAAACAAACAATAATAAAAGTGTAATTAATAATAAATATATAAATAGGTAGATTTTTAAAAAAGGTTAGGCGCATTAAAGTGGCAACAAATGACTAAATTTTTACCTTTTTTATCTGTTCTTCGTTTTGTATTCGTAGACGATTTTTCTGTAAAGAAATTGACAAACATTTCAATAAACAAGACATCATTTTCAAAGATCAGTTTTGTTTTAAAGTTGCATAGCTTTTTGATGTCCATTGAGTATCATTTTTAACAAACTACAATTCAGATAAACATTTGTAAAATTATGCTTTTTATTGTATGCTAGCTATCTATATATTTAGAAGGAGATTCTTAGCTTTCTAGGAACCTGTTTTATTTTTGGAGTGAGCGTTGTCCGTGTTTTAGTTCTTTTGTTTGTTTGACATGTGTTTTTGAACTGGACGACTTCTTTACCGATATCTGTGCTGTCTTCACTTAATTAACCTGTAATGTTAACATTCACTATGTGATATAAATGTATGTTTATGTAGGTTAATTAGCTGTAAGATGATATTTGCCAATCGTTGTATTTTGTGGCTATTGTAGGTAACATTGATAATACTGTTTGTTAATGTCATACATCATGCCAAACAGAATCAAGAGAATTGTCACAGTATGCACATTTCGTCACTTGTTGTACTTCGTTAATATGTGAACATTAGGACGGAATTTGTTCATGATAAGGAAAATAGCACATCGAAACTTCTTGCGTCATCGTGTTTCTGCGACAACATTGCCTTTTCCTCTGGTAACGTAAACAACTTTAGAATAGTCTGTGTGAATTACTTATGTCGTCAAAAGTATATACATACATTTATATTGATAGTTTAAAACTCCGTTAAAGTAAATGTGTTATTCAGATTGTAATACAAATACAAGGATTTCAATATGAATTAATTCTTTGAATACAGGATTTCTGTTGTATTCCAGAGGCCTCACAAAATAATATAGTAGTTTGTATTATATCATAAATATACTGACAACTCTCACAATTATGTAATAGGAAGCAAACACAACATATTAATCAATATCCTTACTTATATATATATATATATATTGTGTTGACTAGAACTACGATGAATTAAATATATTAAAACACATGGCAAGAACAGACAAAACTGGTAAGTATATAACATACAACAACTAGAAAGACATGCTCATTAAATTAGAAACACTACGAATATCATACCTCAGTAAAAGTCAGGATTGTACTTTGTACCATTTGTGATTTTGCTTAATGTAGTATACAATGACGACACATATTATAATTAATAGATTGATTTGACATATATTTGTCATACATATCATATAACTTCTATATGACGATTTGTTTTCATCTTAAAAGTCATTGTCTGATATTTATATCTGAGAAGCTTTCATAAATCTGTATAATGCATTTTCTCTGTCCAGTTTCTGGGAAATGACTGGGTAATTACATTCACAAGTATGGATATGATGTAAGTAGATCATGATAGAAAATCATATTTAACAGGACAACAATGAATTTGCATAAAAATAGAACGTTTATTTTGTAAGTAAACAACATGACGTTTAATGTTTATTATATTTACACGTATAGTTTACCACAATGTGTGCTAAAAGGGGAAGATGTTGTAGCTTTAGTAAATAGGTATCAAATTTACTGAGCATAACCTTCATTGGTAACGCTCAAAGTCAAATAATTTAACCAAAAGACATAAACAGGATATCTAAAAGCGGCCAAGATATCGCTTGTGTCTGCTGGAGGATAATCTTAGTACATATACACCAGTACTCTTTGATTTGGGGTATAATATTAGATGAAGTACATATATGAATTATCTACGTGTTAACTGACAAAACCTATAGCACCTCTATTTGTTTTATCATGTATGACATAAATAAATTGCGTATCGCATTACCAATATTTAATGTTTAATAATCCGACTTTTCAGTCATACTTTGTTTTTTTTTGGTTTTTCTTGGGTATTTTCATTTGATTGATATTTTAGTTTATCATGTATTTATAAATGAAATATGTAATTGCTGATTCTTGAAATCTACTTATATATATTATGGGTTAGTAATAATTTTCTTAACATACCATTACTTAATAATAACGATTTAAGTCATAAAAATACATTATCAAATTTATTTGTGATCTATACTATTGAATATAATTTAGAGTAGAATTAATTATGATACAATTCTCTAATCAGCATAAACCCTTACACATAACATATTGTATTGTTGTTTCTTGACAAGAAGCTAATTGTTAATGAAGGCAATTTCATCAGTTGATAATCACATTTATCATATACTTGTAGATAATAAAGCTAAAATTTTATCCTGTGATAAAACTTTGAGATTTGCTTAGAATCATAAGGGGGATCATGTTTATTTCACCCAGTTTCACAACAATGGCCCAAGCGGGCTGCTAAAGCAAGTTTATTAACTGCTTCCGGAATGTTATTACATTGCCTGTCCGTCAATGTTCGTAAGTTAACTTCGTGAATTTCCGAAAAACTGTGTTGTTAACCAGCATGCTTAAACTATTTTATTGAATATTTGCACAGAAAATTGTTAGCTGTCAAATTTCTGTCTTATGATATTGAAAGTGCTAAAAAAAAGTTCAATAATTGGATTTGCATATTAAAACAATAAATGTTTTGTTTCCTAACTATGTATTTAGTTCTACTCAAAAATAAATAAAACATTTTGGTACAAATCAGTTACTACAGATCATACCATGTAATTTTTCATATTATGGCCTTTATCAGCCCTCGTTCATATATCATCCCTTGAGCCTATCGGCTCTCGGACTGATATCGTGACCTAAAGGGTATGATATGAAAAGTACCATGTAATAATCTATATGTAACATATTGGGATATAATCAGAGTATTACTGATTGGTCAATATATAGTGTAACCTGCCATGCAAGAAATGAAAAGTTAAGTATTTTTTTTTTTCAAACAGTAGTATTGTTATTAATCAAGTGTTAGACAGCTATGGTGAGAGTTGGGTTAATCCTTTGACAGATATTCACTTACCACCATTTAGAATGAAAATATGATGTCTTGCCATTTGTTGGGAGGTAGTGCTACAAATATATTCTCCAGTATCCTCTTTTGATGCGTACTTTATCGTTAGTGTACTTTGTATATAATACTTAGATACTTGTTTTGTTATATTTATGTGTTCATTTCCTTCATCTACTTTGTTTCCATCGATAAACCAATCTATTTCAAATAAATCCTGGTTGTAACCAGCTGTGGAAACGTTACATGAAACAAATAATTCATTTCCAACATCGATAGATACAGGTCCTGATATTATATCTTCTACTAAAAAAAGTAAAACACGTTCAACATTATAACATTCTCCAAAAACACAATATACAAAATAATACAACAATACATAGTTATATAGGTCTCATTATTGTGCTTAGTCATTTACGGTATAACTGATGTTTCTGTTCTTTCTGAAATATTTAATAAAATGAAGAAAAACAATATAAGGTAAAATAGTTCAAAGGCAATGTTAAAATTGATAACATTTGAACCAAATTTTCGGCAAATTATTGATTTAATGTCAGTAAATCAGATTAATTATACAATATACGTTATCAGTCCTGAAAGGTGAAATATGACGCTTTGGAGGACAGTCGTTCCTGCTAAATGGCGCGTATGAGCGCCTCGTCGTATAACAGGTCTAAGTATCACACAAGAGCACCATATCCGACTTTTCAAGACTGATAACATTTTTATCGGAAAGTTCTAATTAAGGAATAACAGTTCTGTATTTGAAGAGTTGGAGGTGTCAATTGTGGATTTGACGGTCGCAAATGCAGTTTTACATACGATCATTATAGAGTTTACACACTATGGGTTTGATATAAAGAAACATTACATAATTCATAGACTGTAAACCAATCAAAATTGTGTTTTCTGTAGCCATTGATTGTTGGAAGGCTATTATTAGTCAATCAACATTTTAATTTACACGAGAAAGTCAAATATTATAAGACGTTATAAGTACCTTAAAGGTCGGATATGGCACATTTACGGACAATTGGACCTGTTAAATTGTTTAACTTTTGCAATAGGTGATAATAGGGAACTGTCGTCTGCTCTTTTTGTTGAAAGAGGCGATCGCTATAGATTTTGCAAACGAAGAATCGGATATAAACGAATGACAATCCAGTGATTGTTGAAAGGCAGCTATTAGCCAATCAATATTCTATTCACTGTGGGAACGTCAGTTTATATTATCTTGATGTGAATTAAATAGGAATATACATGTACACCTAGACAATATTATGATAATCAAGAATATCTGTAAATGCCAAATTATTATTTAGAACATATAAATAATATAAATATACGAAATCAATCATTGTTTGGATTATTTATAATAGTATGCCAAATCACTGTTTTGATCAAATAGAACACGTGTATACCCAGTCTATGGTTTTACAATACAGTATACTTTTATGTCAAATTGATTTTTTTCCACAATTAGGAATTCTTGTATGCGAAATAAAAAAAAATGTATAGATGTATAATTGAGTGTATACTACGCGTTTTTGGAACAATATTAATGAGCTACTCTTCAAGTCAAAAGATGGGGAAGCTGAATAACCTAAGGCCGAGCAAGCAAACTAAAGGGCTTAAACAGGACAGCAAACTAAAGGGCCTAAACAGGACAGCAAACTAAAGGGCCTAAACAGGACAGCAAACTAAAGGGCCTAAACAGGACAACAAACTAAAGGGCCTAAACAGGACAACAAACTAAAGGGCCTAAACAGGACAACAAACTAAAGGGCATAAACAGGACAACAAACTAAAGGGCCTAAACAGGACAACAAACTAAAGGGCCTAAACAGGACAACAAACTAAAGGGCCTAAACAGGACAACAAACTAAAGGGCCTAAACAGGACAACAAACTAAAGGGCCTAAACAGGACAGCAAACTAAATGGCATAAACAGGACAGCAAACTAAAGGGCCTAAAAAGGACAACAAACTAAAGGGCCTAAACAGGACAACAAACTAAAGGGCCTAAACAGGACAACAAACTAAATGGCATAAACAGGACAGCAAACTAAAGGGCTTAAAAAGGACAGCAAACTAAAGGGCCTAAACAGGACAACAAACTAAAGGGCCTAAACAGGACAACAAACTAAATGGCATAAACAGGACAGCAAACTAAAGGGCCTAAACAGGACAGCAAACTAAAGGGCCTAAACAGGACAGCAAACTAAAGGGCCTAAACAGGACAGCAAACTAAAGGGTCTAAACAGGAGAGCAAACTAAAGGGCCTAAACAGGACAACAAACTAAATGGCATAAACAGGACAGCAAACTAAAGGGCCTAAACAGGACAACAAACTAAAGGGCCTAAACAGGACAACAAACTAAATGGCATAAACAGGACAGCAAACTAAAGGGCCTAAAAAGGACAGCAAACTAAAGGGCCTAAACAGGACAACAAACTAAAGGGCCTAAACAGGACAGCAAACTAAAGGGCCTAAACAGGACAACAAACTAAAGGGTCTAAACAGGACAGCAAACTAAAGGGCCTAAACAGGACAACAAACTAAATGGCATAAACAGGACAGCAAACTAAAGGGCCTAAACAGGACAGCAAACTAAAGGGCCTAAACAGGACACCAAACTAAAGTGCCTAAACAGGACAGCAAACTAAAGGGCCTAAAAAGGACAGCAAACTAAAGGGCCTAAACAGGACAACAAACTAAAGGGCCTAAACAGGACAGCAAACTAAAGGGCCTAAACAGGACAGCAAACTAAAGGGTCTAAACAGGACAGCAAACTAAAGGGCCTAAACAGGACAACAAACTAAATGGCATAAACAGGACAGCAAACTAAAGGGCCTAAACAGGACAACAAACTAAAGGGCCTAAACAGGACAACAAACTAAATGGCATAAACAGGACAGCAAACTAAAGGGCCTAAAAAGGACAGCAAACTAAAGGGCCTAAACAGGACAACAAACTAAAGGGCCTAAACAGGACAACAAACTAAATGGCATAAACAGGACAGCAAACTAAAGGGCCTAAACAGGACAGCAAACTAAAGGGCCTAAACAGGACAGCAAACTAAAGGGCCTAAACAGGACAGCAAACAAAAGGGCCTAAACAGGACAACAAACTAAATGGCATAAACAGGACAGCAAACTAAAGGGCCTAAACAGGACAGCAAACTAAAGGGCCTAAAAAGGACAGCAAACTAAAGGGCCTAAACAGGACAGCAAACTAAAGGGCCTAAACAGGACAACAAACTAAATGGCATAAACAGGACAGCAAACTAAAGGACCTAAACAGGACAGCAAACTAAAGTGCCTAAACAGGACAGCAAACTAAAGGGCCTAAGCTGGACAGCAAACTACAGGGCTTAAACAGGACATCAAACTACAGGGCCTAAACAGGACAGCAAACTAAAGGGTCTAAACAGGACAGCAAACTAAAGGGCCGAAACAGGACAGCAAACTAAAGGGTCTAAACAGGACAACAAACTAAAGGGCATAAACAGGACAGCAAACTAAAGGGCCTAAGCAGGACAACAAACTAAAGGGCCTAAACAGCACAGCAAACTAAACGGCCTAAACAGGACAGCAAACTAAAGGGCCTAAAAAGGACAGCAAACTAAAGGGCCTAAACAGGACAGCAAACTAAAGGGCCTAAGCTGGACAGCAAACTACAGGGCTTAAACAGGACATCAAACTACAGGGCCTAAACAGGACAGCAAACTAAAGGGTCTAAACAGGACAGCAAACTAAAGGGCCGAAACAGGACAGCAAACTAAAGGGTCTAAACAGGACAACAAACTAAAGGGCATAAACAGGACAGCAAACTAAAGGGCCTAAGCAGGACAACAAACTAAAGGGCCTAAACAGCACAGCAAACTAAAGGGCCTAAACAGGACAGCAAACTAAAGGGCATAAAAAGGACAGCAAACTAAAGGGCCTAAACAGTACAGCAAACTAAAGGGCCTAAACAGGACAGCAAACTAAATGGCATAAACAGGACAGCAAACTAAAGGACCTAAACAGGACAGCAAACTAAAGGGCCTAAGCAGGACAACAAACTAAAGGGCCTAAACAGCACAGCAAACTAAAGGGCCTAAACAGCACAGCAAACTAAAGGGCCTAAACAGCACAGCAAATTAAAAGGCCTAAACAGGACAGCAAACTAAAGGGTTGAAACAGGACAGCAAACTAAAGGGTCTAAACAGGACAACAAACTAAAGGGCCTAAACAGGGAAGCAAACTAAAGGGCCTAAACAGGACAACAAACTAAAGGGCCTAAACAGGACAGCACACTAAAGGGCCTAAACAGGACAGCAAACTAAAGGGCCTAAACAGGACAACAAACTAAATGGCATAAACAGGACAGCAAACTAAAGGACCTAAACAGGACAGCAAACTAAAGGGCCTAAACAGGACAGCACACTAAAGGGCCTAAACAGGACAGCAAACTAAAGGGTCTAAACAGGACAGCAAACTAAAGGGTATAAACAGGACAACAAACTAAAGGGCCTAAACAGGACAGCAAACTAAAGGGCCTAAACAGGACAGCAAACTAAAGGGCCTAAACAGGACAGCAAACCAAAGGGCCTAAACAGGACAGCAAACTAAAGGGCCTAAACAGGACAGCAAACAAAAGAGCCTAAACAGGACAACAAACTAAATGGCATAAACAGGACAGCAAACTAAAGGACCTAAACAGGACAGCAAACTAAAGGGCCTAAACAGGACAGCAAACAAAAGGGCCTAAACAGGACAGCAAACAAAAGGGCGTAAACAGGACACCAAACTAAAGGGCCTAAACAGGACAGCAAACAAAAGGGCCTAAACAGGACAGCAAACAAAAGGGCCTAAACAGGACAGCAAACAAAAGGGCCTAAACAGGACAACAAACTAAACGGCCTAAACAGGACAGCAAACTACACGGCCTAAACAGGACAACAAACTAAGTGGCCTAAACAGGACAGCAAACTAAATGGCATAAACAGGACAGCAAACTAAAGGACCTAAACAGGACAGCAAACTAAAGGGCCTAAACAGGACAACAAACTAAGGGGCCTAAACAGGACAACAAACTGAAGGGCCTAAACAGGACAGCAAACTAAAGAACCTAAACAGGACAGCAAACTAAAGGGCCTAAACAGGACAGCAAACTAAAGGGCCTAAACAGGACAGCAAACTACAGAACCTAAACAGGACAACAAACTAAAGGACCTAAACAGGACAGCAAACTAAAGGGCCTAAACAGGACAGCAAACTAAAGGGCCTAAACAGGACAGCAAACTAAGGGGCCTAAGCAGGACAGCAAACAAAAGGGCCTAAACAGGACAGCAAGCTAAAGGGCCTAAACAGGACAGCAAACTAAAGGACCTAAACAGGACAGCAAACTAAAGGGCCTAAACAGGACAGCAAACTAAAGGGCATAAACAGGACAGCAAACTAAAGGGCCTAAACAGGACAGCAAACTAAAGGACCTAAACAGGACAGCAAACTAAAGGGCCTAAACAGGACATCAAACTAAAGGGCATAAACAGGACTGCAAACTAAAGGGCCTAAGCAGGACAGCAAACAAAAGGGCCTAAGCAGGACAGCAAACATTGGCGACGGTTATGTATGCCTGAGGGAGATGAACCTTAGTAATAATCATAATTACATATACATTGTATATAAATTTTAATAATATATTCGTGTCAGTATCGAAACATTGACTACTGAGTGGGTGATAGGTGGCCTTCAGGGATTAATAGTCTACCAGCAGTAAGCATCGACCCAGGGATCGTAGTGAAAATAAATATATCTAATTAAGTCTGCACAAGGTGTTTCTGGAATCAGTCAGAAAACTTGAACGCCAAATCATTGCTGTAGTGCAGTCAACTTACACAAATAATAGTCAAACCTCAAAGCAAATTTCACCAGAAAGTATTTTAAGACCCAAAATCACATACAAGTATTAAAAATCTAAAATAATAAAAAAAAACATGCCTGAGGTAAAAACCTTGTTTTCTTAAAACTGTATTTAAAAACAAACATTTAATTTCTTTATTGTCTAATTTAAAAAGAAAAAAAAAACGTCTATGCCAACTCAAATTTTGCCAATTTTGTTTGAGGCACTTAATGCACGTTAATGTCAATTCAATGTGTTGATTATTTAATACACGTTTCTACCAAATAAATGCTTGGATCCTTTTGAACACACGTGTAAGCCAATTTTGTTTAGATCATTTAGAATACATGCATGCAGAATCTATGTCTTGACCATTCATTATATATGTTCACAAGAGTCAACGTTGTGATAATAAATAACCTCTGTTTTGCAATATATACAGATTAATACATGGGCATTTCCATATTGGTCTAGGCGGAGTCGAAGGCCAATATGGGTCTCGAGATGATAACCAGGCCAATATGGAAATGCCCATGTATTAAACTATTTATTACATACTTCCGACATCTAGAAAAGAGACACCCATATTGGCCCGGACCAATATCGGCCTCGATATGGAAATGATCTTGTAGTAATCCAATAACCGGTTATTTTCCCGGGGTGTGAAAATATGGACAGTTTACTTCCGGTCATATTGGTCATACAAAAATACCTTTATTTGAACTAAGTATGTAATAAATACAAATACAGAGATCCTTGTTAAAGGTAAATTAATTAATCTTACAGTCTCATGTCATTTTATACGTGTTTTGATTGGTTTAATAAATTGAGGTTATTTGTCAATGTACGGAATCGAAAAATAGACGTCATTCTCAAGGTGTCGCGTGCCGTTGTCATCAGGTGATTTTCTTTGGGGTTATTTAAATTTATTTCCGATTATTTGCTTTATTTTGAAAAAATAAATATATTTTTCAATATCATAGCAAAAAAAGCTTGAATTAATTTATAAGGATTGATCGAAATTATTTGTTCGGTTCATTCAAAATAACCTCAATCAGGTTGTACACACACTTGCGTAACCTGCTACGCGGGTTACACGGTGTGTATGTTCCAGACCAAATCCGTATTTGGACTATACGCGTATGGTCCGGACCAAATCCGTATACTCATATGGTTCGGCCATACGCGTATGGTCATCAACAAGTTAGACCAAATCGATATTTAGAACATATGCGCATCAAATGAAGAAGACGATTTTGAAGGAAATATTTAATTGTTAATCTAAATATTAAATAATGAAACGCATTTACACATATTTATCAGTCAAGTGCAACATACATGTACATGTGGAAATAAATTTTAAACATTTAAACACATACGTCCAGGGTGACATTTGCTCCCACACGGAACTTCTGTCTTTCTACATTTGCACGATTTTGCAGCACAATTATATTTGCACTTGCATCTTTTGCAAGACAATGACAAACTTGCTTGTTTAGCTGCTGCGTGGAGAGAGATGGGAGTTTCGACCCAATGAGAAATATCAACCACTGAATTTAACAATTCCAGATCACCCATATCATATAATGAATTGAGAATTCCGTAAGGACATGTTAGTTTAAAAAGACTCCCATCTTTCCTAACTACATCTACTACTTTACAAAGAAGCCCAGGCAAGTCCCCTATTAACTGTAGGAATTCTAACAGTGATAAAACTACCCTTTACAATTGAATCATTACCTTTTTCGTCAGAAATCAATCCTGTGGTAGTTTTTTCGATTATTTTATGTAAGTATGTATTAAATTTGTCTTCCCAAGACAGTTTACTATATCAAGTACTGAATAAAGTTCAAGTTTATTTAATCCAAGTTCATACGAGGGGTCATTTGAAGAGTGAGTTAAAATAATCATACAATAAGGGACATTAATCAATAAAATCGATACCGTTACGTTCTAAATTAAAATTAGTGGTCAGACCATACGCGTATGGTTGGAGGTCCAAATACGGATTTGGTCTGGAACATGTACAACCTAATTGAGGTTATTTCTTCATGAACCGAACAAAAATTGCGATCAATTCTTAATAAAATTGACTGTCACGATATAATTCACTTATTGTTGAAAGTGACGTTAAACACCATAACCCTAACCCTATAATGTTAGTTATAATGGAAAAAAAATACTATGATATTTGCTTATTACAATTAAATTCATTATAGTAAACAAAGTATAATTAAGCGATTCATTTGGATTCCATGCATCATTCCTGCTAAAATGGAACATTTCAGGTAAATATTCAGTATACTATTGATAGCCAAAGCCATATTTGAGGTAAATATGATTATTTTTGTATGTTAACCATTCAGTTTAATTTGTAAATCAAGTACAACAATTATCAATAATGAGACCTTTACATGCATATACTATCTATATCTAATTAAAATAAACGTTTTCTAATACAAGGCGACAGCTAATTATTTAAATCAAAGTTGTTTCGTATCAATAAATGTATTGCTACAAGAAATTGCATTGCTGAAAACATATTATTAACATTAAGTATGAGAAGACGCTTTTCCACTCCTTGATGGATTTGTATTTTTTTTTTCAATTAATTTCTATAAAAAAAGTTACAAAGTCTCAACAAACACTCCATTCGGAAATCTCGGACCGACTAATAAACAAAACGAACTTACAAGAAATTCTATAGCCAAATTAAATGTATAAATCTACATATCATATTGTCAAATTTATTAACGCTAAGTACATACATTCTCTATTTACTTAACCTGTCAGGGAATTAATGACAATTTCTCTGATATTTACAAGTACCTTGACCAGGCTTCATATATAACCTGGTTTTAATAAATATTCTTGCAGTTTTAATTCCCCCCAGATTATTTCAAAATATGGACATGTGTAGACTGAAGGATCAACCGTAACCTAATTTAACTTAACATAGAGGAGAGAATACCATTAGCCGGTTTAACACCGCTACATTTCTCTGCATGTCCCAATGTCAGCGCCTGAATTTTCAACGCCGTATACCGTGGTCTTTTTTATGTTCAGCGAATTCAATTAAGATGAGAGGCGATTGTTCGCCTTGTTCGATATTGGTAAAATTAATGACCAACAATGTTTAAACTTTCTTTTAATTATTGTTCGAGTTATCAAAGAAGACACCAACATCTCAACGCAAAAGCAACTTCTTCCCACCATGATGCATACGTAAAATTGATCACTTACTCCGGCATATGTACATTGTACGTGCAATTTCATTGATACCTTTCGTTTTCTTATAAGAAGAAAAGTTTGAAGATACTAAAGGGGCAATTAGAAACTGTAAATTGAAGAAGGACAGACAACAAAATGGCCACAAAGAAGACAAATCAAGTTATATATGTTATAACTGACCGACACATCAATCTGTGTGACCTTGATCTGAAATAGTGCAGCTCACTACAAGCAAATGTGTGTCTAAGAACACATGTGTATGATATATATATATAAATGACTAGACAATAATTCAACATTGAATTTATAAAATTATCACACGTTTATCGTAAACGTTCCTATAGCCCTTTTCACAAGAATTCTTACGATAAAAAATTGTTGTAAGTGTAAAACTAAGATTAAAAAGGTGTTTCACAAAAATACTTACGATAATCTTAAGTGTAAAAACTGTCCTAACTTTACATGTTAAACTACCCTGTCGTAAGTGTAAAATATTTGTCTTATCTTTTATCGTAAGTTAAAAAATAGAAGAAAAAAAAAGATGGACGATGCACTGGCGCTTCGGTTTAAAAATAAGAGAGCAATTCCCCGTTAGCGCATTTTCTGACCGTATGACAAACCTTATCACACATATTGATAATTGTTTATTGAAATAAATCTGGTTTAATACCAATACAAACAGACGCGACAAATGATGTTGTTGTAAACTCCTTTTTTGGCGTGACTAATAACAGAGTCTATAACGATGTATTCCGTACATTTACCTTTCAATGCAGCAAAGTGAACCGTTTGTATCAACACGTATTACCATATACATAACATACAAAAAAAAAAATCAAGATAATTCTTTTAATTTTAGATTTCAAAATTGGGAACTGTCGACAATCGAAAAGACTATACTTGACAACATGGAGTGAATTCTTCTTTTCCTTTACTTATTTTTTATTAATAACAACACGAATACGGGAGTGTCTTCTAGACATCGACTCCGCTTACAAGTTTTGTTTGAACAGCCACTATATGACTGGAAATTTCTGGATGCAATAATATCGTTTCGATATTGCTGTTATATTTGTATTATAATTTGTTAATTTCTGGCAACTTCGATGATCATCGGACACTGGTAAGGCATGCGTACATTCTTCTGTTATATTAATATATAACATGGATATTTTTTCGTCTTTATGATTGATCGATGATAAACACATCTTAATTTGGGTTATCTCAGAAAAATCGGAAAATGATTAGACAACAAGCAGATTATCATTATTAATATTTGTTCCAGAAAGATGCGGTACCCATGACTTGAATTTTAATAAAGATGGTATGTTACATAAAACAAATTCTTTGTCAGAACTATTTTAAGCTACTCTTAGCACTTTCTAGTAGAGTTTAGAAAATTGTACGATTTTGATGGCTAATCATACAAAACTATCAGTTGTATACAGAGCCACTGCAATTCAATAATTTACAATAAAACGGAAAAAAAAATGGCACACCATCAGAACGGATCAAAAATCTAATCAGAAAGTCGTATAAAACAGAAGCAAAGTCGATACTGCTCACAGTTAAATATCTTTATCAATTGAACTTATTTTATAACGACTCTTGGGACATTACAATTCATTAAAAAAAAGACGACACATTATTTTTAATAACATATTTATTAAATACAATATTAACTTTGTAAACCTACAACCCTTCTATTCTTATCAGTTAACGATAGAAATGCTTAAAATACAGACGAAATCAATTAACATTCGTGCTGCAAAAATTAAGCAGGACGGCCGTCTTATTCATGTTGACCCCTGATGTGACCCCATTCGACATATATTTAGGAGATGAATACGTTCGCAGTGTATTAATGCTGATAAATGGTAGTCAAAGTGTCGTATACAATCTACATTGTCTTTTATCACATAACTTCATTTCAACCTTAAATCAGACAATTTATAGTTTAAAGTACAGACATTGTGAAAGGTGACATAACTAGTTAATTTATCTAGAACGTGCTAGTCCGCGTCTATGACATTTGTAGACAACAACCAGTAAGAATCCTACTTCGACAAACATCGGCATTGGCCATTCATGCATGATTAATTAATTTCGGCAAACATTGACACTGACCATTCATGCATGATTAATTAACTTCGGTAAACATCGATACTGGCCATTCATGCATGATTAATCAACTTCGGCAAACATCGATACTGGCCATTCATGCATGATTAATTAACTTCGGCAAACATCGATACTGGCCATTCATGCATGATTAATTAACTTCGGCAAACATCGACACTGGCCATTCATGCATGATTAATTAACTTCGGCAAACATTGATACTGGACAGTCATGCATGATTAATTAACTTCGGCAAACATCGATACTGGCCATTCATGCATGATTAATTAACTTCGGCAAACATCGATACTGGCCATTCATGCATAGTTAATTAACTTCAGCAAACATCGGCAATGGCCATTCATGCATATTTCATTAACTTCGACAGCTTGGTAGGCCATTATTATCAACGAATGTTAATTCAAATATCTGGAACCTTTTTTTTAAGTAAACAAACGTTTTATTTCATAATTATCACTTACTTTGACTTAAAGAACAAAAAACAATTTTTACAAAAATGAACTTTGATATCTCTTTAGTAGCTTTGTGAGCACATACAGACTGTCGTTAGATAACAAGAGAATCAATAAACTTCCGATTTCAATTAGATTGTTACAACATGTCAAATGTTATATGTTTACTTGTTGTAAATTTATCATTTCCCCCTTAAACACGCCTACATTTCATGCTAAATTGTATGGGAATTACTTTCAATGATTTTTTTCAGAATGCGTTTTGATTGTTTATCGTATAGTGTGACTATCAGACTTATTAATGGGTGGAAGCTCGGACAGTTATATGACTCGGAGAAACGACCTCCCTTTCCTAGATGTCTAAACACCATACCCTTTGGGGTGGGTATCGAGCACGAACTTACATCTCTTGATTAGCAGAAATATACGACTTTAATTACTCGACCAACAGTTCCTAATGAAAAGGGTCAGGTAGAAAGGCTGATTTTGTTAAATAGGTTCACGTTTTGCAATGAGGAAACTCTTAAGAAAAGTTACAAGGTACCAAAGCAATAAACAGACGAGCAAAAATGGTTAATTAAAAAAATTGTATTCCAATGCATACGTTTGCTACACGACGTATTATAACTATTAGATACCCATTACACACAATGGGCGTATATAACTCTCTCACTATAGATCTAACACAATCACACCTCGCAGTCAGCTGGTGCCAATACACTCTTTATTGTTGAAACCATTTCCTCCATGATTATTAATGAAATTCGATCGTGGTTTCCGCTAGACCAAAAACAACCTTACAGAAAAGTATATATTACATAATTGGTATATTTCATCAATCATACAAATGAACAGTTCGCTTAGATTTCTGTGCGATTAAATAATTTATAGTGTTTTTACATACACAGAGAGAGGGTCGACATATTATATTTTACATAATGGGACAAAGAAAATGATGAAAAAACAATAAAAATAATGTAGTATTTCCTTCGATATACTTCGTTCTATATACTTTAAATTAAAAATGTACACTTAATACTAAATAATGTCATGCGGTATAATAATTCAAGCATAAAATAGAAATACTAACTCACCAGCCTGTTTTATATTGGTCTCTGTTGTAGAAGAGGTGTCTGGGGGGTCTAGAAAGAGATAAATACAATTATTAAATATTGTTCAAAAGTTATACAAATGAACTGAATGTGAGATGTAAGCCTTGTATTTGCTCGAATAATTTGACATTGATTGCATTTTCTCACCCGGTTTTGTAATTGATAAGTTATTAACCTGGTGAATGGCATTTTTTGACCGGTAACATTTTTTAGTCATGCGAACTCTACATAACCTGGAGAATTTAAAAAAAATGAACTCTACATAACCTGGAGAATCTAAAAAACGAACTTTGCATAACTTGGAGAATTTAACGCAGTATACATTTTTTGGAGGTCATTTTCTCTGAAATTGTTATATTTTTGTTAGGTTTATTGGTTGCTGGTGTCACATCCGTAAATAAAATGTATGTAAACAATTAAAATAAGAAGATACATATTTCACAATATTTGTTTTTATTGTACCTTTTAATGTGTTTTACTGTACTATTTATTCCTAAGTCTGTTTAATTTATTTATTATATAGATAGATATGATTTACTCAGATTTCACTCTATAGTTCACATGTGAAATATATAATATATTTTCACCATCGTAATTTTTTCCGCGGGTTTCACTGTAGCCAGCACTACTTTGACACACACCTCGTTATTTTAGTGTGTAATGTATATCATCATCATATGCGATGCACAAATTATCGCTAGGTAAATGGATATTTGCGACAGTAAAACCAAGATTTACGTCCCCAAAGCTTAAAATACAATATAGTTATCTACATTCTAATGCAATACACAAATAATTATGTCTCCCCTTCGAACGAAGGGAGACATATTGCTTTAGTCTGATTTTTTCTTCCGCTTCTGCTTCTTCTCAGCGAAGCTTGTCCGGATCATAACTTTTTTGTCTATAGAGATAGGTCAATGATATTTGGTATGTGGGTGCATGACCATAAGGCGGTGTGTCGCGTACCGTAATGACCTTCGTTGGACCTTGACCTTTGACCTCAAGGTCAAATAATTGTTTTTTAAATAGTATCACTTGGTAAGGGGAGACATAAGTATTAGGTATCTAAAACAGTTCTTCCTAGTTATATTATTGCTTTTGTTTGGGTCTCAATATTGCAAAAATGAAAATTCCCCAAATAGTGTTGATATTTCACAAAATGTATTCCTGAAATTGAAATGAATCTTAAACATAGCTTAGCATGTGAAATATGACGACAACCGACTTCCTTCTGGAATAGGGACCAAACAATTAAAACAATTACAAAAGTAATAATAAATCCATAATACCACAAAGACACGATATGGCATTATATCTCCATATAACCATAATAAATCTCACCTTTTATGTTTAAAAGTACATATTTCCTCATATCTCTCATTTTTGTACTAACTTGACATTCATATATTCCAGCGTCTG
This sequence comes from Bathymodiolus septemdierum, assembly GCA_963383655.1. Taxonomy (NCBI): domain Eukaryota; kingdom Metazoa; phylum Mollusca; class Bivalvia; order Mytilida; family Modiolidae; genus Bathymodiolus; species Bathymodiolus septemdierum. The sequence goes on from OY726520.1 coordinate 83,666,104, forward strand.
AATGGCTAACATTTTTAATATACAGATTCCATTCACCTCTGTATTCTATATAACTGATATGAAATCTACTGTCTGGTACATATATTAATGTACCTACTGTTAAAGGACTAGGATCTGACGTTTTCCTCCATGTTACCTGAAGAACATAAAATATCATATTCAAATATTTAATATTGACATATAAATAATATTGATATCTGTATCAGAAACATTATACAGTCTATGCAAAGTGGGATACGACTATACTCTCAAGTCACAGACCGTAATCAATGTTTCCAAAATGAAGTACTTATACTAGTATTTTATATTTCGATTCCTTTCCTTTTTGCATTGAAAATGAAATAATATACTCCACCACAAGGTAAATAATTCATGTTTTACATTCTGCCTTGACAATTTCAATAATATGCTCCATCACAAGGTAAATAGTTCATGTTTTATAGTCTGCCTTGACAAATACCATACACCACCACAAGGTGAATAGTCCATGTTTTATAGTCTCCCTGTACAAATACTATACTCCATAACAAGGTAAATAGTCCATATTTTATAGTCTGCCTTGACAAATCCTATTCTCCACCACAAGGTAAATAGTCCATGTTTTATAGTCTCCCTGTACAAATACTATACTCCATAACAAGGTAAATAGTCCATGTTTTATAGTCTCCCTGTACAAATACTATTCTCCATAACAAGGTAAATAGTCCATGTTTTATAATATCCCTGTACAAATACTATACTCCATAACAAGGTACATAGTTCATGTTTTATAGTCTCCCTGTACAAATACTATTCTGCATAACAAGGTAAATAGTCCATGTTTTATAGTCTCCCTGTACAAATACTATACTCCATAACAAGGTAAATAGTCCATGTTTTATAGTCTCCCTTGACATATGATATGCTCCATAACAAGGTAAATAGTCCATGTTTTATAGTCTCCCTGTGCAAATACTATACTCCATAACAAGGTAAATAGTCCATGTTTTATAGTCTCCATCTACAAATAATATACGCCATAACAAGGTAAATAGTCCATGTTTTATAGTCTCCCTGTGCAAATACTATACTCCATAACAAGGTAAATAGTCCATGTTTTATAGTCTCCCTTGACATATGATATGCTCCATAACAAGGTAAATAGTCCATGTTTTATAGTCTCCCTGTGCAAATACTATACTCCATAACAAGGTAAATAGTCCATGTTTTATAGTCTCCCTGTACAAATACTATACTCCATAACAAGGTAAATAGTCCATGTTTTATAGTCTCCCTTGACATATGATATGCTCCATAACAAGGTAAATAGTCCATGTTTTATAGTCTCCCTGTGCAAATACTATACTCCATAACAAGGTAAATAGTCCATGTTTTATAGTCTCCCTGTACAAATACTATAATCCATAACAAGGTAAATAGTTCATGTTGCATAGTCTCCCTGTACAAATACTATAATCCATAACAAGGTACACAGTTCATGTTTTATAGTCTCCCTGTACAAATACTATTCTCCATAACAAGGTAAATAGTCCATGTTTTATAATATCCCTGTACAAATACTATACTCCATAACAAGGTACATAGTTCATGTTTTATAGTCTCCCTGTACAAATACTATTCTGCATAACAAGGTAAATAGTCCATGTTTTATAGTCTCCCTGTACAAATACTATACTCCATAACAAGGTAAATAGTCCATGTTTTATAGTCTCCCTTGACATATGATATGCTCCATAACAAGGTAAATAGTCCATGTTTTATAGTCTCCCTGTGCAAATACTATACTCCATAACAAGGTAAATAGTCCATGTTTTATAGTCTCCATGTACAAATAATATACGCCATAACAAGGTAAATAGTCCATGTTTTATAGTCTCCCTGTGCAAATACTATACTCCATAACAAGGTAAATAGTCCATGTTTTATAGTCTCCATGTACAAATAATATACGCCATAACAAGGTAAATAGTCCATGTTTTATAATATCCCTGTACAAATACTATACTCCATAACAAGGTACATAGTTCATGTTTTATAGTCTCCCTGTACAAATAATATGCTCCATAACAAGGTAAATACCTCATGTTTTATAATCTCCCTGTTCAAATACTATACTCCATAACAAGGTAAATAGTCCATGTTTAATAGTCTCCCTTGACATATGATATGTTCCATAACAAGGTAAATAATCCATGTTTTATAATCTGCCTGTACAAATACTATACTCCATAACAAGGTAAATAGTCCATGTTTTATAGTCTCCATGTACAAATACTATAATCTCCTTTGACAAATTCTCTGTTGAACCACGGTTAATTAGTCCATATTTTTTTAATTCTCCCTTGACAAATTCTCTGCTGAACCACGGTTAATTAGTCCATATTTTTTTAATTCTCCCTTGACAAATACTATACTCAACCTCAATATACATGGTCCAGGGCGCATAATCTCCATTGACAATTTGAATGAATTAATACATCTTGACTTTCTCTACGGAGAATTTACATTGCATGGTGGACATCTTTAATTATAATGGGACGCTGAGTTATTCATCTCGTTTCGATAAATTTGACTGTACATTTTCAATAACAACTTACTGTTGAGCGGAGGCTTGTTTTTAAATTGACATGTTGTCCATGTTGTCTCTTCTATAATATGTGAATAAACACGTACATTCAAAGCGAATCATATGAAGGATACGTCACTGTGGAATTTAAGTTGCACAACAATTTATCCCGCAGATATTTTTACTCACACGTGCAAAGCATTCCGGATTTGTTTAATTATGAGGGGATGCTTGGCCTAATTAAGCTAATTAACCCGAAACCTTTTTTTTTTATTGAAGTGACTTGCCACAAAAGAAACTGAACGGTCGTGTATAGTAGTGTTACAGAAATTGTAGGACTATGATATCAATTTGATTTCATGAATGGATCGTTGAACTGTTCTGACAGTGTGTTATTTTATTAACAAATTATTTAGTGTGTCATCACAGTGACATCAATCGGTCAGCTTACTTGACCTATAAAACAGATGTAATACATATTTTATTTTCTATATGTAGTATATGACTGTATATTTCTAACTTTATCGTTATTTGGTGTATTTCATGTTAAAATTGTATTCGCTTTCGCTCGGTGTAAAATAATGACAAATATAATGCCTACCTATGTTAAAATAAGCATAGAGCCCGGCATCCGAGAATTATTTCGATTCTAACAGGGTATTTACGGTAATTTTATGCCTTCAAGCGTACCTAGACAGAGGTTATTTTGGGCGCTGTTCCAATTACCTCCCGCTATTATTTACAAGAATATATAACGCTATAGAAACGTTATAGAAATTGATAACGATGAACAATTAGTTTCATCTGATTTAAGAAATAATTATCTCATGTCATGCTTTATGCTCATTTTATGACCATGGTGAATACAAACATAAACATTCTATAATTGTTTCTTGACATGACTTTTTCCGGAAAAAATACTTAAAAGACAACCATCTATCGACTTTGACTTTTGTAATTTTTCGTCATCCGGTGACGTACAATGTAGTTTACAAGGCAATCGTAACTATTCGGCCATTCTCGCTACCCTGCAAATAACCTCGTATGCATTAGGCGTATAAATCGATCTACTTTTCACATGTCAGTTACATGAAAGTTTGATAAAGTTATATTTTAAGCAAATTTCTATATTTCAATTAAAGTTTTAATTAGTTTTGCATGATTATATTTTACTTAGTATGTCTTCCATGCTGGATTTTCGTGGACTATGTTTTTGTGCGGCTTAACTTAACTTAACTTCCGGCAAACAATTTAAGAAGAATTTCTACTATGTACGTACGAGGTTATTTGCAGGGTAGCGAGAATGGCCGAGTAGCTACGATTGGTTTACAAGAACGCTGGTGACATTGACACAAGTTGGTTACTGATTTATTTTACGATTTTGTGGGCATTTTACTTGTTTAAGTAGCTAAATGCAAAATGCCATCAAATTGGAAAATATCAGTAACTTAATTACATTACCGTCTAGTTATCAATGTAGGAAAAGTATGACATGAAGGTTAGTGTATTTTGTTATGTTATGCATTTCCATTATATTTCCTACTAGAATCGAAATAATTCTTGGAAGAGATAGTTTGTATAACAAAGGTAACATTATCAGGGGCGTAGCTAGCCTTTTTTGCAGTGCCAGCAACCAAATCTGGAAAAGGAGGGGGGGGGGGGGGTCTTTTTTTGACTAGATGCAAAATGGTGCGTTCTGAGGTGTTTTCATATCTGAGTACGGAGGGGCGCTGTCTTTGCTAGTTACGGTCCAAACTGAGCTTGCATGTTCACTGTCATCAATTCTTTCTGGCAAAGACTCCTTGGAAATAGGTTCTTCTGTTGAAGCAATTTTGTCTGAAAAATCTTTCGTTTCTGTTGAAACAGGTTTAGTGAAGAAATCGTCAATTGTTTTCCATTTAGCCTTTTCACGTTTCGACCAATCGTAACTACTCGGCCATTCTCGCTACCCTGCAAATAACCTCATACGTACACAATCGTAACTACTCGGCCATTCTCGCTACCCTGCAAATAACCTCGTACGTACATAGTAGAAATTCTTCTTAAATTGTTTGCCGGAAGTTAAATTAAGTTAAGCCGCACAAAAATATAGTCCACGAAAATCCAATATGGAAGACATACTAAGTAAAATCTAATTATGCAAAACTAATTAAAACTTAAATTGAAATATAGAAAATTGTTTAAAATATAACTTTATCAAACTTTCATGTAACTGACATGTGAAAAGTAGTGCCATTTATACGCCTAATGCATACGAGGTTATTTGCAGGGTAGCGAGAATGGCCGAGTAGTTACGATTGACGTTTGGACGTCATGTTGTCATTCAACGCCGGAAAGGTTACGTACAGAAACGATGACGGATGTAACTCATACTAATGATACGGCCGTAACGTCATTTGAATAAAATTTGAAATGCCGTAATTTTTATGATATTGAATTTTCACAAAAAGCCACAACGAGACTTTGTTTTCCACTTTTTTTTTTAATTTTTATTATTCCTTTTTTTTTTTTTTTTGCTCTTTATTTTTTTTCAGCACGCCGACGTGCACGCAACTGCGTGTTGGCGTATAGGGAGCTACGCGCCTAATTATTTTCGTTTAATTTAGTCATTACTTTTCTGTAATTCATCGTGGAATGCGAAATTGTCAGTCGGGGAGGTAATCGGAACAGTTAAAAAAATTCGATATCCGTAAGGCCGCATTGAATTACAAAATTATTGTAAATGCTCTATTAGAATCGAAATAATTCTCCCATGTCATGTTTTATGCTCATTTTGTATATTTATTATTTTTATTCTTTTAATTTAACATAAAGTACAAATATGCAAAATACGCTGTCGATTAGATATGCCTTCTGCGCATGTGCTATTTAGAGTCCTCTATTGTTTTCAAAGCTAAAGTAGCACGTCATGTTAGAATCGACTGTATTTCATGTTAATATTGTATACTATTATAAATGATTCGACAATAGACTTTCAAATACTGCCTAGATTTAAAATACATCAGGTATTAGAAGTAATGGACTGGTGCTTTGTCTGGCTCCATTACACGAATTTATTTTAATGTTTCGACATATTTATGACAGCAATAAATTAAACGCCCAATTGTTTGAATATCACCATTGATTAATATTCCGGAATTGAAATATTATTTGAAGTATGAAATATTAATGGATCAATCTAGTATTAGAAAATGTAAATAATATACGCAGTGTCGGTCGGAGAGAGCTATAAACGATTACGTATATTTATTATTAACCTATTTGTTTCGTTTCGGCTATGTAAGACTAGAATCAGGTTGCCATTTGTCATTATTTGTTATGTCAATAATTATACCCCTAAATAGATATTGCAATAGTCAAATAGATAATGATTTTATTCAACGCTTTAGTATCGGGTCAAATTACAATGACAACACAGATAAGATGTGGTAGAAGTCAATATAGGCAGCATCATATATTCTTATCCCCGGGTATTGAAATGAGGCCTAATTTGCCCGGTACGGAGTACAACACCTACGAATAAGGTATCCACCCGTGAAGCATGAATCAAATACACATCTTCATCGTCGATTACTCATGAATGAACAGACTCCGATATCATACACTCATTATCCGTCGGGCAATTGAAAGAAAACTCCTGATCTAACTTTTATAAGTTGTAATAGTAACACAAAAATCAAATGTTACGTACAATTGTTTGGTAACGTAGGCTACAATAGTAATATTTTGATAAAAAAACAACTTATATTTTTGTTTATCATCCAAATTAAGTTTTAACGTAGTTTACAAGAACTTCCTGACCAAGTAGATGTTTTCGATGGGACTGTGTTGCTTAACTTTTCAGTTGTCTGTGCTGTGATTATTATTTTTTTTAGCTTCGTCCTGTGTCTTGTGTGATCAATGTTGCCATTGTCGCTGAATTGTCCTTTCGGTTGCCTCTAACGTGCAATTTAGTAGAATGCAATTCATTCCCTCAATGAATATCAATGAGGGCCAATCACATTGGAGATACATTATTTATGAGTACGATTTTTTCAACTGTCAGGCATGTATTGAGTGAAGATAATGGAAGCGTGATCAATCGAGGGTTACCCACATTTTTTCCTCTGAAGGACGGTCTTAATTGAGTCTCTATTGTATTGAAAATGTAACGCTCCTTGTACATATGACCAAGTGGGGTGATAATCAGGAGTTTCAGATCTGTCATTGCCTTTATTCTGATGTTAAGAAATAAAGTATATGAAAATGTTCCGCATTCTATTTATTGAGGACCTGATTATCACTCCCACTTGGTCATATACATAACATGTAGCTCCTGGTGAGTAATAGCTTGTTAAGGGTGGTTCCTGGTGAGTAATAGCTTGTTAAGGGTGGTTCCTGGTGAGTAATAGCTTGTTAAGGGTGGTTCCTGGTAAGTAATAGCTTGTTAAGGGTGGTTCCTGGTGAGTAATAGCTTGTTAAGGGTGGTTCCTGGTGAGTAATAGCTTGTTAAGGGTGGTTCCTGGTGAGTAATAGCTTGTTAAGGGTGGTTCCTGGTAAGTAATAGCTTGTTAAGGGTGGTTCCTGGTGAGTAATAGCTTGTTAAGGGTGGTTCCTGGTGAGTAATAGCTTGTTAAGGGTGGTTCCTGGTGAGTAATAGCTTGTTAAGGGTGGTTCCTGGTAAGTAATAGCTTGTTAAGGGTGGTTCCTGGTGAGTAATAGCTTGTTAAGGGTGGTTCCTGGTAAGTAATAGCTTGTTAAGGGTGGTTCCTGGTGAGTAATAGCTTGTTAAGGGTGGTTCCTGGTGAGTAATAGCTTGTTAAGGGTGGTTCCTGGTGAGTAATAGCTTGTTAAGGGTGGTTCCTGGTAAGTAATAGCTTGTTAAGGGTGGTCGTTGGCAGGAATTTGTAACAAAATCCTTTCCTACACTAGCTATGATTTATCCTCTTTTTCTTGTGTCAATCTTAAATTTTCGTCCATGGACCACTCCAGGTGCTGCCTATTTATTTATATGGTTTTCTGTCTGTTCTAACTTGGTCTTTTCATAAATATAGCTAAAATACTGCTCACCTTACGTCACACCGAAAAAACTAACAAACCTATTGTCTGTTGGTTGATTCAGTCAACGGTGATGGTATGTACATACATGTTATTGTTATACTTCGTGTAAGTTTCTGTAGTGATATTTGGTACTGTAATATTTTGGCATATTACCTGGGTAATATTTTGGCATATTACCTGGGCAATTAGACACTCAGTATAATAATAATATTAATTTTGGCATATTACCTGGACAAGACCACATTATTATATAATTATTGTTGTATTCACATTTATTGATATTTTAAATGTAATTTTGGATAATAATTCAGTTCGATTGTTTTGCTATCTTCTTAGTGCAATAAAAACTTCCTAACTAATATTATACATATGACAACTTCTGTGTGACGAAGATTAAACATAGCATGCATAATGTTCAAGATTACAGCGTTTTTATATTAATGCTGTTCGGTTATATGTGAGTGTTGGCATGTTACTCACATGTGGAAAGCACTTGCGCATGACCGTATCGTTGCACTAAGATGGAGGGTTTTTGCTAATAAAACTTTGCTATCTTCAAACTTTTCTCAACTCTGCCACTTGTATTGAAGTGCTTGTGCCAAGCTATGATAAATTGATATTGAGTGGTCATGTATTTGTGCTTTAAGGTTATCAATTTTACATCTTTTTACGATTTATCTATTAGATTTCAGAACTGTTCTGACAGTGTGATCTTGTTTGTTTTTCATTTAAACCTTGTTTATAATCCATTATTGTTTTCTATTATTTTACTGTTATGAGAAACCCTGATTTTATCATTGTTCCATCTTGTATTTTATCACGAATTCATACTCCTCTTCTTTGGTTTGGGGTATCTGTGGACACCAACGTGTACTGGATAACTTTATATCTACATAAGTAATCAGTATGGCTATCATCGCACCGAGTTTTCTTCCCGTCCAAGAGGAAGATGTACTACTCATGGAAGGACAATTCTTATTATTTTTGTTTTTTCTATGGTTACTTAATTTAGTCTTCACTATCATTAAGATTTATCGCCATGATATTATATAACATTGCTATTGTTGAAAGTGGCGATCTATACCATTAATTATCTCTAACGTCTACAGTTTGGTTTGCTTACAGGTTTGATCTCACGTTTGGTATAATAATGAATAAGATACCATTAAGAAAATATCAGTTCAACGTACAGATAGAAAAATACCCACAATATGCATACATTTTATATTACGGAGAATTTTAAAACTATTTTTAAGTTATTTTGATTATAGTTATTACTAATTAAAACGTATGTTGAACCAATTTCGGGAAGTACAATATTAACACACTATTATACATAATATAATACTTACAAATTTAGTTCCTAAATGTTTAACGGCACAAACGAGTATAGCTAGATCTCCGCTAATGTACGTCACATTTGATGCAGATGGAAGGAATTCTGGTTCTAGATATGGCAATCCACATGTGACATAAGATAAGATCAGAACTACAAAAAAAAATAATGGCTTATTAATTTGACGAGCGTTGCAATGTCTTGTCATTGTTTTGATGCCCGTTCGTTGAATTGTCCTAATGTTTGTTATCATATTTGTATTTTCGTAAAGTTTAATATTAAAAAAAGAGTTAGATTTATTCAATAAAGTAGCTAAAGGTACATTCATTTGATATATAATAGCACAATCATAAATATACTTCTTTGATTTAAGAAGGGCCCGGGTGGCACAATGAGTTAGGTAGTTGGATTACCTAACAACTAATGCAATCCTATCACCAATACGGCGTGGGTTCGCGCCCCTCTTTGTAAATTACAAAAAGGTGCACTCGACTCGCAACCACAAGTGATAAAGTTTACCAGTTGCTTGCTCATGGTCGGTGGTTCTCTCCGGGTATTCCGGCTTATTCCACCACTAAAACTGGTCGCCATGATATAGCCGAAATATTGCTGAAAGTGGCATTAAACACCAAAAATCAACAATCTTTGATTTAAGACAATATAGGGTAGATCAATATTGTAATCTTGTAGCATTCTTTTATCAGCATACTTTGATTGACGTACATGTATGTCTATACAACTATTAATACTAATGGTTACTCAGAAATAATGTGCTCCCGATACTACTTTCTGTGGTAAAAATACTTAGTCAATAACTTAGTCGGGTACCGCGGCTACATCCATCAATAAATGACCACCACATTATAACTAAAATACTGGCGGAAATCACGGCGTTTAAAACGTATAATAGAATCTAATTCAATTGTCACGTAATGTCAGTTAATACAACATATTTATGTAATACAACTAGACGTCAACAATTTGCAAATCACCCCTCTCCTTTGAACTAGCCAAATTAAGAAATTCGTTTTAGAAAGTATTTAGAATTGAAATAAAGCGAATTATATTGTTGCTTTATTCCTCTTGTTTTATACGAGTTACTCTTTTTATCCTGCAATTGGGATATTTTTTGTCATAATAAATGGGTTGAAATAAACTGTTGCTTTATTATGACAGTGTCATAATAACACTTTTCACATTAGCCTAATAAAGCCATTAATCCACACCCCTGTCATAATAACACTTTTCAGAATAGCCTAATAAAGGTATTAAGCCACACCCCTGTCATAATAACACTTTTTATATTAGCCTAATAACGCTATTAAACCACGCCCCTTACCGGAACTACTATTGAGGTATCAATGGGGTTTCCATTATCTTTTTTCTTATCATTAAATTGAATAACATTTTCTTTTGTTGCAAATTTTATTGCAGGATAAATACAATATTGGGGTATTGACAGTAAATATATAATGTATGTGACTCGGCACGAAACGGATGGAAAGACTCACTAAACGCTCGTCTTTCCCCCGTTTCTAAGCCTCGGCACATAGATTCTATATTTACCGTCAATACACCAATATTGTATATATAATAGCCTTTCTCACACTTATATCTTACGTGGAGATATAAGGAGGACAAGACACAAAGAATGTTTGTATATTTTGTAATTGAAGTAAGGACACATTCATATGTAGCAATATCCATTGAGTTCTTACTGGATATTATGCATTTGAGTAATATGTTTGTTTCTTGCCTGACCTAAATTTCATTTTTACGAAGCATAAGTTGATATCTAAAACGTCTGATCAATTTGGGAAAATATTTTCCGGGTTATAATTTCAAGCATTTCTTTTTTTTTCTCCAGTATGTGACTTTTTATTTATATAGCTACACAGGACAATGTTAATTTAACGTTTTGTTTTTTATTTGCCAACTTGAATTTTCTGTCAGATATGAGTAATAATATGCCACGATTATCGTCATTAAATATTTTTCTTAAGCTTTCCGTTTTCATATGGCCTATCGCTGATGGTTACTTAGAATTTCGAGCTATTTCTTGAGTAAACAAACAAAAACAATATCTGACGTTACATTTTTTACATGCTTTCTAAAGATAGGTTATAATAAATATATATAGTATGTAGCAAAATTCCAGCAGCACCTGCATATGTAGTATGTATCTCTCTCAGTTGATCCGATATTTCAGAACTTATGGTTCCTATCGTGATTTCCTTGATAGAGGATCCTTGAACAAGAAAGCTACCGAAACAAGGATTCCTAGTGGTTATGTTGAAGTCATCACCGCGGAAATTGTACGGTCGCCACCATGACTTGGTTAACCGTTACGGAGTATCTGTATCTCAAGTTACCACGGATATGTTCCTTTAGTCCTAATCACTTTCCGGTCCTTTCACCATTCATGACATATCACCGGGTTTGTAACAAGAGTAATACGACGGATGTCAAATGTGGAGCAGAAACTACTTGCACTTCCGGAGCACCTGAGTTCACCCCAGGGTTTTCGTGGGGATCGCGTTGCTCAATCTTTAGTTTTCTCTGTAGTGTTTTGTAGATCGTTGTTTGTTTTTTGTCCTTGTCTCATTTGACCATTGTATTGTGTGTCCTTCTTTGATTTACGGCTTCTGATTACCATTGTATTGTGTGTCCTTCTTTGATTTACGGCTTCTGATTACCATTGTATTGTGTGTCCTTCTTTGAATTACGGCTTCTGATTACCATTGTATTGTGTGTCCTTCTTTGATTTACGTCTTCTGATTACCATTGTATTGTTTGTCCTTCTTTGATTTACGTCTTCTGATTACCATTGTATTGTGTGTCCTTCTTTGAATTACGGCTTCTGATTACCATTGTATTGTGTGTCCTTCTTTGAATTACAGCTTCTGATTACCATTGTATTGTGTGTCCTTCTTTGAATTACGGCTTCTGATTACCATTGTATTGTGTGTCCTTCTTTGAATTACGGCTTCTGATTACCATTGTATTGTGTGTCCTTCTTTGAGTAACGTCTTCTGATTACCATTGTATTGTGTGTCCTTCTTTGATTGACGGCTTCTGATTACCATTGTATTGTGTGTCCTTCTTTGATTTACGGCTTCTGATTACCATTGTATTGTGTGTCCTTCTTTGAATTACGGCTTCTGATTACCATTGTATTGTGTGTCCTTCTTTGAATTACGGCTTCTGATTACCAATATATTGTGTGTCCTGCTTTGATTTACGGCTTCTGATTACCATTGTATTGTGTGCTTCTTTGAATTACGGCTTCTGATTACCAATATATTATGTGTCTTCTTTGATTTACGGCTTCTGATTACCATTGTATTGTGTGTCCTTCTTTGAATTACGGCTTCTGATTACCAATATATTATGTGTCTTCTTTGATTTACGGCTTCTGATTACCATTGTATTGTGTGTCCTTCTTTGAATTACGGCTTCTGATTACCAATATATTCTGTGTCTTCTTTGATTTACGGCTTCTGATTACCATTGTATTGTGTGTCCTTCTTTGATTTACGGCTTCTGATTACCATTGTATTGTGTGTCCTTCTTTGAATTACGGCTTCTGATTACCAATATATTGTGTGTCCTTCTTTGATTTACGGCTTTTGATTACCAATATATTGTGTGTCCTTCTTTGATTTACGGCTTCTGATTACCATTGTATTGTGTGTCCTTCTTTGAATTACAGCTTCTGATTACCAATATATTGTGTGTCCTTCTTTGATTTACGGCTTCTGATTACCATTGTATTGTGTGTCCTTCTTTGAATTACGTCTTCTGATTACCAATATATTGTGTGTCCTTCTTTGATTTACGACTTCTGATTACCACTGTATTGTGTGTCCTTTGATTTACGGCTTCTGATTACCATTGTATTGTGTGTCCTTCTTTGATATACGGCTTCTGATTACCATTGTATTGTGTGTCCTTCTTTGATTTACGGCTTCTGATTACCATTGTATGATGTGTCCTTCTTTGATTTACGGCTTCTAATTACCAATATATTGTGTGTCCTTCTTTGATTTACGGCTTCTGATTACCATTGTATTGTGTGTCCTTCTTTGATTTACGGCTTCTGATTACCATTGTATTGTGTGTCCTTCTTTGATTTACGTCTTCTGATTACCATTGTATTGTGTGTCCTTCTTTGATTGACGGCTTCTGATTACCATTGTATTGTGTGTCCTTCTTTGATATACGGCTTCTGATTACCATTGTATTGTGTGTCCTTCTTTGATTTACGGCTTCTGATTACCATTGTATGGTGTGTCCTTCTTTGATTGACGGCTTCTGATTACCAATATATTGTGTGTCCTTCTTTGATTTACGGCTTCTGATTACCATTGTATTGTGTGTCCTTTGACTTACGGCTTCTGATTACCATTGTATTGTGTGTCCTTCTTTGATTTACGTCTTCTGATTACCATTGCATTGTGTGTCCTTCTTTGATTTACGGCTTCTGATTACCATTGTATTGTGTGTCCTTCTTTGATTTACGGCTTCTGATTACCATTATATTGTGTGTCCTTCTTTGACTTATGTCTTCTGATTACCATTGTATTGTGTGTCCTTTGACTTACGGCTTCTGATTACCATTGTATTGTGTGTCCTTCTTTGATTTACGGCTTCTGATTACCATTGCATTGTGTGTCCTTCTTTGATTTACGGCTTCTGATTACCATTGCATTGTGTGTCCTTCTTTGATTTACGGCTTCTGATTACCATTGTATTGTGTGTCCTTCTTTGATTTACGGCTTCTGATTACCATTGTATTGTGTGTCCTTCTTTGACTTATGTCTTCTGATTACCATTGTATTGTGTGTCCTTCTTTGATTTACGGCTTCTGATTACCATTGTATTGTGTGTCCTTCTTTGATTGACGGCTTCTGATTACCATTGTATTGTGTGTCCTTCTTTGAATTACGGCTTCTGATTACCATTGTATTGTGTGTCCTTCTTTGAATTACGGCTTCTGATTACCAATATATTGTGTGTCCTGCTTTGATTTACGGCTTCTGATTACCATTGTATTGTGTGCTTCTTTGAATTACGGCTTCTGATTACCAATATATTATGTGTCTTCTTTGATTTACGGCTTCTGATTACCATTGTATTGTGTGTCCTTCTTTGAATTACGGCTTCTGATTACCAATATATTATGTGTCTTCTTTGATTTACGGCTTCTGATTACCATTGTATTGTGTGTCCTTCTTTGAATTACGGCTTCTGATTACCAATATATTCTGTGTCTTCTTTGATTTACGGCTTCTGATTACCATTGTATTGTGTGTCCTTCTTTGATTTACGGCTTCTGATTACCATTGTATTGTGTGTCCTTCTTTGAATTACGGCTTCTGATTACCAATATATTGTGTGTCCTTCTTTGATTTACGGCTTTTGATTACCAATATATTGTGTGTCCTTCTTTGATTTACGGCTTCTGATTACCATTGTATTGTGTGTCCTTCTTTGAATTACAGCTTCTGATTACCAATATATTGTGTGTCCTTCTTTGATTTACGGCTTCTGATTACCATTGTATTGTGTGTCCTTCTTTGAATTACGTCTTCTGATTACCAATATATTGTGTGTCCTTCTTTGATTTACGACTTCTGATTACCACTGTATTGTGTGTCCTTTGATTTACGGCTTCTGATTACCATTGTATTGTGTGTCCTTCTTTGATATACGGCTTCTGATTACCATTGTATTGTGTGTCCTTCTTTGATTTACGGCTTCTGATTACCATTGTATGATGTGTCCTTCTTTGATTTACGGCTTCTAATTACCAATATATTGTGTGTCCTTCTTTGATTTACGGCTTCTGATTACCATTGTATTGTGTGTCCTTCTTTGATTTACGGCTTCTGATTACCATTGTATTGTGTGTCCTTCTTTGATTTACGTCTTCTGATTACCATTGTATTGTGTGTCCTTCTTTGATTGACGGCTTCTGATTACCATTGTATTGTGTGTCCTTCTTTGATATACGGCTTCTGATTACCATTGTATTGTGTGTCCTTCTTTGATTTACGGCTTCTGATTACCATTGTATGGTGTGTCCTTCTTTGATTGACGGCTTCTGATTACCAATATATTGTGTGTCCTTCTTTGATTTACGGCTTCTGATTACCATTGTATTGTGTGTCCTTTGACTTACGGCTTCTGATTACCATTGTATTGTGTGTCCTTCTTTGATTTACGTCTTCTGATTACCATTGCATTGTGTGTCCTTCTTTGATTTACGGCTTCTGATTACCATTGTATTGTGTGTCCTTCTTTGATTTACGGCTTCTGATTACCATTATATTGTGTGTCCTTCTTTGACTTATGTCTTCTGATTACCATTGTATTGTGTGTCCTTTGACTTACGGCTTCTGATTACCATTGTATTGTGTGTCCTTCTTTGATTTACGGCTTCTGATTACCATTGCATGGTGTGTCCTTCTTTGATTTACGGCTTCTGATTACCATTGCATTGTGTGTCCTTCTTTGATTTACGGCTTCTGATTACCATTGTATTGTGTGTCCTTCTTTGATTTACGGCTTCTGATTACCATTGTATTGTGTGTCCTTCTTTGACTTATGTCTTCTGATTACCATTGTATTGTGTGTCCTTCTTTGATTTACGGCTTCTGATTACCATTGTATTGTGTGTCCTTCTTTGATTGACGGCTTCTGATTACCATTGTATTGTGTGTCCTTCTTTGATTGACGGCTTCTGATTACCATTGTATTGTGTGTCCTTCTTTGATTGACGGCTTCTGATTACCATTGTATTGTGTGTCCTTCTTTGATTGACGGCTTCTGATTACCATTGTATTGTGTGTCCTTCTTTGAATTACGGCTTCTGATTACCATTGTATTGTGTGTCCTTCTTTGATTTACGTCTTCTGATTACCATTGTATTGTGTGTCCTTCTTTGATTTACGGCTTCTGATTACCATTGTATTGTGTGTCCTTCTTTGATTTACGGCTTCTGATTACCATTGTATTGTGTGTCCTTCTTTGATTGACGGCTTCTGATTACCATTGTATTGTGTGTCCTTCTTTGATTGACGGCTTCTGATTACCATTGTATTGTGTGTCCTTCTTTGATTGACGGCTTCTGATTACCATTGTATTGTGTGTCCTTCTTTGATTTACGGCTTCTGATTACCATTATATTGTGTGTCCTTCTTTGACTTATGTCTTCTGATTACCATTGTATTGTGTGTCCTTTGACTTACGGCTTCTGATTACCATTGTATTGTGTGTCCTTCTTTGATTTACGGCTTCTGATTACCATTGCATGGTGTGTCCTTCTTTGATTTACGGCTTCTGATTACCATTGCATTGTGTGTCCTTCTTTGATTTACGGCTTCTGATTACCATTGTATTGTGTGTCCTTCTTTGATTTACGGCTTCTGATTACCATTGTATTGTGTGTCCTTCTTTGACTTATGTCTTCTGATTACCATTGTATTGTGTGTCCTTCTTTGATTTACGGCTTCTGATTACCATTGTATTGTGTGTCCTTCTTTGATTGACGGCTTCTGATTACCATTGTATTGTGTGTCCTTCTTTGATTGACGGCTTCTGATTACCATTGTATTGTGTGTCCTTCTTTGATTGACGGCTTCTGATTACCATTGTATTGTGTGTCCTTCTTTGATTGACGGCTTCTGATTACCATTGTATTGTGTGTCCTTCTTTGAATTACGGCTTCTGATTACCATTGTATTGTGTGTCCTTCTTTGATTTACGTCTTCTGATTACCATTGTATTGTGTGTCCTTCTTTGATTTACGGCTTCTGATTACCATTGTATTGTGTGTCCTTCTTTGATTTACGGCTTCTGATTACCATTGTATTGTGTGTCCTTCTTTGATTGACGGCTTCTGATTACCATTGTATTGTGTGTCCTTCTTTGATTGACGGCTTCTGATTACCATTGTATTGTGTGTCCTTCTTTGATTGACGGCTTCTGATTACCATTGTATTGTGTGTCCTTCTTTGATTTACGTCTTCTGATTACCATTGTATTGTGTGTCCTTCTTTGATTTACGGCTTCTGATTACCATTGTATTGTGTGTCCTTTGATTTACGGCTTCTGATTACCATTGTATTGTGTGTCCTTCTTTGATTTACGTCTTCTGATTACCATTGTATTGTGTGTCCTTCTTTGATTGACGGCTTTTGATTACCATTGTATTGTGTGTCCTTCTTTGATTTACGTCTTCTGATTACCATTGTATTGTGTGTCCTTCTTTGATTTACGTCTTCTGATTACCATTGTATTGTGTGTCCTTCTTTGATTGACGGCTTTTGATTACCATTGTATTGTGTGTCCTTCTTTGATTTACGTCTTCTGATTACCATTGTATTGTGTGTCCTTCTTTGATTGACGGCTTTTGATTACCATTGCATTGTGTGTCCTTCTTTGATTTACGGCTTCTGATTACCATTGTATTGTGTGTCCTTCTTTGATTTACGGCTTCTGATTACCATTGTATTGTGTGTCCTTCTTTGATTTACGGCTTCTGATTACCATTGTATTGTGTGTCCTTTGATTTACGGCTTCTGATTACCATTGTATTGTGTGTCCTTCTTTGATTGACGGCTTCTGATTACCATTGTATTGTGTGTCCTTTGATTTACGGCTTCTGATTACCATTGTATTGTGTGTCCTTCTTTGATTGACGGCTTCTGATTACCATTGTATTGTGTATCCTTCTTTGATTTACGTCTTCTGATTACCATTGTATTGTGTGTCCTTCTTTGATTGACGGCTTCTGATTACCATTGTATTGTGTGTCCTTTGATTTACGGCTTCTGATTACCATTGTATTGTGTGTCCTTCTTTGATTGACGGCTTCTGATTACCATTGTATTGTGTGTCCTTTGATTGACGGCTTCTGATTACCATTGTATTGTGTGTCCTTCTTTGATTGACGGCTTCTGATTACCATTGTATTGTGTGTCCTTTGATTTACGGCTTCTGATTACCATTGTATTGTGTGTCCTTCTTTGATTTACGTCTTCTGATTACCATTGTATTGTGTATCCTTCTTTGATTTACGTCTTCTGATTACCATTGTATTGTGTGTCCTTCTTTGATTGACGGCTTCTGATTACAATTGTATTGTGTGTCCTTCTTTGATTTACGTCTTCTGATTACCCATTTGGTATCTTCAAACTTGTCATAAGCTTGATTGGTGTTATTGGTTTGTTTTAATTGGTAAGCACATTTTAATTTATAGAATATGAATTCCTACAGGAAATCGTATTTACATAATGATTTGCCCTGTGTTAATAATTTTGAGATAAAATATTAATATTTCTTGTTTCAAAAATACAAAGCACCAATGTCTTATATTTGTATTTTTTTTAAGTAACACCAAGCAATATAACAATGTTATCAACCATATTGTTCAAAGTGATATGAATTATAAAATTCTGAATATGTTCTATACAATGCCGTATTTTGATTATTCAATAGATTTCTGCTAAAATACAAAGTTTTTAAAACTCTACTGTTTGCCTTAGGTTCTCATTTTGTATTTGATGGGTATGCATCAAAACAACTTTAAGGTCAGTGTTGACACTCTGCTATAAATGACATGCAAACAAAAACATGGTGTGCATTCAACAGATAAAAGAGAAAACTACTTTGATATAAGGTTTTAAACATGCACTACTACATCAATAGTTACAATGGTAGCATCACATCCTTCTGAGTATTTAAAACAAATCCGTATCGATGCTTTATGGCTACACTGAGTTTATCGCTTGGTCGAATATTTAATAATGATTCATTGCGTGTTGAGCAGCATTATTTTGAGTACACATCAACCGGGAAAATGTAATTCAATATTTTATTGAAAACATTGTGTCATCATTCTACAATTAGGCTTAATGTGGTTTATGATTTATATTATTTATGGATGTTGCCGCTCGATTTTTCAGTGAAATATTTGAAGTGCACTTTATTTTTGTCAAATTCAGGACAACTACATTGACTTTGTTACAAACAACACTGTTCTGTAACTGATTTAAACTACTACCTTACTTTTCTTACAAGCAAGCAACACTGTTTTGTAATTAATTTAGACTACTTGTTCATGTTGTCAACAACACGTCAAAGGTATCAATATAGAAATCATTTAAAATATATTTTGCTTACAATTTGCATCAATCTAAATTTAAAAACTACATGTTTCTGTTTTTCTAAGACATGGGTTGAGGAAAATCGGTAAATTTATGAAGGATTCGTTATCTTTTTTTTGGGGGGAGAGGGGGGGGGGGGGGGGTGGTAATGTATGGATACCATCTACATATATGTTTACTCATATATGTAAGTGGCCAATATTTTGATACTAACACGCCGACTCAGAATTCATTTAATATCTTATGTAATTATGATTTTTCCAGTATTATATAAATTTTCATTATCTCTCTAAATTCAAACGTGACTGGCAATAATTGCACAGAAAGTTAATCTAATTCATTTAATGAAACCAATTTAAATTTGTAAATTTATGCTTAAAAAAATATAGAAAAGAACTCTTTATTGAATCTAATGTCAATGGCGAAACAAAAGAATGGATCATAAGTACAGATGTTGTGTATGGATACATAAATATGAAATTTGCTAAATTACCACATAATCTGTTATATGTGTTGATCAGATATTGTTCTTGCAATTGATACACTTTTCTCACTTTTGAGATAGACCAGTTCCTATTTTTAGCGATGTGAGATTTTCTTATCTTGCACTAGTGCAAGACCAAAAAATCACGTGCGTTTTACCGGCAAATGCATGCTGTACAGTTTATGTCAACTGCCCCCCAATTCTCCATGCTTTTCCTTTTTAAAATAAACAATTAACCACGATTCTACTACATAAGTATTTTTAAATTCATTTATGTATTATATTCTGCTAGCTAACGTGCACCTTTCACGGTATTTGATTCTTTTTTCAGGCTCTCTTCCAGTCAATTCAATGTTTGTTTACGTTGAGTTAATAATAGAGCGCTCTCCCTTGTTAGTAACTAACGTAAAGAAAGAAATTACCTTCCTTTGACCAAATTCAAATATTTTTTTACAGGTATTTATCTCTGTTGTAGTAACATTTATAATATATTTATTAAATGCATTGTACTTTATGATGAAATACATTTGAAATACTGCCGAGATACGGTTGCATATGGATAAATCGAATATTTACTTCAGCAATGGAAAAATTAATTGCGGGAAAACGCTCGATGGAATGTAAACAAAAACAATTATGTGTTTAGTGAGAAATAAAATCAAACATCGGAAAAAGTACAAGATAGGGAAATCTTCGACACCCTTGAGTAAGATTACAATCGTTCTCTAACTCGGCAAGCCTCGTAAAGAGAATGATTGGAATCTTACCCTCGGGTGTCGGAGATTTCCCTATCTTGTACTCTCCCGGGTGTTAGATTTTATGTATCTCAAAATATTTATTAAGTTATCAAATTAAAACTCATTTGTTCTCGAATAGTGGTTCTTAATCATAAATGTATTTATAGAAATCGAAGCGAAATTTAAGAAAGAGATAAACCAAACGTATTGTCGGTCATAGTAGATTTTGACTGGGGTGTTTTACAATTACATCTACAGAGGTAGGAAATTTTCGTTACCATGAGGGACATTGCAAAATCAATACCACTGATCGATTTCTAGTTTTTTTTTATCTCGTCTTTATCTTTGTTAAACAATGGTGATGAGGTAATGTCTAGTAGTAGACAACACACCCTTGCCATTGTTAGTTGTGATGAAAAATATTTTACAATTAAAGAACGTTTATCTTCTATTTTCACCGATATAAATAACTTTTTGGAACAGAAAAACGGTGAAATTTTGTACGAAGCAAAATTTGGTAAACAGTTTTACCTTGAACTATTTTTAGATGGTGATTTGAAGTTTTTGTTAACAGTGATGGGAATAAATGCTGCCAATTCAAATTACACATGTTTGTACTGTAGAATTGACCCCCAAAAAAAGACAGATCTGATATGTCCAAATCACAAGATTTTTATTGGACAAAGTCTTTAATTAGAAATAACATGGAAATGAATGGTCTATGTAAAAAATCAAAATTAATTTTGGTTGTGTGCACCCCCACTTCTTAATATTGAAATAACATATGTACTTAAGGATTGATCGCAATTTTTGTTCGGTTCATGAAGAAATAACCTCAATCAGCTGATTGAGGTTATTTCGAATGAACCGAACAAATAATTTCGATCAATTCTTATAAATTAACTCAAGCTTGTTTTGCTATGATATTGAAAAATATATTTATTTTTTAAAAAAATAAGGCAAATAATCGGAAATAAATCTAAATAACCCCAAAGGTGCCTCATTTAAAGAAAATCACCTGATGACAACGGCACGCGACGCCTTGAGAACGACGTCTATTTTTCGATTCCGTACATTGACAAATAACTTCTACTTT
The DNA here is from genome assembly GCA_963383655.1 of Bathymodiolus septemdierum. Classification (NCBI taxonomy): domain Eukaryota; kingdom Metazoa; phylum Mollusca; class Bivalvia; order Mytilida; family Modiolidae; genus Bathymodiolus; species Bathymodiolus septemdierum. The sequence goes on from OY726520.1 coordinate 83,687,535, forward strand.
TTAAACCAATCAAAACACGTATGAAATGACACGTGACTCTAAAATTAATTTATATGTAGAAAAGTTATTACATTTGAATTACATTTGTTGATGTGAATTTATGATGTTTTGCTCCTTAATCTTATAGAGGATTCAGTCAATCTAGACCACAAAAATAAAATTGGTAAACGGGGACAGACAAACCAGTGTCTTGACGAACTTTTGTCATGTGTACACAGTTGTGGAATTTCATTTTCCATTTGGGAAAATAAAGTTAAAGATGGTAGAGGTGATTTCTTAAGAAACCTCGAATGGTCTAGTTTGACTGGATCCGATTTTTAAAATGTCTTAGATAATCTTTTACAAAAGCTTATAAATTCTAGCTGTTTACATAATACATCCAAATCCACTGTAGTAGAGATATGGGAAGATTTTAAAAACTTGTATATAATGATGAATGCTTAGTCACCACCGCAAATTGAGATTGACATGTTTTGTAAGAACGCCACGATTTTTGGTCTTAAATTTTTAAGTCTGGTGAAATACCTTGAAGGTTATGACAGTAGTAGTATAACACCCTTATGGTGTACCATGTCCCCAAAATGTTGAAAACATTTGGTAGTATAAAGCAATTTACGGGACAGGGTGTAGAAAAGTCAAATGATGATATAAAGCTCATATATCACAGGAGAACTAAGAAAACTTCCATTCTGCGACAGCGGAAGCACTACTTATACGGCGCAGGAAATATTTGCTAAAGCAGTGTGCTAGAATAAAAAGAAAATAAAACAAGCTAAATTTAGGGTTCTGGGTTGGTGGTGGAAAGAGATTCATAGTTGCAAAATCAAATATTTCATCTTATCGTATTATTAATATAAAATAGTGATCATTGCATTTATATGAAAAGCTTCATAATTTTACGTACTATCATATAATTATATTACGAATTTAGTTTGTTACACATATTTTCATTGGTTCTTCAGCCCTGAATGTCAGCATATATTCGGAAAACAGACGGGGTATATAATTCAGTCCCCAAAAACGATTAAAACATGGACGACAGAACATTACGCTTCACTGAATCAATGGTATAATACGGGATAATAAATGTATTTTTACCAAATTAAATGCTGTTTTTATACTCAAAACGGCTGCATGAACATAACAAATAAACAAAACGTTGAGCCTTGAAACCTTTCGACGTCATGGGGCCACACCAAGGTTTTATCTACATGTAGTTAACATTTAAATTATTGAAACTGTTTCGCAAACCCGTTGCTTTGTTATGTGATATATTAATGTTATATTTATAAAGTTTATAAAATTTGCTACATATGAAACTGTATTGATTTAGAAATGTTATGGTACAAGCCGTGGAACATAGGAGTTTGCTGCATCGATCAGGTATTTGTGACGGAATTAACCATTGTAATATTTTTTTGTTGTGATTCTAATGGATGTAGCTGTGTGTTATTGCTGAAAGATAAGCATTTTTGATTTTCATCAGCTAGGATTAAGTGAAATATTTGTTAATTGATGTTTCTTTTCTTCAGGTTATTTTGGGCAGAAATTCAAGATAGTCCCGCCCCCTTCACCGGCTCTGCTAGACCACATGCCAGCAATCGTTGTGTCGTTCCGTTCGTATTTATTTTATATATTATTTCATCGCAGTTTTGATCACATAAATAACTTTGTGATAGTATTAAAATTAATTGTCAGCATAGTTTCATTAGGAATCCGACGATGTGTGCAAACGATCGAAAATATATTTAATGCACTACCCCCCTTTTTTTTCCACAATCAATTAAATAAATAAAAAGATGTAAATAATAAATAGACAAAAAATCATTGAATAAATATGTGTGCATTTTTTTCAATTTCAACCCCACATACACAATGTATTAGTATGTCAGTAGTAGGGAGTGATCAGTTTTATGCACCCCAAAAACCCGCGGCGTTGCGGCGTCCCCATATATGGGAATACCCCGCCCATATGTCCTATAAGGGCATAACACCACCCCGGAACTGACGTCACCAAAAATATTTGAAATTCATATATGGTCATGACGACGCTCTCGTCGCAGTATGACTCATGGTAAAAGAATTCCCCGCACCTCGACGATCAAATATGGTCCCCCCATCGTTGGATTCATCACATTCCACCGTCCCGAGCGCATGATGACTCAAAACAGAAGGGTGACATCCATATGGATATGTGTTCACCAATCAAAAACGACCAACAGGCGCATACAACCCCCCCTTTTTTTTTCTCTATTGCAGATTCAATGAAAACCAAGACCTGTGTTAACCCGCACACAATCAAAAAGCATTAAAATACTGATATATTTTATTCACGCCCATTTTTTTAAAATCTATGGGTTTAACCCTTAATATTCTCAATGTTTGATTTAAAAAGACCGCTTAGATCCATGTCGTTCAAATAGGAAAAGTCAATTACGATTTTGACCTTGATATCACACGCGCTATGGTCATATTTTTTAATTCATCAGATGATAACAAGTACATCGGTTCTTTTTAATCTACACACGGACAACAGACATATCAACTATCCATCGCACGCACTGACCATTTATCTTGACCCGAAATGATAAATACGCATATACTATAAACACATGTCAGTGTAAGCCTCAACAGATAGAAGAACTGAAGAGCGTAAGATGTTTTTATTGATAAATGTCTTTAATTGTGTGTTAATTAATGACTATATACTATGAGAAATAATTACTTTTTAGAATAATAACGCGTAAAAACAGAGCTTGACCTTAGAAAACCCTCTGACTTCTGATAAGGCTATACGTTTCAGCATCGTCTGCATTGAGGATTAAATTTCAATTGATCTGACCTCGAGGAACCTCTTGATTTGTTATGTGTTACTGATAAACCATTCGAGTTAATTGATTCCATGAATGTGTCTGTAGCAAAACAAAAAAATGTTACAGACGACCTTTCTTTAATTGTTATCGAAGGCTATATAGCGATGATCAACTCGACTGATAAGATCTCCATGCGTGTTTCATTTAGTATGTGGTCATTTTATCATGTTTAGTCAATGCTACCGAATTACGACACAAATTGGTATGTCTCTTTGATGTTTCTAGATAGTGGTAATCTGACGTTTGTGTTTCCAAAGGGAAGTAATTATGTTGCGGATTGAGAGTTTGTAAACCGTGGGAAATAACGTTATTCGGTATATATGTTCGATCAGAGTTTATAAACCAAGGGAAATAACTTTATTCGGTGTGCATGTTCGAGGGGGAGATAACTCAATGTGTATGTTCAAAGGGAAGTAATTATACGCTTCCGGTCGGGTTAAACGTATTCAAAGGGAAGTAACTCTGAACATAACACAACGACACGATTTCATTCGTATCATTTATTACGTATAACACATTCTATAATTAAGACACGGCAATGCTCGACAATATACAATAGTCGTTTTAACACGATTTCGTTCGTTTATGAGGTACGATACATTCTATAACGGGGAACATTTACAATGCACAACAAACTACAATAGTCGTTTTAACACGATTTCGTTCGTTTATGAGGTACAATACATTCTATAACGGGGAACATTTACAATGCACGACAAAATACAATTTTAACAGTTCGATTGTTTATTAAGTTCAATACATTCTATCATAATGACAATGCATGACAATATACAATGTTAACAGTCAGATCTTAAAATTTTGTCCTCGTTTCCTTTTAAATCAACGGTGGAAAAGTCTTTCACTATGTCCGGCAGATCCATTCCTCGATGTCTCCTTTTGAAGTAGTACAGGCAATACAGTCCGCAGGTGTCGGTGTCTTCGGGTTGGATTCGAGACGAACAGTAGTAGTATTGCTGTCCGTTGACGATCAGGACGGTGGGGGAAACGGCGGTGATACGTTTCCGGTGCGTTTCCCAGCGAATAAAAAAATTCGGCGGATCCCATGAGGAAAAAGTGAAACGCCACTCAGTGACTTCCGCCACGGTGGTACGTGTCCGTATTCACGATGAACGTGCGGGGCCACCGTCATCACCAATACAGACATATACGCAATCGTGGATATCCACCGTCCCACCACCGCCGCCGCAGGTGGTGTTGGCGGTAGTGGTTGCGGCGGAGGTGGTGGTGGTGGTGGTGCCGGCGGCGGCGGGGGTGGTTGTGGCGGCGGTGGGGGGTTGAGAGGAGTAGGAGAAGGAGGAGGAGGTAGCAGGAGCAGGAGGAGGAAGAAGAACAAGAGGAACACCCAGACATCTTAGCCTGTCGACGCTGCGGGCTCGTAGGACTGACTCTCACGTGCCGTCGGTAACTCACCGGCGCAACACAAGGTCTCGGGATAGACCTTTAAACAGCTCTCTTCCACCTCCTCCACCATCACCACCACCACCGCCGTCCCCACCACCACCACCGCCACCGCCACCACCACCCGCGGCGGTGGTGGTGGTGGTGGTGGTGGTGGGGCGGTGGATATCCATGAATAAAGGGGGGTTGTATGCGCCTGTTGGTCGTTTTTGATTGGTGAACACATATCCATATGGATGTCACCCTTCTGTTTTGAGTCATCATTCGCTCGGGACGGTGGAATGTGATGAATCCAACGATGGGGGGACCATGTTTGGTCGTCGAGGTGCGGGGAATTATTTTACCATGAGTCATACTGCGACGAGAGCGTCTTCATGACCATATATGAATTTCAAATTTTTTTGGTGACGTCAGTTCCGGGGTGGGGTTATGCCCTTATAGGACTTATGGGCGGGGTATTCCCATATATGGGGACGCCGCAACGCCGCGGGTTTTTGGGGTGCATAAAACTGATCCCTCCCTACTACTTATGTCATTGAAATCGTTTAGTATATATATATTGTTAGATTTTTTTAATGTGTAAGTATTAAATATTTTGTTGATATTGTGTAATAAACATTCATCGAATTTAAATGTATCATAATAAAATGTTTATTCATCCTTCATGGAGACTCGACTTATTTATTTTCTATATTTAAACCGGTGTCGACAATGATTGAATATTTTTCAGCAGATAAAAATTCGAGTTTTAATGAAAACACACGTTTCCCTTCAAGTGCCCCTTACAGAAGCTGACATTTCCCCAAAATCTAACCATTTCAATCTTGCTGGGAACCGTGGAAACGAATTTTATTCAAATAATGAGTGAAAAAAAAAGATAGATATACATCGGAAGTTTCCGTATTTGGTTCAGAAAATAGTGTGCATCCATGGTAAACAATCAAAAAAATGGTCAGAAGTCGACCATGATTTGAATTCTGCAGTGATATTGATATTAGAGTTCACAGGAATATGCCTTGTTTTTTAAACAGTGTGGGAACCGCGAATAATTTATATATCTAGCTGAAATTTGCTGTGCTTGTTTCTACCGGTGTAATGTTAAATATTTCACCTCAGAAAAATGCCCGTACCTCCGAACAAAATATTTCTTGAAGAAATATTTGTGAAATTTTCTGGCTCGAAGAAGCCACCATCTTAAATATGCAAATGAGCAAACTACCTATGATTTCTGGATATGATAGCTGATGTGGCCGAGTGGTCTAGGGTACTGGACATAAGACAAAGCGATTGGTGCTGCAGTGTATTCAGTGGTGCGAGTTCAAATCCCGTCGAGAGAGAACAAAACATTTTTCCGCTCAAAAATGTGTGTGTTTGTGTGATATTTATATCAATCTAGATCAAGTTGGGAAGATAAAATTAGGAGATAACTGTATTGTATTTAAAAATTTCACGGCATCAATCATTGGAGATTTGATGGTCGCAAACTGATTTTACTGGCGACGCGATAGCGGAGCTAGTACACGGATATTTGCGACCATCAAATCGACAATTGATGCCGTGAAATTTTCAAATACAATACAGTTATCTCCATTTTAATGTAATCATGTGCATAAATGTGAATTGCCACATCTTTGACAAGATGACGTAAGCGGTAATCGGCTAAATTTCTAAAAATAGCTCATGCTATTTCAACCATTGAATTGATACCGCTAAAATTACACCATTAAATCGACAATTAATGCCGTGAAATTTTCAAATACAATACAATTATCTCCATTCTATTGTAATCCATTATTGACAAGATGACCTAAGCGGTAATCAGTTAAAATTATAAAAATATCTCATGATATTTCAACCTTGGAATTGATACCTTGAAAATTACAGCATTGTCCAATCACAAATCAGGAATATTATGCAACTACATTAGAATGTGTGTTTGTCACTTACTTTTTATTGATAAGGGTTTGGACAAATAAACTAAAAAAATAATAATTGGAAAATCAAATTAAGATGGATTATGTTCATTTCCGTCCTCTCTATTGGCCACGCCTACTCTCTATTGGACACGCCTACTCATATTAATATTCGATGCAACCCTTTGTTTAAAAATAGAACCTAGTTTCGTCGCTGTCGGGTACAACCTTATCCAATATGGACATCAGCTAGTTGTACAAGACGAATTAATCACACTCGTGAAGAATGTCATGCTCCTTGCGCAGTTCCTATATCACCAACATGTACGCTATGTTTATAATCACAATATACCAATTGATGTGAACAGTAAAACATCACTAACTGGGTGGGAAAATGTCTCATTTCACCTCTTCACTCGAATATAGTTCAAACCTATCTTTTATATAGCTGGCCTGCGACTGAAAAGCACAGACATATTTATCATCTTGTTTATAAATTAAAATTTAAAATACAATATCAATGTTGCTGCATTATCATATCGGCTTACTAGTTTAGCACGTGTTTAATATAAGTGTTAATTATATCAACTATTTAATACAACTATCTATCATAATCATGATTATTTCATTTGCATTTTCCTAATTTGTTCTGCTGTCGGCTATAAATAAGGGCAGTATTAAATATTTATGAAAAGGGACCTTTCTAAAAACTAATTAGAAATGAAATATTTATGAGGATTGGTTTTTGTTTTTATTTTTCTTCGAGTTCAAAACTTTATGATATAATCAAGATGAATTGGGGTTTTATTCCAATAATTGTATCATACGCGTCTATAATTGGAAACCTACTATTATAGATCGATGAACGCCAATTAAACATGTGTAAAATGGGCAAAATGTCGATTTTTGTATGACTGCACTTTGAAATAAGGCCTCGGAGAAAGAAATTATAATTCCAACAAGGAAGAGTGGTATTCCTTAATTTACAAAGTTAGTCAACTATTACTTGAACAGTTGGAATTTGATGTTTATTGTCACTGAACATTTGTAGTTGCGGCTCCTGATAAGAAAGGGATATCAAAGGGGTAATCAGAAGCCGTATATCAAAGAAGAAAAGGCAATACAATGGTCACACGAACAAACATCTACAATCGAGAAAATACGGTTATCTGACCTACGGACATGTCATGTTTAACTGATCCAGATGTATTGTATGCATCAGTTTATAAGGTATGCACGTAAAGATAAAACATGGATATCAAGATAGATCACAATAATGAATTAGTAATTTGTGCCCCAAAATAGTTGAAAAGCAATGGATCGATTTTAGAATTAAACTGACAGCAAGGGGAGAGGGGTATGTACAACAAATGTATATATATTTGCTTATCCAGAATACAGAAGTTTTATTTGAGTCTTCCCTGTTACCGATCAGTGCTATGTTGTATTAAATTTTAGCTCTTTTCGGTAGTTGGATTGATTTCAATTTCAAATCGTCATTAGATATTGCAGTTTATATATACAAATTACAATGTAAGCCTAAATAATGATGTTCAATCTTTACAAAGTGGTTATTTCTTGGTTTTCTATCATTTTGGTTTTAAGGGATGCTGATTATTGAAATAATATGGTCAAACGCTAAATGCTTTGTTTACGATAGTAGCGAAAATGACATTGACCTTTTCCCGTATTATTGATTTTGATGACGCAACCAATCTTTTTTTAAAAACAAGTATATTCATGCGCGGTAGTTGACGCATGCCTAATATGAACTGACCTAATAATTTTGATATCACGACCAGTACGTTGAGATAAGCTTTATCAATCGACACACTTCAAAGGAAAACTACACAAATTACCGATAAACTAAACAAAATTCTTTTCGTCTGCTGAGGAACTGACGCTTCTAAATTTAGTAACATAGCGTCAATATACGTAAAAATAGAAACAGGAGGTCTGGTTTCTTCACAGTGGAAAAAATACATTAAATATTCTGTATATCATGTGACTGACTTAGCCAATGAAATTGTACGAAAACCACACCATATGTAATATATATATATATGGCCGGTTAATACAGCATGTAGAATACAAAACCAGTGACATCAGCAGGAAATCAGCACATTGTTCATAACACCGTTGCCAAAAATATTACCACACACCACACACAGCTCAACAGAATCAAATTAAGACAGCTGATTGAAACCTGAAACACAAAGAGACTATCTCTCTAACAAAAACACATGATCAGGAACTACTGCAAAGCAATGATCATGTCCTATTGAATATGCAATACGTACAACGTAAGGTATCATTTTCAGTATTTGAGAGACGTTTGAATGGTTTAATTTAAAAAAACAAATCAATGGTCGTATTTTTTGACATTGCTGAGTAGTCAATATATTATTGATTGAAAAGAACCATAAAAACAAATGAAAAAAATATTTCCAATCATTTGTCTCTTACATAAAACTATACCTGGACATATTAAGCATGAATTGGAATTACACGTTGCCTTACTGATTTCATACCAATTGTCAGTAAATTGCTTGAAAGATAAAGCCCTACATGTAGATTCGTGAATGTGATATTTGCAACTCTGCTCCCCGTGGTAGACGAATATATGGTCATCGTCGTATATCATACATTCTCCATGATGTTTCACTAAATGACCTTCTACCATTTATACGGCAGCGTGGGTATGCATCACTTTCGCTAGAAACTATATTTATTATGACTTACAAAACTGTATTCCTTGTGCAATTCATGTTTGGAAAAAACACGTTACAAATTCGAATTTATATTCATGCAGGTTTACGTCTTGGTTATTGCTCCATAGCAGATTATTCTTGCTGTTTTTATGAAAGATGAAATAGATAAATGTTCCTTTCTTACACTTTGATATTGATGTCATTAACCTCAGCAATAATAGTCAATATATTATCACAAATCTGTCAAGCCTAAAATCATATATATCTTAAAGATATGTCTGTTCTTACATTTGTGTATAATCTTTACCACACCCGTTGCAACCAAAATATTTAACTACGAAAAAATGTTGCAGAATCTCAACATTGACGACTTTAAGTCTAAACCTCCTGATTGTATCTATGCACGTTCCCAATTCATATATATAATGCGGCCGACCACGCTATAACTGGTGATGTGATTTTAACATTATCAACAACACTTCTGTGTCAGAAAAAGGGCCGAAATATCGTGAATCTAAATCCTAAAATAGGTCAGGATTGTTCCAGACAATGAAGAAAACGTGAGAAAAGAAGACAATATATACTCTTTTCTAATGTGTTAAGACTGTTGATGCAAATTACCAAGACGAATCTTACGAAAGAGGAATTCCTGGACAATCATAATTCTGTTTTAACTTCTTTTGATATTTCAATTAAAGATGAGGAACATTAACTTCCGTCACTTCTGGATTCCTAAATTACACAAGTGTCCGCACCAACAACATTATATTGATTCATCTGCCTATTGCACCATGATACCTTTTTCCAAATTATTAACTTTTATTTTATCAGCGGTCACTAGCTACCTTGTCATTTGACTTATTTTGTACAGTCAAGCTTGTCTTAAGAGGTCGCATTTGAAACAAAGACAAAGTATCCTTATAAGACAGGTGACCTCTTAACTGAGGTATATGGTAACTTATGAAATATTGGCGGTGTCCATATGTGTGGTTTTTTTTTTTTTATCAAATCCGCCCATAGTTCCAAAATAAAACCACCGCCAAATATAGGCACTATGCAGTTTTTCGACAGGAGTATACAAAATGTAGGAAAAAATAAACATATAGGGCAAATGATGCCTGTGGCGTTTTTAATACTGAAAACTGAAAATGATTTCGAGACGAGTTTCATGCCAGTTGTGATGGGGATATTATCGTCAATCCCCGATAGTCTTTATTTTGATGATAGTTTGTATAAAAGTGAATAATGTTAGAGTATTGAGATAAATGTCTTATAAAAGTGAATAATGTTAGATTATTGAGATATATAGAATCTAACACCGGGGAGAGTACAAGATAGGGAAATCTCCGACACCCGAGGGTAAGATTTCAATCGTTCTCTTTACTAGGCTTTACTAGATTTTATTTCTCACTAAACACCTAATTGTTTTTGTTTACATTCCATCGAGCGTATTCCCGCAATTTATTTTTCCATTGCTGAAGTAAATATTCGATTTATCCATATGCAACCGTATCTCGGCAGTATTTCAAATGTATTTCATCATAAAGTACAATGCATTTAATAAATATATTATAAATGTTACTACAACAGAGATAAATACATGTAAAAAAATATTTGAATTTGGTCAAAGGGAGGTAATTTCTTTCTTTACGTTAGTTACTAACAAGGGAGAGCACTCTATTATTTACTCAACGTAAGCAAACATTGACTGGAAGAGAGCCTGAAAAAAGAATCAAACACCGTAAAAGGTGCACGTTAGCTAGCAGAATATAATACATAAATGAATTTAAAAATACTTATGTAGTAGAATCGTGGTTAATTGTTTATTTTAAAAAGGAAAAACATGGATAATTGGGGGGTAGTTGACATAAACTGTACAGCATGCATTTGCCGGTAAAACGCACGTGATTTTTTTGTCTTGCACTAGTGCAGGATAAGAAATCTCACATCGTTAAAAATAGGAACTGGTCTGTCTCAAAAGTGAGAAATATAGGATCTAACACCGGTAAGAGGGCAAGACGGAAAAATCTCAGACACCCAAGGGAAAGATTTCTGGTCTTCAACGTGGCTCAGCCGAGTTGGAGACCTTTAGAAATTTTTCCCGCGGGTGTCTGAGATTTTTCCGTCTTGCACTCTTACCGGTGTTTGATTCTTTTTCTCTCTAATTTCCCTATCTTGTACGTTTTCCGGTGTTTGATTTTATTTCCCACTGAAAATCTTTGTTTTGTTTACATTCCATCGAGCGTTTTCCCGCAAAATTGTTTTGCGTTGGTTACTGAAGTTAATTGTCGATTTATCGATATACATCCGAATATTGGCAGTATTTTAATTGTGTTCATAATAAAATACAATGTATTTAATAAATATATTATATATGCTACTACAACAGCAATCAATACCTGTAAAAAGTATTTGACTTTGGTCAAAGAGAGGTAATTTTTTCTTTACGTTAGTTACTAACAAGGGAGAGCACTCTATTTGTTGCTCAAAGGAAACAAACATTGACACGGTAGAAAGGGGTGAGAAAAAGTCAAACGCAGTGAAAGGTACGATATCGTTAAATCGTTAGAAAGCAAAATAGTATACATAGATTAATAAACAAATACTTATGTGGTAGAATCGTGGTTTTATTGATGAGAATAAAGACGGAACCGTGGTGAAGAGCTATTTTGCGAAACGTAACATTTTTACGGGAAAAGTAGAGTGAAATTCTTATCTCACCCACGGGTTGAGACAAGGATATCTCACACGGTTAAAAATAGGAACTGTGCTGTCTCATTAGTGAGAAATATAGAATCTAACACCGGCAAAAGTGCAAGACAGGGAAATCTCCGACACCCGAGGGAAAGATTTCAATCGAACGAAATCTCCGACACCCGAGGGCAGTTGACATAAACTGTACAGCATGCATTTGCCGGTAAAACGCACGTGATGTGTTTGTCTTGCACTAGTGCAAGAGGAACTGGTCTGTCTCAAAAGTGAGAAAAGAAAATCTCACATCGCTAAAAATAGGAACTGGTCTGTCTCAAAAGGGAAAAAAATGTGTTATAAAATGTAGTGTTTTGATGATCATTGTTTATCTTTCTGTCCCTTTTCTGTCTTTCCTTCGATTTACGCCATAAGATTCTAATTTGGTATATCCATACTTTTCGAGCAAAGTATATTATAGATTTATTATTTTTATGCTTGTAGATGACCAGCATGAATATCATTTTTAGTACTACCTATTAGTCGTTGTATATATTTCATCTCTAATAATACGTTTATTCTGACTCATAGCAGGCAAATGTTGATTTTTCAATGGTGTTCACTAGAAGCAGCCTGTACCTTTTTGCAATTTGCTCAGCTTAAATCGAATTATGCTAACACTACGAGATAATACTCCCTGCAGACATACTAATCTTTGCATTGCGGAGGTAGTTACAATTAGGTCACATATAGTTAGCAGCGACAATTAGGCCACAGTTATTAAGTAGCAACAATTAGGTCACAGGTAGTTAGTAGCTACAATTAGGCCGCATGTAGTTAGTAGTCACAATTCGGTCATATGTAGTTAGTAGTGACAATTATTCCACAAGTAGTTAGCAGCGATAATTAGGCAACATGTAGCTAGTAAGGACAATTAGGCCACAGGTAGTTAGTAGCTACAATTAGGCCACATGTAGTTAGTAGGGAGAATTAGGCCACATGTAGTTAGTAGGGACAATTAGGCCACATGTAGTTAGTAGTGACAATTAAGCCATAGGTATTTAGTAGTGAAAATGACGCCATATGTAGTTAGTAGTGACAATTAGGCCACAGGTAGTTAGTGACTACAATTAGACTATATGTACTTAGTAGTGACAATAAGACCAGATGTAGTTAGTAGTGACAAATATTCCACAGGTATTTAGTAGCTACAATTACGCCACAGGTATTTAGCAGCAACAATTAGGTCACAGTTAGTTAGTAGCGACAATTAAGCCACATGCATTTAGTAGGGACAATTATGCCACATGTAGCTAGTGACTACAATTAGGCAACATGTATTTAGATGCTAAAATTAGGCAACAGGTAGTTAGTGACTACAATTAGGCTATATGTATTGAGTAGAGAAAATTAGACCAGATGTAGTTAGGAGTGACAATTATTCCACAGGTATTTAGTAGCTACAAATAGGCCTCATGTATTTAGCAGCAACAATTAGGTCAGAGTTAGTTAGTAGTGAAAATTATACCATAGCTACTATTAGACCACATGTAGTTAGTAGCTACAAGCAGCTCACATGTAGTTAGTAGGAACAATCAGGGAGCCACAGTTAGTTAGTAGCGAAAATTAGTCCTCAGGTAGCTAGTAGCTACAATTAGATCACATGTAGATAGTAGTTACAATTAGGTCACAGGTAGTTAGTAGCTACAATTAGGCCAGATGTATTTGGTAGGGACAATTAGGCCACAGGTAGCTAGTGACTACAATTAGGTCACATGTAGATAGTAGCGATAATTAGACCACATGTAGCTAGTAGCGACAATTAGGTCGCATGTAGTTAGTAGCGATAATTAGACCACATGTAGCTAGTAGCGACAATTAGGTCACAGGTCTTTAGTAGTGACAAATATGCGACATGTAGTGAGTAGCTACTATTAGACCACATGTAGTTAGTAGAGAAAATTAGGGCATAAGTATTTAGTAGTGAAATTAGGCCACATGTAGTAAGTAGTGACAATTAGGCAACATGTATCTAGTAGCGACAATTATATAACAGGTAATTAGTAGCGAAAATTAGGCCACAGGTAGTTAGTAGTGACAATTATGCCACAGGTAGTTAGTAGCTACAAGTAGGTCACATGTAGTTAGTAGTGACAATTAGGCAGCCACAGTTAGTTAGTAGCGAAAATTAGTCCTCAGGTAGCTAGTAACTACAATTAGATCACAGGTAGATAGTAGCTACAATTAGATCACAGGTAGTTAGTGAGTACAATTAGACCACATGTATTTAGTAGCGACAATTATGCCACATGTAGTTAGGAGGGACAATTAGGCTACAGTTAGTTAGTAGCGAAAATTAGGCCACATGTAGTTAGTAGTGATAGTTATGCCAAATGTTGTTAGTAGTGACAATTAGGTCACATGTAGTTAGTAGGGACAATTAGGCCACAATTAATTAGTAGTGACAATTAGGCCACATGTAACTAGTAGCTACAATTATGCCACATGTAGTTAGTAGTGATTGTTATGCTGCATGTTGTTAGTAGTGACAATTAGGTCACATGTAGTTAGTAGGGACAATTAGCCCACAGTTAGTTAATAGCTACAATTAGGTCACATGTAGCTAGTAGCTACAATTAGGTCACATGTAGTTAGTAGGGTCAAATATGCTACAGTTAGTTAGTAGCGAAAATTAGGCCACATGTAGTTAGTAGTGATAGTTATGCCACATGCTAATAGTGACAATTAGACCACATGCAGCTAGTAGTGACAATTAGGCCACAGGTCGCTATTAGCTACAATTAGGTCACATGTAATTAGTAGCAATAATTAGGTCGCAGGTAGTTTGTAACTACAATTAGACCAGATGTGTTTGGTAGGATTATTAGGCCACAGGTAGCTAGTGACTACAATTAGGTCACATGTAGTTAGTAGCGATAATTAGACCACATGTAGCTAGTAGCGACAATTAGGCCACAGGTCTTTAGTAGTGATAACTATGCGACATGTAGTGAGTAGCTACTTTTAGACCACATGTAGTTAGTAGAGAAAATTAGGGCACCTGTATTTAGTAGTGAAATTAGGCCTTATGTAGTTAGTAGGGATAATTAGACCACAGGTTGTTAGTAACGACAATTAGGCCACATGTAGTTAGTAGTGACAATTAGGCAACATGTATCTAATAGCGACAATTATGTAACAGGTAATTAGTAGCGAAAATTAGGCCACAGGTAGTTAATAGTGAGAATTATGCCACAGGTAGTTAGTAGCTACAAGTAGGTCACATATAGTTAGTAGTGACAATTAGGCAGCCACAGTTAGCGAAAATTAGTCCTCAGGTAGCTAGTAACTATAATTAGATCACAGGTAGATAGTAGCTACAATTAGGTCACAGGTAGTTAGTGAGTACAATTAGACCACATGTATTTAGTAGCGACAATTATGCCACATGCAGCTAGGAGGGACAATTAGGCTACAGTTAGTTAGTAGCGAAAATTAGTCCACATGTAGTTAGTAGTGATAGTTATGCCACATGTTGTTAGTAGTGACAATTAGGCCACATGTAGTTAGTAGGGACAATTAAGCCACAATTAATTAGTAGTGACAATTAGGCCACATGTAGCTAGTAGCTACTATTAGGTCACATGTAGTTAGTAGGGTCAAATATGCTAGTTAGTTAGTAGCGAAAATTAGGCCACCTGTAGTTAGTAG
Source organism: Bathymodiolus septemdierum (assembly GCA_963383655.1). Lineage (NCBI taxonomy): Eukaryota > Metazoa > Mollusca > Bivalvia > Mytilida > Modiolidae > Bathymodiolus > Bathymodiolus septemdierum. Next base: position 83,702,850 of record OY726520.1, read on the forward strand.
TGATAGTTATGCCACATGTTAGTAGTGGCAATTAGGCCACACGTAGTTAGTAGTGACAATTAGGCCACAGGTAGCTATTAGCTACAATTAGGTCACATGAAATTAGTAGCAATAATTAGGCCGCAGGTAGTTAGTGACTACAATTAGGCCACATGTAATTAGTAGCGACAATTAGGACACAGGTAGTTAGTAGCTACAATTAGGCCAGATGTATTTGGTAGGGACAAATAGGCCACAGGTAGCTAGTGACTACAATTAGGTCACATGTAATTAGCAGCGACAATTAGGCGACATGTAGTTTGTAACGAAAACTATGTCACATGTAGTTAGTAACTATAAATAGACCACAGGTAATTAGTAGCGACAACTAGGCCACATGTAATTAGCCGCGACAATTAGGCCACATGTAGTTAGTAGCTACAATTAGGCCACAGGTATTTAGTAGCGATAATTAGGCCACATGTAGTTAGTAGCGAAAGTTAGGGCACAAGTAGTTAGTAGCGACAATTAGGACATATGTAGTTAGTAGTTACAATTAAGCCAGAGGTAGTTAGTGACTACAATTAGGCCACGGGTATTTAGTAGGGACAATTAGGCCACATGTAGCTAGTGACTACAATTATGCTACAATTAGGACACAGGTAATTACTAGTAGCGACAAATATGCCAAATGTAGTTAATAACCACAATTAGGCCACATGTAGTTAGTAGTGAAAATTGGGCCACATATAGTTAGTAGCTACAATTAGGCCACATGTAGTTAGTATTGACAATTATGCCACATGTACTTAGTAGCGAGAAATAGGCCGCATGTAGTTAGTAGTGACAATTATGCCACAGTTGGTTAGTAGCTACAATTAGGCCACATGTAGTTAGTAAGGACAGTTATGCCACATGTTGTTAGTACTGACAATTAGGTAACTGTTAGTTAGTAGTGACAATTAGGCCACATGTAGTTAGTAGTGAAAATAAGGCCACGGGTAGTTAGTAGTGGTAGTTAGGACACAGGTAGTTAGTAGTTACAATTAGGCCACATGTAGTTAGTAAGGACAGTTATGCCACATGTTGTTAGTACTGACAATTAGGTAACTGTTAGTTAGTAGTGACAATTAGGCCACATGTAGTTAGTAGTGAAAATAAGGCCACGGGTAGTTAGTAGTGGTAGTTAGGACACAGGTAGTTAGTAGTTACAATTAGGCCACATGTAGTTAGTGACTAAAATTAGGCCACAGGTATTTAGTAGGGACAAAAAGGCCACATGTAGCTAGTGACTACAATTAGGTCACACATATTTAGATGCTACAATTAGGCCACATGTAGTTAGTAGCGACAGTTAGGCCACAGGTAATTAGTAGGTATAATTAGACCAGAGGTAGTTACTAGCGACAAATAGGTCACATGTAGTTAGTGACTACAATTAGGCCACGGGTATTTAGTAGGGACAATTATGCCACAGGTAGCTAGTGACTACAATTATGCTGCAATTAGGACACTGGTAGTTAGTAGCAACAATTAGGCCACATGTAGTTAGTAGAGAAAATTAGACCACATATAGTTAGTAGCCACAGTTAGGACACAGGTAGTTAGTAGTGACAATTATGCCTCAGGTGGTTAGTAACTACAATTAGGCAACATGTAGTTAGTGGGAACAATTAGGCCATATTTAGTTAGTAGCCAAAATTAGGTCACAGGTAGTTAGTAGTGACAGTTATGCCACATGTTGTTAGTAGTGAAAATAAGGCCACATGTAGTTAGTAGCGACAGATAGGACACAGGTAGTTAGTAGTGACAGTTAGGCCACAGGTAGATAGTGACTACACTTAGACCACCGGTATTTAGTAGGGGCAAATAGGCCACAGGTAGATAATGACTACAATCAGGCCTCAAGTATTTAGATGCTACAATTAGGACACAGATATTTAGTAGCGACAAATATGCCACATGTAGTTAATAGCGACAATTAGGCCACATGTAGTTAGTAATGGAAATTATGACACATGTAGTTAGTAGCGACACTTAAGCCACAGGTACTTAGTAGCGATAATTAGGCCAAATGTAGTTAGTAGCGACAATTATGCCACAGGTAGTTAGTAGATACACTTAGGCCTCATGTAGTTAGTAGGGACAATTAGGCCACATTTAGTTAGGAGCCAAAAATAGGCCACATGTAGTTAGTAATGGAAATTAAGACACATGTAGTTAGTAGCGATAATTAGGCCACATGTAGTTAGTAGCGACAATTAGGACACATGTAGTTAGTAGCGATAATTAGGCCACATGTAGTTAGTAGCGACAATTAGGTCACATTTAGTTAGGAGCCAAAAATAGGCCACAGGTAGTTAGTAGTGACAGTTATGCCACATATAGTTAGTATTGGAAATTATGACTCATGTAGTTAGTAGCGATAATTAGGCCACATGTAGTTAGTAGCGACAATTATGCCACAGGTAGTTAGTAGCTACACTTAGGCCACATGTAATTAGCAGCGACAATTAGGCCACATGTAGTTAGCAGCAACAAATAGGACACAGGTAGTTAGTAGCTACAATTAGGCCAAGATGTATTTGGTAGGGACAATTAGGCCACAGGTAGCTAGTGACTACAATTAGGTCACATGTAATTAGCAGCGACAATTAGGCGACATGTGGTTTGTAACGAAAATGATGTCACATGTAGTTAGTAACTATAAATAGACCACAGGTAATTAGTAGCGACAACTAGGCCACATGTAATTAGCAGCGACAATTAGACCACATGTAGTTAGTAGCTACAATTAGGCCACAGGTGCTTAGTAGCGATAATTAGGCCACATGTAGTTAGTAGCGAAAGTTAGGGCACAGGTAGTTAGTAGCGACAATTAGGCCACATGTAGTTAGTAGTGACAATTAGGCCACATGCAGTTAGTAGCGACAGTTAGGACCCAGGTAGTTAGTAGTTATAATTAGGCCACATGTAGTTAGTAGCGACAATTAGGACAGAGATAGTTAGTGGTTACAATTAGGCCACAGGTAGTTAGTGACTAAAATTAGGCCACGGGTATTTAGTAGGGACAAACAGGCCACATGTAGCTAGTGACTACAATTAGGCTACACATATTTAGATGCTACAATTAGGCCACATGTGGTTAGTAGCGACAGTTAGGCCACAGGTAGTTAGTAGTTATTATTAGGCCAGAGGTATTTAGTAGCGACAAATAGGTCACAGGTAGCTAGTGACTACAATTAGGCCACGGGTATTTAGTAGAGACAATTATGCCACATGTAGCTAGTGACTACAATTATGCTATAATTAGGACACAGGTAGTTAGTAGCAACAATTAGGCCACATGTAATTAGTAGAGAAATTTAGACCACATATAGTTAGTAGCTACAAATAGGCCACATGTAGTTAGTATTGACAATTATAACACATGTATTTACTAGCGACACATAGGCCGCATGTAGTTAGTGGGGATTATTAGGCCACATGTAGTTAGTAGCCACAGTTAGGACACAGGTAGTTAGTAGTGACAATTATGCCTCAGGTGGTTAGTAACTACAATTAGGCAACATGTAGTTAGTGGGAACAATTAGGTCATATTTAGTTAGTAGCCAAAATTAGGCCACAGGTAGTTAGTAGTGACAGCTATGCCACATGTTGTTGGTAGTGACAATTAGATCACAGTCAGTTAGTAGTGACAGTTAGGCCACATGTAGTTAGTAGTGAAAATAAGGCCACATGTAGTTAGTAGCGACAGTTAGACCACAGGTAGATAGTGACTGCAATTAGGCCACGGGTATTTAGTAGGGACAAATAGGCCACAGGTAGATAATGACTACAATTAGGCCCCAAGTATTTAGATGCTACAATTAGAACACAGGTATTTAGTAGTGGCATATTTGTCGCTACTAAATACCTGTGTTCTAATTGTAGCATGTAGTTAATAGCAACAGTTAGGCAACATGTAGTTAGTAATGGAAATTATGACACATGTAGTTAGTAGCGATAATTAGGTCACATGTAGTTAGTAGCGACAATTATGCCACAGGTAGTTAGTAGCTACACTTAGGCCACAAGTAGTTAGTAGGGACAATTAGGCCACATTTAGTTAGGAGCCAAAAATAGGCCACAGGTAGTTAGTAGTGAAAGTTATGCCACATGTTGTTAGTAGTGACAATTAGGCCACATGTAGTTAGTAGCTACAATTACGCAACATGTAGTTAGTAGCTACAATTAGGCCACATGTAGTTAGTAGCGACAATTAGGCCACAGGTAGTTAGTAGTGACAATTATGCTACATGTAGTTAGTAGTGACAAATAGGCCACATTTAGTTAGTAGTGACATTTAGGCCACATGTAGCTAGTAGCTACAATTAGGCCACACATTGTTAGTGACTACACTTAGGCCACATGTAGTTAGTATAGACAATTAGGCCACATGTAGCTAGTAGCTACCATTTAGTCACATGTATCTAGTAGCGATGATTATGCCACAGGTAGATAGTGACGACAATTAAGTCACATATAGTTAGTAGGGACAATTAAGTCACATGTAGTTAGTAGCTACAATTAGGCCACAGGTATTTAGTAGCGATAATTAGGCCACATGTAGTTAGTAGCTACAATTAGGACACATGTAGATAGTAGTGAAAATAAGGCAAAATGTAGTTAGTAGTGACAGTTATGCCACATGTTGTTAGTAGTGACATTTAGACCACAGTTAGTTAGTAGTGACAATGATGCCACATGTAGTTAGTAGTGAAAATTAGGCCACATGTAGTTAGTAGGGACACTTAAGTCACAGGTAGTTAGTCATGAAAAATAGGCCACATGTAGTTAGTAGCGACAATTAGTTCACATGTAGGTAGTAGTGACAATTAGGCCACAGGTAGTTAGTATGGAAAATTAGGCCATAGGTAGCTAGTGACTACAATTAGTATACATGTATTTAGATGCTAAAATTATGCCACAGGTAGTTAGTAGCGAAAAATTATGCCACATGTAGTTAGTGGTGACAATTAGGCCACATGTAGTTAGTAGGAATAAATAGGCCACATGTAGTTAGTAGGAACAATAAAGCCACATGTAGTTAGTAGTGACAATTAGGCCACATTTAGTTAATAGTGACAATTAGTCCACATGTAGTTAGTAGGAACAATTAGGCCAGAGGTACTTAGCAGCGACAATTTGGCCACATGTAGCTAGTAGAGACAAATAGGTCACAGGTAGTTAGTAGCTAAAATTAGGCGACATGTATTTAGTAGCAATAATTAGGTCACATGTATATAGTTGCGACAATTAGGCCACATGCAGTTAGTAGTGACAATTAGGCCATAGGTAGTTAGTAGCTACACAATGCCACAGGTAGTTAGGTAGTTAGTAGCTACTATTAGGTCACAGGTAGTTAGTAGTGATAATTAGGCCACAGGTAGCTAGTGACTACAATTAGGCTACATGTATTTAGATGCTAAAATTATTAGGACACAGATAGTTAGTAGCGAACAATTATGCCACATGTAGTTAGTAGTGACAATTAAGTCACATGTAGTTAGTAGGAACAATTAGGCCACAGTTAGTTTGTAGTGACAATAATGCCACATGTAGTTAGTAGTGACAATTAGGCCACATGTAGTTAGTGACTACACTTAGAAAACATGTAGTTAGTAGCGACAATTAGGCCACATGTAGTTAGTGGGGATAATTAGACCACAAGTAGTTAGTAGTTACAATTAGTCCACAGGTAGTTAGTGACTACAATTAGGCGACATGTATTTAGTAGCGATAATTAGGTCACATATACATAGTAGCGACAATTAGGCCACAGGTAGTTAGTAGCTGCAATTAGTCCACAGGTAGTTAGTGACTACACTTAAACAGCATGTAGTTAGTAGCGACAATTAGGCCACATGTAACTTGTAATTACAATTAGGTCACATGTACTTAGTAGCGATAATTAGGCCACAGGTAGTTAATGACTGCAATTAGGTCACGTGTTGTTAGTAGTGACAATTAGGTCAGATGCAGTTAGTAGCCACATTTAGGCCACATGTAATTAGTAACGATAATTAGGTCACATGTAGTTAATAGCAACAGTTATGCCACAGGTAGTTACTAGCGACAATTAGGCCACAGATAGTTAGTGATTACAATTAGGCCACAGGTATTTAGTAGGGAAAATTAGACCATAGGTAGCTAGTGACTACAATTAGGCGACATGTATTTAGTAGCGATAATTAGGTCACATATACATAGTAGCGACAATTACACCACAGGTAGTGAGTAGCTAAAAAATGCCACAGGTAGTTAGGTAGTTAGTAGCTACTATTAGGTCACAGGTAGTTAATAGTAACAATTATGCCACAGGTAGTTAGGAGCTACAATATGGCCACATGTAGATAGTAGGAATAATTAGGCCACAGGTAGTTAATAGTGAAAATTAGGCCACATGTAGTTAGTAGTGACAATTATGCCACATGTAGTTAGTAGTGACAATTAGGCCACATGTAGCTATAGGAACAATTAGGCCACAGGTAGTTAGTAGTGATAATTAGGCAACATGTTGTTAGTAGTGACTATTAGGCCACAGGTAGTTAGTAGGGAAAATTAGACCACATATAGCTAGTAGCTACAATTACGTCACATGTAATTAGTGACTACACTTAGGCCACATGTAGTTAGTAGCGAAAATTAGGCCACATGCAATTAGGAGCTACAATTAAGTTACATGTATTTAGTAGCAATAAATAGGCCACAGGTAGTTAGTGACTACAATTAGGCCACATGTATATAGCAACGACAATTAGGCCACATGTAGTTAGTAGCGATAATTAGGTCACAGGTAGTTAGTAGCTAGTTAGGTCACATGTATTTAATAGCGATAATTAGGCCACATGTAGTTAGTAGCAACAAATAGGCCACAGGTAGTTACTGACTACAATTAGGCCACAGTTATTTAGCAGCGACAATTAGGTCACAGGTAGTTAGTGACTACAAATAGGCCACATGTGATTAGTAGCGACAATAATGCCACATGTAGTTATTGACTACAATTAGGCCACAGGTAGTTATTAGCGACAATAATGTCACATGTAGTGAGTAGCTACAATTAGGTCACATATAGCTAGTAGCTACAATAAGACCACATATAGTTAGTAGCTACAATTAGGTCAGATATAGCTAGTAGCTACAATAAGACCACATATAGTTAGTAGCTACAATTAGGTCACATATAGGTAGCTACAATAAGACCACATGTAGTTAGTAGCTACAATTAGGTCACATATAGGTAGTAGCTACAATAAGACCACATATAGTTAGTAGCTACAATTAGGTCACATATAGCTAGTAGCTACAATAATACCACATGTAGTTAGTAGCTACAATTAGGTCACATATATCTAGTAGCTACAATAAGACCACATGTAGTTAGTAGCTACAATTAGGTCACATATAGCTAGTAGCTACACTAAGACCACATGTAGTTAGTAGCTACAATTAGGTCACATATAGGTAGTAGCTACAATTAGGTCACATATAGCTAGTAGCTACAATAAGACCACATGTAGTTAGTAGCTACAATTAGGTCACATATAGTTAGTAGCTACAATAAGACCACATATAGTTAGTAGCTACAATAAGACCACATGTAGCTAATAGCTACAATTATGCTACATGTATCTAGTAGCTACCATAAGACCACAAGTAGTTAGTAGCTACATTTAGGACACAGGTACTAGTAGCTATGATGTAGCTGAAAGAGAAGTTTGAAGATATCAAAGATGTATCCACAAGCCGAATGACAGACAAATACAATAACCCAAAAACAAAAGCGCAAATGCACAAACAATTATCTACAAAACAATACACGGAAAACTAGAGATCGAACAACACGAACTGCACTAAAACCGGGCATGTACTCAGGTGTCCTAAATGTGGCAACGGTAGTTAAATCATAGATTTAAATACAAATACAATATTTTATTTACAAATACAAATTTTGATTTGAAATATATAGGTTTGATTCAGAAGAAGAAATGTAGGTCAAAATGAACATGATTACTTCACAAAACTTGATTTCTCTTCGCTAGAGACATATGACATTATTGGTAGCGTGCTGATATCCACCCCAAGTGTTGGGTTTTCTAGATATCTACATTAGGGTCTGGGATTTCAATCTTAAGCTTACTTATATCTGTATCTGCCGGGTGGACAATAAAAATGGCAGTCACAATATGGATACCCTGACAAGGACAATAAATAACAATAACAAAAACCGTTTCATCCACATTATAGTAGTATTGAATGTATCCCCGATAGAGAGTTAGACACGACAATAGAAATGTGGGAATGTTTGATTGGTATTATAAGATAGGACTAGCATGCATACAAATAGTTTTTTAATTTATTCCTGAAGTACAGCATAAATGTGAGATGTCTTTTGTCAAATTGTCAAACAGTTCAATGGCATGTCTAAATGTCTATTTGAAATGACCAAATAGTGGAATAAATAAGACACACACAAAAGAATGAAATACAAGATGAAAAATGTCTATTACTGTCTACAGACAGGCATCACGAATTTCTTATTAAAAATATGTCTTCAAAACTATGATTGAAAAAAACATTAACAAACATGTCAAATGGGACAATGTTAAAATGATATGGTCACTATGCTCTTTCTCCACGAATTCTTCTGACCAACTGTATGACCTCAGGCATAATAGTTACTATCGTTGCATGGATTGGGATCGTCAAACAAACCTACAAGTTATGCTTCACTGGCTTCCTAAAATGTTCCAATAGCTGCACTCTGAAATCGCAAATCTGTTTTGAAGTCTTGAGTAATTTTCTTCACTAAACGCTGGAAAGACAATTTTCTAATAAACAATTCAGTGGACTTCTGGCATCTCTTGATTTCTCTCAAAGCAACATTACCAGGCCTGCAACGAGGAGGTTTCTTTACACCATCAGTAGATGGAGCACTCTTTCTTGCTGCCTTTGTAGACAACTGTTTCATAGGAGCTTTACCTCCAGTAGATTTTCTAGCGGTCTGCTTAGTTCTAGCCATTGCTTATAACTTCGAAGTAGTTTTGCAATTTACCGCAATGTATTTTTCAACTCTCACAAGCACACACATATCTTTACTTGTACTCACCGAATAGAAAGCATCCAAATACAGCTTTAACAGTAGTTGTTATTGTCAATAAAATCTGTATTGCAAACAATGAACTTAAAACTTCCATAATTTGTCAAATCTTCAGTTTTCTCCTTTAACTTACAACTGAGTCATGGATATATCCATTGTGTTGTGATCTTTAGTCACTAATGCAATATAAGCAGGACAGTACTCTCTAATTCACGTACATTAACCAATCATTAGATGCTAATGGTTATTGGATTGTACACTTTGTGTTCACATATATTATTGTAATATATTTCTAATCTTATTGGCATTTTAGTGAGATTATCTGCTCAAACTAAATGCATTAATATCAATTAACAACTAACTGAACATTCATTACAGTAGCTATGTAACTGGAGACAAAAGTAATCACACATTACTAAATAATACAAGAATTAGAAAGTAATGAGCGATAATTGAAAATATCTGAAAAATTCTAAGAACTGCCTGACACTGTATAATGAATGATAAGTAACAATTAGTATTACGTATATTCCTAAAATAACAAATTGACAATTGTGTTGAGCTAAAGATCACTTATGCAGATCGTTTTGCTTATAATCAAAATATCTTATAAAAAAAACAATAGTATAATACAAAGGTTTCGCATGAAATAACTAGATTGTCCATTATTGATTGACCCTTCGGTTTTCTCTATCATTTATTTATAAATAATTCAATACTACTAACAAAGCAAATATTGCAGTAATCTAATAACTTAAAATCATAAAATAATGTATTATTAATTATCTAACATCACATTTAACATCTAAAGCCAGTAATACGATAGTTTATTTGAAGAGTTAAACGTTGTATCTAAAAAAACCACACACTCAGACTACCAACGTTAAATCAAATGACCCATTATTAATATTATGACATCTACAGTTTGACTTTTATTAATTTATAAATACATAATCTATATTTTTCTGTGTTTTCTCCTCATCTACTTTTCAGTATTATAACATGAATGTATATTGTTTACTAGTAGGATAGAGTTGTTGTTGTTTCATATGTGCAGATAATTTGTAACAGTTTAAACAAGGAAAACCAGATATATTAAAAAATGAAGCACTGGATAAAACAACAGTTTGTTTACAATATACAAATGTATATGTATATTCCTGAATTGTACGTGAATGTATAAATAGGTTTTACAACATGGGCATTGTCCTGGTTAATAAGTTTATTACTACGTGATTTAACGTATATTATATTCCCTTTTGATTTCATTGGTATCTTACACACTTTTCCTGGAAAGAGATTGTTCAATTGTGTAAATTTACCTAGAAATAGAGAGATCAACTACTCACGCATTAAGGCTAGCACGAATTTGATATTATTGATTTAGTGTCTTACTTAAGGTAGAAAACTGTAATTAAATTACATCTAGTAACTTGTTGTTCTCTAAAGATTGGTGGGGAACTGTTTGTAATAACAAGGAAATTGATAGTGTAACTTGCATATTCATATTTGTGAATATCCAAATTACATACAAAATGATAAAGATACAAACATGTTTCAATCACATTTACATTTTTTCTAAGCTTATAAGACTTATTTTCTCTTTTTTGTTTTACACCGTTTTAACGGCTCATCATTCTTATGGTCTTTTTTTCATAATGATAATTTTAATTTTGATCATATTTAAGTTAACTTAAGCTGAACACCACGCTTAGCTATAAATAATTACTACAAGAAAAACTTGTGAAGAAATGCATATTATTCTGTGTAAGACCATTGGATAATGAATGATCGCTATTTAATAATAAAAGAAAAGTATTATATATAGATCATAGTCCACACTATTCATAAATTTCCAGTGAGAGTGAAAGATAGCCAATTCATATATATTTGTAACTATATTTCTAAACATGAGTATTAAATAGATGGTACCCGTAGCCTCATCCTAGTTATGGGCCAATAGGTTCTTGTCTAGAAAGTTTTGTGGTGACATGCTTCAACACTTGAACTGACGCAGTACTGTAGATGCTGGACCTCTCATGACGTATAAAATAGCAATAGGAAAAGTAGCTATTAATATAAAAAAAAGATAAACTGAAGCCATCCTTAAGAAAATCATTACACGTGCATTCCCTATTTTCATTATCCCTCTTTGTAAAACTCAGCAAAAGTCAATATTTGTTTTCCTTCGTACTCTATCTGATTTTTCAACAGTCAGGTGCTGCTGCCTTTGACATACATAATCTTCAACTTTTTAAAGGAAATCAATATTTGGTAGAAGAAGTATCAACGACTTGTTTCACTTCAATAAGGAAACGAACTGGTTATGGAATTTTTGTTTTAGCCAACAAACTGTGATAAACAAGCTGAGATTTCCATTAAGCGACCAATACACAATGTTATGAGATGAAAACAGTTCACTAAGCCTAAGAATATTTGCATTCATCTGACAGTAATATGGCAAGTATTTTGTTCTTTCATTGTTGAAAAAGCTGCATTTCATTACATAATGAAATTCATCGCCTATGTCATTTAAGTCGGACAATCTATTATATTTGGATATATTGTACCGCCTTTACGTCTCCCCTTGTAATCGGTGACCACTGTATATAATTTTACAAAATGCATATATATTATTTACTGATAATAAAAACAAATATATTTCAAAGACTATTTCCGTTTTAATTTTTGCTTATAATAAAGTCCCTTGATGACATGCCCATTTCTGTTCAACATTTTTGTTTGAATTGATCTTTTAATCGTTGTTCAACACTTGATACTATCCGCTCTTTAGGATATAAACTTTGGCTATACCATATGATCAACATGCCACAGTTATCAAAAATACATTTGATAAAGGATAGCCATTCACATTCAAACCCGTAATTAATAAAATTGATATATAGCTATTTGTACAGCAATGATGATATCTTATGATCATGGCCGTCCAACAGGCGACACCAAGCACTTATCGTGCGTAATTTGACTTTCATGGAAATAGGATATCTTCCTAATTTTCCATATATACAGCATACCATTTGGAATTGACCGTTTTAATCGTAGCAAATGCTTACTAATTCATAAATGTAATTTTACAATAAGATCTAAATTCTGAAATTCCCACACGTCCGAGCCATACAAAAGTATGGGAACAATACCTTTGTAAAGCATTTCAAGCTGACATTCAATATTATACAAATATAGCCTTCCATTGAAGTCAATACATGGATTTATAGATCTATAAATATATATTAACCGAGGACGAAGTCCGAGGTCAATATATATTTTTAGGTCTATAAATCCATTTATTATACAGCTATAATTTTAATCCAATCAAAAACACCCATTTAAAACATGTGAACGTACATTATTTTTTCCGTATTGTACAACCGGAAGCCATATTTTTTCCGTATCGGACGTCCCGATAACTCCGTATTTTTTTCGTATTGTACATTATGTAAGGGAAGTAACCCGTTGATTTTTGTCGTCTGCTAGTAAATGATGGAACATTCAATGTTAACATTAATATACAATCAAATTAACTTGTTCGATATTTAACAGTTTGAGGGAAAAAAAAGAAATTTATTTAGAATAATTGTTGATCAGTTATTTTGCTGTTTTTAATTAATTTTTAGAGTTTACGAAATCTGTATTGATACAGAACATTTTCCTAGTGAAATACTGTTGTGCAGTTGTTCTATTTAGACTGTATTAAAAGCTAAACATAAAATTGTTGTTATAGTATTGATCATTTCAGCTGTATAATAAATAGGTCATTATACAGTGTTATGTACAATATGGAACATAACACTGTATAATAACTTATTAGTATTGACCGAAATGGTAGGCTATAATTGTTTTATCATTTTTCAATATTATTATTTAAATATTTAAATTTTGAAATTTTATGAAAACTGAAATTTTTGAAACTTTTTTGAAAATTTTATCATTTCGAAATCTTTTGGAAATTTTTAAATCATGACATTTTTGAAAGTTTGAATTTTTTTTTTATTTTTTGAATATTTTGAACTTTAAAATTTTGAACTTTAAAAAAAAAAATATTTTATAATTTTGAAATTTTTTGAAAATTTTGATATTTTTTTTTATATTGCATGGGTGTTACTATAATTTATTATTACTCTTCATGTAAGAAACTTTCACTATAATTGACATGATATTATCGACACAATTTTACAAAGAATAAATAGCGTCGTTGTACTATGCACTCGCATAGTACTATTGTTGGAGTCATTACTATGCTGATGGGCGGAGCTTAGAACAATGTTACGTCATTTAAATAGGCGGGGTCTAAACCGGATCACCTGAACGCTTTTAACAGTGTACAATTTACAATGTATTATACGTTTTTCTTTAACGTTGATGCTGTCGTCTGTCAAAACAATGGCCAGTTCCAGGTTTGGGAATTAAATATTTGACAGTTCATTGTTATTGTTGAAATTAAATATTTCTTGAATTTAAATGAATATGATTTTCCAATCTTTATACTATCAATACATTTTAGACAAATTTCATTTTTTTAAATCACCAAAGACATTCAGAGTATAAAATCACCAAAGACATTCAGAGTAATAATAACAATAATATTGTGTTGTCCATGTTATATGCCGAAATATGTCCCAAGGTTAGAAGGCATAATGCACGACCCGGAATACGAAATATGTCCCAAAGTTAGAAGGCATAATGCACGACCCGGATAAACTGACCATTCATTTTCAATATCTGAATTAATGGATTTAAATCCCTTAGAATTAGCATTTTCTAGATACCCTTGCAAATCATTTGAATACAGTGAAAAAGATAAATTTGATAGGTTTTCACTTTGCTTAACAACTATATCATTCGCAAAAATATGAGAAACACTGTTGGCATGAACAATACGGAATATTACATCACTATAGATGTCTTGAATAATTAAGAAATTGACCATTTACATTATTAATAATAAGGAGGAGTAACCTTGCTGGAAGACGGTGTCAGTCTATCATTTAGAAGACGGTGTCAGTCTATAATTTAGAAGACGGTGTCAATCTATCATTTAGAAGACGGTGTCAGTCTATCATTTAGAAGACGCTGTCAGTCTATCATTTAGAAGACGGTATCAGTCTATCATTTAGAAGACAGTGTCAGTCTATCATTTAGAAGACGGTGTCAGTCCATCATTTAGAAGACGGTGTAAGTCTATCATTTAGAAGACGGTGTCAGTCTATCATTTAGAAGACGGTGTCAGTCTATCATTTAGAAGACGGTGTCAGTCTATCATTTAGAAGACGGTGTCAGTCTATCATTTAGATAACGGTGTCAGTCTATCATTTAGAAGACGGTGTCAGTCTATCATTTAGAAGACAGTGTCAGTCTATCATTTAGATGACGGTGTCAGTCTATCATTTAGAAGATGGTGTCAGTCTATCATTTAGAAGACGGTATCAGTCTATCATTTAGAAGACGGTATCAGTCTATCATTTAGAAGACGGTGTCAGTCTATCATTTAGAAGACGGTATCAGTCTATCATTTAGAAGACGGTGTCAGTCTATCATTTAGAAGACGGTGTCAGTCTATCATTTAGAAGACGATGTCAGTCTATCATTTAGAAGACAGTGTCAGTCTATCATTTAGAAGACGATGTCAGTCTATCATTTAGAAGACGGTGTCAGTCTATCATTTAGAAGACGGTGTCAGTCTATCATTTAGAAGACGGTGTCAGTCTATCATTTAGAAGACGGTATCAGTCTATCATTTAGAAGACGGTGTCAGTCTATCATTTAGAAGACGGTATCAGTCTATCATTTAGAAGACGGTGTCAGTCTATCATTTAGATGACGGTGTCAGTCTATCATTTAGAAGACGATATCAGTCTATCATTTAGAAGACGGTATCAGTCTATCATTTAGAAGACGGTGTCAGTCTATCATTTAGAAGACGGTGTCAGTCTATCATTTAGAAGACAGTGTCAGTCTATCATTTAGAAGACGGTGTCAGTCCATCATTTAGAAGACGGTGTAAGTCTATCATTTAGAAGACGGTGTCAGTCTATCATTTAGAAGACGGTGTCAGTCTATCATTTAGAAGACGGTGTCAGTCTATCATTTAGAAGACGGTGTCAGTCTATCATTTAGATAACGGTGTCAGTCTATCATTTAGAAGACGGTGTCAGTCTATCATTTAGAAGACAGTGTCAGTCTATCATTTAGATGACGGTGTCAGTCTATCATTTAGAAGATGGTGTCAGTCTATCATTTAGAAGACGGTATCAGTCTATCATTTAGAAGACGGTATCAGTCTATCATTTAGAAGACGGTGTCAGTCTATCATTTAGAAGACGGTATCAGTCTATCATTTAGAAGACGGTGTCAGTCTATCATTTAGAAGACGGTGTCAGTCTATCATTTAGAAGACGATGTCAGTCTATCATTTAGAAGACAGTGTCAGTCTATCATTTAGAAGACGATGTCAGTCTATCATTTAGAAGACGGTGTCAGTCTATCATTTAGAAGACGGTGTCAGTCTATCATTTAGAAGACGGTGTCAGTCTATCATTTAGAAGACGGTATCAGTCTATCATTTAGAAGACGGTGTCAGTCTATCATTTAGAAGACGGTATCAGTCTATCATTTAGAAGACGGTGTCAGTCTATCATTTAGATGACGGTGTCAGTCTATCATTTAGAAGACGATATCAGTCTATCATTTAGAAGACGGTATCAGTCTATCATTTAGAAGACGGTGTCAGTCTATCATTTAGAAGACGGTGTCAGTCTATCATTTAGAAGACAGTGTCAGTCTATCATTTAGAAGACGGTGTCAGTCTATCATTTAGAGGACGGTGTCAGTCTATCATTTAGAAGACGGTGTCAGTCTATCATTTAGAAGACGGTATCAGTCTATCATTTAGAAGACAGTGTCAGTCTATCATTTAGAAGACGGTGTCAGTCTATCATTTAGAAGACGGTGTCAGTCTATCATTTAGATGACGGTGTCAGTCTATCATTTAGAAGACGGTGTCAGTCTATCATTTAGAAGACGGTGTCAGTCTATCATTTAGAAGACGGTGTCAGTCTATCATTTAGAAGACTGTGTCAGTCTATCATTTAGAAGACTGTGTCAGTCTATCATTTAGAAGACGGTGTCAGTCTATCATTTAGAAGACGGTGTCAATCTATCATTTAGAAGACAGTGTCAGTCTATCATTTAGAAGACGGTGTCAGTCTATCATTTAGAAGACTGTGTCAGTCTATCATTTAGAAGACAGTGTCAGTCTATCATTTATAAGACGGTGTCAGTCTATCATTTAGAAGACGGTGTCAGTCTATCATTTAGATGACGGTGTCAGTCTATCAATTAGATGACTGTGTCAGTCTATCATTTAGAAGACAGTGTCAGTCTATCATTTAGAAGACGGTGTCAGTCTATCATTTAGAAGACGGTGTCAGTCTATCATTTAGAAGACGGTGTCAGTCTATCATTTAGAAGACGGTGTCAGTCTATCATTTAGAAGACAGTGTCAGTCTATCATTTAGATGACGGTGTCGGTCTATCATTTAGAAGACGGTGTCAGTCTATCATTTAGAAGACGGTGTCAGTCTATCATTTAGAAGACAGTGTCAGTCTATCATTTAGATGACGGTGTCGGTCTATCATTTAGAAGACGGTGTCAGTCTATCATTTAGAAGACGGTGTCAGTCTATCATTTAGAAGACGGTGTCAGTCTATCATTTAGAAGACGGTGTCAGTCTATCATTTAGAAGACGGTGTCAGTCTATCATTTAGAAGACGGTGTCAGTCTATCAATTAGATGACGGTGTCAGTCTATCATTTAGAAGACAGTGTCAGTCTATCATTTAGAAGACAGTGTCAGTCTATCATTTAGAAGACGGTGTCAGTCTATCATTTAGGAGACGGTGTCAGTCTATCATTTAGAAGACGGTGTCAGTCTATCATTTAGAAGACGGTGTCAGTCTATCATTTAGAAGACAGTGTCAGTCTATCATTTAGAAGATGATGTCAGTCTATCATTTAGAAGACGGTGTCAGTCTATCATTTAGAAGACGGTGTCAGTCTATCATTTAGAAGACGGTGTCAGTCTATCATTTAGAAGACGGTGTCAGTCTATCATTTAGAAGACGGTGTCAGTCTATCATTTAGAACACAGTGTCAGTCTATCATTTAGAAGACGGTGTCAGTCTATCATTTAGAAGACGGTGTCAGTCTATCAATTAGATGACGGTGTCAGTCTATCATTTAGAAGACGGTGTCAGTCTATCATTTAGATGACGGTGTCGGTCTATCATTTAGAAGACGGTGTCAGTCTATCATTTAGAAGACGGTGTCAGTCTATCATTTAGAAGACAGTGTCAGTCTATCATTTAGATGACGGTGTCGGTCTATCATTTAGAAGACGGTGTCAGTCTATCATTTAGAAGACGGTGTCAGTCTATCATTTAGAAGACGGTGTCAGTCTATCATTTAGAAGACGGTGTCAGTCTATCATTTAGAAGACGGTGTCAGTCTATCAATTAGATGACGGTGTCAGTCTATCATTTAGAAGACAGTGTCAGTCTATCATTTAGAAGACAGTGTCAGTCTATCATTTAGAAGACGGTGTCAGTCTATCATTTAGAAGACAGTGTCAGTCTATCATTTAGAAGACGGTGTCAGTCTATCATTTAGAAGACGGTGTCAGTCTATCATTTAGAAGACAGTGTCAGTCTATCATTTAGAAGATGATGTCAGTCTATCATTTAGAAGACGGTATCAGTCTATCATTTAGAAGACGGTGTCAGTCTATCATTTAGAAGACGGTATCAGTCTATCATTTAGAAGACGGTGTCAGTCTATCATTTAGAAGACGGTGTCAGTCTATCATTTAGAAGACGATGTCAGTCTATCATTTAGAAGACAGTGTCAGTCTATCATTTAGAAGACGATGTCAGTCTATCATTTAGAAGACGGTGTCAGTCTATCATTTAGAAGACGGTGTCAGTCTATCATTTAGAAGACGGTGTCAGTCTATCATTTAGAAGACGGTGTCAGTCTATCATTTAGAACACAGTGTCAGTCTATCATTTAGAAGACGGTGTCAGTCTATCATTTAGAAGACGGTGTCAGTCTATCATTTAGAAGACGGTGTCAGTCTATCAATTAGATGACGGTGTCAGTCTATCATTTAGAAGACGGTGTCAGTCTATCATTTAGAAGACGGTGTCAGTCTATCATTTAGATGACGGTGTCAGTCTATCATTTAGAAGACTGTGTCAGTCTATCATTTAGAAGACTGTGTCAGTCTATCATTTAGAAGACAGTGTCAGTCTATCATTTAGAAGACGGTGTCAGTCTATCATTTAGAAGACGGTGTCAGTCTATCAATTAGAAGACGGTGTCAGTCTATCATTTAGAAGACGGTGTCAGTCTATCATTTAGAAGACGGTGTCAGTCTATCATTTAGGAGACGGTGTCAGTCTATCATTTAGGAGATGGTGTCAGTCTATCATTTAGAAGATGGTGTCAGTCTATCATTTAGAAGACGGTGTCAGTCTATCATTTAGATGACGGTGTCAGTCTATCATTTAGAAGACGGTATCAGTCTATCATTTAGAAGACGGTGTCAGTCTATCATTTAGATGACGGTGTCAGTCTATCAATTAGATGACGGTGTCAGTCTATCATTTAGAAGACGGTGTCAGTCTATCATTTAGAAGACGGTGTCAGTCTATCATTTAGATGACGGTGTCAGTCTATCATTTAGAAGACGGTGTCAGTCTATCATTTAGAAGACAGTATCAGTCTATCATTTAGAAGACGGTGTCAGTCTATCATTTAGAAGACGGTGTCAGTCTATCATTTAGAAGACGGTGTCAGTCTATCATTTAGAAGACGATGTCAGTCTATCATTTAGAAGACAGTGTCAGTCTATCATTTAGAAGACGATGTCAGTCTATCATTTAGAAGACGGTGTCAGTCTATCATTTAGAAGACTGTGTCAGTCTATCATTTAGAAGACGGTATCAGTCTATCATTTAGAAGACAGTGTCAGTCTATCATTTAGAAGACGGTATCAGTCTATCATTTAGAAGACGGTGTCAGTCTATTATTTAGATGACGGTGTCAGTCTATCATTTAGAAGACGGTGTCAGTCTATCATTTAGATGACGGTGTCAGTCTATCATTTAGATGACGGTATCAGTCTATCATTTAGAAGACAGTGTCAGTCTATCATTTAGAAGACGATGTCAGTCTATCATTTAGAAGACGGTGTCAGTCTATCATTTAGAAGACGGTGTCAGTCTATCATTTAGAAGACGGTGTCAGTCTATCATTTAGATGACGGTGTCAGTCTATCATTTAGAAGACGGTGTCAGTCTATCATTTAGAAGACGGCGTCAGTCTATCATTTAGAAGACGGTATCAGTCTATCATTTAGATGACGGTGTCAGTCTATCATTTAGAAGACGGTGTCAGTCTATCATTTAGATGACGGTGTCAGTCTATCATTTAGAAGACGGTGTCAGTCTATCATTTATAAGACGGTGTCAGTCTATCATTTAGAAGACGGTGTCAGTCTATCATTTAGAAGACGGTGTCAGTCTATCATTTAGAAGACGGTGTCAGTCTATCATTTAGAAGACGTATCAGTCTATCATTTAGAAGACGGTGTCAGTCTATCATTTAGAAGACGGTGTCAGTCTATCATTTAGATGACGGTGTCAGTCTATCATTTAGAAGACGGTGTCAGTCTATCATTTAGAAGACGGTGTCAGTCTATCATTTAGAAGACGGTATCAGTCTATCATTTAGATGACGGTGTCAGTCTATCATTTAGAAGACGGTGTCAGTCTATCATTTAGATGACGGTGTCAGTCTATCATTTAGAAGACGGTGTCAGTCTATCATTTATAAGACGGTGTCAGTCTATCATTTAGAAGACCGTGTCAGTCTATCATTTAGAAGACGGTGTCAGTCTATCATTTAGAAGACGGTGTCAGTCTATCATTTAGATAACGGGGTCAGTCTATCATTTAGAAGACGTGTCAGTCTATCATTTAGAAGACGGTGTCAGTCTATCATTTAGATGACGGTGTCAGTCTATCATTTAGAAGATGATGTCAGTCTATCATTTAGAAGACGGTGTGATTTTCATTTAATACAAAAAAAGCTATCTACATAATGAGTTAATCTATCATTTAGAATAAATAACAAAATTAGTTCTCCTTGTAAAACCCATCACACCTCTATAAGTATTAGTTCTCCTTGTAAAACCCATCACACCTCTATAAGTATTAGTTCTCCTTGTAAAACCCATCACACCTCTATAAGTATTAGTTCTCCTTGGAAAACCCATCACACCTCTATAAGTATTAGTTCTCCTTGTAAAACCCATCACACCTCTATAAGTATTAGTTCTCCTTGTAAAACCCATCACACCTCTATAAGTATTAGTTCTCCTTGTAAAACCCATCACACCTCTATAAGTATTAGTTCTCTTTGTAAAACCCATCACACCTCTATAAGTATTAGTTCTCCTTGTAAAACCCATCACACCTCTATAAGTATTAGTTCTCCTTGTAAAACCCATCACACCTCTATAAGTATTAGTTCTCCTTGGAAAACCCATCACACCTCTATAAGTATTAGTTCTCCTTGTAAAACCCATCACACCTCTATAAGTATTAGTTCTCCTTGTAAAACCCATCACACCTCTATAAGTATTAGTTCTCCTTGCAAAACCCATCACAACTCTATAAGTATTAGTTCTCCTTGTAAAACCCATCACACCTCTATAAGTATTAGTTCTCCTTGTAAAACCCATCACACCTCTATAAGTATTAGTTCTCCTTGTAAAACCCATCACAGCTCTATAAGTATTAGTTCTCCTTGTAAAACCCATCACACCTCTATAAGTATTAGTTCTCCTTGTAAAACCCATCACACTTCTATAAGTATTAGTTCTCCGTGTAAAACCCATCACACTTCTATAAGTATTAGTTCTCCTTGTGAAACCCATCACACCTCTCTAAGTATTAGTTCTCCTTGTAAAACCCATCACACCTCTATAAGTATTAGTTCTCCTTGTAAAACCCATCACACCTCTATAAGTATTAGTTCTCCTTGTAAAACCCATCACACCTCTATAAGTATTAGTATTCTTTGTAAAACCCATCACACCTTTATAAGTATTAGTTCTCCTTGTAAAACCCATCACACCTCTATAAGTATTAGTTCTCCTTGTAAAACCCATCACACCTCTATAAGTATTAGTTCTCCTTGGAAAACCCATCACACCTCTATAAGTATTAGTTCTCCTTGTAAAACCCATCACACCTCTATAAGTATTAGTTCTCCTTGTAAAACCCATCACACCTCTATAAGTATTAGTTCTCCTTGTAAAACCCATCACACCTCTATAAGTATTAGTTCTCCTTGTAAAACCCATCACACCTCTATAAGTATTAGTTCTCCTTGTAAAACCCATCACACCTCTATAAGTATTAGTTCTCCTTGTAAAACCCATCACACCTCTATAAGTATTAGTTCTCCTTGCAAAACCCATCACACCTCTATAAGTATTAGTTCTCCTTGTAAAACCCATCACACCTCTATAAGTATTAGTTCTCCTTGTAAAACCCATCACACCTCTATAAGTATTAGTTCTCCTTGCAAAACCCATCACACCTCTATAAGTATTAGTTCTCCTTGTAAAACCCATCACACCTCTATAAGTATTAGTTCTCCTTGTAAAACCCATCACACCTCTATAAGTATTAGTTCTCCTTGTAAAACCCATCACACCTCTATAAGTATTAGTTCTCCTTGTAAAACCCATCACACTTCTATAAGTATTAGTTCTCCTTGTAAAACCCATCACACTTCTATAAGTATTAGTTCTCCTTGTAAAACCCATCACACCTCTATAAGTATTAGTTCTCCTTGTAAAACCCATCACACCTCTATAAGTATTAGTTCTCCTTGTAAAACCCATCACACCTCTATAAGTATTAGTTCTCCTTGTAAAACCCATCACACCTCTATTAGTGTTAGTTCTCCTTGTAAAACCCATCACACCTCTATAAGTATTAGTTCTCCTTGTAAAACCCATCACACTTCTATAAGTATTAGTTCTCCTTGTAAAACCCATCACACTTCTATAAGTATTAGTTCTCCGTGTAAAACCCATCACACTTCTATAAGTATTAGTTCTCCGTGTGAAACCCATCACACCTCTATAAGTATTAGTTCTCCTTGTAAAACCCATCACACCTCTATAAGTATTAGTTCTCCTTGTAAAACCCATCACACCTCTATAAGTATTAGTTCTCATTGTAAAACCCATGACATCTCTATAAGTATTAGTTCTCCTTGTAAAACCCATCACACCTCTATAAGTATTAGTTCTCCTTGTAAAACCCATCACACTTCTATAAGTATTAGTTCTCCTTGTAAAACCCATCACACCTCTATAAGTATTAGTTCTCCTTGTAAAACCCATCACACCTCTATAAGTATTAGTTCTCCTTGTAAAACCCATCACACCTCTATGAGTATTAGTTCTCTTTGTAAAACCCATCACATCTCTATAAGTATTAGTTCTCCTTGTAAAACCCATCACACCTCTATAAGTATTAGTTCTCCTTGTAAAACCCATCACATCTCTATAAGTATTAGTTCTCCTTGTAAAACCCATCACACCTCTATAAGTATTAGTTCTCCTTGTAAAACCCATCACACCTCTATAAGTATTAGTTCTCCTTGTAAAACCCATCACACCTCTATAAGTATTAGTTCTCCTTGTAAAACCCATCACATCTCTATAAGTATTAGTTCTCCTTGTAAAACCCATCACACCTCTATAAGTATTAGTTCTCCTTGTAAAACCCATCACATCTCTATAAGTATTAGTTCTCCGTGTAAAACCCATCACATTTCTATAAGTATTAGTTCTCCGTGTAAAACCCATCACACCTCTATAAGTATTAGTTCTCCGTGTAAAACCCATCACACTTCTATAAGTATTAGTTCTCCTTGTAAAACCCATGACATCTCTATAAGTATTAGTTCTCCTTGTAAAACCCATCACACCTCTATAAGTATTAGTTCTCCTTGTAAAACCCATCACATCTCTATAAGTATTAGTTTTCCTTGTAAAACCCATCACACCTCTATAAGTATTAGTTCTCCTTGTAAAACCCATCACACTTCTATAAGTATTAGTTCTCCTTGTAAAACCCATCACACTTCTATAAGTATTAGTTCTCCGTGTAAAACCCATCACACTTCTATAAGTATTAGTTCTCCGTGTGAAACCCATCACACCTCTATAAGTATTAGTTCTCCTTGTAAAACCCATCACACCTCTATAAGTATTAGTTCTCCTTGTAAAACCCATCACACCTCTATAAGTATTAGTTCTCATTGTAAAACCCATGACATCTCTATAAGTATTAGTTCTCCTTGTAAAACCCATCACACCTCTATAAGTATTAGTTCTCCTTGTAAAACCCATCACACTTCTATAAGTATTAGTTCTCCTTGTAAAACCCATCACATCTCTATAAGTATTAGTTCTCCTTGTAAAACCCATCACACCTCTATAAGTATTAGTTCTCCTTGTAAAACCCATCACACCTCTATGAGTATTAGTTCTCTTTGTAAAACCCATCACATCTCTATAAGTATTAGTTCTCCTTGTAAAACCCATCACACCTCTATAAGTATTAGTTCTCCTTGTAAAACCCATCACATCTCTATAAGTATTAGTTCTCCTTGTAAAACCCATCACACCTCTATAAGTATTAGTTCTCCTTGTAAAACCCATCACACCTCTATAAGTATTAGTTCTCCTTGTAAAACCCATCACACCTCTATAAGTATTAGTTCTCCTTGTAAAACCCATCACACCTCTATAAGTATTAGTTCTCCTTGTAAAACCCATCACACCTCTATAAGTATTAGTTCTCCCTGTAAAACCCATCACACCTCTATAAGTATTAGTTCTCCTTGTAAAACCCATCACACCTCTATAAGTATTAGTTCTCCGTGTAAAACCCATCACATTTCTATAAGTATTAGTTCTCCGTGTAAAACCCATCACACCTCTATAAGTATTAGTTCTCCGTGTAAAACCCATCACACTTCTATAAGTATTAGTTCTCCTTGTAAAACCCATCACACCTCTATAAGTATTAGTTCTCCTTGTAAAACCCATCACACCTCTATAAGTATTAGTTCTCCTTGTAAAACCCATCACACCTCTATAAGTATTAGTTCTCCTTGTAAAACCCATGACATCTCTATAAGTATTAGTTCTCCTTGTAAAACCCATCACACCTCTATAAGTATTAGTTCTCCTTGTAAAACCCATCACATCTCTATAAGTATTAGTTTTCCTTGTAAAACCCATCACACCTCTATAAGTATTAGTTCTCCTTGTAAAACCCATCACACTTCTATAAGTATTAGTTCTCCTTGTAAAACCCATCACACTTCTATAAGTATTAGTTCTCCGTGTAAAACCCATCACACTTCTATAAGTATTAGTTCTCCGTGTGAAACCCATCACACCTCTATAAGTATTAGTTCTCCTTGTAAAACCCATCACACCTCTATAAGTATTAGTTCTCCTTGTAAAACCCATCACACCTCTATAAGTATTAGTTCTCATTGTAAAACCCATGACATCTCTATAAGTATTAGTTCTCCTTGTAAAACCCATCACACCTCTATAAGTATTAGTTCTCCTTGTAAAACCCATCACACTTCTATAAGTATTAGTTCTCCTTGTAAAACCATCACACCTCTATAAGTATTAGTTCTCCTTGTAAAACCCATCACACCTCTATAAGTATTAGTTCTCCTTGTAAAACCCATCACACCTCTATGAGTATTAGTTCTCTTTGTAAAACCCATCACATCTCTATAAGTATTAGTTCTCCTTGTAAAACCCATCACACCTCTATAAGTATTAGTTCTCCTTGTAAAACCCATCACATCTCTATAAGTATTAGTTCTCCTTGTAAAACCCATCACACCTCTATAAGTATTAGTTCTCCTTGTAAAACCCATCACACCTCTATAAGTATTAGTTCTCCTTGTAAAACCCATCACACCTCTATAAGTATTAGTTCTCCTTGTAAAACCCATCACACCTCTATAAGTATTAGTTCTCCTTGTAAAACCCATCACACCTCTATAAGTATTAGTTCTCCCTGTAAAACCCATCACACCTCTATAAGTATTAGTTCTCCTTGTAAAACCCATCACACCTCTATAAGTATTAGTTCTCCGTGTAAAACCCATCACACCTCTATAAGTATTAGTTCTCCGTGTAAAACCCATCACACCTCTATAAGTATTAGTTCTCCTTGTAAAACCCATCACACCTCTATAAGTATTAGTTCTCCTTGTAAAACCCATCACACCTCTATAAGTATTAGTTCTCCTTGTAAAACCCATCACACCTCTATAAGTATTAGTTCTCCTTGTAAAGCCCATCACACCTCTATAAGTATTAGTTCTCCTTGCAAAACCCATCACACCTCTATAAGTATTAGTTCTCCGTGTAAAACCCATCACACCTCTATAAGTATTAGTTCTCCTTGTAAAACCCATCACACCTCTATAAGTATTAGTTCTCCTTGTAAAACCCATCACACCTCTATAAGTATTAGTTCTCCTTGTAAAACCCATCACACCTCTATAAGTATTAGTTCTCCGTGTAAAACCCATTACACTTCTATAAGTATTAGTTCTCCGTGTAAAACCCATCACACCTCTATAAGTATTAGTTCTCCTTGTAAAACCCATCACACCTCTATAAGTATTAGTTCTCCTTGTAAAACCCATCACACCTCTATAAGTATTAGTTCTCCTTGTAAAACCCATCACACCTCTATAAGTCTTAGTTCTCCTTGTAAAACCCATCACACCTCTATAAGTATTAGTTCTCCTTGTAAAACCCATCACACCTCTATAAGTATTAGTTCTCCGTGTAAAACCCATCACACCTCTATAAGTATTAGTTCTCCTTGTAAAACCCATCACACCTCTATAAGTATTAGTTCTCCGTGTAAAACCCATCACACCTCTATAAGTATTAGTTCTCCTTGTAAAACCCATCACACCTCTATAAGTATTAGTTCTCCGTGTAAAACCCATCACACCTCTATAAGTATTAGTATTTTTTGTATTTAATGTACACGTATATACTTGATAATTGAGGTATTAATATGTATTTACTTTATATTAATTTGAACTCTCTCACTCTCACCTTTACAACATTGGTTTAGAGAATTAAAGTTATTATTATAATAGAAGTAAGAAACAGATAAGAATTGAAAGGTCTATAATTTTTTGGAACTGATTTAAATCCTTTATCTTTAAAAATGTCGAAGTAATTCCTCCGACAAGATAGCTGTATAAAAAATATGGTTAAAAAGCTATACATAAACATCAATCATAGTATGAAGAGAACAAGCAATATATTTATTGAGCATTATATCATCACCTGGCGATTTCGCTTTGTAGTGTCTTTAAAGAGAAGTCAGAATTTAAAGAATCGTTGAATTCTTCGTTTATTGCATCAGAATTGATATAATTTAAATGATATAGTTATCGTCGAACTTTTTGTGATTTTTTTGTTTTTGATTGTTTCGTCTTATTACTCAGCCGCTGATCCAGGATTTTACATTAGGGGGGGGGGGCGCACTTCTTGGCGATGGGTTTGGGGCCCTAGGTCCCCAGGGGAACGCCCGGTGGGTAGACTGGGGGAGGGGCGAAGCCCCCCCCCCCCCCCCCCGCAAGCTCCTGGGAATTAGAAAATATTGGACCTCTTTTCTGAACTGAAATTGATTAAAATTGTACCATGTCACTGTGCGGTATGATGCTTCACATTTAAGGTACGTACAATGAAGTATGATATTTTACTCATGACGTAAGGCCTTGTTACGATGTCAATATGAAGAACAGCAATCAAAGGCTTTTGCTTGTTCCAGGAAAATAGATGTGATTTTGTACAATGCACATTACCCTATATCCCTTCGCTCAAAAGAGAAAGAACTAATTCGTATATTTGAAATAGTATTAGGAAGGGGGAAATGAACATGTCTCAAACAGAATGGAAAAGAACAGGGGGAAAATATTCACAACTTAACGCCGCATGCATGACCAGTTTCAGAAAACTGTGACGTCTGCTTTAAAATTGATCAATAATTGGTAATCCTAGGGAAGATTTATATATTACATGTACAAACAAATAGATCAGGAAATAAAAAAAATTGCAAAAAATGACCAAACCGAAATTATATTAAGCACATATAAACAGAACACATACACATTGTCCAGTCACGCCAATCCATTTTATTGTGTTTTTTTAGAGGGGGGGGGGGTGGGGGGGGGCGTCGGGTGTGCCCCTGCCTGGATCCGCGCCTGGTTCTATCTAAAGATACTTTCATCCATAACACTTGTATAATAAACTTCACTTTGCCTTAGTCGCTCTTTAAAAATAGTAAAGCCGTAATGTTTACACAACCATTGAGAGTTTCTTGTCATGCATTAAATATGACAGTAAAGTAAAATGTCAGTAAACTATGAAAGTAATATGTCTTATTTCAATGAAAAATACTATGGATAACAAACACAAATTTTAAAAAGTTACTTGTTGTCCCAGGTATAATAAAAATTAAAAAAGAAAACGAATCTTCGTCCCTTAGTTTATGTCGGATGGCATGGCCCCACGCCGCCTATAAAGTTTGTATGTTCTCTCTGTAATATTTTGAATTTGTTTTGAACATTTTCACACTGCAGGATACACAAAAAATACGTAATTTTTCGGTAAAATACACTCTGTTAAAAAAAGAACGCATAAAGGGATTTTAGGTATTTTAATACATGTATCTTAAATCAAAATTTTTCAGTTACACTTTTAGATATCGACTCAGAATGTTTATTATTGAAAAATTAACAGTCCATACTTCAGAGGATAAGTAAAAAAAGTCAGTTTATCACACTTCCGTCACATTAATGTTAGTACCGTGTATGACCACCTCGCGCGGCCAACACTGCTCTGCACCTCCTCGGCATAGACTCAATCAAATTTCTCACATGGTTTCTTGGTATTGTTCGCCATTCCTGTTGCAACATTTGGCGGAGTTGATCGAGGGTCTGAGGTGGAGGTTGTCGTTGGCGCACACGTTTATCCAGCTGATCCCATAGGATGTTCTGCTCAAGGTAGTCCATTGCTACACGCGTTGTGTGTGGCCTAGCGTTGTCCAGTTGGAATAACTCCCTCTGTCGGTCAATTACGTGCATGTGGTGAGGTTGGAGAATTTCCTTTCTGCACCTAACAGTTGATACATTGCCCGAGACATGCACTAGGCCTGTTTTGCGGTCATTTGAGATAGCCGCCCACATCATGACACCACCTCTACCGAAACTATCCACTTCCTGAACACAGGAGGAAGAGAAACGTTCATTCCGGCGCCTATATACACGTATTATGCCATCACGTTTCTGCAGCAGAAAGCTAGAATCGTCGCTGAACCAAATTCTTCGCCAGTTTCGGAATGTCCAGCCCCTTAATCTGTTGCACCAACGGACTATTTCACGTCTGTGTAACGGCGTTAATACCGCTCCGAAATACGGCCTTCTGGGTCTCATGCCATGCTGTCGAAGCCGGTTGCGGAATGTTTGTGAGCTGATTCTTTGCACTCCAGGTATTCCGACTACAGTGGTTGATGCGGCAACGGTTCGATTCCGTAGATGAAATACCCGGATGTACCGATCTTGCACAGGAGTCGTTATGCGAGGTCTTCCACTCCTTTGGCGGTCATTCGTTGAACCAGTTTGTTGGAATCTGTTCCATAGCCTGGAAACGGTGCTCTGGTTAACATTCAGAGTTCGTGCTACCTCATTTTGGGACTCTCCGGCTTGGAGACGACCGATAGCAATATTTCGAGTGGTAGGGTCTAACCTTGGCATGGGAACATATCAACTTAGTAATAAAAGTCAAGCTTCAAACTTGGTCCTTTTATACACTTTAGTTTAACAGTTGAATTAACCACGAAATGCCGGTGAAAAACGTTACCGAATTTTCGGTGCGATACATGAGATATTCATTTTTCAGAGGCGCTGTGCCCATATGGCAGAGAGCCAAATCTAATGAACAGGCAGTTAAAATTTAAAACTTACCTTTAAAAAATCTATGATTAAATTGGCCATTTAATTTTACCTGGTAAATCGCAGAATTTGCATTAAAAAAGTTAAAAGTGGGTCATGCGTTTTTTTTTTAACAGTATATATTATTTGCACTCGGTGCTAATCAGGCCAGATAAAAAACTAGATAAATATCGTTTTTTCAATCCGTTTTTATGTTCATACAAATAAATTCAATATTATCAGACAATATATAATACATTAGATGTTGCTAATCCAGTAAAGCCATGGATATGTTACATTTATCGTAAACACTTATCGATCCTTTCCTCATTCATGACTTATTACCGGCTTTTATAAATACCCAATAAAAGAGTTAATCTGGCATTAGCTTTACGGTTACAATATAGCAAATAATGTTCATTATCTTCTATTTGGTTTCCGTTACAATATTCGTAAAATTTACTATTGTTGAGTTTGTGCTTATATAAGTGACTATTTAAGCCGCCAAACCATAGTCTTTATTTGGTATGAACATTTGATCATAATAGTGGCCTAAGGAGAATATATGGTTAGTT
The DNA here is from genome assembly GCA_963383655.1 of Bathymodiolus septemdierum. Classification (NCBI taxonomy): domain Eukaryota; kingdom Metazoa; phylum Mollusca; class Bivalvia; order Mytilida; family Modiolidae; genus Bathymodiolus; species Bathymodiolus septemdierum. Next base: position 83,732,709 of record OY726520.1, read on the forward strand.
TCTACACCTGTGAGCTTCTTCAATAAATTCATAAAGCTCAGGTTAGATGTAGCTGGTACGATATCAATTAATAAATTATCCCAGTTACAAATAATTTCTTCTGTAACTGACTGTAACTATTTCTATTTTCACTAAATGTGCACGTCAGTTTTCACTTCCGTTGTTTTCAACTATTTATTATATTCATTTTTTACAGATTTTAGTAGGCTTTGTTTGTTCTTCAATTGTGGTTTATGAATGGATATATTCCATATAATGAAAAAGGTTTCTTTTTTGCTGTTTCTTTAACGAAAATCTAGAGGGATCATTCCAGATTCAATATCTGATGTTCGAGATTCAAAATGTAATATACGAATTAACCAATTGAAAGAATGCTACCAAAATGGTTTGATCCAATAATTTAAATAGCGTTCAGAAAATAAAACATCCATGACTATTTAACAATAAAAACGTAGATATCAAATTTAGTGCGCACGACTCATTTCTGGAATAACCTTCATCGGGTATACATGCTCAAAATCGAAAGATGAGAAAGATGAGAAAGATGAGAAAGCCAATAAATTAAAAGTATTTAGGAGCAATACAACCAAAGTGTCATAATATGTTGCATTAGAGCGAGATAAATCCGCTAGACATACACAAATGTACACCTAATATACTTTTAGGGATTAGCACAACATGTGGAGTTTCATGTCAAATTTATAGAGTGTTTTTATTAATTTCATAATTGGAACGTTTCTCCTGATTGTTTTTTTTTTCTCAGATCTTGAATTTCGAATCTGGTATAAAACAAAAATATGCTAATTGGTTATGCTATGCTTAACAGATTTTCAAAATGTGAATTTGAATGTTAGATTACTGAAGCCTGGTAAAATAATGGGCGGGAAACATATTTCACTTTGTCCTCATGGGAAATATTTGAGTATCACAAATATATGAAATGAGATCAAACAAGCTTAGTTTTATTGTATATAATGACATATTTTAGATAACATGCCGCCTATAATATATCTATACTTCAATTCACCACAGACAAAATATTTTATAAGAGCTATCAAGAAGATATATCGCTTTGCTTGGTATATGTATTATACATAACAAGTCTTTAATAAGTATGTAGTGTCAACTTTATATTTACATAATCTCTTTTAAAAGTGATATGTTCTCTAATAGAAATGTTTATATGATGTCAAGTGCCGATTTTATGACATAGTACATGGTTGTATGCTTGTATATTTCCTTCTAATAGATATATCATATTACCAACTATCATTTAGGCCAGCCGGGGCTAGAAAAACAAATTAAATCGTAAAGTTTTAAACGCCTTGACATGAATCAATTAAACCACTTAAGGTCTTAACAATGGTACATATCACATACTGACATAAAACAATTGGCCTAGCACTAGAAATACAAATATATTACAGCTTGAAATATGAATTACGGTCATAGCAAAATATTTATCAGCATTCCTGTCTTTAAAACAAAATGTATATTGGTGATGATTGCCACCGCTCGACTCACAGAGCTACCCGTTATGGGTCTTTATCCAACTCTCCATAACTTTCCAGTAACAGTCAAAAGTGGCTTCATCGGCATTCTGATTCTTCCCTTATTTCTGCTTAAGTTGTTCTCGTCTTGTATGTATCTCAAACATTTCCACCAATCGCTGAACGTTAAGCAAACATTAACCAATGTAGAATAATTAGTAAGTTTCCAGCAGGACATGTCTATAACCCGACTCGGTCAATATACAACATATCTATTTATTTATGGGTGTTGACAAAGCAAAAGCTCCATTTTACGTTTTGTTTTATTATCATTTACTCTCGTTCCATTCATTGATACTCTGTAGTAATTTTCATGATATGGTAATTGACAACTGTTTGAAGCTTGAGGTAAGCTATGTTATTCCACAAGGCTTATCGTCCAATGATATCACGCATTACAAGACTCTTTACACACTATTGATTGTCTCAAACACGATCTATCAACTCAAACGCTACACTTGTACACAAATCATTATAATTCCACTTCCAGCACACACACACCACACATGGTTAAGCCTACCATGAAATGTATACGTCAACCTACAATGCATATGCCATTGACGAAACAAGTATAAATCATACTCACTCTCATTATCCACTGTTAAAACTTCTTTGCATTCAAAATCCAATTTAATTACTGCTTTGTACAGAAAAAAAACCATACAGATTTTCATATTCTGGAAGTGGCATATATACAAACATGCTAGGGGCCGTCGTGGTCATAGTTGTATGGTAGTTAGATTTACAGCTACCTGTGTAATCAGTGACCCACTACTAAAATTGTGAGTTCAAACTCCTTTCATGGCGAGGTGTAATCGATACAACATTATGTGGTAAAGTGTGCGAGTGATTTGCAGCAGGTCGGTGGATTTCTCCGGGTACTCCGGTTTCCTCCATCAATAAAACTGACGGCCACGATATAACTGAAATATTGTTGAAAGTGGCGTTAAACACCATACACCAAACCAGCCAACAAACCTGCTATATTATACTTGATAAAGATTTGTGCAATTGCTAATGAAAATTTTTTGTTTTCAAAATATAAATTTATTGCTTGTAAATTATGCGTTTCAACGAAAAAATATGCATATTTACGTAATTTAGCTAATCATTTCCTAAAACCGTAAATATATCAAATTCCAATTTCTAATCATTTAACTACGAAGGAAACAAGTAAATTAATATGAAAGACTTAAGAGTAAAGGAAAAGTGGTTTGATTGTTGTTCTACATTATGCATATCTAAATTAAGTCGAGGGTTGCATCATGGACTAATTTTCCTCATAGTCCAGAACACAAACACAGCTTCGTCCGCATCATTTTTGGACTTATACCTCGAATTTGACGACAGTGGTCAACTCGGTACTAAAATTTATGATAAGCGGGACGACTTCAATTTTAAAATCATAAATTTTCCAAACATGTGCAGCAATATACCAGCTTCTCCTGCATATGGTGTTTACATCTCGCAATTGATTCGCTATGCAAGGGCCAGTAGCAATTATTCTGATTTCCTGAAACGTCATCTTCATCTGAGAAACAGGCTACTGGACCTGGGCTATAAAAAGATTCGCCTTATTCGATCTCTTAAAAAGTTTATATTCCGATACCAATATCTTGTCGAAATATATTCCGTCTCTGCAGAAAAAATTATAAGCGATGCATTTTCATATAGTGAAAATGTATAAAGATAAAGAAGTCAAAAATGTCAAGAATTTTTTTGTCAATGTGTGATGTAAAAATATTTTTGACATTTACGTCACCGAATATGGTACTGCTTTGACAACTATTTTACCTATTTTGTTCCTGTATTTAAATACTGTTACAGTGACAGCCGGAACCTTTGAACCGTAATGAGAGCGGGAGGTTTGGCGCCTTAAAATCTGATTCAACCCACCATTTCTTTAGAAATGCCTGTACCAAGTCAGGGTCATTACGGTTTTCACAGTTTTCCGGTTGTTGACTGATTTTGTCTGTTTATATAATTATGAGTTTTGACTTTCCCTTTGTAAGATTGTTCGGAGTTCGGTAATTTTGTTATTACCTTTATTTCAGTTTAGATTATATTTCTATTAAGATTTATAAAGTCTTGGATGGAACTGATATCAAAAATTGTATTTATAAATATTAGAATTGGGACGGAACCATCCCACATGTCACATCATGGACAAGAAGCGTTCGAAAAGACGCATATAATACACATTTAACATAAAACGACAATGATTAGTACATGTGAATTCTTCATGCAATGAAACGTTTTTCTCTCTTGTTATTTATAGCCACCTCTTGAGAGAAAATATCATATATTCAAATCGGTAACATTTTTTTTTTTTACTTTTCCTAAGATAAGAACAAATTAACATTATTGTTTTTATCAGTGAAAGTCATTTTAAACAATATGAGTTATGTCTTTGTGTCTGAAGAATTGTTTTATGAAGCAATACTGCAGCTTAGTAATGCGATTTCTACTTTACGTCGACATCAATATAAGCTTTCTGACGGCCAAAATCCCCAGGGTTTTGTAGTTTCATGAGTATAGTTTGAATTATGGAGAAGATAAGTGTTTATGAATACCAAGCTGATTTATGCCCCTTTACAACGTAGAACAATAGAACGACTTAATTGAGTTGATGTCAGTCTACTATACTGTTTATAATGATATCTGTGTTTACGTCTTATTTGTTGACAGCCAATACACTTCTCTATAATGTTGTTATTATAAGCTGTCTGGTTCTTATCTTCAAAATGTATTCTAGTTCTTGTTTCTATTGTTCTTTTTTGTGTTCTGTTATAAATTTATATTCCTAATCTACTTATAACGTGTTTATTCCTGATCTAAATTATATCGACCAAGAACATACCACGAATACAAACGAAAATAGGATCAGGAAAACAATAAGGTTGGTGGAATAAATGAAAAAAAAAAAGAGGTGTATTAATTTAAGATATCGTCTTTTCGGAGACTATAAGTTTGATGAAATTGTTTCTTGGTAGAAATGTTACTTTTATTACTATCAACGTAGTAAATATTATATTTTTATCTACAGGAAAGCAAAGACGGTTACCGTCATTTGACAAAATTAACCAAAGGACACTACAATGCAATTCTTAGAAACCAAACAATTGGAATAATGTTTATTAGATTACCACACAAAGTATGTACATGCAATTCAAAATTACCCATTCTGATCACATCGCATCGGTGGTGTAATAGTTATCGTGTTCGCCTCGAGTACTGTGGATCGTGTGTTCGAGCCCCGATCGGGTCAAACCAAAGTCTATAAAATTGGTATTTTCTGCTTCTCTGATGTAGGATTAAGGAGCAAGAGCAAATACTGGTTGGCTCGGAATCAGAATAATCTGTCCGAGTGGAGCGACATGTCTACCCATAGACTGTTCTTGCTCATTTGGCGTTAAGCAATAATCATTCATTCATTCTTTCATTCATTTAGCAGCTTGTATGGAATGTTCTTTAAATGATCAAAATTGTCTAATGTATGCATTTGTGTTGTTGATTAAAGATCATAAATGATTAACCATCACAGTACCTCTTAACCTAGGACCCAATTAGGAAAATATAATTTGTATTCTTCTCAGTGTGAAATAAACATGGATTGCACGATCATAAAGTAAACGTTTGCTTTGTTTTGATCGGAAATCATCTAGGATTGTGGTCACCTCAGGACAGAGTTTATTTTAGGACAATATTGCCTTATGAAAAACTAAGAAATCCAAGTTGTTCAATCGTAATCACTGGATGCTGCTTTACACATATTATATTTCGCTGGGTGTATGTCCATGATCGATTCATTGTTGATTGGTTAATTGCCATCGGCAAATATTAAATACATATTCAGGACGAGAAAAATTCAACAGTGGGAAATTTAGAAGGAATCCGATAAGCAGGACGATGGTGTTTTTACTGGAAAAATCTGATGAACTGCATAGGGGCGAAAATATTTAACACTATGTAGCGACTATGATGTGCCTACTCCAGATATCCATGACGTAGTGTTTTAGGATGACACATCCATGACGTAGTGTTCTAGGATGACACATATGTAAATGAAGAAAAAACCATTGTAATAGAAGATGCTTGTGGTATCCGATTAGTATTCTAGACAGTCGACGATTTGATGTATTTATTTGCAAACGTCACAGGAGTGAAATTGTATGATTTGGAAAGAACATGTGTTTGTACGCTAGTATATAGTCTTGTGTTTTATGTATACTCTTTTAGTTTCATTTTAGTGTAACCTTTTTATATATCCTTTTGCTAATATTTCTTAAAGTTTGTCGTGGTTAAAATGTAAATTCCTTCTTTATTCTGAATATGTATGTTTAATATATATTTAACGCAACGACATGACTGACATATTGCAAAAATGGCGTTAAACATGTCTATGGTACATATAACCATGTTCAGTGTATCATAGATAAAAGCTCCTTTTTCTTTCGTCATTCATTATTTATTACTGGATTTTAGCACGACACGTGTCACTAGTGAATCTGAAACTGTTTATTTTCCATAAGCAAATCTTAACTTATACCTAGATTGTAGTTAGTGTCTCTCTCTAATCTTCAGTTTTTTGTAGTGTTGGCTATTGTTTGTCATTTTATTCTTCTCTCTAGCTTTGCTATGCCATTATATAGTCAATTTCACCTCTCACATCTCTAGTTTTGTAATAACTAAAATGCATGAAAAGTTTAGACTAATATTTCATCATAATTTGTCGATCTCGAACCGGAAACTGACATTAGTATTGCAGTTTTAAAAGTACGACAGTTTGATTAATTTAATTTGAATGCATGCTTTACGCAATATAAACGTCTTTATTTACATAACGGTGATATTATTATTTTTAAATATGCACGATAAGCATCAGGTAGAAGAAAGTGGAAATGAAATAGCTTTGATAACTACAGTTAATGTTGCTCAGTGGACGAATAATAAAATTGTTGGCTGACATTAAAGTAAACGATAAACTTCTTGATTACAATAATTGATTATGTTTAAAAGCCTCCTTTCAATAATTAAACATTAGATTCTCAATAATCAACTACTGTGTGTGAAAAGTAGTATTGCTGAGGTTATTAATTTAAAAATATTGTGAAATTATCGCCGACTATATTTTTGGTGTGTTATTCGATCATGTATAATTTATCAAAATTTGTAATCAATTTGTGAGCACAAAACGATATAAAATAAAAAAAAATTTCGAAACAAAACAATGACACGTCTGTAATATCGATTCTGATACCCGGTCTAAGTGGATTTCTTTATCTTCCCATTTCAGTGAAGATGTGTTCAAATTCTGCTTATTTCATACCATCATATCTTCATAGTACATTTATGTATGAAAACAAGTAAAATAAATGTTGATAAATATGATGCTTCTTCTTGATAGTCTTCTCATGAGGTAACTGGGATGCCGGAGTGGGTAAAAGGGGAAATATTCACGCCATTACTTTTGAATCCCACTGCACTCACAATCTACAAACCATGGACTTGTTTGTTTTAGTTCATTGTCAACAAGATATAATCATCATGTATAAAAACTCAAGCAACACAGTAAAGTAGACATGGGTTAAATTGTTCAACTCAACATGAGAAGATTATATTACTGATGCCAATATGTATAGTGGTTTAAAGCCTGTTCCATTTAAAAAAGATGCAATCAACGATACCGTTTGTCTGCCATCAGATCCACAGGAAAGAGTTGTTATTAATGAAAAAGGAGATTCCACATCGCAGTATCACGTACAGGTCAGTGTGGAAAAACACAAACACTGAAATTGAAAATACAGACTCTCTCTGGTTCGCTATGAATGACGATGACAGCCATTTGAGTAAATACACTTCCTTTTCCCATTTATTTTGGGAATTTATTGATGTTTCAGTGTATGTTTTCAAAAATATGTTATTAACGTTTGACACGGCTAAATACACTTAATATCTTAAATTTTGGAGACAGTCATAGACACAAACATTGTACTATTTTTGAGTGAGGCGTTTCATAATATATGGTGGCAACTTAATAAATTATTGTAGAACGTGCAGGCATTTGCAACTGGATATTTTTAAACAATCTCTCCACAGACATTAAATCATTACCATTTGTTTTCATTACAACATTTATGGAATAAAAACCTTGTCTACCCATTTTTCGCTTTATAGCACAACTTTTCCACATATCTTTATGCTCAGATTTAATCAAATTGATTGGTAGAGGACATGGGGCATCGAACACTTCCTCATCTACTACCGATAATAGTTTTGTCGAATGTAGGAAAAAATGTTCCTCCAAAATGGTTTAAATTTCGACTTCCTTTTCAGTACTCATACTTTGTCACCACCAAAATTTTCCATTTAAAAAAGAGTAGTTTATATTTGAGAAACGTTCATTGGTTCTAATAATTTCTGAGCCCAAGACATTTTCAGGACATAGCAATACCTTTCATTGTGTTGTAATTCAGTCCTTCTTCATGATTATTCATGATAACCTTTCTGTCGATTTTGTCTCTTTTGTTTTTCCAAAGGAATTGATAAAATATGTTGTATGTAGATAAATGTTTCTTTTTGGGGGGGGGGGGGGGGGGGGGGGGCATTATGTAAAAACAGAAAGACCTTGTGTGGGAATCGCGAGTGCTAATATATTTTTCTGTAATTTCTCAACATATGACAATTATCTATAAATCAATGAATGAATTAAATTTTTTTAATTTGCATGGTAATTGTTAATAACCTTATTTGTAAAAGGTTAAATTCGATACACAAAACTTAATTTTCGTGTTGAATGACAAAGTAAATGAGGATGATGTAAATATTCAATTCCACAAGCTTCTCCAGAACCAAACCACACAATTTGTCTAAATTGGTTCTGAAACCTGCCCATCGCCACTTGTATCAAATATTTGTAAGCATCTTTCCAAACACTGGATCATCTTCTAAAGTAAGCAAGGTGTCATCATCATGTTGAGTTAGTGTATTTAATCTCTAAAATTTTTGGGTCATTTTTAAGATCAGGTAATGGCGCTTAATGCCATTTTCAACAATATTTTTAAGTATTGAACTTGATATTTCCATTTCTAAGATAAACAGATAAGGTGAAAGAGGAACATTTTGGCGTACACCTCTAGTAATGTTTACGAATGCAACTTGTCTGGTTAGTGTAAATATGGGTAATAACAAAATTACCGAACTCCGAACAATCTTACAAAGGGAAAGTAAAAACTCATAATTATATAAACAGACAAAATCAGTCAACAACCGGAAAACTGTGAAAACCGTAATGACCCTGACTTGGTACAGGCATTTCTAAAGAAATGGTGGGTTGAATCACTTTCAGCCAGTTGCACAAATTGCAAACAAAGCAAAACAAAGCTTCATTTGTCCTCTCTATTAGGTAAGCAAAATTATTGTACATTCTCCAATGTAGGATCCCTCTACCCTACTATGATGAATCGATTAATTTGTCTAAGAACCGTTTTATGCAGTTTGTAATTACAAATGAACCAATTGGTCTAATGAAATATTGATCTATCTTCTTTGGGTATACTTGTAACTACTCCCTGTCTTTGTGATATGAAAGAACGACCAGCTTCAGCTGCAGTCTGCAGTATTTAATGAGCCAACAAGATAAATGTAAATGTGTCATTCCAGAAAAAAGGTGAAACCGTCGAACACTGGAATTCTATTGCTTTTCATACCTTTTAGAGCATTGAGACACTCTTCTCTAAAGAAGGCACCTTCACATTTTTGTTTTTCATCTTCTGTCAAGAAGCTAACAATGAGTTTGTATATTGGAAGTATTTATATTAGTTGAATATAGATTGTTTTAAATAAAATTTGGCTTGTTTATTGATATTCTGTCATAAATCTGACAATGGAAATCTTGGCCCTGGCTTGTGACAGACACAAAACAGTGGTGATGTTAAATTGGATACCAATCCCTCCCCTCTTGACCGTGTTGTTTGCTGACAAATTTATGCTCATCAACACGATTATATTGAACGTTTCAGAGTGTCTATTTCACAGAGGGAGAGGAGTATTCTAAGAAAATATATAATATCAAAGTTTCCCATCGCTTTTTCAAGGCTATCAATACATGTGACATTAACGATGTCTGAATTTCACCGACTTTGTCCGATTTTTCGCACCAATTATCTTTTCCAATACTACAACAACACACAACGTGATAAATTGTTCGGAATGTTTCATATTTATCTACAATGAAAATTTGGAATAGATCAATTGTACGAAACTGCTCCGATAATTTGAAATATAACGTCAGGAAACGAGCAGAATTTCAGGTATATGATGAGATGAAGGTTACATGAAATATATCATCTAGAAAGGGGGAACAAATTTTGTTTTCAGACTGATAAATATGTTCCTACTACACGAAGATTTCTATACAAAAAGTATATGTTCAAAGGTTTCAAAACCTATTGTTTCTGATATACGATACTATCCTTGCTGACTGTGAAAAATCTATTAAGATCAATGAACAAAGATATAGGAAGAAAGGCAGAAGATACCAAACGCGAAAACACAAAAATAACACAGATACAAAAACAAATAATAATGAACGTGAAAAACACCGAAAACAAACGAAAGGTATCGTAAAAAAACTGATTCTTGTCTTTGTTGAGTCTTTGCAGGAGAAATAATGAAAGATGAGGAGTGCATGTTCTGTGATTGTCTCAATGGTGACTTTAGTCTGTCTGTTTGAATAATAACTAGTTTTCGTTTGATATTGCATGACAAGTTGAACATCTTTATGCATGTCTTCAAGACTGCGCCAGTTCAAACGACACTAGATGTGTTTCGTCAATTGGTGACGAACCTTGCAGCCCTGCGTTGAACTTTTTCTATGTGATCGATTTCGCTTTTGTTGTAGTGGTCAGGCAGAGGAGGCATACTAAAGTGATTGTTTAACTAGAGATTCATAGGTTTGTTCCCCTACGAAGGTCGAACTGATGCTAAGGTTTGGACGCAGGCTGTCAAGCTTGTTATTGGCCTTCATGCAGTCGTTATTTATATGGCTTTTCAATTTTAATCTTCTTCTAAAGACCCGAGTGAATGACCGTGGATGTTGTAGCTGAATTTGATCGGATTGGCATATGGGTGGCAGACTGGAGGTTATATTTATATGGATGAAAAGCCATTTTCCATGTTTCTTACCATGGTGCAAGTTTGTCGAGATCGTTTTGGAAATGTTCTGCATCTTTATGGTCATGCATGCAATTGCATCGTCTGCAAATAGTCGTATTGTAGAGTTCAGACCGATTAGAATATCGTTTAAATAATACATATATAGACCAGGAACTAAAACTTCCTCTTGGGGGCACTCCAGATTCAACGGGGATACAGGTTGATTTTTTTCACTTTAAGTTGCCATAGCTTGAGTCCTGCTTTCAATCCATGAATTAACTTTTCCCTCAGTCTCGTAGTAGTGTAACTTATGTAGAGGTAGAGAGTGACGAACCTTATCAAATGTCTTAGAAAAATCCATTATTAAAATGTCTATCTTTTTACCGTCTTCCATGTTTTTAGAGACTGCATCGACAGAATCTACCCATGTTGAAAAGGGTAAATATGTATCTGCATGTGTCATAATACTACTGACAACAATGTGCTCCAGTAGTTTGTGGCGAATGCAGGTTAGGGAAATCGGCATGTAAATTTCAGGATTGTATGTAGGACCCTTTCTATATATTGGCACATTTGCTATTTTCCAATCGTTGGTTATAAGAATCGTTTATCACATTTCATGTTAACTTGTTGGATATTAATTAGGTTTTTTCCTGATGGTTTTGTCTTTTTTGAGTCATTAATAATATGCAAAGTTTGTGTAAGCTCCAGAAATTTACACAAAATATATGATATTAAGAACTCAAATGTAGATAAGGTGTAATGAAAATTTAGAAAGATATCAATATGGAAAGATAGTAATGAAATATATCCATTTAAAATCAGTATTCTATGAAATCAAAGATTTTATTTCACTTTGTTATGACGCTTTAATATTGTTTTGTTTTGTTTTCATTTTATTCCATGCGGCACATATTTCATGCATATTCATGACGTTGAACACGTTCAATGCAAGCATAATATATCAAAATGAGGTGAAGGTTTGCAGATATATGAAATCCATGGATAAATTCATATATGTTCAACTTGACAAAGGTTTTGCAAAAACAATGATCTAATATATGTGAGAATGAATGTATAGTCCTAAGATGCCTTCGTTGAAGGGTTCATTGATTACACGATGCAACAAATATATCTTGAACAAATTCGGGAAATAATCATTGATAATGCTATTATTGGAAAAATAAATTATATTGGATGTCGACAATAATTAACTTTGCAAAAATTGCTGATAATAACCTGTCGCATGACAAAAGTAGTCAGAGCTTTCTATAATTATGCAGATGACATAATACATTCTTTATAATATAAACTAATGACAACCAGAGTCCTCGCTCATTTTTTAATGTTATCTTGCTCATTTACTGGCTTTGCATGTACAATAGACTATTTAAGTTATATTGTCCTATGAATTTCTGCATTTTCCCCAACCACAAGGCATCATTATAGCTTAAATACGACAACTTCTTCTTCAAAGTACAAACACTATCAACGACAAACAATGTATTGTTTTAAATAACTTTTATCCTGCAACTGTGTGACTTTGAGTACTAATAAAGATGGTCAAATAAACTTCAGCGTTATTAGGTCATGAACCTAATAAAGCATTTTTGGCACCTGATTCATGTGGAGCGACAGAAAGAAACGGCAACAGTATAAGCTGTGACGTCACAGATGACACAATTGAAAACGTTAAGAACGACGCTTGTTTCAATTGTTTTCAGACAATTTGGCAAGTCTTTTAGACTTTTTGATATTGCAGGATAAACACAATTATATACGCACATTATCGCTGAATATAAAATGCATCACATGTCACGTGTTGCTATGCAGCCATAGCAAAAGCAGATTTCAAGGGACGTAAGGCAGCCTCGGTAAACAAGCATGATTAGCTACTTTTGACAATTTGGTATCCCAGTCAATATTTGTGTCATTTAATTGTTAGTTTTTCATACAACTACTACATGGGCACACTCGTTCAAATCGGGATTTATATATATATATATATATATATATATATATATATATATATATATATACATATATATATATATATACGTCTGAAAATTAAACCAAATAGTGTTAGAATTAGATTTTAGAGCTGTAAAATTTTTGTTCTTCCCTCGACGGGATTTGAACCCACACCATTGATACACTGCAACACCATTCGCTTAGCCTTACGTCCAGCGTCCTAGACCACTCGACCACATCCACTCCATATAAAGGAGCTTCAATAATCGTAGTGTTACCTTTTCTCGTAAGGCAAATCTAGGGATAGACGTAAGACATGTGTATATGCGTGTGTAGATGGTACATATATACTTAATATTATAATTTGACAGCAATCTAACTCAGCAATTTTTAATATATTGTATAGCATAATGAAGAATTCATTATACAGTCACAGGAAATAAAGTATATTATACAAACGTCTAAGCAAGTGACAACCATACAATATATCTGTCCCACTGGATCTCAAAGTTACTTGTGATACTAGGTTAATACTAAATATTAAATATACGTCTGAAAATATTTAAGAATTGAATGCATTCTTTTGAAGCTTCATTGGGGCATGAAAGCGTTGACCGAAGTACATTTTCAATGAAGCGCGGTAGCGCTTCATGTTGAAAATGTAGTTCGATCAACGCTTTCATGCCCCAATGAAACTTCAAAAGAATGCATTCAATTCTTATAATTATATTTAAATCACACCAAAATTTAATATAGTTGAATTTTTCGTTGTGAATTTTATTTGTGTTAGATTATTTGCTGTTGGAAATTACTACGCCATTGATTGTTTACATCTGACGTCGTCATGGAGGCACGTGCAAGTTCGGATTTGAGTTTCATTTGGATATGAAACATCACTTTTATAATTATGTGACCACTTCATAGCCAATCATATTGTAACATTTCAATGAAAAACTGAAGTAATGTAATTATATATATATAAATCCCGATATATATATACACCTAGTAGTGCGAAGCTTGATTAAAATCTGTTTATAGATTACCCACGATTAATAGTGTTCAAAGTAAAAAATATATTTAAATGTTCTAAATCCAATAGAATAAAGTGCTTCGCCTTTACCATTGAAAATATGTTCTCGCCAAAATATCTTCACTTGCAATTTATTTTTACATATATATTAAAATCAAATAAATTTGATAAATGGGATAGCATAGTGGCTCGTGTACACTTCATCACTGAAAGAAAAGTGTGTAGATAACAAAGAGGTAATGAATACTCTTGCGCGACATTGATATACTTATGCCAGTAGCTATAAATTATAAATAGAATACACACACATGTACATGCTCACTAAGCCAGGGGGTAAATGTACGTCATAATTGGAAGCCATTTTGGGCAACTTGAAGGTAAGTTTTTACTTATAGCATTAGTTATTGCAAGGATAACATTAAATGTGATAGTGTGTCAAATGTCCCTAAATGTCCTCTAAACAACGGTGTGTTCATCGTTCAAAAACGTGTTGTCAAACTCTCGAACACTTAAACAATGTTATTTCCACCTGTTGCGAAAACGTTGTCGAAGTGTTTGAGAGTTTGACAACAAGCTTTTTAACAATGGACACCAGTTTTTTAGCGACATTTAGGGGAATTGGACGCACTATCACATTTAAGGAGTAACAGTACTGTTATTCCTATTCTTATGAAATTCTCCCAACGTGTACACACTAGTTTGAAAACATACAAATAAATGACGAAATATATGCACTTTTCAAATTCCTTCCGCTAAGAAAATAGTAATGTAGTTGCTTAATGATCCGCCATCTTTAAAACGTCAAATCCTACATGTCATATGTGCAACAATGTACAAAAATAATTAAAATGCCTACATTGAAAACTTATTTTAGCTAAATTCTATCTAAATTGAAGTGTACACGAAGCCAAATAATGTCTGATCTTTACATTTTAAACTGGAATTCTTCATATGACGTCACGTTGTTTATGTGCCAAAGTCGTTCAACAATATTTCCCGGAATTTTAATTTTTGTGATATTTAGACGCAGGGATATGCAAGAATACATTTTTATGTTCAGTATTGCATTATAATGGACAGTAAACTCGATTTGAGACCATCAAATCTCCAATTGATGCCGTGAAATTTTCAAATACAATACAGTTATCTCCTAAATAGGTCGTCAGCGTCAAATTCATAGTCGGAAATATCTGGGCTAGCCAAATTGTTTACAAACAAGTGCATTTGGCGTAGGAATATAACATTCCTTCAGGGATGTCAACTGCAGATTTGACAGCTCTCGAGAGCCAATGAAAATACGCGTTACATTATAATTGCATTATAATTAATGTTATCCTTACAATAACTAATGCTATGAGTAAAAACTTACCTTCAAGCGGCACAACATGGCTTCCAATTATGACGTATATTCACCCCCTGTAAGCTGAATTTCGCTCATTGGTGAGTGATTATTTTATGGAAAAAGAAGAATAAATCAGTCACTTGGTAAAACTCAAACAAGAAAGATAGAAAGAATTGTCACTAATCGTGGCAACCCGGGAATAAAATATGAAGGAATTGGAATGTGGTTGAAATCTTTCACTATACTAAGCTAATATGAAACCGGCACGGCCATGAATGCTCGCGCATCTGAAAATTATCTGGCAATTTCACGCTCATCCAGTGCATCAAAAAGTGTCGAGGTTTTTTGGGCCGAGATATATTGGGGACGACTTTTTTTAAGGGCCGCATCTAGTCTCATTCAATCGAGCTGTCAACAAAACCAAACGATTTCAAATATCCTAACGTGACGTCTGCTCGGTCATGCAATAAAGTCGGTCACTTGTTTTGATTTACAATTCTCGTGCAGCACGAGATCAATGACGTCATTCTGTATATTCATAGTGTACATAAACACAGAGGGAATTATTTTCAACGTCAAAATTACAAGATGAGATTGAAACAGAGAAGTTTGAATTGAATAAATTCCATGCAAGTAAAAAAGATCCTTTTTACTAATGTCTTTTTCCCCTGATCATTATTCTTGTTAAATATGTTTCCATCGATGGTATTCCCCAAGCATTTGTATTTTTCCGGTTTGTTGACATAATCGTCATCACAGTTCATGACCGTTTCTGGAATGTAGGCCAAGCAAATTGTATTTGAAAATACTTTGAAAATATGACGATTGATCATTCAGATTCCACCATTTTCTAGAAAATGGTCGATTTTACCGGGAAAATACATGCAAGTGCTCTCCATTAGTCACAAAATGGCAGATTATTTTGCATTTCCACTGCTGCTTTAATAACAAATATACCCCTTACTTCTTGGGGTAATGAAATGAAATTCACAGAGAAGATAGAAAAAGAATTAATTTACAGCAATAATCAAAATTTATAGCATAAATTGAACAGAGAATTAAATTAAACCAGACAGAAAAATGAGATTATCTGGGTAAAAAAAACCTGTCATTATTAATAATAGCATCAACAAAACTGTATTGTTACCACTCTGATAATAAATGTGATTAAAATAAATTGAAATCAGTCATTAATTGTTTTACAAAAATATGGCAGGATGTAGTCAGTCTAATAGATTGTATTGACAAAAACAAAAAACACCAAATTCAATGGATTAAATACTTTTTATGTGGGTAAGCAAGTTTAATATTTGCATCAAATAATTAATTTTTAATACTTCAATTTCAAACTATTTAAAAATAACATCTTTTGAAATTTTTCAGACAAAACAATTACACTGAAAAAGCTAAAATACTGTACTTTCTTAATCTGGTTTACTTTT
Source organism: Bathymodiolus septemdierum (assembly GCA_963383655.1). Classification (NCBI taxonomy): domain Eukaryota; kingdom Metazoa; phylum Mollusca; class Bivalvia; order Mytilida; family Modiolidae; genus Bathymodiolus; species Bathymodiolus septemdierum. Next base: position 83,749,200 of record OY726520.1, read on the forward strand.
TAAGCGTGGTTGGCCTATGACAAAATCATGTGCTTTATTGACCGTTGACCGACTTTATGTGACGTAATAGGACGCCATTTGACAAAAAGGGTAGTAAAACAATATGGGCCAGTATGTGATTATTATCGATCTGTTTTCCATGGAACTTTACACATGTGAGCAAGAATAGATGAGGAACATAATAAAAAAGAAAAAAATGTTTACTTTTCAAACATGAAAAAAATAATCAAACATTATCCAATGACTGACCGACTTATTGTCAAACGAGGATATGCTCTAGTTTCAACCACTTATAAATTATTCAGCGCCACCCAACAGTACAAGAGAGACAGTTACCAGAGAGTTTTAATTTATACACGTGCGACCCTAAATTACAAGAGTGTTATATAGTGTCGTAGGGCACTTGCAAAGACAAAGACAAAGACACTGTCGTTCCTTTATTCGAGTTATCGTTCCTTGCGAAATCTCAAAAGTTAACTTCCGCGTAGAAACAAAAATTATTGTCAGTATGTCAGAAGAGATTTAATAAATTAAAAAATATCAATATAAGTAAAACAAGCTAACAAAATGACTTTTATTACACAGGGGTTCCGGGTTTCAGTGCTATCGGACGTACGAGAGAGGGTACGAGACTTCAGGACCACCTTTGCGCTTTATGTTAAGAAGATCTTCATTAATTGAGTGTGTTAGTGTGTTACACGGAACCGGTGTTTACAAAGCGTCGATTTTTATTTATTCGTCAATATGTTCAGCCATGTTTGTCAAAAAATCATAAGTACACATTTTATACCATAAAGAGCTCGCTAACGCTCGCATACTAAGTATTTAGATGAAAACATCCAGGTGCATAATTCCATGAGGGAAAAGAGGAAATGACCGATTAGAAAAAATGAAAGAAATATGTTTGCAGTATAACAATGTGGAAATAGGCAGTGCTCATTGTGTAAAGAAAATGGTTTTCAAAGCACTGCCTGTGAAATGTGAGATAATTATGTGTTTCCGTAAATAATGTTCGAGTTTTAAAATTTGTATTGACAATAAAACTGTTATCAAATATCCTGCTGAAATCCTATGTTCACTTATCCGTGGTGAGCAGGAGGCAAAATATATATTTATATTATTTTACAAACGGAAGTGGTACTATGCTATTCCATAACAAATTGTGTTTGGAGAATATAACAAAAAACATTCTTCCAATGATTTTGTTAACAACATTTCACTTTTTTAACATTTAAATAATCTATAATATAATAGAATTGAATCAAAAACCTTCAACACATGATAGGTGCCACTAGTGGGACAGAAACTGCCTAACCTTCCGTTTTTAGTGGGGTTTATCTTGCTCAATCTTTATTTAATACGTAATGTTTTGTAGATCGTTGTGTGTCTCTTTTCTTTTGGGTTATTGTAGTGTTTATCCTTAGATTTACGGCTTCTGATTACCCCTTTGGTATCTTCAAACTTCCGGTTTTTAGTAGAGTTTGTGTAGCTCGATCTGTTTTCTTTGTTGTGTATTGTCGACAATTTACGGTTTGTGTTTGCTGGTGTGGTATATTCAAACTGTTATTAATGTGATGGATATTATTATGACTGTATTGTAGTACACCTTGTGTATTATAACAGATGATTTACTTTGAGATACATGTATGTAACAATGAGATGTATACCTTTAGTAATATATTTATTCTATAAAAATAAATAATTTATTTCAAGCAATACAGTTTCTGGCTTTTTTTTTCTTCATATTATTACTTTCAACTGTTAAGTTTACACAACTGCTCTGTAGATGAATTTGAACATATGAATAACAGTCGAGTGAGAAATTGTATTTTTCATTCCTATTTACAAGGAAAAATAATATAACAATTATGCAGGTTTAAATCAATAACTCTTATTCAATACAGAAACAATAATATTGTTTCTTTCCCTCTAAAAATCTAATAATAACCTCTCTGGTTTATTACTTGTATGTATTTGCATGCCTTGTATGCTATTTATGACTTTTTATGATCTTAATTATATTTCACAAAGCGTCCGTAAGAAATATATCATTTACATACAACAAAGTACAATACATTTGTTAAACAACTGTGCGTATCCATTATTCTAATGTAGTTGTTTAATATTCCTGGTTTGTGATTGGACAATGCTGTAATTTTCACGGTAACAATTCTAAGCATAGCTCATGCTATTTCAACCGTAGAATTTAACCCTATCGAAATGGTATGGGGGGATGTCAAGGGTTATGTTGGACGGGAAAATAACACTTTTAAAACTAAGGACTTAATAATAAAAGGATTTAAAACCATAACCCCAGAAAAGTGGACTAACTTTTGTAATCATGTTGAAAACAAAATAGAACCACAATATTTTTGGCATCAATTGTGGATTTAGTGCTGTAATTTCTACGGTATCAATTCCACGGTTGAAATAGCATGAGCTATTTTTAGAATTTTAGCTGATTACCGCTTACGTCAACTTGTCAATAATGTGGCAATACACATCTATACATATGATTACATTAGAATGGAGATAACTGTATTGTATTTGAAAATTTCACGGCATCAATTGTCGATTTCATGGTCGCAAATATCCGTTTATTGGCTCCGCTTTCGTGTCACCGTTAAACTCAATTTGCCACCATCAAATCTCCAACTGATGCAGTGAAATTTTCAAATACAATACAGTTATCTCCTAATTATGATTCGTTTGTTAAAAATAAACCAACCAGATAGTTCCGCGAAGTACAATATGTCGTTACGAGCATGTATGGCACGCGATAGCCAAGATGCAAAACACATCAGTTTCCGATTTGAATCGAAAATCTGTTTCGCTCGGTAACTGATTCTCGATAAGGGCATGTACATTTCCATGCAAATCGAAAACAAAAGCAAATTTAACCAATCAAAAACTAGAAACCAATTCGGAAATTAAAAAAAAAAGTAAATTACTAAATAACAAGTTCACCAATAAAATGCACATGTGTTGAATTGTTTATTGCACGGGAAACGAATAATTAAATTTTAGTGTTATCACTGATCTTTATAATGCAAGGCATTGACACATAAAAAGTGGCATGTTCATGTTTATTTTAAATCATGTCAACAAACATCATTTTAAATTAAATTATAAATTCAAACAACCTGTGCAAATAACCTTTAATTGATTATCTACGTATGCCAATTTGTGTTAAACTAGATACACATGTATGTTAATTAAGTTTCAATGACCGAATAATCAGTCAATTGTAATAACTGAAAAACATTCGTCGATTCATTAACAGATTTTGTTCAATGAGATATCCAGGTCCTTATAATAAGATCTCAAATCATTAACAGCTTTAGTTCAATGAGATATCCAAGTCCTTATAATAAGATCTCAAATCATTAACATGTTTCGTTCAATGAGATATCCAAGTTCTTATAAGATCTCAAGTCATTAACAGCCTTTAGTTCAATGAGATATCCAAGTCCTTATAATAAGATCTCAAGTCATTAACAGTTTTCGTTCAATGAGATATCCAAGTCCTTATAATAAGATCTCAAATCATTAACAGCTTTAGTTCAATGAGATATCCAAGTCCTTATAATAAGATCTCAAATCATTAACATGTTTCGTTCAATGAGATATCCAAGTCGCTATAATAAGATCTCAATTCATTAACAGCTTTTGCTCAATGAGATATCCAAGTCCTTATAATGAGATCTCAAATCATTAACAGTTTTAGTTCAATGAGATATCGAAGTCCTTGTGATAAGATCACAAATCAATAACAGCTTTAATTCAATGAGATATCCAAGTCCTTATAAGATCTCAAGTCATTAACAGTTTTCGTTCAATGAGATATCCAAGTCCTTATAATAAGATCTCAAATCATTAACAGCTTTAGTTCAATGGGATATCCAGGTCCTAATAATAAGATCTTAAATAAAACAGCTGTCATGTTCTGATTTGTATATGGACATTATTGCATGGATTGTCTTCCTTATTGTTTTATAGCCTTTTCATTATCTTATAAAATCAGTAATTTGACAACGTTTCACCTTTAAGCAAGATTTTCCAGACATATCTGTTTTATGATGCCATATAAACTAGGATAAAGTGTAAAATCAGAGATCTGCGTGTGAGAAAATCGAATGCTTCCTACATTGGTATGGGTCATCAATAATATTGAAATCTACAAATTTGTGAAATATGCCACCTCACCAAACAAACACGCTTTATCTATTATAGTATACTTATATATAAAAATACAGACAGATCCTGCTTGAGAAGGACTTTTATAGAATACCAATCTTTACTTGTTAAACCTACTCGTTATTCTCAGCACAAACATATCATACCCTTTTGCACTTAATAATATTAAATTAAAAAAGGGTTAATAAAATTACATAATACCATCAGTATTCTATTTCGTTGAGGTTTGATAAAAATTACAAAATATCGATGAACAGTCAAATTTCTGGGATTCTTTTTGAGTGATGAGATATCATAAAGTAGCACAACGTTAGCAGGAGTTATTTGATTTTACATTTCATGCTATGTATATTCAGTTATAAGTTTGTTTATATATTTAATAATTTGTGTTGTTTCTATGTCCACACATGGAACATTAATAATACTTCCTGGTTATTCTTTGATGTGTTTTTAGAATTGTTAGTATACACAATTGCCACAATTTTCGTATCGGTCATTAGGTACAGGAAAAACAAAGTATTATAAAATCTGTTTCAGAGCGAACATTCAATGTTTTTTTTTATTGTAAACTGCCATCAACAACAACTAAACATTAATATACTTCATGCAAGTTTTTTCTTTGTAAACAAATAAATACGTATACGTGTATTGTGTAGCATTGTTATATACCAAACAGTTTCGTTATCCTTTATGCTAAAATCAAATGGTTTCATTAGTTTATTTCCAAATGGTAAGGTGTAATCCTCTCTCGTAATGAGTAGCCATTAGTTTATAGATACTACATCAGCACATCATACAATGTACAAAAAGACTAAAATTTGCTACCAAATAATAACATAAAAAGAAGAAAAACTAGAAGAAACAGAGTAAAATGAATTAAATAACACATAGTTGAAAGTGTTACTCCTCAAGATGTCATTGTTAACCTCATCATCTCTTCGATTGATAATGTCTTTCCCTGGCGATAGTCTCCCACTCTACTACTCATCTGTTATTATTGCAGTATACTACATTTCTCTAACCTCACGCTATTGTTCGAACAGTGGATTATTTATGAGAATCTAGAGTTTATTCTTTTGTTCTTGCGTATATGAACTTTAACCTTTTATCATTTTAGGCTTAAACACGTGTTGTAAATATTTTTGAGACTTGCGGGTATCGAATCCCTGTTGGGATTTTCAAAATCGTCTTTGAGTTTCAAATAGCCACTTGGCTACGGTGAATAAACTATTATACTATATAATTAAGAAAATTGTATCACTTTAAATGTGTGCACCGCGCATGTGCTAATGAGATGTTGCCATCTAAATAAATTACTCGTTTGCTTGCAAAGCGAAAGAAGAACGTCATATCAGAATCAATATCTATGACTCTTGATAGTAAACTTTCCTTTAAAACATATCAACAACTAAATAAGCAATTGATCAATATATACAAGGCACGATACAAGTATTTCAAATCTGGCATATTTAATGTTCAGAACCGACGTGTACGTGAACTTTTAAAATGTTTTCTCGCGATACAAAAATCAACTAACGAACCGCAAGTAAATACAAATCAGACAGACCACAGGTGAACATTTGGGACACTTGAAAGACATTAAAATATCTTAAAAAAAAATAGATAAATAAACGAGAATCGAAGGTACGCATGTCGATAAAAAATTATCGTTTTATTTTTGTTAATTGTTGTCTTATTTGGCTTTCTAAACATTGAAAGTGTAATTATATATAATGAATTAACCTTTGCCGGTGGAAATGTATTGTAGATTCTTACGAGTCTCGTTTAATATTTTTAAGAATCTAAAGTTGGAGCTTTACGTATTATTATCTGACGTATATATGAACACGTTTTGCAATATGGCTCGGCACACAAACCAGCCAGAATCAGACGTATTCCTCATTTATAGATAATTTGAACATAATTGTGTATAAGTTGATCTATTGCATTGTATGAATAGTAATATAGTTGTTATCTTAACTCCAATCACGAATCGAAAACTATGAATTCAATCCCGTCGTTAATGCTGCCATTTCAATTATAGATAAAAGTAACTTGTATATTATTTACACAATTCTTAAAACATAGCCTAACATAGAACTTAAAACATAGCCTAACATAGAACTTAAAACATAGCCTAACACAGAACTTAAAACATAGCCTAACATAGAACTTAAAACATAGCCTAACACAGAACTTAAAACATAGCCTAACACAGAACTTAAAACATAGCCTAACACAGAACTTAAAACATAGCCTAACATAGAACTTAAAACATAGCCTAACATAGAACTTTCTCTATCGTATACCAAAACTACCTGATGATTCACAATAGCCTAACATAGAACTTTCTGTATCGTATACCACAACTACCTGATGATTCACAATAGCCTAACATAGAACTTTCTGTATCGTATACCAAAACTACCTGATGATTCACAATAGCCTAACATAGAACTTTCTGTATCGTATACCAAAACTACCTGATGATTCACAATAGCCTAACATAAAACTTTCTCTATCGTATACCAAAACTACCTGATGATTCACAATAGCCTAACATAGAACTTTCTGTATGGTATACCAAAACTACCTGATGATTCACAATAGCCTAACATAGAACTTTCTGTATCGTATACCAAAACTACCTGATGATTCACAATAGCCTAACATAAAACTTTCTCTATCGTATACCAAAACTACCTGATGATTCACAATAGCCTAACATAGAACTTTCTGTATCGTATACCAAAACTACCTGATGATTCACAATAGCCTAACATAAAACTTTCTGTATCGTATACCAAAACTACCTGATGATTCACATTTTGACTCGCTGGTGGTATTTTACTACGCCGATATACAGAACGTCAGATACATTTAGTATATGAAATCACATTCTACGCCGATATACAGAACGCCAGTTACATTTAGTATATAAAATCACATTCTACGCCGATATACAGAACGCCAGTTACATTTAGTATATAAAATCACATTCTTAGAACGCCAGGTACTTTTGGTATATAAAACCACACTCTTAAATATCTTGTAAGTATAACTTTCTAATAATACATTGAAAGTCGCTTTGTATAAATAGTTTTCTGATGAAGAAGTTTTATCTGGTATGATAATCTCTATTTATATTACATCTATTGAAAGATTGAATATTTAATCAGATGTTGCATGAAATGTGCTGATCTCAAACTGTTTTCTATTTGCCTGCTTTATTATTTAAAGATCGAATCATACTCAAATATAATGCAATGATCCTGATATAATATCAATAATCGATTGTCCTGGTGTAATACGTACTGTAAATATGTTTATGTAAGACATTTTTTTTTTAAGTTGAAATATTATGAATACTTTACATCATAGGAAACAACATGATTATAATAAATTAGTTTGTTTTTTGCATTTTATACAGCGATGTGTCTTGCAATCTTAAGAATAATTATTATTTTTTCTATTATTGTGCGATAGTAACTAAAATAACATGTTTTATAATCCTGCTATGACTGACTGAAAACAACAACATATAACAGATAAGTGATAATAATGAAGATAATGTCATTTTCAGGGATCAATTGATGAATTTGAATCAATTGAATTAGTAGCTTAAAATGGATTAAATTTGACACTATAAAATAATGTCGTTCTAGATATAATTATTACTTACCATTTACACCGTAAAGGAACAAACTTGATGACGATAATTTGCTGAGGTTCTTCTGAATTACATCCTCAAACATTGTCCAGATGGTGGACCTTACGGATTCTATTTTCAGAGAATTACATCCTTTTATTCAATTCCAACTTCGCTATATATATTTCCACTTTCCGGATCTTACACAATATACAACTTATATCTTTGAAATGCAAAAGTTACAAAAATAGAGAATATTCCACAGGTGTGTCTATTTCTTTTTAAATATATACACTGTTTTAAAGTTTAGCAACAGACACATGCAATAGATCATTTCGTATCATTGAACATCACAAGAAACAAACAATGAAGGAAGTTTTGCAGAATAATTAGATTGGTGAAGAAATGTTTATATCCATTATTATAGGTGTGTATGTCGATAGGTAAGACATAAAAATTAACTGTTATTTCTCCTTCAATTCAAGTAGTAAGCGAACAGCTTTTCAAATGTCGATTGATTTTCAACAACTGATAAGAGATTATCCTTTTGTGCAGAAGTTATCTCTGATAAATTGTATATATATATCAATGGCACTTCATGTTGTGCAGGTAAATATACCAAGCAATTCAGATATCGATAGAATCTAATAATACAACTTCTTTGACCAGTAATGTGCAATTAAAAAAGGGAGTTAATGTTTTCAAAGGTGTGTGGTTGAACATTGTAATTATTGTGGTAGCGTTCACTGTGATGATGTCAATAAACTAATTTTTAGCTTAACCTACAGTGTGTGATAAATGTTATTTTTTGAAAAATAAAAGAAGAGCTATATATATATATATATACGTCTGAAAATTAAACCAAACAGTGTTAGAATTAGATTTTTGAGCTGTCAAATATTTGTTCTTCCCTCGACGGGATTTGGACTCGCACCATTGATACACTTCAGCACCAATCGCTTAGCCTTATGTCTAGTGCCCTAGACCACTCGACCACATCCACTCCATAAAAAAGGAGCTTCAATAGTCGAAGTATTACCTTGTCTCGTAAGGAAAATCTAGAGATAGACATAAGACATGTGTCTATGCGTGTGTGGATGGTATAGTCTGTTTGGTCACTCTGAAAATAGGGGGGAGGGGGAATTATTTAAAAATCAGGGATTTGCTTTCTATTGCTATTTTTAACATTTTAGGCACACATTATTCAATGGATATCTGAGTAAAAGTTGTCAAAGAAATAATTCAAATAATAAAAAAAAATCTCCATTGAGCCCAATACTAATTTTATCAGATTGTAAGTAAAGGAGGCTGCCATTATAATGAACAGCCTTACCTGTTCTTTCCTGTCTGTTGTTATTGCTAATTTCAGTCACATGGGAATGTCATATTAGGTTAAAGATTCAAGATGTTTTGAATAATTGATAAACAGTTTGACCATATGATATTTGTTTGTAAACAATTAATAACTGCTGGTCACATGAGATCCTTATATGGACATGTCCCTTGTTATTCACTCATGCTGATTTATAACAAATTTTAAATTAACACTTAACAAAATGATACCAAAATCAAATAAATGTTAATTTCGTGAAAGTATAATTTATATAAATATATAAATTAAATAATATTCTTGCTTAAATACTTGTTCTCTTCCAAAGATTAAACAATTCATATACAACGTTAATTTCTTAAGTGCAAATTAGATAAACATTTTTTTCAACATTTTCTTGCTTCAAATTATGTTATATAAAGTTTATGTACATTGTAAATAAGTAGTGAACATGCCTGTGAAAGCTTCTGTTGAAAAAAAGGGAATTAATTTAGAAAATTTACAAATATTTTGGGGCCGAAAGTAAACGAAATCTCCAATTTATGTATGGAAAATAAAGTCATTGATAGAACTGTACAAACTCTGGACATTAGCCGTTTATTTCTGAATAAGATATTGAAAGAAGAACCTGTGGAACTTAATGACAAACCTGGTAATAAATGCAAAGATTCTTTGGATAGTTTTGATAAAGACTTAATAAGGAGATTAGTAGTCGGAATTTTTTCGAAAAATAAATATGTTTCAATTAGAAAATTGCGTGTCACTTTGGAGAAAAAACATTCTTTAAAAGTGTCAAAATATAAACTTTGGAAAACTTTGCATGAACTTGGTTTTAAATATGCAAAAATAAATAGAAATAAAAAGGCTCTTGCTGAAAGAAAAGACCTCGTTAATAAAAGAATAAATTGCTTACGTACAATTAAACAAAAAAGAAATGAAGGATATAACATTACTTTTATTTCTATAAGCAGTATTGCTTTTGAATAAAATAATTTATTTATTTATTTACTTGGACGAAGCTTGGGTTGAAACCCAACATACAGCATTCCATCAGTGGACACCACCTAACCCTTCAGATGCCCGTAATATTTCCCCTAATAAAGGACACAGATTTGTAATTGTACATGCAGGATGTAAAACTGGTTTATTACCTGGATGTGAATTAGTTTTTAAAACTTTAAGCACAGATGGAAGAGATTATCATTCCGAAATTAATTCTGTTATATTTAATAAATGGGTAGAAGAACAGTTAGTTCCCACACTTCCACCTAAAAGTCTTGTTGTAATGGACAATGCGTCTTACCATAGTGTAATAAAGGAAGGTACCAAAGCACCAACATCAGCTACAAGAAAGGGGGATATGCAAAAGTGGCTCAAAGACAAAAAAAAAATCCTTTTGATGGTAAGATGAAAAAAAAACTGAATTGTATGAAATCATTAAACTGAAGAAACCCGAACCAGTTTATAAAACAGATGAATTTTTACGTGGGACAGGTCATGATGCTTTGCGCCTCCCCCATACCATTGTGAATTTAACCCTATCGAAATGGTATGGGGGATGTCAAGAGTTATGTTGGACGGGAAAATAACACTTTTAAACTAATGATGTAAAGGTCTTAATAATAAAAGGATTTAAAACCATAACCCCAGAAAAGTGGACTAACTTTTGTAATCATGTTGAAAACAAAATAGAACCACAATATTGCAAATCTGACCACATTATGGAGGAAATTCCAAAAATTATTATAAATGTAGACAGGATAGTGACACTGATTCAGAGGGGGATCATGACAGTGAGGGTGAAACTACTGATATGTACTGGTCAGAATAAACAACATTTTCAGGTAATTTCTTTCTCTATTATTAACCTCTATGCACATAAAGGGAATGGGTAGTTTGCATGTACTTTAAATGCTCCACAATCAGTTATGTAATAATGTATCATCATTATTGATTTTTACCTGAACAGGTGTAAATCTAATTTGAATATTGTCCATATTTGGTATGGTCAGTATGTAAACATCTGATATAACATGCTAATGATGAAATCAGCTGACTTGCTGTTTGTCAATACTGACCACATGTTGCTGTTCATTTCAGTAGTAATTCTTACTCCCATGTTTGTTACATGACAAAATTTTACAATTAAGTCCTATGGCAAACTTTTTTATTCTTTAATGATTTCTTTTAATAATTCACCTATTATATGTATTAATCAGTCCTTGATATAAATATAATTAAAACGAAAATCTGACAACCCGTTGTTTTTTAGGAATTTTTTCCGTATTTTCAGAGTCACCAAACAGACTATACATATATACTTAATATTATAATTTGACAGCAATCTATCTCAGCAATATATATATATATATTACGGAAATAGTTTATTACACAAATTTTCATTGGTTCTTCATACCTGAATGTCAGCATATATTCGGAAAACAGACGGGATATATATTTCAGTCCCCAAAAACGATAAAAACAGGGACGACAAAACATTACGCTTCACTGAATCAATGGCATAATACAGGATAATAAATGTATTTTTATCAAATTAAATACTGTTTTTATACTCAAAACGGCTGTTTGAGCAAAAAAAATATTAGAACAGATAATTCCGTCACAAATACATGATCGATTCAGCAAACTTCTAAGTTTCACGGTTGTACCATAGCAAATAAACAAAACGTTGAACCTTGAACACTTTCGACGTCATGGGGCCACACCAAGGTTTTATTTACATGTTGTTAACATTTAAATTATTGAAGCTGTTTCGCAAACCAGTTGTTTTGATATGTGATATATTAATGTTATATTTATAAAGTTTATAAAATTTACTACATATGGAATTGCATTGATTTAGAAATTTAGTACAGTATTTTCCTTCATGAGAAATCCCATACATGAAATATGACGTAACACATATTTTGACGTTATTGAAGAATGACGTCAAAGGTACGGAAAGGGACATCTAGAGATACAAAAAGACACAAATTTATTTAAGACACTTGGATGTTGTATTCTAAAAAAAAACAAGGCTTAAATCCGCAATATATCTGTTATTCAGCTATCAGACAGGGTATATAATGTGACACTCCCGGCTTATGATATATATTCCGTTCGGCAACGCCTCAGGGAATATAGATCCTAAGCCGGGAATGTCACATTATATACCCTGTCTGTTAGTTGAATAACATATAATATATATAATTAAAGTCTATATATGAATAATATAATAAAAAATTTACATTTCGTTCCGGACGTTTCGGCTGAACACAGCCTGTCTCAGCGGAAAATTGTATTGCCATCTCCAATATTGCACTGAAGTATTGGATATTTAAAGTCTATATATAATAAATATAGTAGATTTTGAATATCAAAATAAGATCACGAGTGACCGAAGTATGCATAAGGATTACACGAGTGGGCGAACTTGTTCCGTCCACGAGTTTAATCATTAATGCGTATTCGGTCACGAGTGGTCTTATTTTGATATTCAAAATGTATGATTTAGTTATACTGTTTATTATATAGACTTTCAAAATTTCTAATATATTATCACTTATTATATAGATAGGTGTGAATTATGGGGATTTATCCGTGATATAAATTCCGATATCTCACATGTGAAATATCAGTTTTTTCTCGCCGGAACTACTTTTAATCATCTATAAGTGTGGTTGTTTACGTCCTTTGTTGTGTTATGGTGAATACACATGCGATTGTAAACTGAAAAAATTCCACGAAATGTTATTGACGACTTTGGAACATAACTAACATGACGTCATTGACGTCATATGAAGACTTCCAGTTTGAAACGTAAAGATTAGACGTTATTTGGCTTCGTGTACGCTTCAATGTTGATACAATTTATCTGAAACAAGTCTTCAATGTAAGCATTTTAATTATTTTTGTCAGAGGCACTTGTTTCATTAAAAAAAATATATACCCCCTCCTCTTCCTTACTTCAAGGTAAACATCTGCCCTTTACCCCTTCCCCACTTCGCCACAATATGTTTCGCTTATTTGTGATCCTTTCGCTGACCCAATTATATCGTTACACTCCCGAGATATTTCTCTTTTCGACTGCCACATTTAAATATAAATACCAGGCCCCCCTCAGACGAATTGGACAATAATATTGCAGTCACTTCCGGTCCGTTCTAAATTGATTTAGAAACTAAAAAAAAGGTGTCTTAGAAATCAAGATTATGATTTTATAAAGTTCAAGATAATGATTTTTACGTCACGATAACTGATGGTCACGTGACAATCTGATCCTCAGATCATCTTTCAGATCAGATTACAGACCCTTAAGAAACTTTTCGGTCAAGCGAAATATCCGTCAATTTGATTATAATTATAGTCTTTTTGTAGACTTATAGTTATTTTTGTTATATTTTAGCATCTTGTTTGATGTTGTTGTGCTGCATTTTAGACGTTTACATATATATATATATATATATATATATATATATATATATATATATATATATATACGTCTGAAAATTAAGCCAAACAGTGTTAGAATTAGATTTTAGAGCTGTCAAATATTTGTTCTTCCCTCGACGGGATTTGAACCCACACCATTGATACACTGCAGCACCATTCGCTTAGCCTTACGTCCAGCGCCCTAGACCACTCGAACACATCCACTCCCTATTAAAAGGAGCTTCAATAATCGTAGTGTTACCTTTTCTCGTAAGGCAAATCTAGGGATATACGTAAAACATGTGTATAACCCTGTGTAGATGGTACATAAACACTTAATATTATAATTTGACAGCAATTTAACTCAGCAATTTTTAATATATTGTATAGGATAATGAAGAATTCACTATACAGTCACAGGAAATAAAGTATATTATACAAACGTCTAGAAGCAAGTGACAACCATACACTATGTCTGTCCCACTGGATCTCAAAGTTACTAAGGATACTAGGTTAATACTAAATATTATATACGTCTGAAAATTAAACCAAACAGTGTTAGAATTAGATTTTAGAGCTTTATATAAAGGTCTAAAATGTTAGCACAACGATATCATAAAAAGATGTTAAAATGTAGCAAAAATAATGATGTTGAGAAATCTTGTTGATATTGCCTCAGATCAGATTACAGATGCTGATGAAGCTTGTCGGTCAAGCGAAATATCCGTCGATTTAATTATAATTATAGTCTTTTTGTAGACTTATAGTTATTTTTGTTACATTTTAACATCTTTTTATGATATCGTTGTGCTAACATTTTAGACGATTATTTATCATTTTTGTTTGTTTGCACAGTATCGTTGACACTTGTTTCCAATCCGACATCTCGTAGATTCATACGTTGGCTACTTTTTCAGACGTCTATGCATATATATATATATATATATATATATATATATATATATATATATATATATATATAAGACTCAAATCGAAATTCAGTCTCTTATCGACGTCCAATCCTCAAATCGGCCTCCAATTCTCAAATAAATGGCCGTTTTTCACTTTCTAAAATTGACGTCCAATGACGTCACTGACGTGTACTTCAATTGACGTCACACCCGTTAAGGAATGTTTTTGAAGCAATGATGGAGAAGGGACAAGACCAGATTCCAGATGAGGGGTTCTTGATGACAAAAATGCCTGGGTATTTTATAGTTACTGTAGATAAAATCATATTGTGCTTATGAGTACTTTTACTTTAGCGGACCCTAACCCTAACCTTAACCCTAACCCTATCATTAATCCTAACCCTAACCTTAATCCTAACCCTAACCTTAACCTTAACCCTAACCCTAACCATAACCCTAATCTTAACCCTGAACCTAACCCTAGCCCTAAACCTAACATTAACCCTAACCCTAAACCTAACCTTAATATTAAAGAGTGGGAAAATGCTTAAAAAATACACCCAAAAACAAAAACAAAAACGAAAATACCACAAACATACAAGTTTAATCAGATTGACTCAAACAAATTAAAAAAAACAGTAAAATGATGTGATATATTGGAGATTTTTAGCGGATATACTTCATTGGAAGTTCGAAATGCGAAAAATATACTAGTCAAGAAAAGAAACGATGCAAGGGTTTTTTACATGGAGCAAAAAAAAATCGACAAAAATCGTATAATTTAGATTCATATGGGCATACCAAATAAGGCAACATCAACAAGATTTCTCAACACCATTATCAGAACAAATCATAGACAGAAAGAAATTATCATGCAGTATGGAGGTTTGTGGAGTTCAGCAACGTGTGTGACCACCTCCTGCAGCAAGATCAACTTAGCATCTCCGACGCATAGAACCAATCAATCGTTGGCTAAAGGCTTGTGGGATGTTGTTTCACTCGTGTACATGTGCGCCACGCACCTCCTGTAGTGCTTCCGGTTGATTTTGACGATGGTGAACACGTCTACCGAATTCACCCCATAAATGCTCAATTGGTGACAGATCCGGTGATAATGCCTGTTAAGAAAGAACATGGCCGTGATCAAAGTTTGGCTGTTGCAGAAAGGGCAGAACAATAGGATCAAGAATATCGTCCCTGCATTTTACGGCATTCAATGTTCCTTCAACAATTTTGAGCTGAGTGCGACCATCATGACAAATTCCAGCCCAGACCATAACACTCCCGCCTTCAAAACGGCCGGATTCGTACACACACTGGTCCGTAAAACGTTCCCCACGCCTGCGAAGTGAAAATCGGGATTCATCACTAAAAAGGATGTGCTAGGTGTGAAGCCTCCAACGACGACGTGCACGAGCCCAGGCTAGTCTCGCGGTCCTATGGCGTTGCTTAAGGATTGGCCCTTCCACTGGATGTCTAGCTTGGAGTCCACATTCACGTAGTCTTCTGCGAACAGTCTGACCCGAAATTCGGACGCTTGCTAGATCAGGTGTTGCATATGCACAGCCGTTATCATACGATTCCGGAGGTGAATAAGGCGTAAATGCCTGTCTTGACGTTGTGACGTCACACGTGGCCTGTCGATACGGGGTCTGTGATTCGTAGTACCTGTTTGTCGAAGGCGAATCATTAACCTTGAAATGGTTATTCTAGACACATTAAAGTGGTCTACACCGGTCTGGTGAGTCATTCCAGCCTGAACCATACCCACCGCTCGCTCACGGTCATTTTGACGGAGTCGTGGCATCGACGTTCTTGTAAAAATTCTAATATTCAGAATGACAAATTGTTTACTTTTGTTAACAGCACAATTAATGACCGCAGGTGATTTAAATGGCTAATTCGATCATCGCAAACTGGATCATGGGACGAAAATTGAATTTCCGGAATTTTTTCGTAACGGAGCAGGATGTTATTGTTTGTTTTGTGAGGATAAACGCGATTCACGCAAACATTGATGTAAATGATAATGCACAATTGTTTTGGTTTTAGCATAAGAATATATTTAAAAAAATCTTTGTATAATTTCTTTTGTTGATTAGTATATTAAAAATAGATTTAATTTTTCTTTATTTGTAAATAGATCAGAACAGGTACCAAATTTTAGTGTAGATACTAAATGCTTGCCCATGTTCTTAGTCAGGTATGCGATTTTGGCATATGTTGCAGTTGGCTATTCAATTTCAATTAAAGACATTCTATAGATTTCGATCGGTTGCCTAATCTTGTTTTTAATATATCAAATGTGTTATTTGTCATCGATCGCATTATCGGCCATGAATACCAATATACTAATATCTATGCACATGGGGAAATCTATTGCAAGATCAAACAAAAATAAACACAAATTGTCATTCTGAATCAGCTACGATAGAAAGAGTGTACTTTTGCTTATAACTCACATGTATTCAATCAATTAAACCACACTCGTAAGCTCAATCATGCTCGTGCAATTGGTGCATAAGCAAACAATGGATAGATTAGTTTTAGTTGCCAATGTTTTTGAACCGATTGTGTTTAGTTTTGCGATTGTAACGATGTAATGGATCCCTTGTAACTCTCAAATGCAATTCGACGGCACATTAATCCAGTGAGAGACCAGGAATGTCATTTAAGCAAATTATTCGACATGTCGGTAATCACAATCCAGCCATCAGTCGCATTTCAAGGAAACATTAACTGACGAAGGCCGTTAAAGACCAACCAAGATCTGGAAGACCGCGTGTAGCATCTTAACGAATAAACAATGCTTTGTGGAGATTGGTAAGACGGACACTATGCATTCGCCAATAGCACCGTTCTTTCAAAGGAGTGGTTTTATCAATCAGAACTGTTCATAATCCACTGAATGTAATTGGTTATCGTGCATGAAGACCTACATATAGACTTATGATAAGGCCCATACATAAAGTAGCCCTTATACATAGGTGTCAACCGTGTCATCGTTGGAATGTAGTTATAAAGTTGTTGGTGGTGGCTCGGTAATGCTGTAAGGATGTACTTCATCCCAATACGAGAAAACCTTAATGGTCAAAGCTACAAAAGTGATATCATGATGTCAAGTGTAGTGTCTCTTTTTGACAATTAGTCTCTTTTCACAGTCAGCTTTCATGAATGACAATGCTAGGCCACATCATGCTGTATTGTAAAATACCAGTATTTACTTTGTCTAGTACATTTTAGTATGTATATCGGAATAACACGTTCCACTTAACAATACCATTATTATTAGGTTTTAGTAGCATGCTGAGTCTGGCGTATTACAATGTCTAATGCTTCACTCGTGGTTGATAATAAAAAGTTTGCATGAGTGACTCGTATTAATAACAGTTCATGTAAAAAAGGGAATTTAATAACATTGAGTGTACTAACACACTCATTGATTTTTGCTGAATTGCAAATAATACTTACATCACATTGCTTTTGATTATTATACAAGATAATTTGTGTAATGTCATATACTAATCAAAAAAAAGAAACGATGTTTTCTAAATATATTTTTATGCTAAAACCAAAACAATTCTTTATTATTATTTACGCAAATGTTTGCGGGAAGCGCGTTTATCCTCACAAAGTAAACAATAACATCCTGCTACGTTACAGAAAAAAATCCGGAAAGTCAATTTTCCGTCCCATGATCGTATTTGCGATGACCGAATTAGGCATTTAAATCACCTGCGGTCATTAATTGTGCTGTCAACAAAAGTAAGCAATTTCCATTCTGAAAATTTGAATTTTCACAAGGATGTCGATGCCACGCCTCCGTCAAAATGACCGTGAGCGAGCGGTGGGTATGGTTCAGACTAGAATGACTCACCAGGCCGTTGCAGGCCCCTTTAATGTGTCTAGAATAACCATTTCAGGGTTAATGATTCGTCTTCGACCAACAGGTACTACGAATGACAGACCCCGCATCGGCAGACCGCGTGTGATGTCACAACGTGAAGACAGACATTTACGCCTTATTCACCTCAGGAACCGTATAATAACGGCTGAGGACACTGCCCGTAGACCACCTGGTCTAGCAAACGTCTGAAATACGGGTCAGACTATTTGCAGAAGACTAGGTAAATATTGACTCCGAACTAGGGGTCTGGTGGTAGGACCAATCCTTAAGCATCGCCATATGACCATGAGGCTAACCTGGGATCGTGCACGCCGTCGATGGAGGTTTCACACCTGGCAACACATCCTTTTTAGTGATTATTCCCGGGTTTCACTTCGTTTTAGCGATGGACGTTATCGTGTGTACCACGGGCATGGGAAACGTTTTACGGACCAGTGTGTGTACGGGTCCGACCATTTTGGAGACGTAAGTGTTATGGTCTGGGCTGGAATCAACCATGATGGGCGCACTCAGCTCAAAATTGTCCAATGATTGATTGGTTCTATGCGTCGGAGATGCGAAGCTGTAGTTTCTGCAAGAGGTGGTCACACACGTTGCTGAACTCCAGAAGCCTCAATACTGCATGACAATTTCTGTCTGTCCATGATTTCCTCTGATAATGATGTCGGGAAATTTTGTTGATATTGTCTTATTTGTTATGTTCATATGAATCTAAATTACACGATTTTTTTTAGATTTTTTTTCTCTATGTAAAAAATATCGAGCGTCAAACCCTTGTATCGTTTCTTTTGTTGACTAGTATATAATTGAAGTAACATTGTTTTTTTTCAACTGGCGAGTTATTCTACCGTAACTTCTAGTTCCTTAGAAGAATTTGAAGATACCAAAGGCGTTATCAGAATTCGTAAGCCAAGAGAGAACAGACAACACAATGGCCAAAAGAAAAAGTACAAAAGGACAAACAACGATCTACAAAACATACACATAAAACTAAAGATCGAGTACAACGAACCCCACTAAAAACTGGGGTGAAAACATGTGCTCCGGAAGGGTAAGCAGTTCCTGCTTTTTGACATAGATTCAAATAATGGAAATTCAGTATTTTTGTCATCATGTGCTACCTGTTGGTTGCTGCTCATCTGGTCATTTAAGACATAACCAACCATATTATGGGAAAATTATTTTCCTCCGTGATCTCTTAGTTTTTGTTAATCACTCTGATGTTCTATATCAGATATGTTATTGACTACTTTCTATGATTTTTTTCTTGTCTATTTTCCTTTAAATATTGTGGCTCTGAGCGTACCTGATGAAGGTTATTACTTGTTGTAAATACTTTCCTCATGTGCTACCTGTTGGTTGCTGCTCATCTGGTCATCTAAAACATAACCAACCATATTATAAATATTTTTCTCCATGATCTCTTAGTTTTTGTTAATCACTCTGATGTTCTATATCAGATATGTTATTGACTACTTTCTATGATTTTTTCTTGTCTATTTTCCTTTAAATATTGTGGCTCTGAGCGTACTTGATGAAGGTTATTACTTGTTGTAAATACTTTCCTCATGTGCTACCTGTTGGTTGCTGCTCATCTGGTCATCTAAAACATAACCTACCATATTATAAATATTTTTCTCCATGATCTCTTAGTTTTTGTTAATCACTCTGATGTTCTATATCAGATATGTTATTGACTACTTTCTATAATTTTTTCTTGTCTATTTTCCTTTAAATATTGTGGCTCTGAGCGTACCTGATGAAGGTTATTACTTGTTATAAATACTTTCCGGGCCCTTCCTCATTTATGACTTATCACCGGGTTTGTAACTAGATTAACTCGACGGGTGCCGCTAATGGAGCAGGAACTGTTATCCCTTAAACCTGCAGTTTACCCCCAATTTTAGGAGGGTTCGTGTTACTCGATCTTTAATTTTATGTGCATGCTTTGTAGATCGTTGTTTGTTCTTATGTACGTTTCCTTTTGGCCATTGTGTTGACTGTTCTTCTCCGATATACAGATTCTGAAAATCCCTTTGGCTGATTTCATTTGATTTTATTGTATTTAACGCCACTTTGAGCAATGTTTCAGCTATATCATGGCGACCAGTTTTAGTGGTGGAAGAAGCCGGAGTATCCGGAGAGAACCACCGACCATGGACAAGCCACTGGTAAATTTATCACTTGCGACTGCGAGTGCACCCTTTTTGTAATTTACAAAGCCGAGCGCGAAACCATGCCGTATTGATGATAGGTTTGCATGAGGTGTTAGGTAATCCAACTATCTAACTCATTAAGCCACCCGGGCCCTGATAACCCTATTGGTATCGTCAAACTCTTCTTATTCCAATAACGCGTCGTTGACACTAAATTTGATATCTACGTTTGTATTGTTAAACCCTTGTCTAGAAGAGCAAATGTACAAAACGCATATATGTACATGCAGGTTTCCTTTTTACCAAACTCTGTTCTAAATTGTTTATGTATAGCACAAAAGATGATTTAATTTCTACCTTTGTAAATTTCATATATATTCCAATAGGAACATCCCTAGCAGACACTGAAAAGATAATCTGTACATTACAGTAACTAACGACATTCCTTTGTCACCTTTGACCCGATTTGTACTTATGAGACACTGACACACAAGACACAAGTCGAAGATAAATCAAACAAAACAAAAACACAACACAACACAGAAATCTAAAACGATGAGGAACACGTATCACACCAAACTATCGAAAATGAACCCAGGTGCGAAGGGTAAGACATTCACCTGCTGGCTCATATGGTCAATTCCGGTAAAAGACTTGTCGGTTATACAGTAAAGAAGTAAAAACATCTACGTGAAAGAGAAAAAATATATTGTCATATGAGATATGGATATTTCATAACGGTCAACTATTTCGTAGTGACGACAGCATAATGTTTGAAACGATGACGTCAACCTAGGCGCAACGTAGCCTTGCTTAAGTAGCTTGAGGTCTGTCCAGAAAATTGGGATATTTGATGAAATTAAAAAAAGGAATGTCTGGTGTCCGAAATGAAATAGCAGTGAGCCGGTGATATTTGAATGCTGGCGCTACCGTATGCCACTCATAGAGTAGAGACATTATTAATTTAACACACAGGAACGTCAAACAATCCAGAGTCTGTAATCATAAAACGGAGGGTGACAGAAAACAATACTTTTATTAGTTATTCATACAGTTGTAGTGTAAAGTGCAATACAATTATACATACCAAAGCAATAATAAAAGGATGATACAATATGATAAGGGTTATAGCATTCTCTAAATACTTGACACTGACGTTTAACTAATTATCTGATAACCACAGTAATCCCAGCATGTGAGGTGAGGTAATTAGACTGGAAGTACTTGTTTACAAATAAATCAAGTGATATACTTTATTTATATCAAAGTTGGCTTCCAGTTGATGCTACTTTCATTCTCAAATTACTAATAATGATTTTCTTCCAGTAAACAATGATTAACGTTATAAGCTTATCGCTTTATTTGATAAAATACACACAAGATGACATACCGAAGTACTCTGCCTAAGATATACCGAAGTGCTCTGTGATTCTCTCATCAGCAGAGCAAAACAATTATGCAGATATATAATACCATGGAAAGTGTTGCAATAAGACAAATATTGAATGTAGGAAAGAAAGTCACAAGAAAAAAAGTCACAGAAAAACAGTCACGGATAAAAAGTCACAGGAAATAAAGTCATAAGAAAAAGTCACAGAAAAAAAAGTCATAATGTAAATTTGACAATCTGGCAGTGATACAAAGAATGTACTAGGAAAGAAAGTCACAGGAAAAAATTCACAATGGTTCAATTTTTATTATACATAGTTGAGGTGACTACAAGTTATGTGTTCTTGAGACATGGAAATTGAAGTAAAATCTCAAAGCACAAGAAACTTGCTAAAGCTGGAATTAGGTAAAATTGTGTTTTAAACTGGTAAATGAAATCAGAAGAAAAAGGGTTTTACAAGTACATTTAATCTTCACATACATGTATATAACTCATTAACAAAATTTTATATACTAAAACACAATGGAATGAATAAGCAATAAGTCTTGCACTAATTTTTGACACATTTGAAAAGTTCATTTGACACAATAGCACTAGAGTTGATTCATTTCTGTTTTACACTAGTGATTCAACCTGATATTCCAACCAACACCAAGGAGAAACTGTACAATGGTTTGTTGCCGGAAGTCAGGTCACGACACAGGTTGTTCAATCTCTGTTGAAGCTGCACGTAACGTTGCTGTACACGCTTCACGGGTGGTTTGCCTACCGAGTTCTGTTGAATCAGTGTGTGCTCTGTCGCTTCCTCTTTCTGGCACCATTCTATAACTCTCCAGATGGATGGATGGGCATAACCTACCAAGTTGAATAACTTGTTATTCCATCCCTCGCAGACGTTGTTTGCCCTGGGGTCACCATTTACGGTTACTTCGTGTATGCTCCAGATGGCTGGTGGAAACATCGGCGAAGTGCGGCGCATCACCATACGAAAACCTTGTCCTGGTACAATGGCACGGTGGTGGTTACCACTAACGTAGGTGGAGTCAAAGTAGTCAGCTGCTTCTGATGGGTTTCTGGTGGGTCAGCTGGACAGAGAGTTCTCAGTAGGTGAATTCCATTCTGCAAGCTGCTGTTTCCTCCTCCAAGTGGCTTGAGCTAAGTGGTAAAAGCACCCCTGGTGGTCGATGTGTCGGTCAAATACTGCTGTTACTGCTCGAAGTACGCTGTCTTCAGAGTCAGTAACTACAATATGTACTGCCATCTGGAGTTGGTTGGCTTGGCAACGATTAACCACCGCCTGGAATAACTCTCTGTAAGTATCCTGGTTCTTGTTTGGCAGGAAGGTGTAGACTGAAGTGATGGTCACATCTCTGAACGGAACTCGGATGGTGTAAAGTTGTCGGAACGGATGTGGTGCAACAGCAAAAGTGCCATCCATGAAGAGGGTCTGCGCATCAGCTAGTCGCTGTAAACTGTCGTCAGTACAGAATACAAGCATTCTGTTGGCAGCATCTTGACCATTGTCGTAGAGTAGGAACGGCTGATGATAAGACGTCTCAGTGAACTCTTCTGTTATTGTCACTTCAGCAAGGGCTGTGGTACTGGAGGAGTTGGTTGTTGGTACCGCATGGTTCTCTTGCAGTTTTCCTCTCTGGGCATCATGGTCTGGACATAGTCGTTGCAGTTGGCTACCACTTGAGCGAAGATCTGACTGGGTTTGTCTCTGGTGTTTGTAGCCTGCTCCTTCATGGTTAGTTTGGCTTTGGTGTATGTCACATTGGTCTCACTTGGGTCATGGTTGTGGGACTGCCTTGTAGTTGGATTCTCATTCTGAAGTGATGTACTGATGGAACCCTTGCATCCAGTACTGAACCGCTTCACACACTTCCACCACTGTTGTGTCTTCCGAGTAGCATGCTTGGTATACATGTACCCCTGGTAGCAGAATTTGGCACCTCCTTTGTTGCTTCTGATGATTTCCATGGTTGTTATGATGCAGTGGGTAAATGTTTTCCCGTATATGAGAAAATGTAACGAAACCATACTTTTCCTCAAATTTCACTTTTAATTTGAAACCATGTTCTTGTTTTGGCAGTATGTCTATTTAAGAAAAAAATTCTATGGTTGTTTATTCCAGCATTTCCTATAGTGGAGATACAATTAACTGCTAAAGAAACAAATAAGATCTATCAGCAGTAATTAGTTTTTACAACTGTTTATGAAATGGAAGTATTGGGATTAATTAGGGGTTTTGAATAGCTTTGTCAGTCAATTTTCAAATAATTTTGTTATTCCACTAAGTTCAATTTGAATAAAATCATACTAGAAAATTGCATAGAATTATTACACAGAGATATATTTAAAATTTCCTTCACCATCACATTTAAATATTAAATATAAATTATTACTTTTTTACTTAAAATGTGACTCACATTATGTAATTAAACTGTGACTTTTTCACAAATTATAATTGTGACTTTTTTTCCTGTGACTTTGTCTTGTACAGATACAAATAAAAAATTTATTTAAAGTCGGAGTATAAAAACATACAACACTCTGAAGAGCTTTTAAAACCGACATACATGTAAATAATAAAACAAGCATAAGGACAGACATGCATAAAAAGCAGAGCACATACATATTATAAAACATAAAAGCACAGTAGTTGAACTAAATTAAAAATAAGCATAGTTGATGAACTAAACTAAAAATATCTAGTAAAACATAAAAGCACAGTAGTTGAACTAAATTAAAAATAAGCACAGTTGATGAACTAAACTAAAAATATCTAGCATACTAAGGGAAGGAAATCAAACTGAAGCCTTGCATGCAAAGCAATGACATGAGCTGCCTGACCATGTATTAATCAATTTTTTAAACTGGTCTAGTGACGTGTCTTTTCTAAAGTGGTCAGGCAGTTCATTCCAAAGTTTTGCACCTGCATAACGAAAAGATTGCAAACCAAAACTTGTAGTTCTTACCTGTGGTAAAGCTGCTTTATTTTGATATCTAAAAGAATACGAAGTGTTTTTTATATCTATGAGGTCAAATAAATAAACAGGACAATCCTTATTAACAATTTTGAAAACTTCTAAAGCAAATGTTCTAAGTCTCCTTACTTTTAGGGATGGCAGTATAGATTTGCATAACAGGTCTTCATAACTAGAGGTGTATTCATTGTATATCAATCTCAGAGCCCTTTCCTGTATTTTTTCTATTTTTTTTTCTATTTTCTACTTTTTGTCCTGTGACTTATTTTCCTATCAAGCTTGTGACTTTTTATCCTATGACATTTTTTCCTGTGACTTGCTTTCCGTTAACCTATTTAACTCAAATATTGTGTTTGTTTTTGTCAAACAAAATATATTCTTCTCATGTAGTCAGTATAAAGCAATCACAAACTTAGCAATCTCTCTCCCGGTTTTATGGGGATGCATTGATGTACCAAGTCCATTGGCTTGAATCCTAATATGATAGACATGGAATCTATAGTATTATGGGTTCCGGGTGGAAAAGCTGAAGTCATCACTTGGAAAGTTTTACGGTCGCCATCGTGATTTGGTTAACCCTTATGAAATATCTGTGTGACCATACATATATTCCCCGTGTTGTAGGTAAATCATGTCATATACTTGTGAATGACTTTTCACCGAATATGATTTATCACCGAATTTTTAACATGAGTAACACGACGGGATCAACTAGTGTAGCAGGAACTAAATACCCTTCAAGAACACCTTATTTTACTGCTGGTGGATTAATAGTCCGTAAAGGTATCATCCGCCCAGTAATCAGTGTTTCGACACTGGCATGATTTATGAGATATATCTATTATTGAAATTTACAGTTCATAAATAATGTAATTATTATTAAAACTAAGGTTCTCCTTCCTCATGTAACCTTTTCTGATTTTGACTATCCTGTTGAGGACCTTTGGTTGACTTCTTGCAAAAGAGTTTAAAATTATTTAACTTTGTAATCGCGCGTCGTGCGCACTAATTTAGACATCTCCCCCTGTTTAATGATGTTAGTTGTTTGTGTAGTATTTTGTAGGACATTGTTTTTCTATTGTGTCGCCTTCTTTATTTTAGACACTGTCTTTGATTTATGGCTTCTGATTACACACCGGCAGGTCGAACATCTAAATGTCATATGCGAATCTGTAACCAATTAGTTTTCTCATAACCGTTGATAAACAAGATAAAACAATGTTAAATACAGGTTCTAGAATAGTCAAAGGGGAAAGCAACTCCAAATAGGATGTGCGTTTATTTCAAACAATGGATGTAGCAAATCAGTTTAGTAGTTTCTATCTTTTTAAATAACCATTAATATTATCGCATAGACGATTGAAATTTTACGATTCTGATATTTATGGGTGTCGCCATTTTGTGAAAGTCCCTTCTGTTAGAGAGCACAGAAATTGCATTATTCAAAAGCATTCGCTAACGACACATATTATTAAATAGCCGATGCGCAGCAAAATTCTCGAACCACAAAATTGTTGACTCATATATTTTTGGGGAGAAAAAACGAAAACAGTATTTTCTGAAAAAATAATTGCATTCGTACAGAAAAGGGGGATGGGGTGATTAGCTGTTGACGACTGTTAATTTCCTTTACCAATATTCTGGATCGTAATAATAAGGAACGCAGCCCATATTGTTTGATTCTCTATTCATTAAATCTAGGTGGATGGTCCATTTTCTTGATTGATTGATAATATGTATTGTGTTTAGAACTGACGTGAAGTCACTACCTTTTTCAATGTGGTAGCTGTCTTAACGGCGGGAAATTTATAATATTTCATTTTAACATGCCCGGTAAACACGATTGGCTTAACTAGAAAAGCTAGTTTATTACATTTTTAATAAGTAATTACGTTTTTATAACTGTACATTATTATTAGTTTTCCTTCCCGGTTAATGAGATGATTTACTAACGCCTCGATACAGTCTGTTGTTGCTAAGAAATTGCTACTTATAAAAGGTGTAAACATAAAAAAGAGTAATCAATGTATGTAGTGTCCTATATGGTGCGTTTACTGGAAACATTAAGTGTTAAGTAGCCACTGAAAATTGATATACAATATTACTTCACCATTAATTTAGAGCCAACATTTCTTCTTTTCTTCAGGAAATCCCATGGAAATACAATATTGCCTTGATGTAGTGCATAGTCTGATCTGATTAAGATGTAGATAGTTTATTACAACTCTGGCCAGACAAATATATTAACAACCGAAAATCCCAATATATAAGTAAAAAATGCTAAAGGCGTGTATTGGAAGAATAATACTACACATATGTACTACTAATTTCCATGATAAATCATTACCCACTTTCATCATTACGAATTAATTTGCTATCTATTCTACGCTTTATATTCAGAAGAGAGCTATAGGACTAACAATCCAAACCGAACAACACCATTCCGTAGACAACAGAAAGATTACTGGATACCAGAATTAAGGACTGTCGTACCATATGATTGTAACTACAAAATTGATGGTATAGGTATTCTATCTGGCCCTACCTGTAGATCGACGAATGTGATGAATAGTTTGACATCGCTCCTCGCCGTAAAAGAAGTAATGAGCATCGTCATTATACATCCCCTATACACCTTGATGTTTTACTAAATGATCTTTCACCACTTATACAGAGGCCGTTGGATGCGCATCACATTCACTCGAAACTACGTGTATTACCCCTTTAAAATAGCATTCCTTGTACATGAAAAGTTTGAAGATCAGACAAAACATTACACCAAACACCCCCATACCAGCCCGAATAGAGTCGAGGGCCGATATGGGTCGAGGGATGATAGCCGGGATGATATGGAAACTGTCGTGTATTAATCTTTTTATCATATACTTCCGACAAATTGTTTTATGAAGAAATAAACAAAATGAAATAATTGAATGAATTTATATGGAAGTTTATATAATTATTCAACAAATACAATTTCAGAACACTATTCTCAAACAAGATCATCTCTACCCCCATAAATATTAATGGCAACATTTAATATGAAGCATTTTGAAACATAGAAAATATAGATGGTATTTTTTAGTGTCGTTTTTTATTTATTTATCGTGAATTATGACGAGAGAATTGCCCGTGAATCGTTTTCATTCAAAATCATTTTACGTTCTCCGTGATATAATCATCTATCATCTAACGTTTCTGTGATTTTTATTTAATGTGGTCTTCTTGACGACAATTTTCCCCCTCCCAACTCGATTTGTTAATATTAAGACACTGTCACTAGTCACTTCCTCCGATTCTTGTTGACACGATTAGTAGAGATGTAACAAGGACAAAAACGTACTTTTAACAATTTACGTTGGTTTTCATATTCTTCAAGAAGTGTGATCATCATAATTTACTTTTCGTGAAATGTGATTAGTAAAAAGTATTTTTCGTTAACCGTGATGAGATCCCTATCTCCCACTCAACGTTGTGTGTCAGGTAATTTTTGTAAACAGACGTCACTGGAAATACCGGAAGTAACTTGCGCTATACGCACTATTATGGGTGTTTTGCACGAGACGTCTCTGATATGGGTTATCAGCCTAGGGTGAAATTAGGGCTAGTTTACTTCCAGCCGTTACACATATGCAAAAACTATCAATGCCAAGTATATGATAAAACGGATTAATACATGACCTTTTCCATATCATCCCGGCTATCACCCTTCCACCGATTCCAGCCATCAACTGTATCTCGGGCTGATATGGGGGTCGCGGGATGATAGTCGGGCTGATATGGAAAAGGGTATGTATTAATCTCTATGTATCAGACGTGTAAGCTTAAAGAATACTTTCTAGAAATGTAATAATATTAATTTACGTTACATACTGATTGATTTCTAATACTGATATATTTGAAGTTATGCATTGATAGGCCTATAATGACAGACTATCAGCTCGCATAATTGTGACCATGGCAAGAATAACACGACAGAGGAAATGAAGATTAACATTTTTCCTCATTTTGTTTTTTTTATAGTTTAGTCTAGACAGTGACAACATATTACTGATCAACATAAAGGTAGATATTGACAAAGCCTCACCATGACATTACAGCTTTGATAATGATTGCCTAAGATTACAACAAATACATTGATCTCTATCCGTATGTAATTGTGATTAAAATATACATTATTTAACACTTGGCGAGTTGCATTGCCATCCATCTTTTCTCTTTGATATTTTCAACGCACCATTATCTTCTGTCTGATTAGTAGAGTTTAATTCTATACATTACCTACTACTCACATTATTGATTCATTGCTTATTAAGACTATATCTAATTATTGGACATGTCTGTACGTTATCGTATTGTGGGTAGATTTCCATGTATCAGTGCGTATCACGACTAAGGTTTGTCAGATCTACTCTCGATTGTGGCGAAGTGTAATCGCTACAAATTTTAGTTTTTGAAGGTTGGTGATAATCTCATTTACCATTTACTCAATCATTAAAACTGTTAAGTACGATATGAAAACTGTCAAATATTGAAGTGTCATAATCCTCCCATTATTTCGTATTGTTTGTGAGTTCGAGGTATTGTAAATATAAAACACAAAATACTTTTAACCAGTAGGTAAAAATGACAGAACGTAACATAATTTGACATGTACAGTAGCAGTATAACAGAAAATAGTACATACACTTACAAGTGAGATGCATATTAGGGATGTTGCACAAATTGACATACCTGCTTTACTCGACGTACATACGTATGGGGATCGTTTATTGATAGTTTTTGATAAAGGCGAGATGCGTCGTTTTATCGTTGAAATATACAATTCTGAAGTATATACTAGAACGGTTCTAGGACAAAAGCCCCCCTGACAAAAGCCCCCGGACAAAAGCTCCCTGGACATTAGCCCCCGAACAAACCCCCCCCCCCCCCTACAAAAAGCCCCCCAATAATGAAAAGTACAAGTTATTTATATATTGGTATCTTTGCACACATTTTGGACTTATTGTACCGCTATTTATGGGTTAACATTACTTTTGAATACTATTTTTCATAGTAAGTTATTATTGGAACTTGAAGATATCATAAACAATTGAAATATTTGTTTAAGAATTATAATAACCCTCATCAAAGAAAGTAAAAATAAAATTTGTTTTATCTTAAAAAAAATCATTATAGTACTAGTATAGCAGAAAGGTTGAGAAAATAACTCACTCATTACTTTTAATAACTTCAAAGACTATAAACGTAATCATCAATTGTTTATCAATAAAAACAATTTCTAATTAACTTTACCTGATATAAAGGGGCATTATCTGCCAAATCGTAAATTTTTGTTACCCATAAAAACTATCAGATATGATTGATGCCTTAATAAAACGTGTTTCTGTAACTTATTATAAATGTTATGAAATGTACGCGCATCGGGGAAAAATCGCGCAACTGCTCGTGTTTTGAGATCGATTAAAAGATGGACGCCATCTTATTAATTATCGACATTGTTTACGGATTTTGTCGAATCGTCATTAAATCAGTACAACAATGCACTTATTTCTTATTTTTTGTGAATCTGCTTTTAGCCGGTGTTAATTACGGACAAAGAACCATGCAAGTTTGCAGTTAATAAGCGACAAAATACAAATTATTCGTTTTTACCTTGTCACTAGTAAGGTCAGTTGCATACGGGAAAAGCGAGGTCAAATTATTTGCTTGCAAGGAAATAGCTAATCGATGGTCATTTTCGTTCTCAAAAGGCGAAAAGTGGTACGATAAGCTGCTTAATGTGAAATATTTACCTTTATTTCATCATTTTAAAGCTATTTACCAATTTCCAAAACATATAATTTTTTTGGTCAAAATCGTAGTTAATGCCCCTTTAATTCCAATTCAAACAAATAAGCAGTGATAAATGAACATAACAATGAACGAAATGTGGAAAATATATGTTTTTAAAGTATTTTATTTTTTTAGTGTTAATTCCCCCACTCCTCCTTTTTTAATAGGGATGAGTTTTGATCTTTAAGATATCTTTAATATCACCATCAATATAAAAAAAAATGTAATAAGATTGTATGATTATTTCATTATGAGGGGCTTTTTGTCAGGGGGCTTTTGTCCTGTTCCCTACTAGAACATATTATTGATGAAATACAATTTCTGTTACTCATGTTTAACAAAACATGATTTATCGATAGAAATAACTGCCTCGCTTGGGTAAGATGAAGCTCGTTATGTCAAGATTTCCCGCCAATTCGTTTACTTATCTCGTATTAAGTTTGTGACCTTGACCAAAATAATTATGTTTATTTATAGCTTTTATAACACCAAATCAGTCATTTGATACAGAAACAAAACGCCTTTATCTTGTTGACACCTGTAAGTTGCTGTTAACATAAGATTGTATGAGTATGGACACGAACAAGTTAAAGAAATATTACACTAGTTTTGGGTGAAGAAAATTTTCCCCTGAAAATTCAATTTGGAATACGGCGGTACCTTTACTAAGCTATTCATGCATGTTTTAAGTCGAAATATGTTCCCAACAACTAGAAATCTGCAAATCCGTGTGCATGTTTATCAACCTCGCCATTGTTGTTGAAACTGATTAACTTTCGGTTGTTTTGTTCCGATGATTGTCGATCATGACCTCGTGAAGAAAAGTTTTGATCCGATGATTTCCGATCATGACCTCGTGAAGAAAAGATAAACAAGCATGGATGCTGAGGTAAGTAAGCACACATTCCTGACATTGATTATTGAGGAATCTGTCCGTTTCATGTCGTGTCAACGAATTTTTTTTTTGCAATTATTCTTATGTGGTACACGGAATATATATATATTTTTTTTTTCATCAACTGAACATTGCGCATGAGCAATAATCTCCCCGAAAGAGTTCAAATCTTGGGTCACGCGCATATCCTTTGCATTACTGTACGGGAAAAGAGAATTATTTGCTGTCAAATATTTTGTGATTTGCTCTTAAAATCTGCTTTTGAGCGGATTTTTAATGTTATGCAGTTGATTTTAGTTAAAATTAAGTGGCATATTAAGTGAAAATATTTAATTAAAAAATTCCACGATATTTGCCTTTCATATTACTTTAAATTAAGAAAAAAGAGATGAAATAATAAAGAATTTTTATTGAAAATAGATATGTAAACCGAAAGTTTAAAAGGGGATGGTAATTCCGTGCCACGAACACCTGTGGGTTAAATCAAATTTATGTGTCTCTGCGAGTAAATTAAAGAATATTCTAAAAAATTAGAAGAAACAGTTTGTCAAATGGAAGGAAATAAATGCATCATCGTTTCCAAAATATATGTCCACTTTACAAGGATATATCAGGGCGCAGCTAAATTAACGCAAAAATCAAAATACACGTGCGAACACGTCCAATTTGGAAAAAAAACCACACAAGATAATCACTGTAACAGTATGAAAAAAAAATCTGTTCAGGTCGATATCATAATGACAACATTTTCAAAAACATATACGGTCACCAAAAGAAATCTCAATGAAAAGATGCTTTAAACATTTGTTCATGTATTTACGCTTTCCTAATGAAAAAAAGGCTATATATTTACTTTCCGTGATCAGTTTTTATGGTTTTAAATCAAAGTTTTGTTTATGATGAGATTTAGAGGACGACCATTTAACATTTAGGGGGGTGTCTTTGGTTTTTTTTCCCGAACCATAATTTTTTTTATGGAAAATCGGTTAATATTATTCAATTATTATCAAAATTTATTTTTGAAACTGGAGGGTAATATAATTTAATTTTTGCATCTTTCAGGTCAAGATATTTTTTCTATAAAATTTGGGGACATTTTATTTTACAAACATAAAAACATACGCACTCACTAAATGTTAAATGGTCGTTCCATAAGTAAAAATTACGAAAATAGTAAGATTGCTTTTTTTTTTCAAGAAAGACAAGACTAGAGTCACCAATTTATATACAAATTTCGTGTGAATTATGAACCTTTGTTTGGTCCTTTTGTAATTGACAAAAATGTGGTTACAGTTCAAACGTGCAAATAAAATATATGTACAATGTATAGCTTTTGTTACAAATTTTCATGTTCCAATTATCGTCAGCTTTAACCCCCAGACTATACACCAACCCCGCTTCCACAGCCAATACCAGCCTGGATCCATTTGAAGCCTCCGAAGTCCACTACTCACTTCGCTACATTTTTTTAATAGACTGCATTGAAACCAGGAGCGTAGTAGGGCACTTGCCCCCAAGACTTTCGAAAATGGGTGAAAAGGAGGGGAGGGGGGGGCATATTTTACTTTTTATGGTAAACATTTTATTAGTAACTGAATTTTCAGCATTAGAGAGAAAATGTTAAGCTAACAAGAGATTTGAAGCCTTTTTCTTTGTTTGTTTGTTTTTTATTTTGCTTGTTAGTTTTTCAAGATTCCCCCTTCCTGTGCACACCAAAAGCTCCCTCACACTTTCCGATCTATTTCTAAAGCTTTATCCTCGCCTCTGTAACCTTTTGTTACGCCACTGCATATGCATATGTACAGAAAACATCGGATTGGAAGAAAGGCGGTCAATTTTTTTTGGAGATTTAAAATGTCGAAATTGGAGATTTCATCGCATTATCATTTCAAACAATTAAATAACAATTTTAGAAAGAAACTGACCATTTGATTCTCTGGGAGCGGAAAATAGACGATTACAAAATCATTGAACCTCTTGCTACTTAAATTAGGATTTATTTGTATATGACAACCTGTCTAAATCGAGCCCTGAGTAAACCAAAAACCTGCCTAAACCAGACAGATGTTACAGTCCCATCTACTAAATCTCTATGTAATTTGAACCTGTGTTAACCAAATACCTGTCTAAGCTGAACAAATTCCTCAGTCTCAAAGGGGTTCGGTTTAGACAGGTTTTACTGTATTTCGCAATGGACACGAACGTTTTCTTTGTTATTTAGCTTATGACTAACAACAAGAAAATGCTGTTGAGGTGGTGAATATTCACACATTTTATGTATTAATGATAGGTGAACGGTGTACTCGATACGATAGACAAATTACAGGTGATTGTTCGAGCTTTTGTCTGCGCGAATTTAATTAAATTTTTAAGTTTGCTTGATATTCGCAGAAAATATAGTATAAATACAAATGTCCTTTAGGTTGCATTGACATGATAAATTATATTAACCTAACAATTAACAATATGTGATCCCGAGTGTCATGCGCAGTGGACTTAAGTCGAGTAATGTTGCTTATGTCGAGTAATGTAGAGTAATGTCATTTTGTGCAACATCCCTATTAAAACATTACAAAATACAATATCTCACAATAATTGTCAAAGAGATAGATGTTTAGATCATTACTTATAACTGGTCCACATAATCGAAGTTAGCAGCTTGAAGATACCAAAATGTGGTTTCAGAAGCCTTAAGTCGAAAAAGGACAGGACATACAATGGCCAAAATAGAAAGGACATGAAATACAATGGCCAAAATAGAAAGGACATGAAATACAATGACCAAAATAGAAAGGACATGAAATACAATGACCAAAATAGAAAGGACATGAAATACAATGGCCAAAATAGAAAGGACATGAAATACAATGACCAAAATAGAAAGGACAGGACATACAATGGCCAAAATAGAAAGGACATGAAATACGACGGCCAAAATAGAAAGGACATGAAATACAATGACCAAAATAGAAAGGACATGAAATACAATGGCCAAAATAGAAAGGACAGGAAATACAATGGCCAAAATAGAAAGGACAGGACATACAATGGCCAAAATAGAAAGGACATGAAATGCAATGGCCAAAATAGAAAGGACATGAAATACAATGGCCAAAATAGAAAGGACAGGACATACAATGGCCAAAATAGAAAGGACAGGACATACAATGGCCAAAAGAGAAAGGACATGAAATACAATGGCCAAAATAGAAAGGACATGAAATACAATGACCAAAATAGAAAGGACATGAAATACAATGGCCAAAATAGAAAGAACAGGACATACAATGGCCAAAATAGAAAGGACATGAAATACAATGGCCAAAATAGAAAGGACATGAAATGCAATGGCCAAAATAGAAAGGACATGAAATACAATGACCAAAATAGAAAGGACAGGACATACAATGGCCAAAATAGAAAGGACATGAAATACAATGGCCAAAATAGAAAGGACATGAAATACAATGACCAAAATAGAAAGGACATGAAATACAATGGCCAAAATAGAAAGGACATGAAATACAATGGCCAAAATAGAAAGGACAGGACATACAATGGCCAAAATAGAAAGGACATGAAATACAATGGCCAAAATAGAAAGGACATGAAATACAATGGCCAAAATAGAAAGGACAGGACATACAATGGCCAAAATAGAAAGGACAGGACATACAATGGCCAAAAGAGAAAGGACATGAAATACAATGGCCAAAATAGAAAGGACATGAAATACAATGACCAAAATAGAAAGGACAGGACATACAATGGCCAAAATAGAAAGAACAGGACATACAATGGCCAAAATAGAAAGGACATGAAATACAATGGCCAAAATAGAAAGGACATGAAATGCAATGGCCAAAATAGAAAGGACAACACATAGTGGTTCACAAAACACTACACAGTACACTGAATATCCCTAGCCCTACTATAACCAGCGGTTAACCCAGGTTCTTCGCAACGGTAATCAGTTCCTGCTTCACTAGTACCACCAGTCGTGTCACATGTGCATGGCAGAAATCAAATGATAAGTCATGTAAGAAGACAGAAGGATGGGATTGTGACTACGATCAGCAAAGCAGAACACAGCCACTGTAATGTGTACTAATATATGTGATTGTCAACAATACAAATAACAACAACAATACCAGTAACGCCGCATCAGTCAGCCTTATTCTCAAAAACGAAAACACATGTCTTCTCCTATATAGTTGAACAGTGTCCTCTCTATTCCTAGATTCACGGCGATGAGTAATAAATAACTGAGGAAAGATATTCCTGTGAGATGGCATCATAAAACATGGCTTCAATACTTGCAACGCTCAAATATTTTTAAGCCATACGCAAACATTTCACCGAGTTATAACAGAAGTTCATTATTGAGCGCCGAAAACATACTTAGATTCAGTTTTCTATGAGGAATAAAGAAGATACAAGATTGTACATATGGGAGTAAAAGTAATTATTTAATATTTATTATCTAATAAATTTGTCCTCACTTCAGCTTTTTTGATCAATATATATTGAATTTTTTAAGTTTGTCTGAATACTATGGAGAGTTAGCTTTCTTAGATTTATAGGTGTCTATTTAAGGAATATTTGAAATTGTTGAACAGGTTATACGATATATCCTGGTTTGGGTCAGTTTACGCTTAATCAAAATGAAACCGCGAAGCGGTATATGAAAAGCGTAAACTGACCCAAACCAGGTTATGCAAGTATAACCTGTTGAACAATTTAAAATATTCCTTATAATTTAATTTTTAAAACAAAATTTAATGATTCCTCGATTTTAATTACGATTATTTCATGTGACTATTTGAATTTGTCGTTGGCGAATGAACACGTTGGTGACGTCACAATACCAACACAGGTTATCGAGCATAACCAAAATTTTCTCCAGGCGAATTAGCCAATAAGATTGTAATATTAAAATCAAATTAAATTATTTATAAATAAGCATAATTCTAACGTAGCGAATACACAACAATGACTGATATTTAGGCGCAACAACATGAACGTCTCTATGTTACAGGATTAAAATGTATTCAAAGCAATGATTGGATTGTTGTGTAGTTTTATTGAGGAATAAAAGAGAGGAGAAAAACAGTTTTTTGATGAAATTTCTTTCTACTATTCTGCGGAATGATCTTGCATGGTAGCTATGCGAAATAGATAACATAGAATAACAATATGTTCATACCATCGACAGGTGAAGGATTTAAATAGATTGTACAACTTTAACAAAACAAATATGACACTTGTCCACCCCCTATCATAAAAAACCAGTTGAGTCATTCAAGTTTGACTGTAGTAACATTTGAATTAAGATTAAATAAGTAAAGTCTACCATTATCTATTGCAAAGATAACATGTGAATTGATTGCTTTATTTAGAAATACTTTCTAATGAAAATTTAGCGTGAGCTGTGAAGCAATAACTGCCTAACACAATGATAATTACAGTAAACACTTCTAATGTTATGTTGAGAACTAAGATAAATTTGTTTTTAAACACGATTTAGTAGCATAGGAAGATAATATAATGAACATTATCAGCCTATGTTCCTTTAAATCGAACTTTGTTTCTATATTTAATGAATCAGTGTGAATATTATGGGCGTATAGCATTTCAAAATATGGTGCAAAAGACTGAGTCACAATACTGAGTCAATACCTAGCTAGAATGTGTAATAGAGTCAATACCTAGCTGGAATGTGTAATATAGTCAATACCTAGCTAGAATGTGTAATAGTCAATACTTAGCTAGAATGTGTAATAGAGTCAATACTTAGCTAGAATGTGTAATAGAGTCAATACTTAGCTAGAATGTGTAATAGAGTCAATACCTAGCTAGAATGTGTAATAGAGTCAATACTTAGCTAGAATGTGTAATAGAGTCAATACTTAGCTAGAATGTGTAATAGAGTCAATACCTAGCTAGAATGTGTAATAGAGTCAATACTTAGCTAGAATGTGTAATAGAGTCAATACTTAGCTAGAATGTGTAATAGAGTCAATACTTAGCTAGAATGTGTAATAGAGTCAATACTTAGCTAGAATGTGTAATAGAGTCAATACCTAGCTAGAATGTGTAATAGAGTCAATGCCTAGCTAGAATGTGTAATAGAGTCAATACTTAGCTAGAATGTGTAATAGAGTCAATACTTAGCTAGAATGTGTAATAGAGTCAATACCTAGCTAGAATGTGTAATATAGTCAATACTTAGCTAGAATGTGTAATAGAGTCAATACTTAGCTAGAATGTGTAATAGAGTCAATACTTAGCTAGAATGTGTAATAGAGTCAATACTTAGCTAGAATGTGTAATAGAGTCAATACTTAGCTAGAATGTGTAATAGAGTCAATACCTAGCTAGAATGTGTAATAGAGTCAATACTTAGCTAGAATGTGTAATAGAGTCAATACTTAGCTAGAATGTGTAATAGAGTCAATACCTAGCTAGAATGTGTAATAGAGTCAATACTTAGCTAGAATGTGTAATAGAGTCAATACTTAGCTAGAATGTGTAATAGAGTCAATACTTAGCTAGAATGTGTAATAGAGTCAATACTTAGCTAGAATGTGTAATAGAGTCAATACCTAGCTAGAATGTGTAATAGAGTCAATACCTAGCTAGAATGTGTAATAGAGTCAATACTTAGCTAGAATGTGTAATAGAGTCAATACTTAGCTAGAATGTGTAATAGAGTCAATACCTAGCTAGAATGTGTAATATAGTCAATACTTAGCTAGAATGTGTAATAGAGTCAATACTTAGCTAGAATGTGTAATAGAGTCAATACTTAGCTAGAATGTGTAATAGAGTCAATACTTAGCTAGAATGTGTAATAGAGTCAATACTTAGCTAGAATGTGTAATATAGTCAATACTTAGCTAGAATGTGTAAGAGTCAATACCTAGCTAGAATGTGTAATAGAGTCAATACTTAGCTAGAATGTGTAATAGAGCCAATGCTTAGCTAGAATGTGTAATAGAGTCAATACTTAGCTAGAATGTGTAATAGAGTCAATACTTAGCTAGAATGTGTAATAGAGTCAATACCTAGCTAGAATGTGTAATATAGTCAATACTTAGCTAGAATGTGCAATAGAGTCAATACTTAGCTAGAATGTGTAATAGAGTCAATGCTTAGCTAGAATGTGTAATAGAGTCAATACTTAGCTAGAATGTGTAATAGAGTCAATACCTAGCTAGAATGTGTAATAGAGTCAATACTTAGCTAGAATGTGTAATAGAGTCAATACTTAGCTAGAATGTGTAATAGAGTCAATAACTAGCTAGAATGTGTAATAGAGTCAATACTAACTAGAATGTGTAAGAGTCAATACCTAGCTAGAATGTGTAATAGAGTCAATACCTAGCTAGAATGTGTAATAGAGTCAATAGTTAGCTAGAATGTGTAATAGAGTCAATAACTAGCTAGAATGTGTAATAGAGTCAATACTAACTAGAATGTGTAAGAGTCAATACCTAGCTAGAATGTGTAATAGAGTCAATATTTAGCTAGAATATGTAATAGAGTCAATACCTAGCTAGAATGTGTAATAGAGTCAATACCTAGCTAGAATGTGTAATAGAGTCAATACTTAGCTAGAATGTGTAATATAGTCAATACTTAGCTAGAATGTGTAATAGAGTCAATACTTAGCTAGGATGTGTAATAGAGTCAATACTTAGCTAGAATGTGTAATAGAGTCAATACTTAGCTAGAATGTGTAATAGAGTCAATACTTAGCTAGAATGTGTAATAGAGTCAATATTTAGCTAGAATGTGTAATAGAGTCAATACCTAGCTAGAATGTGTAATAGAGTGAATACTTAGCTAGAATGTGTAATAGAGTCAATACTTAGCTAGAATGTGTAATAGAGTCAATACTTAGCTAGAATGTGTAATAGAGTCAATACCTAGCTAGAATGTGTAATAGAGTCAATACCTAGCTAGAATATGTAATAGAGTCAATACCTAGCTAGAATGTGTAATATAGTCAATACTTAGCTAGAATGTGTAATAGAGTCAATACTTAGCTAGAATGTGTAATAGAGTCAATACTTAGCTAGAATGTGTAATAGAGTCAATACTTAGCTAGAATGTGTAATAGAGTCAATACTTAGCTAGAATGTGTAATAGAGTCAATACTTAGCTAGAATGTGTAATAGAGTCAATACTTAGCTAGAATGTGTAATAGAGTCAATACTTAGCTAGAATGTGTAATAGAGTCAATACTTAGCTAGAATGTGTAATAGAGTCAATACCTAGCTAGAATGTGTAATAGAGTCAATACCTAGCTAGGATGTGTAATATAGTCAATACTTAGCTAGAATGTGTAATAGAGTCAATACTTAGCTAGAATGTGTAATAGAGTCAATACTTAGCTAGAATGTGTAATAGAGTCAATACTTAGCTAGAATGTGTAATAGAGTCAATACTTAGCTAGAATGTGTAATATAGTCAATACTTAGCTAGAATGTGTAATAGAGTCAATACTTAGCTAGAATGTGTAATAGAGTCAATACCTAGCTAGAATGTGTAATAGAGTCAATACTTAGCTAGAATGTGTAATATAGTCAATACTTAGCTAGAATGTGTAATAGAGTCAATACTTAGCTAGAATGTGTAATAGAGTCAATACCTAGCTAGAATGTGTAATATAGTCAATACTTAGCTAGAATGTGTAATAGAGTCAATACTTAGCTAGAATGTGTAATAGAGTCAATACTTAGCTAGAATGTGTAATAGAGTCAATACCTAGCTAGAATGTGTAATATAGTCAATACTTAGCTAGAATGTGTAATAGAGTCAATACTTAGCTAGAATGTGTAATAGAGTCAATACTTAGCTAGAATGTGTAATATAGTCAATACTTAGCTAGAATGTGTAATAGAGTCAATACTTAGCTAGAATGTGTAATAGAGTCAATACTTAGCTAGAATGTGTAATAGAGTCAATACTTAGCTAGAATGTGTAATAGAGTCAATACTTAGCTAGAATGTGTAATAGAGTCAATACTTAGCTAGAATGTGTAATAGAGTCAATACTTAGCTAGAATGTGTAATAGAGTCAATACTTAGCTAGAATGTGTAATAGAGTCAATACTTAGCTAGAATGTGTAATAGAGTCAATATTTAGCTAGAATGTGTAATAGAGTCAATACCTAGCTAGAATGTGTAATAGAGTCAATACCTAGCTAGAATGTGTAATAGTCAATACTTAGCTAGAATGTGTAAGAGTCAATACCTAGCTAGAATGTGTAATAGAGTCAATACTTAGCTAGAATGTGTAATAGAGTCAATGCTTAGCTAGAATGTGTAATAGAGTCAATACTTAGCTAGAATGTGTAATAGAGTCAATACTTAGCTAGAATGTGTAATAGAGTCAATACCTAGCTAGAATGTGTAATAGAGTCAATACCTAGCTAGAATGTGTAATAGAGTCAATACCTAGCTAGAATGTGTAATAGAGTCAATAGTTAGCTAGAATGTGTAATAGAGTCAATAACTAGCTAGAATGTGTAATAGAGTCAATACTAACTAGAATGTGTAAGAGTCAATACCTAGCTAGAATGTGTAATAGAGTCAATATTTAGCTAGAATGTGTAATATAGTCAATACCTAGCTAGAATGTGTAATAGAGTCAATACCTAGCTAGAATGTGTAATTGAGTCAATACCTAGCTAGAATGTGTAATAGAGTCAATACCTAGCTAGAATGTGTAATAGAGTCAATACCTAGCTAGAATGTGTAATAGAGTCAATACTTAGCTAGAATGTGTAAAAGAGTCAATACAATATCTAAACACTTGTCAACGACCTAAGTCAGCTCTGTATTAAGGTATATAAACACTTGTCAACGACCTACGTCAGCTCTGTATTAAGGTATATAAACACTTGTCAACGACTTAAGTCAGCTCTGTATTAAGATATATAAACACATGTCAACGAACTAAGTCAGCTCTGTCTTAAAGTATATAAACACTTGTCAACGACCTAAGTCAGCTCTGTATTAAGGTATATACATACTTGTCAACGACCTAAGTCAACTCTGTATTAAAGTATATAAACACTTGTCAACGACCTAAGTCATCTCTGTATTAAAGTATATAAACACTTGTCAACGACCTAAGTCAGCTCTGTATTAAAGTATATAAACACTTGTCAACGACCTAAGTCAGCTCTGTATTAAAGTATATAAACACTTGTCAACGACCTGCGTCAGCTCTGTATTAAAGTATATAAACACTTGTCAACGACCTAAGTCAGCTCTGTATTAAAGTATATAAACACTTGTCAACGACCTAAGTCAGCTCTGTATTAAAGTATATAAACACTTGTCAACGACCTGCGTCAGCTCTGTATTAAAGTATATAAACACTTGTCAACGACCTAAGTCAACTCTGTATTAAAGTATATAAACACTTGTCAACGACCTACGTCAGCTCTGTATTAAAGTATATAAACACTTGTCAACGACCTACGTCAACTCTATATTAAAGTATATAAACACTTGTCAACGACCTAAGTCAGCTCTGTATTAAAGTATATAAACACTTGTCAACGACCTAAGTCAGCTCTGTATTAAAGTATATAAACACTTGTCAACGACTTCAGTCAGCTCTGTATTAAAGTATATAAACACTTGTCAACGACCTACGTCAGCTCTGTATTAAAGTATATAAACACTTGTCAACGACCTAAGTCAACTCTGTATTAAAGTATATAAACACTTGTCAACGACCTACGTCAGCTCTGTATTAAAGTATATAAACACTTGTCAACGACCTAAGTCAACTCTATATTAAAGTATATAAACACTTGTCAACGACCTAAGTCAGCTCTGTATTAAAGTATATAAACACTTGTCAACGACCTAAGTCAGCTCTGTATTAAAGTATATAAACACTTGTCAACGACTTCAGTCAGCTCTGTATTAAAGTATATAAACACTTGTCAACGACCTACGTCAGCTCTGTATTAAAGTATATAAACACTTGTCAACGACCTGCGTCAGCTCTGTATTAAAGTATATAAACACTTGTCAACGACCTGCGTCAGCTCTGTATTAAAGTATATAAACACTTGTCAACGACCTAAGTCAACTCTGTATTAAAGTATATAAACAATTGTCAACGACCTGCGTCAGCTCTGTATTAAAGTATATAAACACTTGTCAACGACCTAAGTCAACTCTGTATTAAAGTATATAAACACTTGTCAACGACCTAAGTCAACTCTATATTAAAGTATATAAACACTTGTCAACGACTTCAGTCAGCTCTGTATTAAAGTATATAAACACTTGTCAACGACCTACGTCAGCTCTGTATTAAAGTATATAAACACTTGTCAACGACCTAAGTCAGCTCTGTATTAAAGTATATAAACACTTGTCAACGACCTGCGTCAGCTCTGTATTAAAGTATATAAACACTTGTCAACGACCTAAGTCAACTCTGTATTAAAGTATATAAACACTTGTCAACGACCTACGTCAGCTCTGTATTAAAGTATATAAACACTTGTCAACGACCTAAGTCAACTCTATATTAAAGTATATAAACACTTGTCAACGACCTAAGTCAGCTCTGTATTAAAGTATATAAACACTTGTCAACGACCTAAGTCAGCTCTGTATTAAAGTATATAAACACTTGTCAACGACCTAAGTCAGCTCTGTATTAAAGTATATAAACACTTGTCAACGACCTGCGTCAGCTCTGTATTAAAGTATATAAACACTTGTCAACGACCTAAGTCAGCTCTGTATTAAAGTATATAAACACTTGTCAACGACCTAAGTCAGCTCTGTATTAAAGTATATAAACACTTGTCAACGACCTGCGTCAGCTCTGTATTAAAGTATATAAACACTTGTCAACGACCTAAGTCAACTCTGTATTAAAGTATATAAACACTTGTCAACGACCTACGTCAGCTCTGTATTAAAGTATATAAACACTTGTCAACGACCTAAGTCAACTCTATATTAAAGTATATAAACACTTGTCAACGACCTAAGTCAGCTCTGTATTAAAGTATATAAACACTTGTCAACGACCTAAGTCAGCTCTGTATTAAAGTATATAAACACTTGTCAACGACTTCAGTCAGCTCTGTATTAAAGTATATAAACACTTGTCAACGACCTACGTCAGCTCTGTATTAAAGTATATAAACACTTGTCAACGACCTAAGTCAACTCTGTATTAAAGTATATAAACACTTGTCAACGACCTACGTCAGCTCTGTATTAAAGTATATAAACACTTGTCAACGACCTAAGTCAACTCTATATTAAAGTATATAAACACTTGTCAACGACCTAAGTCAGCTCTGTATTAAAG
This sequence comes from Bathymodiolus septemdierum, assembly GCA_963383655.1. Taxonomy (NCBI): domain Eukaryota; kingdom Metazoa; phylum Mollusca; class Bivalvia; order Mytilida; family Modiolidae; genus Bathymodiolus; species Bathymodiolus septemdierum. The sequence continues at coordinate 83,793,254 of OY726520.1, forward strand.
TATATAAACACTTGTCAACGACCTAAGTCAGCTCTGTATTAAAGTATATAAACACTTGTCAACGACTTCAGTCAGCTCTGTATTAAAGTATATAAACACTTGTCAACGACCTACGTCAGCTCTGTATTAAAGTATATAAACACTTGTCAACGACCTGCGTCAGCTCTGTATTAAAGTATATAAACACTTGTCAACGACCTGCGTCAGCTCTGTATTAAAGTATATAAACACTTGTCAACGACCTAAGTCAACTCTGTATTAAAGTATATAAACAATTGTCAACGACCTGCGTCAGCTCTGTATTAAAGTATATAAACACTTGTCAACGACCTAAGTCAACTCTGTATTAAAGTATATAAACACTTGTCAACGACCTAAGTCAACTCTATATTAAAGTATATAAACACTTGTCAACGACTTCAGTCAGCTCTGTATTAAAGTATATAAACACTTGTCAACGACCTACGTCAGCTCTGTATTAAAGTATATAAACACTTGTCAACGACCTAAGTCAGCTCTGTATTAAAGTATATAAACACTTGTCAACGACCTGCGTCAGCTCTGTATTAAAGTATATAAACACTTGTCAACGACTTCAATCAGCTCTGTATTAAAGTATATAAACACTTGTCAACGACTTCAGTCAGCTCTGTATTAAAGTATATAAACACTTGTCAACGACCTAAGGTATCTAGATGGAAAAACCACCCATACATGTTTTGACATGAATGGCCACTCGTAAAAAACTATCATGTACTTGTGGGTCAAAATTGTATTCCCGTGTCGCAACTGGTGGAATATTTTATTTAAATTTTGTCAGTCTGTTTATTCTCCTTGAAAATTCTAACACGATTTGCCCATTGATGAATTTGAAGAGGAGAACTATATTTGAAACGATTAATCACATTTGATTTGGCTTTTGAGTTCTTATTCTGCTAGTGGTAGTTTTTTTTCTCAGCACTTGTGTGTATGCTGATCTTGTCATGTTTTTATTATTTGTTTATCAATATTTGTGGTTGTACTGAGGTGCTATGATACAACTGTGACAATACATAAAAATGAAAAATCGTCGCTATCACCTGTCGGAAAGTTGCGATCATTTTACATTTATTGATTTCACACCGTATCTAGAACGAACAGATAGTTTTATATTTTGAAAACGCTTACGTAGATTCAAATCTATATATCAATTGGCTACAGATCAGATACAGATACTTAATATCACCGTATAAAAAGCTGGTAGCAAATGAAACGGTCTCATGGAATGGGAGCTAATGTCAAACACAATAAGCTTTCCAAACAGTATTTCAGTTAATATTTTCCATATTCAAATTTGTGACTTATTGCATATCGTTTCAAAACCACATCGGTGGGGGTAATGGCTTGCGCGTTCGTCTCGAGTGTGGTAGATCGTTTGTTCCAGCCCCGATCAGGTCAAACCAAAGACTATAACATTGGTATTTGTTGCTTCTCCGCTAAGCACGCAGCAAGAGAAAGAACAAGTACTGATAGGCGCGGAATCCGGAAAATGTGTCCGAGAGGGGCGACATGTCTATCTGCGGACTGCTGTTTCAGTGGGCTAGCACTGTAAAAATCAAACTAAGCGTGTTGGTCTAGTACAAAGCGGACTTCATCACTATCTCATTGAACATTTACTTGTTCTCGCCATGATATATAGCTGATGTATGCTCGGTTGGCGTTTAACAACAACCACTCACTCACTCGCTCATATCGCTTCAATTTAATGTTATCACGTGTTACGCACCATCTAGGTTCACCATAATGTGCATGTTAGTGTGATAACAGGAATATGCAAAACATACTTCAGTCAGAGGTATGACCACCTATACAAAATGTTACGGACATCTTCCCATCTTAAACTTTTGAATTACGATCATCTTTTTTTTTCGAGAGCTGTTTTCTCGATATTGGAGAATCATATACTAGTAACTGATTTATGTAAATTCGAAATAGTAAAGACCGTCTGTTTGCCGTTTTTGCGTTTAACGGTTAACAAAGCTGAAATATAAATGTTTTGGTTCGAGATTTCTGATATAATCTAAAAAGCACCATTTATTTCTTCTGGTTATATATGTTGAATGTAGTAGTGTTGATTGAGAATTCAGAATTATAAAAAGAGAAAAAAAACCTTTGCGAGCAGCTTTGTTGTGACTGTACCTCGTTAACCCCATCACATTGGTTATCCTAGTCTGATTTAATGCATCGTCCAACTGTCTGCTGATTTTAGTATAATTTATTTTACTCTTTATTCCTTGCAAAGGGAATATACAATACATTATACAAGGGAATTATATTTGGTCAAGTAAAAATCATGCTCAGGATACCAGATGGTATTTAGTTTTATATGCTTCTTCGTATGGTTTACTAACTGTGTGGTTGTGTGAAAGGCTTTTCTTTAGATAACCCCAGTTTTCATTTAATACTGTCAAGTGCAACATTCATAATCACGGATGTGTTCTTGCTTCGTAGTGTGCTAAATAGAAATAATGTAGCTTCAACATGACAAACCCCTATTGACATAGTTCGTGTTTGTGACCTTCATGTCAACATACAAAAACTACGCTGTGAAATTCATGTAATTGCTGTTTTGCAAGATAATTATAGAGTAGACAAATTTCAAATTGTACTATTCCCTTGTAAAGACATTATAATTGCTTTTTACCATTCACACTAATTATTTTAAAGCAGATAATTGATTACTTTCGCTTCTCGAGGAATCTTAAGCGCCCTAAGAAATAAGAGTATTGATCCTATAGTCAATATAAAAACCATTGCTCTTTGTAACATCTTTGGTATTACTCATTAATTTAAATCCTCGTCGATTAATCCCGATAATTATTATTATCATTAGTCCCGATGATTATTATTGAGACTGATACAAATCACAGTTTTTTCTACCATTTTCAATTAACTGCGTGTTTTGAATTGCAATCGAAAATTTAAAAGAGGTGAAACAAAAAAGAATAATCACAATAAATTGTGTAAAACACCACTCTGCTATTAATAGATTTAAATCCTAAATCGTAGCTGTTGTGAGCAAGATTTTGAACATGTTAAACACAAATCATGTTCCACATAATATGCAATGTCACATTGCTTGAACAATTCTAAAATCCAATTGGAAAATTGCAGAAAAGAAATAACATTGATACCCTTATCGACACACACACACACACACACACACACACACACACACACAGTGTGCGTATAAAGGTAGCTGAAACGAATGGACGATTCATTATATTTTTCTGATATTCGCGCATTATTAACCTTTGTTATTTAAATACTTCAATATTGCTAATTTTGATCCAATTTTGAGTGATATTCATTGTCCAGTTGTCATAAATTTTGACACATCTGTAACACTTGAACCTGGTAATACTCTGTCTAATGATGTCAATGTTGTACATGTTGATAATGACCATGATGTTATATACAAGTCAAAATGGAAGAATAATAATGCAAATGTATTTGTTGAAAATTTGAATGATGAAAATATACATTATTTAGTTGAAAAGCTTGAAAATCTAGATGTAAATAATATTGATGTTGATACTGTAAATGATGTAGTATTGAATTGTAATTCAATTGTAAAAAATGCTGCTGATAAAGCCGATATGATTGTAGAATTCAAACCCAAGAAAAGACCTAGTGTTGGGTCGAAAAAATGTCAACCTTATTTTAATCAAGATTATTAAACCTCTCTATATATATATGTATCTAGGATTGGTCCGATCAACGGTCACATGACTTTGACAATTGCGACGTTTCCTTCGACAACCCCAAAAATTCACCGTGCGAGGTAAATAATAGTATTGTCACCCTCGACAACCCCAAATTTGTTCCGCTAGGTGGCGATAACCGGAAATCGTCTGTTTGTGAAGAAAATATGGCAACTGCAGGTCGGTTTGCCGCTAGTTCAGAGGAACTTGGAAAATGTACTTACAGACATACTATCTGATAAAGGTAATACTATCTGATAAATATATACTTCACATTTAATGTGAGATTGCTCTGAGAAATCCATTCTCGCAAAGCAAATCAACTATAGTATGTTTATTGTGGATTTAGTAACGTAATCAACAATTTTAGACTGTTGTCATAAAGGTATAACTTTTTGTCCGTTGTTCGGTTAATAAAACGAGTATGGCCATCTTAGTCGGTGGACATCCAGAATTGTCAACCCGCACAAGTTGACAATTCTGGATATCCACCTCCTAAGAAGGCCATAATTGTATATTGTTATTTAAGACGTAAAGAATATCGCAAATGTAGAAATCTTAACTGGAGATTACAAAGAGCTGAAACAAAAAAAATCTTATTGGTAGTAGTAGAGAATATAAACGTACGCTTAACAGACAGTTTAGAGAATATCAGAAGTTTGTTATAGATAAACTGAAAAACTTGAGTAAATCTGATTCAAAAGTGTACTGGTCTTTTCTTAACAAATGTGATACAAACTCAAAGAGTAGCAGAGATGTTAATAAAATTGCTATTGATGTATTACATGATCATTTTAAAAATCTTAATGCTCTTGATGAGGATGATGATAACGATATTGTATTTCCTACTAATATTACTGAATATAATATTGAATTAAACTAATATATTACTGAAACTGAAGTATTATATGCTGTAAAGTCATTGAAAAATAATAAAGCATGTGGCGGTGATCTTATATTGAATGAATTTTTAAAACATGCTACAGTAAAGTTAATGCCTGTTTTTGTAAGAATATTTAATATTGCTTTTCACAGTGGTATTGTACCTGATACGCGGGTGTGTTAAGGCTGTTTCACGTCGGTTTGTTTCATACAGTTGCTCCCCTTTGTAATAGTTTACGTAATGACGTTGCATCCATGGAAACGTACTCTTCATGGATGAACTGCCCGAAGGAAAAATGTGATTCTGCAGATCTAATGCACTTATTCCTTGTTCGTTTTGTGACAGTAAGATTAACATATATATTTATTGACTATCCAGATTGTGAATATATCATTATTTTGAATACTTCGATTGTAATATATGTTTTTTGGCGCTTGTCAGTCTTGCGAAGCTCCACCCCTTCAATGCCCATATTTGGAAATCGCCATCGCCAAAATGCTTGTTTGTTGACAAATACGAGAATGATACACACGCACTTGTTTACTATCAATATGATACTTATGTAGCAGAATTTCACAAAAAAAGGAAAATGTACACATCGTCAGTTGCAGACAAATGATGCTGAGAGGTAAACCTTAGTTTAAATTAATAATGACAATCTCCTGAAGCACATGTATACTGAAAAAAGGGGGTCGTATACTATACCTACCGAACTTGAAGAAAGCACATGGAGAATCAAAATAAGATACATAAGCCTAGAACTCTATCATGTCAATACCAACATTTTCGTGATCTTTTTTTTAAGATCGAGATGTTTGATTTGCATTCAGTATCTATTTTTGCCACAGGCACAGGTGAATCAGACGCCACCACCCCCTTTTTTGCAAGTTGTGGAACACAATTTATAGATGAATAATCAATATAAGGACTATAATATTAATGAAGAAAACCATTAAAAAACGTTTTTCCTCAAGCAAATCTTCTGTCAAGTTACTGGGGAGGATGACTTCAATTTCATCAATATTTAAGCTTCTGAAATTTTTTTTGGTCAAAATTCATTTGCACATGTTTGATCAAATAAACAACAGGCGAAAACTGATCTGACACCAGTTAGTTATTCTCTAAATCCAGTTTGTTTTTTTACCAACTAACAGATCATGGTCCATACAGTTATTACATAAAACCATAAAACCAAAACCTGAAATGAAACTTAATTATGTACATTGTAATTTAAATCCAATTTTTAATTAAAGGTGGGTGATCTGATTGTGCTACAATATCACATTTTGATCAAAGAAATTTTTATTGAGACATATATTAAGACAGATGCTCAATTCCTTTTAATATACATATTGTAGTTTATTTAGTTATGCCAAAACATGTTCAGTAAAATTAAACCTTTACATAATTAAAAATTGCACTGATCACATTGTATAAGCATTGATACCGGTATTAAGTTTTTTACTTAGAAGACATACCTGGTTATGCATACATTGTACAGTGTACTGTTAGTGTTAATTCTAAAAAAAATTGTTTACATAAAACCCGATTGTAGAATGAATTTATCCTGCAATTGTGTGATTTTGAGTACTAATAGACAGGTCAAATAAACTTAAGTGTTATTTAATCATTGTATGTTTTGACAATATATGTTGTAGGCATATACAATGTATATGTACAACATCTTACATTAATAATAATTTTAGAAGATGGTCAATATTCAGCATTTTCATTGGATTTACAAATGTAGTTCAGTAGCTGAGTATCATATTAACTCTCTCTGCACTGAGCTAAGTTCATTGTTATGCATTCAATCATCTTGGTGATATATTAAGGGTATGATAAATGGGCATCAAGGTAAGATGCTAAACATGTTATACATGTACATATTGATCTATTGATGAAACAGATTGATCTTCAGAGCAGCCATCAATTGATTTTCAAACCACTCAAGAAAGACAACACTATTCATCTCCTGGTGATGGTCACCATCCTTTGATTTGGCCAGAAACACTAAATCGCAGCCGTCAATCCTCACTTCGCTTACTTGCATGCAAAACAATCAAACGTTTGCCTTTACCCGAGGGTATTTTTGGGGCATCAGACCCATCATTCGGAAGCCACATATAATCTGTGCAGTGATTTTGGTTAACCCATGTTTCATCCATGTACACGATATCATACCCTGCTTCCCTAAAAGATTTGATCTTTCTCAAATAATTACACCTATAATTAATACTAAACACTTGATCGTACAGAACTCTTCGATTATCACCTATTTCTTATAAGTATGTCCAAGATCAATGAGAGTTAGAGTAAGCTTAGACTTTGATATTTTAATAGAATCTTTTATTTCCTTATGTATTATGGAGACGGTCGGAGCAATTTTCCGTGAATATAAACCGTGGATTGTTCTTTTAATAACACAATGATCAAAGTCGTCAAAAAATTCAGCTCTTTCTTTGGGTCTATTTGACTTACAAGGCCTCTTACCATTCATAATACGGTGCACTGATGTGTAAGACACTCAAAGCTTTAGATGTCTTTTGATATACCCTATCAAATGTGACAATTGGCTTCTTCGTTGCCTTTTCCTTACTATAAAAGGCAAACAACTTTTTTACAAACTTTTGGCATTCCGGAGATAAGTCAAACTTTTTACCCATTTTACACAAAATGCAAAATATAACAATAATTTATGAGAGAAATGCTTGTCAGGTTCGTCTAAAGTACACGTGGCCGAGAGAAAGATTTTACAGGTAAGATACATGACGTACGGATGGCTCTTCTATAAAGTACATCTATAAAAATGACAACAAAATAGGACCAAAATATAAAATTTCATCTGAGTGCAGCCTCAGCCAAAACAATAAGAAGCATTACTGTAACATATTTAGTTAGCACTTCTAATTCTAAATAAAACTCTCGTTTATTTTGCTGTTCAACAATCTATAGTTTAAAAGATATTTGGATTTTTCGTTATTCTAATCAAAAAATTATTACTTTTTAATTTATCAATCAATACAATTAGCTTCTTGGTAAGCACATGTGTGTACTTGACAAATCAACATAACAAATAATAAGACAAGCTTAAAATAGAACCAAGTAATATATTCCTTTTAAACCATATAGTCGTGTATATAAATAATTGTTCATACAAAAGACAAGGTATTTTATTTAAACCTAATAAAGCAGATCAAGATCAAATACAAAGAACAGGATGTCGTGTGTAAATCCTGTGTTCATCTTTCATTGTACATATCCCGAATGCAAGCCATATATGCTGATGTCTTAGATAAAAAGGTCAAAACTTTGCAAAGGACATCCTAGTACCATAAATCGAGACCAAATTATGAGGTATAATTCGTAATTGGATAAGTATTTCATCGCATGCCAACTTTTTAATCATCTTTCTTTATGATGGTTAAATTTATGTTTGTAATAAACAATCCAAAGGGAACACATTGATGAATATTTTCCAAAATTTTCCAACAAAAAATATTCTTTATCTGTATGATATATCCAGTTTAAGGAAAGGAAATCTTAATTGACCTTCCCTACAATATTTAACTCAGTAGTCCGTTAGGGGCCTTCGTGGACGTGATCGTTTGGTAGCTGGATTTACAACTACCTATGCAATCACTACCTATCACCAATAACGTTATGAGTTCGAATCTCGCCCCGGCGATAAAACATTATGTTATAAAGTTTGCCAGTGATTTGTGGCAGATCCGTGTTTTTCTTTGTGCACACCGTTTTCCTCCACCAATAAAACTGACTCCCACGATATAACTGAAATTTGTTGAAAGTAGTGTTAAACATCAAACCGAGTAGTCCGTACGTTTATATTTTATTTATGTTTTTTTTTATTGTATAGAACGCTGGGTTTTATGCAAATTCCCGATTTTTTCGTAACATTTCTAAAATTGTAATTCAAATCGTTTGACTGTTTATTTCAATAACATGCAGCTAACTAAAGTTATAAATAACGTTTTTACCTGCATTAGAATGGAATAAACCCACAAAAAATAATGTGGCATATATACTGCAATGAAATAAATTTGATAATTGGGATAGTATAGTGGTGCATGAATATGTCAACAGATAAGAAAAGTTTTTTTGTAGATGCCAAAAGAGTTATCGGAATGCAATGCAATGGCCAATCGAAAAAGGAAAAAATGATAAACAGTGGTCTAAAAAAACACTACACAGAAAACTGAAGATTGAGCAGCACGAATCACACTTAAAACCCGGACGGAACTCTGTCGGTGACAACTTGAGCCTTTAGTTGTACATTGTATGGCAGTTCCAGGTTTTGTACCATGGTCCGCCAGTCTGATTGTACAAAATAGTTGAGTGCTACCAAAATCTGTCGAAAATAATTTAAAATAGTAAGAAACAGCAAATTTTCTTTATTTAACTATTTATCATAAGTTATGCCATTCATAATACATCTGCTTAAAATCTTTCCAAAATAAATGCTATGATTAATCCGCTTGTTGTCGAATCTTTTTAACAGTTAATAACACTACACGAAGAAGGAATGCATTATATGTATAATTTTGTACCAAATAATTTTAAAGATTTAGATTTGAAGATTGCTTAAATATAGATAGACCTAGATATATTCATGATTCAAAATTTTGTACTTGGAGACGGTGTCTTTATCATTCTATTTTGTTCACTTAGAGGTAGTATTTCCCAAAATACAGGTACTTTAAAATGTTGAAATGAAGTTCATCAGTTTTGCAGTATGAGTAACCAAACATCATGTACACCTTGTATAGGCTACACCAAGATACATGCCAATATGGCTTGTAAACGTCCGTTGTATTTCTTAATATGTTCAAAATAAAACTCTTTTCTTACGACTTTAAAGACTTGTACTTTTATTTTACATATAGTCGTCAACTAAATCTATACTTATAACAGGTAATACCACCGCAG